>OV656868.1:17149192-18496692 GCA_927399465.1 Sarcophaga caerulescens | reverse complement strand
GTATTTCATTTTTTGTTTTATTGGAGATGTCTGACATGGGGTTTGAACCCTGGGCCTACGTCTAGTTAGCCAGCACAGTACCTACTAGACTATTTATTTATTTATACTTAATACACGTACGGAATGGAATAAAGTAATGATTTATACATGTTTCTCATATACAAAACACAAACAGCTTATTCGAAACGCAATAAAACGTAAAAGCCCCGATTAGTAAAACATTGTCGGAACGTTATAGAACATACGTTCGTTTTCAGCACATGAAGAGCAACAATGTAAATGCTTACCGAAATTATATTACTGTTCGACAAGCGTTCTCATTGCTTTTCACATTCTAAAAACGAACGTACATTTCGTGAACGTTTGGCTAACCGGGACTAAAGACTAATTCTATCTTTAGCATTACGTTGAACACGTTGCTAATGCATTAACAATTGAAAGAGTACTGAAAGCGCCGCGGGGGTACTCCACTATTTTTAAAATGGAAAAGCATTGAAAAAAGTACTAAAGTACTGAATTTTTCAACACTGGTCTGTCTGTATGAGTTTCAGAGAAAGTAATCTCTGCAAAAAAAAAAAAAAAAAAAAAAAAAAAAAAAAAAACAAAATAGAGAACAAACACAGTATTTCTTGGTTTCAGTTTTCTGTGCGGAATATAAATTCTTCTTGGAACAAGAATTAACCCCCTTAACAGATGTATGTATTATAACTATTTATAATCTGTAATCATACTCATGCCTATGTTTGTGTGTCACTCAATATTGTAATCTATTATGGCTTTAGGTTTTTTTATTTCTTTCTCCTTCTCGGAGAAAGGAAAAGATGCCCATTTGCCAACAGTTTTGTCGATCATAAATCAGTTTTTCTTAAACAATTTCCCAAGCAGCATATTTTCATTTTTCTTCTTACTTCTTTGAGGCTTACAACCCAAGAGATTTCCTTTCGATATGACCATATGAGAGAGTTCGTTTGTATTCATTCGCACTCATGCGTTATGTGTGTTAATGGAATGCATAAACTACATACTGTTGTTGTATCAATTACGTACATGTACGTACAACCAGAATTAGTGCGTGTTTGTGTGTGCATTTGTGTGTGTGTGTGTTGTTAGAGTGACAAATTTGTATCATAAATAAAACGGAGTGAACTTTATCAACAATTTATTCACTTCACTTCACTTCAATGTCACAATAATTGTTACTGTTGACTACAACAAATTTGTTAGAATTTAATTGTAAAATGTGATGTGAAATATTCTCATTTATAAGTGCTTGTGTGTGGTGGATGTATCATAATTACAGATTAAGTACAGTGGTTAATAATTTATTATTTTTTTTTATTAAATAATTAAGTGTGAACAATATATGTATGTACATACATATGTATGTATAATTGTCGATGGTTTATACAAAATAAATCTAAATGTGGAACCTTAGTACAACAACAGCTATAATATTTTATTAATAACGTGTCAATAATAAACGCAAATTGTAATTAATTTTAATAAAAAAAAATGTTCCATTTTAATTTTTTTCCAACTATCAGGACGATACATAATACTTTTCCTCTAACATTAGAACCATTTACAGCTTCTGATTAAGACATTTAGACTAGCACGGTGCTACCTTGATTGATCATTGAGAAAGTTTAGCTGCTTTCTGCTTCTACGACGTACAGTGAGCGTCAAAAGAAAGTGTACAGAAAAAAACTATACATTCGGGGGTGTCATAGAATCCAATGTTGTCGGTATTGGTTTTAAAAACGACAAAATTTTTGCTTTGGTGTCATGAAATCCAATGTTATCGGTTTTATGTTCGAACTAGAGTTATTGTCGGTTTTAGATGTCAGAGAAACCAATGTTATCGGTTTTGTTATTGGAAACAAACCGATCAGCAATCAGCTGACGGATTCTGTTTATGCGCGAAGTTTTTTTCTAGAAGTAGGATATTTTTGCAAAATGTAAGTAAATTATTATTTATTTTAAAAATGTATTCAAAATTTTTGTTTATTTTGATTTTAAAACGTGATTTGGAACGTGAAAGGTGCTCTTTTATTGTGTCTAATACCACATAAAAAGCGTCTTTGTTTAGCCGGTGGTATTCTATGAACCTGCAAAGCAACTTTAAATTTGAACGCACATTATAAAAAATATACATACGCTGTCTCAGGCAGCTCAAGCAGATTGCTGCAGTCTCGCAATGTTTTTCTTCTCAGTTTTTCTAAACTTTCTTTCTCTAGCAGCAAATATAAAACAACAGCAGTGCTCATTCTATTTATTTCTTTTATTTTTTTTATTAAAACACTAAAATCCGTAAAATTTTTAACAAACACACTATTTATCATACGAAAAATTAAGTTAAAATTGTAAGCAATAATACAAATGTAAACAACAGCTGATTCGAATATCGGTTTTATTTGAGTTCGAAAATAATAAAACCGACTTGGTTTTGTGACACCAAATGAATCCAATATTGGTTTTCAAAAACGACAAAAGGCAAAACCGACTTGGATTCTATGATACCCCTGATTATTAAATTATCGTTATTTGTATTTTAAAATTGTTACATTGCTAGTTTTTAAAATTGAAACATATAAAAAAATTACAAAATCGAAATATTGTAAAATTTTTTCGGGCACTCTCCTTACAAGTGGTAAAAGTTGAGTTTGTTGATTGTTAGAATTGTATCCATATTGTACACTTTTTTTTGACGCTCTCTGTATGTAAGATCAATTCATCTCATATGCGTACCCAGAATTCAATGTCCAGAAATGACTCCGACAAATGCCTTAAGTATGCTTCTTTAGAGATTGAATGGAGTTTTCGTGAGCCTTTCATTTCCCCGTCATTCGTCTGTCAAGAAAAGTCTGACTACTGCCATGTAGAACTAACGAAACATTCTAAGTTCAAGACCACTTTTTTTCTGAATAACACTTTATTCTAAGTATCGAAAGCAACTGAAGTCGCCGTGGTCTAGTAAGTAGTGTGTTAGTTTATTCGACGTGAGGCCACGGTTCAAACCCCAGGTCAGGCATCTCCAACTAAACGAAATATGAAAAAAAATATTGTTACGCAGATCGAAACGACCTAATATCGTTTCACATAAACACAATAAACAAAAGCCACAAAAACAAAGACCATGAGCATGAAAGAGATAGAAAACGCAAGCACAACGAACAAGAGGCAATGTGTACACAATACACATTAACAAATACATCGAACATCTTCTAAATAAACTAGCAACAATAAATAATGTAGTCGCAAAAGAATTCTCGAGAAGGCGAGAACGCGAACCTTCTACCTCGAGAACCATCATCATACTGAAGACGTTCGCATATAAAAGGGCAAGACAAGGCAGGCAGTGAGTCAGTTGTAATTGAGTCAGTCTTGAGTGAAGTTGCGTGTGAACTAATAAGTCGCGGTTTGAAGAGATCCGTTGTGAGCAGTATAGCGAATAGTTGTGTGTGAATAATAGTGAACAAGCAATAATTTGTAGTAATTATTGTTGTATCGGTTAAGTGTGAACAGTGGCACATAAGAAAGTGTGGACAATAAAGAGACTTTAATTAAAATAAGACACTTATTTGTTTTTACTTGGTTTGCAATTAACGAACTCATATTTAAACGTTTTTAAAAAGGTAAAAACGTAACAATATCTTCGGCAACTTCCTCTCAGCAAATTTCTTTCAAAAACTCTGAGAGTAAATACAATTTCCATGAAAAGTTTCTCAAAAATCTATCGTTCGGAGTCGACTTTAAATTGTAGGTCCCGTCACTCATGTATAAAAATTGACGCACACTACATAAGTGGCGTGAGCAACTAGGTCGTAATGATCAATTATGTGTGTACAGAAAGCAATGGAGGAGGTCTTACTTTTATTCAGTTCAGTGTATCCTTTAGTTCAACATTCACTCAAAACAACCTCAATGAGCGAAGCGATAACCGCTTGTACCTTCTCGTGAAATGTATCCGGTCTGTCATTAAAAGAATTACGCCCAGTAATCTGGGAAGAATAATTTCACCGCACTCGGGTACAATTTTTCCGTTAAAATCGTCAAATTTAACATCTACGGTCCATGTACATATTTTATGAAGTTGAATTGAAGACTTCATTAGGTAAGAAATTAATTAAAATTTAATTAAAAGTGACCAAAATTATGTCCCAAATGAAGCATCATGTGTAAGCACATACGGGGAAGATCATTTATCACTGATAAATTGTAAACTCTTCGCACTTAGTACACGTAATATTAATAAAACGTAAAATTAATAAAACAAAAATTAAATTTATTTGAGAAAAAATACAGAGCCCAACAAAAAAAAAAAAAAGATATACTATGAACTCTGGGAAAAAGAAAAACTATTCCAAAGGAAAAATTAGAAAGTATGTACAAACAAAAATAGCGAACTTGCGCGAATTTCAAAAAAAGCTGAGACCCGTATTTAATTATATCGACTAAAGATTATAATATGTTAATTTGGCATTATTATTACAAACAACCCCGAACAAAAAATTCAAAAACCGTTTTTTTTTCACAGAATATCCTTAAAAAAAGGACATGGATGATCGTTCTTGGAAAAATTGTATAAAAAAAACCTTTCTTATGATATACATATTGTATACTTGTAAGTTGGTAAGGAAACAGATTCTCAAATTAACAAAACATTAAAAAATAGACCTTTTTTCAAAATGGTCCATCTCACGAGAGGTCGATGCTGGAGCCGAAATATTTTAAATGTCATCATAAAAAATACCAATGTTCATTTTAAGGGGGGGGTACACTTTGCACGAATTTCGCTACCATACAACTTGAGTCGCTCTAATGTACATACATACATACATATCGTCGTCGAAAATGCAAAAGTACGTATCAGCAAAAAAATCAAAATCGAGTTTTTGATTGATTATGATTCGTAACGTTCTCACGTATCTCTACCAATTTTTAGATTTTTGCCACCAAAAATAACGTTTTTATATCAATAATTCAAAATGTTTCTGCATATGAAGTACTTGTTATTTTATAACTTTTTTTGCTTCTCCTGTAAAATTAGAAAAATGTTTGTTACGTACTTTTGGATTTTCGACGACGATATGTATTTAAGGTCGCTTTTATTTTTTCGATATTTTTAAAATATTATTTTAATCGACTTTAAACATTTAAAAAAATGGGGGAAAATAATCTTCTTTTTACATTTACTTTTATATTAACCCTTTCGGCAGTTATGCGGGAATTCCCGTCATTCACTATTCTCTAATTAATCTAATGACGGGAATTCCCGCTGAAGATGAAATTTCATTGGATGATGATTTTTCAGGATATTCAAGCTCTAAGGACACCAACGATGCAAGAGATGGTAACGTTGCGTGAACTCCCGTCATAGCGGGAACTCCCGTCATTTGACCCACAGTTAAAAACCATGATTTAACTACTAAAAGGCAGAAATACCCGCACTTCATTTTTATATGGAAAAAATAAGTGATTCTCTTGATAGCAACAGTTAAATTTAAGTGCGAAAGTCTACCATTCCATCATTTACATTCAAAAAAGTAAAACAAAAAACACTTCAAAGTCTTAAAAACATTTCCCACTCATTTGACAGACTTTTCGCTAAATTTTGGCGGCAGGATTAGCATGTTGCAGTTAGGGCTTTAGCATGAAGTTGTACGAATGAAAAACTATGTATAACACATGACAATGCGAAGTACAGGATAATGATACCGCAAGACAATGCATAGATAAAAAGAGAAGTTCAGTTAAAGTGTGGTTATATTGACCATAAGTCGCCGTAGTCTAGTAGGTAGTGTGTTGGCTTATTAGAGACGTAAAGCCCGGGTTCGTATCCCAGATCAGGTATCAAAATGAAATATGAAAAAACTATTTCTACGGCGACTGCCTCTAAGCAGATTTCTGGCAAAAATGACCAATTATGTACAGTAGCGAGAAAAAAATTCGCAACGCTATGTTGTATGATATTCAATCGAGGCTCAAAACTTATAACGTTATCCAATTCCACTCCACTTTAGTTTTTTTTATTCATTGATTTCTAAATTTTAATAAAAGGTATCATTAAGCGTTGTTTGCTTCTCTTTCTACTTAATTTATTTCGATTTATGAAAAAAGTGAAAAAATTTAGCGAGAAAAAAAAAATGCAACGCAATGTGGTAAAGGTAAAAGGAGATCAACTAGAGGAATTAAAATAAAAGTTTAATGGAAACTTTGCAAATTGTGAATTTTAAAATAGAAACAGCTGTCAGCAGATAGCAAATTTGCTATTGTATGGTCTTTGGCAAAAAGAGGCAAATCAATGAATAAAGTTGCTCATCAATTTAATATCAACAAATCAATAGTTTGTCCGATTTCATCGCGATATCGTCAAACAAATATCGTGGAAAGAAAGAGGAAGTGGTCGACTTCGTAAATCTACTGCCCGCAAAGACCGTCAAATGGTAAAAATAGTAAAAGTTGACCATCGGAAAACGGTAGTAGATGTCACTAATTATGCAAACGACCAATTAGGGGTTTCTATTGGCGTCCACACAGCCAGAAACCGATTAAGAGAGGAAAATTTATTAGCTAGAAGACCAACCAAGAAGTCACTTATAAGTAAAGTTAATAAGAAAAAACGGCTTGACTTTGCTAGACGGTGTCTGCCTGCATTGGTCAAAAGAGCAGTGGCCCAAAATTTTGTGGAGCGAAGAATCAAAGTTTAACTTATTTGGCTCTGGTGGTACAGAATGTTGTTTACTCGTATTTACAGAATTTTGTGAATATCTTTGTTTTAGGGGCCGACGAATGTAATTTAACCTATGAGAGCCAAATAGTTAAACTTTGATTCGTCGCTCTACCAAACTTTGGCCCACTGCTCTTTTGACCAATGCAGATACCGTCTAGCAAAGTCAAGCCTCTTTTTCTTTTTAACCTTACAGCTAATAAATTTGACTCTCTTAATCGATTTCTGGCTGTGTGGACGCCAATAGAAATCCCTAAAATCTACTGCCGTTTTCCAAGGTCAACTTTTACTATTTTTACCATTTGACGGTCTTGGCGGACAGTAGATTTACGAGATCGATCACTTCCTCTTTCTTTCCACGATATTTTTATGACGATATCGCGATAAAATCCGACAAACCGTTGATTTGTTGATATTAAATTGATGAGCAGCTTTATTCATTGATTTGCCTTCTTCCAGAGCCCTTAGAATGGCAAATTTACTATCTGCTGACAGCTGTTTCTATTTTAAAATTCACAATTTGCAAAGTTTTCATTAAACTTTTATTTTAATTCCTCTAGTTGATCTCCTTTTACCTTTAACACATTGCGTTGCATTTTTTTTTCTCGCTAAATTTTTTTACTTTTTTTATAAATCGAAAAAAATTAAGTAGAAAGTGAAGCAAACAACGCTTAATGATACCTTTTATTTAAATTTAGAAATCAATGAATAAAAAAAACAAAAGTGGAGTGGAATTGGATAACGTTATAAGTTTCGAGCCTCGATTGAATATCATACAACATAGCGTTGCATTGTTTTTTCTCGCTACTGTATGAATAGGCTTCCGCACATGCAATAATGATGTATTTTTTTATTTTAATTTTCAATTATTGTTCTGCGAAAATGAATCATGTTAGTATTTAAAAATTAAGTATTCTGCTGATCTAACTACAAATAAGTAAAAAAAGGGAGTGAAATCAGACTATATATACCGATATTCATGATTTATTAGCAAATTTTTTATTACCGGTGTCTACATGAATTTACTTTATTACATCCAATAAAAAATATTCAAATGCCAGAAAATGTACAGTTATTATCACTTTATTCTCATTTCCGTTTGTTTAAGAAGATCCGGTCTAGACTTGGTGCATATTATTTAATTTTAAAAAGTAATTTCAAATAAATATACAAAACACCAACAACAATAATAACAAGAGTATGAATTAAACCAACAAATATACCAGGTGGTATAAACATCTCCTCCATTCATTCATTAATTCAATTATGCTAGAAAAGTGTACAGAGATGAAACAAAACACTCACACATGCTGATTCTCAAAATTGTATTGTACAGGGTGGGGCAAAAGTCGCGAAGGGATTTGAAAAATTAATAACTTTTCTAATTTAATTTTTTTTTTATTTTTCTTTTTAGGATTTGTAAATAAATCTGGGAGATTAATTATGGAAGGTTACAACGTTATCCAGCGAACCAAAATCATAGAACTTTATTTTGAACATCATCGATCAATAATTCAAACTCAACGAGCCTATCGTCGTCATTTTAAAGTGCGGAATTCACCATCCGAATCAATTAGTGACACGTTTTCAGGAACAAGGCTCAGTAAGGGATCTTCCACGAAGCGGAAGACCACATTCTGTAATTAATGAAGCAAATATTCAATGCGTTCTGGAGAGTGTTGAGGAGAATCCTGAAACATCAACTCGAAGGCGCTCTGCTGAGCTGCAAATGTCTCGGCGGTCTTTACGCAGAATATTAAAGGAAAATTTACATCTTTTCCCATACAAGCTGCAGTTAGTGCAAGAACTAAAGCCACGAGATTCCCAAGAACGATTAAACGATTAAACCCCTTCGTGACTTTTGGCCCACCCTGTACATGCATGCGATATAAAATCATAAAAGTTCATAAAGATAAATAACAAGAGCGACAACAATATTAGTGAAACAACAACAACAACATTAATGAAACTAGTAAGTTACAACAAAAGTTATAACATCTAAAAGTATTCGGGTTACCAAAATGAAGGAGGAATAGCAAAAAAAAAAAAAAAAAAAAAAACCAAATAACTGCAGTACAACAAATTGTCATAAATTACTAAAAAGTACAAATACAGAGTTCTGAGCATCAAATAAATGCAAAATAATCGCAATGAAGGGCAAAAAACGAAATATAAAGGACCTTCAGGAAGTCCTCATTTAATATTCTTTTTTATTAATACGGCCAACATTCAGATCATGGCAACTTTTAGTTGCCATTTTAGTGGAATGTTTTAGAGAGGGAGAGTAAAAGGCAGTAGTGTTTCTGAATATCACATTAGATTTGAATCGCTATATGTATGTTGTAAGTGAAAAGGGTTTCCCCTTTCTACACCAGCAGCTTTCCACATACGGATAATGTGGCTAAAGAACTCTCTCTCTCTCTCTCTCTATGCTTTGTAGGATCAACTGTTCAATCGACCACAAAAGAATATGCTCTACGTAACAGATGTAAGGGCTGTATAAAAATATGCAGTTTTAAGGGAGCAATTATCTTTATTATCCTTCAGCACATTTCGTTGAACTAGAGTTAAAACAGTGAAACACAAGCCATATAAAGAGGATGCTTTGTAGCTATTATTAATTAGTACTTTCGACCTCTCCTAGATTACTCGAAATAGACTACGAGGCACCCTCATGCACATCTGTATTCCATTTTCGAACAGATATACATACATAAGTGGTGTTAAGAGTACGGAAAATCAATGGAGTGAAATATTTCTTACACCGTCTAATGGAACCCAGTTATTCGAATGCTTAGCTGCTTCTAGCGAACATATCACATTGAATATTCTTAATCACAGCATTTCGAGCTTCTGCCTCTCCAAATAGTATTTTTGCCACCCATATTGCAGAAAATATATTATTAATGTCGATTTTATGAGATCGCACATTAAAATTGACCCTTTTTACATGATGCCATTGAGAGGCTTACTAAATCTCGGATGTGTAGTGAGTCATTCATAGAAAACCTTTTCGCCTTAATTCCCTGAACTTGCGGAATATTAATGACAAACACAATGATCACCTGCAAAAGAATAGTTATGATTGGATGTTAAAGAGGGCAGGTAGGTAGGTATATGAGTTAAAGGAGAAGAGAACAACCAAGAGTCTCATTCCTATCGACATACACCTAAGCCATCATGTAGGCTTGTTGTGCACTCACCATTGCAATTAAACATTTTATAGATATAAAATTAATTTGTTTGTATTTCTTCCGTTTAGAGTTTTTTATATATATTTGTATACGGTATCGATTAAAGGTAACTGACAAAATTGTATTTCAAACATAAATAGAACCAAAAGAAAAAAGGGCCAATATTTCTCAAAACATTTACTATAATTTTGTATAAAAATTCCTCTCTTATCGTATAGTATATTTAAAAGCAAAGAAAAGTATATATTTTCATCTTTTTAATTGGAATGGAAAATATAAATAAAATCGTACTACATACATTATAATTTTGAAACAATTTTTGTATTATTTAAAACTTAATTCAAGTACTTCTGTTATTTGAATTATTTAAAATATAATTATTCAAAAATCAAATACATACTCTTATTGCTGCCGCAGATTATTTTAATTTTAATTTCAAATCATCAAATAATATCGTTTAAAAATAAACACCCTCAACCAATTATTTAAAATGTACCCAGATTATGTCGTCGTTGCGTATTTGCTAACAACAATAAAATTATAAAAGAAAACAACAACAACATGATACGGTTATTTGTTAAAATTTATTTGAATTTCAAATTATAAAACACATCATAAATGAAAAACAAATACAATAAAATCCTATTTCCGCAATAAGTATACACGCACAGGATAATTTAATTTCCATTTCCCTTTGCTACATTGCAATGTCCACACGATTTTCCAATAAATTTTTTTTTGCAAGGCACACTGCTTTTATCGTATGTATGAATTCCATTTTATTATTTTTGCTGTTGTTGTTATTGGATTTCATTCGAAATGCAAAATTTTATTCAAACTTTAAAATGATAATTAAATATTGACAACAACAACCGCAAGAACTTTGACTGGAATACCACCACAACAAGCATGAATAAACAACAATTGAACGATTTTAGGAGTTTTTTTTTTCAATGAATTTAACAAATATTTTGAATGAAAATAAAACTGACAATTTAACCATAACCTAAGATCTACAATTATGACATTTTGAATACGGTTTTGAACTCATTTAAGCCGATTTATAGCCATAGAATGGGTTTATGTGAAAATTCCAGAATACGAAATCATGGGATTTGGAAGATACTTGGAACATTTGCTAACAAGGTCATTAAGCCGATTTATTAAATAAATGTAAATCTGACAGAGTTTATGGCAGAAGCTATTCTTATAAGTAGAGAAGAAGAGTTATGCTCTAAAGCAGGGGTTACCAAAAAATTTTTGGTTATGTATTAGTGAGTAAGAGAGAGAAAATAAGTGAGAGAATTTATTTATTTACAGCCATAGAAAAGTGTTAGTAATATACGCTATTTTGATTTTCATTTCATCGACATATGTACATAAAACTATCTATGTTCGGCTTAATAATTTTAGATAAATAAAAATAAAAAATCCATTTTTTACATATTAACATACAAAATGTCTTTTAAGAACATATTCCCTACATTCTTTAAATGTTTTATAACATATATATAAGGCATTGAATATTAGCATCTATTAACATAAAATATTTTTTGAGTGTCATTCCGAAATAAAATGGTAATGCATCCGCCGCATATGTGTTCTTGTCGCAGTCTGATCGACAACTAAATCATAAAGCACAAGAATGCGTGTGAGTTCTCTCCGCACAATTGTGCTATGAAATGGTAAACGCTGCTCTAAAGGCTCGAGTTGGTGGGAGCGATATAAACTCCTCGATATTTAGATAAAAATTAAATAAAAAAATGTCTGCCAAAAACGACAACGAAGGTGTTAAAACAGCTCCATCGGTTGGTAAAGTTAGAAGCTAATTCAAAATATTTAAAAATAGATTAATCTACGGTAGAGATAAGAGGTTATCGCTGTTCACAGGAATAACGATACAGAATAACAAGTTGTCTTCAAAATAGAATGTTAGAACATGCAATGGAGGTGCTGCTATTCTCGAGAAGGACTGGAGTAGAGATGAGCGATATTTTCAAAACTGTGATTTAATCACGGTGATTGATAATTCACTGGTAACTACAGTGATTGAAATTGCCAAATAACAGGTACTAATAATGTCGTTCTTTCAAAATTGTTACATACTCAAATTTATATCATTTTGTTTTGTTTACTAAAATATTTAGAGGGAGAAAAAAAAATTATAAGTTTTGCAAAGCAAATGTGTTAGAAGCAACAGATATACAGACTGAAAACTGGCGGATAAAGTTGAAAAATTAAATGTAAACAAACATTGATTTTGTGTTAAAAAAGGGAAAATTTGGGATATTTTTTAATTTCTTCAATGAAAAGTTAAAAGATTCTTAAATATTTAATTATTAATCGAAATGTATGTGGTCTTTGGTCGCAATGAATATAGTTTCTTGTGCAAAAGGTAAGTAAGAAACTAAATATATCAAGATCAAATAAGACATATTGCTCATAAAATTTTTTTCTTGCAGAACTTTGTGTATATTACTAGTATTTATTAATTTCTTGAATGAAAACATTAAAATTCGGCAATGTTTTTATTATTAATCGAACTCTTAGCAATTTCTCTTCACAATGAAATAAGTTCCGTGTGTAAAAGATAAGTAAAAAGAAAAATATAACAAAATATATACTCATAACTTTTTGTTTCAGGAGTTTGTGAATATACCTCTCAATTGGTTAAATACTAAGTTAGTGACAATCGATGAAATGTGTCACCAAATACATTAGTTCCGTATTATGTTTCCCCAATACAACAGTTCATTTCCTTTCAAAACTATTCTATTATTCTACAAAAATATCATCAGATTCTAACAAAATAGAAAATAAAAACCCACCCTAAAATTTAACAAACATAAATAAACAAGAAAGAATCAGACAGGGACAGAAATACTTGTTGGTAATATTTGCTGTCCCTTTCACAAAATTTTAGTATACGTCAAACTTTCGTTTCCCTTCACCAGTGTTGCCGCGAAAAAAAAAATATTGTAACCAACATTTGTGAAAAAAATCACCAAATAAGAAAAAATATAACCAAAACTAAATTCGCATTTTTTTATTTTATTTTTTTCAAATATAAATTATAATTAATACAACAGAGTAAGAAAAGAAACAAAAAATAACAAAATAAAATTTTAGTCTTACTAATTAATACATTTCTACAAACAAAACAAAAGCTCTATTTATAAGAAAAATAAATAACCAAACCCGGAGAAATCTACACATTGAACAAAAAAATAACCAATTTTGGTTAGAAATAACCAAAAACGGCAACACTGATTTTGTTTAGTAGTCTTTCCGTAGTATGTATCTAGTTGTCTCTTTCTTTCGACTTAATAAAATACGTTATTGTCATTATTGTATTATTGGAATACTGTGATCACAATCACTGTTTTAAAGAACAGTGATTAATAAATCACTTTCACTGAGAACAACGTTCTTCAAAAATCACTGGATCGCTCATCTCTAGACTGGAGTATAGTGGAATAGTGCTTAAAACAGTCAACAAACTACTGTAAATAACATTACAACTCATGTGAGAAAGAGAGACTAATAAAAGTGTCGCTTTGTAAGCCATGGAGTGGGTTTAGTTGGTAAGAATTCGACATAACGGATGGCATCTATGTAGTCGCCGTGGTCTAGAAGGTAGTGTGTTGGCTTATTAGACGTAAAGCCCGGGTTCGTATCCCAGGTCAGGCATCAAAACGAAATATGAAAAAAATATTTCTTCGGCGACTACCTCTCAGCAGATTTCTGGCAAAAACTCTGAGAGTAAATAAAATTGCCATGAAGAGCTTCTCAAAAATCTGTCGTTCGGAGTCGACTTTAAACTGTAGGTCCCGCCAGTTATGTATAAAATTAACGCACACAACATAAGTGGTGTTAGAAGCTAGGTCGAAATCCTGACTGAAGGGTTGTAATGACCAATTATGTATGTATGTATTGGCATCTATAGAATATCCCACCTCTAATACGAAAAAACAAAGAAGGTGTAATGAATTTAAACTGGCCTTGTCTATCGTATAGTCTCAACGTAATAAACAGTAACATTTGCATTTTAACGAATACCGGGAGAAAGTTTAGAGTAAAAGCCTAATTGTTACTAAAAGCTAGTTTCTCGAAAAGATATATAATAATAAAATACAGTAAGACCCCGCTTAACGCGGGGGATACGTTCCAATAAGTTCCAGCGCTAAACGAAACTGCGTTAAACTAGGCAACTTAACACGTATACATATACATATGTAACAGAGATCAGCAATGAAATTTTGAGTATGAGTGAGTCAAGAGTATTAAAATTCAACTACTCTGATTCATTCGTACTCGCTACAACATTGATTTATAAGTATAGGTTGCAATGAATATGAGTACAACGTTGCATTTACAAAAGAAGAGAAAAGAAAAGACAAAGACAGCAAGCAAAGCACACACACAACCTTCTAGCGAGTATTGTGGTGTTCGTACTCGAATCATACTTATTTCAGATTCATTCAGATTCATAAATTTAGAAAAATACTTATAATACTTACGAATGATTCGAGTCACTCGAATCATTCATCAAAATTTACAGTAGTAGTTATTGTTGCATTTACAAAAGAAGAGAAAAGAAAAGACAAAGACAGCAAGCAAAGCACACACACAACCTTCTAGCGAGTATTGTGGTGTTCGTACTCGAATCATACTTATTTTGTGCTTCGTGTATATGTTGAATCATGGAGAGTCGAAATCGACAACATCGTGCGTATTGTTAAGTATGAATACGATGAGTATTTCTAACTTTGAACATGAGTAGTATGAGTATGATATTAAAATAAGTATGAATGCGTATAAGTAGCTGAAATTATAAGTATGACTCGAATCTACTCATCGTTTTGAATACTCGTTGCTGATCTCTGATATGTAAATACATTGCGACTGCGGAAAATACAGTTGGAATCTTTATTCTGGACAGACTAACAAAAGAGCGTTGAAAAAGATACATACATATAATACACCGTCGCTATATAGTGCACCGCTTTTGGTTGGTGCATGGCCGTTTCATTTGCACACACATATGTATGTTTACAATAAGTATCAATACAGTGTGCAATTTAGGGGAATCCCAATACTACAGCGTAATACTGAAACAGCGTTAAGCGGAGCAGCGTTAAGAGGGGTCTTACTGTAGATCACAAGTTCTAGGACTGACAAGATATAGTTAAAGTTAATGGTTATTTCTAACCTTGAAAATTTTTAGGATTATTGTACTTTTCTTTTTTACGCCCTCCCAGAATGAGGGGAACTATATAAGTGGTTGAAAAGTTTAACCTGCACTGGTATGCCAATCGACAAATAAAACTTCTTTACTTATAAGAATCTTGTACCATAACTATACGAGATCTGACTATGACTTTCGGCTCGACATCAATTCAAAATCTATTGAATTTCAAAATAGTTGATATGCTCAAGATGATTTTTGTTTTCTTTCTAATAAAACTGAAAATTTTATTTCAATATTATTCAATTTATTTTTCTTCTTTCCATTTGAAATCAAATAATATTTCCTCTACTCATTTACCAAGTTTTGATATTTCGCCATTCTCTGAAGCAAATGAAGGAATTTCGGAACTTGATTTTCTTTTTGTTGAATTGAAAAAAAAAAAATTTATTTTTAAATCTTTTCACGTTCTACTCATTGAATGCACACAGTGTGAGAAAAATGAAAATGAGAAATTAACATATTTTGTTATGTGCATATAGAAATCGTATGGCTTGACTACCTAAAAGTCGGCAACATTTATTATTAAAGCTTGAATTTTGTCAGCTTAACTTTGTTCGCTTCCAATCCCGTTATGTTTCGTTTCGTTTTGTTCGTCTTACTTTTCTTTTGTTAAAGGAATCCTTTCTTTTAACTCCACTTCGGTGTATTCTTATTTCCTCTTATGGAAAGTAGGAAAAAAGAATAAAAGACAGAGAAAGAAAAGAAAACATTTTTCTTGTTTATTTTCAACAGAAGGTGCAAATTGCAATAACGAAATGTAATATGTTGCAAACAACAAATTGCCAAGGCGAAATATGTAAGGAAAATAAAACAGGCAACAACAAAAATATGCAAAAAAAAAAATATAAGAAAACAAAAAACAAAAGAAAGGAAGGTAGAGCAACCAACCATCCAGCCAACACAGGAAATATGTTGGATTTCGAAATAATTTTTTTTTCTTTTTTTTTCGCTTTTTTCCATCATTGCTCTGTCAGTCTAATTTTACTGGGATTCCATGGTGTACGGCAAACAGCGAGAACAGACTCGTTAAATGTAATAAAAGTCAAAAGGATAAGAACGCGTAAAATATCCTTTTTTTAGTTGTTGTTGTTTGTTGTTGCTGCTGCTGCTGTTGTAAATTATGAATGTAAAGAAAAATGTGAACAGCATTAAGATGTTAGATTCGCTGGCTTAAGTAAGAGTACAAACAGAAAAAAAGGTGAGTAAAAAATGAATGGAATTTTCTGTTTAGACCAGTACCAACACACGTACACTAGATAAGTTAGTGTTGTGTACAGGCATCTATTATTTTGATTCAAGCGTATAATTCGTAAAATTAAAGGATTTTCTTCTTTAAACATGTTAAGCTTTAATTAAGTTGTTGGATTTGTTTTTGTTTCGATTTATGGTAGTCAGGATAACAAGATAGATTCTTGAGATGCCATGGGAAAATTATAAAGTCGAGTTATAGTTTCTAAATTATCATCGTAATATTGAATGAATTTTATTATTGGCGGCGCTAGAAAATGTTCATAAATTTTAATTCAGTGTTTTTTTTTTTTTTTTTTTTTTTTTTGAAAGGTTCACAATTTGGTATATCATACAAACATACAGTGGCTCACATTAATATTCGGTATTTTTATTTTCATTTATTTAAACGAAAATTTTTTGCAAGAGAATGAATAAAACTCAGAAATTTTATGTTTTAAAAAGAAAATATATTTCTCGAGATCAAATTCATTTATTCTTAGAGTATAAAGCGTTAATAAAATTAGATAAATAGGACGGACATAAAGTAAAAACTTAACAAAATTCAGGTCTCATTAATATTCGGTTTTTTCAATGAAATTAAATGAAACTCCTTAAAAATTATATTATATTAGTATTTTGTTGGAAAACCATTATTTTTTACAACCTCTGATAGACGATTAGGCATATTATAAATAAAATTGATCTTATCCCATCCTTCCTGCAGTACTTTTTTAAGCTCATTTCTCTCATTTGGCCGTCTAAATGATCCCATAAATTCTCTATGGGGTTAATATCAGGTGATTGGGCTGGTGTATCAATCACTTCTGGGCAATTATTTTGCAACCACTCGCGCACAACATGAGCTTTATGTTTAGGGTCGTTATCTTGGTATAATTTGAAGGTCGAAGAAATTGCCATTTTTTCGGCAGATTGATTTAAATTTTCCCGCAAAATATTTAAGTACATATCCTTGTTCATGATTCCATCAATAAATACTGGGTTTCCGGCTCCCTTTGCTGATATACAGCCCCAAACCATCACATGCCCACCTCCGTGTTTTACTGTGGGAGTAATGTTTTTTCCTTTCAACTCTTCATTAGGTTTCCGCCAGACCATTGTTCTTCCATCGCTACCAAAAATTTTGAATTTGCTTTCATCAAGAAAAATAACGTCTTCCCACCAACTCGCAGCCTTTTTTAAATGCTCCTTTGCAAATTTTACTCGACGTTTTCTGTTTTTTAAATTTAAAAACGGCTTCTTACGAGCATCACGGCCATTGTACCCTTGCCTCTAAATCGCACGACGTATTGTTTCCGCGGATACAGTCTTATTTAATTCCTCCTTAACTTCACTTACGATTTTAGGAGCACTTAAGCGTGGGTTTGTCTTAATTTTTCTGACAATAAGGCGCTCTTCTTATTATCTATTTCTATTCAATACCGAATATTAATGTGGCATATACATATTTGTGCAATATATCAGTATTTTAATTATAATAATTTAATTTGTTTAATGAATGTAAAAATATGCAACACACAAAAGCACTATGAGTTTGATTATTATTTAATAAAAGAAAATTTTTGGAAATCCTATAAATTTTTTTTAAAAATTAAGGAATTAAATAACGAAAACCAAATACTGAATATTAATGAGAGCCACTGTAGGCTGATTACGGCATAGCTCCTCATATCACCCATGTTTTAACGATGACTCCGAATGACAAATTTTAGAAGCTTTTTAAAGGCCATTAGCTATTCTGATAACTTTTGGCAGAAATGTAATGAAAGAAGGTCAAGAGCCATTGATTGAAGGCCATTAGCTATTCTAACAACTTTTGGCAAAAGTTTAATGAGAGGAGGTCAAGAGCTTTTTTTTTTCTAGATGCCACAGCTGATATTTTGAAGTCGGGGCTCTCGTCAAAACTAAACATTGCGCACTAGACTACGACAGTCATGTATGTATATCAACGAAACTTAATTTATGATGCAATTAATGTTTGAATCTGATTCCGACCATGTGGACGGCAAGAATGGTATACAATCCATCGTATTTTATAATATGTATACTTAAATATCGCGGCATTCTTGGAGAGATTCGATGAGACCTCACTTTCACGAACCGGTAGTGATGCTATCACTCTGGCTAACGAAACTATGCAGCGCATAATTCGTAGTTGCAACGCTTCAATGTCACGCGTATCGCAACATCCCAGAAGGCAATCTGTATATTGGTGGACACCTGAAATCGCTGAACTCAGACGAACCTGCCTCCAGCGCAGAAGAAGATACACTAGAGCTAGAAGAGATGGTCATGCAGTACATGAGGTTCAAGATTTCAAACGGGCCCGAAGGGCACTGAAACAGGCAATCATAGCCGCCAAAAAGGCGAAATGGGAGGAGCTCCGTAATGAATTGAACACGAACCCCTGGGGTCTCGCTTATAAAATTGTGACCAGAAAGTTGGGCGCTAACTCTGCCGTGCCGCATCTTGACGGCGAAGCCGTCGACAATATAGTGAGGAACTTGTTCCCCGTGCACCCACCACTGCGTGAGGAACGTGAACCTCCGACAGCTGACACACCAATACCCTTCACGGAGGAAGAATTGACAACAGCGGCGAAAAGTCTCAAAGGAAACAAGGCTCCTGGACCAGACGGAGTACCGGCCGAAGTACTTAAATTAGTTGCTGAAAATCGACCAAATGCACTTCTTGAAGTGTACAATGCCTGCATTGCCCAAGGTGTCTTCCCTAACCAATGGAAGCTACAGAAATTAACTCTGATCAGCAAAGGAAAAGGAGATCCGACACATCCATCATCATATCGCCCTCTTTGTATGCTGGATAGTGCCGGTAAATTATTGGAGAAACTCCTCCAGCGCAGACTGGCAGCGGCCATTGAGACAGCTGGTGGATTATCGGACAGGCAGTACGGCTTCTGACCAGGTACGTCAACGCTTGGTGCCATAGCGGACGTAGTAGAATGCGTTGAACGGACAAGACTTAGACGTTACTATCCGAAGCGCATTGTTGTCCTTGCCACGCTCGACGTGCGGAATGCTTTCAACAGCCTACGATGGGAGGATATCATTAAGGCACTACGTGAAAGATTTCGTATTCCTCCATACCTTCTGAGAATATTACGCAGCTATTTGAAGGATCGCAAGCTTCTCTACGATACACCCGATGGCCGAATAGCCGTAGAGATTACGTCTGGTGCAGCTCAGGGATCCATTCTCGGTCCTGATCTCTGGAACCTGAGCTACGACGATATCTTAGGTATAGATATGCCAGAGGACACATACCTCGTGGGATACGCGGATGATATAGTGTCGGTCATTTCAGCGCGCGACATTGAGGATGCAAGGAGAAAACTGAACCAGGTTATGATAAGGACTCAGATATGGCTTGAGGACCACGGTCTAGAGCTCGCAAAAAACAAGACTGAGGTCATACTGATGACAATGGCTCGCATTCCACTCGAGATAAGTATGCAGATAGGTGATGTGTCACCAGTTACAAAAAGAGCAGTCAGATATTTGGGCCTGAGACTCGACTGTAGACTTAATTATTAGGCCCAAATACAGCATGCAGCTACCAAGGCAGCGAAACTAACGGGCATGTTAAGCAGACTGATGGCAAATATTGGCGGACCAACACAGGCCAAACGAAAAGTGATTATGGCGGCGACAAACTCGATAATGCTGTATGGAAGCGAGATATGGGGAGAAGCGCTGGAGATTAAATCTAAGCGGAAAGTACTAGCAGCAGTGCAACGAACAGCAGCACTAAGAGTTGCATCGGCCTACCGCACCGTATCGGGCGCCGCGGTCCTCGTGATCGTCGGTGAGATACCTATTGACCTACTGGCATTTGAGCGAAGAAGATCGTGGAAAACAAGGAGAGAAAATCTCGCCATTAGTAGCGCAGATCTCAGATCTCAAACACTACGGCGATGGCAAAGTAGATGGAGCGAGGAAACAAGCGGAAGATGGACTTATAGACTTATTCCGTCTATAGAGACATGGATACGGCGAAATTTTGGGGAAATTAACTATTTTCTGACCCAGTTTCTTTCGGGTCATGGTTATTTCCGAAAATATCTATACCGCATGGGCAAGGTGATTGATACTGGCTGCATTTATTGCCAGGAAATGAATGACGACGCTGAACACACATTCTTTCATTGCATCAAATGGCAAGACGAGAAGAACATGTTGATAGAGCAAATTGGCGAATTTACACCCGACAACATTGTGGACGCAATGCTCGAAAGCGAGACGAAATGGAGCGCTGTAAGAAGATACGTTGAATGTGTACTCCGCAGGAAGAAGGTCGACCTTGACACAATACAACGAAATGATACACGAGAAGACGAGCCAATAGCATGATCTGGCTTCAAATATGGCGTACCCAGACGTGGGAGAGTAGACAACGGTCCCTAACGGGACGTCGTTCTGGGCCCTTCCCGAAGTAATGCAGATAGCCGTCCCGGGAAGGGAGTATCCCCAGAAGAGGAGGAGGGATTGTTTTTAGTGGAAGCACCACTCGACGCAGTTGACGACGGTCACTGTAAGTGCGAAGGCATTTTGAACCCTACCTCACACGCCAAAAAAAAAAATAATATGTATACTATTTTCTGATATGGGGTTTGAACTACGAGCTTTCGTTTAATAAAACAACGCACTGCGTACTATATTATGGCGACTTTAATTTTTGTTTTTATATTCCATTTAAATCTGTTTATGTTGCAGTGGCTGAGGTAGACTTTAAGTGAAATGTTTTTAGGTGTGGCCTAACAACTATTTTTTTTTTTTGCAACGAAAGCATTACTTTAAAAGTGCACATTGGCTGCCTATATACATAATTAAGTGTTCCTTTTCATCTCTGACAAATTATTTAACAGCCAACCCCAGCAGAATAATTTCATTTGTCACCATCATAATAACGTAGTACCTCTCTTTAGGAAACTTTTTAATGGCAGTTTACACTTAAGTCAACTCTTTCATCGTTTATTTGTACATTTGTACATCATGTATGGATGTTTGCGTATAAATGTGTACATGTATGACTGTATCCAATAAACATTTTATAAATAAAGAATTTTAAGGCATGTGATATTTTTGAATATTTTCTTTTCGGTTTATCATTCTTAATTAAAAATTTTATATTTCAATACCATATGCTTGAGGCATATCTCAATTCTTATTCCCTAAACATGATGGTAAAAAGGTCATAACAAGATACATATTTATTGTTGTAATTCAAAAGGAAAAAATGAGTGATTGCACATACCGTTAGTATGTCGGTAATACAACCGTATGTGAGATACACAGGGCCACAAAAGTATACATACGATTAACAAATTTCACAAATTTCTGAACCAATGCAAAAGACCGTCTTAAAATTGAGGAAAGTTGTCAGACAATTATAAAGATTTTCAACGAAAATGGAAAATTTCTGAAATTTGTTAACCGTATGTATACTTTTGTGGCCATGTGTACGTATAAATTATGAATGTTTTTTTGTAAAAAGTTTAACTGTGTTCAAAAAAACCAATGTAAATTAAAAACTTTATCACCAATTTTTGCTTTTTTATTATAAAAATACGATAATGATGATACGATACGATGAAAAACTAATTGTGAAGCTTACGAGCACAGTACTGTAACTAGAAAAATAATGAATGATCGGTTTAAGATTCAGAATGTCTGTGAAATTAGCTACGAAAGTTATATTCCTTTTTTTTTTACAGTGAATTTAATGTTAACAGAGACTGTTAAGTTAACATAATTGAAAAACTTGGAAAATGAAGTAAAGAAAATCGATTAAAAATCACAAAAATAGTGATCAATTGGAGAAAAACGAAATCAGAACTAATAAAGGGTTCGCCAAATAACTTTTTTTTTTTTTTGAAATGCTTTAAAAAAAAAACTACTGAATATTTTCTCAAATTTCCTTTTTTATTTGAAAGTACAATCCTTCCGGTTAATAATGGAAAATAATTTCATTCAAATTGCTGCCTCGACTGGCTGGTCCAATTTTTAAGCACATTATCGATTGTGTGCAGCTGTATTTCACCAATGGCTTCACGAATATTGTCCTTTAAAGCGTCAATTGTCTCTGGCTTGTCGGCGTAACACTTATCTTTGACGGCACCCCACAAATAATAGTCCAACGGTGTCAAATCACAGCTCCGAGGTGGCCAAACGACATCAGCTCTGCGGCTGATAATGCGATCTTCAAAAACAGGGCGCAAAACATCGAGTGTAGCTTCGGCTGTGTGGCACGTAGCACCGTCCTGTTGAAACCAAATGTTGCCAATATCCTCCTCTTCAATTTTTTTGAGCAAGAATTCGTTCAACATGGCCCGATAACGATCGCCATTAACTGTAACGGCCACTCCTTGCTCATTTTCGAAGAAAAATGTCCCGATTATGCATCTGGACCAAAATCCGCACCAAAAAGTGACTCGTTTTGGGTGCGTCGGCTTTTCAATGTATGCGTGCGGGTTTTCTGTGCCCCAAAAGCGACAATTTTGCTTGTTTACATACCCGCCAAGATCAAAATGAGCTTCATCTGAAAAGATGATTTTTCTTTTGCCAAAATCGGCATCTTCTGTAAGCCGGCTACTGCATGGCCAGCCGAGGTAGCCATTTGAATGAAATTATTTTCCATTATTAACCGGAAGGATTGTACTTTCAAATAAAAAAAAGAAATTTGAGAAAATATTCAGTAGTTTTTTTTTAAAGCATTTTCAAAAAAAAAAAAAAGTTATTTGGCGGACCCTATACATATATGTGTAACACTTTGAATTTTATAAAAACAAAAAAAAAAAAAATTAATGAAAGTAACAATTTGCTTTTCCAGTTTTCCAGTCCGGGGTAGTCGTGCTTCCGTTGTGCAGCCCTTGCGCTGACCAACTTCTTCCTTTTCCCTGATTGTGGAGGAACTTGGTCAGTACAGGGACTGCGTTCACCCGTGGCATCACAACGGGCCGCTATGCGTGCTCAAGTGAGCTTTGTGACATCAGAGCTACCACTCCGACCTAACCTAACCTAACAATTTGCTTATTGGAGATAATAAAGTTGAAAAATCAAGTATTTTTACCAAATATGCCCTCCATAAATCGGGAAAAATTTTATAAAATTTAAAAAGGTGAGGTTTTTTGACCTAATGTGCAGTATAGCTATTGGATCAAGGAATCTAAAACAGTTTTCGAATCCTTTTTGAGTTTCTTTTTTTTAATAAAGCATAAAGGTTTTACATCTTTGGTTAAAATTGTAGTCGAACTTTTTTTGAGAAACCAGTATTCTCCAACAATATCATGTGGTTCACGATGATATACGTGGAACTATCACTAAAAATCATTGAAATTTTGCGTTTAAATCTATATTTAAAAACTTCCACAGGCTTCCCTTGTGATAATTTATTATTTGAACCGAATTTCATTACTTATCACTGAAAATTATGATGGATCTGTTTCATTAAGAAATAAAATGTTGATGGAATTCAAATTATTAAAAGTTTTGAGGTTAAATGAAAACCTAGAGAATTTTTCAAGACAATTTAAAAAATATTCCTTTGCGTTCCTGTACAATCCAATTTATATCGTATTTGCATTACATTAAACATGTCTGTCACAAGAAACTGCTTACTGGGTAGTAAGTCCCCTGCAGGCAACAGAACACTACACTACAAAGTAAACCAAAAAGATGGAAAAAATTAAAAATTAAAATAAAAAAAAAAAAAAAAAGAAAACGAACATCAAAATAATTATGAAGATTGTAAAGCAAGTAAGAGAAGCATTTAAGAATCTTAACGCTTTTTAGTTAGAAAAAATAAAACTACTTGCGTGTTTTTTTTTTTATAAAAAAGAGTGAAACAAGCCAAGTACCACTAAGAAATTGTTAAGGATTAAGAAGAAAAATAAAATTTAAATAATAAAAAGAGAAAGACGTATAATGAAAAATAATCAACATAAAGTGTGTGATTGTTTCTAATTTAAAGTCGCCCCTTCTTTTTACCTTTTTTTTGTGGCGTTTAAAGGTAACAAATTAAAATCTTGTTAAAATTTTTAATTACACCAACTTAAAGTTAGTTCAAGGCAATGCGAGAGGAATGGGTGCATATTAACACTGTATGTAACTGTATAGGAAATAAAGAATTAGTTCAAAAATTCTTAATATCAACATACATATATTTGGGCAATTTCGTGTCAAGTGACCCAATTTTTAAAATCGATGTATTCCGATTTGGATGAAATTTGCACCAAGGTTAGTACTATTGGATAGTTGGCCAGACACAAATTTTCAGCTCTATCAGTCAAGAACTGCCAGAGTTAAAGGGGGTCAAATTTGGACATTTTGGTCATACAGGGTTTTTTTAAAATGTGTGTAACTTTTCACCTATTGGTCTTAGCAAAAATTTTCCAAAGGATAGCTATTTCTTCAATCTTTCCAAAAATAATTTTTTTAATTTTAAGAAAATATTTTTTTTATTTTTTTTTTTAAATTATTTTTTTTTTAAAAAAATTTTTTTCAATTTGTTCCCTTTTTTTTTTCTTTTTCTTTTTGCTTAAAAGAAAGCTTATAAAATTTCCTTTAAGGCCTTCATAATCGCTTAATGGGATGCTAATCGCAGTGACCACAAAGCTCTTAAAGGAAAAGAACTAAGCTTTCTTTTGCATGTGCAAAATGCAATTTTGTGTTTGTTTCTTAAAAATGTTTCGCCCTCAAAAAGGGTGGTATGTTTTATTCTAAATAAATCGCACTTGTCAATGGTGGAGGGCATTGCATTTTATGCCTGTATAAATCGAGAGTGCTGGTAATGCCCTGTAATGCAGATGACTTTTGTTTATTTATAGAGCTGCCAGATGAAATTAAAAAAAAGGCCGCATGGTATCTTTATCCAATTTTGAAGTTAATTTTTTCATTGTTTTGTGGAGTAACCTTAAGGAAACATTACATTATTAAAGATACAAGGGACAGTAATTTAAAGAAATTGCATTCAGTGTTAGAACAGTGCTAAAAAAATTTTTTTGGTTATAAAAAACAGTGCTCAAAAAAAGGAAATTGAAAATTTAGCTATCTGGCAACACCTTTCTCATATTTACATATTTTATTGAAAACAAATCGAAAAATACAACCTATTTTTAAATCTAAAACCTTAACGTTAATAAATATAAAACATTTAATACGTACAAAACACTTTTTTTTAAATTAATTTTAAATATTATTATTTACATTGAACGACTTTTGAACAAATTGCCATATCCTCATTCATTTTCTTAATAAGTGGTAAACACAGGGCATACCCTTTTTTAATATTTGTGTTATCTTCTTCTCAAATAAAAAATTACATTACAACAGGGTTGGTCAGAAATTTTTTTAATGCACCTTGTAAGAGGGTGACATTTTCTTTGTAGAAAAGAAAACACCATAACTAAATCTCTAATTATTTTTTACAAAGAATTTCAAAGGGTGTTAATAAAAACACTTCTTAAAAATCAGTACTTTACGAAAACTATAACACAATTTATTAAGTTATTATTTCTTAAAAATAATGTCAATACCATTCATATTAATTTCCATTTTAATTATTTTAATTGGGCACTTTAATTAAATGTATTTTAACAATTTGATATTCACTTTGTTTTCACAGTCGCTTAGTCAACTTTCCTCTTCTATATAAAATCGCACTTTAATTGTTTGTATTTAAAAATTACCGTTAGATATTATCAAAACAAATTCAGAAGAGAGAAATTTGATGACATTAGCGACTATTTATTTCGCTACACACCCAATATAGAAAATTTTTTTTTTATTTTTGTCATATGGGCGCAACCACTGTGCATTGTAATATCCTTTCAAGTGTGGTTCAGTTTTGTTTGGTAAAATGTAATTTTTCTCAAACACTCATGGGTGTTCAGTGTGGCTGTTATGTTAACAGACATATTGACTATTTCGCCAATATAATTGACGTATTTAAAAAAATGGGATATATAAAATCGAAAAAAAAAAATTACAAAAAAGGCAAAATTGGTAAGGAAAATTAAATAAATTTAAAAAGAAAATGAAAAACATGAAACTTTATTCACTTTGACAAATTAACTTTCGGGGTATAAATCAAATGAACTCAAATAAAAAAATAGCAAAGATATTAGGGAGTGCAAAGCTGATGTCGTAGGCATTAGACAAAGTCTGCGATCCGATATATGTATTATGCCATATGAGATAAAGTTAATTCAATTTTTAATTTCTACAAAAGAGTGATCCACATCAGTGTTGAAAAATTGAAATTCTAAAATGGTACTGAACTCTAACTGAAAGAGTACTTTTTCGCATCAAATAGTACTTTTGTAAAAAAATACCTGCATACATTACAGCCCTTCAATCAGGATTATGACCTATCTTCTCACACCATGGGATCTACAGTTTAAAGTCGACTCCGAACGACAGATTTTTGAGAAACTTTTCATGGCAATTCTATTTACTCTCAGAGTTTTTGACAGAATGAGGTCGCCTAAGGAATATTTTTTTAATTTTTCATTATTTTGGAGATGTCTGACATTGGGTATAAACAGCAGGCTCACATTTAGTATCCAGCACACTACCTACTAGACTATTTTTTTTTCTTCATATTTAATGCATGTACGGTACGGAACAGAAAAACTAACGACTTAAACGTGTTCCTCACATATAAAACAAAAACTGCTGATTCTGAACGTAACAAAACGTAAAAGTTCCGTGTAGTCAAACGTCCACGGAACGTTATGGAACATACTTTCGTTTGTAGCATATGAAGAGCAAGGTTAATGCTTACCGAAGTCATTTGTCGGTTCGGCAGACGTTCTCATTGCTTTTTGTATTCTAAAAACGAACGTATGTTCCATGGACATTTGGCTAACCGGGGCTAATAATATGTAATAGTATAGGGGCTAATATTAATAGTTGAAAAGCACGCGACATAAAATATGTTATAATAAAAAAGTACTGAAAGCGTCGCGGGGGTACTGCGGTATTTTTGAAATGGAAAAGTACTGAAAAAAGTACTAAAGTACTGAATTTCTCAACACTGATCCACATAAATTGACATGAATAGTTTTGATGATCCTATTATTTAAACTATTGGGACTGAAGAGACAAAGCCACATATAAAATTGATGTCAGCGTAATACATACTTTAAACTATAAAAAATTGTTTGTTGTGGCAACAATTGCAATACCCTCTGCTGCTTGCAGTAAACGCATAATTTTTTTTGGTTGAAATGCTTAATGACTCCACTCATTTAAAAAAAAGTGTTACAGAATGTAAGTCTTTTATTAAGTTTATAATGATCTTTAATGCATTCATTTTACTGGGAGAATTAATAAACTTACTCGTAACATACTTACTATTACTCGTTACTAGTATTTTCATTCAATTTTTTTTTTCGTTTAATGATACTGTATAGTATGTTGAAGTATTTCATTTTCAAGTGGTTTTTCTCATGGGAAAATTTTTAATTTGTGTGCCTCGAAGTGCAGTAGTTAAATGCATTTACCAACAGAAATTTCTTTGTCAATTAACTTAATTTTGAAATGCCAACACCCCTGAATGTATGCTTTAATTCAAATGCATATACATACATATGTACATACGATATGTTTGCGTACTGCGTGTGTACCTGCATATGCATTGCACATGTGGGGTTGTGTTTGTGAATTTTAAAGAAATTATTTGCCAAAGAATTGCCAAAAATGTCTTTGTTTATGTTTCCCCTTACTCTGTTTCGAGGAAACTGAGTAAAATTTATCGCATTAAAATGAATTTGAAAGAATGAATTAAACAAGAGAACCCAATATGGGGTTATTTATTCATTTACATACACACTCACACGTACACAAACGAATATAAATACAGTTCTGCACTTAACATACTCACATGTGTATATGCATGTGTTCGAGTGTATGCATAATCATTCAGAAAATATTTGAATATTTACACTTGACCCTTGAAGAACAAGAAATTATGTACTGTCGTACACTGGAACATAGAAAAAAGAATTTTTACAAGAGAAAATACAATTGAATTTAAGACTAAAGCTGTGAACTTTGACCTTTTATGCTGCAAACGATTTCTTCTTAATCATATAAGATCTACCAACTAAACGTACAGTTCACTCGGAATAGCATGGTTCAAAATATTGTATTGAAATCTTAAGGAGACCTGTCAATTCATCTTTGTATAAAAGCAGTTATTAAACAGCAATAGAATGCGAAATTTTATTCAAAATTCTAACCAGAATCTTTGTGTTCCGTTCCCTGATAGAAAGAGCTGTTCTAATGACTGCATACAGACTGTTACTTCACATGGGCCAGTCCAATTTGGCAAATATACATATACATACATAATTGGCCATTACAACCCTTCTGTCAGGATTACGACCTATTTTAGCACACTACTTATGTTGTGTGTGTTAATTTTATACATGAGTGGCGGGACCCACTGTCCACCGGACAGAATCAGTACACTCTGTGATTTTGGCAAAAGCTTCGCTACCAGACTCAGTAACAGGAGTGGACAGAATAAGCTTAAGACTATATACACTTTTTCAAAAATTCAAGAGTTTTTTTTGTTCAAAATGAAATATTCTGGAAGTATTCTCGTGAGTATCTTCCAAGTGGAAGTCTATGACATCGAAATATGTGCTCAACTGAAATTGAATAGAGTGTACAAAGGATGGTACATAGCAATACCATCCGACAGTCAAGTCCATCTAAGCACTCAGATCTTATGACATTAACTCGAAGAAAGTATAGATCTGTTTGGACAGAATCAGCTAGGTAGGCTTTCAAGTCAGGTGGAAATTACCAGTGATGAGCAGACAGATGTCTTTGTTAGCGTCGGATATTAAACACCGCCAAGTGGATTGAAGAGATGTTTGGTAGGGTATACTCAGCGTTTTCTAAACTTTTGTTGGCTAATTACTATAGGAGGAGATTTGAGTCATGCAGCAGTGTATCCAACAGAAACCTAAGGTTAATAATCGACTTTTTGATAGCACAGTGTAGACTTAAAAAAACTTGTTCTGTGAGTTTGAGAATCAATTATCAGAACACATACTTTGAACCTGAACTTGAAGTCGCCGTAGTCTAGTAGGTAGTGTGTTGGCTTATTAGACGAAAGGCCCGAGTTCAAATCCCTGGTCAGACATCAAAACGAAAATATGAAAATATTTCTTCGGCGACTTCCTCTCAGCAGATTTCTGGCAAAAACTCTGAGAGTAAATAAAATTGCCATGAAAAGCTTCTCAAAAATCTGTCGTTCGGAGTCGACTTAAAACTGTAGGTCCCGCCACTTATGTATAAAATTAACGCACACAACACGAGTGGTGTGAGAAGCTAGGACGTTATACAATGGGTCAATTCGACCTCTGGGTACTGTAATTGTCACAGTTGACAAGTACACGTTCTCTAATCTAACCTAACCTACTTTGAACCTGTGCGGCGATATGGATGCGAGGGTAGGAAATTGTTATTGTTGATACCGAACAGCATCCGTATGCAGATTGAGGGCAATATAAAAAATTGAGCGAACGCAGTGCTGTAACACCTTTACATGACAATAATAATAAATATCAATCATCAAGCAAGTCAAGAATAATTTAAATTCACTATTGTACTGGCAAATCTGTCAGAAAAATTAATCAACGATTTGAGTTACATATATCGGAAGACTCACCGGTGTAGGGGAAAGCATTAAAGCACAACAAATATTGTCAATTAAGAGGAGTTGGTAGCAACTGGGTTTCCCAGCAGATACAAATTTTACAAAAGGATTTGCCTAATAAGTTTTACAAGGTTTAGTTGGTAAAATAATTGAAATCATATGACCATCGGCAGCTGAATTAAATAAATTTTAAAATATTCTCGCCTGGTGCTACAATTCGAGCATTTTACGTTGAAAATGCTGCGCGAAATGCTTACACCTTAAATGGATTATTATATTAAAGATGGAAGTTATTCGTATAAGTTAGAAAGAATTCTGGATTTGAGGAATAATATTCGGTGTGAAATTGTCGAAATGAAGATACAATTATGCCGAAATGTCAGTGAAAAATGCGCGATTAGAACTTTACATTTTCTGCTTCAAAAACGAGTGGAAAAACATGAAATTCGACAGTTGAGACTTTTAAAGTTAACGTGATATAATAAATACTCGTACATACTATTTTTATCAAATTAAGTAGTTGGAATAGGCAGTCTAAAAACATATGCCAAAAATAAAATAAGAATTCTTTTACTTTTGAATTTTTGAATGAATACAATGGAATTGCAATCGAGTCTCACGTATGTATGTATGTATGTACATATCTTCCCCACTAATTTGAGTCTGACTAGAATACACAATAATTTGTTTGTTTTTAGCTCGAGTACATTTTCTAATTTTTGTGTAATTTTCGTATAATTTACTGAGTTTTGCATATTTTTGTGGCTTCTAATTGCAGGGGTGAGTGTTTTACCAAAAATTTTTCTATTCGCATAATTGTTATCCTCCGCCCAGACACAAGTCTTCCGGATATGAAATCATAACATAAATTTGCACAAGCATGGTACCGTACCATGATGGTATGTATGCATAGACAAACCGAAATAATATAGAAAATGTAGAAGAAAACAATTTGAAAAGTGTGGATGGATAAATTTCAAAGTAAAAATATCAATTAAATAATGGATGTTTAAAAAACAAACAACAATTTGTTTCAAATAAATTTCAAATGATTGAGAAAATTTTATTACGAAATGAAAAATGCCGATGAAATTCCAAACGATAATCCAATGATTTCTGTTGTATGTATGTATGTATGTATGTATGTACATACTTATGCTATTAATTTTATCATAATAGTTTTCTACTTTCTATGAAAGTTTCGTAATTTCAAAGATAAAACTTTATTTCGAATAATAAACAGAGAAAAATTCTTTAAAAAACTTTTAGAATTTGTATTAAGATAACAACAATAATAATAATAATAAAAACACAAAATTTAAATAGTTTTTGTTCTTAAAAATATGGACAAATAATTCAAGATTCATAACATTTTTATGGGATATTTTTTTCCCTGTTTAAAACTCTAGGAATTGCATTCACACTGCATTTTAATTTAGACAGCATCCTGAGAGGACTACAATAGAGTAAAAAGTAATGAAAACATTTGATCAGAGTTGCCATATTAGCATCGGAAGGAGATTTTACAATGGTTATGTAGAAGGCGTATAAAGAAGAACAACAATAACAGAAGAAATTCTCTTAAATTACGGAATGGAACGTAGGGTCACAACAATTGTTCTCCTTTAAGTTGTATCAATCGATAGGCAAGTCATTTTACTCCAGGACACTCCTCCATTCGATAGCAAATTGTTCTCAGTTTATGTATATGCATTCTGGATTTTATTGCGCTTTGGAATTTATATTTGAATGTTTGTCGAGATAAGTCGTTTACAGGCTTGTGTGCCAGAGCTAATTACATTTATGTACAATATTCAAGTCTATAATTCTATAACTCTTGGTGTGCTACCATATGTAGATGTATTGAAGAATCTAAGGGCTGATCTTGATAATAATATGATATGCATTTTAGTTTTACTTGATCATAGTAAAGCTTTCGATACAGTTGATCACTCCATATTATTAAAGAAACTGAAAAAACCTTTTCTGCTTCTCAGAAACAGCTTGTAGATTATTACGCTCATATCTCACAGGTCAATCTCAGATTGTATCTTATAATGGAACATATTCTGAAAGCCTTGATGTTAATAGAGGTGTTCCACAGGGCTCAGTGCTTGGACCCCTATTATTCTGCTTATATATTAATGATTTACCCGATACTTTGGAACATTGTAGAATACATATGTATGCAGATGATGTCCAAATATACAACAGCGGTTCCTTAAATGGAATTAACGCATGTGTCTGATTTACAGAAAATAGATATTGGGCCAAAAACAATGGACTTTGCATCAATCCCACAAAATCGAAATATATTTTAATAGGTAGAAGTAACAGAAAGATTGCTGACGATATTCAAATTAAAATAAATAGTAATGTAATAGAATCTGTGAGCTGTTCAAAAAACTTGGGAGTAATTTTTAATAATAAACTGACCTGGTCCAATCACATTACTTCTGCAGTAGGTAAAATTCATGGTATGTTGAGAAATCTTTGGGCTGTAAAATGTTCAATACCTTTTAAAATACGAATGCTGCTTGCTAAAACTTACTTGATACCAGTCCTTTTATATGGATGTGAAATTTATGCGAACTGTGATGCAAATGATCTGCGGAAATTGAAGGTTGCTTATAATAATATTGCAAGATATATCTTCAATCGAGGAATACATGATTCCATATCTGTGTTCTCATAGCAGATTTGCAGTATGTGTTTTGAAAATCTTTTGAAGTTTAAAAGTTTGCTATTTTTACACAAAATAATTTATACTGCACAACCGACTTACCTGTATGGTACAATAAATTTCGGCAGATTGGCTAGAGGACTAGTATTGATTCAACGAAAATATAAAACTGGCTTTTCTGAACGTCAGTTCTTTATTTATTGCACTCGACTTTGGAACCAATTACCGAAAAGAATTCAATTAAATAGCAACGCAAACCGATTTTAAATTGAACTTTTGAAATATTTCCGTTAATGACCAGTTGAAGTATTGTGTAAAATGAAATTAATGCTTTAAATTATTTGTAATCTTTTTCAATTTTTTAATTTTTTTCTTTTCTTTTATTAGTTTAATTTGTATTATTCTAAAATTTAATGTTTGTATATAATCATTAGCACTTTAATTTATAAGATTTCTATCTTGTTGTGCTAAATTTTAAAATAAATAAATAAAAATAAATAAATATGTCTGGGCGGTTTATTTTAAAACTTCGCTCAAGGTATGTTCCCCACTTCACAATAACACAAAAAGACATGCTCAACATTGTTTTCAAAAGCCCTGGCTTTAGTATTGAAGTTAAGTTTTGAAATCTCTAAAACTTGTTGACAGTTCTATACATTTGCTGCAAAGTCAAGCAAATATCAAGCCATATCTCCTTTACTACAGTCGTTTTTTTTTAACATGATATTCCCCAGAAAACAAAGACTTTAAACATCTTGAATGGGTTGGTCTAAAACATGGAAGCGCTCGTTGCATAATAATGAGTTTGATGTACGTTGACTTAGTTTTACTGACATTGACTTATAAGCCAGCCTTAGATTCACACGTAGTAAGTGCTTGGATCTCGTACTGCACGCTAGGTAAACTATCATTGCTATGATATCATTGACAATGACCTTTAAGCTTTAAGCAATGATTTACTTGCTTTAAAACCAGGTTTACTTAATTTTTTTTTATGCAGAGAAACTTCGGTTGCTATAGTGATGTGGAATTGGAAGAATATTACCCCTTTCTTGGATGGTTTCTTAAGAGACGCTCTCTTGAATTTGTTTAATTACACAAAAAATTTATACATTTTGATAAAATATTATGCCTGTATGTTATTCGAAAAAAAAGAGTGCCGTGCTTAAATGAAAAGCAAAATAATATTTTCTCTTCGTGAGTTTAATGAAACGCATAATGAAATATCAATTTGACTTTGGGATTCAATGTTTACTTCCCTAGTAAAATAAAAGAGAACATGCTACGTACCATCTGTATTTAAAACATGTTAATCTATGTTCAGACATGCACTTATATTGAGTAAATCGCAATAAACGGCATTATTGATCTCAATATTTCATATAAACTGTCAATTAATTATTGCGCAATAAATACCAAATTGTTATAATATTGAGTGAAACTTAAAATGCAGCACTGTCATAAGTACGTTCAGTGAGCATATTACAATTTTCCGAACACTTCCTGACAACTCAAATGTCAACAACTACAAACAAAAAAGCAAAACAAAATAAAAGCAATGTTGTTGAAACAACCAGCTGTTTTGTTTACCAGCTATCGAATGAATATTGAATAAGCAGCTGAACTGCGTATATTATTATGTCTGAACACTTAAAATATTGTGCTCAATAAACCGAATATTGACTCAATAAAAGTGCATGTCTGACCATAGTATTATCAATTACAACGTTAGATCCAGAATATAATTTCCGTTTGCAGTGAAATGAATTTAAAATTCTTAAATGTTTGCATTTGAACAAAAAAGCATTCATATGGTATATTTGGCAACTCTATGTTTCGAACTGCTTGAGTACGTTTAAGTTTCTTCATTTTTCTAATGTGTAACAACAGACCAACATAATAACACAAAGAGACAGACAAACGTTCACCCATGCATATGCGATGTAACACGTTCCAACGCAGCAGCATATGCTGCAAATGCATTTCATTTTTTTCCATCCGTCAACGCATTTGACACATTAACATGTGAATTAAAAAACCGCAAGTAAGACACTGAACAAATGCTTGTGTAACACCAGTAAAAACGCAATAAATTGAAGAAGAAAATATGTTGTGCCCCCACATTCAGTGCATAAAATCACATGCATACTTACAAAATCCTTTAAATACATACATACAAACAAACAAACGACTAAGTTAATCGAACCAAACAGGCAAACAGATTCTCTTGATTCTCTATACTGCCATTCACACACATGTTTTTAAAGGCAAACCTAAAAACTTACTGATATACAGCAGACCCTAAAATTGCTGCAGTCACACTGATTGGCTATCTTAAATCAAGAGGAATTAATTAATTTTCTTTTTTGAGTTTCATATAAATTTTATGTTTCTTAGAAAATGTAGGCGTGGCATCATGGCAACGTGTAGGGCTAACGTGAGACTTTTAAACGTTTGGATCTTGGACACTAAAAAGATTGCCTGCCATTCGCTTTATAAAGGTTATGGCATGTAAACGTTACCAGAGTCAGCTTCAAGTTTGGTATCGTCGTTAGTCGGTATCGTACCCCTGGAAGCTGTAATATTGTATTCTACGTATCACAATAAATAAGTTAGAGTGGCCAAATTCGCCTCTCTTGTTGAAATTCAAGTGTCTAAAGTCAAGCTAGTAATCATCGCCCGATACTGTTCTCCACTGACTGGCGATTTTTATAACTCTTAGGCCCATTTTTTTTTTTTTTTTTTTTATGAAACCAGCACTCAGGGGATGGCCCCTACTCATGCAGTGCATTGTGCAGGTTTTTTAGGAAAGGTGGAAAGGGGGAAGATGCGAACGGCAAGGAAACGAGTTGCTGCTAGGTGACTATAAAATGACCAGTGCTATACCTTCACCATTAGACAGTGTACAGGCAATCGTCCGCAAGAAGCCCGCAGTTTCTCACACCACTTATGTTGTGTGTGTTAATTTTATACATAATTGGCGGGACCTACAGTTTAAAGTCGACTCCGAACGACAGATTTTTTGAGAAACTGAGAAGAAATCGCCGAAAAAATACTTTTTGTATTTTTATTTTTTGATGTCTGGCCTGGGACTCGAACCCTGGCTTTTACGTCTAATAAGCCAGCACACTACCTACTAGACCTTGCAGTTAAACTTGGGTTTAGTTAAAGGTACCTTTAGCTATAGGGAACTGTAAAGTTACCTTTAACTAATTTTCGTTATTAAAACTTACAGATAAAATAAAGTCAAAAATATGACACTGCCGGAGCAATGTCGATAACATTGCTCGTTTTTTGTCCTTTATGCGCATTTTGTATATATTTAAAGTTGCCATATTGAAAAGAATATATATGTATGGCAAGTTCAAACATAAACTTAACTTTAAAAGTTACCGGTAGGATGATTCTCCCTTTAGCTTAACGCTCACTTCTACCATATTGTCCACTTATAAAAATGGAAAACAATATATCCGCCCCTTTGAAATCATCCCTTTAGTTAATGGCAAGTTGTAATAATGGCCCTAATTGCTATATTTATGAACGGGAGCAAATTTATAATTTTTGAACCAGATGGCTGCAGTTAAATAACATAAAAGCAACCAGGAAATATACAGGTGATCTAGTGGTGGTGGGAGGTCCGGTCCAATGCTTATGTTTGTGAAAATAATAATGGACAAATTTCATTATTTAAATATTAAAAAAAGATCGCTATAAATTTGGACAATACGATTTTTGATTCCTTAACGATGATGATCCGTATCAGTCATTTCACGATTGCGGAAGAATGATTTCTATACATTTCAAAACCCATAAAATATTTATGGGTTCTTTTGGAAAACAAAAATTTAACATCACCGAATAACAGAATAAGCAAATGCTCAAAGATACCATAGTTGCAAAAGCCTGGAATATTGGAACAGAAATCACATAAAATCTGGCTTTTTCTATTAAAAACTGAATCGGCTATTGCTGTAAGATCTACATATTTCTGAAGTTGGCATTTTGAATTGTTTTGTATAGATATTATAATTATAATCACAAAAAGATCTTTTAAAATGATATTAAATTTATTCAAATCTGGCAAGTAGTTTCAGAAATATTATGAGAATAGTCTCAGTCTACTTGATGTACGGACAATTATTTGTATATACATTGTATCGGGTTCGCCATCTAACGTTTTTTTTTCAACTAGTGCTTATTTCGTGAATGGTAACACTTAGCTCATGTCTGATTTGACGGATAATTAGTTTTTTCCTTCCGCTGAACGAATATGACCATCCAATGATCCATCCAATTAATCAACCAATGCGTTTTCGCTTCGCTAAGTGGGCCTGCGATCGACTTACAGAAGATGCCGATTTTGGCAAAAAAAAAATCATCTTTTCAGATGAAGCTCATTTTGATCTTGGCGGGTATGTAAACAAGCAAAATTGTCGCATTTGGGGCACAGAAAACCCTCACGCATACATTGAAAAGCCGACGCACCCAATCCGAGTCACTGTTTGGTGCGGGGTTTTGGTCCAGAGGCATAATTGGGACATTTTTCTTCGAAAATGAGCAAGGAGTGGCCGTTACAGTCAATGGCGATCGTTATCGGGCCATGTTGAACGAATTTTTGTTCACAAAAATTGAAGTGGAGGATATTGGCAACATTTGGTTTCAACAGGATGGCGCTACGTGCCACACAGCCGAAGCTACACTCGATGTTTTTGCGCCCTGTTTTGGAAGATCGCATTATCAGCTGCAGAGCTGATGTCGTTTGGCCACCTCGGAGCTGCGATTTGACACCGTTGGACTATTATTTGTGGGGTGCCGTCAAAGATAATTGTTACGCCGACAAGCCAGAGACAATTGACGCTTTAAAGGACAATATTCTTGAAGCCATTGGTGAAATACAGCTGCACACAATCAATAATGTGCTTAAAAATTGGACCAATCGTGTAGGCTACTGCATGGCCAGCCGAGGCAGCCATTTGAATGAGATTATTTTCCATTATTAACCGGAAGGATTGTACTTTCAAATAAAAAAAGAAATTTGAGAAAATATTCAGTAGTTTTTTTTTTTAAAGCATTTTCAAAAAAAAAATTTATTTGGCGGACCCTATATAAACATTTTAACCAGATATGCACTTTAAAGCACTTTTGAACAGGGACCGAAAATAACTGTTAGTTTTTAATTTTTAATTAAAAAAAAAACCGCAAGGAAATGTCGGAGAACAAAACCAAGTATACCATTTTGATTGTCTTCGACCAAATTTTTATGAAATTCGATGCTTTTTAAAAACCTGATTTTTATTTTTTCGAGCAAAAATAACAGTTATTTTTGTTTTAATTCATGATGAATTCATAATATTTATTAATATTTATTGCAAAACTTTATTCTAGTAATTTTTTAATATAATTTACTTTAATTGTTCCAAAGAATTTTTTAATATTATGAATTCATCATGAATTAAAATAAAAATAACTGTAATTTTTGCTCGAAAAAATAAAAGTCAAAACATAACTGTTATTTCCACCCAAAAAAATAAAAGTCAAAAAATAACTTTTATTTTTGCTCGAAAAAATAAAGGTCAAAACATAATTCTTATTTTCTGACTTTTACGATAAAAGTTATAACAGTTACGGTCCCTGCTTTTAAATTCTATCTAACCTCACATTTGTAACAAAATAGACCATTCTCAAACTACGTACAGTCTTTCACGTACACACTCACTCTATCCCTATGGAATTAATGGATTTGTTGTTAATGAAGGCCACTAAATATTTTCAGTTATTGTTCCATTTCCTGTGACCAGGAACAAATGTTAGGACAGACAAATGGTTAATGGCAGCTTCAATCTGCACCGATTGGCATCAATTGAGATTCTCTTTTGAATATTCTCATTATAGAATTCATCTTATTCATATTAGATATATTAGGATTTATTAAGAAATTCATAGTGATAACATATTTTTGTTACGTACTGTTATAGCGTTGATAATTTTCATAACTTAACTGTATACATATCTCTCATCATCTGCCTTGAATGCTTATGTGTGTTTGTATTGGGGGGTGTTAATGCGTTTTTCTTTTCTTTCAAGTTCTTTATTATTGTTTACACACTGTGTGTATTAGTGTTAGTGTAATGCCCTTATGATTTATGCATCTGTATGGCAAGTGTGTGTGTGTGTGTGTGACTCTATGTAAATAGAAATAAACAATAAAAAAAAAAAATATTTATTTTGTGTTGAATGCCACACCCACTAAACAATGAATGAAATACAACATGCAACAAACACTTCATATTCATGTACTATTTATTTACAAAAGAAAAAAGAAAAATAAAAAGAACAAAAACCGTTTACAATGTAAAGTTTATTATTTCTTCTCTCTTTCCCCTCTAACTAACTCTCTACTGCTTTTACTTTTTGGTTTCTGTTTTGTAAGCATGTTTATCATGTAAATATGTTAAGAAGTGCCACAAATACATTAACATACAGTCACACGCACAAATGTATACTCGTATGTATATAGTCACGCAAAATATATTTTTATTCGCTGAATATAAGATAAGAGCAGATAATGAAAGGAATTAATTCATTTCGTATAAATTTATAAAAAATTCATGGTAAATATATTAATCCATTAGATCCCAACCATAAAACCAAAAAAAAAAAATATTTTATTGTGTTAAAATATATTTTATTAGGATATACCTTAAAATAAAATAAAAAAAAATTAATTTTTTTTTTGGAAAATATGTTTTTGGGGCTGTACCCAAGCGAGTACACCAATATTTATGCTTATCAAACAACACTTTTCTAAATTTTTTAAATAATTTTTTTTTATTAAATTATAATTAATTAATCTGTTTACTTTACTTTTCACTTAAATTCGACGGCATTTAGTTTAAAATACAAAAGATATACATACGTCAACATGTGATAAGAAGTGCAAAAAATGACAAAATATAACAACACTTACAGATAAAAGAGACTGATAACTTACCGTTATATTTTTTTTACTTTCTTTTACTATTTATTAATTCTTTACATTCTCTATTAATGTTATGAAAAACAATTTTTTTAAAAAAGTCAGTAACTTTCTGCATATAGCGCTATAAAGTCGGTGTACTCAAGCGAGTACAGTGGGAACGAATGGGTTAATTACTAGCAGATAGTACCCGATGTTGCGCGGGTTATGTAGTATGGATTAGTTTAAAAAATGTTTCCCCCTTTTTGGGCCCCTTTTTGGTCCAACTTTATAAACGGAACACCTCCAATAGCTATTTGCGAAACTTAACCAAGCTAAATCGTAAAAAATTACCTATAAAACAGATAAAATACAGCATTTATGCATAAAAGTACTAATTTTTGCCCATTTTTTCTCCTTTTGTCCCATTTCTTCTCCCCTTTTGGATTTATAGCCTATAACCTGCACCGATAAAAGCTCGATCTATATCCCAAATTTAAAGAAAATCGGTCCAGGCGTTCAGGCGTGATTGGCTAACAAACAAACCAACAAACAAAAAAACAGACTTACAGAAAGATTTGTAATATATATTAGGATTTAGCAGAGATTTAAGAATTTCAAATAAGGATAAAAAGAAAAAAAAAACTATTTGGGACAAGATTGTAATTCTTTCAGAAAATTAAGTAAAGTGTTCTGCCGTTAGTCGCCGTAGTCTAGTAGGTAGTGTGTTGGCTTATTAGACGTAAAGCCAGGGTTCGAGCCCCAGGCCAGACATCAAAACAAAATACAAAAAGTATTTCTACGGCGATTTCATCTCAGCAGATTTCTGGCAAAAACTCTGAGAGTAAATAAAATTGCCATGAAAAGTTTCTCAAAAAAATCTGTCGTTCGGAGTCGACTTTAAACTGTAGGTCTCGCCACTTATGTATAAAATTAACACACACAACATAAGTGGTGTGAGAAACTAGGTCAATAATCCCGACTGTATATGTATGTTCTGCCGTTAGGCCTTGTTTGCGGTTTGGGAACGAATTGAGACTTTCTTATGAGGTATTTAAATGAAGTTTGTTAAAGAAGCTTACATTTTGAATCATTTCGCTTATCGGAGAAAATTGTTACTTCTCTATAGCTACCTCGTTCGTGTGATTAAACGTTTTCAGATTTCTTTAGCCATTGGAAGCCCATATTCAACATTAACGGCATTATTGGAAAAAGTAGTAACTGACTCAACGCAACCTCAGATAATTGATTCTTGACAGAAAACATACAATCTCCTAATGTTCGTCTTCCGTAATTTCGTAAAGGCTCTTCTTTTACTAATCTGACCTCGTGCAGATCTCGGTCGAGTCACCGTCCTGATTCTCTGTCCAGTTAATGCTACAATTAGACTCTTGACTATATATATGAAATCAGCTGCGATTCCATTTCCTTCAGGTTTTTTTTCGTAATGACCCTGAAGTGAAATGGCGGCCCAGCAAATTCAACTTTACTCACCACACCGAGCTGTAGAAGATGATTAAAGCTGCCTCTGACCAGCCGGCATTTCATCGAATACACAACCATTGCTGTTAATGAGACAAACTGAATTCTATCAGCTTGAATGACACGCGGCTATTTGCCCTCAGGTGCAGGATTTCGATATAAGAATACCCCGCTTATATGCACTGTCCATGCAAGCATCATGGTTACATCCGGGAAATATTGTATTCCCAAAACGGAGAAAATCGACTTAGAGAGTACTTCTGAAGAAGTTAATCATATTGCATATGCCGAAGGCGTACGTTTTCGCAAAATGAAAGTCTAAAGAGTAAACTCTTTTAAAGTGCCCATATTTCGTTAAACATAAATTTACTTGACTACATGTGTAAGTGTGTGTGTATGTGCTCATAGGAAAAAGTTTCTCTTCGTACGTTTGGATCGTAAACTTATGAAAACAAAAATAATAAAAACAGAAACGAATTGTCTGTTGGTTGTTGGTTTTGCACATTCTAAATCCCCTTTTGAGTTTAAGGATTACAAATGCTCGTACTGACACATATATTTACACGCATACATACACATGTTTTCATACTCTCAAACATACACCAAAACATTCATTTACAATTTTGTTTAACATAATAAAATAAAAGTTTAAATAGAAAAAAGTTATCAAAAAGAAAAAAAAAAAAAACAAATATTATTGGCAAACAACCTCCATGCATCACCCTATAATTTGACATTCCACTGAATAAGGAAAGAAATAGATATTAAGCTAAGCACTTGGTATAATTTTAAACTTGTATAATTGATCGTTAAGGACAATTTTTTTTTGAGGCTTTCTTTAATAAAGATTGTTCGATAGTAGACGATTACCTTACGAATAGAATAACATCGAAGTTCAAGTCATGAGCGGGTAAATATAGATGCAAAATTCCTAATATTTTATAATCTAAACGATAAACAGTCATTATATCAAGCAACAGGATAAATAAAGTATATCAACGGCGAACTTCTGAGATAAATTTTTTTTTTTTAAAGTAAAATACATAAAAGGGCAATAATTACACGGTGCGACAGTGAAAATACACCCGAGCAACTACATAGTCTAAGTTATTCACTAGGTTGAGTAGAACTCAAAAATCCTTTTTTTATTTTTCTCGAACCCTCCAAACTTGTTTTATTTGACAAAAACGGTTTTTTTTGATCTTTTTACACAAAATTATTGACTACCCAAATATGTTTGAACCTATTTTAAAAATCCAAAGTTTTTTTTAGAAAGTGGAGAGATTAGCCTTTAAAACGGTATACATAAACGTTTTATCCAAACTTATATGTTATGAGTTTTGATGGGGTAAACTTGGAAAATATAATTTTTTTTCTTGTTTTTTCAAGTTTAGCTATCCTTAATTGCAAAATTTAATTAAAAAATATAAAATAAGTGATGACATTCTGAAAGTACATTATCTTGTGAAGAGATTGACACTTCGTTTGATCAAATCGGACAAAAATTACCGAAGTTATAATTTAAATAGTATAACAGTCGTGTTATATTTTTATATATGTGATCTTATCAAATGAACTTTCAGTTCGAAAATTTTCAAAAGTTTTGATGGATTTTGATTGCTTATCGCACAATGTGTCAATTTGACGTTTGCTCGACTTCCAGAAGTCGGATAATATTTGTTTTTTTGCAAATATTATTATTTCTCTTTGCGTAATCATTGGCCAACTTCTGGTGGTCGCTCAAACGTGAAATTGACATATTTTGTGATAAACATTCAAGATCCATCAAAAATTCTGAAAATTTTTGAAGTAAAAGTTCATTTGATGAGATGACATATATAAAAAATATAACACGACTGTTATACTATTTATATAATAACTACGGTAATTTTTGTCCGATTTCATAAAACTAAGTGCCAATCTCTTCACAAGATAATGCAATTTCAGAATGTCATCACTTATTTCATATTTTTTAAGTAAAGTTTGCTACTATGAACGGACAAACTTGAAAAATATTAAAAAAATTCGCATTTTCCTAGTTTACCTCATCAAAACTCATAGCATATTAAGTCAAATAATAGATATATGTATACCGTTTTAAAGGTCCATCTCTCTCCTTTCCAACAAGTAAAAATTTTGGAAACCGGGTCAGAAATGTTTGAGTAATCTAGAAATTTGTGCGTAAAGTCTAAAAAAACAGTTTTCGTCAAATAAAAAAAGTTTGGCGGGTTCGAGAAATATAAAAAAAATATTTTTGAGATCTACTCAACAAAACTCACAACCTACATTATGTCATTAGCCGGGTGTATTTAATTTTTTTTATTTTGTCGCATAGTGTTATATTTCACACAAAATTTTTTTTTTGTTTTTTTTTTTTTAATTATTTGAAGACATATAGTCAAAAAGTTACTTCTTAAAACTGCTCTTTCTCGAAATGTTTTTAATAGTCATTGGTAAGGAATTCCACAAATTTATTGCGTTGACGAAAAACAATCTGCTAGTATTGATGTAAGTGTATCTAGGTATACAGTATTCCCCCGATTTACGTTGTTTCGATTAACGTCGTCAAAAATTTTGTTCCCTTCAACTTCGATTTGCGTTGTCATTCGATTTACGTCGCCTTTTTTTGGAACCAACTGTGACGTAAATCGAAAGATTACTGTAACTTTTTTAAGTTCCTTGTTAAAAACATACTACTTTGTAGTATGAGCAATATGAAATTCGATTTACGTCGCCTTTTTCCGGAACATTCTACGACGTAAATCGAGGGAATACTGTAATTAGAGTTGTATATCTAGTGAATCTACCAAATACAAGCTTTTCAAAGAGATAGGGTGGTTTCTTACGATAAAGAAGATTATGTAAGAATATAATATTTCGCATCTGAAGGTAGTTGATTAAGTCATAGCCCAATATCATTTTCCTCCAGGACGATACACTGCTAAACCTAGTTAAACTATACACATACCGCGTAGCATTATTAAAAGATACTTGCAACTTATGTAGTGACAGAGAGTCCAATTTACTGTAAACCTCTGCAAAATAATTAATCAGTGGAAGTATTAATTGAATTATTATAAGTTTCCTCTTAACTTCAACTGGTGTGAAGTTAGACGACATTCGTAAATTACGAAGCAAGAGGTATACGTTACGCACAACATGATTAATATGGTCAGTGCATGACAAGGTGAAATTGATCCAAAATCCTAAGTATTTAATCTGACTAACGTACACAAGAGATGTGTTCCCCAAGTAAATGATCGGAAAATAACTTAAATCATATTCCCATCTACTGATTGGTAGAATGTAAGATTTTTCAGGATTGAGCATAAGGTTATTATCCTCAGCCCTTCCTGAGAGAAACGATCTATCAAGTATTTCTGTTTGTCATCCTGTATAGTTTGATATTTTTCCCATTAATCCTGTTCTTGTAAATGACATTTCCCGGTAATTTCCGACATGTGTGTAATCTTCATTGACATGTAATCACTCTTGCAAGTTATTCCGTATCCACCTTAAGAAATTTTAAAGTTTCATGTGCTCTTATACTTTTGTTTAGACTGAAGAGGTTATAGTGAATCAGCTTAGATGACGACTAACAACACTAAACCAATCCTATAAACCTATCAACCCTAAATGTATTTATATACTGGCTGTACGACCTTGTTTTCAAACCAACTCTATTCTACGGGACCTTGATTAGGTGGTTGGTTTTGCAGAAAAGAAATCATAACACCGTATTTAACCGTATTTTGATTATAGTAGAAGGTACTCGTAGAACTGCATCATCATCCAAGGTATTATTTACCATCCGTAACTGGCTACAACACGGCATGGTGGTAAAACGCAACATCATAAGAGCATAGAAGTATAAAAGCTTTGTTTATGCTAAAATTGTGCATATGGTTTTCACCTTCCAGCGCACTTTAGCGTTAACTGATCCAGATCACGCAACGAATTGGGATTTGAAAAATGTTTATTACATTCGAATCTTAGATTGCCCTTGCACTACCCAATTATTGTAGTGCCATGCGAACTGAACTAATTGCTATAAATACTGCTGCAATTCGAATCCGCTATCAGAGTATATTGAGTGGAGATATACGCATACTTACTGACAGTATAGCGATCATACGACCCCAGAGAGAGCGTGTACACCACATCGTCTCTGGAGAAGATATCGAGACATTTGAAGGTTGTCCTAATATGGTTTTCTGGACACGGAAAAACGTATATAATTTGGTGATTCCCCTTTTTAGTTTTACAGAATAAAAAGAATTTGAGGATTTTTTGTGTTAAAATAGCAAAAAAAAAAAAGAAAAGGCTCAAAAATTAGAATTTTAAATTCGAATTTTAGAGCGTATAATGTATTGCAAGCACTGATTCTAATTTCTGGAATTTCTAATTACTGGAGGTTCTAATTTGTGAGCTTCTACTGTGCCTACTAAACTACGACGACTATCACCCAATAATAATATGTATCGCATTTTCTAAGATTATAGAAAGAGATTTGTGCGCAATATTCCTTACAAACATTCAATGAGTAAAGTTTGAAGGAAGAGTAAAGTTTTAATTTTGTTTGCTAACTTGGCATGTCATGTGAGTTCAGACCACATTTGCATTAAATTTCGAACGAATTGCTTTGGCAAACTACAAATACTATAGAACTGAATGCCAGATAGTGTTACAACAATTTTCCCTTTTAATGGCTTTATTTCTTTATCTAAAACGAAGGACAATAATTTTAATTTTCACGAATTTAATGATATTTACACGATAATAATTGTTTTTATTTCCTTCCCATTTAAGATGTTCTCATGTGCTTTTTTTCTCTCTCTTTCAAAGATTTTTTTCATAATAATCGTGATTCATGATTTTTTTCTATTTCATGATTTTTATCTAAAAACCGCAATTATCGTTGTAATTTCCAAAAAAATGCTTCTAACAGGCAACAATCAATTGTTCAATTCAGTTCAGTTCAGTTCAATTCTAATCTGTTATTGAATTCAACGACTGGGTTGTTCGCATTTATTTCAAGGGTTTTCCCCATTACCCTCTGCTCTTTATCGAGTGGGTATTCAAAACTAATTTTATTTGAATGGCAGTGTTTTCAAGTTGATTGGTATCATTATCGATAGTTTTATGTAGAGCAATCGACAATCGACAACGAAAAACTCCAAAAAAGGGAATAAGGATTTGAAAAAAAAAGAAAAAAAAAAAGGAAATAAAAAAACCTACATTATGATGCAGTGAATGATACTTGAGCCATTATGGTGGTTGTCGACATCATCGACGCCAGGTTATTAAAAGCGATTAATGAAACTTTACAAATCACCACTTGACACAAACGTACTAACTATACGTACACTCCGTGAGAGGGGGAACACAAGTGCCATAGATTTCAATGAAGAATGCATGGCATGTGAGCATATGATGAAACCTTTATACCACTGTAGATTTTTTATTTGTTGCCGCAGTCGACAAATAGAATTTTTTAATTGTGCCCGGATAAAACCGTGGAACGTTGAAATGTAACTGAATGCCAGTGTATTTAAATTTTTGTCAAAACTGTGCACATTCAGTTAAAATGAATTTTTTTTTTTTTTTGCCTTTTGTTTGTCAATATTAGTCATGTTCCCAGAAGAGTTTAATTGGCAAAAAAGTCATTTCAGCAGCAATTTGACGTGTTTCAATAGAAAAGAAAGAACAGTTTTCGTTAGGACGTGAGAAGATTTCATGAACTTTGAAGAATGATTATTGGCAACGGCAGTCTATCATATTCTTTGGAGACCAATTATTAAAATACGAATGCGATAACACTATGCGACAAAATAGAAAAAATTAAATACACCTGGCTAATGACATAGTGTAGGTTGTGAGTTTTGTTGAGTAGATCTCAAAAATATTTTTTTTTTATTTCCCGAACCCTCCAAACTTTTTTTATTTGACAAAAACTGTTTTTTTTTACTTTACGCACAAATTTCTGGATTACTCAAACATTTCTAACCCGATTTCCAAAACTTAAATCTTGTTGGAAAGGGGAGAGATAGACCTTTAAAACGGTATACATATATCTATTATTTAACTTAATATGCTATGAGATTTGATGAGGTAAACTTGGAAAATGCGAATTTTTTTTCATATTTTTTCAAGTTTGTCCGCTCATAGTAGCAAACTTTACACTTAAAAAATATGAAATAAGTGATGACATCCTGAAAGTGCATTATCTTGTGAAGAGATTGACACTTCGTTTGATCAAATCGAACAAAAATTACCGCAGTTATTATTTAAAGAGTCTAACAGTCGAGTTATATTTTTCATATATAAATTTTTTCAAATGAACTTTTAGTTCAAAAATTTTCAGAATTTTTGATGGATCTTGATTGTTTATCGGAAAATGTGTCAATTTCACGTTTGAGCGACCACCAGAAGTTGGCCAATGTTTGCGCAAAGAAAAATAATAATATTTGTAAAAAACACAAATATTAGCCGACTTCTGGACGTCGTGTAAACATGAAATTGACACATTTTGTGATAAACAATCAAGATCCATCAAAAATTCTGAAAATTTTTGAACTAAAAGTTCATTTGATGAGATGACATATATAAAAAATATAACACGACTGTTATACTATTTATATAATAACTACGGTAATTTTTGTCCGATTTAATCAAATGATGACTCAATCTCTTCACAAGAGAACAGACTTTAAGAATATTATCACTTATCCTATATTTTCTTATTAAAGTTTGCTACTAGGAATGGACAAACTTGAAAAAATATGAAAAAAATTCGAATTTTCCAAGTTTACCTCATCAAAACTCATAGCATATTTAGTCGAATAATAGATATATGTATACCGTTTTAAAGGTTCATCTTTCCCCTTTCCAACAAGATTTAAATTTTAGAATTCGGGTCAGAAATGTTTGGGTAATACAGAAATTTGCGCGGAAAGTCTAAAAAAACAGTTTTTGTCAAATAAAAAAAGTTTGGAGGGTTCGAGAAATATAAAAAAGGTATTTTTAAGTTCTACACAACCAGCTGAACAACGTGAGCTAAGTAGTTACTCGGGTGTATTTTCACTGTCGCACCGTGTAATTAATGACATGACATGACAAAATGATTCACCTTCGGTTTAAGCTGCACACTCCAACAGTTAAGCAAAACTTAACAAGAGAGAGAGAGAGATAGAGAGTGAGAGAGAGGTAGAGTAAATACTTAATGGATTGAGTTATTCGTGTCAATATAATAAACGGATGCCTTACAAAATTACTCCAGTCTAGTGCGAAATTAATGCCATCCGACACATAACAATGGATGGATGGAGAGTATCGTAATCGAATGTTATTATGCAATTACCACCTTTTAAGATTTTCTTTATGAATAGTGAATTCCATTGAATAATAAACAAAAGAGTTAATTTTAAAAAGTATATCCAAAACGGAACTCTCACTTTAGTCAACTTCTAACCTCTAAACAGAAAAATGGTCACCAAAATGAGAAACGTAATCATATGACCTTTTCATTGACACGCATGTAACAAATTATGTTTCTCACTAGCTCGGGCAAGCACTGCACCTTAAAAGGATTAAACTGGTGAAACAATAAATATGACACTTGCAGATAAACATCTGACAACAAACGCTTATTCACACCATAACCAGCCAAGAACAGCAGATGAAAAGTGCCAAAGTAGGACAATAAAACTTGTGTGATAATAATACTTTCACTGTTATCTACTCTCTCAATGGCCTTTGGGTTAGCCACCCTTTTTCACTTGTGGACAAGAAAGGAAAGAAAATACTCTCTCTGTCTCTCTCCCCTCTGCTGCATAGTGTGTTAATGGTTGTTTTAAAAGTTATTAAGGACAACATAAACTGCATAATAATAACTTGCCTCAGTTAAGTCTTGGGGGTTTGAGAAAATGGTCACACCCATTTTGGCATTTAAAATGAATGCGAGAAAGTGTTTTTGAAGGCATAACATAAGGATAGATAGATACCCTCCTTATGTTTTTTTTTCTCACTCTTAAATATAACATATCGCCATACAGATATTGGTATGGTATGGTATGCATATGGATTTCAAATGAACGGAAATTGTGTCTTCAGCATAAGAGTAACCCATCAGTTATTTTTAAATCTTACATTACATTTGTGAATCATATGTGTATGGGTGTGTGGAGCATTAAGTATGTTCAAAACCGACTTGTCTTGCCGTAACGGGAAGGTTAAAATCTACTCCACGGTAATTGTACAATCTGTTCGGACACGAGGTGTGACAGTACAGTATTCCCTCGATTTACGTCGTCTCGATTTACGTTGTTTCGATTAACGTCGTCAAAAATTTTGTTCCCTTCAACTTCGATTTGCGTCATCATTCGATTTACGTCGCCTCTGTTGTTTATAAACAAAATCAGGGGAATTCCCTCTTTAAAAAAAAATTCAATGCATAGAATAAAAATTTTATTATTTTAGTTTCTTTTTTGTAAAATGTACATAAATAAATGCATCTGATAGTATGAGTTATTTGAAATTCGATTTACGTCGTTTCGATTTATGTCGCCTTTTTCCGGAACATTCTACGACGTAAATCGAGGGAATACTGTACTGGTAAAACGTTCTCTAAATAGATTACGATAGGCTTCAGGATTCTGTTACCAGGAGTATTGTTGTATTAGTCCTCTTTTTTCTATCGATTTTTCTCAGCTATTTTACGTTCTTAGCGTTGTTATTAAACTTATTCACAATAAAGACCAACGCCAAGTTTAGGTTCTTAACTCGACTAGCTGGGCTAATTGTTATGCTAGTTTAGATACCTGGACACTTAGTGAAGTAATTGACTTGTGTGCAAGAAAAGCAGTAGTTCAAGAAAATAGGAATAGGTACTCTCGAACTTATTATTCCTGGACCTGGACAGCGTAGGAGAAGCGTTTAACTATCACACGTCGTTATATCAATCAAAAGATCTTTAAATATTACTGCAGTTCAGAGTATGGTCATGGGATCATGAAACTACCGAGAAAAGACTTTTATAAACGCCACTTTACATAGTCTATTAAGCAATTTTAGTGCCTTAGTACTGTCCGGCCATTACCGAACTACGAATTTTGGAAAATGCGGTTGATTTTGCTAATGGCGGGCCATGTATGTCGCCGTAGTCTAGTAGGTAGTGTCTTGGCTTATTAGGCGTGAGGCCTCGGTTCAAAGCCCAGGTCAGACATTGCCAACAAAACAAAATATGAAAAATTATTTCTTCAGCGACTTTTTCGCAGCAGATTTCTGCCAAAAGGCTGAGAAAAAATAAAATTGCCACGAAATTTTTCTCAAAAATCTGTCGTTGGGAGTCAACTTTAAACTGTAGGTCCAGGAACTCATGGACAAAATTGACACACACGGCATGAGTGAAGTCGCCGTGGTCTAGTAGGTATTGTGTGTTGGCTTATTAGACTGAAGGCCCGAGTTCGAATCCCAAGTCAGACATCAAAACGAAAATATTTCTTCGGCGACTTCCTCTCAGCAGATTTCTGGCAAAAACTCTGAGAGTAAATAAAATTGCCATGTAAAGCTTCTCAATAAAATTTGTCGTTCGGAGTCGACTTTAAACTGTAGGTCCCGCCACTCATGTATACAAAATTAACACACACAACATGAGTAGTGTAAGAAGCTCGGACTGAAGGATGCGGGCTTCTTGGGGCGATTGCTGTAGACTGCCTAATGGTGAAGGTATATCACTGGCCATTTTATAGTCACCTAGCAGCAACTCGTTTCCTTGCCGTTCGCATCTTGAGATGTCCACAAACACTCCACCTTCCTATAACACATTTTCCTAAAAAACCTGCACAATGCACTGCATGAGTAGGGCCCATCCCCTGAGTGCTGGTTTCAACAAAAAAAAAAAAAAAAATTAGTGGTGTGAGAAGCTAGGTCGTAATCTTGACTGAAGGCTTATAAAAACCAATTATGTGTGTATAATTATCGTCTAGGAACCTACAAACATCTGTAGACCAAATAAAAAGAGAAAATTTAATGCAATATTCTTCAATTTCTAATTATTATGAAGTTTGAGTTTGACAGTTAGAGATAAGTATATGCCCGCCAGGAGCACATGTGATATCACCTATTGTTAGAGCTTGTAGCTTCAAACTGTGATATCGTATGCTTACACCAGTAATTGGTACTAAAAATTAGAATGTGTTTTTTGGCATATTATTTACAAACTTGAGAATTCTTTTACATTTTTTACTCTATGGAAGTTTAATCTGTTACCGATTATTAACACAATGTTTGCTGGGTTATCACCTTTAAACGATGTACATACATACTGACTTTGTTGTAAGTATACGTGTAGTAGAGTGTGTTTTTTTTTTGATTACAAAAAGATTTTCTCTGGCTCTCTCTCTCTCTATCTTATGGAATATTTTTTTAAAAATCGAATTGACCACTTGATGTTTAAGCAAGTGGGTACCATTTACAGTCTGTGCAACAGCAAATTTCGTACCCGAGCCTTTGTAATCCATTTTAGTTGCTATTGACCAGATTCTTTTCCATAAACTTTACATTTTCCCATGCTTATGTGCTCTCCTTTTGGTGCACGGATTTGAATTTGAGACAGGTTTGTGTTTGAGTGCTGGTATTCTGAATTTAACAATGGCGAAGAGGAAATTACTATGAAATTAATTCTGTATTCGTTTGTTCGAACAATAAAAGAGAAACTACAGCTAGTACTACAGTGCAAGCAACTACAGCTACAGATACTCGAACTACTGAACAATTGAATAGAGTGTATGGTTAAGCGAGACTATGCACAGTGTACGATTTAGCCATTCTAGGTAGACAAAATTAAATATCTTGGAAAACAATTATGCTAGACTTATGAATTTTGGTACAAGGTGTTACTAGGCCAATATGAACCATTGCCAAAAATATGGGCGACATTTGACCACTGCAACGCCCACTTCCCATACAACTGAAAAATTTATTTTTGATATTATTTGCGAAGGATAATCAAAAAGTAAAAAAGTATGAATGATAATGTTTAAAATAAATAATAAAGAGGTAGAAGTAACAATTAATTTTGATTTATTAATTTTTTTTTTAATTTTTTATATTAATTTTTAAATAATTTCATATGTACATAGTACATATAAATTAAAGTATGAATAAAATATTAAAAGTCATAGTTTTCTTCTGTTAATTTTGGAAATTTCAATAAATGTAGAACTTCTGGGGTCAATGCAGCTTTTTTTATATACAGGAGGTCTTCGCAAACTGTTTATATATGGATCAGATGTTACTAAAAGTCTGTTTATTAAATCTTTGTTGGTGTCAGTTCTTGAAATTTTACGAGTGAAACATTCCCGATAATTTCGTTGGTGTTTATTTCTGGCTTCCAAGGCCTCCTCTGACAATTGCCCAATGGGAAGGATGCACGTATCAATAATTTGCTTTGAATGGTATAAAACTTTACCGCTTTCCACCTTAGCTTAAATCTTTTATACACATTTTTTACAAAACTTTCTAATTGCTCATAATCAATATGAGAATTAGAGCCACTGCTTATTTTTCCACAAATATAGTTTATGGAAAGCCTTTCATTTTCGGGTGATTTAAGCCATATGTCAAAAAGTTTGTGATATGTGGTGTTATCACTCATTATTTGTTTTTTTTTCTTTATCCGGCAAATCTCGGCAGATAATTTTATATGTGCCTTAAAGTAGACACTTCCGGCGTTCGTATAACACTAATTTGGTGTTGATCCGGTGTGAACCAAAAAAGTTATCGATTACAGAATTTTTTCTTTTTTTCTTAACTTAACAAAAAAAAAAAAGTAATTGTTTAATTGAAATTGAACGAAAAGAATTTTTCTTTTAGAACCGTAAATTCTCGTGATGTTGATAGCGAATATGTTGAGCTTCAAAACAAAAAAAAAAAAAAATAGTTAAAAAATTCGGATCCAATAAAAAGTTACACGCTTTTAAGAATATGCAACTTAATGTAGATATTTTAATTGTTTTTAATTCACTCAAAAATATGAAGTTTGAAGTACCATTGCAATGTTATTGCTGACAAATTAGGAAAAGTTTTGGCGTTTTCTTATTTTATAACAAGTGCTCTTTCATATTGGATAAAAATATTTACTCAAATCGAAACTCAAAATAACGAGTTTTGTCCAGCTAGATTAGCAAAATCTTACACTGTGCTATGTGTATGTGTATGGGTGTGGGTATATTGTAAATCACAGTATGATGTGAAATGGTTTGTATCTGTGTATCTGTCGGTTGCATCAGCGTCGTGGAAATAATCATTTCTGATACACCCTCCTCCCCCCCTCCCACTACACAAAAATAAAAAAAGAAAACATGATTCTTTATTATTGCAGAACGTATTTGTTCATTCATACTTTAGAATTCATTGATTCCGTTGAATATTTTACTGCTGCAAGAGATATTATGGTTTCAAAAGAGGATTTACATGTATATACATGTGTGTGTGTGTGTGTGACTTGTAAAGCTATAGGTGCTGATACTTTCGGGAATTATAAGCATAAATATTAGAGAGTCTTTGTTTAATCTGAACAAAGGATTACCCAAATTGGGGTTCGATGGCTGGATGGGTGTGTGTGGTGGCCTCAATATTTATTGAGTTTTATTCAATACCACCCACCATTCACACAAATATTTAAATAGCATTCCTTTTTGTGTGTTTTTACTTCATTCTCTTCATTTTTTTTTTTCTTTTGAGAAGGGATTACATTGTCATTTAATGGGTATTAATGTTTAATTCTCCATTATATGTGTTTTCTCTCTGTGTGTGTGTGTCTTTTGTATGCATTTCGAAAATTGAACTCGTATTGTTTCCATAAAAAGATAATTTATTGATATCATTATTAATTGTTTAAAACTAAAGAGAGAACAAAAACCTTCTTAGCTCTTTCAGATACAATAGCCTCCCTCTTAAGTAGGCATTTTGCAATATTGTTTCTTGCAACACAAGAATAAAAAAATCAAATTCTATGAGTTTTATTGAAATTCTAATGATTAATTGCCACACAAGGGTTAGAGATTGAAGTGATTATGTGAGCCTAAGAGCAGTTATATTTCTATTCATGATTTTATTATTTGAATAAAAAGTTCATCTTCAGAATGGTCAAGATATTGTTTAGATTTTTGTTTTAATTCAAAAAATCTTTCAGAATTTTAATTTGTTATTAAATAAATCAAATATTGTTCTTATAAATGCAATATACTTACATAACTTTACAAGAAAAAGCGTTGATTAAATCATAATTTAAAAAAACTTACCTGAAACGAAAGAAAATTGAAATATTTTATTAGAAATTTATTCTTCAAACTAATCCTAATCTAATCAAACTAAAGTAATCTTTTATCACTTGCAGGACTATTGCACCTATGAGGTCTTCCAACAGAACAGAAAACCTTTGTAGATGAGGATGGTGGGCCAAAAGAAACCAAGGGGTGTAAAAATTTAATAACTTTTTTGTTTATTAATTTTTTTTTATTTTTTCTTTCAGATTATATAGACAACACTTGGAGAATTTATAATGGAGAGGTTCACAACTGAACAGAGAACCAGAACAATAGAATTTTATTATTTAAACCAGAGATCAATTATTTTAACGCAAAGAGCATATCGTCGACATTTTAACGTCAGAATTTCGCCCTCTGAAGCGATGATTCGTTGCTTAGTTAATCGTCATCACCAACATGGCAGCGTAAGAGATTTGCCTCGAACCGGTAGACCACGTTTAAGTCGCACTGCGGAAAATATTGAACGAGTACAGCAAAGTGTTAACGAAGCACCAGAGACATCTTGCAGAAGGCGTTCTGCTCAGCTAGGAATGTCTCGTACGTCACTACGGCGCATTTTAGAAAAAGATTTACAGTTATACCCATATAAGGTGCAATTGGTCCAAGAATTAAAACCCGGAGATCATCGGCAACGTCTAAATTTTGCAGTTAAATTTCAAGAGTTGGCCAGAAATGAAATCAACTTTATTGAAAATTTGATTATGAGTGGTGAAGCTCATTTTCATTTGAATGGCTTTGTTAATAAGCAGAACTGTAGGTTCTGGGGTTCTCAAAATCCAAGAGCCATTCATCAACGCCAATTGCACCCCATCAGGTGTACAGTATGGTGTGGGATCACATCTGAAAATGTCATTGGGCCCTACTTCTTCGAGAATGAAGATGGAAGTGCTGTAACCGTAAATGGAGAGCGGTATCGGTTTATGATAGAAAATTTTTTACGTCCTGCTCTTGAAAACAGACCTGGTATGTGGTTTCAGCAAGACGGAGCCACTGCCCATACTGCCCGAGTCACAATGGCACTTTTAAGTCAAATTTTTGGAGAACGAATAATTTCTCGAAATTCGGAAATTATTTGGCCAGCGCGATCGCCAGATTTGACAGCACCCGACTATTTTCTTTGGGGTTTTTTGAAGGAGAGAGTGTATGTGAACAAGCCAGAGACAATCCTTGAACTCAAGGCAAACATTGTTGCAGAAATTCGAACGCTACAGCCACAAGTTTTGAAAGATGTTATGGAAAATGCTCTAAAAAGAGCCCATCAGTGCGAAGCTGAAAACGGTGGTCATTTAAGAGACATCATTTTTCATACTTAGTGTAAAAAAATTTCCATTTTGTATATTATATAATCTGAAAGAAAAAATAAAAAAAAGTTAATAAACAAAAAAGTTATTAAACTTTTACACCCCTTGGTTTCTTTTGGCCAACCCTGTATTTTAATCAAGTTTAGTTCAGTTCTAGAAAAATATTTATATGATTTACCCTACATTTAGATGACGTCTTTTATTACTACCAGGATTACTAGAAACCTATCGGGTCTTTCAACAGTTACTTTGAAAGTTTGACAATTGATAATGGCCATTTTATTCAAAATGTTTTGCAAAATCATGAACGAATATTGCATTTATCAACACGTGCAAATAATAAAATTATTTTAACAAAATCGGTGTTCAGTTCGCAAAACGCACCGAGTCCTGTCCATTTCACGAGCGGCTTACCAAGAGGACTATAGTCGCCGTAATCTAGTAGTAGTGTGTTGGCTTATTAAACATGACGCCGCGGTTCAAACTCCAGTTCAGACATCAAACTGAAAATATGAAAAAATATTTCTTCGTCGACTTATATCTGACGAAAACTCTAGGTTAGGTTAGGTTAGAGGACGTGTACATGTCAACTGTGACAAGCACAGTACCCGGAGGTCGAATTGACCCATTGTACAACATCCTAGCTTCTCACACCACTCGTGTTGTGTGCGTTAATTTTATACATGAGTGGCGGGACCTACAGTTTAAAGTCCACTCCGAACGACAGATTTTTTTTGAGAAGCTTTTCATGGCAATTTTTGCTGTCAGAGTTTTTTGCCAGAAATCTGCTGAAAGGAAGTCGCCGAAGAAATATTTTCATATTTTCGTTTTGATGTCTGACCTGGAATTTGATCTCGGGCCTTTCATGTAATAAGCCAACACACTACCTACTAGACTACGGCGACTTCTACAAAAACTTTAAGAGTAAATAAAAATTTCCATGAAATGTTTCTCAAAAGTATGTCGTCCGGAGCCGACTTTAAACTGTAGGTCTCTCCACTGAACATAAGTGTGTGAGAAACTAGATCGTAATCCTGACTAAAGGGTTTTAATGACCAATTATGTATGTATGTATGTATTCGCAATGTGGTGGATGAAATCGGCCAACAACCGTGAACATCGCCACTGTTCATGATAGTATGTAGCAGAATTCTAGGCAGTCGATATCGGGACACTCACAAGAATTTGGCATTTCACAGAATGCAAATTGAAAAATTTTGCGCCTGCAGCCACACGAAATTCAACTGACCCAGGAACTGAAGGCAAATGAGCATAGACCATGAAGTGTTGTGCTCGGTGAATGGAGTCTGAAGCAGTTGGCAACTGGCATTAATTTTCATCGAAAAATCATCTTTAGCGATCAAAATTGTCGAATTTGCATCACGAAAAAATCTCTGTTTGATGTTGGTTTTGGGCTGATGGCGTCATCGAACAAAATTACTTTGAGAATAACGTTGGCCGCCAGGCCATCATTATCAATGGCGGGCACTATGGGTCGATGATTATTACCTTTTTTTGCCTTAAATTGGATGATCTAGACACCAACGGCATGTGGTTTCAAGAGGACGCCACTGCATGCCACACATCTTACTCTGCTCCAGAGATTTGAGAACATGGTCATTCCGTTTGAAGATGATGTAAACTGGCCATAAACCTAAACACTATATAATCGAACTTATGCTCGTTTTACTAATTGTTATTCTAAGGTAGACTATTTAGTTCAACTGTATATCACTTTTTTTTTTTTTTTTTTTTATGAAACCAGCACTCAGGGGATGGCCCCTACTCATGCAGTGCATTGTGCAGGTTTTTTTTTAGGAAAGGTGGAAAGGGGAAAGATGCGAACGGCAAGGAAACGAGTTGCTGCTAGGTGACTATAAAATGGCCAGTGCTATACCTTCACCATTAGACAGTCAACAGGCAATCGTCCCCAAGAAGCCCGCAGTTTCTCACACCACTTATGTTGTGTGTGTTAATTTTATACATAAGTGGCGGGACCTACAGTTTAAAGTCGACTCCGAACGACAGATTTTTTGAGAAACTGAGAAGAAATCGCCGAAAAAATACTTTTTTTATTTTTTGGCTTTTACGGCTAATAAGCCAGCACACTACCTACTAGACCACGGCGATCTGCTTAATGTGTGTGTAGTGCCTTGTAAATGCAATTCGTTTCCTTTAATATGCAAATCGTATCAATTATTTAAACAATTGCCGTACAATGGAAATGAAATTTTATGCTTGTGAAAAAATTCCTTTTTAAAACAAATTTAATGCCTTAATAAAGGCTGGTAAGAGAAAAGAAAAATAAAGTTGGAAGCAAGAGAAAGAAAAATTGAAATGTGAAAAGAAGTTAACCTGTTTCATCATCATTATCATCTTCATCATCATGATCATCATCATCACCATCAACACTTTACGAATCATTCATCAACACATTTTTCAATTACTCTGCTCCATTAAATAAATTTCCGTTTATGCAATTTTTTTCTTTCATTTCTTTCTCTCTCTCTGTTTCTTTGGCTGCACTAAATGTTTGTGTGTGTGTAAATATGTGTGAGTGTATATGTTTGTTTGCAATAGAGACAGCTGTTTCCTTTATAGAACGGATATACAAATTTTGTGGATAAAAATGGAAATGGAGGAAAAATTATTTGTAGGACAAAAAAAAAACAAAAAACAAAAAAAGAAAAGACAGGAAAAAGAAGTGGTTAAATAAATATTGGCTAACTTGACTACGTGTTTTACAAGGTAAAACAGTTAAAATTATTCAGCAGCCATCATTCTCTGTTTATTTATGTATGAATGTATTTCTTTTGCTCTTATTCTCTTAGAAAAATGAAATAGAATGAAAATATTGCACAGTTGTTGTATTTAGTAAAGAAAGAAAATTGAAATTGAAAAAAAAATAAATAAAAAGAAATTAAATTAAATTAAAGCAGTGGTTGCCTTAAATTGAAATTGTTTCGATTAAAAAATTTAAATAAGTTTTTTAATTTTTAAACCAAGTAGTTCGAAATTTTTTACAACAAATCGTGTTAAATCGCATTTGCAGATAAAATTAAGATAAAAAAACGTCAGGCGTCTCCAGGATTGTAAAGGACAAACACTTACTTTGTTTAACTTTCTAGATCATTATCTGTCTGCTGTACAATTTTGTAAAATAAGCCCAAGTTCGATTTCAAGAATCTGGACTTATGAAAACACAAATTAGATACCTGAACAAATTGGGGTTAAATTTGTTTTTAAATCTCCTTTAAAGAGAAAGATCTTTTAAGGAGATTATTCACGAGTAATTACAATCGTTGGGATGCGTGTGGTGAGAAAAAAAGGGAATGAAATACAATTATTTCAAATTCTTAAGAGAATTAAGAGAGAGTGGCGACTCTTACCTTTTTTTCAGCCTTCAAATAAACCCCTTTGTATTTGTAGATGTGTATACCGTCATCTGGGTCTACAACAAGCGCGTTAATGAAACAATTTGCGCACAATTTTGTGGTATAATTTCAATGATATGGAGACATCATTACTGGTATTATTCTTGGAACGTTGCACATATAGATTACGATGTAAAGGAACATTAATATGCCACATAACAACATAGTATCGATTTAATTTTCATTAATAACTCTTTTCTGCCCTTGAAGTTAAAGGTATGCTAAATAAATTCAAATTATATATATTATTTTGACCTGTTCCCTTGATAATCCAATCAATAAAATATTCTAGCTCGAGGTCAATTTCTTAATTATCAATTTTCTTTATTATATATCAATATTTTGATATCCATCGGATATCATCTTCAGGATTCCAAAAAGAGAGTAGCAATATTTTATTGTTTATATTTTATATATTGCTACTCTCTTTTTGGAATCCTGAAGATGATATCCGATGGATATCGAAATTGATAATTAAGAAATTGACCTCGAGCTAGAATATTTTATTGATTGGGTATGCTAAATAATCTTGTGCTTGAAGTTAAAACCTATTGGTTAGCCATACTTGTCCAACCAAAGAATAAATACGATTTATAGGGTAACTGCACACAAATATCCAAGAGGCGAACCCAAATAAACAGTAGAGGATCTTATTCAGCACTGGCATTAAAAAACGTTGTATTAAACGTGGATTTTTCAGAATTTTAATACAACTAAGCAATGGGAAACGACTTTAGCTTGGGATCGTTACATAACTTATAACGTAATATCGCTCTTCTGTTAAAGATTGCGTTGATGATTAGTGTGCTATATATCGATGGCTTAATATAAAAAAGGCCTAACTCATTTTTTTTTCAAAATAGCGTTTTTTGTTTATTCTGGAAGACGAATGTCAAATGCACCTTGCCTTAAAATTTCAGATGGATACAATTGTAAATGTCAGATTTATAACGATTTCAAAAAAAGGCCTAAGTCATGTCAAGGAATTTTTGAAAGAAAAAGCCCTAACTCGTTTTTTATTTCGTTTGATTGGTTTTCTCCGTGACACAATAATAAAATTATGTAAAATTATAATCGCAGCTAAAGTTATGCGTTTATATTTCCCAAGTAACAAATTCGCTTTAGCGGAAAAAGTTGATGCAAAAATTTCGGCGGTGGGTAAAGCTCTCAAAAACGACGGCTATAAATTGATCGACATGTTTCTCTATTTTTGACAACCAGGAAAAATGTTATATTTAATACATGAATCAGACAATTATGTTTGGGATAAAATACATGGATCCAAGCACTATCGCCAGAAATTCATTACGTAATTATTTACTCAGATGGCTATTTCTACCAAAACCGCAATGTAACATTATCTAATGCATTGTTGGTTTTACTATGGAAACAAAAATAACGATTCAACATAAATTTTTAATAAGTGGACATACGCAAATGGAATGTTACTCATAGAAAGAAAAATTAAAAATAAGCAAATAAATTTGCCGCGGCAATTTGTGCAATTAATAAATCAGGCACAAAAAGTTCCAGCACTCCTACAAGCTCACCAGTTGCAATACGACTATTTTCTAAATTTTGAAAACATGCCTAAACGATACTCTTCGATTCGTCCTGGTAAAAATATTGCTTACTATAAAAGTTCTAGAAATGTATGTACAATGTGCTCAAACTTCTATTTCAAATTGGTAGTCTTACTGTATTTCGTATTGGTGATCTTACTGTTAATATGTAACGAGCCTTGGCGTATGACCCATCAGGATCAATATATTTCATAACAGACATAACTGACGATTACGAATTTCTCCCACATAGATCAAAGTCGGCGATTAAAGATATACAGATTGTCATCTGTTTTATGATAACTTGTCTTATAAGAACTATTTTTTACTTAGATAACTTCATCAACTTTATCTTAGATAACTTCATTAAAATAAAAATAGAAAATTTTTTAAATGAGAAATAAAATGTGTTGCTGTTTTTTTTTATTAAAAACTGTATTAACATTTTTGTTATATCTAAAATTTCACGGATTTTATTAAGTTTTTTCCTTCTCCTGTAAAGTAACAAAAAAAATCGAGTTAGGCCTTTTTTATATTAAGCCATCGATATATAAAATTTTCCAACAGGAACTTTCTAACTTTGACAGTTGATAGCGGCTATCGTGTCGACTGCTACAACTGTTAAATTACTTTTCTGTTTTGCCAAATTTCCATGGATGGATATAACATTCAATAGAACGTGCAAATAGTAAAATTTGGATAACATTTCGCGCTTGGCCTATTTTAAGATCGCCATAGTCCTATCGAGAGTAGTATTTTCAAACTGTACGTTGACAAAATGCAAGATTTAGTAAAAACGTGGCTATCCGCTATCCGTTCAAAAGTGTACAAAAGAATTCAAAGCAGTCGATTTAGTGTCGCTCGCAAGAATACGGCCTATTGCAGACCGCAACTATACTTTCAGAATGTGATGAAAGGTTTTCAAGGCCAAGCCCAATATCAGAAAAAAGAATTGTCTGCATTGTTTTCGGTTAAGAGACAGTGCTTCAATTTGCTTTGTAACTCATAAAATAAATGCGAATAACAATGTAAAATTGTTAGACGATGCCATTAAGACGTTGTTTAAACAAATTATGGAAATAATTTTGTATTTCAGCAAGATAATGCTAATGATGCAAAACAGATTTTAAAAGATAACCCTGTTGAAGTGTTAGATTAACCATCATTAAGTCCAGGTTTAAATCGTGTTAAAAATGTTTTTGCTATAAATGGTATAACACACCTATTTAACGCTATAATAATGGCCAGCACTTTTACGCCGAAATGTGCAAAAATATCGAAAACTGATATTGTGTTACCTATCTAAAGTATCATGCTTGAGAAAACTCTTCATTTTTAAATGTCATCTCATATCGGTGATAATAATTTCGCACTAATCAGAGCTGCGTTTCTGTTTTAATGGATGTGTCTGAAAATATACAATGTGAACTGGATGATTTAAATTCCTTCGATACGGTTGATAACAGCTTATGAAGTTTCGACAATCTCTGATATTTTAACACGATTTATATCATATCTTTTAAATGGTTCGCAATTTTTGCAGTCATACAACGGCCAACACACTGCATTAAATTTGTACGGATGAGCACCTCAAGGGTCAATTCTTGGACGACTTCTTTTAGCTATTAATTTACAGTGTTTCGTAGAACAGTATCTTACAGTACGTAAGCTGTTGCCGATTGTTCAAATCATTCCTATATATAAATTCCTAGATATATACTAGTTCTTTCCATACGTATATCGATAAAAGTTGATATATTAAAATCATCGTTTGTAAGCTTTTCGGCCATTGCAATCACTTCCATCAGGATTACAACCTAGCCCATGTTGTGTGTGTTAATTATATAAATATCAGCAAAAATATATTCAAGATTTGTGACGCCATAAGTATGACTACTAGAACCGACTTAAAACTTTAAAGAAATTTTTTCTCCTCTTATAAATATAATTTTCTTCTTTCGTCTTAAAACAAAAATGAAACAAAAGAAAAAACGAATCATTTTGTGCGTATGAAGCCAAGTTAAAGAATAGAATTTTATTTTACAATTTTTTTTTTGATTTTATAATAAATGTTTGCTATGACACAAGGCCAAAACCAAAAATGTGAAATTATTGTAAGTGATTATTTTCTCGAGCCAATGAAACTTAAAAAAAAAGAAAAGAAGAAAAATTAAAAAAAAAACAAATTTTTTCTAAAAGTGTCAACTGTGAATATTTTAATAATTCAGAAGGTATAAACGTGTCCAGTAGTTGCAGCAGTTGTTGTTTCAAAGAGATTTTTTAATGGAATGCATAAAATATTGTTGAATATTCGGCTTAATGCTGCAAGTCACGTGTTAAGAGACGGTTTTTGTATGTTTAGTAAATTTTTTGGATTCGTTCTGAAATACATATAAATTTCTAACATTCTTTTTGTCTTGTTTCTATATTTCCACTTCAAATGTTAATTTTTCTTTAAAAGCTTACAATGAATTAAAAAAAAAATGAAAAACGAAAACCTACAGTTTAACCCATTCGCTGCCAAGCCTAAATTATATGAAGTCATTGCCATTTATATTTTGAGTGTTATTGTTTACCAAAACCCTGTTATTTGTTGGTAAAAGCACATACATTATCATACATAATCATTTACAAGCAGAAAACCAAAGACGAATATACTCGTCGTTGGCAATAGGAAGGCAGAAGGACTTGATATGCTTTTTCGTATTTGCGTACGTTTTAGTAGAAGTAAGAAATAAAGTATTATTTTTGTAAAAAAAATTTATTTGTAATATTTTTCAAGTTTTTTTACATATTTATATTATGTTTGTGGCAAAAAAAATTTTGCTAATTCAAAAGCCTGCATGTTATAATATATTAAAAGTAGGACGAGTATACTCGTCTTGGCAGTGCGGGATACCCTGTCAAAGACGAGTATACTCGTCCTTGGCAGCGAATGGGTTAAGCTTATACATACAGTGACTCAGTTATGTATTCGTACACCATGCTACAGACTATATTTTATATTGTTTTGTATTTCAAAAAATACAGACTCGTATTGAAAAAAAGAATCTATAAATAACCACCGACACAAATATAAAAACAAATAAAACCAAAAAACTCAAAAAATAAGCTTAAAGAATTCTCTGAAACGAAGATCATTAGCTCAATATGTGACAGAAAGGTACTACAAGAGTATGCGTTTATTTTTAATTTCCCAAGGAAGAGGTCCAGCAAAAATGAGAGATGCTTCTTTGGGAAAGAAAATCGAACGGATAGTTTGATTAAAGGAAGTCAATGCTGTGCAGAGAGAAACAACTATTAGAATTTATGAAAACATTTAAATGCGCAAATCTTATAGAATTTGCTGCTTATGAGCAAATGTAAGGCAAGTTTTCCATGCACGACCCCTTTTATTTATATCAGACAAGGCTCGTAAAACTACGTTTTTATTCATAAGTCAAATGACTTCTGATAAAGTTTTATATTTATAGATAAGAAAAAATCCAACATTTTTGGATCAGATGGTAGATAATTTGTGTGGAGGATTGAAAATATGTACTGCATTGCAGTTAAAGAATTTAAAAGCAACCGTGAAATATACAGGTGATGTAGTGGTGACGAGATGTTCAATGGCCACTGCGACTGCCTTAAATCTTTCGTTTATGGAAATAATAGTGGGCAAATTTCTTTAATTAAATATTTTAAACGAAAATTTTAAAGCGGTGACTATAAATCTCCATTATTGCGGAAAAATAATTTCTATAAATTTTAAACCCCATAAAATACTTACTATATTCTCCAAATATATTTTGGAAAAGACAAATTTGAAAGCACAGAATAAGAAATTCTCCAAAGTCTGGAATATTTCTACAGAAATCAAACAAAATCTGGCCTTTTCTATGAAAAATCATTTAGAAGAACTTTGTGCCGTCAAAGGACATGGAACCCGTTATCCACATATATATATGTATATATATACAATATAAATGAATGTTTGTTTGTATGTACTTTATAGAATCGTAAACTATGCATTTGATCATGTTATGATCTTTAGCAAAGTGGTTGCGCATGAGCCGACGAAAGTTTCTAAGTTGGTATGACCAATTTCCGACAGATGGCTCCACTGAAAATTACTAAATATGAATTAAATCGTAAACTGTGCATTTGATCATGTTATGGTGTTTAGCAAAGTTGTTGCGCATGAGTTGATGGAGGTTTTCATGCTATGATCTTTAGCAAAGTTGTTGCGCATGAGTCGGCGGAGGTTTCTAAGCTGGTGCGATTAATTTCCGATAGATGGTGCCACTCAAAATTATTCAAAATGAATGACAAGCAATTGGTCGACCTACATACACCTCAAGCACGGAAGAAAAGAGCATTACGAACATCAGAATCAGACGACCAACGAGCATTAAAACTGGAAATTCTTCGAGTACATGCCGCTGGGATCCGTTCGCATGAATCCCTTGAACAACCAGAAGTGATATTAGAAACTAATCGAATGCGTACTACTCAGGCCCGTTCGTCTGAATCATTTGGACCACAGGAAACAAAATCAATGAAATTATTCAAAATTAATTGGATATTTGTGTAATGTCTTTAATTCAAAGTTATTTTAGTAGGTGCAGAAGCAACGCGCTCAGTGTACTGCTAGTTAAAAATAAATTTCGAACATCATCAATCAATTTAAATGTCTATTGCTGTAAGCTACTCCGATAGTATGGTTGGTAGGATGCTAAAATTTAAGTGTCGAGTCCATAGATTCGATTCTCACCAGAGACTCTGGGTGTTTGTGATTGTCTGATTGTTTGTCTGACATTATATATGATTACTCATAATAGAAAAAAGAAAGTGAGAATTGTTACTAAAAAGCAAATCACGCAAAAATAGCAAAAAGTGACGAAGACATATACAATGGTCATTAAAAAAATTTCCGCACACTACCCTACCCTCCCTTTATCTCCTCTTTATCCTATAAACTATCTTTTCCGTATTCCAACACAATGTACTGCATAAGAAGGGGTCAGCACCTGAGCGTTGGTCTCAAAGAAAAGGAGAAAATTTTGAGTTCGAATATTAAATATGTTTTTAGAGTTTTTTATATAAAATATAAAATAATGTACGGACAATTGTTGTTGTTAGTGTAGTTAAAATAAAACAAGATCTTGTTTTAATATAATAACTGGCGAGTGACAAAGTTTGTTTCATTGGCACTGCCATTGCCACTGCTACTGCTCCTGCCAGTGGATTGGCATAAAAAGATTTTCTACTGTTGCTACCGCTTAAAATTGAAATTGCGTAGATAATTCTCAAAATTTCTTAACATGAAATTCAAACAATTTATTGTGTTTGAACTTCTACAGAATGAAAAACAAAAAAGAAAGAAACAAACAAAACCGAATGAAATTATGAATTTAAAATAGGAATTCTGTCAAAAATATCTGACCATAAGCATTTAAAGTTATCATTGTGTAAACCAACCAACCATCAGAAAAATATAAAAACAACAACAATTTTTATTACATCTCCTTTGAGCGTTATATGTTGTAAAAAATTTTGTTTAGTTTTCTTTTTTTCCATTTTATTTTTTTTTATTTTATTATTATTTTTTTTTTTTTGATGTGACATTTTTAATACATTTTATTTCAATAAAAAAGAAAAAACCAAATCAGACGCAACATAAAGAAAATTTTAATTTCTCCTTTTCTCCCTGCCTCACTTTTATAAACCTCTCGAATGGTTCTCAAAGTCACACTTTAATGTTCGTAATGTGTTGTTTTTCTTTTCTTTTAAGCTTTACATTTTATTGTGTTTTTGAGGCATATTTATGGTATACACTGTCTACACTTTCTGGCTCCTATGGAGCACGTTTGCAAATCCTCGTAAACCTTGTAAGCAGAATATGCTACTGGTTTGAACGAATCCTTGGTTCAATGAAACATTAAAATTTATGAGTAGATTATCGTTGGCAAATGAACTTTAGTTGAGTTGCCAGCTAACAGAATAGATATTACGGGTGGCAGCAACTGATAACCAAGGTATTAAAATTTTACTTCGAAAAATGATTGTTTCGTCAATCAAAAAAGTTTGATTGCCAGCTGATAACACAATTGAGGTTCTATTGCCATCCAGAATATCTCAAATGTAATATTTTCAGAATGATATTATTATGCTCAATTCAAATCGAGAGTCTTTAGTAAACCCTGAATGATAATTTAATTTATCATTTTCAAAATATATTTCAGTGCAAATATATATGGGCAATTTCGTGTCAAGTGACCCAATTTTTAAAATCGATGTCTTTCGATGGCCAGAAAGTCCAAATGCAGAAGAGGATGATGTTTTTCCACTCGCATCTCTTTAAGTGACCACTCGCATCCCATTAAGCGATTATGAAGGCCTTAAAGGAAATTTTATAAGCTTTCTTTTAAGCAAAAAAAAAAAAAAAAAAAAAAAGGGGCCCAAATTGAAAAAAAATTAAAAAAAAAAATTAATTTTTAACAAAAAAATAAAAAAAAAATTTTTTTAAAATTAAAAAAATTATTTTTGGAAATATTGAAGAAATAGCTATCTAATATCCTTCGGAAAATTTTTGCTAGGACCAATAGGTGAAAAGTTACACACATTTTAAAAAAGACATCGGAAGACATCGATTTTAAAAATTGGGTCACTTGACACGAAATTGCCCATATATGTATATATATATTTGAAGAGACCTTCAGAAATAAATACATGATATTTGCTTATAATTTTCCAATTTGATGGCCCTAGCCGATGCACTAAAGATCAATAGTTTACGTTTTTATGCTTAATATATTAAGGGTCATTATTACAACTTGCCGTTAAACTTGGGTTTAGTTAAAAGTACCTTTAGCTAAAGGGAACTGTAAAGTTACGTTTAACTTAGTTTCGTTATTACAACTTACAGATAAAATAAAGTTAACTTTTTCAAAAAATATGGCAGTGTCGGAGCAATGTCGATAACACTGCTCAATTAAATAAGTTTTTTTTAACTCAGCGGCAACGACCGGCATCGTTTTTTTGTTGTATATGCTCATTTTGTTTATATTTGAAGTCGCCATATTGAAAAGAATATATAATATCGCAAGTTCAAACATAAACTTAACTTTAAATGTTACCGGTAGGATGATCCTCCCCTTTAGCTTAACGCTTACTTCTACCATATTGTCGACTTATAATAATGAAAAACAATTTATCTGTCCGTTAAAATCCTTCCTTTAGTTAACGACAAGTTGTAATAATGGGCCTAAGAGTATTCGCCTCTTCTGATACTTTTTCAGACTTATTTGTACAGGGTGGGGCAAAAATCGCGAAGGGATTTGAAAAATTAATAACTTTTCTAGTTTAATTTTTTTTTATTTTTCTTTTTAGGACTTGTAAAATAAATCTGGCAGATTAATTTTGGAAGGTTACAACGTTATCCAGCGAACCAAAATCATAGAACTTTATTTTGAACATCATCGATCAATAATTCAAACTCAACGAGCCTATCGTCGTCATTTTAATGTGCGGAATTCACCATCCGAATCAATTAGTGACACGTTTTCAGGAACAAGGCTCACTAAGGGATCTTCCACGAAGCGGAAGACCACATTCTGTAATTAATGAAGCAAATATTCAACGCGTTCTGGAGAGTGTTGAGGAGAATCCTGAAACATCAACTCGAAGGCGCTCTGCTGAGCTGCAAATGTCTCGGCGGTCTTTACGCAGAATATTAAAGGGAAATTTACATCTTTTCCCATACAAGCTGCAGTTAGTGCAAGAACTAAAGCCACGAGAAGCCCAAGAACGATTAAACGATTAAACCCCTTCGTGACTTTTGGCCCACCCTGTAGAATACAGATTCTGGACATATCGTGAGGTCACGTAATTAAAAGAAAACTATTGTGGAAGTTAGATAAAAGTAGATCAAATGATCAATTTTTTTAAAAAGCGAAGGTATTGCACAAGGTCAGGTTTATCTTAAAAGTTTCTTAGAAATATTACCCCTAGTCATGAATTATGTCCACGGGAAAAGGAATTGAACATTTTAAGAGTATGAAAGCAAGTCGTATGACCTCGGCCCGAAACTTTTTATGGTGGAATATCCATTGACTTATTATAGAGCCCGTTGTTTAAGCCTCAGCTCTTGTATGTATATCATAAGCAAAACGAAGTATAAAAAAATTTTTCTATCTGCAACTTTCTCTCAAAAGTCTCGGAGAGTTAATAAAATTGCATTGAAAAGTTTCTGACATCTATCATTCGGAGTCGATATTAAATTGTAGGTCCCTCATTCTTGAAGGAAATTAACAGACACAACATGACTAGTATGAAGTTGTAATCCTGATTAAAGAGTTTTAATTAAGTAATCCATATAACCTAACGTGCCGAAATCCGTTAATCGGGTTCTTATGGCCAATTAAGTAAGTAATATAACCTAACGTAGAAGTCGCCGTAGTCTAGTAGGTTGTGTGTTGACTTATTAGACATAAGGCCACGGTTCAAACCCCAGGTCAGACATCAAAACGAAAATATGAAAAAAAATATTTCTTCGGTGACTTCCTCTCAGCAGATTTCTGGCAAAAACTCTGAGAGCAAATAACATTGCCATGAAAGACGTGACGTAACGTATAGCCAGCAATAATTTCAATTTCAAAAAAGCGTAGAGCTTTTTAGAATTATAATTTTCAATAAAATTGATGATAAACACCAAAGACCAAGTGCTTTTTAATGAATCCTTGACACGGGAGAATTAAATTTTATAGATGGCAAATAGTGTAGAAATTGTGCCTTGGTGGTCTAGTGGGTAATGTACTAGACTATTAGCGTGAGGGTTGTATGTTCGATTCCTACCAGAGCGTCTGGTCTATCACTCTACACCGAGCATCAGGTCTAAGTTACTCGGCTCGTAATAATTTGAATATATGTAATTTGTAATTGTATTGTCGTCAATAAATAAATAAATTTCTCCATAATTCAGATATAAAGAAAACAACAACAACATGGTTTACTGGGCTATTTTTGTCTTTGTAGCTGTAATAGTGCAAACAGAGTAGTGTTGGTAACACAATTCGTATTCTTTGCAGCAATGCTTTGACAATCGTTCAGTTCATGTTCTCTAAATGACTCTTTCGGGTATAAAAACACACACAAACAACCCTCGCACTTACACACTCTCCCACTCTCAATTCCAATTCACAATCCGCCATTTCCATTCAAGCAAAAGCAGAAAAATGATAAAGAAATTCCTCTACTACGAATCACAGCCAGGCAGGAAAGTAGTAAATAAGTAGGTAGGTGGGTGAGTGAGTCAGTGACTGAGTGTGTATCGCATTTGTATGCTTTTATGTATTCGAATGGAGTACTTGGGGGTCTATTTGTGTAAAAACAAGACAAGATTTTATACATTATGACACTTCAGTATTCAAAACAATTTTTTTCTTTCTTTTGCCGTAAAATTTTAATGTAAATCTAGAAAATAAAAAAAAAAAAAATAAAAATTGGGTGAAGCAGAGACGTGTATTCAAGCCAGAGTTTAAAATCACGGGTGTAGGTTGCTCGGTAAGGAATAAGTGCACTAATAATAAGAAAGTAATTTTCATATATAGGGTGTTTTTTATAGAGGTATAGAACTTTAAGTTGCAATAAAACAACGATGGATTATTCGATTGACATGAATTTTATTTATCCGAAAGATAATCTTGTGGCATTACATTTTAAATATTATTTCTGGCATATGACCGCCACGGCTGGCGCGGATGTAGTCCAATCTGGATGACTTCGATGACTTTTGCCAACATTTGTGGTCGTATATCGGCAATAACACGGCGAATGTTGTCTTCAAAATGGTCAAGCGTTTGAGGCTTAACCGCATAGACCAATGACTTTACATAGCCTCACAGAAAGTAATCTAGCGGTGTTAAATCACAAGATCTTGGAGGCCAATTCACAGGTCCAAAACTTGAAATTAGGCGGTCACCAAACGTGTCTTTCAATAAATCTATTGTGGCACGAGCTGTGTGACATGTTGCGCCGTCTTGTTGAAATCACATCTCCTGGACATCATGGGTATTCAATTCAGGAATGAAAAAGTTAGTAATCATGGCTCTATACCGATCACCATTGACTGTAACGTTCTGGCCACCATCGTTTTTGAAAAAGTACGGACCAATGATTCCACCAGCCCATAAAGCGCACCAAACAGTCAGTTTTTCTGGATGAACGGTGTTTCCACATACACTTGAGGATTACCTTCACTCCAAATGCGGCAGTTTTGTTTGTTGACGTAGCCATTCAACCAGAAGTGCGCTTCATCGCTAAACAAAATTCGCTTATGAAAATCGGGAGCAACGGTAATCTCGTTTTGGGCCCATTCGACGAATATACGCCTTACTTGATGATCGTTTGGCTTCAATTCTTGCACGAGTTGGATTTTGTAAGCATGCAAACCAAGATCCTTCCGCAAAATCTTCCATAAAGTGGATGGACACAGATCCAATTCCTGTGCTCGATGGCGGATGGACTCATTCGGGTCTTCCTCAATGCTACGCTCTACAGCAGCAATAGCTTCTTCTGTACGCACCGTACGGCGTCTCTGGGGATGCGAGTTATCAATAAGAGTAAACGTGGTGCGAAAACGTTCCATGGTTAATCGAATTAACTGCTCTGATGGACGATTTTGTCGACGAAAAAACGGACGTAGTGCGCGATACGTTTTCCGCACAGAACCATTATATTCGAAATAAAATTCGAAAAATTTGCAAGCGTTGTTCAGGCGTGAGACTATTCATGATGAATTGCCAAACCAAACTGAGCATAAATCACTTGACAGCTGTTAAATCGGTCGCCATCTTGAAAAGTAATGCCAACTTAAAGTTCTATACCTCTATAAAAAACACCCTTTACATACATACTGTACATACATATATAAAAATAGAAGCAGAAAAATATATACATTTTTATGAAGAGATTTCATTTTATAATAACCCTAAAGAGACAAAAAATAGAGAAAAAACAGAAGAAGAAATATAATAATTTTGTATCTTTATATTAAGCACTAGTGTGCAGTGTTTACGTACCTCAAAGTATGCTTTACTATTTTTGCACAAACAATCTTTAGGGCATTGTAGAAATATGAAGTAGAGTTGTTAAGGAATTTAACAAACTGAGAATATTATTAAATACAATAGAATTATTGCAACTTGAAACTTTTATGCACAAAAAAAAAAGAAAATTCTTCATTGCATACAGTGATAATTAAATACGTATACACACATATAAATAAATTTAAATTTGATTTAATTTAGTTTTCTTTTTTTTAAATTAATTGAATGAACGACTTTCGAAATACAGAATTAAACGTTTTTCGATTCGTTTCATTTAGTTCTACCACGTTCTTGTAAATTTTAAAACTTTTTATTGCAAAGGGAATGTGAATTTCTGAACAGAATAAAAAATTTCTAATTTTTTACACTTGAACGATTATAAATACTTTTTTCTATAATTGTACAATCCTAATAAGAAGATGACTGTGCGAGTATTTTAAGAAATTCACAAACAGTAGGGAGAAAATTTTCTTTCCAAAAATTTTAAGTTAATGTTCCAATAAAAACTGTTTCATAAATATTCGTTATAAAATACAAAGTAGATCTACATTGTTTTATATAATGGGTGATTTTTTAAGAGCTATAGGAAAATTTTTCAAAAAAAACACATAAAATTCAGAAAAATTCATGAAATCTTTATTTGAATCGATAGTACGGTCCATATAATTTAATGTTTGAAGATTATTTCATGCAAATGTTGACCGCGACTGCGCCTCAAATGCTCCATCCGCTTAGTTCAATTTTGGCATACTCTTTTCAACATTTCGGCCGGTATCTCACGAATAAATGCTTCAATGTTGTCTTCCAAAGCGTCAATTGAAGCGGGCTTGTCTGTATAGACATGAGCTTTAACATAGCCCCACAAAAAATAGTCTAAAGGCGTTAAATCTCACGATCTAGTTGGCCAATTGACCGGTCACCGAACTCGCCTCTCAATAAGTCCATTGTTACGCGTGCTGTGTGGCATGTGGCACCGTCTTGTTGAAACCACATGTCATGCAAGTTAAGCTCTTGCATTTTGGGCAAAAAAAGTTGGATATCATCTCACGGTATTATTCGTGAGATACCGGCCGAAATGTTGGAAAGAGTATGCCAAAATTGGACTAAGCGGATGGACCATTTGAGGCGCAGTCGCGCTCAACATTTGCATGAAATAATCTTCAAACATTAAATTATATGGACGGATACATACACATACACAAGTAATCTTTACTCTGATAATTATTTATTTATTAATTAGAATACAATTACAAATTATATTATAACTAGCTGTACCCTGCGCGCGTTGCTGCGCCTCCAACTAAATTTGTTTTTGATTTTGTTCATTTAAAAACAAATTGACATAAACTTTAAAAATGTAGAGGTTTTCGATTATGAACATTTATTGAACTGCTGTCGGAAATTGGTAATACCAACTTAGAAAACTTCGTAGGTTCATGCGCAACAACTTTGCTAAAGATCATGAAATGATAAAATACACAGTTTACGATTTAATTCATTTTTATTAATTTTCAGTGGCGCCACCTGTCGGAAATTGGTCGTTCCAACCTAGAAACCTTCCCTGGCTTGCGCAACAACTTTGCTAAAGATCATAACATGATCAAATGCATAGTTTACGATTCTATAAGGTACATACAAACATACATTCATTTTTATATATATAGATTATTACGCGCTGAGTACCTTAAACCATATGCTGGATGTAACAGACCAGATGGGAATCGAACCCACGATCATTACATTAATGGACTAGCGTAATATACATTAGTCTTCCAAGGTACCCAAGGCTCAGAAAGGACAGAATGAAAGAATGTCTTCAAGAATATTAATAAGACATGAAATAGACTAGATAGTCAACGGTATAATCATGCCCAAATGTTATCATAAATGTCACACAAATAATTGAAATGCATTACAGTATTCCCTCGATTTACGTCGTCTGGATTTACGTTGTTTCGATTAATGTCGTCAAAAATTTTGTCCCCTTCAACTTCGATTTGTGTTGTCATTCGATTTACGTCGCCTTTTTTTTTGGAACCAACTGTGACGTAAATCGAAAGATTACTGTAACTTTTTTAATTTCCTTGTTAAAAACATACTACTTTGTAGTATGAGCAATATGAAATTCGATTTACGTCGTTTCGATTTACGTCGCCTTTTTCCGGAACATTCTACGACGTAAATCGAGGGAATACTGTAGTGTGTATGGAGGACATATGACAGATTTCTATCAAAAATTTGTGTGTTAATTTGTATTTAAAAAGAAAACTCGTATCCTAAAAGCCATGTTCCAAATTTGTTGATAACTAGAAAAAGTGTCCTAATTTTGAGAAAACAATTGGTTTTTATAAATTTTCATTTAAGATTACATTATAGTTTAGAGTAGGTTTATCTCAAAAGAGGCAAAGTCTCAAAAAATGAGTCTCAAACAATGTTGCCAACTTAGTGCTTTTCGCACTATTTATGGTGCTTTATGAAACGTCATACGCGTAAATTTTTTCTTATAGTGCCTTTTTACGGAAAGGCACTATTATGGTGCTTTTCAAATTTCATTACAGTGCTTTCAGTGCATTTTGTTGATTTTTAATAGCTTTTATATTGAAACTACAAAGAATATGTATGAATATGTGGCTGGAACTTAAAACACATTTCAATATTCTTAAGGACAATGGGTATGTTTCACTTTTACTTAAGGATATGTACAATAATAATAACAAGTTTGTATATCTCACGTATTTAAGTTCCATTTTGGGAGAGGTTCAAAGGGTCAATTTAGCATTTGATGCAAAAAATGCAGACCACGTTAAGTTGTATAATGATTTGTATAGATTGCTACAAAATCTGACTAATAAATTGTGAAAATTTTAATTATATAGAAAGTGATATACATAGATAGTAATTATAATAAATTTTGCTACTTTGGTTATAGTTTTGAAAAGGACTGCAATGAATACCAAATAACAGAAACCGAAAAGAAATATTATTAATGAAAATGTGTTCTTTTCACTAAACACCTTATTTATGAAATTAGAGCTAGACTTTCTAGAAATTTACAAATTTTACAAAAAGAGTCGTTATTCAGTGTCGAAAATATATTAAATAATATAAATAATGATCAGTTAATAGAATTTATAAGCAACTTTATAAATGAAGTAAATATATTATCAACAATAGAAACTTGTTTAGAAAATTTAATGGATGCTAATTGGGAAAACAAAACTAGAACAGATTTTTTTTGGATAGAGGTTAGTGAATTTAAAGACTCGTTAGGAGAAAAGCCATTTTTAGTATTAGCACAGTTTGTTCTTCGAATATTAAGTTTTTCTTACTCTAACGCAGAGGTTTAGAGCGTTTTTAGCTCCATGAATTTATCAAAAAATAAAATTCGAAACCGACTATCATTAAACCCTGTTAATTCAATTTTACACATAAAATATGGACTACGCAGACTCAATTTTTGCTGTATTAATTATGCAATATCTTCCGAGGTCTGCAAAAATATTTCTTGAAACAAAAGTATTATTTAAAAACAGTATTGTGGCCAAACGTGGTTGAGGAGGAGGAAAATGCAAATGATTTCAGCGAAATATTTGTCGAAGATTTAAGTATGTAACATTATTTAAAACCTTTCTAATAAGGAATTTTGTATAAGGGTCGTATACCCATGTTCTTAAAATTTTTTAAATTATAAATATTTATTTTATATACTATACTGAAATATTTATATGAATTGTTTTCTTTTGTTTTGTAACTATATTTTAGTAGGTTAGGTTAGGTTAGAGGACGTGTACTTGTCAATTGTGACAAGACTCGGGCCTTTCGTCTAATAAGCCAACACACTACCTACTAGACTACGGAGAATTCTTTATTAGTTTAACCATAATATTTACTGATCAAATAAAGAATATTAAAAAGTAAACGTTTTATAAACGATTTTTCTTACTAAAAAACGGTAGTGCATTTTTACCCTTTTTAATACGCTTTTTTACCCGTTTTTTAATTTTTTGTGCGCGTTTTGATATATAATCGTTGGCAACACTGGTCTCAAAAGAGACTCATATTTTTAAATAAGAAAAGAAGACGCAACCACAGTTTACGGATAATGGTAAAAAAAATTTCAGCACTCTTGAATAGCAGCCGCCCTAATGAACAACGAGTATAAGTAATACAATATTTTTTATTTTTATTTTTCTCTTAATTTTCTTTTTCTCTTCAACGATCCTGTTCAAGGCAAATAAATTTTTAATACAAGAAACGAAAATTTGTTGTAATGACTTACTGACCTGAATCGTAATGTTAATTTTGCAGATATAAATGCGCATATACATACATACATATATATGTACGTATGTGCACACATAATATGTACGAGTATGTAAATTATTAAAATGCAGCACAATTATCTTCATAAAGATACACACAAAATTGCTGTGATAGAAAATATGAAAAACTTTATTGGACTGCGCTACAATTGCTTGGTATTTCTTTATGCATCACAGTATGCATCTGTAGCATCCCAATTTAATTCCAACTTACAAGTGTGTCACTTCCTCCAATTCTATACAATTTCTGTGTAAATCACAGCCTCAGCATTTTAAGAATTAAAATCGCTCATTAATATTGTATTCCACTGTATGATTTCAATTATAATAAGGAGGAGGAGGAGGAGGGAAAGATAAAACTTTCGACATTTATGGTCGTAATCGTACATGGAATTAAAATCCAAATTAAATGCAGTGAAATCATCAAATGCACAGAGCGCAAGGAGATGTTCAGTTCACGGTACCATAAGATGAACTTACTTTAAGTAAAACTTTTTCGATTTGGCAATCGGTTGGATCTGAAGAAGGAAAATTCTGCTGATGATGCAGGCTGCAAATGCAAATCCTGTCAACCAACCAACCAACTTTTAAAAAGATAAAGAACAAGAACAAGAATTATAATTAAATTATAATTGATTTTATTATTGTTAGTGTGTGCGTGTGTGTGGATTGTGTGTGTGGTATTTCATATTGCGCCTGAGGTGTTATAAGTGGCATTGTAAAGAAGTTTAAATTTAACGCCCATACTACATACGGCAAGGCAGCCTATAAAGTTTTATGGCAACTGTGTGAATTTGTCTTCAGGGATAATTTGACATTTTATTAATGAGACAATTGCAGACTCAAGGAAATTAATAATTTAAAGCCACATCTGGAAAACAATGAAAATACATTTAATGTACTGTTCAGTGTGTGTCTGTGTGTTTGTGTGCTTGTAAGAAATATTTAAATGACGTTAAAGAGCAACACAATTAAATCATCCTACACTCTCAGAATTAAAGAGAACATTGGGAAATTATACGAGTCACAAGGCTATTCGAATTTATTAGGCATACTGTTGTGACACGGAAAGTGCGTGGATTAACTTGTCAGATGTCTAACACGACTATACACTGAGCGTCAAAAGAAAGTGTACACTATGGATAAAATTCTAACAATCTCAACTCAAGTTTTCCACTTAAGGAGAGTGCCCGAAAAAATTTTACAATATTTCCAAAATTTTCTAATTCTTTTCTTCTTGTTTCAATTTTAAAAACTGGCAATAAAATAATTTGAAAAAAAATTAACGGTAATTTATTAATGAATATTTTTTGAATTGTACACTTTCTTTTGACGCTCACAGTATAAACGATGAATTCAGAGAATACGAATAAATATGGGCATTTGTGTCTACTCAATCTGAGTTGTTAAAGTCGCTGTGGTCTAGTAGGTAGTGTGTTGGCTTATTAGACTGAAGGCCCGAGTTCGAATCCCAGGTCAGACATCAAAACGAAAAATATTTCTTCGGCGACTTCCTCTCAGCAGATTTCTGGCAAAAACTCTGAGAGTAAATAAAATCCGCCGTCGCCGTGGTCTAGTAGGTAGTGTGCTGGCTTATTAGACGTAAAAGCCAGGGTTCGAGTCCCAGGCCAGACATCAAAAAAAAAAAATAAAAAATAAAAAAAAATACAAAAAGTATTTTTTCGGCGATTTCTTCTCAGTTTCTCAAAAAATCTGTCGTTCGGAGTCGACTTTAAACTGTAGGTCCCGCCAATTATGTATAAAATTAACACACACAACATAAGTGGTGTGAGAAACTGCGGGCTTCTTGGGGACGATTGCCTGTAGACTGTCTAATGGTGAAGGTATAGCACTGGCCATTTTATAGTCACCTAGCAGCAACTCGTTTCCTTGCCGTTCGCATCTTCCCCCTTTCCACCTTTCCTAAAAAACCTGCACAATGCACTGCATGAGTAGGGGCCATCCCCTGAGTGCTGGTTTCATAAAAAAAAAAAAAAATTGCCATGAAAAGCTTCTCAATAAAATTTGTCGTTCGGAGTCGACTTTAAACTGTAGGTCCCGCCACTCATGTATACAAAATTAACACACACAACATGAGTAGTGTGAGAAGCTAGGACTGAAGGGTGCGGGCTTCTTGGGGACGATTGCTGTAGACTGTCTAATGGTGAAGGTATAGCACTGGCCATTTTATAGTCACCTAGCAGCAACTCGTTTCCTTGCCGTTCGCATCTTGAGATGTCCACAAACACTACTCCCTCTCTTCCACCTTCCTATAACCCATTTTCCTAAAAAACCTGCACAATGCACTGCATGAGTAGGGCCCATCCCCTGAGTGCTGGTTTCACAAAAAAAAAAAAAAAAGCAGTGAACCACTGAGACAATTTAAGAATTCAATTTCTAATCAATACATCGGAATTACAGGGTGGGCCAAAAGTCACGAAGGGATTTGAAAAATTAATAACTTTTCTAGTTTAATTTTTTTTTTTATTTTTCTTTTTAAGACTTGTAAAATAAATCTGGGAGATTAATTTTGGAAGGTTACAACGTTATCCAGCGAACCAAAATCATAGAACTTTATTTTGAACATCATCGATCAATAATTCAAACTCAACGAGCATATCGTCGTCATTTTAATGTGCGGAATTCACCATCCGAATCAATTAGTGACACGTTTTCAGGAATAAGGCTCAGTAAGGGATCTTCCACGAAGCGGAAGACCACATTCTGTAATTAATGAAGCAAATATTCAACGCGTTCTGGAGAGTGTTGAGGAGAATCCTGAAACATTAACTCGAAGGCGCTCTGCTGAGCTGCAAATGTCTCGGCGGTCTTTACGCAGAATATTAAAGGGAAATTTACATCTTTTCCCATACAAGCTGCAGTTAGTGCAAGAACTAAAGCCACGAGATTCCCAAGAACGATTAAACGATTAAACCCCTTCGTGACTTTTGGCCCACCCTGTATATTTCAAAATCGGTTAATTAAGCGAATAAAAGTATTCACTTATAAAAACCGGATTCATGTTTAATTCAGTAATTTTTGTTGCACATGCTTGTCTGAAATACAAAACAGAGTCTTGTAAAAGACAATGGCAACTTGAATAACAATAACAACAAACAAAAGTAATTCATATCGTTACAATAAATTAACGAATAAATGGAAGCTCTAAAAGAAGAATAAATAAATGAGTGAATGAATGGAAGTGTTTTTATAATAAAAAAAAAAAAAAAAAATAAAAAATTAAAAGCTGTTGAATGATAAATTTTTAAGCAGCTTACTTTAAGAGGATTTGTGGTTGTTTTAAGTTTTACAACAAATTTAAACAAAATTTCATAGTCATACTATACTGTACTATTCTACAAACAATTATTTTTATTTTTCATATTTTTCTTTCTTTTTCCATTACAATGATTTTTCTCTTTCTCTTTACTTTTTTTGTTTTTGCTAATTTTGTTTTTATTTATGCAAGTATTGTTTTGTTCGAGCATATAGAATAGAAAACAAATTTCAATTTAATTACAACAATAAATAATTGTACAGGAATAAACAATCCTTGAGATATACATAGATTGTAAGAAAAACAGAAAAAAAAAATTTCTTGAATTTCTTATTTTTTTTATGAAAATTTATGGATATTTTTCTGATGAAATTGAAACATGTTTGTGAAAAAAAAAGAAACAAAAATTCTAACAGCAACAACACTTTTGTGTGTGTAAAGCAGGGGTTACCAAAAAATTTTTGGCTATGTATTAGTGAGTAAGAGAGAGAAAATAAGTGAGAGAATTTATTTATTTACAGCCATAGAAAAGTGTTAGTAATATACGCTATTTTGATTTACATACATTTCATCAACATACATAAAACTATCTATGTTCGTCTTAATAATTTTAGATAAATAAAAATGAAAAATCCATTTTTTACATATTAACAGACAAAATGTCTTTTAAGAACATATTCCCTACATTCTTTAAATGTTTTATAACATACATATAAGGCATTGAATATTAGCATCTATTAACATAAAATATTTTTTGAGTGTCATTCCGAAATAAAATGCTAATGCATCCGCCGCACATGTGTTCTTGCCGCAGTCTAATCGACAACTAAATCATAAAGCACAAGAATGCGTGTGAGTTGTCTCCGCACAATTGTGCTATGAAATGGTAAACAATGGTGTAAAGCTTTCTAAATAAAAAGAAGTTTTTAAATACAACATCACTTTTGCCAAAAATATATCAACATTTATATTCAGATATAATAGAAACACGTAATTACGATTTCATTAAACTCAGTTTAATTACGATTTCATTAAACTCAATTAACTCATCCCTGATTGAGAGGGATTTCAATGATAAAAGATTCAGAAATTTTATGTAACTTAACTTTAAGCATTTTAAATTCATCGAAGAACAAAAATGTTATTATACTCTGCTCAAATAAATTTCAGTAGAAATGTTCGTAACGATTATAGCTCAGAAAACTAATCATTTTTGGTGGATTCCTTTTTATTTTTTAGACATCCTAAGCAAGTGGATATCCTTATTACGATTCAGTGTCCAAACAAATAATTATTCGAATTCCATACTTTTGTATTTTTACTCTCTTTTCGTATACATTAACTTATATACACTGAGCGCCAAAAGTGAGTAAACACCACTGAAAGAATTCATTTTCTTAGGATAGCGAGAAAAGTAAATGAGAATAGTCGAAAAAATTTCCAAAAATAAAAACGTTTATTTATTACTTACTAGCTGACCCGGTGAACTTCGTCCCGCCCAAAATTGATTTTTTTATGGCCCAAAACAGGTCACACTATATATTTGCTGTAATACGCTGCATAAAACAGTTACTATATATAAAAATAACTAACTTACTATAAGTGTGTGGATCTATCTATCTAGTTCAAAATTTAATCGAAGTCGGTACGTTATTTAGGTGAGGCATACAAAGAATAACAATAAGAGGTCCGAATCATGAGTAGCGCTGACGAAGTTGTAGTTGTTGTACTCGCTCCAAAACAAAAACTAAGAGACATACATGTTAGATATGTATGTCCATATGTAGTTATAAACGATGGAATTAGCCGACTTATGGTATCTTTTAAAGGGGGAGGTTTGCCACGCCCATTTTGGGTGAGTTTGTCGATATCGACTCTACGAACTTACCCACCAAATTGCATTCGTCTACGATCACTATGTCCCTAAATATAAGGTTTGCCACGCCTACTTTTTGCTATATCGAATTTTTTTTAAGCCATCTAAACCTGATAAGTTTCCGTCACACGCCGATCAAGCACCTAACGCCTTCAGCAAAACATAAAATAGGCTTATTGCGCAAATAGAGTTTAAAAAAGAGTGATAGATAGATATTTATTTACTTTTTTTTTTAATATATTTTTTTCACAAAAAGATGTTAGGTTTCAGTCGGTATCGGGCTAATTAACGCCACTGCACGCTGATTAACGACCCAACGCCTTCAACTAAACACAGCATAGTGCAGTAGTTCTTGAGTTACGGTGCAAAAACACAAAAAAACTAAATATTGCGCCATCTGTCGGACTTCAAACTACACAGAAACACTTCTCACGCCCCATAGAACATGTATATTAAGTTTGGTCAAAATCGGTTTGTGCGTTCTGGAGTTATAGCGTAAGGAAGGAAAACCCGACTTATTTTTATATTACTTATAAAGTGTTAAAATAAAAAAATCTTAAAAATTATTGTTGTGCTACAAGTATATTTTTTATAATAGGGTGTTGACTCACTTATGGCGCTCAGTGTGTATGTATGTAACACTAAAATAAAAAATTCCAAAAAATTGTATTTTTGTTTAATTCAAAGGGTCTTTAGTACTTTTTTATTTTATTGTCCATCAATTATGGTGTTTTCTTTTCTACAAAGAAAATATCACCCTCTTACAAGGTGCATTAAAAAATTTTTGACCAACCCTGTTGTAATGTCATTTTTTATTTGAGAAGAACATAACACAAATATTAAAAAAGGGTATGCCCTGTGTTTACCACTTATTAAGAAAATGAATGAGGAAATACCAATTTGTTTAAAGGTGTTGCCAGATCGCTAATTTTTCGACTTCATTTTTTGCACGCTTTTTTTATAACAAAAAAAAAAATATTTTAACACTGTTCTAACATTGAATACAATTTTTTATACTGCTGACCATGTAGCTTTAATAATGTAATATTTCCTTAAGATTACTCCACAAAACAATGAAAAAATTAACTTCAAATTGGATAACAATACCAGGCGACTTTTTTTAAATTTCATCTGGTAGCCCTATAAATAAATAAAAGTCATGTGCTTTACAGGGCATTATCAACACTCTCGATTTATAGAGGGCATAAAATGCAATGCCCTCCACCATTGGCAAGTGCGAATTATTTAGAATAAAACATACCACCCTTTTAGAGGGCGAAACATTTTTAAGAAACAAACGCAAAATTGGATTTTGCGTTAATAAAATGCACATTTTTTGGTAGAAAAGAAAACACCATTAATGTTATCGATAATTATGAATCAGATCTGCTACTAGAGATATAATATATTACAGAGAATGATTTTGTTAATGAAAAAAAAAAAAAAAAAAACAACTTAAAATAATTGAGACATTTTAGAATTTTTCAAAAATTTTAAAGACAAAGGAATGTGTAAAGACGTGTATGAAGTTTTTTTTAATACTCAGTGTATGTATATTTATTCTAAAGGTTCGAGAGTGGAACAAAGACCAGGCGCAAAATTCATACATCGTGATCTAACATACCTCAATTCGTTGAGTGCTAATGGTGAAAGAATCCAAAGGCTTTATCGTTTCGATATTACCTATAAAATGTACCTATCGCATTCAGATTATCTCATATTTATGTCAGATTCGCCCCAGAGGTTTATTTATTTATTTATTATAATTTACATAGCACAACAAGATGTGAATCTTATAAGTGACAGTGCTATGTTTGGAATCATTAAGATATAAAAAATTAATATTAAGTTAAAAATATAAAGAAAAATATAATATAAAGAAATTTAAAAAACTAACAATACTATAGAAGTAAATAAGAGAGTTGAAAAAATAATAAAAAATGTTACTATGTATTAAGAGCTAAGATTGGAGAATCATACTTGGGCAAAGACTTCTAGTGAAAAAGTTAACGCTTTTGCAAACCACCTATAGAAAGTCTTCACACCACACGACATTAATGCTCATATCTGCCCACTAAACATAAGTAATACTGTTAACGCACCTATAAAACTCCGGCTTTCTCACGTACAGGCCGCTTTTAAAAGCCTTGACGTGAAATAGTCGCCAGGGCCCGATGGCATTAATCAACTTACCCACTTGTGCTATAAGAATTGTACTATTCATATTTAACGCAATGTTAAGAATTGGCTACTTCCCATCATCTTGGAGAATATCTACAATCGTTATGATTCTCAAGCCGGGAAAAGATGCTAGTCAGATAACATCATATAGACCTATTAGCTTGCTATCAATATTATCAAAAGTGTTTGAAAAAATTCTTCTCCAAAGCTTAGCCGCGTTCCTCGACGAGCGACAAATTATCCCTGAACATCAGTTTGGATTTCGAGCTAATCACGGTACCATTGAGCAGGTCCATAGAATCGTCATTATAATTAGATCGGCATTTGAAAGGAAACAATATTGTTCAGCTCTTTTTATCGACATCTCACAAGCATTCGATAAGGTTTGGCATGATGGTCTGTCTACTCAGTAAAATAACACGACTGCTCCCCGAGAACACACACAAACTTCTTAAAAGCTATTTAACTGACAGAACTTTTAAGGTCAAATTGAAGGACGAAATGTCTACAACAAAAAAGATCTCCCCAGGTGCCCCCCAGGGTAGCATATTAGGCCCTATTCTATATTTAATTTATACTTCGGACATGCCCACAAATCCTAACACATACACATCAACTTATGCAGACGACACCGCGTTTATAAGCGTCAACAAGGATCCGAAAGTAGCATCAACACAACTGCAGTCGCACATATGTGACTTAGAAAAATGGTTTGAAAAGTGGAGAATAAAGGTGAATCCATCCAAGTGTGCCCATGTAACCTTCACACTCAGAAGACAGGATTGCCCAAATATAAAAATAAATAATATTGATGTCCCTGTTGAAAACCACTTCAAATACCTGGGAGTCCACTTAGACCGGCGTCTAACATGGCCCCTTCACATCGAGGCCAAATTAGCGGCCATTAAGCTGAAATCCGCTCAAATGCACTGGATTATCGGTCCTAATTCAACACTAGACCTTGAATACAAGGTTCTCTTATACAAATGCATTATAAAGCCAATATGGACCTACGGCATTCAGCTTTGGGGCAGCGCTTGCGCGTCTAACGTTTCGAAATTACAAAGAAGACAGTCCAAGCTTTTACGACAAATTGTCTGCGCTCCATGGTATATTCGTAACGACAATATCCATAGAGATCTCAACATTCCTACAATTCAGGAAGAAATTAAAAAATTCACCATAAAATACGTCGATAAACTGACGATTCACCCCAATGCGTTGGCAAGGAACCTGCTTCATTTCGACGGCCATCAGAGGCTAAAACGAAGAGACACATTGAGCCTTGCTCGACGGCTGCACTGACCATAATTTCTAATGTAGTATAGTATTATTATAAGATTTGAATACAATATATAGTTAATACGCTGGTGCTAACTATTAACCTTCAAAACTAGATTTAAGATTTGAAAACTATTGTAAATTTCATTAAGAAAGATTCAATAATAATAATAATAATAATAATAATAAAAAAAAATAATAAAAAAAAAATAAAAAAAAAATGTATTAAGAAGAATCAGTCTAGGCATTTAATTTTCAAGAGATTATCAAATTTTACATTAAGAATCCGGCAAGCCAAATGAGAAATGTGATCACGACGCCCTTTATGAAAGACATATCTAGCTATGTTATTAAATGCCAAGTTAAGTTTACGGTTGTCATCACAATCACAGTTTGCGAAAATTTCACACCCATACAAAAGTACCGGAATTAAGTACGTTCTAGCAAGTTGCGTACGAATGATAAAAGGAGTCGAATCAATAACCGTCCACAAGTTCCTAAGCATACTATAAATTCTACCAACAACGACACCTATATGATTAGACCACGATAAACTGCCATTAAAGACAATACCCAGATTCTTTACAGATTTGACAAAGTCAATTTTATTTCCCCTGATGCACAATTCAGGCATGACAAATGATCTGTCGGTCCTCGAAAGTATAATACATTTAGACTTAGAGGGATTGATGCAAAGTCCATTGGCCGAGGCCCAGTTGTCAATCCTAATCAAATCACGATTAATGTAATCCAAACAAGAATCAATATTCTCCCTAGGAGTACTAGTATAAAGCTGCACATCATCAGCATACATTTCTTCAAAAATTCAAACAAGACAGAGATCACCATGACACACAATTGAATCAATTAATTGCATCGTTAGATATGATATTGTTTGAAAATTAGTCTGTAAGTTAGTGTCCTTGATGTATGTATGTATAAATACCTGGATGGGATGAATGGATGAATTTGTTCCATAACTTTATAAATTCTAAGGTTTCATAGCTTACTTAATGACAACGAACTCATTCGATTCAAAATAAAGGAATCCCTGTCAGGTATAAATTTCAGTAAAGAAATCATTTTCACAAGTACTATCTCAATATCAACTGCAGTATTTCTCATTTAAAAGCAAACTTTGTTTAAATCTTTATCTTAAGGTTGAGAGACAAAATAAATTTTGTTAGAAAATGTTTGTATACGCAATTCTATCCCAAGGTGAATATAAAACAAGGACAGGTAACACAGGTTACAAAAACACAACGAATATTTCGGTTTCATCTCTCTCACATCGCGCTCTTCCATATGTGGTGGGTACTTGCTGTCAGATAGACATGCTGCCGTTCGTTATTGTGACATTCACATGAATAGAGAACAATTAATAGGGCTTTTTGCTTAAGAAGAGTTGATTCACTCAGATAATGTCAATTTACGAGAGTTTTGCAAATAAAAACTTCATAACTGAGTGAAGGATATGGATGTATGCATGGATAAATGGTTGAAAAGGCAGATGGATGGCTGGATGGATGGATAGTGGTTTGTTGGTTGGCTGTTTTTGTCCGTTGTTAGTACTTCAATAGTAACGACACAACAAACTCAACGTCATCTCCAATGAACAAGAAACAACAAAAATAATGAAAAACAGCAAAAACAGGACCCTTTTTTGTGCAAACAGAAGCACACAGACACACAGGCAATAACAACAACAACAGGAGCAAAAGCAAATAGAAAGATAAGAATTAAAAATGCTGACAATTCACGAAAAATGTGAAGAAAAAGTAGAAAAGAATGTGTTTGTTTTTGTTATTATTGTTTTGTTTTTAACAAACTAAACACGTTCATAACAGTGGATTTGTAAAACAACAATAATAACAACCATTTATTGTACAATCCAATGACAGTAACATTCGAATCTCAATGTTTAGTTAGTGTGTGTACACATGTATGTGTACGTTTTGTTAAATAAACAAAAACGAATCATCATTGAAATTGGGGGGGGGGGGGGGGTAAACTCTGTCATGCTTGACACACACACACACCAACACTAATGCAATTTATGTTACAGATGATAATGATGTTGGTTGGCTAAATTCGGCGAAAGTTGAGTTATTGTCAAAGTTGAGAACAGTTAAAATATGTGTGACTGTGTGTGTGCACTTGTGTATGTGTGTGTATGCTTTTAAAGGTACTTCATAAAGAGTTATTAGAATAGATACGAGATATGTTACATTTGTTTGATGCGAAAACTTTAGGAAAAAAAAATTATTATTCATACGAATGAAGGAAGTGAATTAATTCCGTTGGTATTGGCTGAAATATTTAATAATTGTATTTGAAAACATTTTGTTTCGATATACATAGATTTTATGCGTCACATATTTGGTATCTCTTGTCGAACATAACATTTTTCAGATTGCAAATTTAAATTGCAATTTTGCTCTTATCGTTGAAGGATATTTTATCAGTTTCTAGAATGCAAAAAAACAGCCATTAGCCAGAGAAAACGGAAATTGTCATAAAAAGTTGCACAAATCTGTTGTTCGCATTCGACGTTAAGCTCAAGGTCCCGCTATTCATGGATAAAATTAACACACACAACATGGGTGGTGTGAGAAGCTAGGACGTAATCTTGACTAAAGAGTTGTAATGACAATTAGGTATTGGTAGGATGAGAAAAGGCACCTGATTTCAAGTACATTACCTTTATTTTTAATGGATATTTTAACGTAAAACTAATCAAAAGGTGCAATTTTCAGAAGACTTGATGGAGATAACAAATGCAGCCAAATAACATCGTTAGATAGTGTAAGACATATTCGGTTAATTATAATTGGTTACAATTGGAAATCGCCATAGTCTAGTAGGTAGTGTGTTGGCCTATTAAACGTAATGCCAAGGTTCAAACACCAGATCAGACATCAAAAGGAAAATATGTATTGAAAAATATTTTTTTTGGCGACTTCCACTCAGCAGATTTCTGGCAACTACACTGAGAGTAAATAAAATTGCCATGAAAAGTTTCTTTGGTTCGGAGTCGACTTTAAACTGTAGGACCCGCCACTCATATAAAATTCACATACACAACATAAGTGGCGTGAGAAGCTAGGTCGTAATCATGACTGAAGGACTGTAATGCCTAATTATGTATGTAAAGGGTGATTTTTTAGCTATTATCTTTTTGGCAACACTGGTTTAAACAGCTCACGCACGTTTCGTGTTTTGTTTCACTGTCAAACATCTTCAGTTTGGTCTATAATTTAACCATGAATCGTCTTACAAACGAACAACGCTTGCAAATCATTGAATTTTATTATCAAAATGGGCTCTTGAAAAGTTGGCCGAAAATCCACTTCTTTATCGAAAAAATGTGTTCAGCGACGAAGCTCATTTTTGGCTCAATGGATACGTAAATAAGCAGAATTGTCGATTTTGGAGTAAAGAACAGTCAGAAGCATTGCAAAAGCTACCAGTGCATCCAGAAAAAGTCACAGTTTGGTGCGGTTTATGGGCTGGTGGCATCATTGGACCGTACACCCTTCAAAGATGCAGCGAATCGTAACGCCTTTAGACTATTTTTTGTGGAGCTATGTTGAAGCGGGGTTGTCTGTATAGACATGACAACCCCGCTTCAATTGACGCATTGGAAGACAACATTGAAGCATTTATTCGTGAGATACCGGCCGAAATGTTGGAAAGAGTATGCCAAAATTGGACTAAGCGAATGGACCATTTGAGGCGCAGTCGCGGTCAACATTTGCATGAAATAATCTTCAAACATTAAATTATATGGACCGTACTATCGATTCAAATAAAGATTTCATGCATTTTTCTGAATTTTAAGTGTTTTTTTTTTAAATTTTCCTATAGCTCTTAAAAAATCATATACATATATATATATATATGAAGTCGCCGTAGTCTAGTAGGTAGTGTGTTGGCTTATTAGACGTAAAGCCAGGGTTCGAGCCAAAGGCCAGACATCAAAACAAAATACAAAAAGTATTTCTTCGGCGAATTCCTCTCAGCAGATTTCTGGCAAAAACTCTGAGAGTAAATAAAATTGCCATGAAAAGTTTCTCAAAATCTGTCGTTCGGAATCGACTTTAAGCTGTAGGTCCCGCCACTCATGTATAAAATTAACACACACAACATAAGTGATGTGAGAAACTAGGTCAATAATCCTGACTGAAGGGTTGTAATGACCAATTATGTATGTATATATATATATGTACAAATCGTTGGTAATAGCGAAGATGATGGATTACGATCTTTTTCAATTTAGTTCACTACATTGTGATTTTGACGGACGAAGTTGAAATATAAATTCGCACCTTTGAAATTATTAAAAATTATTTATAAAAATGATGTTTGTAATTTTACGTGCAAACAGTATATTTTTTTAAAATAAATATATACAATAATAAATATTGTATAAAATAAACTGTTTTGCTTTGTTGACTTTTTAATCTACCAGTTGCTGTTTAAGTGAAGTAATTGCTTGGATCTCCCGAACAAATTTCTTCCTGTTACGATTCCTTTTTATTTCTTTGAAGTAAACAGACGTGCGTAAAATTAAAAATAAATGCCTTTTTATTTAAAACAAATATTTGAATATTAAACAATAATAAATAATAAAACCGTGCCGTGTAGTAATACGTTCTAGCGTATAAATCTGGTAACGATGTGACTAGGGATAGTAACCGTAATACGTAGTAAATCGTGTTAAGGTCACCATGAGTCAGCAATGAAAACTTTACGGACGTAGTATGTATCAATGAATAAAAATGATTCAATAAAAGTGTATGTCTTCCTTAAAGCATCATCTAAATAATCAAAGAAACATTTTAATATACATCGACAAATACTTTTTCATGTTGTTGACCTTAAAAGTCGGTCTGACTGAAAAAGTGATGATGATGTTGAATCATTTTGAATTGCTTTCAAATCTTAAGTAAAGTTATGGTAGCAAAATGTCTCGCCATTTATTTAGTGAGAAGAGAAACCAATAACACTATGCGATAAAATAAAAAAAATTAAATACACCCGGCTAATGACATAGTGTAGGTTGTGAGTTTTGTTGAGTAGATCTCAAAAGTATTTTTTTTATATTTCTCGAACCCACCAAACTTTTTTTATTTGACAAAAACTGTTTTTTTTATTTCACTTTACGCACAAATTTCTGAATTGCTCAAACATTTCTGACCCGATTTCCAAAATGTAAAACTTGTTGGAAAGGGGAGAGATGGACCTTTAAAACGGTATACATATATCTATTATTCGACTTAATATGCTATGAGATTTGATGAGGTAAACTTGGAAAATTCAAAGTTTTTCATATTTCACTATGAATGGATAGTAGCATAGGACTATGTAGTTACTCAGGTGTATTTTCACTGTCGCACCGTGTAATTAACTCAGTACTTGAATTCAATTGCAAGTACTGTGCAAAATTTTAAGTTTTTCAGTTATGGGGGATTATCTTTGTTTCTCATACGGAAAAAATTCGAAAATTACAAATTAAACTATTACGTTCGATTACACGTGTGTCGTGGTACATTTATGTATACATAATTAGAATATGGGCAATTTCGTGTCAAGTGACCCAATTTTTAAAATCGATGTCTTCCGATTTGAATGAAATTTGCAACAAGGTTAGTACTATTGGATAGTTGGCCAGACATAAATTTTCAGCTCTATCAGTCAAGAACTGCCGGAGTTAGAGGGGGTCAAAGTTGGACATTTTGGTCATACAGGGTTTTTTTAAAATGTGTGTAACTTTGCACCTATTGGTCCTAGCAAAAATTTTCCAAAGGATATTAGATAGCTATTTCTTCAACCTTTCCAAAAATAATTTTTTTAATTTTTAAAAATTTTTTTTTTCAATTTGGGCCCTTTTTTTTTTTTTTTGCTTAAAAGAAAGCTTATAAAATTTCCTTTAAGGCCTTCATAATCGCTTAATGGGATATCTATCAAAAAAATTATTTTTTAACTCAAGAATAAGATTTTTCAATATTTGGCACATGTACCATTTTCATTTTCCCCCATTTTTTTTTGAAATGGAGTTTTTTTTTATTTTTCCTCAAAAGAAAACTTAGACCATTTCCTTTATGGTCTTTGTGGGCACTTAGTAGCAAGAGGCATATCTATAAAAAAAAAATATTTTAACCCAAAACCAAAGCTTTTAAATTTTACCATATGCACTCTATTTTTTTTAATGGATTTTTTTTTTTTGCTCAAAGAAAGCTTAGTTCTTTTCCTTTAAGAGCTTTGTGGTCACTTAATGATATTAGATAGCTATTTCTTCAATCTTTCCAAAAATAATTTTTTTAATATTTTAAAAAAAATTTTTTTTTATTTTTTTTTTAAATTAATTTTTTTTTAAATTTTTTTCAATTTGGGCCCTTTTTTTTTTTTTTTTTTTTGCTTAAAAGAAAGCTTATAAAATTTCATCCAAATCGGAAAACATCGATTTTAAAAATTGGTTCACTTGACACGAAATTGCCCATATATGTACATAAGAACCTCAGTGGGCCAAAAGAGCAATTCGAAAATATTTTGAAGAATATTTGAAAAAGCTGTTAATATTTGACTACCATGAACACATCAGAGAACTGCATGATTATGAATCAAATGGCATAGTTTTGTATTTTCTAAAATGAATACTGAGCTAGCAATTGACAGTAAAAAAATTAAATATTCTAATACATGATTCATATTATCGAGCCTGTTGTCAAGAATTGCTCGTCACTGCTTGCTACTTCTGTTTATTTATATGATTCACAGAAGCAACGAATCAGTATGAGTGTTTTGAATACTTTTTAAAAAACTCTTAACAAATATTGTTTTATGTAAAATTTTCAAGTGAGCCGAGGAGTTTTATTTTATAATTTACTGCAATATTAATATTATTAATTAATGCAAAATATATTTGAATTTTTATTTTCTTATTTACATTTCGGAAAAAAGAAGAAATTACATATGTCAGTAAGTTATTTAGAGTTTGTAGACCAATGCCGTTACGCTTTTCGGTGATTATGTTACAAGCGGCGGAAAATACGCGTTCGGAAGCTGCATTGCTTGTGGGAATACTCAAAATTTTTTGGCAAGTTTGTGTAAACGAGGGTATTCCGGAGTGCGGTTTTGCGACCATTTCAATATCAATATTCATTTCTAAATGACTGTAACGATTTACTTCACCGGATATACTTTCCGTAGCGGATAGGTTTGTTTGAATAAAATTAGAGAAAAATAGTTGGAAATCTAGGGGTGGTTCATCAAATGTTGAATAATGAATTGGACTTGAAAAAGACGATACAGACTTCCTAATTTCGGAAATACAAAACGCTTTTACTCTTTTTAAATTAATTTCATCTAGGCAAGAATTGGTTGGTGGACACAGGAAACAAGCCGTATAGTGAATAATTCTTAAATTAGCAACGTACTTATTTTTCATTTCTTTCTTTTTACATGGCAAACTCCATTTTCAACATTTCTTGATAATTCTGAATTCATTGTATTAAATTTTCTAAAAAGACTTTCAAATTGTTTTTTAATGTCAACTCAAAATTTCATATGAGTTGTGAGTTATTTGATTTCTATACAAAACAATCAAACAACAGTTAGAATTTTTTATTTATTTATACTAACAGTACTTAAAAAACAAAAGTGAGTATATTACATTCAGTTGTTAGAGAATCAACACTGCAAGCAATATCATTAAAACATATTGATGTTAAACAACATAGCAAAAGCAACTTACATGTGAGTGGACAGTAAAAGTGAATCAACTCATGCAGTTCTCTGGAACACATTGCCTCACGGAGTAGGAAATATCTTTGTTCTAACGGAACGGCTGTTAATTAAATCTAAGGACACAAGAGAGACACTGCAATTCTTATTTCCAGACTAATAAAAACAACTGCTAGCCCTGAATTAATTTTTAATATTGGGATCGTTTTTTTCTTATCATACTTAAGATTTGATAAGTACAGCATAAACATTTAAGATTCAGCAAATAAATACTGTAGAAAAAACAAAAAGAAACAATTACAGCCAAAAATATTGGTTTTCTAAATGTATTTAAATATTCCTATAATTCAGTATGTATTTCTATCTATTGAAGGTATTCATGGCCGTTCTCTAAACATATCGTGGATATCGTTTAACGAAAACGGCTTTGTGCAAGAAATATTCATCCATGACATAAAAACGATAATGGAACGCCATGAAATGTAATGTAACTCTTTATTTATGGTACTTGGAAACTTATAAACTTATTGCTTTGGATGAATTCAATTTGATTTCAACAAAAAAAAAAAATCATACAAAACATTAACAAGCCTTCTGCAGAGGTAAGTATTACTGCGAGTATACTACACATGTTAGTAGGAATAATATTTTCACCATCTGGAAATAATACGGAAAACATGTTTTCGCTGCATACACACACATACATCTACACACATACATCCATATAAAAAAATCCTTTTGTTCAATTTACACTTTATAAAGTAAGTTATTCAATGGAGCACATCCAACTGGCAAAAAGAGGAATACAAACTAACACAGGAGCATGGCAATGGTAGAAAAACGGAAAGTAGGATACGAATAGGGATACGGATAACGGAACAATAAGAATAAAAATGGATGCAAAAAAAAAAATGGAAAAAGACTTACCTCTGTGCAAAACTGACAGCCACACTGGTGTAGAGTTGTCGAATTGCTATCGTTTTCGACGTCGACAAGACACAACTTGCAGGTGAACATTTCGAATGGACGTGCTGGTGTTGTTGCAGCAGATGAACAACTGGTGGGGCTGAGAGAGTCGTTGGCAGTTGAGCATTGATCCATTACTGTTGCCATTTTTGATTCCGATGTTCCAGCCCCCACCCCTGACGATTCAGTTAATGTGGTTGATGTCGATGTCTTTGGATTTGTCAATAAAGTCACGTGCGCTTGTGAAATCGGTGATGTAGAGGTGCTGGGTTTATTCTTTGAGTTGGAATTTGCACCACCACTGCCATTATTTATACAAACACCATCAATCACGTCATAGTCGCCATTTTTACCATCATCATCGCCAGCATTACTATCGTCGTCATGCTGTTGTTCAATGATATTCATGGTTGCACTCTTCGTTTTGTTGCTGACATTTAGAAGTGAAGTGACCGTAAGAGGAGCCGATAACGTTTTCGTTGGAAAACTTACACTTTCTTTGAGTGAGACTGTCACTGCCGGTGCAGATGTTTGTATTACAGCCGTTTGAAAAGTGTTCGTAGCAGGAGGTGGATTGGGAAGAGGTGCTAATAGAGGTATGGACAGTGAATTATCGGTGGGTGGTGCTGTAAGCTTAATGGTGGAAGCGGTAGTGGCGGCGGTGGCTGTTGTCGTTGTTGGTGAGGTCATTGATGGTGTTCGACTGCTGATTACGCTATTAGAACCGGAGGTGGAGTTTCGTTGTGAACCCAAAGCTGACGTTCGACTATTGCGCTTAATGGCAAAATGAAGACCCGCCTCCGCGGATCCATCACGACTTCGACTAAATGTACTACTTATATTACTACTGCTTACATTACTAGAATGGCGTAGGTGCTGCTGGGAAGAATGAGCCATGGGATTGGGTGCATTGTTCAGTGAAAACCTTGAAGTTGAGGCGGCCAACGATAGAAGACTGGAACATCTTGAGCAAGTATTGTTCACACTGGAAATACTATTCCTCAGTCGGTTTAATGGACGTATTTGCTCTACTCCACTGGCATTAAATATACCACTGCCCGTGTTCGACAAGCGGATAGCGTGGCCGTCGCTGAGGCGACCGCGTGAATGCGATGACGAAACTCCTGCACCCATTGTGGGTGAACAAGGAGATGTCGTCTGACGAGTTAGTGCCAGTACCGTTTCACATTTCCTGAGTCCCGTATAGTGCACAATAGACTGCGATTTCTCTTGATGGAGACTTATAGCGCTTCCCTCTCTACGCACAATGTTCCACAATTTCTGTTGCATTACATTAAGTGACGACGTGCTGCCCGATTGTATGACTCGGTCGTGATTGATATTTGCTAACTTTTCTCTGCTACCATAGGCATTGTATTCACGATTGCCCGAGGGGTCGCGCATGACGACCATGTTCTGTTCGGAGGGTGTACGCGTAATGGTGATTTCAGGTGATGAAGGTACCGGTAACGTTCGTATACCTTCGCCATCTTCCGTTGCGTTCGCCCCGGAAATTGAATTATTTTCACTGCTACCACCATTACGATTGGGTATAGACGGTCGTAGACCCACCAAAGACTTGAGAAAATTACCAAAACGCATACGTCTTGGCTGTGGGCCCCCAGCAAGCCCCAATGAGCCTGCATGAGGGCCCTCCGAGTCATAGTTTGAAAATTCTTCAACTGATACAGCGTCTCCTCCGCCGTTGTGGTTAATGCCTTTGTTCGTTGGATGATTCCTTTTGGTTGAGGAATTACGTGTGTGCTGGAGCGCTAATTTGGATGGATGAATCTGCTTAGTTATCGATTCTCGCTTGAGACTATTACCGACTGGCAGATGATGACTTTGAATGTTAATGGTATGGTGGGATTCTAATAATGCTTCTGTCTCGTTGTCTGTCGTTGGTGCTACGGTTGAGTTTCGAAGTTCTGGAGATCGATGGTATTGAGTGACGTGGGGTTTCTTTGTGGCGGCCAGATTGTGTATTGGCGAGGAATCCTAGAAAAAAAATTTCGAAGAATAAAAAATGACGGAAATTTAAAAATTAATAACAAAACAAAAAAGAATTTTTTCTTATTTGTTTGACTTTAAAATTATGTATTTATCGATAGTTAATTTGATAACTGAGTTGATTACTTTGATTGTAACAAGAGACCAAAAAATGTGTTTTAAATTGAGTACCAATTTCTGCTACAAATATCCAAAGATCTGATGTAAAAGTATAATTTTGTTATCGACTTTAGACCTTAAGAATGATAGGCTAACCAATCCATAATTACGTTAATTACAGTATGCGACAAAATGAAAAAAATTTAATACACCGGGCTAATGACATAGTGTAGGTTGTGAGTTTTGTTGACTAGATCTCAAATATATTTTTTTATATTTCTCGAACCCTCCAAACTTTTTTATTTCACAAAAACTGTTTTTTTATTTTACGCACAAATTTCTGGATTAGTCAAACATTTCTGACCCGATTTCTAAAATTTAAATCTTGTTGGAAAAGGGAGAGATGCAGCTTTAAAACGGTATACATATATTTATTCTTCGACTTAATATTCTGTGAGATTTGATGAGGTAAACTTGGAAAATGCGAACTTTTTTCATATTTTTTCAAGTTTGTCCGTTCATAGTAGCAAACTTTACTTAAAAAATATGAAATAAGTTATGACATCCTTAAAGTGTATTATCTTGTGAAGAGATTGGCACTTCGTTTGATCAAATCGGACAAAAATTACCGTAGTTATTATTTAAATAATATAACAGTCGTGTTATATTTTTTATATATTTTTATCTCATCAAATGAACTTTTGGTTTAAAAATTTTCAGAATTTTTGATGGATCTTGATTGTTTATTGGAAAATGTGTCAATTTCACGTTTGAGCGACCACCAGAAGTTGGCCAATGTTTGCGCAAAGAGAAATAATAATATTTGCAAAAAACACAAATATTAGCCGACTTCTGGAAGTCGTGCAAACGTGAAATTGACGCATTTTGTGATAAACAATCAAAAATTCTGAAAATTTTTGAACTAAAAGTTCATTTGATGAGTTGACATATATAAAAAATATAACACGACTGTTATACTATTTAAATAATAACTACGGTAATTTTTGTCCAATTTTATCAAATGATGACTCAATCTCTTCACAAGAGAACAGACTTTAAGAATATTATCACTTATCCTATATTTTTTTTAATTAAAGTTTGATACTATGAATGGACAAACTTGAAAAAATATGATAAAAAAGTTCGCATTTTCCAAGTTTACCTCATCAAAACTCATGGCATATTAAGTCAAATAATAGATATATGTATACCGTTTTACAGCTCTATCTCTCCCCTTTCCAATAAGATTTAAATTTTGAAAATCGGGTCACAAATGTTTGACTAATCCAGAAATTTGTGCGTAAAGTAAAAAAAAAAAAAAAACCGTTTTTGTCAAATAAAACAAGTTTGGAGGGTTCGAGAAATAAAAAAAAAGTATTTTTGAGTTCTACTCAACTAACTGAACAACGTGGACTATGTAGTTGCTCGGATGTATTTTCACTGTCGCACTGTGTTATGTATCGACATTACGAACTATTGAATGGGATTTTAGTTAATTTTGAAGCGTTACCATTTTTTAGATATTTACGGCCTTCTCTGTTCCTTAAAAAAATATCTTTGAATGAGTGAACGAATTTCAACAACTGGATTCTTGAAGGTTAACTAAGATAAGATATGATATTAATGAACGGACGACTGACTAGAATATCGATAGATGATTTCGATATTTTTCTTTCTTTCATATACAAAGGTTAGGTTAGAGGACGTGTACTTGTCAACTGTGACAAGTACAGTACCCGGAGGTCGAATTGACCCATTGTTCAACGTCCTAGCTTCTCACACCACTCGTGTTGTGTACGTTAATTTTATACATGAGTGGCGGGACCTACAGTTTAAAGTCGACTCCGAACGACAGATTTTTGAGAAGCTTTTGATGGCAATTTTTTTACTCTCAGAGTTTTTGCCAGAAATCTGCTGAGAGGAAGTCACCGAAGAAATATTTTCATATTTTCGTTTTGATGTCTGACCTGGGATTTGAACTCGGGCCTTTCGTCTAATAAGCCAACGCACTACCTACTAGACTACAGCGACTTCATATACAAAGCTTCTCTGTACTTTCATCCTACGCCGATCAATTGGTTTCAAAAAACCGTATTCAAGATGTTAGTGTACATTGTATATTTTAGTTCAACAGTTCAGATTGACTCTTTAAAATACAAAGAATAGTCAAAGCGCTTGTCAATTTAATAAACTGATTCACATGTAATCTACAAATGAATAAACGATCAACTTATTCTACGAAATTAACTCTTGGTAACTGCCTTCACTATTCAAACTTTTCCAGTCTAACCAGTGAACAGGGGCATAATTTATAAAATTTATTGTTTAACTCAAGAAATTATTGGATTTGTCTATCCGGGAACACTAGCAATGCCGTGAGAAAGTCTGAAAGGAGAGCATTGATCTTATAATGATAATGCTGTATGTCAATCGAAGTGAATTGAGAGCAAATTCATCGATTTGGTTGCTTACAAGTCGGTTCATGACATTGCTAAATTCTGTGTATTTAATATTTCCTAGGGGATCGGAATCAACGTTCCAAGCGATTTGTACAAAAATCTTGTAGTTGATGCTCCTAAGTTTGTACCACAAATCTGTAAAGATTCTGGTCTTTGTGGGATAAATTTCTTGAAGAAACTGAGGCGCGAAAGAAAGGAAGAAAGTGAGTAGGTATGCCTAATTCGTAGTATATAGTATGTCTCTCTGATATTTCTTTTTATATATACAACCGGGAGTAGTTGTATTTCCAAAAACAGAAATCCTAATTATATATTATAAATCTTTCTGTAAGTCTGTTTTGTTTGTTTGTTAGTCAATCACGTCTAAACGCCTGGACCGATTTTCTTGAAATTTGGGATATAGATCGAGCTTTTGTCGGTGCAGATTATAGGCTATAAATCTTTTCAAAATTTTGACCAAAAGGGGACAAAAAATGGGTCAAAGGGGGAAAAAATGGGCAAAAATTAGTACTTTTATGCATAAATGCTTTATTTTATCTGTTTTATAGGTAATTTTTTACGATTTAGCTTGGTTAAGTTTCCCAAATAGCTATTGGCGGTGTTCCGTTACTAAAGTTGAACCAAAAGGGGTCCAAAAAGGGGAAAGGGGCCAAAAACGGGCAAATTGAGCGCATAGCCAATCACGCCTGAACGCCTGGACCGATTTTCTTGAAATTTGGGATATAGATCGAGCTTTTGTCGGTGCAGGTTATAGGCTATAAATCTTTTCAAATTTTTGACCAAAAGGGGACAAAAAATGGGTCAAAGGGGGAAAAAATGGGCAAAAATTAGTACTTTTATGCATAAATGCTTTATTTTATCTGTTTTATAGGTAATTTTTTACGATTTAGCTTGGTTAAGTTTCCCAAATAGCTATTGGCGGTGTTCCGTTACTAAAGTTGAACCAAAAGGGGTCCAAAAAGGGGGAAAGGGGCCAAAACCGGGCAAATTGAGTGCATAGCCAATCACGCCTGAACGCCTGGACCGATTTTCTTGAAATTTGGGATATAGATCGAGCTTTTGTCGGTGCAGGTTATCTGCCGGGGAAGGTTTCTAAGTTGGTATGACCAATTACCGACAGGTGGCGCCACTGAAAATTACTAAAAATGATTTAAATCGTAAACTGTGGATTTGATCATGTTATGATATTTAGCAATGCTGTTGTGCATGAGCCGGCGAAGGTTTCTATGTTGGTATGACCAATATCCGACAGGTGGCGCCACTGAAAATTACTAAAAATGAATTAAATCGTAAACTATGCATTTGATCATGTTATGATTTTTAGCAAAGTTGTTGCGCATGAGCCGACGAAGGTTTCTAAGTTGGTATGACCAATATCCGACAGGTGGCGCCACTGAAAATTACAAAATATGAATTAAATCGTAAACTGTGTATTTGATCATGATATGATCTTTAGCAAAGTTGTTGCGCATGAGTCGACGGGATTTCTAAGTTGGTGCGATTAATTTCCGATAGATGGCGCCACTGAAAATTATTCAAAATGAATGACAAGTAATTGGTCGACCTACACCTCAAGCACGGAAGAAAAGAGCATTACGAGCCTCAGAATCAGACTAGCAACGAGCATTGAGACTGGAAAATCTTCGAGAACATGCCGCTGAGACCCGTTCGAGAGAAGTGAGATTAGAAAATGAACGAATGCGTATTACTCAGGCCCGTTCGTCTGAATCATCTGGACAACGGGAAACAAATTCAATAAAATGATTCAAAATTAATTGGATATTTGTGTAATGTCTTTTCTTCAAATTTATTTTAGTTGGTGGAGCAGCAACGCGCGCAGGGTACATCTAGTTGAAAAATAAATAAAAGTACCCTTCTTGATAGTTTAAAAACCAAAAATAAAATGTTACGGGAAAAATACTACGAAAAAAAAAGAAAAAGGAAAATCTATTTAATGTGGCTGTAAACAGACGTAATTGTCTATTCTATCACTCTTATAATCCGTTACCTTTGGTCCCTTGTAAGCCCTAATACGTGCGTTCTTAATAAAATTTAAGCCGCGGTAGCGTTTGGCATTACTCACCCTAGAATCTTGTTCTAGTTCCTCCTCGAGCGCACTGTAAACGGGAGCGTACCAGGAGTACGCGTATTGTTTGCGTGTTGCAGCTGCCGTGTTGTTTGTTGTCGTACAATTCGTATTTGAATTTAAATTGCAATTCTTAAGCTGTTGTTGTTGTTGTTGCTGTTGCTGATAATGATAACGATTAATATGTTGTTGCTGTTGTTGTTGCTGCTGTAAATTATGATTGTAGTGATGGATTTTATGCAAAACAGCTGAATTAGTATTTATGGATGGACAATAGAGTGAATGTGTACTGCTGAGACGACTATTGCTGCCACCGCAATAGTGATTGTTATTGGCAAATGTGTTGCCACAAGTTGTTGTAGTCACTAGATTATTATTGTAATTAAGTTGTAAACTACGACGATGTTGCTGATGATATGTTGCTGGTAAATGCTTTGTAGGCTTACGTTTATAATTCTCTTCGGAAAACGAACGTAAAGCGGAATGATTTTGACGTCTTATATTCGTTGTCGCAACACTGCCTTTCGAAGCAGCCGTGGACGATGACGATGACGAAGACGATAATAGTGTTGTTGCTGATGGATTTGTTCCATTAAAATTATTGTTCGCTTTTGATTGTAATTTAAATTGTTTTTGTTGTTCTTGCTGATATGCTGAAGCAGTCTTGGTTTGGTATGTATGACCAGTTGATGCGGACAAATCTTTTCGCGTAAATATTAGCGAAGCACTATTCTTATTGAGATATATTGAACGCTGTTTATCGTTAACAGTTGCCTCAATATTTGTAAGCAACGGTTCGGTTTCGGACAGTGGCAAGCAGCAGTCACTGTGAGATGCATGCGATGGTAATGGCGATGTATCAGCTGGAAAATTTATGATAAAATTTTCAGCAGCATCATCGAATGTGCTATTGTGTGCAGCGTTATAGTTGTTGCTACTAATAACCACGCCGGCAGTACTACCGCTTGCAGTGACGGCAGTGGTGAGACTTAAGCTGCTACTATCGTCACTGGACGATGAACGTGATGAATATTGACTGGCAAATGAGTAACGTTGCTGGCTATTGTTTGGTGTCCTGTCTTGCAACACTTCAGCTGCTGACGTTGTCTGTGTCCTAAACACGGTTTCGTGCAGTGATGGTGGCGATGTACTGAGATCCAATAATTTGACAGAAGATCCACAATCAACGCGACGCTGTTGGTAGCAATCGTTTGTAAAATATGTTGGTATTGATTTGTGTGCAATTGTAGTTGGTTTAGTTGGCTGGAGAGTTACAGTATGTGGTTGCTGGGCTATGGGCAGCTGTTGTTGCTGTTGCTGATTGTTATGATGATGCACTTGAGCAAAACAGGCACTATTCAAATGATTCTCAACGAGCAGTTCACGTTGTTCTAATTTCGATTTGCGTGCAATATTTTCCGTTTGTTGCAAGTCACTTATATTTGTTGCTATGATATCTGTTGGCGATTGCTGTTCGTGTAGTGGTATTTGTTGTTGCTGTTGTAAATGCTTATGTGTTTGTTGTTGTTGTTGATGTTGCAAGCGATTTGCTTCATTCTGCTGTAATGCACTTTTCTGTACCGGTGGTCTCATCATTAATGCGTTGAATACTCTCTAATTGAAAATCATTTAAATTCGTTGCCAATGCTGTTGACAAACATTGTTGTCTAGCACATGAAAAGACCTTCGCAGCCATCTTGTTGTCCAGTATAATGAAAATCTGCAAGTGAAAGAAACAAAATGGAAAGATTAATTGAATAAAGTAGAATAGGAAGGTATGTAAGTGAAAAATTTAAACTGAAATGTTTTGAAATTTTGAAAATCAAATTGTAGACTTAAAGTTGTAAATTTCAATTTACAAACTACATTTAAAATTGTATGAGGTTATTCGGAACTGATTGTTGAATATATGTATTATCGTTTTTTATTTAATTTTCTCTAGAACTTAAGTTTATGATATCTTAGAATATAAGGATGTTCTTATCCTCTCTGGGAGGCAGAGGCCATTGGGCTTCCTTGTTTAAAGTTTTAAAAAGTCCGATTCAAATCTCTATCATGCTCATAAGCATGAAAATTAATCAATCATGATCTCAAGATCCCCTTCTGAAAATTTCTGACCAAGATTTTTACAATATGTTGTGTAGTGATTAAAAACCGGAAAAAATTCACGTCTTTATGTCGGGAACATTATGGTACAATAGTTAATACTTAATAACGATCGCCAACTCCGCAACGTGCAGCAGAGCATTTGAAAGAGTTTATTGCTTTTGGTTTCATGCTTTACTTTCATTTAGAATTTTTGATGGTACGCGATTAATGACTTCTGATTAACGAGTCCATGTCTATTAGTAATGTATAGACAGAAATTATTTTAAATAAGACTTAAAGTTTTAACTCTAATTAAACATTATCTTATCATTATTATCATTAAAGACAAAATTCTAGCAGATACAGTCGTGGACACACAATTAAGTCACTTAAGCAAATTTTTCATTTTTGTAAAAATTAAAAAGATTTAAGAAGAATTGAAACAAAAACAACAAATATTTATTAATTTCATATGCTTAATAATTAATTAACAACAAAAACTTAAATACTTATTCATTATAAAAAATGTTTTGGTACGAAGTTGATATCAGACTTAAAATTTAAGTGGACACATAATTAAGTCATCTGAAAAAAATTATTGAAAATTTAATTTAATTGCTTTATTTTTCATCCAAACTATTTTGAACCTTGAATATTTTGTGGGATACCGTTTTTGGCGTATTATTTCAGTAAATCTTTGTGGCATTGAGTTGATTAAATTACGACACTGCTCAGGACTAATGTTATTCCATCCTGCCAGGATAACCTGCAAAGTGCTTTTTTGCTGCTAGGTTTTTTGGCTGCAACTGCTCGTTTTACGATTCCCCAAAGATTTTCAATAGGGTTCTGATCGAGACTTTGAGCTGGCCAATCAAGAACCCTTATTTTTTCCTCAGCAAAACGACCGTTGCTGAAGATAAAATCATAGCCAGGATGAGTGAAGCTGACCCATTCCTAACATCTACTCAGATTAGATCGTGCATTGAGTTGGAATACGCTGTTAAATATCGGCAAGGACCGTAAGAAGACGCTTGACTGAAAATAATCTCCATGGACGTATTGCGAGAAGAAAACCTAATGTGTCAAAAAAAATAATCAGCAATGCTTTCGGTTTGCCGAAACCCACCTCCATAAAGACGAAAAATATTGGAAATTAGTCGTATGGAGTGATGAGTGCACCGAGAAAACCGTAAAGCATGGAGGTTCGTCATTAATGGTTTGGGGTTGTTTTACCTCATCCGGCGTTGGTCCACTGGTAAGAATCGATGGGAAAATGACTGGGGAAATGTATAAAAACATCCTGCAGAACAATTTGACTAAAGATTATGAGGACTAATTACCACTAGCGTGGATATTTCAGCATGATAACAACCCGAAGCGTAAATCTCGGGTAGTTAAAGCTTGGTTTGCTAAGGAAAAAATAAGGGTTCTTGATTCGCCAGCTCAAAGTCCCGATCTGAACCCTATTGAAAATCTTCGGGGGGGGTCGTAAAACGAGCAGTTGGTGCCAAAAAACCTAGCAGCAAAAAGGCACTTTGGCAGCTTATCCAGGCAGAATGGAATAACATTAGTCGTGAGCAGTGTCGTAATTTAATCAACTCAGTGCCACAAAGATGTACTGAAATAATACGCAAAAAGGGTGCCCCACAAAATATTCAAGGTTCAAAATAGTTTGGGTGAAAAATAAAGCATATAAATTAAATTTTCAATAATTCTTTTCAGATGACTTAATTGTTTGTCCACTTAAATTTTAAGTCTGATATTAACTTCGTACCAAAACATTTTTTATAATGAATAAGTATTTAAGTTTTTGTTGTTAATTAATTATTAAGCATATGAAATTAATAAATATTAGTTGTTTTTGTTTCAATTCTTCTTAAATCTTTTTAATTTTTACAAAAATGAAAAATTTGCTTAAGTGACTCAATTGTGTGTCCACAAGTGTATTTACTTACTTGCACTTAATCATTTCAATTTATTTCACAAGTTCGATGCAAAAAATTAGTTGAAAAATATAAGGCAACTGCCACGGTACAGGTTTTTATTCACAAGTAAATTTGAGATCCTGTTGTCTAACCGAAAACATTGTCAGTGCAAGAGAACTTTGAAGACGATCAAAATTTATCATTTGGATGACGTGCGCAACAATTATACGTATTTGCAACCGTATGATGAGTTTTACGTAAGAATTGAAATCCCATCAACAAGATTTTTGGAATCTTTGTAGACATTTTTACATTTAAGAATATTAAATTATCATAACAAAACAATTTGTACGTTAAGGTCACATTTCTTTGTACAGAGTTTTATTTGCAGTAGAAAAATTAAAAACAAAACAGATTTTTAGTACAAAATCTAATTCTACTATGTAGATACATTTTCAGCATTTATGTGAATGGCAGCCAAGACTTTTTTCTTTTATGCGAATTGTAAATTAAGTTTACATACAACTACATAATTGGTCATTACATCCCTTTAGTCAGGATTACGACCTAGTTTCTCACACCACTTATGTTGTGTGCTTTAATTTTTATACATGAGTGGCGGGATCTACAGTTTAAAGTCGACTCCGAACGACAGATTTTTGAGAAACTTTTCATGGCAATTTAATTTGCTCTCAGAGTTTTTGCCAGAAAAGAGAGAAAGGAGGGAAAGTCGCCGAAGAAATTTTTTTTCATATTTCGTTTAGTTGGTGATGTCTGACCTGGGGTTTGAACCGGGGCCTAACGTCTAATAAGCCAACAGACTACCTACTAGACCACGGCGACGGAGTTTATTGCTATAAATTACTCTTTGAAAAAAAAAATCAATTCTGTTTAAAAGTAATATGCATATCCCATAAGACACTACTAATAAAAGCGATACCACCAACAAATTTCTGTAAAGTTAAGTCCACCTATAAGACCTACAAATAAGATCTTAAAGCTACATCTTCACCGCATACAAATAGATGGAAACGTTTCATTGGATTCAAAAAGTGAATTTGTGTCGTAAAATGATTTTGAATCGATTTCATTACATAATCAAACAATTAATTTTACGTTTTAGAACAATTCAACGGTCACAAAGATAATGCTATTTAACATCACTAAAAACAAATCGGCGACAATTTCATCTGCGAAGAGAAGAATACGTCAGCTGCCATTGGTGACAGCTCTAGGAGAGGAGACCTACCTATTTACAATTTTTGAGACTATATAACTTTAAGTCAGAATAAGGTAGATGCCTGATATTTTTTGAATTCGTGAGCATTGTTATCGCCATTATTTTAAACCAAATAAAAATAGAAAATTTTATACAGGACTTAAAAAATTCAAAAACTTCATAATTCTGGCTTATGTATCATTTTTGATACATACGACTTTTCTAGAGATTCTTTGGTGTTGTGTATACATATAATTTTTTTAAGTTTTTAAAGATTTTGTGAAGTTTCATTGTAAATAATACATTATTTATGGTATTTGAGAAGAAATTGAAAGTTAAGTGTTGGATGAAAGAGAAAAGGTTGAATTTTCTGTTCTGGATATATTCTTGAGATTGATTGAAGTAGCCGTAGTCTAGTATGAAGCGTGTTGGATTATTAGACGTCAGACCAAGGTTCAGACCTTAGGTCAGACATTTCCAATTTACAACGAAGGTTGTATTCATCGATTTTGTATGTATGTATGTAATTTTCCTGCTGCTGAAGACTCTGGAAAAGAAGAAAAGAGAAGCACGTCCTATGAACTGATGAAAGTGTTGGCAGCAACAAACATGACAATAGGATGTTTATCGCCAAAGATGGACTACTTGGAATAGAGAACCGTATGCCTTTAGTAGTTTGGGAAGAGAAAATATTACCAATTTTCATGCAGATTACTAGCAGGTGTTTCCTGAAATGTTGTAGAGTCTTTCTGACTGCTCTTCTCATATTTATATCACGTGACAGACTAACATTAAAAAAAAGTGTTTCGTCCCATGTTTTATATCATAGATATTACAGATGATAATATTTCGGCCAACCACGTAAGTGTGTGATAACAGAATCATTCGCTTTGATAATGTACTATTCGGAAACGATGATAAATTTACACCTATTACGCCTTTTCGAAAAATGAGCTGAAATTATTGAAATTTCCAATAATTTTGTTGCTGTAGATTAGTAACTAATTGAATTTTACGTTCGCTATAAATTTCCTGGACCACCGAAATCGAATTGGCAGTTTTAGATTCAAGTACATGCTACGTGTGTAGCAACTACTTACAGCCGTATTTGGGGTAACCCGTATCCGGGAAACCAGAGAGGAATCAAAGAGAGAGCATTTTTTATTGACATAATCGATGTTCTATTGCAACGGGAAACTTCTTTACCTCACATGACGTTGAAAACAAATTTTTCTAACGAAATATAACAATAGTTTGTACAATCAGGCTTCAGTCATTACTCAATTGAGAGCGTTACTGATGCGAGTGACAATAAGCTGGCCCATCTAAACAATTGGAAACTTATAAATCGCCACAAAGCAAGGATGCTAGATATCAAAATGTTACCATTTAGAAAAAAATAAAACCGAGCTAACATGTGGTGTTTGATTTTTACGTAAAAAGCTATACTGCAATGTAAATCATGTCAAAAGTTTTGGCGTAAATTTCATAAAACTGATAATAAAATGTAATAATATAAAATAATTCCATTAAAATGAATTAAAATAAATAAAAATATTTAAATTTTTTTTACAAAATCTGTCAATAATTGGGAAAAATCCAAGTTACTACAAGTATGTATAAAAAGTGATACATAAGCTAGAATTATGTAGTTTTTTTAAGGCTCGATCTACGGTTAAATGAAATAAGGTTTATTAGCGTGCCCCGAATAAATAAGTCAATTTTTTAATACTCGAATTGTAAAAAAATTATCCGTTATTTTAGAGTCGTTGCTATCGGAATAAGAAAATTGTTTTGAAAATTGTATGTGAATTGCTCGTGACTGATATTTTTTTAATTCAATATGCTTTGTTTTTCTTCTGTTTAATTTAAAATTTGTGATTACGTATGTACATATGTACATATATATGTATGTAGTAGTTATTTTTTAAAACTTATTGTAAAGTTTTGTTTTAAAATTAATTATAAGATTTAGGGCCATTAATAGAACTTGCCGTTAAACTTGGGTTTAGTTAAAGATACCTTTAGCTAAAGGGAACTGTAAAGTTTCCTTTAACTTATTTTCGTTATTACAACTTACAGGTCAAATAAAATTAACTTTTTCAAAAAATATGGCAGTGCCGGAGCAATGTCGATAACACTGCTCAATTAAACAAGTTTTTTTAAACACAGTGGCAACGGCCGGCTTCGTTTTTTTTTTTGTTGTATATGCTCATTTTGTTTATATTTGAAGTTGCCATATTGAAAATCTCTATATATATGGGCAATTTCGTGTCAAGTGACCCAATTTTTAAAATCGATGTCTTCCGATGTTTTTTTAAAATGTGTGTAACTTTTCACCTATTGGTCCTAGCAAAAATTTTTTTTTATAGATATGCCTCTTGCTACTAAGTTCCCACAAAGACCTTAAAGAAAATGGTCTAAGTTTTCTTTTGAGGAAAAATAAAAAAAAACTCCATTTCGAAAAAAAATGGGGAAAATGAAAATGGTACATGTGCCAAATATTGAAAAATCTTATTCTTGAGTTAAAAAATAATTTTTTTGATAGATATCCCACTCGCATCCCATTCAGCGATTATGAAGGCCTTAAAGGAAATTTTATAAGCTTTCTTTTAAGCAAAAAAAAAAAAAATTTTTAAAAATTAAAAAAATTATTTTTGGAAAGATTGAAGAAATAGCTATCTAATATCCTTTGGAAAATTTTTTCTAGGACCAATAGGTGAAAAGTTACACACATTTTAAAAAACACTGTATGACCAAAATGTCCAACTTTGACCCCCTCTAACTCCGGCAGTTCTTGACTGATAGAGCTGAAAATTTGTGTCTGGCCAACTATCCAATAGTACTAACCTTGGTGCAAATTTCATCCAAATCTGAAGACATCGATTTTAAAAATTGGGTCACTTGACACGAAATTGCCCATATAAAAATGACGTGTATCTTCGTGATCGCTGAACTCAAAAACTACTGAACCGATTTTGACCAAACTTAATATACATGTTCTATGGGGCGTGAGGGGTGTTTTTGAAGTTCGTCCGACAGATGGCGCAATATTTAGTTTTTTTGTGTTTTTGCACCGTAACTCAAGAACTACTGCACTATGCTGTGTTTCGTTGAAGGCATTGGGTCGTTAATCAGCGTGCAGTGGCGTTAATTAGCCCGATACCAACTGAAACCTAACATCTTTTTGTGAAAAAAATATATTAAAAAAAAAGTAAATAAATATCTATCTATCACTCTTTTTTAAACTCTATTTGCGCAATAAGCCTATTTTATGTTTTGCTGAAGGCGTTAGGTGCTTGATCGGCGTGTGGCGGCGTTAAGTATCCCGACACCGACTCATACATAACCTCTTTTCGTGAAATGTTCGTGGGTGTCAAACGAAAAAAAGAACTTATTAAATTGAAGATTAATTTATTTAAATTAAATATTACATACATTTTAATAAATTAACCCAAGGTGTTAGTGAAAGTAAATTAATTGTATTATTGAAAGCTATTGAAGAAAGTAAATAAGCAACAGGTAAGACAATAAAGGGCAGCCTCCCTACCCCAACAATAACAAAAAAAAAAAAAAATATCATAAAAAACGTATATTGCAGTACAAAATGCCACGCCCATTGCTATGTCGATTTAGTGCACCTTTCATTCTTCTTCGAAATATCAATCAGCCATGACTTTGCATGGAAACCAGACTTACAGTGAAAATAAAATTCGAAGGCAAAACAATGTTTGCACGGGTCTGCTAGTAATATATAATATGGCAAGTTCAAAGATAAACTTAACTTTAGAAGTTAAAGGTAGGATAATCCTCCCTTTAGCTTAACGCTCAGTTCTACCATATTGTGTACTTATAATAATGAAAACCAATTTATCTGACCGTTAAAATCCTACCTTTTGTCCACGGCAAGTTGTAATAATGGACCTTATTTTGTTGTGCAGGTCGAGTATAATAAATCAATAAATAAATTTAAATAAATAGAAAGAAAAATATTGTATAAAAAAAAGAAAATAGTTTTTCGTAATACAATTTCCAAAATAGAGTTGACAGCATTCGCATAAGAATGTCAATGGAATTTATTTTTATTAACATATTCATCAAACTGCCGATATTTTATTGTGATTATTTTTTTATTTCTCTCCTCCATTGCTTAGTCATATTAAAAAATTAATTTTAAAACTATTGTCGTTACATTATTGTTGTTATTGTTGTGGCTGTCAATAAAATTTATAATACAATATGAAAACAATACAAACATTATTTCCATTTCGAGACTGCAAACAAAGCAATGTCTGGTGGGGCGTAGAGGGTGTATTAAAATGGGGCCAATCTGCCAACTAAAGGCAGACAAATGATGTTCAAACATCATGTCGTTAAAAATAGTGGGTGTGTAACGATAATTGATTACCCTAACGGTAGTTACAACCCTGGCCAAAAAAATGTGTGTTCTTGTATAAATACAGAAAATATAAAATAGAATCAACAGAAATAGTATAGAACACGTCTCTGGCTCACTTCCTCGCCCTTCCCTTTATTTTCCTTACAAATTATCACATTTGTTCGGCAATTATAGATTCTGGTACGTGTTCAACATTTCTTATCTTTTTTTTTTTGTTGCTTTTTTCTTCTTCTATTTATTGTACAGACATGTACGCAGTTATTTGCTTCAGAAGAATTGCTGAAGAGAACTTTTTTTTTATTACAATTCCTTATAGTTTATGACACTAAAATAAACTGTGTAGCATTTATTTTTGCTCATAAAATATCTCTTTATGTTCTCTCTCGTATGGGATAGGATGAATAGTTTCGTAATGATGCTTAATTTTTATGTTACCCGGTGTTGTTGAATAAAAATTAAAAAAAAAATACGTCAAGTTTTTCTATGATGCAGGTAAAGTTTGTAGGAAGAGTTTAAATTAAAAATACAGAATTTAAAATAGATTTTGCTTATCAAAAATTAAAACCTTTTAACACTCTCGGTACCGAATTTAAATTAAACATTCGATTGACTTGAACAGTCCCTGAATTAGAATTTAATGGTTAGGGATTTAAAAAAAATTAATTCAACTGATGTTATTGTCACTTGAAGCTTAACTAACGTTTATTGGCATTTAAACTAATCCAACCAATTCCGTTTGATTGAGATTGTTAAACAACCTCTTGGAGCATTCCATGTTTATACAACAACTTCAGAAAGGCGTAGGAATTCATTTGGTACTTACGCTGACTCGGTCTTTCAGAATCTTATGAAGATTTAAATGGGCTACCGAACAGCTTTCTTTCTGGGAAATCTACCAATTCGAAACACTTTAGGCAGTGGTGTTGTGCTATTTTTTTTTTTACCGGAACGCGTATATATAATTATATAGCCAGGGCCGATCCTGGGTAGGCGGCCGCTCTGTGCGGTCTCATGTCCCAAGTTTAACGACGGGGGTGATTTTCAAAATTCGTCAAAAATTAGAAAAAAAATCAGCAATTCTTTTTAATTTTTTTTTTCAAAACGTCAGCCAATTCTCGTTATCAGAAATCATCTTTAGTTCCGGAACGCGTTCCTGTCCAAAAAGGAAGTACCGGAACGACAACACCACTGACTTTAGGCAATTTCATCAATCATAACTCCACTCTTATCACAGTTAGAGACTTTTTAATAAAACTGTATTAAAAGGATGACGATGTTCATTACCTTTTGCATTTTCTTTAACGGGTGCGGTGTCGGTGGCATCTTCTTCTTGGGATTCAGTCATCAGGATTTGTTTTTTGTTTAGAGTGGCAGGAATTTTTTTTTTTTTAACTGGATTGGAGGGTAAAAATTTTAACAGGCAAGAGGTTTTAACAGGTAAGTGGCAGGATCAAATTCTGCAGGATCGAAATCGCAGGATCTAAATTGCAGGATCGCCATATAATGTGTTTTAATAAATTGGTGTTTAAAGAGAAGGACAGGAGGTTTTGTGCTAGCTTTGTTTTGAATGCTATGTCTAGCCACAGCAGTTTTACTTCTTCCCTGCACTGTTTAAGGTGCTGGGTTAGAAAATGAGAAATGATAATGATTTCTTTTGAACGTCAAGATCTTTTCTGAATTTTTATTTAAATTCTTCTACTATTTATACTAATTTCTTTCTATTACATAGTAACTTTCATTTACATTAACATACTGAATTTTGATTGGTCAAGACCTCACTCAATATTTTTCATATTTCCACTCATTACTTTAAAATGAGTAATTTGAAGTCATAAATTTCTTTCATAAGTGCTTTGACCCATGTCAGTTGTTCTAATTGTATTTCCCTTAAAGTGTGTCACACTTTGTTTACTTTGTTTTTATTCTAAGGGTTGCTTGCTGTCTTTTAAATGCGACTTCCGAACTTTGACAGTTGATAACAGTCATTTTATTGGGCCTATATCTGCCAAATTGGTTGACATTTATACAGTATGTACTGTCTGCCAAGTCACGATGGAGGGATAGAGATGGACCATACACAACGACGTGTTTTAACTGAATAGGCTCTGGAGCAGTTGGAAACTGATCACAATTTTCATTGGAAAAGTCATCTTCGGCGATGATACCCATTTCTGGATTAACGTGAATAAACAAAATTGTAGAATATGTAATGAAATCCAAGGGTGTAAAACGCATACCAAAAAGTCACTGTTTAGTATGGGTTGTACAATGGGTCAATTCGACCTCCAGGTGCTATACTTGTCACAGTTGACAAGTACACGTCCTCTAACCTAACCTAACCTAACCACGGGTTGTGGGGCTGACGGCATCAGCGGTCGATATTTCATTGTGAACGATGTTGGTCAAGCCATCACTGCCAACGACGAGCGCTATAGTTCAGTGATTACCAAATTCTCTGGGCCAGAATTGGATGAACTGGACACCAACTACCTATGGTTTCAACAGGACGGTGCTACCTGACTAACAGCTTATTCTTCAAGAGCAACTTAAGAGCATGGTCATCTCATGTGTAGGTGATTTGTAATTACCAATGAGATGGTGTTATTTCACCGCATTAGACTTTTTCTTGTTGAGTTTTTATAAGTAGGAAGTGCATGAGCCAAAAACCATAGCAGTCCTCAAAGCTTACGTAACACAGAATCATGGAAACTTAGACATTCAGAAAAGCCACTTCGAGGCGATATTATAATACACACATAATGGCATCAAAAGATCATTTCAACGAATAAAAATTTTCAATAATATCCCGTATATATAATGTTCTGTCTTCTACCTATTCCCAAATAATCTAACGTATAAGTTGAGGAAATTTCGAATACTCTTTAATCCCGCTTTGACAACAAATTTAAAGTTCAACTCTCTGTTCGTCTTTGAGGGAAAGAGCGGATCTCATTAGTTTTGATGTAAACTTATTTCAAACTTGCACTAAGTAATACCGTTGTGTACATTGAGTGGTCAGAGGCAAAATATATTCAAATGTTTACTTGTTAATAATATGAAACCGATTTAACACAAAAAAAAAAAAAAAAAATACAACTTGAAGTAGCTTACATGAACTGTTAGAAGAATTGTCAAAATATTAAAGAGCCCTCTGTACGTAATTATTGGCAAAATATAAGAAATATTGCTTCAAACCTGATCTCAGTAAATAACAAAATGTAAAAGTATCAAAATGAAGTCGCCGTAGTCTAGTAGGTAGAGTGTTGGCTTATTAGAAGTAAGGCTACGGTTCAAACTCCAGGTCAGACATCAAACCGAAAATATGAAGAAAATATTTCTTCAGTCACTTCCTCTCAGCAGACTTCTGGCAAGAACTATGAGAGGAAATAATTTCTCAAAAATTTGTAGTTCGTTGTCGAATTTAAACTGTAGGTCCCGCCATTAATGTATCGCACACCCAGTACAAAAGTGGCTCAACTCAAAATTTTCATTTTTCGAGTTTATATGCTTAAACTATGTTGAATACACTTGTTTATTTATAAAAACAAATATCAATGTATTTTGTTGTTGTTAACTGATACTAAAAATGGTCCAAAGATTTTGTTTTTAACTATTTTTAATTAAGTCAAAAATAGTTTTTAATCTTCATTTCTGAAAAATGAAAATTTTGAGTTGAGTCACTTTTGTACTGGGTGTGCGATATGTAAGTGGTATGTGAGACTAGGTGGTAATCAGAGATCAATAATGAATCGTATTTTCGCTACTCATAGGTACTTATGAAACTTTGAGTATGAGTGAGTCAAGAGTATTAAAATTCAACTACTCTGATTCATTCGTACTCGATACAACATTGATTTATAAGTATAGGTTACAATGAGTATGAGTACAACGTTGACATCAAACTCACAACATTCGATTCATTGTTTGATTCATACGCCTACTCATTCAGATTCATAAATTTAGAAAAATACTTATAATACTTACGAATGATTCGAGTCACTTGAATCATACATCAAAATTTACAGTAGTAGTTATTGTTGCATTTACAAAAGAAGAGAAAAGAAAAGACAAAGACAGCAAGCAAAGCACACACACAACCTTCTAGCGAGACTTGTGGTGTTCGTACTCGAATCATACTTATTTTGTGCTTCGTGTATATGTTGAATCATGGAGAGTCGAAATCAACAACATCGTGCATATTGTTAAGTATGAGTACGATGAGTATTTCTAACTTTGAATATGAGTAGTATGAGTATGATATTAAAATAAGTATGAATGCGTATAAGTAGCTGAAATTATAAGTATGACTCGAATCTACTCATCGTTTTGAATACTCGTTGCTGATCTCTGGTGGTAATCCTAACTATAGGGTTTCAATTATGACCAATTATGTATGTGTATGTAAAAATATCAATGAAAATATGCAAAATACTATTGGGCAGTTCACACGACTTTGTATCGTGTATTTCGTATTCCAAATGTATTTTTTTAGCATTCAAACATTTCGATAGCACGAAACCAATACAACTTTTAAAAACATATGAAAAAAATGTGTATAAGTGTATCGGATTTTTACATGAAAATTATCAACAACAAGCATACACTGTTGTACATATAATCGTCCAACAATACACTCAATACAACGATACAACGGCTTGTGTGAATTGACCATATGTCAATATCGTATACGATAATGAATAATTACAAATACGTGCTAAACACGTAGCGAAACGGAGGCACTGCTAATAATAAATAATTCCTCCCCATTTCAAATCCGTCTAGAGAGCGGATTTGATTTCAATTAATTTCCAGCATCTATTTATATCACTGTTACAATTCTTTATCATTGCTGTTGTTGTTATTTTTGTTTCAATTTTTATTGTTTCTATTTTTAATTCAATTGCAACTGTTTAACGTTTCACTCAGTCTTAGTGAGTCTTTCTTTGTTATTGACGAACTAATTCATTCGAAAATTGTTGTTGTCTGTCGACTACTCAATTGTTTACAATTCGTTACAATTTTATTATTGTAAATAGAATATAACACTATAGGGTGGTAGAGAGAGAAAGGAATAAAGTCTTTGAAATTCAACTGTCAATTGTTTCATCTTCGAATTGCATTCGTTTAATCCCCCTTATTTTATAAGCCGCCTTTGAAAGTTGTCCTCAATACCATACAACAAGTACAAAAACACAACAATTTTATTGAATGTTTTCAAAATAGTTTTGTCAAAATAAAAAGAAAGTTGCACTGTTGTACTGATTGTTTTTGTTATTGGTATTGGTACTTTTGTAAATACATAGTTATTTTGAATATTTGGTTGTTGTTGTTGTTGTTTGTCATTTTTCATTACTGTCCTACAGAAATTGAATTCCTTCTTTAGTCTCTGGAAGTGGACAATAAGATAAAATAGGAGAGGACAAGAAAAACTCATTCCAGTTCATGAATAATTGGCAAAACGAAATGAATTTTTATCAACAAGATTAAGAAGAGAGAAAACGAACAGAAATTGAAAGAGAAAATGATTTGAAATGGTAAGACTTTGGATATTGAAATTTCTGTTCAATCGATTTATTCTGTTTGCATGTAGAAAATTGAAAAGGATACTCAAAATCCAACTAAAAACTTTGTAATTTCAATAAACACAGGATAAAAGGAAAAACTTATGGGTTCTAGAGTAAAGAGTCCGATTTGGGATATCAATTCAATTCAATTTTCAAAAATTTAAAACTTTGTAATTAATTTCCTCGATTAAATAGTAATTTTACACTAAAAAAAACGAACAACAGAACAGTTCAGCGTTCTTCTATCGGGTCCGCCATCTAACGTTTTTTTTTCAACTAGTTCTTATTTCGTGAATGGTAACACTTAGCTCATGTCTGATTTGACAGATAATTAGTTTTATCCTTCCGCTGAACGAATATGGTTATGTATACGCTTGAACAACGCTGGGAAATATTGCGACATTACTTTGAAAAGAAGATGCCGATTTTGGCAAAAAAATCATCTCCTCAGATGAAGCTCATTTTGATCTTGGCGGGTATGTAAACAAGCAAAATTGTCGCATTTGGGGCACAGAAAACCCGCACGCATACATTGAAAAGCCGACGCACACAAAACGAGTCACTGTTTGGTGCGGATTTTGGTCCAGAGGCATAATTGGGCCATTTTTCTTCGAAAATGAGCAAGGAGTGCCCGTTATAGTCAATGGCGATCGTTATCGGGCCGTGTTGAACGAATTTTTGTTCACAAAAATTGATGAGGAGGATATTGGCAACATTTGGTTTCAACAGAACGGCGCTACATAGCCGAAGGTACACTGGATGCTTTGCGCCCTGTTTTTGAAGATCGCATTATCAGAAGCAGAGCTGGGTTCAAAAAATTTCCATCACGTCAGGTTTTCGAGAAAATGGGGGTTGAAACCCCTAAAAATAGCGGTTTTGGTCATTTTTGAAAAATTGTAGAGCTAAACGCTGACGTCCTAGAACCATCGCTATTGTCAGAAATTGACAATTGATCTTTGCTCTTTAAAATGAGCCCAAATTGTTTGCATGCACCCATAAAGTAGGGGGTGGGTTTATGTCAAGGGGTGTGCAAGAGAAAAAGAAACACATTACGGAAATCCTTAAAAATTAATCAGATTTACTTGAAAATTGTTACTCAGGGGTTTTTGGGGTCGCTGATTACAGATATTCATTAAAATTTCAAAAATTCCAAATGGCGGAACCAATATGGTAGTCGAGGTTTATAAAAATTAATCGGATTTACTTGAAAACCGCCATACACCATACGAACGCCATATTGGATCCGCCATTTTGAATTTTTAAAATCTGAATGAAGATCTGTAATCAGCGACCCAGATTCGTGTTCAGCGCGAAAAATGCCTTCGGAAACACCTGGAGCCATCTTATTTGCAAAACCAGTGCAGGGCTGTGTTATTGCTTTGAAGCAGTATGAACGTACAAGAAGCTTAAAGTTGATATTGATTCTATTGAAAGTAACATTTCTAATTAAAAAAAAAATGATGCAAAACAACTTTGAGAAAGCCATTAAGCATTCATCTTAAAGAACTGTTAGATAAATTGTGCGATAAGAAAATTTCAAAATGATCAAAATTTACCCATACTTTATTATTCACCGAACCGCAATTGTTCCTAACTCGAATTATTAATTGACAAAATTAAACTGGGTCCTCAATTAATTTCTTAATTGTACTAATTTACTCTCAAAGATTTTGTCCTTTGTACATACATACATAACACGGTGCGACAGTGAAAATACACCCGAGTAACTACATAGTAGTCCACGTTGTTCAGTTAGTTGACTGTTAGGCTCTTTAAATAATAACTACGGTAATTTTTATCCGATTTGATCAAATGATAACTCAATCTCTTCACAAGAGAACAGACTTTAAGGATATTATCACTTATCCTATATTTTTTTTTATTAAAGTTTGCTGCTATGAACGGACAAACTTGAAAAAATATGAAAAAAAAAAAATCGAATTTTCCAAGTTTACCTCATCAAAACTCATAGCATATTAAATCAAATAATAGATATATGTATACCGTTTTAAAGGTCCATCTCTCCTCTTTCCAACAAGATTTAAATTTCGGGAAATCGGGTAAGAAATGTTTGAGTAATCCAAAAATTTGTGCGTAAAGTGAAAAAAACAGTTTTTATCAAATGAAAATATTTGGAGGGTTCGAGAAATATAAAAAAAATATTTTTGAGATCTAGTCAACAAAACTCACAACCTACACTATGTCATTAGCCAGGTGTATTTAATTTTTTTTATTTTGTCGCATAGTGTAATTGGTCATTACAACCCTTCAGTCATGATTACAACCTAGCTTCTCACACCACCCATGTTGTGTGTGTTAATTTTATACACCTTCCTCCCCTATTAATAATAAAACAAGTCGACTCCGAACGACAGATTTTTTAGAAACCTTTCATGATAATTTTATTACTCTTATGGTGTTTTCTTTTCTACCAAAAAATGTGCATTTTATTAACGCAAAATGCAATTTTGCGTTTGTTTCTTAAAAATGTTTCGCCCTCTAAAAGGGTGGTATGTTTTATTCTAAATAATTCGCACTAGCCAATGGTGGAGGGCATTGCATTTTATGCCCTGTATAAATCGAGAGTGCTGATAATGCCCTGTAAAGCAGATGACTTTTGTTTATTTATAGAGCTACCAGATGAAATTTAAAAAAGCCGCCTGGTATTGTTATCCAATTTGAAGTTAATTTTTTCATTGTTTTGTGGAGTAATCTTAATTAAATATTACATTATTAAAGCTACAAGGTCAGCAGTATAAAAAATTCATTCATTGTTAGAACATTCATTGTTAGAACAGTGTTAAAATATTTTTTTTTGTTATAAAAAAAGCGTGCAAAAAATGAAGTCGAAAAATTAGCGATTTGGCAACACCTTTGAACATATTGGCATTTCCTCATTCATTTTCTTATTAAGTGGTAAACACAGGGCATACCCTTTTTTAATATTTATGTTATGTTCTTCTCAAATAAAAAATGACATTACAACAGGGTTGGTCAAAAATTTTTTTAATGTAACTTGTAAGAGGGTGACATTTTCTTTGTAGAAAAGAAAACACCATTAGAGTTTTTGCCAGAAATCTGCTGAACTTATGTATCAATGGTTCAGCAATAATATTACGTCATCTACAGCTATGGGTGGTATAAATATTAGGCAGTCGGAAGCATGAAAATTCAATATGATGTGGTCTAGAACCAGCACATTTTTCATGTGTCGAAAGAAACATTCAAGGGCCTCGATTTATTAAGACGGTGCAAGAAATACTTCACTTCATCTGATTTCCTTACTATTTACTGCAATTTGGTTTGGGTTTAGGTTAGAGGACCCGGAGGCTCAGTACAACGTCCTAAGGGGGAGAGGATAATAGGGTAGATAGGAAAAAAGGAGAGGAAGTAGGAAAAGGAGAATAAGGTAGCAGAGGATTTACACAGACTAACAAGATGCACAAGCGAGCGCGACTACACTATTTCAATTGATCGAAATATTAATAAAAAAGAAGAAAATCTCAAGTTTTCTTAAACTCTATACTTTCAAACATAGGAGGGAAGTAAAGCCATAAAATGCAGAGAATGTTTAAGTAACATTTGCAGAATACACGAGTTTTTTTTTTTGTTATTTTAATCGTAATCCTGGATAGAAAATAATTTTTATGTGTGCATTAGAATCAAGTTTTCCGCATGTTTTCAAAAATAAAAAAGGCGCGTTGGTGAAGAGGTTTCAAGTTGACATTTGCAACAACAACGACACTGTGACTTTTAATGACGACTTTCAATACAAAGGAGAAAAAAGATCACCAGATATAAACAAACATCTGATTACAATAACTACAAGGAGGAGAATAACAATAACAAATCAATAGTAAACTTCCAGAAGTTGACAAATTAGAAATAAATGATGTATAAATGTATTGAAAACTAATGTTGCCAGAGAGTTGTGGCAAAAACACTCGAAGTTTATATGTATATCATGAACATTCAAAATTGTGATCTTTGAATAGTAATAATAAAACGTTTTATTTATTAGCAACAGATGAAAGCTACAATATTTTATTTGCTCTTATTGATGTTGTTTAAATATTTGTTATTGTTTTTCAGAATTTACTTATTTACGGCACTTCAATACAAATTTTATTTTCCGTTTTTATCAGAATTAGAATCATTGTGTTGTCAAAAATACTAAATGATATCGACGCCTCCATTCTATAACCTTCTAAGTGTACTTAGAACGTTTTAAATGTTCTTGCGTTCTCTAACTTAAATACTGTCAAAATTTGGTTAAGATGCGCCGATCCGTTCCGAAGTTATAGGGAAAAATCTACTTAGAATACACATATAGTCGTATGTAGCGTGAAAACTTTGAGAGCTCATAACTCAAAACACACTTTTTCGACTTAGACTGTTATAGAACGGAGGCGTCGATATAGACAAGTCAGAAGCCTTATTTTAGTTGGGTGTGCTCATGACGCCTCTTGTTACTTTCTCTGTTTTCTATTTCATTTCTTTAGCAAAAGCATATTGCCTTTATTTATTTTGAATGTTTTAGTCAGGCATTATTAGCACGTACACAGAGAGTTAATGTGAATTTTATTTCGACATGATTTAATTTGTACGACATAAAATACGCACTTTTATTCATCATCAGCACGATTTAATGACGACATCGATAAAAACGGATTTTCATATAATCACTTGGGGTGTATGAAAACATTTTACTGACGATGAGCTTTAATTGAAGACAATTTCGTTATTGGAAAGTTATCTTTCCACCATTAGGCAGACAAATTATCGATAATGGCTTTTAATTAGACGAACAAAGTAAGTTTTTTTTTATTCTTGAACCAATTACTTCAGACTGTGTTCGAATTAAAAAGACAAAAATTAACTAAAATTCTGCTAATGTATTGGGTGGTACATTTACAAAATCGTTTGGAGAGCATTGGAGTCACTTCATTTTAAAATTGGAAAACCATGATGATAATTTATTCGATTTCAAAGGGGTTTGAACGCGGTTTGATGTGAGTGGTATGCGGAATGAAACGCGTTAATTGAACAGGTTTTTTTTTTTTTTGCCAGAAACCGATAACGTAAACTGTTATTAAAGATTTTTTGATCATCTGCAACTTTCTTTCTTTCTTTCTCACCAAATCGCCATTGAAAAGATTAGCGATCGGAACAATGCTGGAATACTATTCGACTCAGAAGATTTATTTCTATTAAAATAAGTAATTTGACCTGTCTTAATCATACCATTGCCTAAACAACTGTAATTAATTATTAATATAATCGTTTTGCACTTGACTACAATTCCATTGTAAAGCTTTTTTACTTGTGTGAAGATAAATTCGAATTTAAAAGCCAAAAACGCAAATCCACACCTTTAGCAGCGCCACTTTTTGCCTTTAACAGGGCAAAAAATTTGCTATTAACAGAGCACCGTTAACTGCTTAACAGTAGATTAGTCTTCTACTTTGCAATTATTGCAGACTATTGTTATAAAATTTAATTCTCATTATGATCATCATTATTTGTGAATAAAAATGTTGAAATGTAAGGAATGGTTGGTAGAGGTCGAATCTCAAAATTATTCCAGCCATCCCACTACAACGGCTGGAGGACCCCCTGGACTACCAGTTGCATACAGTCGGGTATGGGTAATATTTCCCATATGTTCCAAAATGGCCACTGCTCTTCTAGAGGATAAATACATACATAATTGATCATTACAACCCTTCAGTCAGGATTACGACCTAGCTTCTTACGTCACTTATGTTGCGTGTATTAATTTTGTACATGAGTGGCGGGACCTACAGTTTAAAGTCGACACCGAACAAAAGATTTTTGAGAAACTTTCATAGCAATTTTGTTTGCTCTCAGAGTTTTTGCCAGAAATCTGCTGAGAGAAAGTCGCCGAAGAAATATTCTCATATTTTCGTTTTGATGTCTGACCTGGGGTTTGAACCTAACGTCTAATAAGCCAACACACTACCTACTAGTAGGCTACGGCGACACTTCTAGAGAATATTCAAGTAAAAAATTGAGTTTCAAAGCCAATTTTTTCAATACCATATCACTTGATATGTGACTATATTGCTGGTTATATTAAGAGACCTTGTAACCTTCCTTTGAGTATGATATGGTACTCATAGTCTCAGTGTATATCCTAAAATTAGCTCCTAAGCAAGTGGGCTAGTTCAGATGGATATTGTTAAACAGGCAAATTTTGTTCTGTTAAGCGAAAATTTTGCTCTGTTAACATCAAATGTGGTGCTGCTAAAATTTATAGATTCCTTCACACACACACATGCTTTTTTTTTTAAATGTATAAAATTATTTCGCTTTGTCCATAAGAGAACTTAACTTGTGCTTCCATTAGTTTTTGCTAGCCCGTAAACATTTAAAATTCTTCTCCAATATTTTAATTCAAATTTTGTGTTCGAAAGTTGTTCACAAAAATTTGTATTTTTTTTTTTTTCAAATTTATTTAATTCGTAAATATTTACAAAATAATGTAGCCGTTAAAATTTTGTGGTCAGTTATTAATTGAACGCTTAAATTGAAATTATTATTGTTATTGGATATTCAGAATTGTAATTGAAACAAGTCAATAACTTTGGGGTTCATTACTCATAAAAACAAAAATTAAACAAATTGCTGTTCAATTTTCCATTAAAATTTCAACATAATTTTTTTTACAAATTGCTATTGTGAGTGAGGTTTTCCTCAACAAACAAAAAAAAAAAAAAAAAAACAAAAAGAGAAGAAGAGAAATTGATTGGAAAATGAGGCAGAACCAACAAAATTTTTAATTTATAAAAATTGTTTCTTTTTCTTTTTCTAAATCGTAACATATTTTCAGGGTAAACGAAAAATGATATCCAAACTGCTCTTACTTCTCTTTTTAATTTTTTTTCTTCACCAGAAATCTAAACATTTTTGATATTAACAGTGCAAAATACACATTCGTATGGACATCTTTACCTTAAACATGCTTCTTTCTGTGTATCGTACTTACCCTACCATAACGTACGATAGTATCGTACCACACCTAAAATTTCGTTTTATTTTTTTGTGACTGACATGCTCATTTTTCCTATTTTCCAACAAAAAAAAGGAAAAAAAAAACACAAGAAATATAGTAGAAGCAGTGTGGAAATACGAAGAGAAAAATAAATTGAAGAAAACGACCTCAATAAGCCAGTAAAGCCATCAATTTTACTTACATTTTTGATAGATGGTCTATTTAAGTTTTGAACTCTTTTTACGTTTTGTTTACGCTTTACTAAATGTCAAATTAAATGGAAACACTTGAGTTAAAATTATTGCAAATACATACAGACATACACACATACACGCACTCAACTCATACACTTCCCATTAAGACAGACCGACCGAACCAGAAAAAACAAAAAAATTTACATGAATGTTGTTGGTAAAAAAGTAATCATTTACTTCTATACCTTTGCTGTTGACGTTTGTTTATGTTGCTTTATTTTCTCCGTTTTTACTTTTTGGTTACTTTTAAAAATAATTCTCAAATTGTGTGAAATGAGTGGAAAGTGCCTTACAAATGTATTCGCATAGATAGGAAAATCCAAAGAAGAAAACTTTATAGAAATTGAATTCCATTTTACCAGGGATTCTCAGTGTCATGTCATGTGACCGATACTTTGAAAGTGTTTGGGATACATTTGTTGTGCGTCCCCTAAATGTTAGTTGTGCTTAAAAACAAATTGATAAGCTCTGGTTGTTTAACTCACTATCTTGTGAGCGTAAAAATATGACACAAACAAAGAGAAAATTCACACCATTTGACAGCTTTTTGTTCGGGAAAATTTGCTTAAAAAATTGAAACTTGATGTATAAGCTATACGTTAGTTATCTGCGAATAGTTACGGAATATTAGCGAAGTCTATTCATTTCTAAAGTACAGGGTGAATGGAGATGAAAAGCTGGTTAGTGATGTCAAAGAACAACAGTCATTGTTGAATCGTGCTAAGACGGATTTAGAAGTCAAAAATTTTGCTTTGTTTTTGTAAAATTAGAACAAGGGTTACCAAAAAATTTTTGGTTATGTATTAGTGAGTAAGAGAGAGAAAATAAGTGAGAGAATTTATTTATTTACAGCCATAGAAAAGTGTTAGTAATATACGCTATTTTGATTTTTATTTCATCAACATATGTACATAAAACTATCTATGTTCGGCTTAATAACACGGTGCGACAGTCAAAATACACCCGAGTAACTACATAGTCTACATTGTTCAGTTAGTTGAGTAGATCTCAAAAATATTTTTTTTATTTTTATCGAACCCTTTTCTGACCTTACGCACAAATTTCTGGATTCCTCAAACATTTCTGACCCGATTTCCAAAATTTAAATCTTGTTGGAGAGGGAAGGGATGTACCTTTAAAACGGTGGACATATATCAATTAGTCGACTTAATATGCTATGAGTTTTGATGAGGTAAACTTGGAAAATTCAAATTTTTTTTATATTTTTTCAAGTTTGTCCATTCATAGTAGCAAACTGTAATAAAAAAATATAGGATAAGTGATAATATTTTTAAAGTCTGTTCTCTTGTGAATAGATTGAGTCATCATTTGATCAAATCGGACAAAAATTACCGTAGTTATTATTTAAAGAGTCTAACGGTCGAGTGATATTTTTCATATATGTCATCTCATCAAATGAACTTATGATTCAAAAATTTTCAGAATTTTTGATGGATCTTGATTGTTTATAACAAAATGTGTCAATTTCACGTTTGCACGACTTCCAGAAGTCGGCTAATATTTGTGTTTTTTGCAAATATTATTATTTCTCTTTGCGCAATCATTGGCCAACTTCTGGTGGTGGCTCAAATGTGAAATTTACAGATTTTGTGATAAACAATCAAGATCCATCAAAAATTCTGAAAATTTTTAAACTATAAGTTCTTTTGATGAGATGACATATATAAAAAATATAACACGACTGTTATATTATTTATATAATAACTACGGTGATATTTGTCCGATTTGATCAAACGAAGTGCCAATCTCTTCACAAGATAATACACTTTCAGGATGTCATAACTTATTTCATATTTTTTAAGCAAAGTTTGCTACTATGAACGGACAAACTTGAAAAAATATGAAAAAAATAGCATTTTCCAAGTTTACCTCATCAAAACTCATAGCATATTAAGTCAAATAATAAATATATGTATACCGTTTTAAAGGTCCATCTCTTCCCTTTCCAACAAGATTTCAATTATTTAAATCGGGTCAGAAATATTTGAATAATCCAGATATTTGTGTGTAAAGTCTAAACAAACAGTTTTTGTTAAATAAAAAAAGTTTGGAGGGTTCGAGAAATATAAAAAAAATATTTTTGAGATCTGCTCAATAAAACTCACAACTTACACTATGTCATTAGCCGGGTGTATTTAATTTTTTTTATTTTGTCGCATTGTGTAATTTTAGATAAATAAAAAGTCCATTTTTTACATATTAACAGACACAATTTCTTTTAAGAACATATTCCCTACATTCTTTAAATGTTTTATAACATACATATAAGGCATTGAATATTAGCATCTTTTAACATAAAATATTTTTTGAGTGTCATTCCGAAATAAAATGCTAATGCATCCGCCGCACATGTGTTCTTGTCGCAGTCTGATCGACAACTAAATCATAAAGCACAAGAATGCGTGTGAGTTCTCTCCGCACAATTGTGCTATGAAATGGTAAACACTGAATTAGAATGAAATCATCTAATATGAATTACTATTTTCCGGCGAAACATACATATGCAAATGATTGGTCATTCCAACCCTTTAGTTAGGATTATAACCGAGTTTCTCACAACACTTATATTGTGTGTGTTAATTTTTATACATGAGTGGCGGGACCTACAGTTTAAAGTCGATTCCGAACGACAGATTTTTGATAAACTTTTCATGGCAATTTTTCTCAGAGTTTTTGCCAGAAATCTGCTGAGGGAAAGTCTACGAAGAAATATTTTTTCATATTTCGTTTTGCTGGAGATGTCTGACCTGGGTTTTGAACCGTGGCCTCAAGTCTAATAAGCCAACACACTACCTACTAGACTAAGTTGACTTTTCCGGCGAAACTCTTGATTTTAATTGGCCTTCCGTTGAAAGCCAGCAGATTTCTGGCAAAAACTCTGAGAGTAAATAAAATTGCCATGAAAAGCTTCTCAATAAAATTTGTCGTTCAGAGTCGACTTTAAACTGTAGGTCCCGCCACTCATGTATAAACAATTAACACACACAACATGAGTAGTATGAGAAGCTAGGACTGAAGGGTGCGGTCTTCTTGGGGACGATTGCTGTAGACTGTCTAATGGTGAAGGTATAGCACTGGCCATTTTATAGTCACCTAGCAGCAACTCGATTCCTTGCCGTTCGCAAATTGAGATGTCCACAAACACTACTCCCTCTCTTCCACCTTCCTATAACCCATTTTCCTAAAACCCTGCACAATGCACTGCATGAGTAGGGGCCATCCCCTACTAGAACAATACACTTCGATTGCGGCTCGTCTTTTCCCGTGTACGATTAGGTAGGTAAGTAGATTGGAGTGGTAGTTTTGATACCAAAGCTCACTTGAGCACGCATTGCTGCACGTTGTGGTGCCACACGTCCCTGTACTTATCGAATTCTATGAAACTCATCGAAGAAGTTGGTCAGCGCAGGGCTGCACACTAAAGCACGACTCCCCTATGCTGGAAACCAGTTTAATTAACGAAATATCTTTAATATCAATGGATATCAAGCTCTGTTATGGAATCGTAAAATCTTTAAATTCGAGATATCATAATATGAAAGTAAAATATTTAACGACCACTGTTCTACAGCGGAATAACTGTTCTTTTGTAAAACCAGAGTTTGAGGAATATAACCAAATAATAAAGTGAAGTGTTAGACAGAGCATACCAGAAATGTGGATGTTTTTTAAAGCAGTGACTTTGTAAAGTTGAAGCATCTTCTCTGCCATTGGACGAGTTTTGCTAGCCTCAAATTAATTACTGTTAAATGTGGTCTTTTAAAAATGTTGCATACCCTACTACTCCATACATACATACATAATTGGTCATTAGAGCCCTTCAGTCAGGATTACGACCTAGTTTCGCACACCACTTATGTTGTGTGTGTTAATTTTTATACATGAGTGGCGGGACCTAAAGTTTAAAGTCGACTCCGAACGAAAGATTTTTGATAAACTTTTCATGGCAATTTTATTTACTATCAGAGTTTTTGCCAGAAATCTGCTGAGGGGAAGTCGACAAAGAAATATTTTTTCATATTTCGTTTAGTTGGAGATATCTGACCTGGGTTTTGAACTGAGGCCTCACATCTCAACGTGAACAAGTCTTCTGGGCCGGATGGTATACCAGCACTGGTCTTGAAACAGTGCTCTTCGACGCTGGCCCGTCCATTAGCTAAGCTTTTCTGTTTGTCGTATCGTGCCGGTATTTTTCCTTCATGCTGGAAGCTTGCTAATGTCACGCCAATCCCCAAAAAGGGTGAGGCTAATAACCCTGAAAACTACCGCCTAATTGCTGTTTGTTCTGCTCTTTCGGAAGTGATGGAGAGCATGATTAATCACCACCTTGTGAGGTATTTAGAGTCCAACGGATTGCTAAATGATCGTCAGTACGGTTTCCGTAAAGGGCGCTCTACTGGCGACCTTTTGGCGTTACTCTCCGAAAGGTGGAATGGTTCCATTCACCGCTTTGGTGAGGCCAAGGTTGTAGCTCTGGATATCCCAAAGGCGTTTGATAGGGTCTGGCATGAGGCTCTGGTGGCGAAGTTAATTGCTTTTGGTGTCGGTAGTCACTTCTCTCGATTTATATCGAGCTTTCTCAAAGATCGCACTATTAGAGTGGTTATAGATGGCGTCTTTTCCGACGAGTTCAGGATAAATTCAGGGGTACCGCAGGGCTCTGTTCTTTCTCCTACTCTTTTTCTCATTTTTCTTAATGATCTTCTATCTATTACTTCAAATCCTATTTACTCTTTTGCGGATGACAGCAACATTTGTCATTCATATTCATTTGATCGGAGGCCGAGCCTTTTGGAGATTGGGGCAAGGAGGTCGAACATGAATGACGCACTCACAAATGACCTGATAACAATCTCTGAGTGGGGCCGCGCGAACAGGGTCGATTTTAATGCGCGCAAGACCCAATGTTGTTTTTTGACACACCGGCGTGATGCTGGTGCTGGTGTTCTGTCATCTGTATCTATGGGTAATGTAAATATTGAGGAGGCGGATGCTCTTGATGTTCTGGGCATGAGAATTAGTTGTGATGCTCGTTGGAACGATCACATTTTTCGAGTGTCGAAAGAAGCATTCAAGTGCCTTGGTTTTTTGAAACGGTGCAGAAAATACTTCACTCCATCCGACCTTCTTACTATTTACAGGACCTTTATCCGACCTAGGATGGAGTACAACTCTCATGTATGGGCCGGTGCTTCAAAGTCTATTTTGAAGCTTCTCGACCGCGTACAGGAGAGGGCGAAGGCGCTTATTAATGACAGTAGGGTATCCAACTCTTTGATTCGTTGGAGCATCGTCGCAATGTGGCGTGTGTTTCATTGTTCTATCGGTACTATAATGGGAGGTGCTCTCGAGAGATAAGGGGCTTGGTTCCCGATAATCACATATTTTTACGTGGTACTCGTACCTCTCGCCGAGCACATCCTTTTGTGGTTGATTGTCCAGTGAACCGCACAATGCATTACAGAGAAAATTCATTTTTTGCCCGCACTGCTCGCTTGTGGAATGATCTTCCTGCGAAAGTTTTTCCCGTCAGTTACGATATTGGTAAATTTAAATCCAATGTCCACAAACACTACTCCCTCTTTCCACCTTCCTATAACCTATTTTCTTGAACCCGCACAATGCACTGCATGAGTAGGGGCCATCCCCTGAGTGCTGGTTTTACAAAAAAAAAAAAAAAAAAAAAATCTAATAACCCAACACACTACTTACTACACCATAGCGACTTCATACCACCTTTTATTATCATTGGTTCAAAATTTGTTGTGTTCCTTTTAGAACGCACTGTATCTAAGAATGATTGATTGGTTTGAAATATGAGTGGTTTTGATAGACTAAGTGACTGTCTTTTTCTAATGGATTCCAAACAATTGAGCTAAAAATTGTAGAAACAGTAACACAGAACAAGAACTTAAATGACTGGAAAGTGTAGAGCATTATAAAGAGAATTATTTTGATATTAACACATGTAAAGTTTACGAGAAACTTAAAAGAGATCAAAATGATGGAAAAATTTAATAGTTTAATATTAATTGGATTCAAGGTAAAATTAGCATCGGAACCATTTAAAAACTAAAAATTAAAAAAAAAATTAAAAGAAGGAAAACCGTTTTCCTAACATACAGTTTACTCTTCAAATACTCTTATGTACACAGAGAAATGAAATTACATATAGGGAGGAATAGGTATTATTGTTTAATTCCCATTTTTGGATACAATATAACACTGGCAAATGCCGCTAAAATCTGCTACCGCTACTGGCTAAATTAAGCCAGCCTCCGTAAATCCAAATTAAACTCCCTACAGTGCTTGTGGTGTTACATTTTAATTTCTGTTATTATAACGGAATACAACACTGTAAATGATAATAAATAGCTCTGTGTACAGAGAAGTTTTTGCCATTTGTTGTCAGAGGCAAAAATTATTAAAAAAAAAAAATGAAGAACAATGAAATAAAAGGCACACATACATACATATAAACACGGACAATCATACATACGATACAAGAGCATACCTCTGCACCCCTACGCAGTCATAATAACAATGATTGATTATGTCTAGAAAGCTAAGAGATTTTCCAATTCGAATGATTTAAACAAAAAACGAACGAATCCAAAAGGAAAAAAAAGAGAAATTTCAACAGGCATTAGCACAACATGAGGACAATCAACTACGGTAGAGGATTTGGTAGCAATGGAAACAATAATAGAAGCAACAGGAGCAGGAAACAATACAAAAATGAGTTGCCAACTGAAATGTTTTTAATTGAATTCCTTTCTGTGCCATTAACACTGTGGTTTATTGATGCTGCCGTAGAATGTTTTAAATTTTCACGTTAGGAGCCTAGCTTTTCTATTTTCTTCTTCAATTAATTTTAAAATTTTTTTATATTTCTCTTCTATTCCCGTAAAAAGAAAAACTTATTAAATTGCAAAAAGAAAATGGTATAGGCTTCGTTGGAGAGTAAGTCTTGGACATCTGGTAGAATTTTGTAAAGGGTGATTTTTTTAGCTATTATCTTTTTGGCAACACTGGTTTAAATAGCTCTCGCACGTTTCGTGTCAAACATCTTCAGTTTGGTCTATAATTTAACCATGAATCGTCTTACAAACGAACAACGCTTGCAAATCATTGAATTTGGCATCATTGGACCGTACTTCTTCAAAGATGCTGCGAATCGTAACGTCACTGTGAATGGTGAGCGCTACCGTGAGATGATATCCAACTTTTTTTTGCCCAAAAAGCAAGAGCTTGACTTGCATGACATGTGGTTTCAACAAGACGGTGCCACATGCCACACAGCACGACGCGTAACAATGGACTTATTGAGAGGCGAGTTCGGTGAACATTTTATTTCACGTTCGGGCCCGGTCAATTGGCCGCCTAGATCGTGCGATTTAACGCCTTTAGACTATTTTTTGTGGGGCTATGTTAAAGCTCATGTCTATACAGACAAGCCCGCTTCAATTGACGTATTGGAAGACAACATTGAAGCATTTATTCGTGAGATACCGGCCGAAATGTTGAAAAGAGTATGCCAAAATTGGACTAAGCGGATGGAGCATTTGAGGCGCAGTCGCGGTCAACATTTGCATGAAATAATCTTCAAACATTAAATTATATGGACCGTACTATCGATTCAAATAAAGATTTCATGCATTTTTCTGAATTTTATGTTTTTTTTTTTTGAAAAATTTTCCTATAGCTCTTAAAAAATCACCCCTTATTTACATTCTTATATTAGCGATGAAATTCTTTTATTAATGATGAAATTCAGTTCATTTTCTTGTCTGTTTATTAATGATTTCTTTAAAAGTATCACATTTTAAATAATTTTCTCTTATAGAGAGCAACAACACACAATTAATGTCTACCATTACTTTGTCACTTAGGGGCAATGGAACATAGACAAGTCTATTAAGTTCACAATCTAATCCGCGAATTAGTGAGAACCAATCGCCAGACATGCAAAACACTTGAATTATTTATGCCTCTCACAAGTAAACTACACATGCTAAACAACTAAAACTGTGAACAGATGTTCGAGACGATTGACAAAAAAAAAAAAAATTATTAGCGCGTAAAAATTCACCTTACTTTTTGAACATACCTCGTATACCATTTTACCATATTGTGGTGAAAAACTATTTTTTTGAAACGCTATGTTCGCATTCGCCGTAGTTTACTAGGTAGTGTGTTGGCTTATTAGACATGAAGCCTTGGTTCAAATCCCAGATCAGAAATCTCCAACAAAACGAAATATGAAAAAATATTTCTTCGGCGACTTCTTCTCAACAGTTTTCTCGCAAAAACTCTGAGAGTAAATAAAATTGACATGAAATCGGATTCGTGTATAAAATAAATAGACACAACATAAGTGGTGTAAGAAGCTAGGTCGTAATCCTGACTTAAAGGTTTTTTTTTTTTTTTTTTTTTTTTTTTTTTTTTTTGTGAAACCAGCACTCAGGGGATGGCCCCTACTCATGCAGTGCATTGTGCAGATTTTTAGGAAAATGGGAAGAGAGGGAGTAGTGTTTGTGGTCTCAAGATGCGAACGGCAAGGAAACGAGTTGCTGCTAGGTGACTATAAAATGGCCAGTGCTATACCTTCACCATTAGACAGTCTACAGCAATCGTCCCCAAGAAGCCCGCACCCTTCAGTCCTAGCTTCTCACACTACTCATGTTGTGTGTGTTAATTTTATACATGAGTGGCGGGACCTACAGTTTAAAGTCGACTCCGAACGACAAATTTATTGAGAAGCTTTTCATGGCAATTTTATTTACTCTCAGAGTTTTTGCTAGAAATCTGCTGAGAGGAAGTCGCCGAAGAAATATTTTCGTTTTGATGTCTGACCTGAGATTCGAACTCGGGCCTTCAGTCTAATAAGCCAACACACTACCTACTAGACCACGGCGGCTTCAAGGGTTTTAACTGAAAGGTTTTAATGACCAATTATGTATGTATGTATGTTCTCGAGTGGATACTACGTAGTGAATAAATTGTTTTTCTAAAATCTTTACGCTGCATCTGAAGAAGTTAATCTTAATATTTCTACAAAAACTTTTTTGGATTTTTGTTTTCTTTCTAGTTTTGTCTCGTTGAATGAACACTACATAGTAATTCTTCATTATTTTGATAAGATTTGACTGCGCCCCTTGAAAGTAATCTACTACGAGACAAAGGAAGATATAGCAAGAAAGTATTGCCTGATTTCTAGGTTAAAAATGATGTCGCCTTGTTTTATCATTTTAAAAGAGCCAATTAAAAAAAAAATTATTTTGTTTATTTCATCACTTCCATCTCTGCCTTGCAATTGTTTTTGATTTCGCATTAAGAATTTGATTAGAATGGTCAACATCAATAAGTTATCTTTTGACATGCTTTTACAATTCACTCACTCTCACTTTTACTCACAAAAATACTGACACGATTTCTTAATCATCATTAAATTGTCTGTGAATGTTTTTGATTTTTTTTTGTTCTTCTTTGCCATAAGATTTGAATAATTTAAAGAGTGGAATAATTAGATTTATCAGAACATCGTTTGCAGTCACTTATTTAAATGCAAATGTAGAGAAGAGAGAGAGAGAGAGCGAGAAAGAGAAGAACAACGTAAGAAAATCCTTTAAAATAAATTGTTACTGTTTATAGCTTTTAATGGCGGGTTTGTTGTTTTTCTTTCTGTTGTTGGAATTGTTTAGTGGTTTTATTTGATAACGGGACTTATGAGACGACAACAATTTAAAATTCAAATTTAATGTGAGAAGCCATAATGAAAAAGTATTTCTAACCTTTATTCTTTGGTGTTTGCTGAGCGTAGCAAAAAGAGCGTGAATAAAAGTGATTGAGCAGATTCCCTCTTGCACCAAAACAAAAGACAACAAAAATTTTGGAATTTAATGACTGCTGAGTGTTAATGTTGAAGTGCTTCATGTTTTTATTATTAATGTTTCCCGGCTTTATGGCTGCTGGATTTATCTTTTTTTTCCAGTAACTTTTCTTTTGGTTTTTTGTGCGATAAAAAATTAACTTGAAAAGTGGGCCAATTTAATTTGAAAGTGCTGTCGTTAGCTAAAATTTCTTAAGAACTTTAAAATGCCTATTAAGGACTACGAAAAAAAAAGGGAATGAAAGTAAATCACATTAAAAGTAACAATCGTTAGCATAAGTACTGAAATTATAACACTTTAAAGATTCAATAAAAAAATTTTGAAAAAAAAAATACGCAAATAAGTTGAATCTTTAAATTCAGGGTTCAGTGAAATTTTAAAAGTTTGAGTTCTTAGATAGATTCGCAAAAAAATATAATAAAACTTAGTGCTACACGACGTAATGCACGCAAACGGAGTAGGTAACTTTATCTCTATTGAGTGAAATATGAACAAAATAGATGATTTAAATATTTTGGAAATTAATTTGGTTCGATTTCCTCAGAAAATGGATTTGAAAGATGACTTTGTGGTCGTTTGAGACAAAGCTCTAAACCACTTGACCGCTGTAGTTTAGCTACTTTGAAATACAAAAAAATTTACTTCAGCTTCTCCAAAGCTTAGGCTTAAATTCAATAGAATATTTGTAGGCTTATATGAAAACTTATGGTGTTTTCTTTTCTACCAAAGAATGTGCATTTTATTAACGCAAAATGCAATTTTGCGTTTGTTTCTTAAAAATGTTTCGCCCTCTAAAAGGGTGGTATGTTTTATTCTAAATAATTCGCACTTGCCATTGGTGGAGGGCATTGCATTTTATGCCCTGTATAAATCGAGAGTGCTGCTAATGCCCTGTAAAGCAGATGACTTTTGTTTATTTATAGGGCTACCAGATGAAATTTAAAAAAGTCGCCTGGTATTGTTATCCAATTTGAAGTTAATTTTTTCATTGTTTTGTGGAGTAATCTTAAGGAAATATTACATTATTAAAGCTACATGGTCAGCAATATAAAAAATTGCATTCAATGTTAGAACAGTGTTAAAATATTTTTTTTTTGTTATAAAAAAGCGTGCAAAAAATGAAGTCGAAAAATTAGCGATCTGTCAACACCTTTGAACAAATTTGGCATTTCCTCATTCATTTTCTTAATAAGTGGTAAACACAGGGCATACCCTTTTTAATATTTGTGTTATGTTCTTCTCAAATAAAAAATGACATTACAACAGGGTTGGTCAAAAATTTTTTTAATGTACCTTGTAAGAGGGTGACATTTTAGAAAAGAAAACACCATTAATTAACAAACAAGTTTGGATGGCCATATGTAAAACTATATCCGCAGAGATAACTAGAAATTTACACAAGAAGACTTCTAATTGTAATAAAAGTTAAAGATTGTCATATAAACACTATTAAGTGATAATTTTTTTTAATTTTTGCAGTTTTCTTTTGTGTACAGGTTTCTTTTTTGCCTAGAAATATTGATATTCGTTATGCTCAGACATCGGCACCAATGTCCCCCGGGGGCTGAACTTCTTCGGCTTTTTACACACATAGGACACGAACATCAACAGTATTCGTTAAAATGAGCATAAAAATGCATTCAGTTGCTTGTCAGCTTTCAGTGAAGCAGGTTATCGTCGCTTCTTTTTGAAATTTTTTTGTGTTTCAATTGTACACCCAAAGAAAAATTTAATTAAAATGTGAAGAAAAACTGGAAAACAAATTTTTTTGCTTTAATTATATTGAATTTAAGGTACCTGCAGCGTTGCCAGAAGATTCTGGTGAAAAATCATCATTTTAAGGAAAAAAAATCATATTTTGGGGGAAAAAATCATCACTTTTTAACTTTTATTTGTAAAACATTAAAAAATAAATAACAATTCAAAATAAAAGTGTATTACATTGATTGGTTATCGGGTTTTGTTATCATATACTAACTTTATTCTTGAGGATATGATATAACCCGATAATCAAACAATTTTAAATTAATTACATGTTTTACCAAAAATATTATATACATACAAAACAAAAAATAAATATGTATGTTATACATAAACGACAATTCAATTTAATTAAAATTAATTTTAAAAAATCCATACATACATATTGTCGTCTGGCCTTCAAATTGGCCTATGTAATTTTCAACAACTTTTCAGAAGACTTAAAAAACAACATAATTTTTATATGATAGTCATACAAAACTACTTTTTTGTTTTTTATATTTGCAATAATTTTGGAACCAGCGGAGACGTTGGACAAATTTTTGCTATAGAGATGGACCATAAATAAGACTTAAAAATGGGCGAATAAAATTAATTTCCCAAAAGGCACATAGGCCATTTTGCAGGCCAGCCGACGATATGTAAGTAGTAATTTTATAAGGTACAAAAATGAGATCTAAATAGAAAAGTAGAGTTTTGTAAAACTTTTAGTAGTTTCCTATAATAATTTAATTATAATACTGGGAAGGTGTCATATTTTTTACAATTTCTTCATCAATTTTAAGATTATAACAGGAACACCTTTTAACTAGTAAATAATCCTGTATAAACAAAATACCTTCTAATGTTGCATTTTCAAGCCTGTTCCTGTACTTAGTTTTATTTAAAGTAACTTTAGAAAAAATTCGTTCAACGTTTGCAGATGAACTGGGAAGACAAAGTATACTGGACACAAATTTCGTCAATGTTGGAAAAACTAAATGGTTATCAACACGAGTTATTTTAGAAACTCTGGCCCAAAAATCTTCACAAATCATATTTTCTAAGGTTTGAAAATATTGTTTGAAATCTATGTGACGAAGCTCTCTAAATTCATCGTCTAGCTTTTGAGAATCATTTTCATTAATTAAATTTGGAAATCTTTCTATTAGTGGAGACAATGAAGAAACTTTCTTATTAATAATATTATGTGGAAGTATCTTTAAAATTAAAACGTTTGGTTAATTGTTTACAAAACTCAATGTAAAATGAAACGCAGTAATTAGTGAATTCAGTTAATTCACTATTGGTAAATTTTGTTTCAGAAATCTTTTTTTTTTACAAATACTCCTAAATATACATCTTCGGCGTTTAAAAAAACGATATTGAAATCATTGTAGCCAATGTATGTGGCTTTACAAAATTGTCTAATATTTTTAAGTATAAACGTTCCATTTCAGAATAAATTTTTTGAATTTGGGAGTTTGTACTTTGAAACATTTTGTTTACACTGTTTATAACGTGAAGTATCTATATACAAAAAAATCATATTTTTGGAAAAAAAAATCATATTTTTTGGAGAAAAATCATCAAATCATATTTTAGTTAAAAAATCATCAAAAATATGATAAAATCATCATTCTGGCAACGCTGGGTACCTGCAATATGTAATGATGACTCTTACTACAAATCCATAAAAACTTGAGTGAGAAATACCAATGGCATCAAAAAGCACAATATTTGTTCGAACACTGCTTGAAACAATAATTACTAACAATTTTCCTCTGGGTTATACACATGCTTCTCACAAATACACTCACATTTTTATCATGTTCTCTTTGTGCCGACGTCTGGTTATGCTACAGACACAATAAACGCAACGCAGCAATCACTGCAATTACAGCAATCTCTCAAAGAGATCCATAGAGAGAGATTGATAACCGTTAAACTATGTCATTTCCTGTGCTACTGGATGATTCAAAGGCATTTGACGCTGTCTATCATTCTATGTTAAAACATAAACTAAAATATATCTTGAATTTTTCATCAACTGCATTAAAACTAACCTCTTCGTATCTAAGCGACAGAAGTCAAAGTGTTAGCAAAAATTCAGATATATCCAGAAGCTGTTCAATGGCAAGAGGTGTGCCACAGGACTCTATACTTGGCCCATTGTTGTATTCGATTTATGCTAATGACCTACCGTTGCAAATAAAGCATTGACAAATACAAATGTATGCTGATGACATGCAGCTGTACGTTAGTTGTAGTATTACTGATGCCTCTAACTGCATCAGGATTTGGATCACATTTATTTTTGGGCATCTGAAAATGGTCTAAGTATAAGCACCACCAAATCAATGACATTACTGATAGAAGCACCGGAAAATTTGATCGCGTATCTACTACCAATACAAATTAATGGATCAAATATAAGCTTTGTTAGAATAGCTAAAAATCCTGGTGTAACTCTGAATAGGGAACTAAGTTGGTCGGATCACGTCAAAATGAACTATGGAAAAACATTTGCGATGCTTCGAAATATCTGGTTGTCATAGTATTTTACACCAACGAATATTCGAATGCTATTAGCGAAGACATATTTATGGCCAGCTCTTATGTATGGCAAAGAGTTGTTTCCTATCTGCGATGCAGTTAGTAGACGAAGACTTGCAACCCCTATAGCTCGATATATTTTCGGCATTAGAAGAAGTAGGATAAGAGGACAACAATCAAAAATTCTGCGGCTTTGCATTTCGGCTAATTGCAACTTTAATTCGCAGCAATATGAGAATTAGTGTGAACAGTGAGAGAGGATTGTTTCTGTCAATACAATAACATGGATGAAATAGAGGTGCTAAAAATGTGACGAAATAACGCGAAATAACGTGGCACTATTGACAAAGAATTATTTGTTATTTGTTTTGCTTATGCTTTGCTGCCGCTGTCTTTATTATAATAGAGACGCATGGTTAGCTTGCAAAATTGTTGTGCTTGCCGCGTTGCGTTTATTGTGTTTATAGCATAACTTCAGATTCCCTTTTTTTGTTATACTTTATTTTATTTCATAATATCATATTTCCCATGTAAAAAACATCATACTTTATATAGAGTCTTCTAACGGGGACTTTCGAACATAAATGGTGATAACAGCCGTATTGTTGAAGCTACATCTGTCAAATTGGTTGTCATTTATTCAATTTGTTTTGACAAAATCATTAGGTATTGGTATAGCATTCAAAAACACGTGCAAATAATGATACTGGTTTTTTTAAAATGGATGTTGGCAACCAATTTGTTTTGGAAAGAACGACATGTGATTACAATAACAGCGTTACGTCGGACACATCTCATGCTTATTATTCTATACGAGCGATTTGAGAGCATGTGAAATTGACACAGAAATTGTGAGATTTGTGAGGTTTTCTTGGGTTGCAGGTGTGTGTGTGTGAAAAATCCAAAAACCACTGCAGTATACAAAGGCAATATGCATGCAATTGATTAAATTTAGCCTGATGTATGCGTCGAAATCATTGAAAATTAAATTTTCGGATGCCGTGGCGGACATTTAACTGTTGTAAGATTCCGCACATAATAGGCCTGCATTTCAAACGAATTAAAATTTTCAATGATATCTCAAACACTTTTTGATTGACTTAAATTTTAAGAAGAAATTTTAAAAAGCTCTTAAAACAGTACCCTATAAGAACAGATAACGAAAGGAGAAGAGATTGCGAACATACAAGTTTTGGGGCAACTAATGGTAAGCATTTCGTGAAATAAAAATATTAATTATCTTAATCGCGTTAGTGCTTTAAGACAGTGGCAAGAGAAAAATAAAAATTTTAAGAATTAAGCATAAATACATACATACAGTGGCTCCCAGCTTATTTCAACCAGCACCTTTAAAAAAAATTAAGCTCTTATAATTTCGAAACGAAACAAGATATTAAAAAAATTTGAATAAGAGTTTATAGAATATGTTTAAAAATTAAGAAAAAAAGTTTTATTCAGTCTCAAATGTAAACTTCAAACTAAAAACCAAAAATATAGGAACCCAATTCGTCACAGCTTATTTCAACCACTTACTATTAACAAACAATTAAATGATTAATTAACTAATAATTTTAATTTCAAAATTTAGTATGACCTCCTATTTGCTTAATTACAGCTTTCAGCCTTTTTTCATTGATTTGATTCCACTTCCTAGTGGTTTAGAGAGTTATTTTTGCCCATTCCTTTTTCAGAGCTGCTATAAGGTCATTCTTGTTCGAAATCTGGTGTTGGCGGACGTTTTGATCACAAATTGCCCATAAATTTGAGACTGAATAAAACTTTTTTGTTTAATTTTTAAACATATTCTATAAACTCTTATTAAATTTTTTTTAAAGGTGCTGGTTGAAATAAGGTGGGAGCCACTGTATGTAGTAGGAAATTATTTTTACAAAAAAAAAAAAAAAAATTCAGTGTTTCTCCATCGGTAAAGCAAATAATTACCAGTTGTCTTTGGGAGACGATCGATATTCACCTAAGCTTAACCACAACAACACAAAAAAAAATGTATCTGTCATTACACTCTGAAAGAAATGCGGCTATAAATCCATATAAGTATTGTACAATCTCTGTTCATGGATTATAATCAGACGTCGGCACAAACATGATAAAAATGTGAGTGTATTTGTGAGAATCTATGCACCCAGAGGAAAATTGTTAGTAATTTTTGTTTCAAACAGTGTTCGAACAAATATTGTGCTTTTTAATGCCATTGGTATTTTTCGTACACGTTTTTATGGATTTGCTGCAAGAGTCATCATTACATATTTCAGGTACCTGAAATTCAATATATTTAAAGCAAAAAAATTATGTTTCCAAGTTTTTCTTCACATTTTAATTGAATTTTTCTTTGGGTGTATAATTGATACACAAAAAAATTTCAAAAAGAAGCGACGTGAACCTGCTTCATTGAATGCATTTTTACGCTCATTTTAACGAATATTGTTGATGTTCGTGTCCTATGTGTGTAAAAAGCCGAACTTGTTCGGCTCCGGGGAGACATTGGTGCCGACGTCTGATTATAATTATCCTTCTCTTCTCTCTTCTTTTCTGTGTCGTTTTTTATAGTTATAGTGATACAAACAAAACTACATTCATTCATTAATTTCCATTAATTGACAGTTGTCAGTTAGCCTCTTAATTAGTGTTGAATTCGTTGTTTGATTTCCAAGTAAAATCATTTTCATACACATGCATATACATATATGTATGTACATACTAACAACAACAACAATACACAGATATTAATGTAAATACAACCGTTATTTAAATGACAAAGAAAAATACGAATTAAAACGAAATGAATTGAAACGTATACATATGTAACGGGAATATGATTCGAAATCAAAGGCTCCAATTTCAATTTTCCTTAACGTAGCAAATATTTGTGTTTTTTTTTTGTTTTTTTTTTTTTTTTTGATTATAAAAAGAAAATAAACGAAAGAGAAGAAAGGGGAAAAGATAATTGATGACTTACCGTAATTTAAGAAAATCCTCCGTTGATAACTATTAATTTTAATTAAAATTATTGTGAGTCTGTAATTGAAAGAAAAGAAAGAAAAAAAAACGGAAAATTTAAAACAATTTGCAGAAAATTTTTAATTTCTTTCAAATTAATAGAAAAAATAAAGAAAAATGTAAACGATATTTTAATATTTATTTAAACGTAAAGCATAAGAATGTGCAAAGGTCACTTAATACCATAAATGCTGAATAATATCGTTAGACGGAAAATCATTTTCTCTAATTTCAATATTAATACGACACAGATGATTGGTCATATATTTTAATGCAAACTTTATAGTCTAAACCAAGGCACATCCAATAGGTAATCGCATGTGTACAACAAGTACAACAATGCAAAAACAACAGGCATTTTGTTTTTGTTAAAGTGCTAGCGGAATGTCAAAAAAATTAACCCTCAAACCTCCATAGGAAATTAATAGAAGCAATTAAAAAACTAAATAAATTTTATATATTGAAATTTCTTTTGATTTTTAAGTCATGGTTAATTACGCAATAGTGGGGCACCTATAAATTAAAAAAAAAATATTCCATGCAATCGATAATATTTCCACTTTATGTAAAGAACATGTTTTTATATGACCATCGAGAAAAATGGCAGCTTCAAACGTTATTTGTTATTGGTCATAGTTTATGCACCTAGTTGGAGATACCGAAATCTTTTTTGGGTAATTCACTACTCTCGTCTAAATAAATATAAATATAGTAAATCTAGGTTGTAGTTTAAAAGGTATGTGTATTTAGTGTTAAAGACTTAAATATTATTAATCATCTTGCAAAAATTTTAATAAAATTGGCTTTGAAATAATCCTGAAGAATTTCTAGAGTGCGTATCGTTAAGAATACATCCGGTACATATGAGGGTTTATAAATACGAAAATGATTATCGAAACAAAACACTAAAAAAAACAACAAAATTTTGACATTTAAAAACGCGTCAGCTGTTGACATGCGATTACCTATTGGATGTGCCTTGGTCTAAACACTTTCCGTATTTAAATTTTAATCCCATTTGATCTTTTGTAGATGCCAACAATATTAATCATTCGTATTCCCTTAATCATATAATTTTAAGTGGAATTGGCTCATATTGATAGAACATGATAGAAAAGGACAGTTTTGTATGGTTCACGTACTTACGCAGCATAGTCATTTCATTTGTTCATCGAATATGTATGGTTGAAAGTGGGCCATCAATTGGTGTAAATTTTACCCATCGGTTATTTCGAATCTGGCAATACTTACATTTGTATGTCATTCTATTCTGTCACAAAATTCAGTATATTATCTCCACTGAACGTAATGAATCTATTTACGCTTGGGCAACGTTAGAATTTGTGTGGCCAAACGAGAAACTGAACGATTTAAAAAAAAAAAAAAAATAATTTTTTTGGATGAAACTCATTTCCATTTTAGTGGGTAGGTTATTAAGCAAAATTGCAGTATTTCTGATGCTCAGAAAACCCACACGTGGCCTTACAGAAGCCAATGCACTCATTACGAGTAACTGTTTGGTGAGGCTTGTGGAGAGGAGGCATCATTGGCCCATATTTCTTTGAAAATGAAGACGGCGCATCCATTACGCTCAATAGAGACACCTATCGCAATATGATAACCGATTTTTTGTCTCCGCTCTTCTTGGTATTGATGTAAACGATGTTTGGTTTTAACAGGATGGTGCAACTTGCCACATATCTCGTGCCACAAACGTTTTATTGCATCAAACGTTTGATGGCCGTTTAATTAGCCGAAATGGTGATATTAATTGCCCTCAAAGAAGCTGTGATTTGACACCGTTGGACTATTTTCTGTGAGGCGCCGTTAAAGAAAAGTGTTATGCCAACAAACCAGAGACAATGGAGTATTTGAAGGACTACATTCGTGATGCCATTGTCAAGGTACGACCCCATACACTCGAAAAAGTGCACGAAAATTCGTGCAATCGAATGAGGTTCCGTGCGACACCGCGGCAGCAATATGAATGAAATAATATTCCATTTCTAACCGGAACAATTGTACTTCACAACAAAAAAAAAAAATTAATTTGGTAAAATTTCAAATCGTTCTTGTTTTTATAAATTTTTAAATTGAAACTTTCAAATTTCCCACCCTATACATACATATATAATATATCTGATTTTGAAAAAAGAATTCGAATGCTATTTGACAGCATATTGGACAGGGTAAAGTACTTGCTTGAACTGAAAGGTACCCAACTTATTCCAACGCAAGTACTCTAGAATGAAGGTGTGTGCCAAATAAGCATTTGATGGCGGTAGAATATATGTAAAATAAGGCTGCCAAGAATTTCTTCAAAATAAGTGTCCTTCAGAGAATTATCAGCCTTACATTAAACTATTCGTTTCGGTAACATTGCAATGTAATTGAAATGAAAATTATAAAGTTTGAGTTCACATATAAATATTTTTTTTTTGTATTAATCCAGCCAGCATTTTTGAAAATTTTTAATCAAATTCGAGTCTTTTTTGATTCTTTTGCGCGATTAAAAAGCTAGAATATGCGCTCATTTTCTGATCATAAAAGACTCTGTTGTCGGGAGAAAAAAGTGACTACGAGCGTATCTTCTTAAAAATTCATTTATGAGTCATTTTCTATATTAGTTTAGAGTAATTTTCGACACTTTTTCTAGTAGTTTCGTGATCAATTTCGAATCGCTTTCTGATCATTTATTAGTCTTATTTACCTTCGTTTATGATTCTTTTTCGAGTCGTCTTTCAATCATCGTTTAATCGCATATGAGTCTTTTATGAGTAATTTTATCAGTATGTTTAGGGGTCCTTTTATTGTCATTTATCAGTCATGTTTGTACTAATTTGGACACTTTTTTCGTCATTCAAGTGTTTTTAGTCGGTTTTCTGAGTCCAACGTTTACGCTGCCGCGATTTCAAAAATCACGTTCGCATGAACATTACGTAACAAATAAAGAATATACAGCCATGGACATTAAATTAGCACAAAATTCATATATAGTTTGATTGTGAATTTTTTCTCATTTGTATCCTAATTAGGCCAATTGTTTTGGTCTGGAATGTTGCACGATGACATCTAGCTGTTGTTTAACAAAAAATATTACCGTTATCGTAAAAATTTTTTGTTTTGACTGCTAATTTGTATCAGTAGCTAAATTCGAGCTGGACAGTAAATTAGCACAACGTGCATAGGTACAAGCTTTGTTCAAGTATTTTTATTCTTACGGTATATTCTTTTAATTTTATGGCATTTATAGTAATTTTTTTAAAAAATGGGACGTTGAAAAGATTGCTCACCAGAGGAGAAGTTCGTTATCGTTGACTTGTGGAATGATGGGAAAAACCTGGCTGAAATTGCCGAAATTTCGAATTGCTCGCGAAAAATGATTTATAACGTGATCATTTCCTTCAAAGCAATCATAATAATGTCGCAGAAAACAAAAAACGAAAGCCACGTGTCAAGGAAACAACCGAAGTCGTGGACCGTGCTATTATCCGGAAGTCAAAGAAGGAGCCTTTCATGTCGTCACGCGATATTTTTTACGAAATTAATTCTCAATTTAGGTTAAATTTATCGGACAGGCTCATACGATGATGTCTTAATCACGGAAAGCTCTTTGGACGCTCTTGCCGAAAGAAGCCACTTCTACCAAAAGAAAAATATAGTCAAGCGTTTAACGTTTGCTCGCACCCACAAGGGTACAGATCTCCCATTCTGGAAAAAATATTTTGGAGTGATGAAACAATGCTAAATCGTATGGGACCAGATGGTAGAGTGGTTGTTTAACGGCCAGAATTAAATTAACGCTATACTCTGATCATAACGCATGGTCGAGAAAGCACAATGACGTGAGGAGCATTTTCATGGCACGGTGTAGGTCCCATTGTGAAAATTAATGACAAAATGGACCGTTATCAGTATTTGGACATTCTAGAGAACAAAATGGAACCATAAGCTTTTAATACATGCCAGTTTTATTCATATTTTTGCAAGATAGTGGCCCCAAACACACATCTAAGCTGGCTAAGGATTGATTTTATAAAGTGCACATTCCCGTTTTAGACTGGCCGGCGCAAAGTTCTGACTTAAACTCGATGGAAAACCTCTGAAACGATGTGAAATGTACTATTGCTCAACAAAAGTACAAAAATTTGGACGATTTGTGGATTGCAATACGTTACGCTTGGTACTCGATTCCCAAAAATCTTTTCCAAAGAACTTTGCCCCTTAGATGCCACGCGGTGCTTGAAAATAGAGGCTACTCTACTAAATATTGATCAAATAAACTGAAAACATTAATATTTTTACTATTTATTAAAATATATTATTTTTATTCCAGAAATTTTAATTTGTGCTATTTTACTATCCAGCTAAAATCTAGCATTTGATATGTTGCAGGTCTTAATGAGCAGACGATTGGCAATTTCGCCAAAATTTTTGTTTTTTTAAAGAAGAATATGCATCTTAAGTTTCTATGTTTAAATTTTTTTATGAATAGACCTAAAATACTATAAAAAATCTAATTGTTTTTATAATGAAGTTTTGTGCTAATTTAATGTCCATAGCTGTATGTTTATATTCGTGATGTATGTATGTACATCAGACATCAAAGTTTATTTAAAACAAATATTTTTTTTCGTTAAAAAACAAAGAAAAATTTTCTATTCAAAACATAATTGTACTTTATATCATAGCCATCTTTTACATAAATGAAAATTTATACAGAGAGGATATAAAAAAAGCAGTCTTTAATCATCTATCTGCGCAAAATATGATCATAAAATGCGTAATTACAATCACTTTTCAAACACTTGAATGATCTGTTTTTGATTAAGCGTTTTTCCATCTCCAGTATAATTAGAATATAATAATAAATAACGGAAATAATAGTCACTTTTTAAACGTCTGGATGATTAATTTCCGCTTGCTATACAATTTTTTATTGTATTTTAAATCGAACTCATTTTACTCATTGACACGAATCATTTTTGAGTCCTTTTTTAATCGTGTAACTGACTAATAAGTTTTTGATCACCAAAAGTACTCTAAAAAGACTCAGAAAGGTGATATTTTTAAAAACAATCTTCCAAATGCTAGCTGGGAAGTGATGTCGTTTAAAAAAATTATGAATTTTTTTTTACCAAAACATTTTAATAACGTTTCAATGGAAAAGAGAGAAAATTCTAGAAACGTCCCTAAAAACTACTTCATTGCAATTTTGTACAACAAAAATGTCATCATATGGAATTTCTTTTCGAGAAAATCAAAAAAACGGAATAAAAATAATAAAATCCTATTCCAGTACCAGCAGTCAGTCAGTGGGTCGGATGACGTGCAATCGACCATTTCACAAAATCGTAGATGAGTTGGAAAACATGAGTTTTCTTTTTGCTCCTTTTTTTTGTTTTATTGTTGTTGGTTTTAAAATGATTCAAAACAATAAAACATTTTCTTTCTCCTCAAATCCATTTCATTTCATTTTAGTTACAAACGCTTTCATACACTTACTCACTCACTTGTATTCTGCGGTTACAATTTATTTTTACGAATTTTCCCTCTTTTTTTTTAATTTTAAAAAATACGATACATGGTGTGAAAAAACATCGAGGGGGTGGGGGGTGGGGAGGTGTAAATGATGAATGAAATATTAAAGGCGTATGCATCTGCATATAAAAGTCTTTATGAATGTCTATGTATGTGTATGTTTACGTATGTATGTGGCATATGAGATTTCTTTCCTTTTTATTTTGTTCGTTTTTTTTTTTTGTGTTTTTTTGCCTCTCGTTTTTATGCCATCACTCATCACAAGCTGTCACATAAACGTTGACCCACATATTTCAATGGAGAAAATGCGACCATATATAGTATACACTGTGCTACATAATGCCTTACGTTCTTACATATAAAATATTGTATTGTATGTGACAGTTTTCTTCTAGAAATAACGACGAATACAACTACAAAATGTAATACAAAATTTTTTTTGAAATCACCCGAATATCTACATTAAAATCATGTCATGTCCAGAAATTATTTGAATTTCAACGAAAATGAAACCTCATTTGAGATCTAAAAGTTATGCATGGAAACAGTGCTAGTGTTCTGAGGCGTAACGAGTCTTTTGGGAAATTTTAAAATGACTGTCTTTCCATTAAAAGGATTTCGCATTTCCTCAGGATATGAAGTCATAAGAATATTTAAAACGCAAATGTGTGTGTGAAACAATTTAAATTTTCCCAAAATTTAAAACAGAAACTGTTGTTCTTACAGAAATAACAAAAAAATTCTTTTTTTTTTGATTTGCTTATACTCAACTCATGTTTAAATCCATTATGCGCGCTCATTCTGCATTAGTAAATAAGGGTCAGACCCCTTAAGAATCTTATCCTCAAGTTCCTCGGAAACTTATATTCACATCATAGAAAGTTATATTTATCATAACCTAAAAATTACAACAATAGTCATTTGATAGAATTCCATGGACGCAAGTATACAAGCGCCCATTCCAAGCAAGCAAGCTGAGTACGCCTAAAACCAAAAAACGGAAAATTTTTAGATCTTTTTGTCAACATATCGTTCCCAGCAATATCAACGTGACGCTAGAATATCTCGCAATGGTTAGGTCGAAGTGGTAGCTTGGAACACGCATAGCGACCTGTTCTGACAAATCTAGCTATGTTTTACAAAGGTGTGAGAAAGTGCTTCTACCGTAAAATCAGCTTCTTTGAAAACGTTAATTTTCAATCAGCATATTAGCAAAGAAAACTGTTCAATTTGGTGTGAAGGGAAGTCTCTAAAAGATGCACTTTTTTGTGTGGTTTGTTGGCCGAAGGCATCATTAAAATAAATTTCTTGAAGAATTACGAAAATCATTACGATTATTACTATCATTTTTTTTTTCAAAACAGAAGAATACGAGTTGGATGACATGTAATTTCAACACGCGATAGCATTAAACTATTCAGTGGATATTGTTACGTTTTTACCTTTTTAAAAACGTCAAAAATATGAGTTCGTAGATTGCTAATAAAATAAAAATAAATTTGTGTTTAATTTTAAATCAATTATTTATTGTTCGCACAATTCCGTGTGCCACCTTTGGAAATTGATTTATACAATAATAATTTACTTTAATTGTTATTCTCTCTTTTACTGACTTAAACAATAACAATTTACTTTAATTGTTATTCTTTCTTTTACAATCTTTTGTTAGAACTTCAAACCGCTATTCGCAACGCAACGTGTCTTCGCATAAGACTGACTGAATTCTTTCTCAACTCACGTGTCGCACATACGACTGACCGAATTCTTACTGAATCCCACGTGAACGTTGCCTGTTCTGTCTTGCCTTTTATATCACAAGGGTCAGCAGTCTGATGAATGTACTTGAAGGAGAATGTCTTCGAGAAATATCTAAAAATGTAAACAAGTTGTTTTGATTATTGTTGTTTGTGTATCTTGTTTAAGTTCGTCCAGGCAGAGTTGTTTTTGCTTGTTTATTTGTCTATCCGCTATTTTTATACTGCACTTTGTTGTTTCTTGTTTATTTCTTTGTCCCCTTATTTATTTTTATGCTGATGTTGTTGCTATATTTTTGTTTATTCGCTGATCATGTAAGTAAGTCCATTATTTTAGTTTTTGGAGCTTTTGTTTATCATTTTTAAGAACACCATTTCCATTTTCGACAACAATATTATGTTTTGAAGCAATCAAGTCCTAAACTCTCAATATAATAAATCTATTATCCGAGCTTCCCGCAACGGATATTATAGAAAGGCCTAGCAGCGCCACTTCTTGAGATAAATTGGTACTCAAGCAGTTGCTAAGTTCCTAAGTTTTACATCCAATACATGACCATAGAGGGCTTTATTCTTATAATTTGCTCAGAAGAATTTGATGAATGAAACTGAAATAATGGCAGTGAATAGAAGTAATAAGAATAGGAGAGGGGAAAATATATTTGTTACGAGACAATGAAACAAAAATGTATTGAAAATAATTATAATATAGGACTCTGTCACAAAAGAACTGTGCTGTGTTTTGAGCGGGTACGAATAAAATTAATTTTTGATACTCAGTGAGAGCGCTCTGGATCGTTCTGTAAAGGACTGTAAGAACATTACAAGGGACGAATTAGCAATGCTTGGAATACTCAGTGAGAGCGCTCTGCATCGTTCTGTAAGAACATTGCATTAGCAATGCGTGGAATTTTTCGGATAGTGTTAGTTTCAAATGAATTATAACCCCTGTGATCGTCATTCCAATTTTCAGCAGCTCATAATATTGGGTCTTTCATTTCAGCGTTTCGAATCTCTAAATTAAAAAAGAATAATAAAAAAACAGCGTGTGAGATATCACCGAAATTTTTTATTTATTTGAAAGATCTTTTAATGCCATTATGTGTGGAATATGACATACGAAATGTAAAATTTTTCATAACTCTGGTGAATAAGTTATGCTGACTTATTCCGCTGGCATGTGTTATGTTGAATTTCAGGAACGCTGTGGTTTGTGGCTTATTCGCATACAGCTGGGACTTAAGAAAACCCCACAAAAAAGTCTAAGGGACTAACGCCCTCAAATCGCTTGTCCAGAATGTGCAATGTAGCATGAGCTGTGTCACACGCAGGACCATTCTGTTAATACCACATGTTGTTGGCGTCCAGATTGTACAATTGAGACAGAAAGGATGATGGTAATCATTTACATATAGTGCTTGTCATTGACATTGTTAGTCTGGCCAAAATCGTATATAAAAAAATTGGATCAATGACGCCGCCAGCTTAAAATCCACACCAAACATTGACTTTTTCAGTATGGGGTTATCTCTTTAGATCTCATATAGATTGGCATCGTCACCAAATTCCACAATTTTGTTTGTTCATCTACCCATACATCCATCTACAAATGGCCCATCATCGTTGACGATGATTTTGCGCGCACTACCTTATGAGAACAGAACAGAACTATATACATACGTCCATATGGATATGGCAAAAGCGACTTAATAAATGACAGCTAATTTGAAAGGCAAAGAACTCGAATTTGTTATGTCAACAATTTGCCAAAGTTCGCAGAAAGAAAACGCCCGTAATGAAGTGATTATGTTTTTCCACAAATTCTGTGATCAAAATTATATGATATTATTTTTATCTACAGTCACTGTGACTAATGTAGAAGCGCAGGGCTTTTGCACACAACTTGGGTAAGGGGTGTGGCGGCTAGGATCAGTAGGCGTCTCTGGGCCGACTGGACAATGGCATGCATCGAGCATTGGTCATACAAGGATACTTGAGGGAGCTGATATTGTCGGAAGCATAGACTATATGACACCGCGATATGACTTCTCAATGAATTTTAGGACATCCATCCCGAAAAGGGAGGACTGGGTAAAGGGTGTGGCGCACCTAACGAGAAATGCCGCACAAATCTACACCGATGGCTCCAAATTAGAAGGAGCCGTTGGTATTGGCATCTATTCGGGATCAATCGGAATATCCAAGTCTATGAGACTACCAGATCACTGCAGTGTCTTTCAGGCGGAAGTGTCGGCTATTCAAGCTGCGGTGAAAATTGTTGCGCACAAAAATGTTCGCAAACGAAGGATCATTATACTTTCCGATAGCCAAGCGGCCATCAAGGCGCTGGATTCTAGTGTGATAAACTCCAAGACAGTATACGACTGTCACAGATGTCTCAATGAGATGGCGAACCGATGTGATGTTTGTATCACATGTGTACCGGGACATAAGGACATTCCCGGCAACTGCAGAGCGGATGAATTGGCCAGAAGGGGCACGACCGTCGAGCTCTCTGGTGAATTCTTTACATTGGGGATCCCTTTAAGTACCAGTGGGCTTATGATTAACAATGCAATCGTCGACCTTGCCAACAGTAGATGGGCAGCTTCGGATAAGGGCAGAGCGGAGCAAAAAATCTGGCCAAAGCTGGATAGAAGGCGCACGACGACTCTGCTTAAGCTCCAAAGAAGCAGGCTCAAAGCTGTTATCGGGGTTATTACGGGGCATTGGTCTTGGACACCTTGCGAATGATTTCTGCAGAAGCTGTGGAGATGAAGAGGAGGAGGATGAAACTATTCTTCACCTACTTTGCACATGTCCGGCACTTGGTCGGAGGAAAAAGAAACACCTGGGTGCCTACTACATGGAGGACGTAGATGAACTGTCATGCGTGGATATTGGCAGTCTAAGTCGCTTCATCGGAAGCTACGAGTGGTTCCTAGAATAGGGGAAAGATGAAACTGTGGTATCACAATGGGCCCTGTATGAGGCCTAAGTGTGTCCGCTCATCGGGTGGACAGCCACTTCTACCTACCTACCTACCTACCTTGGGTAAGGAGTAAAGGATAATAGAAAAGCTAAAACTGAAATTTCTTTCGGATAGTCTTTTAATTACATAGTCTTTTAATTACGTGATGATAGATTGTTGTGAATTTGATTTAAGACCCACGTAAACATCTTACATCCGGAGACAGAATTTGTCGATATGTTGTCTACAAACATTTGAGGATTTACAATTCGCTAACACGATTAGCCTTGACAAAATTCGTACAATAATAACAGAAATATTTCCAAGTGATTTTTAATTTAAAAAATAAATGTCAAGTTCGTAAATGATTTTAAAAAATTAGACGCTTGAATGGATGCATAAGAACGGCATGGAAATGTTTCACTCAAAACATGGGTATTCCAAAAATAAAATTTATGTGGAGGCATCTGTTTCATAATTTGTTCTTTCTTAAATTCGATTTCAGACAATTAAAAATGCTTGTTTGTTTGCTTACTCAGTATCTAACAAGTTGCATTAAACAATAAACATTCGTCATTTCGCAATACGTTCACAATAAATGACAAATTCTCCTGAAATTAAATTCATATACGGAATTTAAGTTTTTCTTTAAAAATGTCGGTGATATTAAATTCTTTTCAAAATAAAACAAAAAAAAAAATTCCACAATTTTCTTGCATTGATAGCAGCTGACATATTGTCACGTTGCCATAAGTAACACAATCTGCAATAACTCGGAATAATATTTTCTTCTGGATGTGTAACACATACATGCACACATACATACATACGCATTAAATTCAATGCAATTCCGTTCTACTCGCACATTGCTCGTATAATTCACATTTTACTATTTCATGTACCCGTTGATGGCATGGCCGTAAACACCCATGCATCAAAAGACGACTACGAGACGAGGCGAAGCCATATGTTATGGAACATAACATATATAATATTTTTAATATTGTTATCATACATACAGTTGTGCTTGAAATATGAGCACATTTTGTAATAAATTTCAACAATAAAATTCAATAAACATACATGCATTGTACTACTCGTAGTCGTAGTAGTGTTGGAAAGCGTCACATTAAATCGCGTGTTTTTGAAAATTTTCAAATTTCTCTTCAACATTTGATAACACATAATGCGTGTAAAAATCCAGCTCAATTAGTTTTTGATCAACATTTTTAAAGTGTTTATTTATAATGACACATACAAGAACACACCAACACCCTTACACACATACACCCACATACATTAACTCAAATACAGGGTGGGCCAAAAGAAACCAAGGGGTGTAAAAGTTTAATAACTTTTTTGTTTATTAATTTTTTTTTATTTTTTCTTTCAGATTATATAGACAACACTTGGAGAATTTATAATGGAGAGGTTCACAACTGAACAGAGAACCAGAACAATAGAATTTTATTATTTAAACCAGAGATCAATTATTTTAACGCAAAGAGCATATCGTTGACATTTTAACGTCAGAATTTCGCCCTCTGAAGCGATGATTCGTTGCTTAGTTAATCGTCATCACCAACATGGCAGCGTAAGAGATTTGCCTCGAACAGGTAGACCACGTTTAAGTCGCACTGCGGAAAATATTGAACGTGTACAGCAAAGTGTTAACGAAGCACCAGAAACATCTTGCTGAAGGCGTTCTGCTCAGCTAGGAATGTCTCGTACGTCACTACGGCGCATTTTAAAAAAAGATTTACAGTTATACCCATATAAGGTGCAATTGGTTCAAGAATTAAAACCCGGAGATCATCGGCAACGTCTAAATTTTGCAGTTAAATTTCAAGAGTTGGCCAGAAATGAAATCAACTTTATTGAAAATTTGATTATGAGTGATGAAGCTCATTTTCATTTGAATGGCTTTGTTAATAAGCAGAACTGTAGGTTCTGGGGTTCTCAAAATCCAAGAGCCATTCATCAACGCCAATTGCACCCCATCAGGTGTACAGTATGGTGTGGGATCACATCTGAAAATGTCATTGGGCCCTACTTCTTCGAGAATGAAGATGGAAGTGCTGTAACCGTAAATGGAGAGCGGTATCGGTTTATGATAGAAAATTTTTTACGTCCTGCTCTTGAAAACAGACCTGGCATGTGGTTTCAGCAAGACGGAGCCACTGCCCATACTGCCTGAGTCACAATGGCACTTTTAAGTCAAATTTTTGGAGAGCGAATAATTTCTCGAAATTCGGAAATTATTTGGCCAGCGCGATCGCCAGATTTGACAGCACCCGACTATTTTCTTTGGGGTTTTTTGAAGGAGAGAGTGTATGTGAACAAGCCAGAGACAATCCTTGAACTCAAGGCAAACATTGTTGCAGAAATTCGAACGCTACAGCCACAAGTTTTGAAAGATGTTATGGAAAATGCTCTAAAAAGAGCCCATCAGTGCGAAGCTGAAAACGGTGGTCATTTAAGAGACATCATTTTTCATACTTAGTGTAAAAAAATTTCCATTTTGTATATTATATAATCTGAAAGAAAAAATAAAAAAAGTTAATAAACAAAAAAGTTATTAAACTTTTACACCCCTTGGTTTCTTTTGGCCCACCCTGTACTACTCGTAGTAGTGTTGGAAAACGTCACATTATATCGCGTGTTTTTGAAAATTTTCAAATTTCTCTTCAACATTTGATAACACATAATGCGTGTAAAAATCTATCTCAAATAGTTTGTGATCAACATTTTTGAAATGTTTATTTATAATGACACATACGAGTACAAGAACACACCAACACCCTTACACACATACACCCACATACATTAACTCAAATATGAACAAGTGTTCATTGTATCGTCTTTCAAAAACTTTCAAGTGCAATTTGCTCTTTCATCTTAAAAATAAAGTTTGTTGTTGCTCACTTGTTTTTTTTTTTTTGCTCTTCTTCTTCTTGTTCTTCTTTGCAAATATGCTTTTTCTACTAAAACGTGTGTCGCTTTTTTTTGTTTTTCCTACTTCATGAAATCCTTAAATTAAGTTATAAAAGCATGTACCTACCATGGCAACAAAAACGGTGAACAGTTGTTGGCCAAGGAAGAATATCAACTTTTCTTCGATGCCATTAAACAAGCGAGTTGCCTAGGAGCTTCGAAATATAATTTAATGAATTAAGGAAAAATTTCATCAAACTAATCTTATTAACATATCCATACAATTTTTATTTATCTCGTAGAATCTTCTACTCTGTAGACTGAATACCATGTTGTGTGAAAAGAGAGTTTTCAACTCAAGGTGTCTAACACCTTAAACAGTTTTTTATTTGATTTAATTTTTTTTTTTTTTGTATTAGACAAGAACACTTGGTTCAAACTCCTGCTCAGACAAATCGAACAAAAACGGGATAAAAAGACGAATGAAAAGATTCCATAATTTGTCGTTTGAAGTCGACTTTAATGGTGTTTTCTTTTCTACCAAAAAATGTGCATTTTTTGTTAACGCAAAATGCAATTTTGCGTTTGTTTCTTAAAAATGTTTCGCCCTCTAAAAGCGTGGTATGTTTTATTCTAAATAATTCGCACTAGCCAATGGTGGAGGGCATTGCATTTTATGCCCTGTATAAATCGAGAGTGCTGATAATGCCCTGTAAAGCAGATGACTTTTGTTTATTTACAGGGCTACCAGATGAAATTTAAAAAAGTCGCCTGGTATTGTTATCCAATTTGAAGTTAATTTTTTTATTGTTTTGTGGAGTAATCTTAAGGAAATATTACATTATTAAAGCTACATGGTCAGCAGTATAAAAAATTGCATTCATTGTTAGAACAGTGTTAAAATATTTTTTTTTTGTTATAAAAAAAGCGTGCAAAAAATGAAGTCGAAAAATTAGCGATCTGGCAACACCTTTAAACATATTGGCATTTCCTCATTCATTTTCTTAATAAGTGGTAAACACAGGGCATACCCTTTTTTAATATTTATTTTATGTTCTTCTCAAATAAAAAATGACATTACAACAGGGTTGGTCAACAATTTGTTTAATGTACCTTGTAAGAGGGTGACATTTTCTTTGTAGAAAAGAAAACACCATAAATTGTAGGTCCCGCCACACATGGATAAAAAAATTAACACACACAACATGGGTGATGTGAGAAACTAAGTTGTTATCCTGACTAAAGGGTTGCAATGATCACTTAAGTAAAAAAGTATTTTTATTTTAACAAATTAGCATTTGTAAGTATGAACCGGATATATGTTTTAGTGCACAAAACTTACTTCTTCTAAATGCCAATAATTTTTTCTTTTCTTTTGTAATTGGGAAACATTTTTTCCCCAACTGCTCAAATTTTAAGTTAACTGCTTATAAGTTAAAAGCCTTAATCTGACAGTGTATGAATTACGTTTAGAATGCAACACAGTTTTCCGTTAAGCAACTACAGTTGGGTCATACGGTGTTCAAAAACACCTTGTTTGAAAATAGAAACGCTTTTCGTCGTGAAGGTAAGTGTATTGAAAATTATTTAATCATATCTAATCAAAAAATTTATTTTGATTTCTGAGGAAAATCTACTCAATTTATTTCAGCAAATATGTACATCTGGTAGTTCGGCATAATAAAAGCTAGCTTAGAAGCTATAGAATGACGTACAAGTATAGGCATTCCTATAAACTCGTACATAAACGGGTGAAAACAAGTTCACGAAAATGTTTATACTGACAGACACAGATGGATGTACACAGAGGGAAAAAAGACGTTTTAAAATTATACACGTTTGGTATCAAATTGACACAAAAGTGTTTATAATTTTTCAACAACATCTGTTGTTGATTTGATACACGACGTTATCAAATCAACAAAAAAAAAATTCAATAATAAATTTAAATTTTTATGAAGCTAATTTGTGACGGCGTTGGCTGTTTGTCGACGTTCAAATCATCAATCAAATCATTTTATAAATTATAAAAAAATATAATAATTTTGTGAAATTATAATGGAAAATGAAGAAACTATTTGCGATGATATTGAATTACAAATATTCTTAGAAAGCGTAGGTATGGAGTCTCCATTCGACACATTAAAAGGTAAGTTGTTAAAAACTTAAATAATATAAAAATAATTAACTTTTATTCAATTTAAGCAGCAAATGTCACATACAGAAGCTTGCCAGACATTACAAATGGCGACCTTGCAGAAGCTATTGCACATTTGGGGCTACGTGCAGAATTCCGAAGTAAACTATTAAAGTGGACAAAGACAAAGACTGAGGTGAGTAAAAGTGTTTACTTATACAAATACACATAATTTCAAATATATGTATTTCAATCAGCTAGGAGTTAACGATGATACCCTTTCCGAGCCATCAGAAGTTCAGTTATGGTTTAACCAAAATGATGCCATGTCCCCAAGCAGTTCCTTCATCAGCGATAAAAAGGTAAAATAAAAGAAAAATATTATTTAGCTGCCAATTTAAAATGTATTGAATTGTACAAGATTAAAAGCTTTTTAATTTCAAATTCTTTAGTTTATGTTTTATGTTATTCTATAAATATAAGAAACTTTAATTACCATTTTCAATCATTTGAAACTGGATCATTAAATAAAAACATTTATATTAAACCAATTACAGACTTTATAAGTCTACCATTTCATTTGTATTCCATAAATAACTCTAAAACTTATTTTAGATTAAAATATGTATAAAATTATTAATGTTATAATAAAGAAAATCATAAAATATATATCGCAATTGTTTTTATACTCGTCGGGTTCAGAATGGGGTATCTTTATGGAGTGAATATATGCGTTGTCGAAATGACAACGATGCGTTGTCAAAATTACCACGGTGGTTGTCAAAATGATAGCAGGGTGTTATTAAAATTTTATACACATCCGTTGTCGAAATCTTAACAAACGTGGTAAGCTCTCTTTTGACAACGGATTGTATCAATTTCGATACTTTTCTACCGGTTTTTTCCCTCTGTGTATCTACTATTTAAGAAAGTAGGTTTGGCATTAATAAAGCAAAATCACGAGGCGTTTGGAAAATCCGATCAATTTAACAAATTACTTTTACAATTATCAGAACATATACTTGGCCATAGTCGCCATAGTCTAGTAGGTTGTGTGTTAACTTATTAGACATGAGGCCACAGTTTCAATCCCCATCTCCTACAAAAACAAAAAAATATTTCTTCGGCGTCTTCCTCTCAGCAGATTTCTGCTAAAAACTCTGAGAATGAAATAAAATTGCCGTGAAAAGTTTCTCAAAAAATCTATCGTTTGGAATCGACTTTAAACTGTAGGTCCCGTTACTCATGTATAAAATTAACAAACACAGCACAAAGTGGTGTGAGGAACTAGGTCGCAATCCTCACCAACAATGAATGTACTTAGTACATGTGCGGTTTTAAAAGATTTCAGCAAGAATGCCCTGGGGGTGAGGCAAAAAAAATTATTCTTATCAAATAACAAATAAATATTCACCCTTATTCTGGTTGTCGTCGTCGACGTCGTCTTGCGTCGACAGTTTAAAATTGGTATTCTGTTTGTCGTTATTGACAGTTATAGATGACTGTCGGACACACATTTAGTATTCTGTGAGTCAATACGCCGTCGATATTGTGTTGTGTCGACTCTGATTTTGTCGACTCTGATTTTATCGACATCATTTTTGGTAACGACGACGACGGCAACCAAAATAAGGGTGATTGATACAGAAAAGCGCAAGAGGTACTCGCAAGTGAAAGATGGATAAACCGATTTGCAATTCAATATTTTATCACTATTCGTATGGATAGCGTTCGGAAGGCTGTTTCGAACTGCACACTTGTTATTCTCCTCATAGAACACATCCATTTAACGGAGAGTTTTATTACATTGTCTGATGGACTATAACAATGATTTTACAACAATAATACCACCCACTCTCTTCATCAACCAGCATCTGTATACAGCATACAACATATGGTATAAGAAGGAAAGGCATTTCATTTATACTTTAAAAGACATTTTAAGAAATCATCACGTTTAACTTATTAACGATCATTGTAGTCCTTATTATGGGCATTGTGCTCTTGAGAGCCATAAGGTTTAATATTTTTACAATGAAATACAATTAAATGGCCTTTTAAAGCGACAGCAATTAACGTCACTCACTGTCAGTATAAAAGTTTAACAGTGCATCAGCAGGCATGAGTAATTTTTTTTTCAAACTATTACTCATACGTGATGGTTACATACATTATCATTAAAGTACTGCAGTTAATACGGAATAATCGAATAAAATTTCTTACACTGACTTGACTGACTGATGCGAAAAAGAACAAATTTAAATAACAATTATTGGTTGGTGACGCTTTGTTAGCATCTTTAAGGAATTTGTGTCCCGTGTCATATTTTTTTTTTTAGATGGCTGTTTAAACCTACAGAATTTCATCTGTTGGAATCACGTCAATCATGGATTCCACTTTCATTCCGTATTTTTTAATCGCGATATTTGGCTTGAAGTCGCCGTAGTCTAGTAGGTAGGGTGTTGGTTTATTTGACGAAAGGCCCGAGTTCAAATTCCAGGTCAGACATCAAAACGAAAATATAAAAATATTTCTTCGGCGACTTCGTCTCAGCAGATATCTGGCAAAAACTCTGAGAGTAAATAAAATTGCCATGAAAAAGCTTCTCAAAAATCTGTCGTTTGGAGTCGACTTTAAACTGTAGGTCCCGCTACTCATGTATAAAACTAACACACACACAACATAAGTGGTGTGAGAAGCCAGGTCGTTATACTGACTGAAGGTTTGTAATGAGCAATAATGTACTTAGTACATGTGCGGTTTTAAAAGACTTCAGCAAGAATGCCCTGGGGGTGAGGCAAAAAAATTATTCTTACCAAATAACAAAGAAATATTGATACAGAAAAGCGCAAGAGGTACACGCAAGTGAAAGATGGATAAACCGATTTCCAATTCAATATTTTATCACTATTCGTATGGATAGAGTTCGGAACGCTGTTTCAAACTGCACACTTGTTATTCGCCTCATAGAACACATCCATTTAACGGAGAGTTTTATTACATTGTCTGATGTACTATAACAACGATTTTACAACAATAATACCACCCACTCTCTTCATCAACCAGCATCTGTATACAGCATACAACATATCGACGTCTCCGTTCTATAACATTCTAAGCCGAAAAAGAGTGTTTTGAGTTATGAGCTCTCAAAGTTTTCACGCGACGTACAACTATATGTGTATTATACATAAGTAGATTTTTCCCTATAACTTCGGAACGGATCGGCGGATCTTAACCAAATTTTGACAGTATTTAAGTTAGAGAACGTAGAATTTAGAAATGCAAGAACATTAAAAACATTATAAGTACGCTTAGAATGTTATAGAATGGAGGCGTCGATATGGTATAAGAAGGAAAGGCATTTAATTTATACTTTAAATTGCATTTTAAGAAATCATCACGTTTAACTTATGTATTAACGATCATTATTGTCATCATTATGGGCATTGTGCTCTTGAGAGCCGTAAGATTTAATATTTTTACAATGAAATACAATTAAATGGCCTTTTAAAGCGACAGCAATTAACGTCACTGTCAGTATAAAAGTTTAACAGTGTATCAGCAGGCATGAGTAATTTTTTATTTCAAAATATTACTCATACGTGGTGGTCACATTATCATTAAAGTACTGCAGTTAATATGGAATAATCGAATAAAATTTCTTACACTGACTTAACTGACTGATGCAAAAAAAGAAAATTTAAATAACAATTATTTGTTGGTGACACTTCGTTAGCGTCTTTAATGAATTTGTAAGCCAAGAAATATTTTTTCTTAGATGGCTGCTTAAACCTACAGAATTTCATCTGTTTGAATCACGTCAATCATGGATTCCACTTTCATATCGTATTTTTTAAGCGGTATATTCATTTGGTGACTTCCAGAGCATCTTGGAGAACTATGAGATGTACATACGACGATAATTCTTGCAGTCGCATGAATCATCTCCAAAGATATACGTTCAACTACTGCATAGATAGTCGGGTCTCATCTGTTTCTCTGGTATTTTATTTCTAAATTGAAGCCTTCTCGATAGTTTTAATGAAATTAGAGGAGCTAAGGAGTTATGTCGCTCATCGTAAATATTATGACTTGATAGTTGCAATCAGCATGTTGCTTACTTACTTCCCATCGATGCTCTAATACACATCCCTTCAAGAGAGTTTTTATGCAGTAAAAGATAAAAGGCTAATCGATGTCAAACTTTGGGAAAATGAGCCGAATGAGTTTTCTTTGGTTTAAACTCTTTAATTGGTATGCTTTCTATTGTATAACAACCACAAATGTTTGGTCTTTCAAAGACCTTGAATGACGTCTTCATGTTATCTACCTTTTTTGTTGTTAGGGTCTTTACACTGTTCACTTGCAACGGCCTCTAATTTCATTACGCAGGTAATCTGGTAGAGTATATTTCAAACATCAGTGCAATGGTCGGATGCATCCCATTTTGCTATGCTACGTCTTCTAATTTCTGTTCTCACTGTGTTCTTTCTCAAGGAGCATCCTATTCATGTGAGTGTGTGTGAATTTCGTCTATTGAAAGGCCAAAAAGAAAAACGCAAAAATTCAAGACATTTTACATCGTAATTCGCACGCTCTTCTACATTCTGATGTTTGAAAAGTGAGTGTGAGCGAGAATATCTTCAAATCACACACTTTATTATCGAACAAATCAGACAGAGCCCAGATTACTGCTTAACAGTGGCTATTGTTCTCGCTATTACGCACATAAGATCGCTATTACGGTATGTCTTCTATTTCTTTATGCCGCAAAATGAATCTACCATCTCGAACATCATGGCCCTGATCTGTTTAATCTGTAGACATCAGTCAACCACAAACGATTACAAAAAGAAACGAAAATTTCGTTTAAAGAATATAATTTTAGAAAACAGAATAATCAACAGCAAACCATGGAATTCGCCATTCCTGCCAATTTTACTGCCCATCACTCAACTGCTGTTCATATGGCATTATGCTGGAAGGGTTTTCTAAATCGTACAACATAATTGTAGAAGATAACGCTTCTGTTGCCAGATATTAAGCTATTCTAAATATGGTTAGGACAAGTCTTAAGGAAGGTCCTGCTGTTTTTCTTTAAACGGTCGTTGTTACCCTCATCCCCTGATTTAGAAAAATTTAAGACAATAAAAATTAATTTGTAAATACTTATAGCAGATAGTCATGCAGCTTTACTTGAATAAAATATTACTTTAACAATCCTTATAACATGTGAATGAACAATACTCGGCATGAGAATGGCAAAGTCTCCACTTAATTGTCATCACTCATAAGGGAGTGTGACTGTAACAAAAGCAGCAGATGCAAATGTTCAATTAACTTTACTCGTCTAGACGAGTATCAGCAGATTTCAGTTGATTTTTCAATACTTCATTTCCGTTTAAAAACATTCATTTCGCACGTTTTACTCACACTCTCACAAACAAGAAATAACAAAACAAAAAATGATTTCTTGAAAATGTCGCATTTTCCAGTAATTGGGTATCATTCACACATCACAAGATGAAACTTATTTCCGGTTTGTGAACATTTTCTATTTTAATCAATTACATACATACATACATATTAATTTACAATACAATACCAATAAGAATATCATAAACTAACCAGTAAGTGGTGGAAACACAGTTGCATAATGAAAAAGAACCACAAATGTCTTGAAGTTATCATTTATTGTTCAACGTTAATTTATTTTAACCGCCGGATTTTGTTAAGGCAACAACTTTCAAATACTACCATACACCTACAAACAACTACAACAAACAATTAAATTAATATGATTTTAAAATGAAATGAAATACGAAACAATTGCAGTCAAGGAGTCAATTTAAATTGCACAAGTAAAATCAACGATCAAACCATCAAGTCAATGGGAGGGAAATAAGTTGCAACATATAAAATAATAATGAAGCCACTAAGTAACCAAACCATGTATAATACTCCACTCCACTACAATGGTGCACCAGACAAGGGTAGGACGAAACAAAGAATACACAACAGTAAATACAATGTGATGGTGGAGTAGAGATGAGCGATATTTTCAAAACTGTGATTTAATCACGGTGATTGATAATTCACTGGTAACTACAGTGATTGAAATTGCCAAATAACAGGTACTAATAATGTCGTTCTTTCAAAATTGTTACATACTCAAATTTATTTCATTTTGTTTTGTTTACTAAAATATTTAGAGGGAGAAAAAAAAATGAATTATAAGTTTTGCAAAGCAAATGTGTTAGAAGCAACAGATATACAGACTGAAAACTGGCGGATAAAGTTGAAAAATTAAATGTAAACAAACATTGATTTTGTGTTAAAAAAGGGAAAATTTGGGATATTTTTTAATTTCTTCAATGAAAAGTTAAAAGATTCTTAAATATTTAATTATTAATCGAAATGTATGTGGTCTTTGGTCGCAATGAATATAATTTCTTGTGCAAAAGGTAAGTAAGAAACTAAATATATCAAGATCAAATAAGACATATTGCACATAAAACTTTTTTCTTGCTGAACTTTGTGTATATTACTAGTATTTATTAATTTCTTGAATGAAAACATTAAAATTCGGCAATTTTTTTTATTATTAATTGAACTCTTAGCAATTTCTCTACATAATGAAACAAGTTCCGTGTGCAAAAGGTAAGTAAAAAGAAAAATATAACAAAATATATACTCATAACTTTTTGTTTCAGGAGTTTGTGAATATACCTCTCAATTGGTTAAATACTAAGTTAGTGACAATCGATGAAATGTGTCACCAAATACATTAGTTCCGTATTATGTTTCCCCAATACAACAGTTCATTTCCTTTCAAAACTATTCTATTATTCTACAAAAATATCATCAGATTCTAACAAAATAGAAAATAAAAACCCACCCTAAAATTTAACAAACATAAATAAACAAAAAAGAAAGAATCAGACAGGGACAGAAATACTTGTTGGTAATATTTGCTGTCCCTTTCACAAAATTTTAGTAAACGTCAAACTTTCGTTTCCCTTCACCAGTGTTGCCACGAAAAAAAAATATTGTAACCAATATTTGTGAAAAAAAATCAACAAATAAGAAAAAATATAACCAAAACTAAATTCGCAGTTTTTTATTTTATTTTTTTCAAATATAAATTATAATTAATACAACAGAGTAAGAAAAGAAACAAAAAATAACAAAATAAAATTTTAGTCTTACTAATTAATACATTTCTACAAACAAAACAAAAGCTCTATTTATAAGAAAAATAAATAACCAAACCCGGAGAAATCTACACATCTACACATTGAACAAAAAAATAACCAATTTTGGTTAGAAATAACCAAAAACGGCAACACTGGACACCACTTTGATTTTGTTTAGTAGTCTTTTCGTAGTATGTATCTAGTTGTCTCTTTCTTACGACTTAATAAAATACGTTATTGTCATTATTGTATTATTGGAATACTGTGATCACAATCACTGTTTTAAAGAACAGTGATTAATAAATCACGTTCACTGAGAACAACGTTCTTCAAAAATCACTGGATCGCTCATCTCTATGGTGGAGTAGTAGTTGTGGCAATAGAAGTTGTAGCAAAATGGTTGCAACAAATTACACTGGCAAGTTGAAGGAGCATGTTTGTTGAGTTATGAGAAGAAAGTGGCATCATCAGAGTTAATGAATAGGTTTCTTTTGTAGCACTTACGATACCATTTATTTTCGGTGCATATGCTGTTGCAAGTAAATTTATTACATAATAAAATATTACAAAAAAATATTATATTTTTTACCTTCCGTTAAGGAATATGGAATGGAAATAAAAAATTAAGAAATTCTGTCTTTCTATTAAAGAATTTAATTTCTTTTTATTTTAGTTTTTATAAAACTCCATATCGACGCCTCCATTCTATAACGTTCTAAGTGTACTTAGAACGTTTTTAATGTTCTTGCATTTTTAAATTCTACGTTCTCTAACTTAAATACTGTCAGAATTTGGTTAAGATGCGCCGATCCGTTCTGAAGTTATAGGGAAAAATCTACTTAGAATACACATATAGTCATATGGCGCGTGAAAACTTTGAGAGCTCATAACTCAAACTACACTTTTTCGACTTAGAATGTTATAGAACGGAGGCGTCGATATAATTATCATTCTTTAGGTAGTGTAGACGAAGAAAAAGAACAGTGTGGGTAAAGGCCTGAAATAGTATTTTCTTTTATCATCTAGTCGTCGTAGGCTAGATGTTCTAAACCCAGCTTAGACATCTCGAGCGTTCAAGCAAAAACCCTGAAAATAAATCGAATTACCATGAAATGTTTCTCAAATATCCACTCTTGGATAAAATTAAAACGCACAACATGGGTTGTATGTAGGGTTGCCAGATTCCGATTCGCAAAAAGCTGGACATTGGGTTTTAAAAAGCTGGACAAAACAAAAAAAAGCTGGATATAAAAAATACTGAGAAAATGTTAATTTTGGTTTTGTGTAAATAATTTTTATTAAAATATAATTTTTATTAAAGTAAAGGGTGATTTTTTAGCTATTATCTTTTTGACAATACTGGTTTAAACAACTCACCACCTTTCGTGTTTTGTTTCACTGTCAAACTTCTTGAGTTTGGTCTATAATTTAACCATGAATCGTCTTACAAACGAACAACGCTTGCAAATCATTGAATTTTATTATCAAAATGGGCTCTTGGAAAGTTGGCCGAAGATCCACTTCTTTATCGAAAAATTGTGTTCAGCGACGAAGCTCATTTTTGGCTCAATGGATACGTAAATAAGCAGAATTGTCGATTTTGGAGTGAAGAACAGCCAGAAGCATTGCAAAAGCTACCAATGCATCCAGAAAAAGTCACAGTTTGGTGCGGTTAATGGGCTGGTGGCATCATTGGACCGTACTTCTTCAAAGATGCTGCGAATCGTTACGCCTTTAGACTATTTTTTGTGGGGCTATGTTAAAGTTCATGTCTATACAGACAAGCCCGCTTCAATTGACGCATTGGAAGACAACATTTGAAGCATTTATTCGTGAGATATCGGCCGAAATGTTGGAAAAAGTATGCCAAAATTGGACTAAGCGAATGGACCATTTGAGGCGCAGTCGCGGTCAACATTTGCATGAAATAATCTTCAAACATTAAATTATATGGACCGTACTATCGATTCAAATAAAGATTTCATGCATTTTTCTGAATTTTATGTTTTTTTTTGAAAAAATTTCCTATAGCTCTTAAAAAATCACCCTATATAACAAATGTACAATCAGTGTTGGCTAACATGATTTGACAAAGTTAACATGAAAATTATTGCCCAAGTTATTGCAGTGTACTAAAAAAAATTTCTATTTAGCTGGACAAATTAAATTTTAGCTGGATAAGTTCAAAAAAGCTGGACAATCCAGCCAGGCTGGCAACCCTAGTTGTATGAGAGGCTAGATTGTAATCATAACTACCTGAAGAGTTGTAAGTCAGTTAAGTAAGTTGTTCACGTACATACTTTAATTAGGATTACGGCCCAGCTTTTCACACGATGTGTGTGAGTTATTAGTTTAACATCGACTGCAAAGCAATATATTTGAGAAGACTTTTAATAGCAACTATGTATATACTCTCAGAGCTTATGCAAGAAGATTACTGACATTGGTTCTCGAAAGATATATTTCTGATCTTTCCTTTTAGCTATCAGAGCTGAGGTTTGAATTTTCAAGCTGCCGCATAGTAACCAAGACACTATTGAACAATATGAAATCAATACAAACTGGGTTGTTGTTGTTGTAGCAGTTCGGCTGTTGTCTCCGGAAGCTTTTCCCTGTATATAAAATAAAAGTTGGATTGTAAATATAGTTGTATGCCTGTGTATTTAGGTAGGGATGGGATGGATTAGAGATGCAGGTAATATGTTGTTTGGTTGTATGTGTACGTTGTCCGATGTTAGGTGGTAGGTAGTCCAAGGAAGTCCGCTGTAGTCGTTGGATTCAGCCACAGGTCAATGGGTCGTAGGGCTATCTGCTTTGTTGGACAGCTAAAAATGTGCACCGTGTCGTGTAGTGCCTGGTTGCATGAAGGGCAGCTATCTGAGGTTCCAGGGATGATCCTAGCCCTATAGCTATCTAGTGTATTTGAATAGCCTGATCTAAGTTGGGCAAGAATGGTCCTGGTAACCCTAGGTAGCCGCCTTTCGGAATCGGAAATAGGTGGAGGATGCCGATTTATGACCCTGTTGTAGATGAGTTGATGTCTGGCTGTCCCGACCGTTGTCTGATGTAGGGAGTTTTGCGCCTCCCTAACAGACTGAAGGTCAACTATTGATGAAATTAGGTGGGTAATGTCCGGTTTATAAATCGTGAAGTCTCGTCTTATGTTGCGGGGGGAAGGGTTATTCATAACTGTACGATGGTTGGGATGGGTAGGTAGGTAGCAAGCAATAACGTATTGCTTGGTCAGCAACTCGTTATGTCTACAAACTGGGTAGAATATTATGGTTAGATATCGTTTTTTATCTTTTTAAAAATGATTATTTAATGTGGATTGTAGAATTTCAAGCTCAAATAAAAATAAATTGTTTGCCTTTATTGTTTCTTATTCAATTCATAACATCGCGCTATTAATTTTATTGCCCAGAACTCTTGCTACAAAGATCAAACTTTATAGTGCATAATATGACAATACTTTTACAGCTGTTTCAGTTATGCTACAAACACATACGACGCTCCACGTGCCGCGTATTAATGTTTCAATTGCCGCCTTAGTTAAGTTGAATGTGCCATAGTTATTTTAAAGGCGCCAGCTCCAAATTATAAGTAGAATAAATAAAAAAATGAACTGTTGATTATTATTTGCAACTTACTGTATTAACAGCATTAACCAATTAATTGACGCGAGCAAAAATTGCAACTAGCCAAAGTGTGTAGTAGCAGCATCGGCACATGTTGGCGGGCTGCCTTTAAAGTAATGATTTCCATACGGATAATAATTGGTCATTACAACCCTTCAGTCAGGATTACGACCTAGCTTCTCACACCACTTATGTTGTGTTATGTTAATTTTAAACATAAGTGGCGGGACCTACAGTTTAAAGCCGACTACGAACGACAGATTTTTGAGAGGCTTTTCATGGCAATTTTTTTTGCAAGAAATCTGCTGAGAAGAAGTCGCCAAAGAAATATTTTCATATTATCGTTTTGATGTCTGACCTGGGGTTTGAACTCGGGCCTTCAGTCTAATAAGCCAACACAATACCTACTAGAAAACGGCGACTTCATGAAAATTATAATGAACCGAATTTTCATTTGCGATTCTTTGTTAAAACGTTAAGAAATAGAACCATTTCTGAAGCGAATGATTGCAGACAATGAAGGGTAGGTAAGTCAAAAATGTACAAAACGGATTATGTACGAATCAAGTTTTTAAGCCAGGATTAGAACTAATAGAGATAATGCTGTGTGTCTGATGGAGTTGGAAGAACATTATTAACAATGAGCTTCTACAATCTGAACAAACGTTGGCTTCTGATATCTACTGCCAATTATCCAGATGGAAAAAGGCAATTTAATAAAATCGAACAGTACCGTTGAACAGACAGAATGTTGTGTTTAATCAAGACAGCGTCAGACTTCGCGTATCTTTTATGACCTGCCAGAAACTGAGAGTTTAACTTGGAAGTTTTTGTGTACCTACTGTATAGGCTAAATGTTGCGCCTTCAGATTATCATTTGTTTCGATCTTTGCAGAACTCTCTTAATTGTATATGGGCAATTTCGTGTCAAGTGACCCAATTTTTAAAATGGATGTCTTCCGATTTGGATGAAATTTGCACCAAGGTTAGTACTATTGGATAGTTGGCCAGACACAAATTTTCAGCTCTATCAGTCAAGAACTGCCGGAGTTAGAGGGGGTCAAAGTTGGATATTTTGGTCATACAGGGTTTTTTAAAATGTGTGTAACTTTTCACCTATTGGTCCTAGCAAAAATTTTCCAAAGGATATTAGATAGCTATTTCTTCAGTCTTTCAAAAATAATTTTTTTAATTTAAAAAATTTTTTTTTTTTATTTTTTTTAAATTTTCCACTCGCATTCCATTAAGTGACCACAAACCTCTTAAAGGAAAAGAACTAAGCTTTCTTTGAGCACAAAAAAAAACATCCATTAAAAAAATATAGTGCATATGGTAAAATTTAAAAACTTTGGTTTTGAGTTAAAATATTTTTTTTTATAGATATGCCTCTTGCTACTCTTCATCCAAATCGGAAGACATCGATTTTAAAAATTGGGTCACTTGACACGAAATTGCCCATATGTATATTTATATTCCGTAGAGATACGCAAGACTCAATTGGATCAGTTTTTCGCTCAGAAAACTCAAAAGTGTAACATGCTACATTTTTGCTTTAATAAATCTTGTTATAAATGCAATCAAATAGAGTTTAATTTCTACTTCTTTTTCGACTACCTAATAAGTACCCAACATTCATCAATTTAATACAGAATCATTTTCTAAAATCAATTTCTTTTAAGTTTTTCAAACCTCATTTCATAATTCCAAAGAGTTGAACTAATTTTCCTTAAAAAAAGATCATCGAGTTTATTAATAGATGCCGCAATAATTCAAAAATGTTCCATATTCAAATGCATTTGGTTTTTAAATGCAAAAAAAAAATTGTTTTTTTTTTTTTTTTTTTGATTTTTATTGATTTTCTTTTATTTTAAAAGTTATGAACATTTTAAGGTGTATGCATGTGTGCATGCAATTGATTGTGCGTTCATGTTTGTATTTGTCAGTTCATAATGAAAACAAAAATACACTCTCATATAACAAATACACACACATGTTGTTATGGTAATACAGTCTACGTGTAACAGAATTCCGAGGAAGGACGAAACAGTGGCAGAGTAATACTATAAATAACGGTATATATATTACCATGGTATGTTTACTTTTTGGTTGTTGTTTTTTTTTTTATTGTGTTTTATTATTTTTAATATTCATGCTCAGTATACAAGTGTTGGTTGGTTTGTTTATTTATTTACTTGTTGTAATTGTTGAACTTGTTGAAGTAGTTGTAATATTAATTGTTATTGTTGCTGTTGCTGTTTTTGTTTACTGTTACTGCCTGCGTTGTTATTTTGTAGCAAGAGAGCGAACGTAAGCGAAGGTAAGTTAAAATATGCGAAAGTAATTGTTATATTTATAGACTCTCTCACTTCCAAATATGGTACTCTCGTTGTGTACACAATTTTCATACAACTCGGTGTGTCGGCGCGTGTATGTTTATTAAAATGTACAACAAATAAATACACCTATGGTACTACAACAACAAATACAACAGTACAACCACACGAACCAACAAGCAACGGCAACGACACCTGTACAACACCTGTAGAATTTTATGAAATCCTGTCTTGTGTTTCCTTCCTGAGTTCTTTCGGTTTGGAACAAGTTTAGCAGGATATTTATGTATTTAGAAATTGTGAATTGTGTTATACAACAACAAATAACAGCAACAAAAACAACAATAATAATAATAATAACAACAGCATTTATAATAAATAATACCTCGAATACTGTTTTTACGCGAATTTTATTTACGCGAAAATACATAATTTAACGAGTTTCAAAATAAATATTTCATTCTGTTTTACGCGACTTGATTTAAGTTAAAGTGATTTAAAAATCTATTTATTTTTGCAATAAAAACATTTTTCGCAATTGATTTGGAGTATTTTAAATTAAACACACAGTTGGCAGCACTATAAATCGTGTGGGACGAAAAATAACACAAATTGCAAGGGTTTCCCTTGTTTATTTCAAACAAATAAATAAATTTTAGTTCTTATGGCCTCCGCTACGAAACAAACTAAAGGAAAGCTACTTGATTGAAAGACAAAATCGAAATTTTAGCTCCTGTAATCGGTTGAGAAAACATTTTAGTTTGAGCAAATCTATCGCAAGGATGATGAAAAAAATAATAATTTCTAAGGAAATCTGTGCCTGCTGGAATAAAATTAAGTGCTCATATATCATCATATGTACATTAGAGCGACTCACCAAAAAAAGTCCTCGATGTACCCCAATAAAAATGAACCTTGGACTTTTTTAAAATGACATTTTAAATATTTCGGCTCCAGCTTTGACCTCTCGTGAGCTGGACCATTTTGAAAAAGGGTCTATTTTTGGATGTTTTGTTAATTTGAGGATCTGTTTCCTTAACAACATATACAATATGTATATCATAAGAAAGGTTTTTTTAAGGCGCGTCCAGCTGTATATACAATTTTTCCAAAGAAGATCATCCATGTCCTTTTTTAAGGATATTCTGTGAAAAAAAACGGTTTTTGAATTTTTTGTTCGGGGTTGTTTGTAATAATAATGCCAAATTAACATATTTTAACCTTCATCTGCCACCTTTACGGCCTCATTAATGGATGGGTAAAGGGGGAAGAGCAGAGGCGTTGGGTTGTTATGTTTCTAGATGCCTATGGCCTGCTATAGACAGTGCAAGAACAGGTTGGCTTCTGAGTTTGGATAAGGCCAGTTTAAGGTTAGTTATAGGATTTATCGTGAGGCACTGCGAGATTAGATCGCTCACGGGGATCTGGAACAGGTCCCAGCCGGACTATTGCAAGGTATGTTGCGATGAGGAGTAGTTGAAGACTGTCGAGCAACTCCTCTGTAACTGCCCAGCCCTTAGTAAGTTGAGGTTGAGGACCCTCGGCAGGGGCTTCTTTGAGGATTTGAATTCTGTATCGTGAGCCGACATCAAGGCTTCTGGTTGAGAAGTGCTAGGGCTTCAGCAGTATAGTCGTGTTCTCCCTTCTTTGTTTTGTTTGGTCTGTGTTTTTTGAAGTCGCCGTAGTCTAGAAGAAAGTGTGTTGGCTTATTAGACGAAAGGCCCGAGTTCAAATCCCAGGTTAGACATCAAAACGAAAATATGAAAATATTTCTTCGGTGACTTCCTCTCAGCAGATTTCTGGCAAAAACTCTGAGAGTAAAAATTGCCATGAAAAGCTTCTCAAAAATCTGTCGTTCGCAGTCGACTTTAAACTGTAGGTCCCGCCACTCATGTATAAATTTAACGCACACAACACGAGTGGTGTGAGAAGATAGGACGTTGTACAATGGGTCAATTCGACCTCCGGTTACTATACTTGTCACAGTTGACAAGTACACGTCCTCTAACCTAACTTAACCTTGGTCTGTGTAATTCCTCCGCTTCCCATTCTACCTTTCCTACTTCCTCTCCTTTTTCCTATTCCCTCTATTATCCTTCCATTTCAAGGAGGTTGTACAATGGCTCAATTCGACCTCCGGGTACTGTACTTGCCTCAATTGACAAGTACACGTCCTCTAACCTAACCTAACCTTATAGCCGTTACCCTAATACTATTTCAACTATCTTTGAAACTTTGCAAATAATCCATCCGCAGTTGTTCCATTTTATTTTAAGTATTTAAATTATAGTTTTTTTTATTGAAATTTCAAAATATCGATGAATTCTATTTTTTTTTTATTCAAGCACTTTGTTGTACTCTGGTCTTACTTTGAAGTCGAAAAGTCAATAATATCGTAACCCCGATAGTGAAATAATATCACAATATTTCTCATAAAGTATTCATATTTTAAATGTCTAGTTGATGATGTTATGATCACCGAAATGTTTGCTGGGTACATTAGCAAAAGAGAGTATTGATCTTTATGAATGGATTGATCTTATGGAATTTCATTTTAGTCATGCAATTGAATGAATTTAAACAAAAATCGTAACATTGTTAGGATTTTTACGTAATTATTGTTGTCCAGTCTCATGGATTTCTAAAAATTTTAAAAGAAAATTTCTGCTTCAAGGTGATAAATTCTATGTAAATACTTTGTTTTTTTTTAGTTTTTAAGGATTATTTCATGCAAATGTCAACAATGAAGTCGCCGTGTTCTAGTAGGTAGTGTGTTGGCTTATCAGACATGAGGGCTCGGTTCAAACCTCAAGTCAGGCCTCTCCAACTAAACGAAATCTGAAAAAAATATTTCTTCGGCGACTTCGTCTCAGTAGATTCCTGGCAAAAACTCTGAGAGTAAATAAAATTGCCATGAAAAGTTTCTCAAAAATCTGTCGACTTTAAACTGTAGGTCCCACCTCTCATGTATAAAAACAGCACACACAACATAAGTGCTGCGGGAAACTAGGTCGTAATCTTGACTAAACGGTTGTATTGACCAATTATGCATGTATGTATGAAATGTCAACTACGGCAGCGATAATGGCTGAACATGAGAAAATTTTTCTATCTCCACAAAAAAATTGTCTAGTACGGTGAATTCTTAAACTTACCAATGTCGCGTGCCGTGTGGAATATGAAATCGAATACTATTCAAATCGAATATCTATCAAATCTAGTATAAACCCTTAATTCGAACAAACTAAAGAGGGATTTTTCTTTTGAAAACAACGCTCAGAAGATGACCCTTATTCACGCAGTGCATTGTGTTGAAATACAGGAAAAATAGTTTGTAGGAGAATGGAAAGAAGGGTAGTATATGACAATTTTATTGTAAATGACTAGAGTATATGACTTCGTCACTTTTTTGAGAATTGCTTTTTAGTAATACAGTCGAACTTCCCTATAATGAATCTTGACGGGACCAGAAAATCTCTTCATTATATTGAAACTTCATTATACAGAAATTATATTTTTCCCCCACTTTTTATTTAAAATAATTAGGCATATTAGTTTGGGTTACACTTTTCCATTTTTCTTCCACATCAAAACCTTGTAATACCAAATAAGAAACGCATTATATAAAAATTATATTTTTTTCCATTTTTATTTAAAATAATCAGGTATTTTAGTTTGGATTACACTCTTCCATTTCTCTTCCTCAACAAAACCTTCTAATACATTAAGAGATTAATGGCTAATGGATATAGGAAGATTTTTACCACGTGCGGCAGTTAGCCATTTGAGCATTGCTTCATCAATATCCTCAAAAAGGCAGGTTCGAAGCCTTTTGCGTTTAGTGCTCAATTGCTCGTCTTCTACATTTTTTAGAATCACAGCCTTGTTTTTTAAAATATTTGATAATGTGCTGAGAAGAATTCCAAACTGCCTAGCCACATCTTTTTTTTTAATCCTTCTTCAACTTTATTAATAATTAATAATTTTTTTTCAAGAGAAATGCTACTTCGCTGCGTCATTTCCGATCACTGAACACCGGCACCTGATGTCAAAATTGTTATTAATGTGGCTTTCTTCTTTTTTTTTGTTCTTATTTTCCTCTTTTGGGAATCCCCTCATTATATGTGGCATCTTTCTCGGTACACAGAATTGTTAGTATGCGTAACAGAAAATTGTTTGAAAAACTCATTATATGGAGACAAAAACGCATGTGAGTCAAATATTACACCTGCAAAATTGCTTCATTGTATAGAAAACTTCATTGTATGAAAATTCATTATAAGGAGATCAAAAACAATGAAATTGGAACGGAAAAAGTTGTGTGTTTGAAATCAATTTATAATAGGGAGAGCTTCATTGTATAGAAGTTCACTATAGAGAAGTTCGACTGTAATTCCCACTTTCTTTTTTATATAGTCAGTAATCATTTATAATGTCAAACAAACAATCAGACAATCACAAAAACCCAGTCACTGATGGGAATCAAAACCCACGGCCTCTACGCTTGAGGTTTAACAAACTACTGACTAGACCTTCGGAGCACCCAAACCCAAATAATTTTATTTTTTTTTTCAGGACCAAACAAAAGCAAAATTTTTAATTAAATACAGTACCAAATAGGAATTTCAAATTTAAAAAAAAAAAACGTAAAATATGATTTCATACTGTAGTCCTGTATACACTGAATTGTTTATTTTTATGAAAAACCCCAAAAATCATTTTAATTGCGTTTTGGCCATGAGCTGTATTGTTCATTTTTGGGCTTTTCAATCATTTTTGTTATTGTCAAAAATGTTTGAATCATTCGCTGCAATATCTACTATTTCTAATTGTTGCTTAAACAATTATTTATAAACTCCACACTGATAATGATTTTTTGTTTTCGATATCATATTTGTGTATCATGTTGTATCAACGTACCATTTGCCATTTGAATTGAATTTTTAGATAATTATGTGCATAACCACGAGAGCGGATTGATGTGTTGCATAATTTGAAATGAATGAGTTTTGAAAAACTATAAAGAGTTGGGCAAATCATATTTCACCCAATAATACAAATTGTATTCCATTGGATATTTAATGCGATGAGCAGATGAAAAAATTTATGCAAATGAAATGAAGGGCTATCCATTTCGTGGTTTCAAAAGTATGGGACTGGAATTCGACATCTGTCAAACTATGTTTATTTATTTATTTATTTATTTTGCCTATGGAAATGCACCTTGCAGGCAATTAAGTTACATTACAATATTAAAATACTAAAAAACTAAGAATTTAAATATTTAATTACATTATTTTTTATAACATTATTTGATAATGAAAAATCAATTATCATATACAATTTATTAAATTCATAACACATTCTCCTTATTGGATCAGCACCAGCATAGTTGGATCTAAAAAATTGAATTGATAATGGGGAAAAATGACGTGACGGACGTTGAGGAATATACAATTTATTAAATTCATAACACATTCTCCTTATTGGATCAGCACCAGCATAGTTGGATCTAACAAATTGAATTGATAATGGGGAAAAATGACGTGACGGACGTTGAGGAACATTAAATGAGATGTTATGGATTAAAAAACTGGAGCCAATATCACCGTTTTATAAAAGAAAGTACACTCCTAGCTTTATTTACTGTCATAGCTATGTGCGGAATAAAATTTAGTTTGGGATCAAGTAGAACTCCTAGATCCAGGAAGTTATCTACAAGCTCAAGCTCATATCCATCAAATGCATAGTTTGCAGGAATCGGATTCTTTCTTACAAATCTCATGTATTTACATTTATTAATATTAAGCTGCATTAAATTTAAATTACACCATACATGAAACGAATTTAGGTCTTTTTGAAGAAGTTTTTGATCGGATCGAGTCACTCGAATCATTCATCAAAATTTACAGTAGTAGTTATTGTTGCATTTACAAAAGAAGAGAAAAGAAAAGACAAAGACAGCAAGCAAAGCACACACACAACCTTCTAGCGAGTATTGTGGTGTTCGTACTCGAATCATACTTATTTTGTGCTTCGTGTATATGTTGAATCATGGAGAGTCGAAATCAACAACATCGTGCGTATTGTTAAGCATGAGTACGATGAGTATTTCAAGTGTAAATATTATACGCGATAAAAGCGTTCTCAACGCTATTACCATATTTACTAATTTAAGAATAATTGAATTGATTTCAGAAGTTTTTTTTTGTCGTGTTGTCACTTCGTAAAAATAAAGTCATAAAAACATAACAATAACAACAACAGAGTTTATCCAATGATTAAAATTTTAATTTCAATTATTTGCCATACCTGTGTAGCGATTTATGTACACATGCAAGTACAAGTCTTTTGTTTTAAATCCTATACAATTTAAATGTTTATTATTTTATTTTTTACAATATTTATTATTTATTTATTTGTTTGTTTACCTGTAATGACAGCGGAGAGAGAGAGAAAATATATAAATAAAAATAAAACGAAGAAAAAAAAAGATTAATAAATAAATAAAATTTCAATTGTGATTGTATTTTTAAAGCTGCATGTTTTAAATAAAAAACAAGAAACAACAAAAAAAAATTCGAGATAAAATATGGCAGTTGATTAAAACAAATAAAAATAAAAAAATAAATAAAAAGTGGAAACAAATACTTTTAAAAAGTAACAAATTTAAATAAAGCGTAGTGCTTTATAATAAATTTATTTAAATAAAAATAAATGTTAATAAAAATTCAAAAAACGTGTGTATACATATTTATATTTTATTTTATTATATAAAATAAATAAAAACAACTAGAGGTGTCATGAGAACACCCAGTTATTTCGATTGCTGAATTTCTTTTCACAACATAATCGAAATGAATTTATAATTTTGTTTACGTTTCATGCGATATATTTCATACGAAAATCATATTCAAAAAATATGTAGTAATGTCGTATACACATACAGTATGTGAAAAAAATTAATTTCCAAAAGTAAAAATACAAAATCGATAAATGCATATATCATATGTATTTTTTTTTTTTTTGTATTTTATTTTAAAATATTATTTACATTTCCTCATTTTGTTTATCATATTAACTTTAATAAGTCCAAAATTAAAATTTTATTAATAAAAACTGCATTTCATGGTTAAACCGGGAAGAAGAATAAATTAACTCAAAAAAAATGTTGAAAATAATAAGTTTCCACTCGTTTAAATAGCCGGATTGTCAAACACATTTGAGGGACATTTTAGAGAGTCATGCATTGTTATCTACTAATTTTAGACACAAATTCAGAATGATTTTATTCCAATTTGTATTGAAACATTCTTCCATTTGAAGTACGTTTTCTAACGTTGCCTCAGTAACATAGCCTAAGCAGTGGCCACAGTAAAATTATGAAATTTTAACTACAAGGAATTCCGTATCTTTTTTGGCTGTATAACTGGAAGCATTGTCCTGTTGGAAAACGAATTGATTACCTATTAATCGATTTCCCTTAGGTTGAAGTACAAATAGGAATTAACTGCGCCTTCTAAAACAGTGGTGGGCATAGTCGAAATGTCCTATTACATGTGATAGGCCAAGAAATTTCTGCTGACCTTCGTTGATACACCTACAACACTATAAGCTTACTTGTGTGCAGCGTTGCCAGATTTTTTTTAAAAAAAACTTTATTTCAGGGAAAAAGAAACTTTTTTACAAAAAAAAAAAACTTGCTTTCTACAAAAGTACCAACATTTTTAAAGGAAATTTCGGAGCCCGGTGCCCTCTGTTGGTGTTTTTTTGCGTTTTTTGTCCGGGACTAATAAAATACACAATATTTTATTTAAAAATGTAAATATTTCCTGTTTTAATGCTGAATTTATTGAAAAAAATTTTAAATTTAATTTTGTCGAAAAAACTTGTTTTGTTAGAAAACAAATTTAATGAAAACTTTTTCGGATCTCCAAAAACTTGAAAAAAAAGGGAAAACTTGGCAAATGGCAACGCTGCTTGTGTGGTTTCTTATAATGATCGTGTGTTTGTTGCTTTGTTTGTTGTTTTGTGTTGATCTCAAAAAACAAAATCAATTCAGTTGATGTTTAGCACTTGATGAAGCAAGACCTCGCTACGCAACTTTTTTGAATGATTTTTTGTTTTTTGCAAATACACGCAGCAAAATGTTTGATAAAAATTGGGAATATGATTTTTTTTTTATAGAGAATATGAATGGTAATGCACAATGTATTGTGTGTTATTGCACTTTATGTCGTAATTCTTTTTTTTTATAAAAAGACATTACGAGGCTAGCCATGGATTTTTCGAAAACATTAAAGGGTAGGGTAGGACTTTAAAATTATTGCAATTTTTTTTTAAAATTCATGGTTCATTTATACATCAATCAATATACAGTCGAACTTCTATAAATTGAATTACCATTATCCAGAAAAAAACTTCAACTTATGGAAACTTCAAGTTAAAGAAGCAAAACTTGATAGAATTTCTCTCCAAGATGCTGTTTCTGTGCTTCAACTTATACAAAATTCAAGTAATAGATGTTTAAATTATAGAAGTTCGACTGTATATATACACTTGCATACATACATACATACATAAGTTCATTATGTAATAACATACACACAACACAATAAACCAATTTTTTTTTTCTTTTTTATTTTCTCAGTGTACGATTCTCAAAAATTAAGTTGAATTTTGTTCTTCGCTGCTTTACCAACACAACCAAAACTATGATAGTATGTGTTTGCCCTACACTGTTCTAAAATGATGCTTTATGCCATGCATGAACAGTGCCATGAAAGTATTTCAATCTTATAATTGATTCATCTTTCTATAAATAAATTGTTGGACTAAAGCTCACGAGATTTTCGTTATAAATCGACATCCTTTTTCCATATTGAGTTTGTTAACATAGTAACCAGAGATCAGCAACGAGTATTCAAAACGATGAGTAGATTCGAGTCATACTTATTATTTCTGATACTTATACGCATTCATACTTATTTTAATATGATACTCATTCTACTCATACTCAAAGTTGGAAGTACTCGTCATATTCATACTTAACAATACGCATAATGTTATTGACTTCGACTCGTCTCTACTTAACATTTACACGAAGCACAAAATAAGTATGATTCGCGTACGAACACTACTATACTCACAAGAAGATTGTGTGTATGCTTTGCTTGTTGTCTTTGTCTTTCCTTTCTGGCTGTAAATTTTGATGAATGATTCGAGCCACTCGAATCACTTATAAGTATTATAAGTATTTTTCTAAAGTTATGAATCAGAATGAGTAGACGTATGAATCAAACACATTTCGAATGTTGTGAGTTTGATGTCAACGTTGTACTCATACTCATTGTAACCTATACTTATAAATCAATGCTGTAGCGAGTACGAATGAATCAGAGTAGTTGAATTTCAATTCTGTTGATTCACTCATACTCAAAATTGCATGTGTGCTTATGAGTAGCGGAAAAACGATTCATTGCTGATCTCTGATAGTAACCTAAGTTTGTGACTGCGACAAAAGTGGTCATATAAACACGTGTATTGTAGTTTATTGCATGTGTTGTCTAGGTGTTAAATGCATTATGATATAAACACAATAGATGCAACGCAGCAAGTACAACAATTTTGCAATTGCAGCCTCAAGTTAGCTGCATGTGGCAAAGCTTATCAGTGGCAAAGCATAAGCAAAACAAATAAAAAATAAACATTTCATTAATTCTTCATCAATGGTGCCACAAAAACGTTCTTTCTCCATTTCATTAATGTCCTTGTATTAAAAGCACTAATCCTCTCATTGCCAGCACAAATCCTCTCACTATAAGCATAGTTAGTGCTCACTGTTGCGAATGAAAATAGAAATTATCCTAAATGCGAAGCAGCATCTTTGTTGCTTGTTGTTGCGTTGCCTTAAAAATAATAATTTCCATATACACTCATGTATTCTATTTTTGCGAGATTGCTGTGATTGATTCGTTGAGACTATTGTGTATCAGGCATTAAAAGTTTTCGTAATAAAATTCAATTATTTGCAAGCATTGTTTGGCTGTTAGTTTATTGTTCAGTGTAATGTGCTAAACCTTATTGAGTGACATTGTCACATGCTAAAAAACACATTTTTTTTTTTGCAAATAAAATCGCACGCTCTCATGTTGTTTACAAAAACCGAAAATTAAAAACAGAAGCCTGATCTAATAAATCAGTGGCATGGACAAAAGACTTCTCCTTATGATTGATTACGAGTATATATGATTATGATAATGTCATTCTCACTTGTGAATTTCTAGCCCCCAACCTCCGACGAATGATAAGTATCTTCGTTTCAGTATATAAAATAAAAATAAAAAACAATGTTTAATACACTCAAACCTCGTTTTATGCGAATTCAAATTTATGCGGTTTCAAAATTCTAAAATTTTTTCTTTGCAAAAACGCTTTTAAGGAAATATTGAATGTTAAAATCTAAAAAAATGTGTTGTTCGTAACAAAGTTACTACAATTTTTAAATTTTTTCGACATTTCCGGTTCTGATGTATGAAGTATTATTCAAATGCTATGGACGTGGAGTAATATTATATTTTTATTTTATTGAAAAATTATGTATTTTCTTCATTATTTGGAATTTTGTATTAGTTGTTGTTTATTTCCTATCTTTTTCCTTATTTTGTATGGTCTCAGCAAGGGATTAATTTTTTGTTGATTTTTTATATGCGATTTTGTTTGAATTTTAAGCGTTAAATTTGAATTTATGCGCTTTTTTATTTAAATCCCTATTAGTGGATTTTGTATGAAGCTAGTGTATCGTTTTATGCGAATTTGAATTATGCGATTTTTTGCGAAACGAATTAATCGCATAAAACGAGGTTTGAGTGTAACTATATTGTATTGGATAATGGAATGACGTCAAAACAGGGTTTAAATAAATAGCACAGCCAGTGAGTACAATGTTATTAAAAGGTTAAGTAACAAAAAAAAAATATATATTTATAAATAACATAAAAATAATAGCGTTGTATAAAAAAAAGAGAGCACAACGTTATCTAAGAGGTGTTAATTGTTAGAAATAAAATAATAAAATAAACAAAAAAAAAACAATAATTTATAAAGATTAGATTTGAATGAAAATGTCACAAATATTTCTATAAATCCTAAAAGATGACATTGTATAGAATTTCAAGGTCAAAGTGTTATGTTGCAATTAAATTTTATATTTTCATTTATCATTAAACACAACATTGCTTCTACCTAAAATTAGTTTAAAATCTTTTAAACAATTATTAACCTATTGCTGTAACGATATTAACAGACACAAAATGCTGTAAAATTTCTTTTACTACCATCTTTAGCTAATGACTTTATGTGTGTTCGGTTAAGATCCTGGTTCGGACACCACGTCCCTGTAAAAAGAAAAGCAAGAAACGATGGTAAAGTTACGAATATTCACTCATTTGTAAACGCAGATAACATTTCACAGCATAATGTGACATTGAGAATGCCTTCTAACAGAGTGAAATAGTATCTTTCAAATAAGAAGCTATAGTGTTGTTTGCTGCCGTTATTATGACCAGAGTTATTGCATTTTAGTCGAAAACTGGTTACAGAATGTTTTCGAACGCCAAATATTATTGTATATCTATGCACCAGCTACCGAACGATACATTTTTGTGGTGACCTTATTTTCAAATCACAGTTTTGGTTAAACTAAGAAAAATACTTCATGGGGGCACATCCAGATAACGTATTATTTGCTCCGCAAGCAGCCAAAATTTTCGTGTGGAAACTGTTTCTTATCCTGATCATCCACTTTTGTAAGATTTTGATTCCTTCCTATAACCCATTTTCCTAAAAACCTGCACAATGCACTGCATGAGTAGGGGTCATCCCCTGAGTGCTGGTTCCACAAAAAAAAAAAAAAAAAAAAAAATAATCCGATAACGCATCGTCGAGGCCGTTTATAATAATAGCCTTTCAACTGCGTCACACGTACGCAGGGGAAGGGTTTCGATATTCATATTTAATTTCATATTTTAACACATTTAAAATGGTTCTAATCGCCCTCAACTAGCACTTGTTTTAATGCAGTATTTTAGAATCGCACCCTTTTCCTTCAAGTTGCGACAGGGCATTTCAAAGAATTTATCGAATGGAAGAATGTATGGCAACGGTTTGTTAGTTCTAGAACTCATTCCATTAGATATCGTGCGCCAATTTATCCCCGATTTATATTGAAATTTCTCAGGGATAGCACTATACGTGTTGTCAGACATCATGGCTTAAATGCATGACAATCACTTGATTTCATTTTAAATCAATTTTAAGCCTAAATCAATTTCAATCAATTTTAACCTAGCTTCTCACATCACCCATGTTGTGTGTATTAATTTTATTTAATTTTTTATGGGGACCTACAGTTAAAAACGTAGTCTCCAAATGACAGATTTAAGAAACTTTACGTTGCAATTTTATATACTCGCCGAAGAAAAATTATACTTTTTTCATATTCCGCTTTGTTCGAAATTTCTGAACCACGGGCTTTCGTCTAATAAGCCAACACACTACCAATTAGACTACCAAGCCTTCTTACTTATAATACTTTGATCCATCTTTAGCTATTCATGGTGCAATATTGGCGATTAAGAAACTGAGCAAGAGAATCAAATCCAAAGTTTGTTATAAGCATCGTATTTATCAAGTAACGAAAAAAGCATTGACGTAACTAAGTGGCGAAATAAATATATTACACATCCGACCAAAAACAGAAACCAACCCTCATGTATTAGGTCGGAGCCCTAAAGTCTATTTCGAGAGTATACGACATCAAACACTTAAAACTGGACACGACATTTTTGTTCGAAAAACAAGACTTAATTGATTTTATTTTGAAATCATTCAAAGATCAGAGACGGAATTGTTATTTAAATGCTGGACGAATATAATTTATTTCAAAGTTAAAGAATTTACTCTGAATAAAATCGGAAAATATTTACTGAGAGTAACAAATAAAATGATTGCATATTTAAAAGCTTCTCTTACACCTTTTTTTAATCCTTTGTATGCTATAAACTCTATTTTTAACATTCTTGTACAAAAAAAAAAAAAAAAAAAAACGATTAGCAAGAATAATTCCGAGGGAAAAATTATTTTCCAAAAAAAAAAAAAAAAAAAAAATGAACGAAATAAATGTTTCCAATTGAAATATAGGTGGTGGGTGGATGTATTTATATTACCGTTATATGTACAAAATTGTACAGTGGTAGATAAAAAAAAAAAAAGAAAAACGAAAATGCTGAATTTTTTTTTTTTTTATCGCTGCGTAACGTTAATACATACATACATATATAATCGGCCAGGATTATGACTAGGGTTGCCAGATTCCGATTCGCAAAAAGCCGGACATTTTAAAAAGCTGGACAAAACAAAAAAAGCTGGACATAAAAAAATACTGAGAAAATGTTAATTTTGGTTTTGTGTAAATAATTTTTATTAAAATATAATTTTTATTTAAGTATAACAAATGTACAATCAGTGTTGGCTAACATGATTTGACAAAGTTAACATGAAAATTATTGCCCAAGTTATTGCAGTGTACTAAAAAAATTTCTATTTAAATGGACAAATTAAATTTTAGCTGGACAAGCATCAAAAAGCTGGACAATCCAGCCAAGTCCAGCCAGGCTGGCAACCCTAATTATATCCCAGTTTCTCACACCACTTATAATGTGTGTGTTTATTTTATACATAATTGGCGGGACCTACAGTTTAAAGTCGACTCTGAATGACAGATTTTTGAGAAACTTTTCATGGCAATTTTATTTACTCTCAGAGGTTTTGCTAAAAACCTGTTGAGAGAATTTTTTTTTTCGTATTTCATTTTTTCGAGATTTCTGAGCTAATACGCCAACCCACTACCTACTAGACTACGGCGAATTCAACATTAATACGTCGGTACATTTAAATAATAATAACAGAACGGAATTGAAACCAAACTCAAGAACCAGTTAGCATGATTCCATAATATTAAAGAATATATTCTAAAGGGTGATGTTTTAGCTATTATCTTTTTGGCAACGCTGGTTTAAACAGCTCACGCACGTTTCGTGTTTTGTTTCACTGTCAAACATCTTCAGTTTGGTCTATAATTTAACCATGAATCGTCTTACAAACGAACAACTCTTGCAAATCATTGAATTTTATTATTAAAATTCGTGCTCTTGGAAAGTTGGCCGAAAATCCACTTCTTTATCGAAAAAATGTGTTCAGCGACGAAGCTCATTTTTGGCTCAATGTATACGTAAATAAGCAGAATTGTCGATTTTGGAGTGAAGATCAGCCAGAAGCATTGCAAAAGCTACCAATGCATCCAGAAAAAGTCACAGTTTGGTGCGGTTTATGGGCTGGTGGCATCATTGGACCGTACTTCCTCAAAGATGCTGCGAATCGTAACGTCTTTAGACTTTTTGTTTGCGGCTATGTTAAAGCTCAGACAAGCCCGCTTCAATTGACGTATTGGAAGACAACATTGAAGCATTTATTGGTGAGATACCGGCCGAAATGTTGTAAAGAGTATGCCAAAATTGGACTAAGCGGATGGACCATTTGAGGCGCAGTCGCGGTCAACATTTGCATGAAATAATCTTCAAACATTAAATTATACGGACCGTACTATCGATTCAAATAAAGATTTCATGCATTTTTCTGAATTTTATGTGTTTTTTTTTTGAAAATTTTTCCTATAGCTCTTAAAAAATCATCCTATATATTAAGATACGCATAATAATTGCAGCATCCTACTTTCTTACTATTTATTCCCAGAACAAAATTGTGTTTAAATTATTTCTGTCGACACTGTATATTTTGATTTCCGCTTCCTTATAAAGTAGTATGTGTATGGTATGTGCATTACTACATATTCATACACCATCCATCCTGAGCGCACATACAAACCATCATTCGTATAATTCGTTCCCAACGGTTACAGCATTCGAATTATTGAGGATGATTTTTTCCTTTGAATTCTTTCCCGATTTCATGTTCAGTAAACTGGAAATAAAAATGAAATCAGCTGTATCGGCATTGCAACTGTATTTTTCTTTTTATTTTTTTTTCGTTGTTGTTCTGTCTCGAATTTGTTTTTTTTTTTTTAAGTTATTTTGGCTTAAGGGAGTTCTCTCTTTATTTTATTTTTCCGAATGGTCTACTTTTTTTTTCTGCCCCCCATGTTTAAGGTTTTCAGTTGTCCACAATACTGTTGTCTGACATTTTTCTTTCTACACCGACTGGTCATTTCGTAATTGACCGGTAAGCAATGACTATTGAACAATGGTTTGGTGGTTCGAATCACAAAAAAAAAGACAGAAGAAAATAGTCTTCAATAAATTTTTATTTAAATTTAAATATTTTTAAAAATATGCTGTATTTTAAGTACAGCGTCTTTCGTTAAGCGTTTCTTGTCTTTAAATTAAAATAAAACAAAGAATTTTGGGGGATATGATCAACATTTCATTATATATGGAATATAATATCACGTAAATATCCGTTCCGGCTTTTCTGGGTGGAGTGCATGCGAAGTGTCATATTTTACACTATTGGGCTTATGCAGCCCTTCCGAATTTGAGTGATTTCATGGGTTATGTTGCCTTTGATAAGCGCTGTAGTTTGTTCGATATAAGAAAATCCTATCGCAAAAAAATTTAACCTCACAATATAAATATAATATAACCTCCACGTGAGATGACCAAGTCTTTAAAACATACATACATACATACAATTGGTCATTATAATCATTCAGTCAAATTTACGATCCAGCTTCTCACACCACTTATGTTGTGTGCGTTATTTTTGTACATGAGTGGCGGAACCTACAGTTTAAACTGTAGTCGACTCCGAACGACAGATTTTTTTGGGATACTTTCCATAGCAGTTTTTTTTGTCGAATTTGACGAAATAATCCATTCGCTTGGTTACTGCTTTTGAGTGAATTTACAGGTAGGTGACATGGTGTGGTGGGTAAATAACATTCACACTTAACATCAAAGAAGGAGACATAAACAGCGTTGTTTACCGGCAACGACCTTTTATTTACTCTTAGTTTTAGCCAGAAATCTGCTGAGAGGAAGTCGCAGAACAAATATTTTTTCATATTTCGTTTCGTTGGAAATTTTAAACCTGGGGTTTGAACCGTGGCTCAAGTCACACTACCTACTAAGCTACGACGACTTCAAACACGCTCGTGGAAAATAATCAAAGTAACAAGTGCTGTGTGGAACGTAGCATCATGTTGTTGAAACCACATGTCGTCGGTGCCCAGACTGTTTAATTCAGGAAAAAAACAAAGTTGAAGGGAATGTAGGGCATAATTTTATTTACGAACTGTTGTTTACAAAACAGGACTTGAAAGCACCGAAGTTACTCTAAATTTTGACAAAACTGGGTGATTGTTTATACGTAGGCGTAACAAAAAATTAAGAGGAATATAATATAAAGCGGAAAACTTCAAAGGTTCTAAGATTTTAATATGCAGATATGAAAATCGGCATAATAACCGACTGCTGCGTTTTCTGTAACGGTATGGTAAGACAGATTTATTACTAAAAGTTTTTTAATGATGCTACACTACGTCAATGAGACGGCGGATGCCAACGCTAGGTTAGGTACGTTTTCAGGAGGCGATTTAATAGTTGGTCCTGACCCCCCAGTCTGCCACTTCTACGTCCTGGCCTCATCAATGGATGGGTCAGGGAGGAAGAGCAGAGGCGTTGGGGGAACGGATTGGGTTTGCTATTTCTAGATGTATATGGCCTGCTGTGGACAGTAAGAGAACAGGCCTTGGTTAAGGCCAGCTTAAGGTTGGTTGTACGTTTTATCGCGGGGCACTGCGAGATTAGGTCGCTGACGGGGATCTGGAACAGATCCCAGCCGGAATATTGCAGGGCATGTTGCGATGAGGAGGAGTTGGAGACTATCGAACACCTCCTCTGTAACTGCCCCGTCTTTGATAGATTGAGGACCCTTGGCCTTCTTTGAGAACTTGAATTCTGTGTCGAGAGCCGACATCAAGGCTCTCCACAGATTCATTAGTAGCTTGGGCTGGTTGAGAGGTGCTAGGGCTTCATAATTTTTTTTTTCTTTTTCTTTTGTCTGTTTTCTTTCTGTGTGATTCCTTCGCTTCCCATTCCTTCCCTTTCATACATAGCCTCCTTTCATCCGATTCCCTCTATTATCCTTCCCTCTCTAAGGACGTTTGTACAATGGGTCAATTCGACCTCCGGGTACTGTAATTGTCTTAATTGACAAGTACACCTCCTCTAACTTAACCTACACTTTCAGAATAAAGCATACATATACTCTGTCAGGCAACTGAAGAAATTTGTATTGAAATGTCAACAAAAGTAGTAGAACTTCTACAGATTTCCCTCTGCATAGCGGCCGTAGTACCTACCAATGCTTTAAATCTTTAATACAAGGAAAACAGAGAAATTTCCAAACGGATGTACAAGAGTTGATTATTTTAAAATAGAAAAGGCGGCAAGCCAGATTATAGATTTTTTTCTATTTACACAATATGATTTTAAAACTTTTGAATTGATGGATTATAGCAGAAATGTTATTTACCAAACTAAAGTGACAATTCACTTTATTATACCACACCCTGTGTAACACAATATTTTTTGTGTAACGCCTAATAGCTAGGTTTTACGCTTTTTAACAAATTTAACGAAATGAAAAGAAAAAAAACCTTTTTATTGATCGTTACAAAAAATATTCGTTTTTTAATTTACTGAACACAAAATGTTTTCATATTCCATTTGAAGGGCACTTCATATTAAATTCTGTGCAACGCACTCCATTGGTAATGGCAGGGGATGCAATTTGCATCGAAAAAGTTATGTCGAGTATGCATACAGTCGTTAAACAATGAATGTTTTTGTTTTTGTTTTAAAGCGTTATTTTATTACAAAAAAAAAGAATAGATTATTGAAACATAAATTCTTGTAATTGATGGTTAAACATTAAATGTTCATGTCGTACATATCGGGTGGTCCTATCTATTGGTTTAAATTTGAACCATTGGTCATTCTATTCCATCACAAAATTCTCTATATTATCTCCACCGAACGTAATGCATCGATTTAAGTTTGAGCAACGTTGGGGGTTTATGGGGGACTACGAGAAACAGAACGATTTTTCCAAAAAAAAGCATCTTTTCGAATGAAGTTCAATTTCATCTTGGTGGGTACATTAATAAGCAAAATTGCTGTATTTGGGGCTTGTAAAACCCCTATAAAACCACTGCACCCATTACGAGTGACTGTTTGGTGCGGTTTGTGTGTGGAGCGGAGGCATCATTAAACCACATTTCTTTGAAAATGAGAACGGCGCAACCATTACTGTCAATGGAGACACCTATCGCACCATGATAACAGATTTTTTTGTACCCGCTCTTCATAGTATTAATGTGAACGAGGTACAACTTGCCATGCCACAATCGATTTATTGCGCCAAACGTTTGATGGCCGTTTAATTAGCCGAAATGTTAAAGTCAATGGACTGCCAAGAAGCTATAATTTGACCCCGTTGCACTATTTTCTGTGGGTCGCCGTTAAAGAAAAGTTTTATGCCGACAAATCAAAGACACTGAAGCATTTGAAGCCCATTGCCGAGATACGACTCCATACACTCGAAAAAGTGCACGAAAATTGGTCCGATCGAATGAGGTACTGTGAGCATAGCTGCCAGATGAATAAAGTATCAAATCGTCAAATATTAGAAAAAAAATCGTCAAAATCGTCAAAGGCGTTAATGGAAATCGTAAAACAAATCGTCACAAAAAATAACTACATAAATTAAAAGTTAAGAAAAAAAAATTGTAGTGAAACATATAAAGTTAAGTCAATGTACACATTTTAGTTCAAAAATAAATAACCAACACATTTAACAAACAAAATTTAACAAGTCCTTTTAACGCTTTAATTATAAAACTAAACTTTAAAAACTTCACTTCATCTGATCTTCTTACTATTTACACCACTTATAACCGAAACAGAATACAACTCTCATGTATAGGCCGGTGCCTCAACAACTATTTTAAGACTTCTCGACCGCTAATGGAGAGGCCGAAGTTGCTCGTTGATGACGGTAGGGTATTGAACTCTATTCATTCATTGGTGCATCGTTGCAATGTGGCTTGTGTTTCACTGGTCTATCGCTATTACAACGGATTTTGCTCGAGCGAAATAATAGAACTTGTTCTCGAAAATCATGTATTCCTACGTAACACATCCGTATGTGGTCGATTGGCCAGTGAAACGCACACTGAATTTCAGACAAAATTCGTTCTTTAGTCGGACTATTCGTATGTGGAACTGCCTTCTTGCAGAGGTTGTAATTTTTTTGCTTTTAAGGGATGAAGAAGGCATAAAATACAGAAAAATCATCACAGGTGTTCGCAAATAACTTGAAAATATAATACTTCACTTCTCGTTATTACTAACCTAAATTTTCAATAGTAACAATTGCAAAGCAAATAAAAAAACTTAAAGTGGCCATTAATGTACTAAAGTAAAGAATATGACGTAAATTTTAATTTCCAAAAATCGTCAAAATAAGGGCATAAATCGTCCTATCGTCAAAATGATATTTTTTGAGCTCAAAATCGTCAAAATGACGATAAATCGTCAAATCTGGCAGCTATGACTGTGAGGCAAGCCGCGGCAGTCATATGAATGAAGTAATATTCCATTTCTAACCGTTTTTGTTTTATTGCGTTTGTAAATTTAAACTTTTAAATGGCCCACCCTTTAGAGGCTCCTTAATGGTTTTCATTAATGGTCAATAAATTCGAATTTTGAAAAGTGAAAGTATTGTTACCAAATTAGTCAGCTATGAGGAAATATTTGAGGACGTAATACAAAAAAATTGTATTAAAATGTCTGTAGAACACAACTAAAAATAAATTTAAAATCAAGGTGAAGGCTATGGGGGAAACATATTCTCAATGGAAAACAAAAACGTACAACAACAAAATGTCACTTAAGAAATGTCATTCATTCATTCATTCATTCTTAATTTCTTATGCACTCCCAACGATGTTCGTGAATTGATTTCATGAACCCCCTGCAGTATGCAATACAAACTTTATTTTCAGCTGATATTCTGTTAATAAAGTCTCTCTTATAATGTTCATCACCGCAATACAGTAATAAAAAAAGAAAAAAGAAATAAAAAAAACAACTACAAAAGTATTTGCATGCTTACACCCATACACATACATAATCAAAGACAAAAAACACAATGGCGTCATTGAGTTCTCTTGTATATATGTATGTATGTATGTGTGTATATACTGTGTACATATAAGAGAAGTGGAGGACTAAACGAAGAAAGAGTAAGAGATTGGAATGCATTTTTACAAGGTTTATTATTTTGTAAAGGCTAAAGAGTAGAAAAAAAAATTAACAAATGAAAAGTAAAAAAAGGAGATAAAAATCGTTAAAAAAAACCCAAAGGAAACAAGTTGAAAATGCCGTGTATAGGCAAGCATGTGTGTGGGTGAGTGAAATTTGTTTTTCTTGTTACGCTTCAATAGTTTCAATCGTCGTGCATAAGAAAACAATGTTTTTCTATAAAAACGTCGTATAGGAGGAGGAAGTTAAACAAACTCATGCTAAGGCTCTAAAGCACACGTACACATGTAAGTGTATTAACTCTCAACGCACCCACACACACATACTTGTTAAACTAACACAACAAACTTGACAGACCGACGAACCGATATACGTTTTAAGGCTTTAGAACAATTTTAATGAAGGAGAAGTTTACACTCGCAAACACACATACACCCACGATGGGCACCATTCCCACAGCCCACAAAATATGTACATGACAGTGGAATTTGTGTGTTGCTCAATTGGCTGTATTAAGTTCGTTCATTCATTGTTTATACAGCTGTTAACGGTTAATTAGAATTGATTACACTTCATTTTACCGTATAATGTGGCAATTATTGTACTGTGTTTACTTAACGTTATTAATTATTCTTTTATTTTTATTTATTAAATCTTCTAAATTATTTATTTATTGTAATTGTGTATGATAATTACAATTTAAAGGCTTAAATCTACATTAAGTCGGATTGATTATACAAATATCATTAAGGTTTTTAGTCGGAAATATTAAATTATTTTCATTTCTGGTTCTAAACTTAAGACATGTTTCAAGATATTTAAATAGAGAATTAAAATAAGTGTCATTAAATACTTTGCAAACCTTATTCTTAGTATGTTTATCTTTTCATATTAATGATCATGAAATGCCAAAAGATTCATTTTGAAATATCACTCATTCACGATTCAAATGTTTTAATTGATCCGGCCTGATAAAAAACATCAACAGCAATGTATTCTAACCTTAAAAACAACCTTGTGAAGAAACATTATGAAACTGGGAATTTGAATTAAACAGAATAAAATTAATGAAAAAAAAATCTATAAATCACAGGTAAACTGGCACTAACGACTGTGATGATTCAGAAAAGATGTAAACTGTTGGTATAAAGAAGTATTTTAAAGTGAAAAAGTCTTTCCAATATACGGTCTTGACGTCTGTGGTGAAAAGGTTGATCTTCACACAGTGTTCGAAAAAATACTCTAAAGTACGCAACGTTTATATACTCTACTGAATGTCGTGGGTAAAGAATACAAACGCATTCACTACAACGAGATCAAAACTTTTCGTTTCTATTTCAATGTTTGTGAAAATGTACGCAAACTCTAACATAACGTACTGAACAGAGTTCCCAAACACTATTTTTTAGTGTTTGTGTACAAAGTACACTAAAAAGATCAGTACACAACGAAAAAAATTGGGATTTAGTGAACTTTTTTTAAGTACACTAACATTTTTAGTGTACGCGAGAGTTTATTCAGTATTTTTAGAGATCGCGTTGAGGTTTTTGATGCCATTTATTATTCTTTAGGAATAATGGACAAATTTCGCTTAAGAATACAAATAAAAACTAGCCATTTTTCTCTCTCTCTCTCTCTTAATGAATGAGAACATAAACTCTCGCGTACACTAAAAATGTTAGTGTACTTAAAAAAAGTTCACTAAAACCCAATTTTTTTCGTTGTGTACTGATCTTTTTAGTGTACTTTGTACACAAACACTAAAAAATAGTGTTTGTGAACTCTGTTCAGTACGTTATGTTAGAGTTTGCGTTCATTTGTTGTGTACATGTTGTGTACGTAATGTGTTTGCGTACGAGTTCACAAACACTTAAATGAAAGTTAAAAGTATTTTATCAGTTACGTACATAATGGTTAGTGTACAGTATTTTTTCGAACACTGTCTTCACATCCCTTCATGTGTAGCGTAACCTCAACTTGGATAATAAATCTTCATGAGAGGAACTTCTCAAAACAAGAAAACTAGATTTAAGACTAAAAGAACATAAAAGAAATAAAACAATAAAGTATGAATGGAATTGAGAGTAACACACTGAGAGAATATTTAAGCCTTTTCGTTCTCTCCGAAGTGTATAAACAAAAAAAATGTACGAAACCGGGGGAGGATTCCACAACCTATATTCCGAATAGATCTCGAATATGATAAAAAGTTAAAATGATTAAAATCCAAAAGTGAAAGAACCATCAATTATGATCATACGAAAATTTATTATAAGCTTTCCTCAGTATGCATCAGAGATCAGCAACGAGTATTCAAAACGATGAGTAGATTCGAGTCATACTTATAATTTCAGCTACTTATACGCATTCAGACTTATTTTAATATCATACTCATACTACTCATATTCAAAGTTAGAAATACTCATCGTACTCATACTTAACAATACGCACGATATTGTTGATTTCGACTCTCAATGATTCAACATATACACGAAGCACAAAATAAGTATGATTCGAGTACGAACACCACAATACTCGCTAGAAGGTTGTGTGTGTGCTTTGCTTGCTGTCTTTGTCTTTTCTTTTCTCTTCTTTTGTAAATGCAACAATAACTACTACTGTAAATTTTGATGAATGATTCGAGTGACTCAAATCATTCGTAAGTATTATAAGTATTTTTCTAAATTTATGAATCTGAATGAGTAGACGTATGAATCAAACAATGAATCGAATGTTGTGAGTTTGATGTCAACGTTGTACTCATACTCATTGTAACCTGTACTTATAAATCAATGTTGTAGCGAGTACGAATGAATCAGAGTAGTTGAATTTTAATACTCTTGACTCACTCATACTCAAAATTTCATAAGTACCTATGAGTAGCAAAAATACGATTCATTGCTGATCTCTGGTATGCATCGTATACGGTGATCTTCATGGAAGGGATAAATTCTAATGATAATCAGTCTGAAAATTGTTCGCTACTGTTTTCTCTCGCTATCGAATCAAAGACAAAAATAAACGAATACAAAGGATCTGTTTTGTTCTTTGTTAATGAATTTGTTATTCTTGTATTCGCATTTGGTACTGCAATGGAAACTTATTTTAACATCTATTTTTAAAATCATATTCCATTTTAAAAAGTCTATAATAATCTCCAGAGCTGCTAATATCCAAAGTTTCATCACTCAGCATTGTTGCCAATTTGACGTTTTTCCCGTCAAATCTGACGTTTTTGCAATGCCAATTACGGGAAAAAATGCTTTTTAGCGGTTAGCGTGAAATATGGAGTTTTTTACAGCGCTTTAGCGTTTTTTAGCTTTTTTACTTTTAACGCAAACATTTAAATTTATATAGATTTTTTATTAAAATATTTTAAAAAGTCTCAAAAAGCTAAATTCTAAATTAAAAATTTTCAAATTTAAAAGAATCGATTTTTGTCCGAAAAATATATAAAAATTCTCTAGATGTTCAGTGGCCATTTTCGAACATATAAGAAAAAGTACACCATACAGACTATATGCAAACGGTAGTCCAGAGGGTGCTCTTTCCAACCGTGGTAGTGGGATAGCTGAACTAATTTTGTGAGTCGAGATTTTCAAATTTAAAAAAAATCGAAAATCAATCAATCAATCAATCAAAAAAATATATAAAAATTCTCTAGATGTTCACTGGCCATTTGCGAACATATAAGAAATAGTACACTATACAGACTATAGGCAATTGTTAGTCTAGAAGGTGCTCTTTCCAAACCGTGGTATTGGAATAGCTGAACTAATTTTGTAAATCGAGATTTACAAATTTAAAAAAATAGATTTTTGGCCGAAAAATATATGAAAATTCCATAGATGTTTAGTGGCCATTCTCGAACATATAAAAAATATTACACTATACAGACCATACGCAATTGTTAGTCTAGAAGATGCTCTTTCCAACCGTGGTGGTGGGATAGCTGAACTAATTTTGTGAGTCGAGATTTTTAAATTTAAAAAAAAATCGATTTTTGGCCGAAAAATATATGAAAATTCTCTAGAAGTTCAGTGGCCATTTTCGAATATATAAGAAATAGTACACTATACAGACTATACGCAATTGTTAGTCTAGAAGATGCTCTTTCCAACCGTGGTGGTGGGATAGCTGAACTAATTTTGTGAGTCGAGATTTTTAAATTTAAAAAAAAATCGATTTTTGGCCGAAAAATATATGAAAATTCTCTAGAAGTTCAGTGGCCATTTTCGAATATATAAGAAATAGTACACCGTACAGACTATATGCAAATGGTAGTCCAGAGGGTGCTCTTTCCAACCGTGGTATTGGGATAGCTGAACTAATTTTGTGAGTTGAGATTTTCAAATTTAAAAAAAATCGATTTTTGGCCGAAAAATATATGAAAATTCTCTAGAAGTTCAGTGGCCATTTTCGAATATATAAGAAATAGTACACTATACAGACTATACGCAATTGTTAATTGTTTTAACGTTAATTTAAAATTTTTAAACTATTTATTTGACGGGTTTCTGACGGTTTTGTAAAAATTTAATTTAGCGATTTCTGGCGATTTTTAAAGCCCAATTTGACGGGAAATTTTGAAAAAAATTTGGCAACACTGTCACTCAGGATGAACACTTTTTTGCATTTTATCATTCGTTTAAGGAACGCACTGCTGGTACGTAATACCCTCCTCATCTAATCAATATTTCGTTGGATTGTTTCTGTTTTATTGAACAACTTGGTTCCTCTGATGTAGTAGGTACTTGGAGGGGAAACAACAGCGTCTGTGAAATTGTTTTAGGTTGTTCTCTTCGATGTAGCCGTGAAAAAATTATTCTAGGTTTTTTTTTTTTTTTTTTCAAGAGGAGTGTAGTCTTTTAATTTTTAAAATTTTAAAAATCTTGATGAACATGATTTTCCTTTCCTAATTCGTACTTTGGCCGCTCTAGTTTGTATGAATGTATGTTTCAAAGCGTTTAATCAAATTAAAATTTTAAATTTCTACTAATTAGTTGGCACAGGCAAGCAGCTTCGTATGCATATCGACACTTAAAGCAAACAAAAAAAAAAAAAAAAAAAAAATAGGGAGTCCATAAAGAAAAACAATATGCAACGTTTTGTGTTTTCCTATTTTTTTTTTATTATTGACGTCATAAAATATTCAAAAACCATAAGCGGAAGTAAAGTAGTCGTATTCTCTAAAGGATTCAATGAATGACTGGCTGACTGAATGAATGGCTAAAGAGAGGTAAAAATAAAAGAAAAAACAAAATACAATAGAAGCAAACAAGAAAAATATTTTTTTTCCAAACCAAATGTCATCCACGTCTGTCAATGTAAAAGTATTCACAGACCATCAATCCATCTACCACATGTGATACAATAATATGCATATATTTATGAATACAGACACATAAAAACACATGCATACACATGTACAATGTAAATATGTGTATAATAGCATAAACAGTTGTTTTTAAAATTATAGCATCACATTGAAACATTTGAAAGTTGGCCAGCCACAATGGATTTTTAGCTTGAAAGACGAGTCAATTTTATATTCTCATATCATATTAAAACGTTATGAGGCATAGACAAATTTAAACAGTTTGGGTCCAACTTTGTCTTAGCTGATGCCGGATTCTATAAAACGTTTTGAATGGAGACTTATTGTGGCAAATATCGGGTCCGCCATCTAACGTTTTTTTTTCACCTAGTGCTTATTTCGTGAATGGTAACACTTAGCTCATGTCTGATTTGACAGATAATTAGTTTTATCCTTCCGCTGAACGAATATGATTGTGTATACGCTTGAACAACGCTGGGAAATATTGCGACATTACTTTGAAAATCATGGTAATGTTGCAGAATGTGTGCGAAAATTGCGTACGGATTTTGGAAGAAGAGAAGCACCGTCAGCTCCGTATGTTCGTTATCTTGTGAAAAAAAGTGAAAGAAACTGGCATCCTCATCGATAAACCAAAGCGTGAAAAGCCAAAAACAGTGCGTACACCTGAGAATATTGCTGCTGTGGCAGAAAGTGTGCGTGAAGCGCCATCAACCTCAATTCACCGTCGTTCTCAACAATTGAACATTTCGGAGACATCATTGAGACGAATTTTGCATAAAGACCTTGGTATGACGCCATACAAAGTCCAATTGGTTCAGGAGTTGAAGCCAATTGACCAACCATCCAATGCGTTTTCGCTTCGCTAAGTGGGCCTGCCATCGACTTACAGAAGAAGCCGATTTTGGCAGAAAAAAAAATCATCTTTTCAGATGAAGCTCATTTTGATCTTGGCGGGTATGTAAACAAGCAAAATTGTCGCATTTGGGGCACAGAAAACCCGCACGCATACATTGAAAAGCCGACGCAACCAAAACGAGTCACTGTTTGGTGGGCCATTTTTCTTCGAAAATGAGCAAGGAGTGGCCGTTACAGTCAATGGCGATCGTTATTGGGCCATGTTGAACGAATTTTTGTTCACAAAAATTGAAGAGGAGGATATTGTCAACATTTGGTTTCAATAGGATGGCGCTACGTGCCGCACAGCCGAAGCTACACTCGATGTTTTGCGCCCTGTTTTTGAAGATCGCATTATCAGCCGCAGAGCTGATGTCGTTTGGCCATCTCGGAACTGCGATTTGACACCGTTGGACTATTATTTGTGGGGTGCCGTCAAAGATAAGTGTTACGCCGACAAGCCAGAGACAATTGACGCTTTAAGGGACAATATTCGTGAAGCCATTGGTAAAATACAGCTGCACTCAATGTGCGTAAAAATTGGACCGATCGTATAGGATACTGCATGGCCAGCCGAGGCAGCCATTTGAATGAAATTATTTTCCATTATTAACCGGAAGGATTGTACTTTCAAATAAAAAAAGAAATTTGAGAAAATATTCAGTAGTTTTTTTTTTTAAAGCATTTTCAAAAAAAAAAAAGTTATTTGGCGGACCCTTTATAAATGCACTAGCCCCATTCATACATAATTGGTCATTACAACCCTTCAGTCAGGATTATTGACCTAGTTTCTCACACCACTTATGTTGTGTGTGTTAATTTTATACATAAGTGGCGGGACCTACAGTTTAAAGTCGACTCCGAACGACAGATTTTTTTGAGAAACTTTTCATGGCAATTTTATTTACTTTCAGAGTTGTTGCCAGAAATCTGCTGAGAGGAAATCGCCGAAGAAATACTTTTTATATTTTGTTTTGATGTCTGGCCTGGGGCTCGAACCCTGGCTTTTTCGTCTAATAAGCCAACACACTACCTACTAGACTACGGCGACTTCTAAATCTAATTCCATTACTAAATCTAATGGTGTTTTCTTTTCTACAAAGAAAATGTCACCCACTTACAAGGTACATAAAAAAATTTTTTGACCAACCCTGTTGTAATGTCATTTTTTACTTGAGAAGAACATAACACAAATATTAAAAAAGGGTATTCCCTGTGTTTACCACTTATTAAGAAAATGAATGAGGAAATGCCAATTTGTTCAAAGGTGTTGCCAGATCGCTAATTTTTCGACGTCATTTTTTGCACGCTTTTTTTTATAACAAAAAAAAAAATATTTTAACACTGTTCTAACATTGAATGCAATTTTTTATACTGCTGACCATGTAGCTTTAATAATGTAATATTTCCTTAAGATTACTCCACAAAACAATGAAAAAATTAACTTCAAATTGGATAACAATACCAGGCGACTTTTTTTAAATTTCATCTGGTAGCCCTATAAATAAACAAAAGTCATCTGCTTTACAGGGCATTAGCAGCACTCTCGATTTATACAGGGCATAAAATGCAATGCCATCCACCATTGGCAAGTGCGAATTATTTAGAATAAAACATACCACCCTTTTAGAGGGCGAAACATTTTTAAGAAACAAACGCAAAATTGCATTTTGCGTTAATAAAATGCATATTCTTTGGTAGAAAAGAAAACACCATAAGTATGAAAGTATTTCATAAAACATTTGAAAATGCATTTTAAATATGTTTGTGATTGTTTTCAACTTCAATGAAGTTAGTCTATAAACTGAAAACTGCTATAATTCCCATGACAATTGTTCGTTACTTGAAAATACATTCACCGTTCATATACTATATGACGATAAACTTTTCCATTTGCTTTTGAAACTTCTGACAGTCAATAGAAATTTTAAATATTTTTCTTTGTTTGTATGTGTAAGCGGGTACAGTTGCTGATAAAGTAGTAGAATCACCCACATAAAAACTGTAGCAAAATATTCATTTACTGGCAATATTTCCATTTCAATAGCCATTTACTGTTTTTTTTTCTGTTTGTAAATGCCTGCCTGCCTGGTTGTTGCACGTTTAAATGGAAATCAAATTTGATTTGCTATCGATTTTATTTGTCTCTTTTTTTTCTTATTGTAATTCCGTAATAAGAGAAGTGTTTTTAATTTCTTTTTTTTAAAGCAGAATTTAAAGTTTAATTAATAATTGTCGGAGAAAAAATAAACCCATGAATGCAAACCCACAGATCTGTTAACGCAAATTTCAAATATTTTTTTTAAATTTATTTGATAAGTTACGTTGTCCCTAACAGAAAAAAACCCTGACCTATCTGTTAAAAAAAAATATATAAAATTAAATAAAATTAAATATATAAAATTAAAAAAACGAAAACCGGCCATGTGTTCAATGTTTGATTAAATTTTCCTTGTGAAAATAAAGAAAAAACCTTACCTAGTCTCTACCTAGATAATTCAGTTATTTGATTTTACTGTAAACAATAGTTAACGGGACTTGTCTGGTTTTGTTTCCCTGCTTTTCAATTTATTTAACAAGTATTTTTTTATTTAAATTAAGAACTCATTTACGTCACTAATGGTTGATTCAGACCAGAGATCAGCAACGAGTATTCAAAACGATGAGTAGATTCGAGTCATACTTATTATTTCTGATACTTATACGCATTCATACTTATTTTAATATGATACTCATACTACTCATACTCAAAGTTGGAAGTACTCGTCGTATTCATACTTAACAGTACGCATGATGTTATTGACTTCGACTCGTCTCTACTTAACATTTACACGAAGCACAAAATAAGTATGATTCGCGTACGAACACTACTATACTCACAAGAAGATTGTGTGTATGCTTTGCTTGTTGTCTTTGTCTTTCCTTTCTTCTTTGTTTGTATATGCAACAAAAACAAAGACTGTAAATTTTGATGAATGATTCGAGCCACTCGAATCATTTATAAGTATTATAAGTATTTTTCTAAATTTATGAATCAGAATGAGTAGGTGTATGAATCAAACACATTTCGAATGTTGTGAGTTTGATGTCAACGTTGTACTCATACTCATTGTAATCTATACTTATAAATCAATGCTGTAGCGAGTACGAATGAATCAGAGTAGTTGAATTTCAATTCTGTTGATTCACTCATACTCAAAATTGCATGAGTGCTTATGAGTAGCGGAAAAACGATTCATTGCTGATCTCTGATTCAGACACTGTTAACAGAGTGAATTTTTCAAGACCGATTTCTCAAGTTCCAAAATTAGTTGGGATATACCACTATATATTGCGTTTTATTAGGGACACCTTAGGCTACAATTTGAATATAGTGGGTTACCTTCAGCAAGTCCCATTTTTCCACAATATCGATCATCCTTCCCAGACACTGTTAAAACATAGAAATTTTTTGTCTAAGTTTTTCAAAAGAATTTTCGAATTACCAGATAAGCTGTTCCACTCAGGAAGGTGTGGGGCATAATTTTTAAGGAATGTAATAAAGATTCCATACTCCGATATAGTATATTTGGGTGATTTCTTCCTTGAACACTTAACATTGCTCGGTTAACTTTAACATTAGCTCTGTTAACATTTTCGGTTTTTGTCATTGCTAGTTAAATTCGAATTTATCTTCACCCACATCTGAGAAATTATTTCCCAAACATATCGTTGATATAGAGCAGGGATGCCCAAAGCTAAAACTGTAGTAGTATTGGTGAGCGAGAGAGAACTGCACTGAAAGAAAAGTTGTGTAAACTGAAATAAAATGTACGGAAAAAATCCAAAAAGCGGAATTTACAATAAAATATGGAATAGAAATTCGTCCATATTATTTAACTAAAATATAGTTTCTCAAGAAAAGTTACAATCTTAAATTAATTAAGTATATGCTAATTTTTCTGTGGGTGAGTGAGTGATGCCCTCTACGTATTTTGTTTATTATTCTTTCTGCAATCTTCAGTGAGGGGTGGTCAGTCAAAAATTTCGATGCGAGGGCGGCCTGGTGAATAATGCAATGAAAGGCGTGAACAGAAATTTCATTTTTTTTATTGTCCTATAAAACCTTCATGTTTACCTTTCATTACATTAGCACGATCCGTGCATACTCCAGCTAATTTATTTATGCCAAAAGAGTTTTTCATTTAAAACATCAAAAAATAATTTTCCAGTCACGTTCCCATGAAAAGTTTCAAGGGAAAACATTGTTTCAAAAACTTTGTTATTCTTGTCTACGCATCTTATACAAATAACGAGTTGACAAATATCGTTAATATCTGTACTTTCATCAAAACAAACAGAAAAAAGTACAGTTTTTTAATTTTTCTACAATGGCGGCTTCTAAAGATGCCCCCAATTGATCAGTGCGCCGAATAACACTACTGCGTGACAGTGGAAGATTTTCGATAAGCTTAAAATTAAGTTTTTGAAAACATTTATTTAAAATTTTTTTAATGAACTCCCCATCAGAAAATGGTCTACCATGCCTAACAATATCCAAGCTTATTAAGCTTGATAACTCCATTTTTAACATTTTATTTTCTGAGGTTTTTTCATTGTTTTCTTCTTCAATAAACCACTCTTTCAATTTTTTTTTATTTTTACAAAATAAATCTTTTTTTTTCCCCATCATTAAAATCATCCATGTCACTATGATGAGAACTATAGTGCCTTCTAAAAGCATATTCTCTACATTCCTTCAATATTTTATAACATAAAATGCATTGAACATCACCAAATGCATTTTTTATCATAAAATATGTTTCGTAAGTCATAGTAAATTTCTTTCAGTGCTTTAAGCAAAAAATATTACAAAAAAATCGTACACCCGCTACGCATGTGCATTCGTCGCTGTCTGAGTGACGACTAACCAAAGAGAGTTTGCGCAAAAGCACTATGAAATGGGCATCATTGATATAGAGGTATTTTTGCAACATTGACTTCTTCGGGATGCATTGGACGCTCTTAGATCTCATGGGAATTTCAAATTCGACAACTTTGTGCGTTCACGTACCTATTCACGCTGAAATGAGCATCATCGCTCCAGACGGTTTATCGATAAAAACTAGTGAACACTTGTCGTTGTCTATGGAAGTCAATAGATATTTGGCCAAGCAGACTGAAGAAATGACAATTAATTTGACAGATGTAGCATCAATTATGAACTGCCAAAGTTTGGAAGCCGCAGTCTATTTTATTACGGTTCTTGTTTTCTAAACATTTGCAAAAATAAAACTGCAATCAGATAATGGACTTTATATTGTCGTTTTACTTGAACTTTATGAATAAAATTCGCATACATATAAATAACATTTAAAATGTTCGTATTTCAATAAAACATCGAAAAAAAAAACTCAATACTTTCAAGAACAATATTAAAAATGAATAATTTTGAGAAGCTTAAAATCATTTTTAATGTTTTCTTCATTCTAAGTATACTTCAGTTTCCTTTGTCTGTTTGCTTTTTTATTTTTTTCTTTTAGAAATAAGTTCCTTCCATTGGATGACATTTGGTATGGTAACAATACAATATCAATTACCGAAAATATGAAAACTTTTAACATTAAACGCTTGAATGCTACAGTTTCAGTATTTTTGCTTTCAACCCTTTCTTACCTTTCCCTGTCCCCTGGCAATGGCTTCTACAGACAACAAAAGAAGTTCAATAACTTTTAAAGCGTTTTTCTTTTTACAGTTTTCGAGTTGGGCCTGCATTGGACTTTTTTTGTATTCATTAGTGACATATGGTGGCGCCACAATTGCTTTTTTAGGACTTTTGAACAGAAGTTTTTTTTGTGCTTTGATTTGTTTTATCTGCAATTCATTAAACCTAATGATTGTTGTAATAAAGATTTTATTGAAGTTGCTGTAGGAAAAGTTGAGTGAAACTGAAATTTTACAAAAAAAAAAAAAAATCAAACAAGAAGACGAAGATAATTTTGATAAAAAAAAAAAAAAAATATTTAAAATTTTATCTTTTCTTTGTGAATAATAAAAGAAAACTTAATTTTCTTTTTGTGTTAAAGAACACAACTTTCTTTAGCACATACATACATACAGGGTGGGGCAAAAGTCGCGAAGGGATTTAAAAATTAATAACTTTTCTAATCTGGGAGATTAATTATGGAAGGTTACAACGTTATCCAGCGAACCAAAATCATAGAACTTTATTTTGAACATCATCGATCAATAATTGAAACTCAACGAGCCTATCGTCCATCATCGTATCACCATCCGAATCAATGATTCGACGCTTAGTGACACGTTTTCAGGAACAAGGCTCAGTAAGAGATCTTCCACGAAGCGGAAGACCACATTCTGTAATTAATGAAGCAAATATTCAACGCGTTCTGGAGAGTGTTGAGGAGAATCCTGAAACATCAACTCGAAGGCGCTCTGCTGAGCTGCAAATGTCTCGGGGGTCTTTACGCAGAATATTAAAGGGAAATTTACATCTTTTCCCATACAAGCTGCAGTTAGTGCAAGAACTAAAGCCACGAGATTCCCAAGAACGATTAAACGATTAAACCCCTTCGTGACTTTTGGCCCACCCTGTATATACATTTGTTACACATAACAATGTTTTAAAGGTTTATACCAGCATAATTAAATAAAAATTAACTAAAATTCCATAATACTGCGACGTTTTACGTTCAAAAAACTAGCATTTGCTGTGGATTCCAAAATTGCAGTTTTGAACTAAAAATAAATCGTTTACTTTTATCTGATTTTTATTTAGAAAAATTAATTTAAATTCAACAATATCCGTTAATTGATAACGTTGTGTTATAAATTTTGTTACATGATATTGTTACGAAAATGGAAACGATGTAACATCGTTAACATTAAAACGATAAACAAAAGCTACACCAACAACTACAACGAGCTGGTTACAACTAAACCAACAACAACAGTGTGAGAGAGAAGGGGATAAACAAGTAAGCGAACGCAACAACAAGCAATGTGCACACAATACACAAACACCAATGAAGTTGCGATAGAGTTCTCGAGAAGGCAAAGACGCAAACATTCTACTTCAAGAACCTTCATCAGACTGTTTGCGTGAGCATATAAAAAGGTAAGACAAAGCAGACAACGATCAGTAAGAGTTCAGTTAGCCTTGTGTGAAGTCGCGTTGCGTGTGAAGAGAACAGTCGTGGTTTGAAGATCTCCGTTGTGAGCAGAATAGCAAATAGTTGTGTGAGAAGAATAACGAACAAACAAATTATTGTTTGATACATCTAGTTGTAAATAGTGGCACATAAAATAAAACACAAATTTATTTCTCTTTTGTTTGCAATCAACGAACTCATATTTTAAACGTTTTTAAACATGTAAAAACGTAACAATATTTTATAAATTCGAATTTCAAAATCCAAAGACGCAATCCAAAAATTTTAGCAGCACCACATTTGTCGTTAACAGAGCAAAATTTTCTCTTAACAGAGCAAAATGTTCTCTTAACAGAGCAAAATGTTCTCTTAACAGAGCACTTCTAGCTGTTTAACAGTATCCAACTGAACAAGCCCACTTATTTAGTAGTTAATTTTAGGATATACACTGGGTCTATGAGTATCGTACCACATTCAAAGCAAGGTTTCAAGACCTCTTAATATCATCAGGAATATAGTCATATATCAAATGATATGGTATTGAGAAAATTGGCTTTGAAACTATAAATTTTTTGCTTGAATATTCTCTAGAAAACTAGTGTCCATTTTGAAATATATGGAAAATAGTACACCTACTCGACTATAAGCAAATGCTGGTCCAGAGGTCCAGAGTCCTCTTTCGAACCGCGGCGGTGGGATAGCTGAAAATCCCATACCTATCATTTTAATTAAATTTTATGATAATAGTCTGGAATAATTGCTGAGAAGATGTGCATAAAATCTGTAGTTAATACTATTTCTATCAATACCATTTTTTACTACTATTTGTATTTTGTACCATTATTTACTACTCTATTATATATAACAAACTCTGATTGTCTATTACACAGACACACGGTTCCTTTAGGCTCAATAGGCTACAGTTGTAAACTTAATTCTTTTAGAAAAAATCATATTCAATATTTAATTAAATAATTTATTTTGTTTAAAATTGCAAAGTAGAAGACTAATCTACTTATTGCCACTGTTAAACAGTTAACAGTGCGCTGTTAATAACAAATTTTGTTCTGTTAAAAGCAAAAGGTGGGGCTGGTAAAATTATGGGTTTGCGTCTTTGGTTTTTAAAAATGAATTTATCTTCACACATTTTGACATGTTTACACTGTGTAATACAACAGAGTTTAGTTGTCACACTATTTACTAGAACTCAGTAACAATGTTAACCTTCGCTCTATTTACTTACTTAATTAGTCATTACAACTCTTTAGTCAGCAAACATCGTTAATGTTGTGTTAATTTTATTTACGAGTGGTGGAACCTACTGTTTAATGTCGACGCCGAACGACAGATTTGGGAAACTTTTCATGGTAACTTAGAAAAGACTGGGAAACAGAAGACAGTTGAGAAGAAGACACTGAAAGAAATATTTTTTCGTATTTGGTTGTGCTCGAGAGTAGGAGATAGAACCGTGAGTTCTCGTCTAATAAGCCCACACAAAACCTACTGCGTCAACTTTATACTTCATTTATTTTCGATTTGACAACTTCTAGAATCTTCCTGTTGTTTTGTTTTTTTATTCTTCCCTAACTTTTATGGTCTTTCTATACAGTTTCCTTATTGTAATGTGGCTCAATTCTTGTTTGTTTTTTTTTGTTCTTTTCCTTGTCTTTCTTTTCTTGCTTTTTCTGTCTTTGTCACAATGAAGTGAATGTAAGTATATTGCGAAGCATTGGTTTAGTAATGAACAGTAAACAATAACGAATGGACTACTCTCAACAGAAAAAAGTGAAAAAATAACCAGTATGCGATACTTTAATTTACATCTCTGGATGTCTATAATAGAATCGTTTCGCTGATATAGATATTAAAATGGGGTGAAACAGGTGGAGTGCGTATTCATAAATAAACTCTAGTAAGAAATGACAAATAATTTGAAAATTACATAACTAGTCATTACAAGCCTTCAGTAAGGATTACGACCTAGCTTCTTACACCATTTATGTTGTGTATGTTAATTTTATACATGAGTGACGGGGCCCGCAATTTAATATCGAGACCGAACGACAGATTTTTGAGAAACTTTTCACAGCAATTTTATTTACTCTCAGAGTTTTTATCAGAAATCTGTTGGGAGTAAGTCGCCGAAGAAATATTTTTCGTATTTCATTTTCGATGTCTGACTTGGGGTTTGAACCATGGCCCAATGTCTAATAAGCCAACACACTACCTACTAGACTACAGCTACTTCAAACGAAAATTAATATGATTAATACCAGGGAATTTCTTATTTTTTTTTTTTTATGAAACCAGCACTCAGGGGATGGCCCCTACTCATGCAGTGCATTGTGCAGGTTTTTTTTTTAGGGAAGGTGGAAAGTGGGAAGATGCGAACGGCAAGGAAACGATTTGCTGTTAGGTAACTATAAAATGGCCAGTGCTATACCATCACCATTAGACAGTCTACAGGCAATCGTCCCCAAGAAGCCCGCAGTTTCTCACACCACTTATGTTGTGTGTGTTAATTTTATACATAAGTGGCGATTCGCAATAAAAAGGTGGCGAATCTGGCAAACAATCTTGCGTGAATGTGTTTGATTGCATTCTTTTAGCGAATTGCTAAATATGAACAGGCAAGTAGTGGTTATCATTCGTATAAAATTAAAACATCGTCGAATGTTCTGGGGTTACTCACTTAACCTAACATATGCAACTTATTTGGATACACCATTTCCCCACACTGATTTAAATATTAAAAAATTAATTCGTTGCTGTCTTTATCAAGTTCTGTGTTTGACTTAGTGGCTTAGATAAAATTAATGGCCATTTGTAATGGTTTCGAATGACAATTCCGGTGAATAAAAAAAGAAAAATATGTTAAAAAGCTTTCAAAGACAATTGAATAAAAACATTGCTTTTGTTCTTTGACAGATAAAAATGAATGTATAGAATAAAAATAAGAATTTTTAATACATACTCGTATGCATATTAAATTTTTTTTATTTGTTGAAAAATCTTTGCTTTGATAAAAAAAATAAAACGAAAGATTTGTTTGCAACTCAAATTATTGTGTTTTACTAGAAAGGATTTTTTTTAAAAAAAAGGACGCGAAAACAACATTTCAATGAAATAAACAAAATGTATCTCGACTTTATATTTGTGCAGATTGCGTAAAAAATTTGATTTTACGCGTTGCATTTAAATAAATTGGAAAAGAATATTTTTAAACGAAATATGAAAATATTATAAAAAAAAATATGCAAAACCTCTTTTATGTATGTTTTAAATAAACCAAGAATGAATAAAAAAAAAACATTAAAAAATAAATAAAAAATATAATAAAAGGAAAAGAGAGAGAGAGAGCAATTTTGTCTAAAGTAGAAGATTTAAACAGAAACCACAGCAATGGAAGTAACCATTTAAAGAGAACATAAGCTTTGATAAAAGTGATCCAGAAAAAAAGATGGTTTTATATAAAAAAAATCATTAATTTTGGAAAAGACGAAAAGGTCGTAATTAGTGAAAATACAAAAAAAAATACTTTAATTTACATGTGTTAATACAATGGGTCAATTCGACCTCCGGGTACTGTACTTGTCACAATGGACAAGTACACGTCCTCTAACCTACATGTGTTAAATTTTTTAAACAAATGGTGCTGGCCCAAAACTTGCACTATCATTCTAATGGTGTTTTCTTTTCTACAAAGAAAATGTCACCCTCTTACAAGGTACATTAAAAAAATTGCTGACCAACCCTGTTGTAATGTAATTTTTTATTTGAGAAGAACAAAACACAAATTTTAAAAAAGGGTATACCCTGTGCTTACCACTTATTAAGAAAATAAATGAGGAAAAGGCAATTTGTTCAAAAGCAGTTCAATGGAAATAATAATATTTAAAATTAATTTAAAAAAGTGTTTTGTACGTATTAAATGTTTTATATTTATTAACGTTAAGGTTTTAGATTTAAAAATATGTTGTATTTTTTGATTTATTTTCAATAAAATATGTAAATATGAGAAAGGTGTTGCCAGATACCTAATTTTCGACTTCATTTTTTGAGCGCTGTTTTTTATAACCAAACAAATTTTTTACACTGTTCTAACACTGAATGCAATTTTTTTAAATTACTGACCATGTATCTTTAATAATGTAATGTTTCCTTAAGGTTACTCCACAAAACAATGAAAAAATTAACTTCAAAATTGGATAAAGATACCATGCGGCTTTTTTAAATTTCATCTGGTAACCCTATAAATAAACAAAAGTCATCTGCTTTACAGGGCATTATCAGCACTCTCGATTTATACAGGGCATAAAATGCAATGCCCTCCACCATTGGCACGTGTGAATTATTTAGAATAAAACATACCACCCTTTTTGAGGGCGAAACATTTTTAAGAAACAAACACAAAATTGCATTTTGCACATGCACAATGCACATTTTTTGGTAGAAAAGAAAACACCATAAGTATAAGCAGCTTTGTCAATATGCGGTTTTCTTTCTATTGCTCCAGCAGACATATAATCTTGTCCAACACATAATAATCTTATAATTTTTGTATTGAATGGATCTGGCACAAATTCAAAGGTCAAAACTCATTAAAACAGCGAAAAATCATTGTTTTGTACACCTCTGCTGACAACGGCTATTCCCCAGACCGAGCTGGTGGGTAAAATGTCAAAGTCAACAGCAATTCTTTCGTATTACAATAGGCTGGTGTTGATATCAGTAACGTTTGCAAATTATACAGTAAATTAGAGAAATTGTGTTTTACAAAAATATTTTAGAACGTAATTTTTCTATGTTATAAATCTAAATCACAATAAAAGCTTTAGCATTCAGTTTAAAATTCATTTTTATATCATAATGGACGCAAGTTATTGAAACAAGAATCAAAAATCCGTTCTTATTATCCATGAATCCCAGGAGAACATAGTTTCTCAGTCATATTCTTGTACAGAATTCAATTTTTTGCTTCATTCTAAGAATAGTTCGTAGGTTATAAGCGTCAATTTACTTACCAGACATACATACACACAAATTTGGGCGCTACAACCCTTCAGTCAGGATTATGACCTAGCTTCTCATATCACTTATGTTGTGTTTGTTAATTTTTTTACATGAGTGGCGGGACCTACAGTTTAAAGTCAATTCCGAAAGATATATTTTTGAAAAACTTTTCATGGCAATTTTATTGACTTTTAGGGCCATTATTACAACTTGCCGTTAACTAAAGGGAGGATTTTAACGGTTAGATAAATTGTTTTTCATTATTATGAGTACCCTATAAGATAGAAGTGATCGTTAAGCTAAAGGGAAGATCATCCTACCTTTAACATTTAAAGGTCACTTTATGTTTGAACTTGCCATATCATATAATATTTTCGATATGGCAACTTCAAATTTAAACAAAATGAGAATATACAACAAAAAAAAACGAAGTCTGCTGTTGCCACTGCGTTAAAAAAAAAACTTGTTTAATTGAGCAGTTTTATCGACTTTGCTCCGGCACTGCCATATTTTAATTTTATTTTATCTGTAAGTTGTAATAACGAAAATCAGTTAAAGGTAACTTTACAGTTGCCTTTAGCTAAAGGTACCTTTACCCAAGTTTAACGGCAAAATGTAATAATTTCCCTTAGAGTTTCTGCCAGAAATCTGTTGAGAGAAAGTCGCCGAAGAAATAGTTTTTCATTTTTCGTTTTCTTGGAGATGCCTGACCTGAGGTTTGAAATGTGGCCTCACGTCTAATAAGCCAATACCCCACCTTCTATACTTCGTCAATCTACGTCTTCCATTTTTATCAGGTGTACCAACATTCCGGCTTCTTTCGTATTATGCAATGTTGTCAGTTGGTCTTTGAAAGGTGGGCATATCTCTAGATACTTTGAGCAGAAATTTCAATTGTCGCGAACAGCTAATTAACGTTCCGTATGCAATTCGGTTATCATATATTTAGAATGCAGGTATTTATTGCGCAGGCTTAGCAACCGTAAAAGAAAATATAATTGAACAGAATGTGATGGAATCGTAGCATGTTAGTCGCTGATCACCATTTTTTTGTTTTGACATTTTTGCATCCAATCCAACTGCACGAGACTCAAACTATTTGGCATTAATGTCTTCCTGCCGATGACTTGAAACTTGACCCGGAAAACATATACATAACGTTCTTAGGTTCCAAGTTCTGCAACCGTTTGATGATTGGGACCTAACTTTACATCTATGACGTGGATAGCAAGTATTAGATTTAAAGTTTTGTACATGGTCCGGACAAAATTAAGTCTTTTTGGTGACATTCAGAGATTGCCTAGTATTCTCCACACTGTCGAAGACTCTCACATGGTCCATAATCGCCAAGCATATGGGGCTGCAGAACTCAAAGCATTGCTCTAAAACAGTTTTTACTGGGTTAAACTGAACCTAATTTCTTCCTCCCGATTTAACAGTTTTCTTGGTATCGGAGGAACTGATATTCCATTGATATTCCATAGCAGTTTTCACAGTCGCCCATTCTTAGTATTTTACCGGTTTAACTACATTCCAAACCGTTGGCTGACTTCCTCTTTCCATATTTTTTTTTTTTTTTTTTTTTTTTTTTTTTTTTTTGTGAAACCAGCTCTCAGGGAATGGCCCCTACTCATGCAGTGCATTGTGCAGGTTTTTTTTAGGAAAATGGGTTATAGGAAGGTGGAAGAGAGGGAGTAGTGTTTGTGGACATTTCAAGATGCGACCGGCAAGGAAACGAGTTGCTGCTAGGTGACTATAAAATGGCCAGTACTATACCTTCACCATTAGACAGTCTACAGCAATCGTCCCCAAGAAGCCCGCACCCTTCAGTCCTAGCTTCTCACCCTACTCATGTTGTGTGTGTTAATTTTATACATGAGTGGCGGGACCTACAGTTTAAAGTCGACGCCGAACGACAAATTTATTGAGAAGCTTTTCATGGCAATTTTATTTACTCTCAGAGTTTTTGCTAGAAATCTGCTGAGAGGAAGTCGCCGAAGAAATATTTTCGTTTTGATGTCTGACCTCAGATTCGAACTCGGGCCTTCAGTCTAATAAGCCAACACACTATCTACTAGACCACGGCGACTTCTGCGCTTAAATAGGTGCCACAATATTTCTGATGCTTTTACTTCGTTTGGGATGATTTTTGAAGAAATGATGTTGTTGCCTGGGCCCTTGCTACGTTTCAGAGTTGTAACAGCGTTTTCATTTCCTGTTTCGTTGACGTTTGGTTGTCCAAAATATTAACGAATGTAATGTCACGGTTGGTTAGCATATGATATTCCATCAGTGACGTTAACACGATTGGATAGTAGAGGTATAAAACCCCATAGAAAATACAGCTGGTGTATGAATTGACGCACCACAACGTCATTTATTTGGTGAATGCCGTTAATGAAAGTTTAATGGAAATGCATTTTTATATCAACATTTATCTACAGCAACCGGGCATATTTTTTGCTTAATCAATGAATAGAATTGTTAATAATGTGAACTTAACTTATCTTACGTTTTGGGGCGGTCTTTTAGGCACTAATGGTGTTTTCTTTTCTACCAAAAAATGTGCATTTTATTAACGCAAAATGAAATTTTGCGTTTGTTTCTTAAAAATGTTTCGCCCTCTAAAAGGGTGATATGTTTTATTCTAAATAATTCGCACTTGCCAATGGTGGAGGGCTTTGCATTTTATGCCCTGTATAAATCGAGAGTGCTGCTAATGCCCTGTAAAGTAGATGACTTTTGTTTATTTATAGGGCTACCAGATGAAATTTAAAAAAGTCGCCTGGTATTGTTATCCAATTTGAAGTTAATTTTTTCATTGTTTTGTGAAGTAATCTTAAGGAAATATTAGATTATTAAAGCTACATTTTCAGCAGTATAAAAAATTGCATTCAATGTTAGAACAGTGTTAAAATATTTTTTTTTTTTGTTATAAAAAAAGCGTGCAAAAAATGAAGTCGAAAAATTAGCGATCTGACAACACCTTTGAACAAATTGGCATTTCCTCATTCATTTTCCTAATAAGTGGTAAACACAGGGCATACCCTTTTTTAATATTTTTTTAATATTTGTGTTATGTTCTTCTCAAATAAAAAATGACATTACAACAGGGTTGGTCAAAAATTTTTTTAATGTACCTTGTAAGAGGGTGACATTTTCTTTGTAGAAAAGAAAACACCATAAGATCATGTGACTTGACCATTTTTTTGTGAGGATGTAGAAGCATAAGCCAGCCACAATTCCTGTTCAGAACTAAGCCGTAAAAAATGAAAGCCACTGATTTATTTATAGCCTCAAACGAATATTTCATTCACATTTGTAAATTACAATTAAAAATCCCGTGTAATTATTATTTTTTTTATTTTTTATTTTTTTATTTGTGAATTAAGAACCACAGAATATACCATGTTTAATGAAATTGTGAAATTTTTTTCTTTGTTTGTTTGTGTGTTTGTTTAATAGCACAGATCTCATGATGGAAACAAAAAAAGAAAAAAACATTAAAAATACAAATATAAATAATGAATGTATTATTAATAAATTACATTTTAATCATGTGATTTATTGTTACAAATAATTTTTGCCTGTATTTGTCCGCGTTTTCCCCTTTCATTTCTTACGCTCTGATACCGCATCATGATGAGCTTCAGCGTCATCTGCGGGGACATTATAATAGAATACAATTAAAATTGAATCTCTTGACAATAATTTAATTTCAGTACACAAATAAGAGCAAGAGCAACCGAACAACTGACCCCAAAGCTCTCGACATGCTCTTTAACAATTAATTGCGATTTTATGTTGCCATTAAATTCTCTTCGTTTTCGTTTTTTTTTTGCAATATTTTCATTTCATTTTTCATAAAACTTTTCAGTATTTCGATTCGTGGAACTACATATCCATTTAAGCATTAATTTTTTATTTGGTTTTTCACTTGAACTCGTTGTGCAAGTATTTCTCATTTATTTTTTTAACAATAAATACGTCAATATGTATATGAATGCAAGTCAAAAACAAGCCAAAGGTCATGTATGAAGAATGAAGCAGGGTAATCGCTGTTTAAAAATTAAAGATTGTCAAATCTCAATTTGACAAAACTACCATATACAGTAATCAGAATTTATGTCTTCTTAGCTCTTATTACGCGTAAATATTAGTACCATAATTCAAAGTCAACTTCAACTCCTGATTCTGTACACGATATGTGGTATAGGCCAAAGATCAACAATGAATCGTTTTTCCGCTACTCATAAGCACTCATGCAATTCTGAGTATGAGTGAATCAACAGAATTGAAATTCAACTACTCTGATTCATTCGTACTCGCTACAGCATTGATTTATAAGTATAGGTTACAATGAGTATGAGTACAACGTTGACATCAAACTCACAACATTCGATTCATTGTTTGATTCATACGCCTACTCATTCTGATTCATAAATTTAGAAAAATACTTATAATACTTATAAGTGATTCGAGTGGCTCGAATCATTCATCAAAATTTACAGCCTTTGTTATTGTTGCATATACAAACAAAGAAGAAAGGAAAGACAAAGACAACAAGCAAAGCATACACACAATCTTCTTGTGAGTATTGTAGTGTTCGTACGCGAATCATACTTATTTTGTGATTCGTGTAAATGTTAAGTAGAGACGAGTCGAAGTCAATAACATCATGCATATTGTTAAGTATGAATACGACGAGTACTTCCAACTTTGAGTATGAGTAGTATGAGTATCATATTAAAATAAGTATGAATGCGTATAAGTATCAGAAATAATAAATATGACTCGCATCTACTCATCGTTTTGAATACTCGTTGCTGATCTCTGGTATAGGCATGCATCTCCGTATATTGTATTATTGGTAGCATAACTGTTAATAAAATTGCAATAAATTTTGACTTTAATTGTGGTGCTTTCTGACATCCAAGTTGATGAATTCACAGTCAAAACTCTTAACCCCTTCGTTACCGCAGTTCATTCCACCAAAATGGTGCTACTGTACCGGGCAGCACGCCACGAAGTGTGCACATTGCATGATGGCAAGTTGATGTTCGAATTTCTTCACAAAACGGAAAATAAATGGTACACTCGGGGCGTTTTGTATGTGCCGGCTAAATCTGGCGCTGGTACACACGGGGCTGCTACTGAACCGGGCAGCACGCCACGAAGTGTGCACATTGCATGATGGCAAGTTGATGTTCGAATTTCTTCACAAAACGGAAAATAAAAGGTACACACGGGGCGTTTTGTGTATGCCGGCTAAATCTGGCGCTGGTACACACGGAGCGTTTTGTGTATGCCGGCTAAATCCGGCGCTGGTACACACCAGAGATCAGCAATGAATCGTATTTTCGCTACTCATAGTTACTTATGAAATTTTGAGTATGAGTGAATCAACAGAATTGAAATTCAACTACTCTGATTCATTCGTACTCGCTACAACATTGATTTATAAGTATAGGTTGCAATGAGTATGAGTACAACGTTGACATCAAACTCACAACCATCGATTCATTGTTTGATTCATACGCCTACTCATTCAGATTCATAAATTTAGAAAAATACTTATAATACTTATGAAGTCGCCGTAGTCTAGTAGGTAGTGTGTTGGCTTATTAGACGTAAAGCCAGGGTTCGAGCCCCAGGCCAGACATCAAAACAAAATACAAAAAGTATTTCTTCGGCGATTTCCTCTCAGCGGATATCTGGCAAAAACTCTGAGAGTAAATAAAATTGCCATGAAAAGTTTCTCAAAAAATCTGTCGTTCGGAGTCGACTTTAAACTGTAGGTCCCGCCACTTATGTATAAAATTAACACACACAATAATCAATAATCCTGACTGAAGGGTTGTAATGACCAATTATGTATGTATGTACTTATAATACTTACGAATGATTCGAGTCACTTGAATCATTCATCAAAATTTACAGTAGTAGTTATTGTTGCATTTACAAAAGAAGAGACAAGAAAAGCCAAAGACAGCAAGAAAAGCACACACACAACCTTATAGCGAGTATTGTGGTGTTCGTACTCGAATCATACTTATTTTGTGCTTCGTGCATATGTTGAATCATGGAGAGTCGAAATCAACAATATCGTGCGTATTGTTAAGTATGAGTACGATGAGTATTTCTAACTTTGAATATGAGTAGTATGAGTATGATATTAAAATAAGTATGAATGCGTATAAGTAGCTGAAATTATAAGTATGACTCGAATCTACTCATCGTTTTGAATACTCGTTGCTGATTTCTGGTACACACGGGGCGTCCAGTGGCTGCCAGCTAAATTCGGTGCTGGCAGCGAAAGGGTTAAAATACGTCCAGTTTAACAGAAGCAGATGGAAATTCTTCATGATTTCAGAATCAGTATTGTATGATTGCACAGGTTTTTTTAAATTTGTTTGTGTTTTTGTTTTTTATTGTGATTTTTATTGTTCCCTGTGGAAAAAAACAATTTTTTTTTTATTGTACATGCCTGAGTTTGCATAAATATGTTGTTGGCTTTCTGGTTATTGTATTATTTCAGGGTTTTGCTTTATTTGTTTAACAACGAAAAAAAAAAAAAAAAAACGTCAACTACAAATTTAAGTGGAATACTTGTACTTCATATAAACACAAAGACAAATATTATTCCATAATAATAATTTCATTTAAAATTCTGTTGGCATTTTACACGAAAAAACATGTTCTAGCAAGTTCAAAAACGTTCGATTACAAATTTCCGGCAGATGGCTCTAAAATGTAATATCTTTAGTAACATTAAGTGCATCTGACAACACTACAGTAATCCCTCGATTTACGTCCAAAAAATTTATTGTTCCTTCTTTTTCGTCACTCGTTTTACATACGTCGTCTTAGATGTTTAGCCGATTTCTATTTAGACGCCAATATAGGATGTTTAGGATGGTTTGAAGTCCGCGTAGTCCAATAGGTAGTGTCTAATACGTGAAGCCCCTTTCAAACCCCATGTCAGACATCTCCAACAAAATATTAAAAAATATTGCTTCAGTGACTTACTCTCAGCAGATTTCTGGCAAAAACTATGAGAGTAAATAAAAAATTTCCATTGAAAAGTTCCTCAAAAATCTGTCGTTCGGAGTCGACTTTAAACTATAGGTTCCACCACTCATACATATGGGCAATTTCGTGTCAAGTGACCCAATTTTTAAAATCGATATCTTCCGATTTGGATGAAACCAAGGTTAGTACTATTGGATAGTTGGCCAGGCACAAATTTTCAGCTCTATCAGTCAAGAACCGCCGGAATTAGAGGGGGTCAAAGTTGGACATTTTGGTCATACAGGGTTTTTTTCAAAAGGGGTGTAACTTTTCACCTATTGGTCCTAGCAAAAATTTTCCAAAGGATATTAGATAGCTATTCATCCAAATCGGAAGACATCGATTTTAAAAATTGGGTCACTTGACACGAAATTGCCCATATATAAAAAATTAACACACACAACATAAGAGGTGTGAAGAGCTAAGTCCTAATCTTGAAGGGATGTAAAGACCAATTATGTATTTATGTACGTAGGATGGCTAGAGAGGAAAAGGACAACTTCCGAACATAATAGTTGTAGGAAAATCTGCAAGTACAGACAGCGAAGGAGACAAAAAATTCCCAAAAAATTAAAACAAATAATTGATGATTGTGGATATTTCACTCAGCAAGTTTTTAAATGTCAACTCCATTGTATAATGAGTCGTCCACTAGTGGCAGAGGAGAGACCAAACATTTCAAAATATAGATTTATACTTCTGTTCGGTGGAAATGTTGCTGGAGATTTTTAAGTTTAAGCCTTTGTAGTATAGAAATCCGATAGACCAACGGCTCTGAAAAAAATTTCACAAGGCAAATGTCCTCACATTTAGATGTTGAACAAAAAATCTTGAATTATTTACAATTTATTTAAAGACTGTTGCATGAATAACTTTTGTCAGGAAATTGAGAAATATTGTAAAATAAATAAATTGTTCCAATCTACTCCAATAAATTGTGATAATCGAATACAACAGTGTTAAATGCACAACTGAAGATGGAAGTGTCGGCAATTCAACCTGTTAACCGGTGAATAAACTTTTATTTAACTCGTTTCACAAGGAGGGATTTTTTTTTCTGCATGATTTTAAGTAATGTCAGCACATCTCAAGTAATTAACAGATATGGTCTTTCGATTAGTGATTTTATTTATTTTGACAAAATATTTCTTAATATATTAATTTATAAATCAAACAATACAGTAAAAATGATGTGAACGAATTGAAATAATTATTTCGTAGTATGATATGATAACACTACAAGGAGCACCAGAATCTCGATTCTTTCCTTAGGTTTTTTGAACAATTTGCAACTCCTTGTTACGTTTGCTCTTAAAGAGTCCGATGGTAATGTAATCCATAAAATATCTGTCAGTAAGTCTAGATGATTTTGGTGTCAAATAAGAACGTCCTCTACTAGCAAGTGACGACTGCTGTCCACCTCGATATTTTTTGACATTCTATTCAACAATTTCAATGAGAAAATTAAGTTCATCTACTGATGTATTCTCATTAGGTGAAATATTTCTCTAATAGATTATTAATATAATATATTCCTCTAGTAGGTAGGTAGGTAGGTAGGATATATTTTTCTAGTAGGTAGTGTGCTGGCTTATTAGACGTAAAAGCCAGGGTTCGAGTCCCAGGCCAGACATCAAAAAATATAAAAAAAATACAAAAAGTATTTTTTCGGCGATTTCTTCTCAGTTTCTCCAAAAATCTGTCGTTCGGAGTCGACTTTAAACTGTAGGTCCCGCCACTTATGTATAAAATTAACACACACAACATAAGTGGTGTGAGAAACTGCGGGCTTCTTGGGGACGATTGCCTGTAGACTGTCTAATGGTGAAGGTATAGCACTGGCCATTTTATAATCACCTCGTTTCCTTGCCGTTCGCATCTTCCCCCTTTCCACCTTTCCTAAAAACCTGCACAATGCACTGCATGAGTAGGGGCCGTCCCCTGAGTGCTGGTTTCATAAAACAAAAAAAAAAAAAAAAAAAAAAAAAAGATAGAAGAATAATAGAATCTTTTCTCTGACATAGTTTTATAAAAAAAAAAATTTTGTCTCCAGGCTTTCTCGCTTTGTACAATACAGCTCTTATGAAAGCTTTCATATTATTCCTTTCAAAATTCGTAGGGAATTAAACACTCTTATTTCGTGGTTATCGGTATTAAACCGTGCAAGATTTCAAGGAGTTTGTATTTTCTACAAAAATATTACAAAATTCTCATCTATAAATTACTGAAAATAAAAAAGATAATCTTTATAGGTTCCTCTAATGTAAGTCCAGATTGAGATAAAAACGGAAGAGGCGATTGTATTTGACTTTGCTAATCATCTAATGCTGATTGAACACTTGCATCAATTAAATCATCACTAGCTCTACTCTGCGCGCGTTGCTGCTCCACTAACTAAAATAAATTTGAAGAAAAGACATTACACAAATATCCAATTAATTTTGAATCATTTTATTGAATTTGTTTCCCGTTGTCTAGATGATTCAGACGAACGGGCCTGAGTAATACGCATTCGTTCATTTTCTAATCTCACTTCTCTCGAACGGGTCTCAGCGGCATGTACTCGAAGATTTTCCAGTCTCAATGCTCGTTGCTAGTCTGATTCTGAGGCTCGTAATGCTCTTTTCTTCCGTGCTTGAGGTGTAGGTCGACCAATTACTTGTCATTCATTTTGAATAATTTTCAGTGGCGCCATCTATCGGAAATTAATCGCACCAAATTAGAAATCCCGTCGACTCATCCGCAACAACTTTGCTAAAGATCACATCATGATCAAATACACAGTTTACGATTTAATTCATATTTTGTAATTTTCAGTGGCGCCACCTGTCGGATATTGGTCATACCAACTTGGAATCCTTCGCCGGCTCATGCACAACAACATTGCTAAATATCATAACATGATCAAATCCACAGTTTACGATTTAAATCATTTTTAGTCATTTTTAGTGGCGTCACCTGTCGGAAATTGGTCATACCAACTTAGAAACCTTCCCCGGCAGATAACCTGCACCGACAAAAGCTCGATCTATATCCCAAATTTCAAGAAAATCGGTCCAGGCGTTCAGGCGTGATTGGCTATGCACTCAATTTGCCCGTTTTTGGCCCCTTTCCGCCTTTTTGGACCCCTTTTGGTTCAACTTTAGAAACGGAACACCTCCAATAGCTATTTGGGAAACTTAACCAAGCTAAATCGTAAAAAATTACCTATAAAACAGATAAAATACAGCATTTATGCATAAAAGTACTAATTTTTGCCCATTTTTTCTCCCATTTTGGTCAAGATTTATAGCCTATAACCTGCACCGACAAAAGCTCGATCTATATCCCAAATTTCAAGAGAATCGGTCCAGGCGTTCAGGCATTAGCCAATCATGCCAACAAACAAACAAAAAAACAGACTTACAGAAAGATTTATAATATATATTAGGATTATCATTTGATTTCACAATATCTGACCCATTCGTATAAAAGTCATTATTGATTTCTTCTGAACTGCTACGGCTGCTTGTAATGCGCCATAGTTTACCTGTTCTCCCGGATAATATTTCATCGTCAGTTTTAAGTAAATAAAAAATATTTTCTTCGACAAAAATTAAGTTAGTAATCAAGTAAGCATGATATTTTATTAATGCGTAAAATAAGTGACTTATTGCGAAAATATAAACAATATGCTCGCATACAACCATGCTAGGATTTAATAGATAAGAACTGCATACAAATTCATGCGTTCAATAAATTAATGCAAAATTTCGATGACGAAATATGTCATCATCCACATTGCAGAAGTACTTCATGTATGACGAAATATTTCGATTTTTAAGTTATACTACCGTAATACAAATTTACTGATTACTTCAAGCTGCTTGATAAATCTGCTCAAATTCACGTCAAATGCGTACAATATTTTCACTGAATACAGTACAATTACGGTAAATATAGACATTTTTTTTATTTCTTTTTAATTGACATTCTTAAATATGTTTTTTTTTATTTTTGTATTTATTGTTCATGTTTTTCTTTTAACTTTTCTTTACTGCAACTTCCGCTGTCACAATTAAGAATTAAAATGTTAGTTTATGCAAATGGATTCCAAAGTGATGACATTTTCCATTTAATTTATGAAAACGCATTTCACATTTTATTTTTGGAATTCTTTATTTGTACGTTTGTTTTTATTTCGTATTTTTTTGCATTTTATTTTTGTTAAATTCATTAAGGAAATTAGTTTGAAAATAAAATTGAAGAAGAAGCAAAAATAAAATGATTTTTTTTTTTTTGGTTTCTTTTGGCTTAAAGCCAATTTATAAATTTATTATCAAAAATTCAAATGCAACTGCAACTGCAACAACAATTAAAGTTTTTATTTTTTTAATCTTTTAATGGATTTTGGGCAATAAATTCTCTTTGTGCTGACTGATTAAACTAATATCTTATGATTCGTGGCAATTAAGTTGGTAAAACACTAGACATGACAAAGATATCCAAAACTTCTATCACTCTCACTTCTCTTTTACAAAGGCAACCTCAACAACAAAAAAATCAATTTGCGATGCGAAACATTAACACGTCGACTGCCACGGCAATTTTCAGAAAACTGGTATCATCAAAAAGCAAAAATTATATTTTTTAGGAGCAAAAGGACCTACGAATGAGTACGAGATAACTCGTAGATTGCGTTCACTTCTAGGGTGCCAACTAGTTGGCAGTCAACGTGTTAAGATGGCAAGTAAGTAAAGTTAAAAAACTGGAGTTAGTATCGCCAACATCTGGTAACTGTTGGTATGCATTTCCAATTTCAGTTTCTTCAAATATTTTTACCATCAAAGTATTGTACAGCGTGTCCAAATATTTAATATTATTTGTACACTTTGTAGTTACATTTGTTTTCCATTTTCATTCATGTGCTGTCATTATTTCAAATTGAAATAAAAACCACAGAATATTTTTAAGATATTTTCGATTTGTTACAGGAAGTAAAAAAAAAAAAAATTAAAAATAAACAACAAAAAAATATATAAAAGAATTTAATTTACGAAATAAAAGTACATACACGATTCAAAAACACTTTTTTGATCTTAAAACCTGTCTTTGCCACCACTTGTTGGTAAAACTTATAATTTAGCAACTGAAAGTTCGTTTCACGTGTTATTTTAAAAGAGTTCTTAAATGACAATCGGTCTTGATCAGTATTTCTTTTATTATTTTTACCAATGGGATATGCAGAATATAGTGTATCCTTTCACTGAAACAGAATCGAAGACATCGAAACTGCACTTAAATCGCTACAGCATTATCAACCGTCTGACCTATTTTTTATTTACTATGAGCACTCAGGGGATCGGGCCGCTATGCGTGCTCAAGTGAGCTTTGTGATATCAGAGCTACCACTCCGACCTAATCTAACTCAAGGGGATGAGCCCGATTGGGACAGAGGAAGGTGGGAGTAGTGTCAGATTTGAATATATTTACGTTATAAGTGAAAGGAAAGACCTTTTGCGAAAATAGAGTTCCACATACGGACAGTTTGGCTAAAAGATGAATTCCATCTATAATCCAGTGTGCAATGCACTGGCTAATCGATCACAAACAAATGTGCCCTGCGAGAAATATATAAGTTTTACGTACGATTATATGATTTTAGGAAACAAGTCCCTTTAGAGCAAAATCCATATCGAAGCGATAGAATAGTGTAACACAAGCTACTAAGCGACGGAGCAGCAATGAATCAATAGAGTTAGATACCCAACCGTTAGATACCTTTTCCTATGCGCCATCGAGAAAACTCAAATAAACTTTGAGGCGTTGGCCCACACGTGAGAGTTGTGTTTCATTTCCGGTCAGGTCTAGTGAGTGGTGTAAATAGTAAGTGAAGCTAGAGATGACGTAATATTATTGCTATGCAGGTCAGACATCTCCAATAAAACGAAATATGAAAAAATATTTTTTTGCCGACTTACTCTCAGCATATTTCGGGTAAAAACTCTAAGAGTAAAATAAAATTGCCATGAAAAAGTTTAAATTGCAGGTCCTGCCACTCATGTATAAAATTAACACACACACACAACATAAGTGGTGTGAGAAGCTAGATCGTAATCCGGACTGAACGGTTGTAATGACCAGTTATGTGTATATGTATGGATGTGTGTCAATAAAGAACTTTGGGTTTTCGCGCATTGAAATCGATTCTATTCATACGACTGACTGATTTTTCTTTTTTTTAACGCACGTGTTTCAACAATAATGCCTCCAGCAATCCCAAAATTGTCAAAGAAAGATAAAACGATACCTTTACTGTCCCTTATTTCTTTACCGTACATTTTGCGATTGCGATTAATTTTAATTGTCGGTAAATGGCTCTAACATGTAACGCCACCGGTAATACAAGACAGACAATGCTATACCATAGACTATTTAAAATATGCCATGTGGAGCTTCACATTGTTCGAAGAAGTTGTTCAAAAATCGTATTTATTCCGTAGAAAATTATCTACGTTTAAAAATTGCTGAAATTTCAGAATATAAAAAACATATTTTAGAATTGAAAGGAAATTGCTCTATATGAGCTTCGACAACAAATAAAGAGATTGAAGTAAGCTAATCAATTAAAACGCCCAGAGATGATTAACCAAAAGGGAGGATAATCATATTCGATACACGTCATTGAAGACTCTGCAGAAACTTTGATGCCTTCACCACCTCATTGCACCTTTAGCTATGTGTAGAACTGTTTAAATCGTTTAAATTTAAATTTACATTAAATTTCATATGGGCCTACAAAACGCAATTGAATTAGTTTTTCACTTGGATAACCTAGAACATTTATACGATTAGGGACTTTAATAATACAAAAAAATGGCTAAATGTTATTGATCACAACTGCACATATCATAACATACATAATTGGTCATTAAAACTTTTCAGTTAGTATTACGACCAAACTTCTTACACCACTTATGTTGTGTGTGTTAAATCTATATACATATGTGTGGTGGGACCTATAGTTTAAAATCGTCTTCGAACGACAGAATTTTGAACACTTTTCATGGCAATATTATTGATTCTCAGAGTTTTTGCTAAAAATCTGCTGAGATGCAGTCGTCGAAGAAATATTTTTGTTTATATTTCGTTTTGTTGGAGATGTCTGGACCCGAGCTTTGAACCGTGGCCTCACGTCTAATAAGACAACACACTACCTCCTAGACTACGCGACTACTACATATCCGCATGTATTTATTATATTTTTTTTTTTTTTTGTGAAACCAGCACTCAGGGGATGGCCCCTACTCATTCAGTGCATTGTGCAGGTTTTTATGAAAATGGGTTATAGGAAGGTGGAAGAGAGGGAGTGGTGTTTGTGGACATCTCAAGATGCGAACGTCAAGGAAACGAGTTGCTGCTAGGTGACTATAAAATGGCCAGTGCTATACCTTCACCATTAGATAGTCTACAGCAATCGTCCCCAAGAAGCCCGCACCCTTCAGTCCTAGCTTCTCACACTACTCATGTTGTGTGTGTTAATTTTATACATGAGTGGCGGGACCTACAGTTTAAAGTCGACTCCGAACGACAAATTTTATTGAGAAGCTTTTCATGGCAATGTTATTTACTCTCAGAGTTTTTGCCAGAAATCTGCTGAGAGGAAGTCGCCGAAGAAATATTTTCGTTTTGATGTCTGACCTGGGATTCGAACTCGGGCCTTCAGTCTAATAAGCCAACACACTACCTACTAGACCACGGCGACTTCAAACTGTATTGCTTCATATAATTTTCGTTTCTAATTTTCGATAAAATTTGTAACTAACCGAACTTAACCAAGCATCCTAAAAAGAAAAAAAGTGCCTTAGAGTATAATGGTGAGACTATAGTGCACTAATGAAAATTTAATCTTATCTTAAATAGCATTTCTTGAAATTTTCCTAATAGGAATAAAATTTTAGGAAGTGATCCATAGAACTGATAATAGGACCCATTTTGGTTTGCTGGAATAAATCGTTTGTCTTTGTTTTTATATTGAAATTAATCGACACAAAAGATTTAAATTTAATTTGAATTTGACGTTACAAATATAGCCTCGCACTCTTAGAAAAGTTCGCAAATTTATGAGTTGTTATTCGATATTATTTTATATGTCACTGGGTTTTAATTTTTGTTTCTATCTAATAACACTTAGGGTCGTTATTACAACTTGCCGTTAACTAAAGGGAGGATTTTAACTGGCAGATAAATTGTTTTTCATTATTATGAGTACCCAATAAGATAGAAGTGATCGTTAAGCTAAAGGAAAGATCATCCTACCTTTAACATTTAAAGGTCACTTTATGTTTGAACTTGCCATATCATATACTATTTTCGATATGGCAACTTCAAATTTAAACAAAATGAGCATATACAACAAAAAAAACGAAGTCCGCTGTTGCAACTGCGTTAAAAAAAACTTATTTAATTGAGCAGTTTTATCGACTTTGCTCCGGCACTGCCATATTTTAATTTTATTTTATCTGTAAGTTGTAATAAAGAAAATCAGTTAAAGGTAACTTTACAGTTCCCTTTAGCTAAAGGTACCTTTAACTAAACCCAAGTCTAACGGCAAGTTGTAATAATGGCTCTTACTTTGTAAAGTTTATGTAAGATTTTAAAGTAGAGTTTAAGGGAAAAACAACAACACGCCAACAGAGATTTCTTTGTGACAAATTGTTTGAAAACAGTCATAGGTTATAAAATAAAAAATAAAAAAAAAAAAAATATAAAAAATTAGAAGCGATAAATGCATTAAAAAAATAATACAAGACTGTATTATCATACCTGACACCTTTATCTTTTACGAAAATAACTCGTATATTATATGCACACACACTCGCTTCTATTCGCTTGTATATGGCCATTTGATAAGAGGTCTGAAAAAGTATTTTGCCAGATAAAAATTGTTATTGACTCTTGAATTGTATTTGCTTTTACGGGAATGTGAATGCAGTGTATGTATGTATATGAATATTAGATTTGAAACTATTTAAACTGTAAGTAACACGAACATTTTCGCACATGAATAGTTCGTCAAAAGAAATAATTCTCTGTGTAATGTTAACCATGTTTTGTAAAACGTTTATTTCTTGTGAATTCTATTAGAAGAAAAATAGAAAAAAATTATATACTTCATTTGTTCATTATTTGTTCCTTTATTTAAATAAATCCTCTATTGATATTTATAAATTCCTTTATTTATTTAAATAACATCTGTCTTCAACTGATAACACTGTGTTTATCAATTTTATTCACGATCTTTATTAACAAAGATCAAATTTTCGGCGATCAGTACTACGGTGCTTAACGCGCAGTTTTTCTACAACTCTCGGTTATTAATCACAGACTAACGTCTTATCTATGACTGGCGGCACTGTTTTCCGCTCTATTTAAACTACTTTAATTTATGCCTGGCAACTATACGATATTTTTTTGATTCTTTGTTTTGGTTCCTTCTCGTAAATTCCTACGTATTTGTTTTATTTATTTATTTATTCATTCAGGCGTAAATACAGTACAACAAGATATCATCTTATTTAATAGTACTGCTAAGGATATAGGCATAACAAAATATAAGAAAATACAAAATAATAACGTTAAAAATAAATTAACATAACAAATGTTATTAAAAACAAAATTTATAATTATATTAAAAAAAATATGATTGATTAATTACGTATGTGCATTATGTTCATTCAAAAATTTAATTATTGCAGTCTTGAAATGCTTAGCATTGCTTAGTAATTGTATGTTGTTTGGGAGTTCATTCCAGAGACGGATTGCATTGATGTAAAAGTGTCCCTCAGATATCTGCCTGCGGTATCTAACGCTATTAATTCTCAAGCCTCTATTAGATCTTGAAAAAACTAATCTATCAAACAAATAATGGGGTTTCTTAATATAGATGATTTTATGTAGGTACACCAGAGTACGGCATTTCAACAAATTTCCAAAAGATGTGTTGTAGATTCTATATGAGAACTCAGATATCCTACTGTACCTTGTACGACCAAAAATATATCGAGCAATACTGTTATAAGTGACCTTGAGCCTGTTCCTACTTACTGAGTCGCAACTAGAAAACAGTTCACATCCGTACAGCAGAGTGGGGATGAGATATGTTTTCGCGAGCAGCATACGAATATCAAACGGAGTAAAATATTGCGTTAGCCAAAGACTTCGCAACATGGCAACCGTTTTACCACAAATAGAATTCACATGGTTGGACCAATTAAGGCTGTTATTAAAGATAACTCCTAGGTTCTTAACACTGTGTACAGTCTCAATAGAAGTATTATTAATGTGTAATGGTGTAAGCTGTGCCGTATAGTTTACCTTGCCTATTATTAAAGCTTTTGATTTCCTCGGATTGAGGCAAAGATCATTATTCGACGCCCATTGAAACACATTATGCAGATCACAATTTATTTTCCCTATACAATTTGTAATATCAGATGGCAAGCAACTAATGTACAACTGAACATCATCTGCGTACATTTGTACCTTGCAAAACTTTAACTTAGTTGGCAGATCATTAGAATATATCGAATATAAAAGTGGACCAAGAATCGAGCCCTGTGGTACACCCCTAGGTATTAAAAAATTGTCCGATTTAGTACCATCATGATACACAAATTGACTTCTATCACGTAGATACGACGAGATTAGCTTGACAGCAGTATTCGAAAAATGGCACATGTGTTCCAACTTTTGGCAGAGAATAGTATGATTAACGGTGTCAAAAGCCTTAGAATGATCAAGTAAAACCAAAAATGATGTCATATTGTCATCCGCACTTAATCGCAACTCCGAGAATGGTGTCGTCAATCAAAAATTCGATGTGATAAAAAATTATTTATTCAAATAAATAAAAACGATAATAATTTAAGACATTTTGTGATATTTTGCTACTTTTATGATATTTTGTGATACTTACAATTAAAAAATTAATTTTAGCAATCATTCTCATTTAAGGTCTTTCAAAAACTTACCTACAAAGAGAAAAATAAAAATAAAAATAAAATAATTTAATTAATGATCATATAAATGACTACGTAGTATAGTGTGTAAATTATAAACAAACAAAAAATGTAAACATTTTAATTCATATGTATGTTGTATTCTAATGTTTAAACATTTATTTTAAACGGTCGCTCTTAGCACAGTCATTATCGTTAAAATGGCAATAAAATTTTTAGAGTCTTAAAGTGACCATCATTTAGGAGCATAAAACTGGAATAATTTCACGAAATAACTTCATCAGGAAGTAATTCCCATATGCATCCGGCCATTGTTTATTTAATTTAATTTTAAAATAATGAAACAAGAAAATTAAGGTAAATATGTTAGATTAAACACCTTTTGGGATAAACTAGAGAAAATACAATGTATTGTTGCAAATACAAAATAAGCACTACGGGTTTATTCTGGAAACATGAAGAGAGGACGAGAAAAACCAACAATAACAAGACATTTTGAGAATAGAGATGAACACAGATCAAATTACAACAAATAGAAATGATTGATTATTGCAACGTTTTAGTTTATTTTTTATTAAAATAAATCCGTTATTTATAAAAAAATTCTTTATTTATTTAAATAACAATGTACTTTTATCGATCAACTTTATTATACAATTCTTAAATTACAACGAAAACCATCACTTACATTACTCTCTACCTATTACTGACTGACTACGACTGATTGGCAAAGTTACCCTTTGCTTTATTTGTACTCACTTATTTTAGGATAGGCAACTTCGAGATCTTTCTGTGTAGAATTGTTCTTATATCTTGATGTTTGTTTTGTTTCTCATACTTTCTTGTAGATTTGTTCCTGTTATTTTTTGTTCTGTAGGATTTCTGTTTTTTTGTTTTTGTCTTGGTTCTCCGATTTGGAACAGAGGGATGTTAGTTTGATAGTAGGTGTTTATTTACGTATATTATATACACAATATCATTAATATCCAGGGACGAAGGTTAGGTTAGGTTAGAGGACGTGTACTTGTCAATGGACAAGTACAATACCCGGAGGTCGAATTGACCCATTGTGCAACGTCCTTAAAATGGAAGGATAATAGAGGGGATAGGAAAAAGGAGAGGAAGTAGGAAAGGGAGAATGGGAAATCCAGGGACGAAAATTTCTCAAAAAAAAATAATTTCCAAGGTCCCAGAAGCTGGTCAGATAACACTATGCGACAAAATAAAAAAAAATAAATACACCCGGCTAATGACATAGTGTAGGTTGTGAGTTTTCTTGAGTAGATCTCAAAAATGTTTTTTTATATTTCTCGAACCCTTCAAATTTTTTTTATTTGACAAAAACTGTTTTTTTTTTTTTTACTTTACGCACAAATTTCTGGATTACTCAAACATTTCTGACCTGATTTCCAAAATTTAAATCTTGTTGGAAATGGATCCTTAAAACGGTATACATATATATCTTATTTGACTTAATATGCTATGAGTTTTGATGAGGTAAACTTGGAAAATGCGAATTTTTTCATAGCAAACTTTACTTAAAAAATATGAAATAAGTGATGACATTCTGAAAGTGCATTATTTTGTGAAGAGATTGGCACTTAGTTTGATCAAATCCGACAAAAATTACTGTAGTTATTATATAATATAACAGTCGTGTTATATTTTTTATATATGTCATCTCATCAAATGAAATTTTAGTTCAAAAATTTTCAGAATTTTTGATGGATTTGGATTGTGTCTCACAAAATGTGTCAATTTCACGTTTGAGCGGCCACCTGAAGTTGGCCAATATTTGCGCAAAGAAAAATAATAATATTTGCAAAAAACACAAACACACGTGAAATTAACACATTTTCTGAAAAACAATCAAGATCCATCAAAAATAATGAAATTTTTTGAACTAAAAGTTTATTTGATGAGATGACATATATAAAAAATATAACACGACTGTTATTCTATTTATATAATAACTACAGTAATTTTTATACAATTTGATCAAATGACGGTTCAATCTCTTCAGAAGAGAACAGACTTTAAGAATCTTATCACTTATTCTATATTTTTTTTTTATTAAAGTTTGCTACTATGAATGGACAAACTTGAAAAAATATAAAAAAAATTCGAATTTTCCAAGTTTACCTGATCAAATCTCATAGCATATTAAGCCGCACAATAGATATATGTATACCGTTTTAAAGGTGCATCTCTCCCCTTTCCAACAAGATTTAAATCTTGTAAATCGGGTCAGAAATGTTTGAGTAATTCAGAAATTTGTGAGTAAAGTCAGAAAAAACAGTTTTTGTCAAATAAAACCAGTTTGGAGGGTTCGAGAAATATAAAAAAGGTATTTTTGAGTTCTACTCAACTAACTGAACAATGTGGACTATGTAGTTACTCGGGTGTATTCTCACTGTCGCACCGTGTAATTGGTCACAAAAAAAAAAAGCTTTTATCAAGCAAAAATATTATAAACGGTTGAAGATAAGCGCATTTCTAATCGACCTAAATTGCGATAAGACGTTAAGAATATAAAGGTTTCTCTACATATTTGCGTGTTCTTTAAGGCAATAAAGATGGGTTAACTTTAATTATTGTACTACACATAAGTCTAGGGATGCTCATTAGTGTCAGTTCCATGCTGTGGTTTTTATCACCTTTTATGTCTCGTTTCTTATTACAGTCGTAATTGAACGATTACAACAACAGAAAATAGATATCTTTTCTAAATCCATCAGCTACCAATGTTCATCACCTTTTTTTGGAGTTTTAAGCTGAGATTGTTTACATATGTATTCCAGCATAGGTTTAATATTGAAATTTTACTTATTTTATTGGTATATCAAGTGTTGAACAACTTTTCTAAACACATACTACCATTTCTCGCTAAGCAATAAAAAAAAATGAAAAATAAACTGAAAACTAAACTCGAACGATAAAGAACCTTTAGTTGAATGAAAATAGTGGTACCTACCAGAGATCAGCAACGAGTATTCAAAACGATGAGTAGATTCGAGTCATACTTATTATTTCTGATACTTATACGCATTCATACTTATTTTAATATCATACTCATACTACACATATTCAAAGTTAGAAATACTCATCGTATTCATACTTAACAATACGCATGATGTTATTGACTTCGACACGTCTCTAATTAACATTTACACGAAGCACAAAATAAGTATGATTCGCGTACGAACACTACTATACTCACAAGAAGATTGTGTGTATGCTTTGCTAGTTGTCTTTGGCTTTCCTTTCTTCTTTGTTTGTATATGCAACAATAACAAAGGCTGTAAATTTTGATGAATGATTCGAGTCACTCGAATCACTTATAAGTATTATAAGTATTCTTCTAAATTTATGAATCAGAATGAGTAGGCGTATGAATCAAACACATTTCGAATGTTGTGAGTTTGATGTCAACGTTGTACTCATACTCATTGTAACCTATACTTATAAATCAACTAGCAGATTGTACCCGGCGTTGCGCGGGTTATGTAGTTTGGATTAGTTTAAAAAATTAAAAAAAATTATTATTGGGTAATTTTTGCATTAAAAATAACAATAAATAAAAAACCGGTTTATCGGTTTTCAAAACCGGTTTCGAAACCGGTTTCTTAAAAAATCCAATTTTTTAAATTATTCGGAAACCGGTTTAACAAACAACCCAGTTCTTTGAATACTCTAAGTCCTAAATATAAATGCAGTCAATTTGCCCGTTTTTGGCCCCTTTCCCCCTTTTTGGACCCCTTTTGGTCCAACTTTAGAAACGGAACACCTCCAATAGCTATTTGGGAAACTTAACCAAGCTAAATCGTAAAAAAATACCTTTAAAACAGATAAAATACAGCATTTATGCATAAAGTACTAATTTTTGCCCATTTTTTCTTCCCTTTGACCCATTTTTTCCCCCTTTGGGTCAAAATTTTTAAAAGATTTATTGCCTATAACCTGCACCGACAAAAGTTCGATCAATATCCCAAATTTCAAGAAAATCGGTCCAGGCGTTCAGGCGTGATTGGCTATACACTCAATTTGCCCGTTTTTGGCCCCTTTCCCCCTTTTTGGACCCCTTTTGGTTCAACTTTAGAAATGGAACACCTCCAATAGCTATTTGGGAAACTTAACCAATCTAAATCGTAAAAAATTACCTATAAAACAGATAAAATACAGCATTTATGCATAAAAGTACTAATTTTTGCCCATTTTTTCTCCCTTTGTCCCATTTTTTTCCCCCTTTTGATCAAAATTTTGAAAAAATTTATAGTCTATAACCTGCCCCGACAATGGCTCGATCTATATCCCAAATTTCAAGAAAATCGGTCCAGGCGTTCAGGCGTGATTGGCTAACAAACAAACCAACAAACAAACAAACAAACAAACAAACAAACAAAAAAACAGACTTACAGAAAGATTTATAATATATATTAGGATGCTGTAGCGAGTACGAATGAATCAGAGTAGTTGAATTTCAATTCTGTTGATTCACTCATACTCAAAATTGCATGAGTGCTTATGAGTAGCGGAAAAACGATTCATTGCTGATCTCTGGTACCTACATATCAGTGTTGCAAAATTGAAATTTTGAAACGGTACTGAACTCTAACTGAAAGAGTACTTTTTTGCACCAAATGGTACTTTTGTAAAAAAATATATATACATACACATTGGCCACTATAACCCTTCAATCAGGATTATGACCTAACTTCTCACACCACTTACATGTTTTGTGTGTGTTAATTTTATACATGAGCGGAGGGACTTACAGTTTAAATTCGACTCCGAACGACAGATTTTTGAAAAACTTTATAACGGCAATTTTATTTACTCTCAGAGTTTTTGCCAGAAGGAAGTCGAACAGAAAAACTAGCGACTTATTCGTGTTTCTCACATACAAGACAAGAACAACTGATTCGGAAAGTAATAAAAAGTAAAAGCCCCGTTTAGTCAAACGTCGAAGGAACGTAGTGTAACATACGCGTTCGTTTTTAGCATATGAAAAGCAATGCAAATGCTTACCGAAATTACATTACGATTCGGCAAGCGTTTTCTTTGCTTTTCGTGTTCCAATAACGAATGTACGTTCCATGGACGTTTGGCTAAGCGGGGCTAAAGCCTAATTCTACCTTTTCATGTTGCTAATGCATTAATAGTTGAAAAGTGCAAGACATAAAATATGTAATAATTAAAAAGTACTGAAAACGTCGCGGGGGTACTGCGGTATTTTTGAAATGAAAAAGTACTGAAAAAAGTACTAAAGTACTGAATTTTTCATCACTGCTACATATATTAATACATTATGCAAATACGTATTGTTAGAGAACAAATTCGCATTTTATATTACAGTCGATATGATTGTATAACAGTTTTATTTTATTTTTTTTTTTTTCTTAAAAAAATTAACATAAAAAACGACTAAACCAAGTTCTTAAATTAAAACCAGTTTAAAGCAAATAAAACCAAAACAGATTTGGAAATACACACGCTAATACAACATTAAAAAAAACCTAAAATTTAAACTAGAAAAATAATAAAAAAAAAAAACTATGTGAGTTAAACGTAAACGAAAAGAAAACGTAGTAAATTTTTATATGAAAAAAAGGGGAAAAAAAATAAACAAAAAATTTTCGATAACAAAACAAAATCAAAATAAAATTTGCATTCAACGTAAATTATTATATTTTAAAATAAAAATTAAATAAAAATAAAATAAAAATAAACTAAAATAAATAAAAACATACAACCCATAAAACTAATAAATAACAAGAACAACAACAATAATTGTATTGTTAAAAACGCCTGAATCGCAATCTGAATAGGAATCTGAATCTTAAACTGACTGTGACTGCGTCAGAATTCAGAATTTTTTTGAGAAGCGCACACCGTTTTCTATATCGTTTTTCTTCTTTCCTCCATTTGCGTTTTGTGTTTTGCGTTTATTTTTTTATTTATCATTGTCTAGAAATCAACATTTACGTTTGCATTAATGGACATGACATTTACATGCGGGTCTGTTACTTTTCATATCCATCGGTTCTGTTATTGTTTTTTAGCGAGTTGTATGTGCAATATTTGTATATCATTTGCATTAATTTTGTGAATTTTTGCACTCCATTATATTTAATTTAATTTTATTTTCATAATAATTTCATTTCATTATCAGAAACAAGTCTTTAAGGAAAGTTTAAAAATATAATTAAAAAACAATTCAAAAAAATACAAAAAAAAAACAAAAATAAACTTCAACTGTTTGAGCGTGTATACATAAATTGATACGCTGATATTTATTGCAAATAACTAAAGATAAAATTAAAAAAAAAAAAAAAAAGTAAAAAAAATTATATGCGACTTGATCATGAAATTATTTTTAATACTTTAATCAAATAAATAAAATAAAACGTGTAGATTCAGGTAAATAACACAGTACGAGATATTTAATTAGGAACCAACGGCGACAGAAAAATAAAAATAAAAATGTTTTCGACACTGCAAACTTCTTCCTTACTTCTACAGGCGTTACAACTTAAATATGTGTGTGAAGATCGATTATAAAATCTACTATGTAGCTCAGACACAAACACTTGGTTAACAAGGCTCGATTATGTTACTAACAGTGGTCTGTTTTAATATTAACAGTACTTTTGTTAAACAATGGATTAAGGCTCAATAAAGGCAAAATAAAAAATTCCCATTAATTCTAATATTTTGTCGAGTTATATTTGCGTTTGTATTTCGAAGGATGTGTGTGAAGATAGATTTTAAAATCTATCTCTCCAGACGCAAACCAATTAGTTAACAGAGCTCTGTTATGTTACTAACAGAACTCTGTTAAACAATTAATTTGAGGCTGTGAAAGAAAAAAAGGAAAAATTGATTAAATTCCTGGGTAAAATAAGAAAAAAGGCAAAAGTTGATAAAATAAGTCCTATGGTTGTTAATCACTGTTATAAAATATTGCGTAATAAGAACTAAAATAAACAGATAATCATACATTTCCGAAAGGTATTGTAATCCGATAAAAAAAAAATCAATATTGTGGGAAAACAGGACAACATGGGCGGACAATGAAAATTGTTTTTAAAGCATTTTACGTCCCTTTAACTTACCCAATCGTCAGAATCCTTAACAGAGCGAGTTTTCATTGTAGATTTTGAAATTTTCCGAGATTTTAGATTTTAACAGAACAAATTTCATATTTAACAGAGAAACAACATTATTTCTAAGGGAGGCAACAGCACAAGATTAAGTTTTTGTCAAACAGTTTATTATAGATGGTATACAGGCGATTGATTTGAAGTCGCTGTGGCCTAGTAAGTAGTGTGTTGGTTTATTAGACGTAAGGGTTCAAACCCCAATTTTTAAAATCTACTATGAAAATGCCCGCTGTTAAGGGTTCTGGCGATTGATTTAGTTAAAGGGCGTCCAATGCTTTAAAAACAATTTTCACTGTCCGCCCATGTTGTCCTGTTTACCCACAAAAGGACTTACAGTGGATTTTAAAATCTGAAATCTCAGAAAATTTCAAAATCTACTATGAAAACGCACGCTGTTAAGGGTTCTGGCGATTGATTTAGTTAAAGGGACGTCCAATGCTTTAAAAACAATTTTCACTGTCCGCCCATGTTGTCCTGTTTTCCCGCAATATTGATTTATTTATCGGATTACAATAGCTTTCGGAAATGTGTGATTATATGTTTATTTTAGTCCTTATTTCGCAATATTTTGTAACAGTGATTAACTATAGGACTTATTTTATAAACTTTTGCTTTTTATCTTTTTTTACTCAGGAATTTAATTAATTTTTCCTTTTTTTTCCTTCCCTTCCTCAAATTAATTGTTTAACAGAGTTCTGTTAATAACATAACAGATCTCTGTTAACTGATTGGTTTGCGTCTTGGGAGTTAGATTTTAAAATCTATCTTCACACACATTTTCGAAGGGGTAGTTGTAAACACTAATTCCAGTTGTGTTCAATGCCATTTATGCCTAACTGAATTGAAAAATTGAAGATGGATTGCAAGGAATGGAGGGGTCCACTTTGTTAAGGATTCTGGATATTGATTTAGTTAATTGGTCCTAATATACATTGAAAATAATCTGCTTGGGCCGCGCACAAAAACGAAATTTAATGGATTTTAAGAACCTACTATCAAAACTCGCTCTGTTAAGCGTTCTGGTTAGTTAGTTAGTTGGACGTAATATGCAGTACGTTACCCCATGTTGTGGCAATTAGTCCCCATATTGATTTATGTAACAAGCATTTAAAAATGTATGATTATCCATTCATTGTAGTCCTTAATACATTATTTCCCACAGCTTGTCCTTTTTATCTAATTTTATTCAGGAATCTATTACTTTTTCCTGTTTTTATTTCCATGCCTTAAATTTATTGCTTAACAAAGCTCTGCTACTGAATGGGTTTGTGTCTGGGGTAATTGATTTTAAAATCTATTTTCATACGTCACTCAAATGCAGAAACTATCAGACTATGTACGGCTTTATTTAAGAGTTTTCAACTTTTGGTTTACTCTTCAAAATTGTTTTATTTGTTTTGCCATATTTTTTAATGTGATTTCTTCTAGAATCGTATAAAAATTATTAAAAATTCTCTACCAGACTAGTGGATCAGTGGAAAATAATATTTTTTTTTTTGGCCGTTTTAGGCGTCCAATAAGACGTAAATAAGAAATATAATCCAACATTAGGAGATCGGTGCAATACACAAAAGCCCAAACATATCCAATATATGTACGCACTTGTAACACTTGTTCAACTAAAAATACTTCCACTGTAATAGAGAGCTTAAGGCGTTATAATTTGTCATTGGGCAGAGCTTATCATAATATAGTCTACCGTGCAACTACAAAATGATGTATTTTAAACCACGATTTTATACTTTAATCTTTTATAGGTCAGTTGATGCAAGAATGTTGGTCAATCAAGCCTGTCCAACTTAATTCAAGAATAAATGAATGATTTTGATGAAAAACAATCACATTCCATTCCATTCACTTCCATATTTATGAGACTTGACCTCTGATCTCCTCTAGAAATTTCATTTAATATGGATTTTTACAAAGCTAGGTTTCTCGAATGTTATGATTATTTGAGATGTACCATTAATAGGGGTTTGAAGTAGACTCTTGTATTACCATTTGTGGTAAGTGGGATATTTTTAACATAATCTCCAAAATAAATTTTCCCGGTAAATATTCCTTTACATGAAACTATTTTGTTAATGTTATATTAAATGGGCGTTGAGACTTTCGTTCGTTGAATGTGGAATGACACTCCTAGACTTGGTATATATTCTACAATTAGCTCCTACAACTAGAGGCTTTTACTGATTCGCTCTGTTAACCAGTTAACAGTGATCTGTTAATAGCAAATTTTGCTCTGTTAACGCCTAAAGTGGTTTCGCTAACACTGTAGGTTTACGGTTTTGGTTTTTAAATTTTAATTAATTTTCTCATACACATCCCTCACTCGTTACTGTAAGATGAGTATTGTGGTGAGATAGTATATTTGGATGATGTTTTCTTTCAAAATTTAACTGACACTGTATTTTCTGATAACTCAACAATAGTGTTGGGGAATGATTATAGTTACACTGGTAATGCAACAATCATACCGAATGCATGTGGGCAATTCAATGTATGGATTTTGGGATACCCTTTTGTAAGAGAGATATACATACTTACATACTTATGTATGTATTGTATTATTCAGCATTGCTATCACTATGCTAGTGGTACACATTTGTATTCATTTCTTATTAACTAATATTCAAACAATTACACGGTGCGACAGTGAAAATACACCCGAGTAACTACATAGTCCATGTTGTTCAGTTAGTTGAGGAGATCTCAAAAATACCTTTTTTATATTTCTCGAACCCTCCAAACTTGTTTTATTTGACAAAAACTGTTTTTTTAGACTTTCCGTGCAAATTTCTGTATTACTCAAACATTTCTGACCCGATTTCTAAAATTTAAATCTTGTTGGAAAGAGGAGAGATGGACCTTTAAAACGGTATACATATATCTATTATTCGACTTAATATGCTATGAGTTTTGATGAGGTAAACTTGGAAAATTCGAATTTTTTTCATATTTTCCTAGTAGTCCATTCCTAGTAGCAAACTTTAATAAAAAAATATAGGATAAGTGATAATATTCTTAAAGTCTGTTCTCTTGTGAAGAGATTGAGTCATCATTTGATCAAATCGGACAGAAATTACCGTAGTTATTATTTAAAGAGTCTAACAGTCGAGTGATATTTTTTATATATGTCATCTCATCAAATGAACTTTTAGTTCAAAAATTTTCAGAATTTTTGATGGATCTTGATTGTTTATTACAAAATGTGTCAATTTCACGTTTGCACGACTTCCAGAAGTCGGCTAATATTTGTGTTTTTTGCAAATATTATTATTTCTCTTTGCGCAAACATTGGCCAACTTCTGGTGGTCTCTCAAACGTGAAATTTACACATTTTGTAATAAACAATCAAGATCCATTAAAAATTCTGAAATTTTTTGAACTAAAAGTTCATTTGATGGGATGACATATGTATATAAAAAATATAACACGACTGTTATACTATTTATATAATAACTCCGGTAATTTTTGTCCGATTTGATCAAACGAAATGCCAATCCCTTCACAAGATAATGCACTTTTAGAATGTAATCACTTATTTCATATTTTTTAAGTAAAGTTTGCTACTATGAACGGACAAACTTGAAAAAATATGAAAAAAATTCGCATTTTCCAAGTTTACCTCGTCAAAACTCATAGCATATTAAATCAAATAATAGATATATGTATACCGTTTTAAAGGTCCATCTCTCCCCTTTCCAACAAGATTTAAATTTTGGAAATCAGGTCAGAAATGTTTGAGTAATACAGAAATTTGCGCGTAAAGTCAAAAAAAAAAAGAGTTTTTGTCAAATAAAAAAAGTTTGGAGGGTTCGAGAAATATAAAAAAAATAGTTTTGCGATCTACTCAACAAAACTCACAATCTACACAAAGTCATTAGCCGGGTGTATTTAATTTTCTTTATTTTGTCGCATAGTGTTATTTTTAAACACAATCCCACCTTTTTTTCATTCACATTAGAGATTATCTACAATCCTATTCGATTGTTGTGTAGTGTATGTGTTTTTTTTTTTTTTTTGTGATTTTTCAGCCTTTTAAGCAATGTTAATCAATTTTAATTAATAAAAAGGCGCAAAAAACACGATAAAACACCAACAATAACAACAACATGAACAATAAAGCAAAAGAAAAAAAAAACAAAAAATTCAAAATTAAAACGTGTACAACAGCAATAGCTACGCGACTACAAAAATACACAAAATATGAAACCAGTTATTGCCTTAACAAAGACTTTCACATTAAAACTTACATTTGGAGAAAACAAACAAAACGAGAAGACAAACAACAACAGCAACAACAACAAAAAGAACAGCTTTTTAACTAAACTGGTCCATATCATCATCACCAAAAATCAAAAATAAAAACGAAAAAAAAAAAAGAAAAAAAAAACAATTTCAAAACGCCAACGTAGAAACGGTGTAAAATTTCTCCTGAAACTAAATTTTACGAATTTATTGACCTTACAAGAGAGAGACCTACGAAAACGGCACCCAACAACCACAAGAACAGCTGTAACAGTGAGAACAGCACTAACAACAAAGCAAAGTGCTTGCAGTTGCTTCTAAAAAAAAAGGGAAAATTTTAAAGAAAATTCACTACAAAAACAATACGAAACAAAGAAAGAAATGAATTGCATTATGATACAAACACCCACCCAATGCCACGACAACAATACAACAACTTTAGTGACGTCGCCTTCAACATCAAGATCGTAATACCATCAACATCATAATCGCCGTCATCTTCATCAGTCAGTCACTCACTCACTCAGCCACTCATTCGCTTACAATTGTATTCAGCATTTTCATTTTCAGTGTTTTTTTTTTACTCTCATTTCAATGCCTATTTTATGTTTATTTGTTTGCCTTTTTTGTTTCAGACACATTTGCACGAGCAAATTTTATTTCAAAGTAATTGTTGGTGTTGTTGCACTGTCACACTGTCGACAACAATATACCATAAAGGTTAATGTACGAAACAGAAAAATAAAATTAAAAAAAAAAATAAATCATGGTTTTTGTTTTTTCAATAATAAACTGAGCGAAAATAATAAAAAAATAAAAAATTATTTTAAAAACAAAAGATTTACAAAAGTGTGTCCCTATTATTTATTAAATATGACAATGTCAACAACAATAACAATGCAAGTTTCAGTACCTACACTCAAAAAAAGAATCAAGCCATCCGGGCTTGAATCAATCCATATCGCTCACAATAGTACGGTAAGTACGGTTTGGCTTGAATCAAGTACAAAAGAGTTGAATCAAGCCCGAATCAGCCAAGTACAAAAGTGTTGATTTTAGCGCGACTTAAGGATTTTTGGGATCAAAGTGATCTCATCATGTATTTGGTTTAAGCATATTTTTTCTTGATTTAAGATCGAATTCGTACTTGATTCAAGAGAATCAGAAGTTGAAGTAATCCTTAAGCGCACTTGTTTCAAAAACTATAAAGTTGATTTAAGCTAGATTTCGTACTTGAATTAACTTATAAATGGGATCGAATTGAGGCAAATCGTACTTTATTCGAGCACAATGAACTTGATTTAAGCCCTAAATTGTACTTGACTTAAACCTAAATTTATCCAAAAACGAGTTTGTTTCAAGAATTTTGAACTTGATTTAAGCTTGAACTCGTACATGAATGCGGTCGTGTTTTAATCCAAGTTCCAGTCCTAAACGCGCGCATGATGACAGAGTGCTCAATACAACAAATGGGGAAAGTTGTTTAACTAAACAACATTCTTAAGGAATATTTACTTGTTCAAATCAACCTGATCGTAAAGTTTCCCATACACCATAAGCGCCTAGAAATATTTAATAAGAGCCTGGTCTGATTTAAATCAGTAGAGGCATTTTGTGCAAATATGTTAATGTCCTTCATTTGCTTGTAAACCAACGATTACCATTTCATAGCACAATTGTGCGGAGAGAACTCACACGCATTCTTGTGTTTTTTGATTTAGTTGTCGATCAGACTGCGACAAGAACACATGTGCGGCGGATGCTTTACCATTTTTTCAGAATGACACTCAAAAAATATTGTATGTTAAAAGATGCTTTTGATAATATTCAATGCCTTATATATTTTGTCGCATAGTGTAATTTTTTTTAAATGCTTTGGAATGCTTGCTTTTTCTCTATTAATAAAAAATGGTATATTATTTTTTATTTTTATTTATCTATTTTTATTTATCTAACAACATTATTTTTATTTATCTAATTTTTAAGCCAAAGATGGATACCTTTACGATCTTTTAATAAAAAATGGATTTTTTTATTTTATTTTTATTTATCTAAAGTTATTAAGCCAAAGATAGATAGCTTTACATATGTAAGTTGATAAAATGAAAATCAAAATAACGTATATTACAAACACTTTTCTATGGCTGTAAATAAATCAATTCTCTCAATTTATTTTCTCTCTCTTACTCACTAATACATAAACAAAAAATTTTTGGTAAACCCTGTTGTAAACTATCTTTTCGATTAACAGGTTCTATCTATAACTACAACGATCAACATACCTTCTGCTTATTTTCTTTTATTTGTTTATTTAAATATAAAATAGTTTTATTGAAAAAGGAAAAATAATAATAATAAACAAATTGTTAACATTTAATATATAGTTTTATACAGAGTCAACAAAGCAATAAATTAATTGTATTACAAAGAAGTTATCTTACTTAGGTTAGGTTAGGTTAGAGGACGTGTACTTGTCCGTTAAGACAAGTACAATACCCGGAGGCCGACCCATTGTACAACGTCCTTGGAGAGGGAAGGAAATAGAGGGAATAGGATGAAAGGAGGGCATAAGGGTAAGGGGAGGATGGGAATCACACAGAAAGAAACAGACACAAACAAGGGTTGAGCGCGCGACTACACTTATGAAGCCCTAGCACCTCTCAACCAGCTCAAACTGCTAATGAATCTGTGGAGAGCCTTGATGTCGGCTCTCGACACAGAACTCAAGCTCTCAAAGAAGGCTCTGCCAAGGGTCCTCAACCTCAACCTACCAAGGGCTGGGCAGTTACAGAGGAGGTGTTCGATAGTCTCTAACTCCTCCTCATCGCAACATACCCTGCAATAGTCCGGCTGGGATCTGTTCCAGATCCCCGTCAGCGACCTAATCTCGCAGTGCCCTGTGATAAAACCGACAACCAACCTTACGCTGGCCTTAACCAAGCCCAGCAGCCAATCTGTTCTCTTACTGTCCACAGCAGGCCATAGACGTCTAGAGACAGAAAATTTAATTATATCTTACTTAGTTTAATAAGTTTACTCAAAAAATTCGTTGTATTTAATTTAGCTGAGTATACTATCTGCTGCTATATTAAAAGCATCTAAAAATACACCCATTGGGGTCGAGGGCTTTAAAGTTACCATGGTATTCGTAACTTTGTTTTTTAAATTCCTTAAACGTAGTGAAGCATGAACAAATGTCAAAGAAAACGGCAACAATAATGTAAAGTTGGATAATAATATGGCATCGAACCAATGTAGCAATAAATATCCAACCAAAAGTGAACCAGCTAAAAAGTACCACTTTTGATTTTGATTCGACGCATTGCGAATTTTTACTCCTGCAAAACGGTGTTTACCACTGAAGAAATACAAATATATCAGTATAACAATTGCCTGCACAATAATCCCACATATTATTTTAACCGGATTAAATAAGATCATCAAAAAGTAGACAGCAAGGAAAATCAGGAAATAATTTGTCTGATAATTAGAGTCCGACCGAACTCCAAATTTCGTTCGGTACCGAACACCGAACCCGAACTTCGGCCAATTTTAAAGTTCGGCCGAACCCGTACTTAGTTCGGGTTTCAAAGTTCGGTGAACCCGAACTTTTTGTTATTAAATATTAAATCAGAAATACATTTTTGGAATTTATTGATAAAAACAAAAAATAACGAATTCATAACATTTAATAATACATAAAATAATAATAAAGAAAAAATTTGTACTTTTTAGTTATTTAGAAAAGAAATGCTTTGTGCTTCTTTTTTTTGAGAAAAAAATAAAAAGAACGATTAAGTACATATATGTAGTTTGTACTCTAGTACTCAAAATTCATTGTTTTTATATTATAATGGCAAAATAGTAATTTTTCTGCATTAATGCCTTTAAGGTTACTTCGTCTATCTGAATAAAGTTGGCCAGCAGCACTAAATAGTTGCTCACTAGAAACACTCATTGGCGGTGCTGATAGATATTTCCTGGCTGCAGCCTTAAGGTTTGCAAATGAACAGGAGTTCAAATATTCATATATATTTGTTTTGCGATCACATAATGGTTCAGATATATAGATTTTGATTTCTTCCTCGAAAATATTTTCCTCTCGAGGTTGATGTGAAGCAGAATCATGCTTTTCCCATAAAGATGAACCTCTTTTCTGCTTTTTTTGGCGTCTTTTTGATTCCGCCTCTGATACTTTTTCCATCACGGTAGATGTTTCAAAATTAATTGAATTATTTAAAAAATTAATTATATCCTGTGTGGATTTTTCCAACTGTTGTGTAGAAAGATATTTAGACTTAAAACGTGGATCGAGTAATGTTGCAACAATTAAAAAAAACTCATGGTTTCTAAAAATTGAAATCTCCTCTTTAATGTATCTTCTAAAGATTGTCTTAATTCAATTTCCGTCTCATTTTCAACAAGCTTCGACAATAGCATTTGGTATATGGGAATTACTAAGGAAATCGGTGACGAATCTCCCGAGATATCAAGTGTAGCTTCATAAAAGCTTTGCAGTAAATTTACTATTTCACTTATAATTTTCCACTCTTTAGCTGTAAGAATTTCTATTTTTTTAGTTTTTAATTAAATGTAATTAAATTAAATAAAAAGTTCGGTGTTCGGCAAAATTTTGACCGAACGCCGAACTTTGGCCGAACGTCACTTTTTACCGTACACCGAACCCGTACGCGAACGTTCGGTCGGACTCTACTGATAATACAATTCACCACTCTATTACACCATTTATCATAGTCCTTAAGATTAGGCAATTGAAATCGAGCGGATCCTAAGATGAAGTCATTCAAAGAGCGTAGAGGGGGCAATTCCAAATTTTGACATTTTTTCTTCGCTTTCAAAATGTGAAAACACAGACACTGTTAAGTTAACATAATTGAAAATTTTGGAAAAGGAATGAAAGCAAATCGATTAAAAATCGTAAAAATAGTGATCAACTGGAGAAAAAAAGAAAGGAAAACAAATATAAAACTTTGAATTTTAGAAAAACAAACAAAAAAATATATGAAAATAACAATTTGCTTATTGGAGATAATAAAGTTGAAAAATCAAGTATTTTTTTTACCAAATATACCCTCCATAAATTGGGCAAAATTAAAAAAGGTGCGGTTTTCTGACCTAGTGGGCTGCATAGCTATCAAGGATCAAGGATTCCAAAACAGTTTTCGTTACGGCACTGTAAAAAATAATATAACATTCGTAGCTAGCTTCACCCGCATAATTCGAAATCATGTCTAGATGGCAAATAACCGCTAGGCAGAACATTCCAGATGGTATTGACTTTGAAGTGAGAAAAAATATGTCTTGAAATTAATTCCATAATTCGGGGTTCTCTAGATTTGTCTTCGGACTATTCACAATTTGAAATGCTGATGATCGCAATAGTTATAAGCATGAATAAAAGTATTAAGTATGCAAAGAATTATCTCAGCGTTTACTGAACAGAAAATGTAAAATTTTTGCAGAATTTTCTTTGTAAACGTGGGAAGAATGGTTACTGAAAAAGAAGAGATTGAAGAGAGTGGCAACAGCATAGTCACAAAAAAACACTATTCCTAACAAAACATGTGAAACGTATCTACTCCAGGATACATCAGAGTCAAAGCTCAATCAGGAATCTTAATATATATACAAACTTTACATAGAAGCAAAATTTTACATATCAACGGCGCGCGAATTTCTTCTGTAAAATGTGTATAGTTTTTTGGCGCAGGATTTTAGATTTCTTTCAAATATGCGCTGTTTATGCGCTTGAGAGATTCAGAAAACTTTTGATCAACTCACCGCAAAGAAAGCTCTCGAAATTTATACAAAATATGCTTATAAAAGTACATATGTGTGTTAAGATAAATTCGAATTTAACTAGCAAAGACAAAAACCAAAATTTTAACAGAGCTAATGTTAAAATTAACACAGCAATGTTATGTAGTTAACAGAAAATACAAAAAATAGTAAAGGAAGAAATCACCAAATGTACTATTGTAGAGAAATAGGATTTGCTGCAAGTATCTCACTACATACAAATTGTAGCCCAAGGTGTCCCTAATAAAACCCAATTAGTGGTATATTCCAAATAATTTTGGAACTTGAAAAATCGGCCTTGAAAAATTCAGTCTGTTAACAGTTGCTAGGTAGGCCGATCCATATTGTGGATAAATGGGACAAATACTGTATCCAGTGGACAACGGGGGAACCAGAGAACCACTTGAGTTCGACAAGAAAACGGTTCGTATTCTATCGGGAACTCTAACGGGGCACTGACGCTATTAGCAGTTTCACTAGCAAGCTCAGTCTGCCCCACCAGGACTATTGCAGAAGCTGCCATGATGTGGAGGGAACCGAATCGCCTTTTAGACGAGTGCCCTGCATTTCAGGTAGGCTTGCCAGATTCCGATTCGCAAAAAGCTGGACATTAGGTTTTAAAAAGCTGGACAAAACAAAAAAAAGCTGGACATAAAAAAATACTGAAAAAATGTTAATTTTGGTTTTGTGTAAATAATTTTTATTAAAGTATAACAAATGTACAATCAGTGTTGGCTAACATGATTTGACAAAGTTAACATGAAAATTATTGCCCAAGTTATTGCAGTGTACCAAAAAAAGTGTACAAATTAAATTTTAGCTGGACAAGCATCAAAAAAGCTGGACAATTCAGCCAAGTCCGGCCAGGCTGGCAACCCTAATTTCAGGACAGACGTCAACGGTTTTTGGGTGACAAACGTTTGAAGATCTGACCATGGTGATGAACGTGCCACTTGTGGAAACTGGCCGATTTCATTAGGAGCTCGGGGTAGTTTAATCCCACTAACGGATTATGGCAAGGAGGGTAACACTTGCCTGTGGACGGTAAGCTTCCCGCTAACATAACCTAACTTTGATTGAAAATTTAAATAATTTCCAATTTATATCAATATTTGACATTTTTTTAATTAAAATAAAATTGTTTATTTTTTTAAACTTATTTACGGTTTAAGTATGCTCAAAGCAAAGTGCAGGCTTCAGTTAAGATCTATTGATCTACAGAAATATTATAAATTGCAACACTGAGTCTAATTTGGTAAAACCATATCCAGTTTAGGAAAATTCACCCATGGTGCACCAACTTTCATGAACGGTTTTCTGACCTTTATAGTCTATCAGGTATGTTCTGAAAATCACAAAATTTCAAATCACTTGTGATTTTGAAATCACAATTGTGATTTAAAGGTGTTCTGAAAATCACAAAACTTTTAACTTTTCGATGTGATTTTACCCTTTCGAAAACACAAGAAAACAGCTGATTTTTTGTTTAGATTTGGTGACACTTTTTATGAATTGAAAATTAGTCAATGTTTTGGTAAAAATATCAAGGGAAAAATAAACTAAAATTAGCTTTTTTTACAAAAATTAAAAACTTCGTAATTCCTGGAGTTTTGTTATTATCAATAATAGATTTGAAAAGAAAACAATTAAGAAATAAATGAATGAAAGTCAAAAAATTTAAATTTTGCAAATATAAGAAGTTAACTCCGAAGCTGCCACTGTTCGTAATTGCTTATTGTTGCCATTTGTTATTACTTTATATGTAGATATTTTTAAAATTAGGCAAACAATTGATAGTTTTTTTACTAAATTAAATATTACTTAACAAAAATAATTAAGTTTCATTGGAAATAGTTCATTTATTTAAAAAAAATCAAATACATTTGGCTTTAGTAGAAATATTTTCCAAATCTGGCAAGCTCAGGTGTATTTTCGATGTACTGAAGCAGCTGACAACTAAAAAGTGAATTCAAAATCACAAACCAAATAACAAAATTTCTTGAAATGCGAAGTGTCTTTAATTTTATCATAATTTTATACTTTTTTGAGCCAAACTTGTTCATTTTACTATAAAAATTAATAAAAAACATTTTAAGCTATTCATTTAATTCATTTATTGTGAAGTTCAACATAAAATGGTTGAAAAAATAAGCAAGTGATTCTAAATCGGCAGCCACTTAGCTCACCGCTTTGAAATCACAAAAATTACAAAAGTTTTGTATCCAGAACACCTTTCTTGTGATTTCAAATCACTTTCACAAAAAGTGATTTTCAGAACATGCCTGTATAACAGACGTAACGTATACAATCAAACAATCAAAATACCTCGATAGTAAAGTTAGCGGTGAGACTGAATAAACTGATAATGCAAGAATAGGCCTGCTTTTAGGCGTTTAACCAAATGAAGAAATTCAAGTAAATTAAGACAGACAAAAGCTGGCTAGCAAATACAACACTAGGGCAGTCATAGACCGGCCAGATGCCGTATAGTTTTGATTCGTTTCGCTCTAAATTATCTGAAACCACTCAATCATATGTGGCCAATAGGTAAAAAGCATGGCGTTGAAATCTAAAGTTCTTCATGTTCTTCATGTTCAAGTTCTTCTTAAGTCAACTTCGGTACAGAAGAATTTGAACACAAACAGGCACTGTTATCTACCACATTCGCATAAAAGTGGAAGTAAATGAAATGTTAAAGATCAAGATATTAGAGGTATATTCGAGCAAAGAATGTATACAACAGCAAAAACCAACACCTATATTTCTAAAATGCTGGATTGTTTGTATATGAACATCACTTTTCTATTAATCCGCTTTTAAATAAAAATCTTTAAATATAAAATACAAAAAAAGTTTTTGTTTCATTTCCGAAAACAAATTCTGTTCTGGTTCCTTCATATGTATAACAAAATTTCAAATGCAATGTGTGCATGACACAAAGTCCAAAGTTTATCACCCGATGGAAAGTCATAGCAAATGTGCAACGATATATTTTTAATTAAAAATTATACAACTTTATATGGTAAGAACAGAACAGAAAACAAAACAAATATAATTCGGAAAATTTATGTAAAAATACACCTAAAAACAGTAGTGGATAATTGATTAGAAATAAGGGGACATTTACCATAACAATGTATTCATATTTCAATATCAATTGATCATCAAAACAATGTGGAACTTGATTGAAGTTGCCGTAGTCTAGTAAATAGTTGGCTCATTAGACGTGAACCACTGTTCAAACCCCAGATCAGACATATAAAAAAAAAAATATTTCTTTCCCACTTCTTCTCAGTAGTCTTCTGGCAAAAACTCTTAAAAATCTGTCTTTCGGAATCGACTTTAAACTGTAGGTCCAGACACTCATGCATAAAATTAACACACACAGTCCTAAATAGAGGATTGTAATGAGCAATTAAGAAAGTTAAATAGGAAAGTAAATCTTTACCTTAAATTAAGAAAAAAAAAACGAGAATAATTTTCACAAATTATAACAATTTGAATGACCCTGTTGTTCTCTTAAGGCCACAATTTTATTGCAGTAATGTTATGCTAAATATATGTATGTATGTGGCAGTAGAACTGACAACATACTTTCTTGTGCTAATTAATTAACAATGGCTGTACTTTCACATGACTTGAATTTTCAATTTAAATATTTTCTTTGTTCTTGTTGTAATGTTTGTTTTTTATTTCTCTTTTTTTTCTCTTTTTTTTGTTTAATTAAAAGCAAAAGACAATAAAAACAAGAGGGGTTTTCATGGCTACAAACAGACCCAAATGCATATATTTCAAAAGCATTTCTTTTGTTTTAAAATACAACAAGAGAAATAACACGTTGACCTATTTATTCACCACTACTTTTACATGCATGTACACAGGCAGAAAAACTCAAGTATTTATGAAGAAGGAGACCAATAGACAATATAACATGTGTGTGTGTGTGTGTATTTGTATTTCCGCATGAATTATTTTAAAAAAAAAATTGTAACACACGCACATCACTCTCTGCGTATGCTTACGTAGATAAATTAGTTTAAACTTTGACGAAAACCAAATACAGATGAATGTGGCACTGCAGAGAGAGAGAGAGAGAGAGAGAATGAAACTGTGTGTGTATTGTGTGTTTAAAGAGTTTTATTATAAAGGGCTATCCATTTCGTGGTTTCAAAAGTATGGGACTGGAATTCGTCATCTGTCAAACTAAGTTGTGAAACCAATTTTGTTCTTTTCAGTTGAAAGTCTGACATTGACGCAATTGGATCGCTTAACTATCAAACAACGCATAAAAATTATCAAAACCTACTACAAAAATGGTGATTCTGCCACAGCCACATATCGTGCGTATCGGCAATTTTTCGAACAAAATTTTCTTCAGCGATGAAGCACATTTCACACTCGGTGGTTATGTTAATAAACAAAATTGTCGTATTTGGGGTTTGAGAATCCTCAAGTAATTAAAGAGAGGCCATTACATCCAGAAAAATTCACTGTTTGGTGTGCTCTTTGGTCCGAAGGTGTGATTGGACCTTACTTCTTCGAAAACGACGATGGAACGACTGTCACCGTCAATTCGGAGCGTTATGGTCATATGATAACCGACTTTTTTTGCCTGCTATTGAAGAATACAACTTGGAGAATATGTGGTTTCAACAAGACGGTGCCACATGCCACACAACTCGAGCGAATATGGCTTTATTGCAAGAGACATTTCCTAGCCGCGTAATTTCTCGTCGTGGCGATATCAACTGGCCACTAAGATCATGCGATTTGACACCATTAGACTTTTTTTTGTGGGGCTACGCGAAAGACCGTGTTTATGCAGATAAACCTTCAACCCTTGAGCACTTAAAAACCAACATTCGTCAAGTTATGGCTGAGATACCGACCAATATGTGTCAAAAAGTGGTCGAAAATTACCTCAAAAGAATCAATGCTTGCAACACTTCGCGTGGAGGTCATTTAAATGATGTAGTGTTTCACACATAATGTCAACGTTCAAACTTTACAATAAAAAAGAAATATCATGAAAAAAATATTTTATATGTGTTTTATTTACGTTTACTTTTGAAACCACGAAATGGATAACCCGGTACAATATAATGTCTACTGGCTGGCATTGTCATTTTGTATGTAACAAAAACACAAAAGCAAAAACTACAGAATGTTTTATGATTTATTATCAAACTCACACACACACACTCTACAAATACATACATACATACGCGAATAGACAAACTTATACAAGTCAGGGTCATTAAATTGGGTCACTCTGTTAATATTTCTCGTAATACAGTCTGAAAAGGAAGTGTCCAGTACAAGAAACATAATCATCAATTCTATTTCCCTGTTGAGTTATATTTCTGGCCTCTAGTTGCAATTATAGATGCAAAGGCAACGTACGAATACAATAAATGCTTTAAAGATCATACCATAATTTCCATGATTGTGAAGAGAGAGAGTGTCAATAGAATTCCATTTTGAAAAGAACTCTGACAGTATCATCATGATATTGATTTAAAAAAATTTTTAAATATGTTCTTACAGTTCAAGAAACTTCCAATTGGATGCACGAATATCACGGAAGTAACAATTTATGTTCATTCGCTGTTTATTTACAATTGAAGTAAAAATAACTTTCATTTTCGATTTTTTTTTTATAATTAACATTGTCTGGTTAATGGACGAAAAAAATCATTATTCGTGCATAAAAAAAAACACTTTAAAATGCAATTAATTTATTTATTTATACCGAGTGATTCATTTAAATGTATTACAAAACAAATGTTAAGCAACCGTTTAAGGGTTCAAAAGAACATTCTTTTTTGTAATTTAAATCATTTGCAAATAACATTCAGAAGGTGAAATGACTCAGTTTGTATAGAAAGAAAAAAAGGAAATTACAATCCACAACGCATACCCACTCTGCAAAAATTTAGCAAGGAAAGTTGCGCTATTCCAAAGGCTCTACGTTTGATTAGTTCAAGTTTCTTTATTTTGATGACAATGAAGCAGGTTGTTGATACTGTGGTAAAAAGCACGATATCAAATAAGAGAGGCTGGCATTCAGACAACACGCATTCATCGATAGAAGATTAGTAATAACGGCACTATACTTGGTTAGTTGGTTATACTCAGACGTCGACACCAATGTCTCCCGGGAGCCGAAGAAGTTCGGCTTTTTACACACATAGGACACGAACATCAACAATATTCGTTAAAATGAGCGTAAAAATGCATTCAGTTGCATGTCAGCATTCAGTGAAGCAGGTTCTCGTCGCTTCTTTTTGAAATTTTTTTGTGTTTCAATTGTACACCCAAGTGTTATCATTTTATTTCAGAATAACACTCAAAAAATATTTTATGTTAAAAATGTTCTATGTCATTAGCTGGCCGTATTTAATTTTTTTTTTTTCTTCTAATAAAAAATGGGGTTTTTTATTTTTGTTTATCTAAAAAAACTAGGTATAATTTTTAAGCCAAAGATGGATAGCTTTATGTTCTTTTAATAAAAAAAAATGTATTTTTTATTTTATTTTTATTTATCTAAAATTATTAAGATAGATAGCTTTACATATGTATGTTGATGAAATGAAAATCAAGTATCGTATATTATTGACAGTTTTCTATGGCTGTAAATAAATAAATTCTCTCAACTTATTTTCTCTCTCTTGCTCACTAATCACAACCAGTGTTGCCGTTTAACTATTTTTAACCAAAGTTTCCGGATTTGGTTATTTATTTTTCTTATAAAAAGAGCTTTTGTTTGTAGAAATGAATTAATTTGTAAGACTAAAATTTTAGTTTGTTATTTTTTGTTTCTTTTCTTACTATGTTGTATTAATTATAATTTATATTTGAAAAAATAAAATAAAAAAACTGTGAATTTAATTTTGGTTAATTTTTTCTTATTTGGTAATTTTTTTCACAAATGTTGGTTGCAATATTTTTTTTCGTGGCAACACTGACCAGAATAAGTGATTTCAGAAAATTTAATAAAAAAGTGGTCAAACAACAAAAACGCACGATGAGAGCAACGCATTGTTACGCTCTTCGTTTCCTTCCCTTCTATCTTTCCCCCCGCGTCATGAAATATTTTTGAAAAATATTCCAAAAAATGTTAAGATGCACATTCTTTATACTTTATTTTCTTTGGTTATACACATGTTTCTCACAAATACACTCACATTTTTATCATGTTCTCTTTGTGCCGACGTCTGGTTATACTACATACTTACATATATAAATAGTCATTACAACCCTTTAGTCAGGATTACAACCAAGCTTCGCACGCCACTTATGTTTTGTATGTTAATTTTAAGCATGAGTGGTGGGATCTACAGTTTAATGTCGACAGATTTTTTTGAGAAACTTTTCATGACTATTTTATTTTACTCTCACAGTTTTTGTCAGAAATCTGCTGAGAGGAAGCAGCCGAAGAAATATTTTTTCATATTTCGTTTTGATCGAGATGTCTGACCTGGGGTTTGAACCGTGGATTCACGTCTAATAAGCCAACACACTACTTACTAGACTACGGCAACTACTAGTTGGTTATACTGCAAACTTGAAGTTAAAAGATAATGTACATCGAGGTACATCACACAGAGCAGTGGATTAGCACTACACTTAGTATCTTAAGGAGATTATTCCAGGGTTTGAACCAGTCTGTTTTGAGTGAACGATATTGTAATACCTTAGAGAGAAAATACTCAAGACCAATTACGTACAACAAAGGAAGATGCTCTGAAAATAGCACTGATCAGGGCACGTCCAAAGAGTTTAACACGAAGAGTTAATACGTTTACAATGAAGATCTCGTTGTTTACATGGAAAATGAAGATCACTTGTTATGAAACCACGTGTGTCTTAATTAAACAAAATTCAGGTATAATAAATGACTGTTATAGTAGACTGAAAACTGAAATGGATAAAATACCAAGAGTGTTGTCCTTTTCCTCTTGGTGTTGGTCCATATGTAAATAGAAGAACCATGGGTTCTCAATAGAGCGTCTATCCAGATATATTGGCGATATGGCAACACAAATAATCATCTGCTAACATACAATTCAGTAGTATGGTACATATCAATAGAAAAGAAGTCGTAAACATTTTACAAGGGGTTCAAAAAGGAAATGATGTCTGGATTTCACACAGTGAGTAAACAACGGGAACTGGGGCATTACAAGCGAACCAATATGTAAAACACAATTATAGAATTAATTGGCTAGGATCAATAAATTATATCACCAATATGTAGTTTAAGCCATGATAGTGTATAAGTAGAGTAGCTTATTGGACTAGAGCCCTCGGTTCAAACCTCAGCTCAAACGTCTGAAAGCAATCGAAATATAAAAAAAATTATTTCCTTTAACAACTTGTTCTCCGTAGACTGAGATTGACTTCACTCTGAGAGTAAAAAAATGGTCATAAAAAACCTTTTAAGGTCTCGTGATTTGAGGATAAAAGGTAGTTTGTAATTCCGACTAAAGGGTTGTAATGAATAACAAATGGATCAAATGGACAGATGACAGCTGCTAAACCAAACTATACTTTCGTCTACGTAATCTTAATACGATTTTCCAGTCGAAAGTACGTGAGATGACTGTTTACAAATTTGGTTAAAACAAATATTCATGTTTTTACTTACAGCGAAGTGGCAAAAAAGGCAGTAGAGCCAAGAAATAAACGACTGGGACTATTTTAAACTGTAAGAAAACGATTAATTAATTCTTTAGGATGTGTGGCCTGGTAGAGTAGAGGGTAGTGTGCTAGACTATTAGCGTGAGGTTCGTGAGTTCGATTCCCATCAGAGTCTCTGGCCTGTGAACAACATGGAGCATATGGTCAAAGTTACTCAGCTCGTATATAATTAGATATAATTTGTAATTATATTGTCATTAATACATAAATAAATAAAAAAATTTTTAGGAATAGTACGATAAGCATCTTCTAGATACAACATCATTAAGGGCTGGTCAGAAACGAAGAAGCAAGGGCTTATAAAGTTAAGGTACTATAAGAGGTAAGGTACTATAAGAGGTAAGGCACTATAAGAGGTAAAAAATCTAGAGCCTGAAATGCCACAGAAAACACTATGACATAATGAAGGCAGGCAATTTTACGCATGAACTGAAAACGCATAGGTGCTGCACTGAACAACAAATTCAGGGCATACAAAGATAACATCGAAGCGATAGAACACTTTCTGTATCATACCACAGCATTTAAATAAACGGACGAGACTACAATATTGTTACGAAAATGGAAACGCTGTACCATCGTTTAAAATTAAAACAAATACAACGAACTTGTTACAAGTAAACCAACAAACCATTAGTATGAAATAGAAGGGGATAGACAAGTAAGCGAGAACGCAACAACAAAGAATGCAACCAAAATAGGCAAACAGCAATGAAATTACGAGAGTTCTCAAGAAAGCGAAAACACGAACATTCTACTTCAAGAATGTTTGTCAGACTGATTACGCGGGCATATAAAAAGGCAAGACAAAGCTGGCAACAGACAGTAAGAATTCAGTCAGTCTTGTGTGAAGACGCGTTGCCTGTGAAGGAAACAGTCGTGATTTGAAGATCGCCGTTGTAAAGATCTACCGAAAAGTTGTTAGTGCTTACGCGAACGGAAGTGTAAAGAAGAATAGCGAGCTAAACAAATTGTTGTTGTATCATCAAGTCGTGAACAGTGGCACATAAAATAATGCGAACAATAAAGAGTTTAATCGAAACTAAACACATATTTGTTTTTATTTTGTTTGGAATCAACGAACTCATATTTTAAACGTTTTTAAAAAGGTAAAAACGTAACAATATTTTATGAATGATATTCTATAAATTAACCGAAATAAAATATTTAATATTCAGCTAAATATTCAAAACATAGTAGATTGTTTCAAAATTTCATTGAGTTTACTGATACACTCTTATTATTAAGACTACATTTCTTGCATACCCTAAAATTGTTTTTTTTTTTTTTAATAAATTCTTATTTCTCTGTTAGTGTATATGGTAAGTAGTCGGTTTGCATAAATTACCAGCAAATAATTTGGCACTAATTTTTCCAGAACAAATTTTAAAATGCGTAAAAAAGAATTGCATAAGAAATAATCAAAATGAAAAAGCAGATTAAAGAAATTGGAAGTATTTCTAATCTTTTGGTATTAATGTTCACCAATAAACCAGAACCACAGCAGTCTATCAAATGAAAGATCAGGAAAAGGCAACGAACTAAGCGAAACCAACATAAAAGTGAGAATTTATACTTCGACTAGAAGATACTCTACTATATAGTGAAATATCCATTCTATCTCTCCAACCTGTCAAACTTTTCTCATACTTTGATTCAGCTTGCCTGACGTCTCAAGGGAAAGGAAAACCAAAGATTCACTTCATTAAGGTGTTCGATGCTAACCCTTCTTTTACATTTTCCGCTACTTCTGACTCAATTTTTATAGGGTGTTAAATAAGAGAAGCTGTAAAATTCCGAGAAAATGGGAACAAAGACAACATGTCGGAAACTTTTTGTGTGTTTAATAGCGGCAACCAAATGGAAGAAATAAATTGCCACAGATGCTGGCACAACATTTTCCCACCAAACTATGGTATTTGTAGACTGCGTAAGAAGATTAAGAAGAAGAAAAAATACGAACAGCGAAAGCCCAAAAAGAACAGACAGTCGTTCAAAGAGCGAAAGCATAAATAAAATATCACCTAAAGAGGGGGCAACATGCACAAGAAAATCTGCATAAAAACACTCCCTTGTCCACATGTTAAAAAAAAAAATCAAGTATTTCACCAAAAGAAAAACATAAAAAAAAAACAAAAACTGGCAACTGCATTCACAAGATACATTTGAAGAAATAAGCGGAGATTCATTTTTTATTCCAGAACTTTGCCACGGTGAAAATGGACAATTTATGTTGCCTTTTGCCGCACACTGTGCATTTCGATTTGCAGCATTAAAGACGAACGTTATTGGAAAGCAAATGAAAGTTGGCGAATGCCTTGGCAATTAAGTCTGTTTACGTGGCGATAATAAAGAATGGACATCCAGTTACCACAAAAAAAATTGAAAAGAAAAATGAAAAAAGAAAAACCAGAGGCGAGAAACAATAATTAAAAAGAAGAAAAATGAGAATAAAAGTGTACCAATGCAAAGGCCAAAGACTAAAAGCGGCAAGCGAATGCAAAGTTGGAACTACAAATTAAACCTTCAGGTTTTCAAAGAATTCGTTCGGATTGTAATTGAGTATTTCATTTCAAGACTCGAAATTGGTTGGTGGTTTTTGTTAACGGACGATTCTGTTTTTTGTATCACTTTGGTGGCTAATACACGTGGTCATTACACAAAACGCCCTCAAATTTTTAAATTTAAAGAGCATTCTTTTAAGATTAAATTAAAAATTACAACGAAATTGCTGTATAGTTTTCATTCAAATTTAAAATAAGCTTTTATGTCCCTTTATTTATTGGAAGAAGTGTGCAAAAACATAATTGATACTTGAACAAAAGCATAATAAGGATTATATTAGGGAATTTTTTAGTACAATAATTTCTACAGCGTAATTTTCCTTTATTGATTGCTATTTAATTTAATTTTTTTGTTGCTGTAGCATGTCTTTCCTTTTAACATTGTTTATAATAGCAAATAGCATACAGATTAGCAATCCAGATTAGTATCCAGATAATGGGGAAAAACTCTATATTATGGTTTTCGAATTTAAAGGAATTGGTGGATTTAAACCCATTTCGCAATAATCTATACGGGAAGTTACCCGAACTATTACCCTCCAGGCTGGATAACATCGTCAACAAACAATATTTATGGGGTGTTCAGGCAGTGCAACGTAAACATTATAATTTTTAAAAAAATTATAAATTATTACTGAAATCATATTACATATTGTATAAAAAGGGTCTTCAAAACAGGGACTTCCGTACTTTGACAGTTCATAACGGCCATCTAGTTGAGAAATCCTGTGACTTGACCCCGTTCGACTTATTGTTGTGGGGTGGTTAGGTTGCAGGTGTATTAGAATAAGCCACAAAACGCAGTGATTCTCTAAATCAACATAACAGCATAATCCATGCCATTTGTGCCAAACTGCACCATTTAAAAATTTGTATTGAAAAATAATTTTTTATTTTCAATTTCATTGTTTTTTTTTCAATATTTCATGCATGGGCTAGAATTTTCATATTTATGATTATACCAGATCTTTTATTAAAGCTTCCTAGCATTAAATTTATATAAAACTAGCTGACCCGGCGAACTTCGTCCCGCCCAAAATTGATTTTTTTATTGCCCAAAACAGGTCACACTATATATTTGCTGTAATACGCTGCATAAAACAGTTACTATATATAAAAATAACTAACTTACTATAAGTGTGTGGATCTGTCTATCTAGTTCAAAATTTAATCGAAGTCGGTACGTTATTTAGGTGAGGCATACAAAGAATAACAATAAGAGGCCCGAATCATGGGTAGAGCTGACGAAGTTGTAGTTGTTGTACTCGCTCCAAAACAAAAACTAACAGACATACATGTTAGATACATATGTATGTACATATGGGCTGCCTACCCAAATGTTAGTTGCTTTGTGTTTGAACAAAGTATGGTGTTTCATAATGCCGCTGTACAAAATAAATATGCACAATGTATTCTATTTCAAAACGCCGTCAATGTGTATTTTTAACGCAGTCAAAAAGCGATCAGGCATTGGATTTATAGTTGTTGCATTGTTTGGTTACTTTGCAAATCGACATAGTTTATATACAGTAGTAGAACTGCATACAAACTTTGTATTGATACATTTTGGAAGGCAGCCATGTAGTTATAAACGATCGAATTAGCCGACTTATGGTATCTTTTAAAGGGGGAGGGTTGCCACGCCCATTTTTGGTGAGTTCACTATGTCCCTAAATATAAGGTTTGCCACGCCTACTTTTTGCTATATCGAATTTTTTTTAAGCCATCTAAACCTGATAAGCATCCGCCACACGCCGATCAAGCACCTAACGCCTTTAGCAAAACATAAAATAGGCTTATTGCGCAAATAGAGTTTAAAAAAGAGTGATAGATAGATATTTATTTACTTTTTTTTTAATATATGTTTTTCACAAAAAGATGTTAGGTTTCAGTCGGTATCGGGCTAATTAACGCCACTGCACGCTGATTAACGACCCAACGCCTTCAACGAAACGCAGCATAGTGCAGTAGTTCTTGAGTTACTGTGCAAAAACAAAAAAAAAACTAAATATTGCGCCATCTTCAAACTACACAGAAACACTCCTCACGGCCCATAGAACATGTATATTAAGTTTGGTCAAAATCGGTTCGTGCGTTCTGGAGTTATAGCGTCAGGAAGGAAAACCAGACTTATTTTTATATAGTAGATAATGTGTGTGTGAGATAACATTGAAATTTTGTATTCATTTGAAAGACCAATTCATATATTTCATTATTTGTGGCGCCCGAATCTGTGCCACGGCTTCTCTAGGTGGAGCGCAGCCGAAATGTTAAATTTTCCATGAATCTGGCGCATAAATCAGGCTGATTTTGACGGACTTTGAGGTTTATGACTTATTCGTATACACCTGCGACTTAGGACAACCCAACGTTTAACGTAGTCAAATAACACAATCCCGGTGGCATGTTGACATAACATCCATGTGAGATAAGCAAGTTTTCAAATCGCTTGTGCAGAACATACAATGAAGCATAAGCTGTATGGCATGTTGTACCGTCTTGCTTAAACCACATCTCGTTGGTGTACAGATCGTTCAATTCAAGACAAAAGATCAAAGTTAATAATCATCGTGTAATGCTTGCCATTGACAGTGTTGGCCTGGCCAACGTCATTCTCAAATAAATTTTGAATGGCAAACTCTGTCAGCCATGCATTGAATGCATGCATTGGATACCATGTGGATTGGTGCCATTCCAAATTCATCTAGAAATGGTCCTCTATACGGAAATAATTTTTCAATGAAATGTTAAGGTCAGTTACTAACACCACCAGAGCCCATTCAGCGAACACACGGCATTGTCTTTGGTCACTTAACTTCAGTTCGTGAATTCTGTACTGGTACAGACCCAAGTCCCAATGCAAAATTCGTCACGTTGTGATTTGTGTAAGGCCGTGTTCTTGTGAGAAACGCGAAATAGTCTGCTTGAAAATATCCTGCACAATTTTACGGACAAAGGCGAGGTTTTCGCCTATGTACGGGTGTTTGTCCATCGTTAACTGATCCAACGGATTCGATTTTAACCACCACATTGGAAATTGTTGTCTTGGTAGGACGATTAGGGCGATAGTGAAATGGAAGAAGCGCGCGTTAGTGTGACCAAACAGAATATCTTTTTTTGTAAAAAAAAAATTGCACACCTTGTTGAATGCTATATCGGTATGATGATTTGGCAAAACATACAGAATAAATGACAACTAATTTGACCCTTGTTTAAAGGTTCTTACAGGCGTATTGTGTGAACGACTGAAGCCACTCGTCAAAACACTGATTGGACCTTATCAGTGCGGCTTCAGACCTGGCAAGTCCACCATCGACCAAATCTTCACACTATGCCAAATCCTGGAGAAGACCCACGAAAATCAAGTCGACACACACCATCTTTTTGTCGACTATAAGGCTGCTTTCGATAGCCCCATAAGGGATCGTGTTTTTGCCGCAATGTCTGAGCTCGATATACCTGCGAAGCTGATAAGGCTATGCAGAATGACGTTGAACAATTCCTGCAGCTCCGTCAAGGTAGGAATGGACCTCTCCGAACCTTTTGATACCGTGCGAGGTTTCAGACAAGGCGATCCCTTATCATGCGACCTCTTCAACTTCGTCATGGAGAGTGTTCTGCGAAAGGCGGGAGTGCATCGCAATGGTACTATTTTTCAAAAAAGTGTCCAGTTGTTTGCGTACGCTGACGACATCGACATCATAGGGCGTACCAAACGAGATTGGTCAAGGAATTCATTTATCTTGGCTCCGCCGTTACCACCGAAAATGATGTCAGTCTGGAGATCAAGCGCAGGATTACTCTTGCCAACAGGTGCTACTATGGTCTCAATAGGCAATAGAGTAGCAGAGACCTCTCTCGTAAGACAAAGCTAATACTCTACAAGACGCTCATCCTACCTGTGCTTCTTTATGGCTCAGAAGCATGGACCCTATTAAGAACTGATGCAGCAGCCTTGAGAGTATTCGAGAGAAAAGTCCTACGTAAGATCTTCGGTCTAGTGCGAGTTGGCGATGATTTCCGCATCCGATTCAACAGTGAGCTGTATGAGTTCCTCAACGACATAGACGTTGTACAGCGTATTAACATCCAGCGCCTGAGCTGGCTCGGCCATGTCGTTCGAATGGAGGAGGATGCTGCGGCGAGACGGGTATTTGATGCGGGGATCTGCGGAAGTCGGCGAAGAGGACGACCTTGTATCCGTTGGAAGGACCAAATCGAGGAAGCCCTGTCATCGATTGGTGTGACCAACTGGCGTAGGCGCGCAAGAAGCAGATGCGCCTGGAAGGATGTGTTGCGCTAGGCCGAAATCCGTTAATCGGGTTGTTATGGCCAATTAAGTAAGTAAGTAATTTGACCCTTGTTAACTGTCAAAGTCCGGAAGCCATTGTTGGAAGAACCGGTACAATAAAAAAAATGGCACATAACTGTACTAAAATTCTCACAAAAAACAAACCGCATTCATAAGCAATCTTTTCGCCAATTAAAATTTGCATCTGCCTATGTTGCAGAACAAATTCGAACGAATTCTTTTCAAAATAAAACGAATAAAAACGAAAAATATTTAAATTTTTTAACTGAGAGGAATAAAGAGAAAATGTTCATGGAACCAGAATTTGTTTTAATTTCAACCACAATAAATTTTAAATTGGAAATTTACTCAAACCAATCGTATCAACTAACAGTGAGTCAGTCAGTCTTCCAACCAATAGAAAAAAATTATGGTGACAACTGGTGGAAAAACAAAACATGCACGGGGATCATATTACAGTTTTTCCTCATTTTATATGTAATTATGGGTGTAATTGGAATTATTGTAGAAGAAGATTTCAATTCTGTTTTTTATTTTTTAATAAAAATTTAATCGAAATTCTAACGGCCGTTAGTTATTAGCAACTCCATGGCAGCAACAGAAAAATTGTCATGCTATTCCGTTCATCTTTTGTTTCTGTTGTTGTTGTTGTAATATTTTGTAAAATAATGATATCTACAACCGCAAGTACTACGTATCTGTGTGTGTATGTTTTTGTATGTGCAACGTACTACACAATTGACGTTGTTGTTGTTGTACTAATTAAACACATACATACATACATACATAATTGGTCATAACAACCCTTCAGACAGGATTACGACCTGGCTTCTCACACCACTTATGTTGTGTGCGTTAATTTTATACATGATTGGCGGGACCTACAGTTTAAAGTCGACTCCGAACGACAGTTTTTTGAGAAGCTTTTCATGGCATTTTTATTTACTCTCAGAGTTTTTGCCAGAAATCTGCTGAGAGGAAGTCGTCGAAGAAATATTTTCATATTTACGTTTTAATGTCTGACCTGGGATTCGAACTCGGGCCTCCAGTCTAATAAGCCAACACACTACCTACTAGACCACGGCGACTTCTAATTAAACAACTAAAATAAAAATAACAAAAATGTTGTAGAAGACGAAGTGGTTGCTTGCGAAGACTTTAGCATTTGTTGCAACATATACTGGCACCAAATACAGTGAGTCTTAATGTGCTTAGGTACACCTTGAGAATGGTGACAAACAATATTAATATTTCAGGTTTAACAATATCTTTAAGGCCAATCAGATAAGGATAAAATGCTTCTTATGCAACTGAATACAAAGAAAACTTCTGATGGTATTGGATGGTATTTCAGCACTGTTCGGGAAGCAGTGCTTTCGGCGCTTGCTCGTCCCTTAGCTCAGGGGCTCATATCGTACTGGTATTTTTCATCTGACTGAATGGTTACTGATGTAACGTCAATCCCTATAAAGAGAGGGACCTTTAAAACAACTGCCCAATATTATTTTGGTTTTACAAAGTCACAACCTAGTGGTTAATAATAGGTTGTGAAATATTTAAAATCATATAAGCGACAAACATATGATTTCTATATGGCCCATTCTACTAATAACTCATTGACTCTAGTCTCCGGAAAATTAAACAAGTATACATTTTGAAAGTTTTTGGTTGAGTTTGGCATAAAGTACTTTTGAAACAGTTCTCAGCACACAGGTTATTATAGATTCGACACTATCAGATTCAGATGTTCTTCTGTCGCACTATCTATATATGGAACACTTTTTCTGCAGAAGTTCTTTTTGTCGTTTACAACATACAAACATACATTAGAGCGACTCAAGTTGTATGGAAGCGAAATTCGTGCAAAGTGTACCCCCCTTAAAATGAACATTGGTATTTTTTATGATGACATTTAAAATATTTCGTCTCCAGCTTCGAACTCTCGTGAGCTGGACCATTTTGAAAAAAGGTCTATTTTTGAATGTTTTTTTTAATTTAAGAATCTGTTTCCTTACCAACATATACAATATGTATATGATAAGAGAGGTATATACTGTATACTGTATATCAACTGTATATACAATTTGTCCAAGGACAATCACCCATGTTCTTTTTTAAGGATATTCTGTAAAAAAAAAATGGTTTTTGAATTTTTTGTACGGGGTTGTTTGTAATAATAATGCCAAATTAACATATTTTAATTTTTAGTCGATTTAATTAAATACGGGTTTCAGTTTTTTTCGAAATTCGTGCAAGTTCGTATTTTGAAAAAAATACAATGGGGTGGTAGCCCTTCGTTGTAAATAGAACAATTGGGTATCAAATTTTTTCTTTTGCCAAGTACATCATCTTTGTATGTAAATAATTTAGATTTTTGCAAACTAGATGCATTTTACACGGTGCTCTGGAATATATAAAAATGCAATTTTGTGGTAACTCTAATATGATAGCGGATTTAGTTTCTAGATCATGTATGGATGAAAATAGGACTTAAGAAAGAAAAAAAGAAATGATCCACAATTTTTTGGCGGCATTTTTGTTTCCCAAATTAAAAAAAAAAATTATAAAATTTTATTGTTTATATTTACAAAACTACAAACTACAACTACTACAAAACGCGAACTAGCTCGAATTTCAAAAAAAAAGTGAGACCCGTATTTAATTAAATCGACTAAAAATTAAAATATGTTAATTTGGCCTTAAAAAACCTTTCTTATGATATACATATTGTATATGTTGGTAAGGAAACAGATTCTCAAATTAACAAAATATTCAAAAATAGACCTTTTTTTCAAAATGGTCCAGCTCACGAGAGGTCAAAGCTGGAGCCGAAATATTTTAAATGTTATCTTAAAAAAGTCTAAGGTTCATTTTTAGGAGGGTACATCGAGCACTTTTTTTGGTGAGTCGCTCTAACATACATATACTCACATCTTACATTCACAAACACTATTTCCACCATCCATTTTCCTAGTTCTAAGGCAAGGGAATGGATGAGTTGGCGCCATCCCCAGAGTACTCCGTTGTTACTCCGATTTTAGCCGTATTTTAGTCAAAAGAAATCTGGTTCAGTTAAAAAACAGAATACAAATGTATCAAAATTAGGGTTTGTGCAAATGTTTTCCGGTTAATATGAAATAAATTTTGTGTCGATCGACATTGATAAATTGGAACCAACACTTCAAATGGCCATGTGGCAACAATGTCTTAAAAAAACCTTCAAAAGATAAATTAATGTTTATAAAATGCATGAGACTTTAAAATTCCCTCTCATTACACTCCACTTGTTTAGTTTAACATTCGAGAATTTATTTAAAATATTTTTAAAAAAATTTTATTTATAATTTTTAACCAGAACTTTAACTATTTGGTTCAGTGTAGCGACTACTACAAATTACGAATACGAATTGCTTTAAAAGTCCTCTTTCCTTATTTACCTGTAGAGGGCTCAACTTGCCCACATACTTTAAACAATTGTAACCACCAAATACACACAATACTCACGGTAAATACATACATATATTGCAGTTGAGTTCATAACTGGCATCATTGTTTCAAATTTATTACACTGTTGCTGAACAGAAAAATTAAAAAAAAAAAATTGTTTTTAAATTTTGCTTCGACAAATAGTAGTTTATAAAGCCTAACGAATGTTTCCATTAAAAAGAACAAGACGAAATCCGGAAAAATTTGTTACTGCACCAACAATAAACGTTTTCCATAATTCCTGATGTCCATTACTTTTGTTCTTTAGTATAGCATTAGTATGCAGTCACCTGCCTTTAATAGTAGGTAGAAATTTTCTATGCCATAGACTGAAGGCAAACAATTTGAAACTTCGTAATTCAAAATGAAACAAATGGATCGAAGATTCCCTTTATAACTTTGGCAAACTATAATCTAATTTTGTTTAGACGCATCAGTTACAACTAAACACTGCAAATGTTGGAAAGATGGCGTACAACTGTATTAACTGTAATACACTTTCTCTGGGAAATCCAATGGTCCACTGAGCAAAAACTAATACAATAATATCTCAGTTTAAGATAGTTACAGGATCATAGCAAGATAGCAGGTCGTTACCGATAAACAACGCTGTTTGTGCCTCCTTCTTTGATTTTAAATGTAAATGCTATTTAAGTACCACACCATGTCACCTGTTAATGTGCTCAATAGCGCTGATAAAACGACTGGATTGTTTCTACAAATAATTGCCAAGTTTGTCAAAAATCTGTCATTCGACATCGATTTTAAACCTACAGTTTAACACGCCACTCATGGATAAAATTAACACACACACACAACATTGGTGGTGTGAGAAACTAGGATGTAATAATGTTGTTGCGTAATGTCCAAATTAATTGTGATGAAAGTGTTGATTTTGTCTTCACACTAATCATCATTTATTACCGCCAATATTTTCTTACAATGACAACAGAACTGTAATGAATACTAACACGTATGAGATCTATTCATGACAAAAATTCACTTCCAAATCTTCAAAAGTAATTGGAAATAAGATCACAAAACAAGTACAATCCATCAATTACACTATGCGACAAAATAAAGAAAATTAAATACACCCGGCTAATGACATAGTGTAGGTTGTGAGTTTTATTGAGTAGATCTCAAAAATATTTTTTTTATATTTCTCGAACCCTCCAAACTTGTTTTATTTGACAAAAACTGTTTTTATAGACTTTACACACAAATTTCTGGATTATTCAAACATTTCTGACCCGATTTCCAAAATTTAAATCTTGTTGGAAAGGGAAGAGATGGACCTTTAAAACAGTATACATATATCAATTATTTGACTTAATATGCTATGAGTTTTGATAAGGAAAACTTGGAAAATTAAAATTTTTTTCATATTTTTTCAAGTTTGTCCGTTCATAGTAGCAAACTTTACTTAAAAAATATAAAATAAGTGATGACATTCTGAAAGTGCATTATCTTGTGAAGAGATTGTCACTTCGTTTGATCTAATCGGACAAATATCACCGTAGTTATTATATAAATAATATAACAGTCGTGTTATATTTTTTATATATGTCATCTCATCAAAAGAACTTATAGTTTAAAAATTTTCAGAATTTTTGATGGATCTTGATTGTTTATCACAAAATCTGTCAATTTCACGTTTGAGCCACCACCAGAAGTTAGCCAATGTTTGCGCAAAGAGAAATAATAATATTTGCAAAAAACACAAATATTAGCCGACTTCTGGAAGTCGTGCAAACGTGAAATTGACACATTTTGTTATAAACAATCAAGATCCATCAAAAATTCTGAAAATTTTTGAATCATAAGTTCATTTGATGAGATGACATATATGAAAAATATCACTCGACCGTTAGACTCTTTAAATAATAACTACGGTAATTTTTGTCCGATTTGATCAAATGATGACTCAATCTATTCACAAGAGAACAGACTTTAAAAATATTATCACTTATCCTATATTTTTTTATTACAGTTTGCTACTATGAATGGACAAACTTGAAAAAATATAAAAAAAAATTGAATTTTCCAAGTTTACCTCATCAAAACTCATAGCATATTAAGTCGACTAATTGATATATGTCCACCGTTTGAAAGGTACATCCCTTCCCTCTCCAACAAGATTTAAATTTTGGAAATCGGGTCAGAAATGTTTGAGGAATCCAGAAATTTGTGCGTAAGGTCAGAAAATACAGTTTTTGTCAAATAAAACAAGTTTGGGGGGTTCGAGAAAAATAAAAAAAATATTTTTGAGATCTACTCAACTAACTGAACAACGTAGACTATGTAGTTACTCGGGTGTATTTTGACTGTCGCACCGTGTTATCATCATACAATGGAAACAAAATTTGTTGTTCGATCTAGGATAAGTGAAAATTACCTGCAAGCAATGAAAATTTTGTTGTATCATCGGTGTATTCTTCTTTTCTGATTACTGAAAACAAATTTTAAAGTTTGTATCCGGAAATTCCAGACGTTATATTACATTTTGGAGAAATTAAGAAGCTTAACTACAGTACACTTTCTCTCAATCAATCGACAAGACAACATAACTTATGGTTTCTCGAAAAACAGCAGCTCTTAGAAAATATTTGGAATGTCTTTATGTTACGCACGAGTCAAGCTAAACATTGTGGCAAACAATCAGGAATCTTTATCAAACTCACACTTCAACCTCTGTTGATGACACTGCTTTTATGGGGTACCTTCAAGAACAAATTCTTCGGGTATAGAACAACTGGTCATGAAATATGGAAATTATGAAGGACTCTCGCACAGAAAACGCCAAAAAAAAATCTTACTATACAGTGGTACATTAAAAACTTGAACACATATGTATAATGATCTCAACATAACGTCGGCCAAAGCAGAAATTGAATAACATTCTACGAAACCTCCTATTCTACAGCAATCGTTTGACTAGACTATTGTGGCCATCTAGAAAAGAGAGAGTTGAGTTGATACCTGATATAGATTGGAAATAATTAATATTTACGAGATTTATAATTATGATTTGAGAGTTTACCGCAATTTCATTTGAAATTAAAGTTTAACTCATTACAACCCTTCTGTCAGGATTACGACCTAGCTTCTCACACCACTTATGTTGTGTGCGTTAATTTTATACACGAGTGGCGTGGCCTACAGTTTAAAGTCGACTCCGAACGACAGTTTTTTGAGAAGCTCTTCATGGTAATTTTATTTACTCTCAGAGTTTTTGCCAGAAATCTGCTGAGAGGAAGTCGCCGAAGAAATATTTTCATATTTTCGTTTTGATGTCTGACCTGGGATTCGAACTCGGGCCTTCAATCTAATAAGCCAACACACTACCTACTAGACTACGGCGACTTCAACTCTGTAAATACAATTTACAATTTAAATTTAAATTTTTTACATTTAAATCTACAAACTTTATAAATCTCTTATACAATCTTTTGTATCAACAGCTGCATTCAAGGACTTAAATTTGTTGAATTGTGAGATTTTGTTAAATTATTTCAAAAAACAAAACAGAAACGAAAAAGTTTTGTTTAAGCCTATTGGAATTGGTGTAATGAAATGCTTTTTTTTTTTTTGGAAAGAAACTCTGTTTAAAACAAAGTCTAAGTCTAAGTTTAATACTTATGTTAAGTGGCATAATAATTAAAAACTTTCTTGTTGGTTTTTTTTTCCTACATTCTGTCAGTTTTTTTTTTGGTTTTTTTTTTAAATTTTATTTGAAAATATAAAAAGAAATAACAACAACAGTTACAACATAATATTGTCTTCTCTAAAACACATTTAGTTTCCATTTTTCCTTTTTTTTCTTTTGCTCCTCACAACTCAGTAAATACGTTTCTCTTCATTGTTGGAGTGTGCAGCATAAAAATATTTCTTTTTTACTGCATACTTTTAAGCTGGTTGCCTCTCTATTCTGGGTATTCATGCTATGCGTGTGTGTTTGGTGCATGAACTTGTATAGGTGTGTGACATGTACTTTAATGGAAGTAGATTTTTATCTCATTTTGTTCCTATTTTTGTTTATTTTTCGTTCTTTCTTTTAACACAATAGACTCTTTCATACACAAACAAACACACACACACACATGTAAAGAAATGTCATTAAAAGAATTTCATTATATGCTGACGATGTTCATCTAAATATGTGTACCAAGACAAGAAAAAAAATATGTAAGAAAAAAAACAATAAAAACGCTGAAACAAATTTAGTAGTAAAACAACAGAGAATGAGAGAGAATAAGAACAGAGTGGAATGGAAAAAATTCCTGGCATTTTTCTTCTTCACATATTTGCTAGGCGTACATTGTTGTCGGTAGAAATTATTTCCTATTTTTATGCGTCCATGTGTGTTTTTATATGTATGTATGTGTATTGTATATGTGTGAGAGGAGAGCGTTTGTGTATGAGTAAAAAATTTATTCCAGATTATTTTTCTAGATTTCGTAATTTTTTTTTTTTATATTTTTTATAATTTGATTGCCTTTGTTGTTGTTATTATTTTTTATTCTCCATATACATACATACGTATATGTATGGTGGTATATGTGTGTATATGTTTTGTTGTTGTTTTACAACATCTGTACGGAATATGAGTAAACAAAGTGATGTGCATTAAATTGCATTTTAATGGAAGTGAATGTCGCCTATACCTTCAGCTACTTAGTAGAGGAGAGCAAGTAGTGGAGCCCAAGTTATGATGATGATGATGATGATGACGACGATAAGAAAGATGATTTTCTGCGACACACTGCACTGAAGAAAAGTATTCATGTGGAGAATTTCGTAAATTTATAAAAATTATAGAATGTTCTTACACTACTGCAAAAATTATTAAAACATTCTTCTATTAGAAGTCAACTTTTTATTGTTTTCAACAAAGTTAAACTTATTATAACGCGTGACGCTTACGTATGATGTATAAGTCATTACGGCTGAGGACATGCAGGACATGGGGGAAGTGCATTGTGTGCAAGAAGACAAATTCGAATTTAAAAACCAAAGACGCAAACCCACATTTATAACAGTGCCACTTTTGACATCATCAAATTTGTCTTTGAAAAGATGAAATTTGCTATTAACAGACTACTGTTAACTGATTAACGGAACTAGTTATAGGATATACATATATAAAACCAAACCTCCTAGGTTTTTAATAATAACACTATGCGACAAAATAAAAAAAATTAAATACACCCGGTTAATATCATAGTGTAGATTGTGATGTTTGTTGAGTAGATCTCAAAAATATTTTTTTTTATATTTCTCGAACCCTCCAAACTTTTTTTTATTTGATAAAAACTGTTTTTATAGACTTTACGCATAAACTTCTGGATTACTCAAACATTTCTTACCCGATTTTCAAAATTTAAATCTTGTTAGAAAGGGGAGAGATGGACCTTTAAAACGGTATACATTTTTTTCATATTTTTTCAAGTTTGTCCGTTCATAGTAGCAAACTTTACTTAAAAAATATGAAATAAGTGATGACATTATGAAAGTGCATTATCTTGTGAAGAGATTGGCATTTCGTTTGATCAAATCGGACAAAAATTACCATAGTTATTATATAAATAGTATAACAGTAGTGTAATATTTTTTATATATGTCATCTCATCAAATGAACTTTTAGTGCAAAAATTTTCAGAAGAGAACAGACTTTAAGAATATTATCACTTATCCTATATTTTTTTATTAAAGTTAGCTACTACGAATGGACAAACTTGAAAAAATATGAAAAAAATTCGCATTTTCCAAGTTTACCTCATCAAAACTCATAGCATATTAATTCGAATAATAGATATATCACCGTTTTAAAGGTCCATCTCTCCCCTTTCCAACAAGATTTAAATTTTGGAAATCGGGTCGGAAATGTTTAAGTAATCCAGAAATTTGTGCGTGAAGTCAAAAAAAAAACAGTTTTTGTCAAATAAAACAAGTTTGGAGGGTTCGAGAAATATAAAAAAGGTATTTTTGAGTTCTACTCAATTAACTGAATAACGTGGACTATGTAGTTACTCGGGTGTATTTTCACTGTCGCACCGTGTAATTAATATTGACAAAATAGTTGCATATAAAATGATATTTACTGAGTAAATACACTGTGAAAAAAATTTTGTCTCTACCCAACATTATATACAAATGGTAGGCTGAAGGGTTCTCTTTCGAATCAGGATAGTGGGAGTTGAGTAATAATTTTGGGATTTAAGGAAAATGATTAAAAAAAATTTAAAAAAGATTGCCATTATGATCTGATATGGGACATAGTACACTTACCCTGATCCAGTCTATTTTAATGATGAATCTTTCAATATTTCATCTGTGATTAATGTAAATTGGTGTGATAAATTTAATTCCAATTCAAATTTCGCTGGAACGTATGCACAAAGTGTCGAAAATCCTTTGATTTTTTTGCATAAAAAACTTGACTTCCGGCCAGAATAATAATAATTTGACATTTAGGACGATACATTGGGGACTATTTTGTGTCTTTTAGATTTCCTACTGGAGTTGGCGAATGTACTCATTAATAACAGCAGAATTGAACGCCAAATAATTAAAGCATGGTTATGTTAGTGAGCGCACAAAAAATCCACTGTGAGAAAAAATATCTGATTTACAATTTCTTAAAAATATATCTCCTGTTGATTTTCAATAACTCCCATGTTTTCCCACAAAAAGACACATGGTGGATTATAAGATCTGAAAGATCTGTCAGAAAATTTCAAAATCTATCATCAAAGCTCGCTTTATTAAAAGTTCTGTCGATTAATTTAGTTAAAGGGATGAAATATGCATTAAAAACAATTCACTTTGTTCGCCCATGTTGTCCTGCTTTATCCCTATATTGATTTATTTACTGGATTACATTAGCTTTTGGAAATGTGTGATTATCTGTTTATTCTAGTTCTTATTAGACAATATTTTGAAATAGTGATTAACTATAGGACTTATTTTACAAACTTGTAGTTTTTATCTAATTTTACGCAGGAATTTTTTTTTTTTTTTTTATGAAACCAGCACTCAGGGGATGGCCCCTACTCATGCAGTGCATTGTGCAGGTTTTTTTTTAGGTAAGGTGGAATTTTAATCCATTTTCCTGTTTTTCTTTCCAAGACTTAAATTAATTGTTTTACAGAGTTCTGTTAGCATCATAACAGAGCTCTGCTAGTTGAATTGGTTTGTGTCTAGGGTAATATACAGTAGCGAGCACAAAAAATTCCGCTTTCCGCTCCACAAAACATTGGCCAACTGCTCTTTTGGCCAATGCAGATACTATCCAGGAAAGTCAATCCGTTTTTTCTTATTAACTTGACTTATAAGTGACTTCTTCGTTGGTCTTCTAGCTAATAAATTTTCCTCTCTTAATCGGTTTCTGGCTGTGTGGACGCCAATAGAAACCCCCTAATTGCATGTTCGCATAATTATTAGCATCTACTGCCGTTTTCCGATGGTCAACTTTTACTATTTTTACCATTTGACGTTCTTGGCGGGCAGTAGATTGACGAAGTCGACCACTTTCTCTTTCTTTCCACATTATTTGTTTGACGATATCGCGATGAAATCCGACAAACCGTTGATTTGTTGATATTAAATTGATGAGCAACTTCTTTCACTGATTTGCCTTCTTCCAAAGCTCTTATAATGGCAAATTTTCTATCTGCTGGCAGCTATTTCTATTTTAAAATTCACAATTTGCAAAGTTTTCATTAAACTTTTATTTTAATTACTCTAGTTGATCTCTTTTTACCTTTAACACATTGCGTTGCATTTTTTTGCTCGAAAAATTTTTTCACTTTTTTCATAAATCTAAAAAAATTAAGTAGAAAGAGAAGCCCAAGAACGCTTAATGATGCCTTTTATTAAAATTTAGATATCAACGAATAAAAAAAACAAAAGTGGAGTGGAATTGGATAACGTTATAAGTTACGAGCCTCGATTGAATATCATACGACATGGCGTTGCATTTTTTGTGCTCGCTACTGTACATATTTTAAAATCTTTCTTCACACACATCGTCGCAAGTTATATAGTTATTTAATGCCAACTATTAAATGAAAGATCGTTAGAATACATGTGAATCTTCTCTGCATCCCTAACTCCAATTCTATTGATTCTTTAAAGTATTACGATACTGCTTATATTTTTAACTATTTCAACAATGCTACAATAAAGAAATTGTTTTTTTCTCATAAGATCATACGATTGGCCTGTGGATCCCAAAGTTGTAACACAGGCAGCTATAGCAATACTACGGCGAAACGTGTTCAATAAGGGGACCAGATTCCCTAAAATTACATGCACTTAGATAGTGCAGTCTTTCTACCATTATATAGGGCGGGAACATCCCCTAAATTTTAATGAGCCATTTTCAATAAAAATTAATCTGATGGAACTTCTTTTATTTAAAAACCTTTCAAAGTAAATATTTATGCAGAAAGTATTTTAAAAACTAAACAATTCATCATGGTCTTGTAAAATAAACATATTTTTTAGAAAATTAATTCTAATAATAAAACGTTTAGCACTTGTTTTGAACAAAAACTTTTCAACTGCATTTGAAAATCATTTAAAATTTGAAAGAAGAATTTCCTTATTACGGTACGGAACTGAATCCAATTTTAAATAAACCACAGACAAAGTATAAAAGAAAGAAAAAATAATTTTTGTATGTCTTTTCTAAAAATGCCTGTACAATTGTGGTTCAATGTCCTTTTTTCTGTTGGCTCTGAAGCTGGCTCTGTTGGCAATGCAAGTGCAATTATAATCCTTATGGCATCTCCTCCATAAACACATACAGTCAGTGCGGTCTGTCTTCAGTGCAAGAGATTTTTTCGAATGATAAAATCCATTAAAGTCATACGAAATGAAAAGAAGGCGAAAGAAAAAAAGAATCAAAACAGAATGTAATAATAAGTTTTATAAAACAAAAATAGTGTACATGAGTTATGATAAAAAAAAATAAGAAAAATTAAAAAAAAGTTTTGTAAACTTAAAAACACATTAAAAGTGCGAACAAGAGATGGATACGGGTTTAGACTTGAAGTTATAATGAAAATTTGTTTATTTTTTACATCGTAAGTTTTGGCTTTAATTATAAAAGAAAATAAAAGAAGTTTTTCTTTTCTTCTGTTTAAACATAATAAAAATAAAATAAATTAAAAATTAAACAAACATGATTTATTTGCATGTGACAGAATAAAAGTAAGTTACGTTCAAAACTAAGCCGTTAATGGTTTTCGATGTTTTGTTAATTTCCTTCTTTTGCTCTTTTTGGCTAATTAAGAAGTATTTTTTTTTTTTAGCCATCATAACTTTTTGCATAAATAATAGCAGTTTAAATGAAAAACACTTTTGAATAATGAAACTTTATGTCTAACAGAGATCAGCAATGAATCGTTTTTCCGCTACTCACAAGCACTCATATGCAATTTTGAGTATGAGCGAATCAACAGAATTGAAATTCAACTACTCTGATTCATTCGTACTCGCTACAGCATTGATTTATAAGTATAGGTTGCAATGAGTATGAGTACAACGTTGACATCAAACTCACAACATTCGAAATGTGTTTGATTCATACGCCTACTCATTCTGATTCATAAATTTAGAAAAATACTTATAATACTTATAAGTGATTCGAGTGGCTCGAATCATTCATCAAAATTTACAGCCTTTGTTATTGTTGCATATACAAACAAAGAAGAAAGGAAAGACAAAGACAACAAGCAAAGCATACACACAATCTTCTTGTGAGTATAGTAGTGTTCGTACGCGAATCATACTTATTTTGTGCTTCGTGTAAATGTTAAGTAGAGACGAGTCGAAGTCAATAACATCATGCGTATTGTTAAGTATGAATACGACGAGTACTTCCACCTTTGAGTATGAGTAGTATGAGTATCATATTAAAATAAGTATGAATGCGTTGCTGATCTCAGATGTCTATCACTTTTTGGAAATTCCGTTTTTTAATTCAAAAATAATTTTATTAACATCGGGAAGAAACTTTGCTATCAAAATACGAAAGCAGATATTCTAGTCAACAATGTGGTTTCGAAAATTAACAAAAAAAAAAAAAAAAAAACAGAAAATTTGTACACGTGAATTGAATATTTGTAGGGGGCTAAAAATTAACGCCTTTTATTTATTTTTTAAAGATTAATCAAAGTACCTGTTGGTTAAAGCTACTTCGTAGTTAAGCTCCAATTTTGGCATACCAAAAATATCTCGAGGTGTTAAAGCGTATGATATCGACGTTAGATGGACTGATGCACAATTTTATATTAATTGTCAACAAAGTCTTCTTTAACTTATGACAAAAAAAAAGGTCTTTGATTATCCAACAATACCTTTTCTGCTGACTGTAACGTTAAGATTTTCATCGAGTTTCATCGGCGCAGAGCTACCGCAGCTAGGGATGCAAACGATGCATCGATGTTTTCTAAACAGCGATGTTTTATTAATCAACTTTCGATGTTTTCTAAACAGCGATGTTTTACTCATAAACTTTTTTTGTTTTGCTGGATTTTATATTGGCGTTTGATGGACGATACATCGGCGTTCGAATTGAGAAACTTCTAAATGGTTCATCATAATACAGATATTTATGTGCTCTAGAGCTTGTATTTTTTTGAGTTGTTTACTTTACATTAGTCATTATTGACGGTGTTACAATCAAAGAAACCATAGACATCGTTTAAATGAACGATTTTCTGTATACGTATCAGAGATCAGCAACGAGTATTCAAACCGATGAGTAGATTCGAGTCATACTTATAATTTCAGCTACTTATACGCATTCATACTTATTTTAATATCATACTCATATAGGGTTGCCAGCCTGGCTGGACTTGACTGGATTGTCCAGGTTTTTTGATGCTTGTCCAGTTTCAAGCTAAAATTTAATTTGTCCAGCTAAATAGAATTTGTTTAGTACACTGCAATAACTTGGGCAACAATTTTCATGTTATCTTTGTCAAATCATGTTAGCCAACAATGATTGTACATTTGTTATACAACTAAGTTATGATTTCCCTCTTCTGTCATCACTGACAACTTGTCTCAACACTTGAACAGCTGATGTCATAATAAATATTATTGCGAGCGATAGTCAATTTCTTAAATTTTAAAGAATGCAATGAATTTATTTAATTGTAATATTTTTAAATAATAATACATATGTATATACATATGTTGATAACAATGGATATTTTAATAAAAATTATCTACACAAAACCAAAATTAACATTTTTTCAGTATTTTTTATGTCCAGCTTTTTTTGTTTTGTCCAGCTTTTAAAAACCCAATGTCCAGCTTTTTGCGAATCGGAATCTGGCAACCCTATACTCATACTACTCATATTCAAAGTTAGAAATACTCATCGTACTCATACTTAACAATACGCACGATGTTGTTGATTTCGACTCTCCATGATTCAACATATACACGAAGCACAAAATAAGTATGATTCGAGTACGAACACCACAATACTCGCTAGAAGGTTGTGTATGTGCTTTGCTTGCTGTCTTTGTCTTTTCTTTTCTCTTCTTTTGTAAATGCAACAATAACTACTACTGTAAATTTTGATGAATGATTCGAGTGACTCGAATCATTCGTAAGTATTATAAGTATTTTTAATTTAATAAATTTATGAATCTGAATGAGTAGGCGTATGAATCAAACAATGAATCGAATGTTGTGAGTTTGATGTCAACGTTGTACTCATACTCATTGCAACCTATACTTATAAATCAATATTGTAGCGAGTACGAATGAATCAGAGTAGTTGAATTTTAATACTCTTGACTCACTCATACTCAAAATTTCATGAGTACTTATGAGTAGCGAAAATACGATTCATTGCTGATCTCTGATACGTATACACATAATTTAGTATTTGGTAAAAAACTTAGCTTTTATTTTGAATAATATTTTTGTAGTATTTATTGACATATGAATTGATAAAAGCTTAATTACATTAAAAATATGTTATAGCAGAGCATATGCTTTCACATAAAAAATCAATCCACATTTTGATCATAAAGTCGCCTTTTCTAATCACAAGACAACAAAAGATCAATTTGAATCGTGCATTGAGAGAATAACGACCAGAATGGGCCACAAGATACGGCAAGATGCAACATGACAATGCACCTGCACCCAAGGCAAAATCGTTTTAGGATAAATTCACAGCAGCATTGATTGAGAATTTCGATTTCAACGAAATTTTGGATGACTAATTCGTTTGCTTCAAAAGACGTACAGTTTTACTGGCGTGGAATCCACAATTTCCCTGAAAAATGGAAAAAACGTGCAGCCGACAATAGCCAATATTTTTAATAAAATCTTCTTTACTTTCCCATTAAAAAAAGCTCATTTCATACTGGTACACCTGGTATATATGTATGTATGTATGTAGCAAATGCATAAGTAAATACGGTTAATATCAGTGTTCGAAAAAATACTGTATACTAACCATTGTGTACGTAACTGATAAAATACTTTTAACTTTCATTTAAGTGTTTGCGAACTCGTACGCAAACACATTACGTACACAACATGTACACAACAAATGAACGCAAACTCTAACATAACGTACAGAACAGACTTCACAAACACTATTTTTTAGTGTTCGTGTACAAAGTACACTAAAAAGATCAGTACACAACGAAAAAAATTGGGTTTTAGTGATCTTTTTTGAGTACACTAACATTTTTAGTGTACGCGAGAGTTTATATTCTCATTCAATAAGAGAGAGAGAGAGAGAGAGAAAAATGGCCAGTTTTTATTTGTATTCTTAAGCGAAATATGTCTATTATTCCCAAAGAATAATAAATGGCATCAAAAACCACAACGCGATCTCTAAAAATACCGAATGAGCTCTCGCGTAAACTAAAAATGTTAGTGTACTCAAAAAAAAGATCACTAAAACCCAATTTTTTTCGTTGTGTACTGATCTTTTTAGTGTACTTTGTACACAAACACTAAAAAATAGTGTTTTTGAACTCTGTTCAGTACGTTATGTTAGAGTTTCCGTACATGTTCACAAACATTAAAAAAGAAACGAAAAGTTTCGCTCTCGTTGTAGTGAATGTGTTTGTGTTCTTTACCCACGACATTCAGTAGAGTATATAAACGTTGCGTACTTTAGAGTATTTTTTCGAACACTGGTTAATATATTGAGTTGACCAAATCGCCAGTTGTAAGTTCGATTTATATTGCTATCTGTGTTAAGTACTCCAAATGAAAGTGGATCCTCTATACTAGGTCTGAAGTGCAGCAAACGAATGGAAATAAATCTTCTGAAAGAAGAAGTCAAAGGCAAAAAAAATGTTTGAGGATGGTATTGTATACACTACAACGTGGTTTTAAGTCACTGCATCTGCGAATATTTGCAAACCAAAACAAAAGAAAAACAATATCTCTTCGGGATTATATGGTACACATCTTAAAGCTTGACATTTCAATCGCTTTAGAAATAAATTCAATCGAATTAATTCATTTTTTGTTTGATCCAAATTTCGTTAGATTTATTCATCAATCCATTAGTCTGTTCAATCATCTGTCGATTTATTCAATTTCATGCCTGTGCCACCTTTAATAGATTTAGTAATGTTTAGGAGCTTGTTTGCTATCAAAACTTATTTAATTTTCTATCTTTCTTGGTTTTTAGAAGGAAATAGAATTAAAAAAACAAAAATTGTTTTTTTTTTTCCTAATACAACCACACACTAGTAAGTAGGACGTAATAATATACGAAAGTCTTTGCAACAACATTATTGATTAGAATTTGTCTGAATTCTTTATTTTATCCGCTGCCTGATCTGTTGCATTATGCGTTGGCCAGAAGGTAGAAGAAAAAAAGTTAAACAAGTTGCAAGAAAGACGCGATGAACAAAATTCATTCTTGTAGGATTTTCGAAAAGACATGACAGAGATTCAGAAAGTTTTTCTTTCTTGGTTCTTAATTTAGTTTTTCTTGCCCCTAAAAACATGCAACACAATACCAACGATGCACGTTAAATATTTTGTTTGTGTGTGTATAGATTGTATTAACAATAATAACAAAAACAAAGTTTGGCGCGTGCATATATGTACATGCTGCTGCATGTTTACCTGTTAATGTGTCTGCTTTGGAATGCTCATTTGTATAGCGTTGAGTGACACATACAATTTGTACTTGTATTTTTCAGAATTTCTTTTGAAAATTTTTTTCTTTTGTTTTCTATTTTCAACGTTAATTACCCGTTATTATTAACAATTCTACGGAAACATATGGTTACGCGGATAAAAATATCCTAAATGAAAATAAGCAAATACGACAAACAGACAACAACAAAATATACACATCATACGGTAAACAGAATTTTACAAACAAGTAGGAGATATTTACGAGAAAGGAACAGAACAAAGGCCAAAATTTAAGCAGCAACTGTTTCAAAAGAAAGGTTGTGATATTACTAGACGTAAAATAAAGCAGTACAAATGTAATTCCCCGCTAAGTAAAACTGAACCTTATGCAATCTTGATTTTTGCTTCAAAATGTACTAAAACTATTTCGACAAATGCATCCAACTTTTAAGCATTCCCCGCTTATAAAACCGAAAAAACTCATATATATCCAATGCGCGAAAATGGACCTATTCACTAGCTCCCTCATTCGTTCGACTAAACGTTTCTGGATTTCATTTCAAAGGGGTATGTTAAGTCATGCAGTTGTGCTGATAAAATAGTAACGCTCAAGCCATTGGAAGCCAGCATTCATAACACAACACTGCATGGGTTTTGCAAATAAGTTGGCTCCAGGTGTTTCCGAAGGTATTTTGCGCGCTGAACACGAATCCATCACGTCAAGTTTTCGAGAAAAAGGACGTTGAAACCCCTAAAAATAGCGTTTTTGGTCATTTTTAAAAAATTGTAGAGCTAAACACTGACGTGCTAGAACCATCGCTATTGTCAGAAATTGACAATTGATCTTTGCTATTAAAAATGAGCCCAAAGCCAAATTCATTGTATGCACCCTTAAAGTAGGGGGTGGGTTTATGTCAAGGGGTGCAAGAGAAAAAGAAACACATTACGGAGGTCCTTAAAAATTAATCAGATTTACTTGAAAATTGTTACTTTTCGGGGTCGCTGATTACAGATTTCATTCAGATTTTAAAAATTCAAAATGGCGGATCCAATATGCTAGTCGTGGTTTATAAAAATTAATCGGATTTACTTGAAAACCACCATACGTTATACGACCGCCATATTGGACCTAGATTCGTGTTCAGAGCGCAAAATGCCTTCTTAAACACCTGGAGCTATCTTATTTGCACAAAAAAGTCCAAATTTGCAGGGCTGTGTAATTAACACGATACGGCAGACTTATTGGAAAAAGTAGTAAGAAGTTGAACAGCGTAATGAAGTTGCATAATACGTAACAGAATACGTAACGGAATCATAAGACGTAACAAACTCAAGCAATGTAACCTCAGATAATTGATTCCTGATGGAAAACCTACAATCTTCCAATCTTCGCCTTTCATAATTGGTAAAGCTCTTCTTTTACTAATCTGGCTTGATGCATGTCTTGGAAGAGTCAACGACCTGATTCTCCCCCTAGTTAATGCTACAAGAGGACTCTTGACTCTGACCAAAATGTCTGCTGAGTTCCTATTCACAGTTCAAAATAGGGTTTTCTCTTTTGGGACAAAACGAACGCAGGAGAAATTCCTAAACTTTTCAACAAGAAGAAATATTTAGAGTAGGTAAGATGCTGACTTTATTATTCACAGCAATGGCCATTAAACCCAATGAATTTTTGAATTTTGTGCTTTCCTGGCACAATATTAATCGAATGCCTTAAGTACTAAATCTGTTTATATTTGACTGTAGTTCTGTATGAACTTTTACCAAAAAATATTTAAAAAACAGTAAAGCTTAACGTAATTTTATTTGTATTTACCATAGAAGCTAGTAATTAATTTAAACGAAAATAATAACCGAATTTGAAATGAATGTCCTTTTCTCAATTGCCTGGCTGTTAAAAAAGTTTCTTCTCAGCAGTGAGTAAGAACTATTGTATCAGAAGTGTGACCCCTAAAGTCCCATTGTGATCAATGGAGTACATTTTACTTACCTTATGGAACATTTGATCAGAAACAAATTCTCATAAATAAAGTCAAGTTAAGGGAGAAAAGTATTTAAACTTCTCATTTGAAGAGCCAAGTATACCATTGGCATTGGTAGGGTATTGCACCTTCAACTTCATCACTTTGGTTCACATGTTTACAAGGTGCGTGTGTACGGTTTGTATAAAGATAACGAAAATGATATTTTTTATTATTTCTGTAGGGATAGACTAGCAGAGGGATAGAGCAAGAGAGGAAGAAAGAAATTGAGTGATTTGCAAAAATCATTTTAAAATGTTATTGTACGACAGACAATGACAAATTTTCTTTCTTCGTATACAGTATCGTATCATAAATGGAAACATTAAAACAAAGAATATCAAACAAAGAAATATTTTTCTGTGATTGTAAACAAATAAAGAAACTGAATGCAATTGAGTATTTATAAATAAATAAAAATATAAAGTTTTGTACTGCGGTTGTTACATTTTATCATTTCACTTGAATTCATATTTATTTTTATTTTTTATTTTTCTTGTTTATGGTTTATTTTCTACCTCAACACTCTTTCTTATACTTCACAATGAATACGAAATTAAAGTAAGAAGATTACAATCAGCCATAAACGACTATAGCAGGCAATACCTTCTAACAGATAGGAATCCAGTTATGCATCAACCACTATAATCACCCAGCACAAGTTTAAAGCGTCTGGACTAAGAAACATCTCCGCCTTATCTTTAATCTAGTATATTTTTTGGAACTTATTTTTCCACTCCACAGAAAATACCTGGTCTCGTCACTTCTTGACAAGATCCTCTGTCTGCTCATTGCCCTTAATTCTCAAATACTCTCGATTTCAGCAAATGCTGACATTATTTCACCCTGTATAACGGATTCAACTTGTACGGACAGACCGTGCTAAACAAGAGTCAATATCATAGAAGCTACGTACTTGGATGGTGACCTGTCTGTCAGACGTTATTCCTCAGTGCCACCTTCTGAACTTCCTAACTAAATTGAATTGGGCACATCGTTCAATGTTGTAAGCTTTCTCAAGTTCCAAATAATTTCGTTTGGTGTCCAACACTCTTGCTCCCGTCCAACTATCTGTATAGCACAGTTTGGTCTCTCTTAAAACTTTCTGTGTAACTTCCAAATTATTTCACTCCTTTTTATTACTCAGTCTTGTTGCAAAGCTTTTCCCAAAACATTGTAAACATTAAGGTTTCCGGGGCACAGTTAAGGAGAGAGCTCTCAGCTTCTCGATTTATTATACAATAGAATGGGGGAATTGAAAAAGTTTCAGGGACGCAAGCATAATTATGAGTTTTGTTTCATAATCGAAATTTTGTATTCATTCATCGAAATTTTGTATTCATTTAAAAGACCTATTCAAGTCATTATGTGTTCAATTGTACACCACACAGTTTCTATAGATGGAGTGCAACCGAAATGTCAAATTTGCCATGACTCTAGCGCATAAATCAGGCTGAATATGACCGATAATATGAGTTATGTTGACTTTGAGGACTGCTGGGGTATGAGATTTATTCGCATACTTCTGCGACTTAAAAACACCACAAGAAGGGGGTTAAATCACACATTACGTTCAATGGAGGTGACTGCTCCCAAATCGCTTAGCCACTCTTGTATAAAATTAATACATATTACATGAGAATGGTAGGTTGTCATCCTGACTAAAGGATTATTATGCCCAATTAAGTCTCCTCTTCATATTAAAGGCCTTTCCGTGGTCTAGTAGGTAGTGTGTTGGCTTAGTAGACGTAGTGCAAACCCCAACCCAGACATTTCAAACACAACGAAATACGACCAAATATTTCTTCGGCGACTTCGTCTCACCAGATTTCTGGGAAAAACTCTGAGTGTAAATAAAATTGTCATGAAAATTTTTCAAAAACCAGTTGTTCGGGGTCGACTATAACTATAGGCCCCGCCAGTCATAGATAAAATTTACACACACAACATGGATGGTGTGAGAAGCTAGGTTGTAATCCTGACTGATGGGCTGTAAGTAAGTAAGTAAGAACGCCAACGGCACGACGCTATATGCCACTCATTTCGCATTTGTACGAGCGATTTGAGGACATGACCACCACATGGAGGTAGTACTCGACCACGATAACCTTATTCTTATGGGGTTTTCTTAAGCCGCAAGTGCATGCGAATTATTCACAGCGGTACTTAAAGCCAACAAAGCCCATGCCATCAGTAAGATTAAGTCTGATTTATGTGCCAGAATCAAAGAAGCCGTACCGGACATTTGCATGATGTTATATTCTACACTTAATGGCATCAATAGATCTTTGAAATGAATAAAAAAAATTCAATAATATCTCACAGAAGAGCTTATGAAAGATCCGATGCATTACTGATTGTTCTTAAGGCAGTCGCTGCGAAGCCTAAGTTGCATGAAGCTTTTCGCATTGCCGTTTCGGGTTTGAATCAGATGAAGAATATTGTTACAAAAATGGAAATGGTGTTCTTAAAAATCATAAACAAAAGCTCCAAAAACAAAAATAATGGACTTATTTACATGATCAGCGAATAAACAAAAATATAGCAACAACATCAAATAAGGGATTAAAATGTAAACAAGGCAACAATAAAGTGCAGTATAAAAAAAAGAAGCAGTTAAACAGTAAACAAGATACACAAACAACAATAATGAAAACAACTTGTTTACATTTTTAGATATTTCCCGAAGGCGGTCATTCTCCTTCGAGAGTATTCATCACACTATTGATCCAGCGATATAAAAGGCAAGACTAAGCGAGCAATGCTTGAGAAAGAATTCAGTCGGTCTTATGCGAAGATACGTTGCATTGCGAATCGCGGTTTGAAGTTCTAACGAACGAGTGTAAAAGAAAGAATAACAATTAAAGTAAATTGTTATTGTGTAAATCAATTTCCAAAGGTGGCACACGGAATTGTGCGAACAATAAAGAATTTATTTAAAATCAATGAAGAATTAATGCAGAATTAATTTAATGGATCTTAACTTGAGAAAATGTAAATGCATGGTTTTCTCTTGCGGAGGCGTAATTTCGTCCACTTATGCGATTAATTCTTGCCCTTTGGAAACTGTGACTACATTTCTTGATTTGGGAGTATTATTGGATATGAAACTGTCTTTTATCATATTAGTATGATGATTGGCAAGGCTCGGGCTGTTCTTGGTTTTGTGAAGAGATGGGCTAAGGAATTCATTGATCCTTTTATAACAATACTACTGTACATTTCACTTGTTAGACCTATTTTGGAGTATGCGTCTATTATTTGGAATCCATACTATCGTTGTCATAGTGATTCAATAGAGTCTGTGCAGAAGCAGTTTTTATTATTCTGTTTACGTGACCTAGGATGGGATTATGCCAATGGGTTTCCATCATATGAGGCTAGATTAGATTTGGTGAAACTTCCAACTTTGGAACGTAGAAGGACTGTCTTAGGGGTGTGCTTTGTTTTTAATCTGGTTAAAGGTGATATCGATTCTGAGTTTTTGCTTTCTAACCTGAATTTCAGTATTCCAGCAAGATTTTCACGGCACTATTGTCCTCTTTCTTTAGATTTCTATAGAACGAACTATGGAGCTAATTTTCCTTTTCGTAGATTATGTAATGATTTTAATTTATATTATGATTTTATTGATTTTAATTGTAATGTTTGTAATATTAAACGTAACTTATATGCTAGCATTAATTTGTAAATTATTATATAAAAATGTATTTTCGTTCTTGTCTTACGTAGTTTATTGTTACTTTATTCAGCTTGTGATTAAGTTCTGTAGCTGTTTTATGTTCCCATTGCCATTACTTTTCCTTTACCCGCTACAGTCCGGACTGTAGTGTGTACGTGTCCCTACGTAATGGGGACGAGCCCTCCGCGGTCGGGTGAGGGTGGGTTAGTGTGTGGCAGGGGACGTTCGATAAAATTAAACACAAATTTTTTTTATTTTATTTGCAATCTACGAAATCATATTTTTAACGTTTTTAAAAAGGTAAAAACGTAACAATATATTTTTAATTATTGTGAAATAGAAACCGATTAAGATAATAGTGAATCTGTTATAGAATGTTTGTACTACTTGTTGCCATAAAATTTACTAGTCCGACATGTTGGACTTTATAAGGTACTAACGAGTATATTTGTGCAGACAATGCTTAACACCTTAACAATCACGAATATATTCGTGGTTGTCAGCTAATATATTCAAAAATATGAATAAAAATGCTCGAACCTACAAATATTTCATAATTTAAAGCATAAAGTATTTAAAGTGTCAAATGAATTCTATTATTTTTGGGAGATGCACTTCTTCTGGCGTGTCATTAAAAATTTATCTGCAACAATATCATTCATTATCTTTCATGCCAACCCATAAAAACCATAATAAATACTTTATTGCAAAAATAAAATATTAAAAAAAAAAAATTATTTTTTAGGCCCAGATGAAATCAATGCTTTTATTATCGTTTAACCAGTAATGGCCTTAAAAGCACAACAAAATTTTATGACTCGTAAAACCTCAAAACGTGCAATACAATGTTAAGAAGAACAAATAGAAAAAAAAAACAGTCATAAACAATATTAATAACAATTTTAATAATAAATAAATAAATAAATAATAAAACGTTATACCTACTATGTGTGTGTGTGTGTGTGTACTACTGATTGATAAATAAAAAATATATTAAAAGAGTGTATTTAATATTTAATAAGTATGTACTTACAAATCAAGATTTTTGTTTACATTTTTATTATTTTGTTTTAAATTGTATACGAGTACGTACCTAAAAGAGGGAGAGAAAAGAAAGAGAAAATTTTAATGGCATTAATGAAAGTGTGATAAAAAATAAAAAAATTAAAAAAATGTTTTAAAATAAAATTATTCAATTAAATTTAAAGCGTAAATTTGTAAGCTTTTATGTAAATTATTTTACACTAGAGCCCCGACTTGCATCGTTAATGGGGACCGGAGAATTACGACGCAAATCGAATCAACTTTTCCTATACAAATGCATTCAAAATTTAATTTATTGAGACCAAGAATTCAAAATGAAGCAAAAAACTTAATATTTCGAATAAAAAAGAAGTTTGAAAACATTTTTCATTATTTTATTTAGTTCAGCAAAGGTTTTTTTGAATTATTATAAAGAAATAACAAAACAATAAATTAACAAAAAAAAAAAAAATTAACAAAAATCAATAAAATTAATTTATAAAAACAAAAAATTGTTTAATGAGGAAATCGTGCTTTGTTTAGTATATGTGGTGCTATCTTCAGATACAGTATTCCCTCGATTTACGTCGTCTCGATTTACGTTGTTTCTATTAACGTCGTCAAAAATTGTGTTCCCTTCAACTTCGATTTGCGTTGTCATTGGATTTACGTTGCCTTTTTTTGGAACCAACTGTGACGTAAATCGAAAGATTACTGAAACTTTTTTAAGTTCCTTGTTAAAAACATACTACTTTGTACTATGAGTAATATGAAATTCGATTTACGTCGTTTCGATTTACGTCACCTTTTTTCGGAACATTCTACGACGTAAATCGAGGGAATACTGTACATACATATATAATTGGCCATTACAACCCTTTAGCCCGGATTACGATCTGGTTTCTCACACCACTTATATTGTGTGCGTTAATTTTATATATGAATGCCGGGACCTACAGTTTAAAGTCGAATCCGAACGACAGATGTTTTAGGAACTTTTCATGGCAATTTTATTTACTCTCAGAGTTTTTGCCAGAAATCTGCTGAAAGGAAGTTGCCGAAGAAATATTTTTTTTCATATTTCGTTTTGATGTCTGACCTGGGATTTGAACGGTGGCCTTTGGTCTAATAAGCTGACGCACTACCTACTAGACTACGGCGACTTCATCATCTTGAGGTAATAAATCCAAATCAATAACATTTATATCCATTTGATTAGGTGGTCTTCAGAGATCAGCAATGAATCGTATTTTCGATACTCATAGGTACTTATGAAATTTTGAGTATGAGTGAGTCAAGAGTATTAAAATTCAACTACTCTGATTCATTCGTACTCGCTACAACATTGATTTATAAGTATAGGTTGCAATGAGTATGAGTACAACGTTGACATCAAACTCACAACATTCGATTCATTGTTTGATTCATACGCCTACTCATTCAGATTCATAAATTTAGAAAAATACTTATAATACTTACGAATGATTCGAGTCACTCGAATCATTCATCAAAATTTACAGTAGTAGTTATTGTTGCATTTACAAAAGAAGAGAAAAGAAAAGACAAAGACAGCAAGCAAAGCACACACACAACCTTCTAGCGAGTATTGTGGTGTTCGTACTCGAATCATACTTATTTTGTGCTTTGTGTATATGTTGAATCATGGAGAGTCGAAATCAACAACATCGTGCGTATTGTTAAGTATGAGTGCGATGAGTATTTCTAACTTTGAATATGAGTAGTATGAGTATGATATTAAAATAAGTATGAATGCGTATAAGTAGCTGAAATTATAAGTATGACTCGAATCTACTCATCGTTTTGAATACTCGTTGCTGATCTCTGGTGGTCTTACAGTTTTGTTAACAAAACTGTCTAAGGTTTGTTGAATTTTTAGAGATTTTTTTTGCTGATATATTTCCTTGTAACAACGAATGGCTTGGTAAACAGATGCTGCTATGCTTGCGCTACGATTTTCGTCAGGATCGTTTAACGCTTGGCGTTACTAGAAGTTGCAAAAATTTTAAAAAGCAAAAAAATAAAATTCTAAATATGTACCATATATTTAATGCTCAATGCTGCAAGAAAAAAATTAAACGTATGTAGCGTCGCAAATCGAAATTTAAACGATGCAAGTTGGGATCCAAACGACGCAAATCAAATCGACGTAAATCGGAGCCGAAGCGACGCAAATCGGATCGACGCAAGTCGGGGCTCTAGTGTATTTTAAAACGATTATCCGATATTTTAAACATAACACGAGTTTTGAAAACGTATTTTTTTCAGGTTATGCGCCACCTTTCACTAAGTTTGATGTACTATTCGGACCACATATGTAACACTTCCAGTTTCCTCGAATTACTTTATAATCCTGTCTATTCCTTGGACAGTAGGTCGATCATAAGGGTCATAATGGTAAAATACAACGTTACAATCAGCACTTTTGTACGATTTGTCTATTTTAACTCGTGTGCTGGCTTATTAGACGAGGTTCAAACCCCTAGATCAAACACCTCCAACAAAAAATGAAATATGAAAAAATATTTCTTCGGCAACTGCCTCTCAGCAGATTTCTGGCAAAAACTCTGAGAGTAAATAAAAAATTACCATGAAAAGTTTTAAAAAAATATTTCTCGTTAGGACTCGACTTTAAACTATAGGTGCCGCAACTTGTGTGGTATGTGAAGCTAGGTCGTAATCCTGACTGAAGGGTTGAAATGACTATGTATGTATGTATCTACAGTGAGCGTCAAAAGAAAGTGTACACTATGAATAAAATTCTAACAATCTCAACTCAAGTTTTCCACTTAAGGAGAGTGCTCGAAAAAATTTTACAATATTTCCAAATTTTTTCTAATTCTTTTCTTCTTGTTTCAATTTTAAAAACTGGCAATAAAATAATTTGAAAAAAAATTAACAGTAATTTATTAATGTATATTTTTTTGAATTGTACACTTTCATTTGACGCTCCCAGTAACTCTTTTTACGTTGTTAAACGATCCTTATTCATAAATAAAAAGCCTTTCGCTTAACAAATGAAACTTCAAACGTTAATGTGTGTAGCAAAGACAAAAACCAATCATTTTAACAGAAACTGAAAAATTAAGTTTTCACCCAAATGTAAAAAAAAAAATCGTGCAATGGAATGCGTGTTCCACTACAAGGAAAATATCCTCCAAACGTTCCTAAATGAAAGAGATCCGGTAATATTATCGAAATGGTTTTGAAAATTGAGAAAAAATTACCTTAAAAATTCACTAGAACTCAATAGGATAATGGAAATTGTGGAAAATTGGAACGTTAGTCCCAAAACTATTTGGGATATACCATTAAATAGACATGTCTGTACGATGTAGTCGTCGTGTGGTGTTTGCATAAAGGCATTATTGCTAAGGATGCTGTACAGTTTATTAATTTTGATATTCTTCAATCCTTTCCTTAAAGCGTCGACACTTTCTGCAGCAATATACACTCAAACCTCGTTTTATGCGAATTTATTTTATGCGAATTCAAATTTATGCGGTTTCAAGATTCTCAAATTTTTTCTTTGCAAAAACGATTTTAAGGAAATATTGAATGTTAAAATCCAAATAAATGTGTTGTTCGTAACAAAGTTACTTACTATCTTTAAATTTTTTCGGCATTTCCGGTTCTGATGTATGAAGTATTATTCAAATGCTATGGACGTGGAGTAATATTATATTTTTATTTTATTGAAAAATTATGTATTTTCTTCATAATTTGTAATTTTGTATTAGTTGGTGTTTATTTCCTATATTTTTCCTTATTTTGTATGGTCTCAGAAAGGGATTCATTTTTTGTTGATTTTTTATATGCGATTTTGTTTGAATTTTAAGGGTTAAATTTGAATTTATGCGCTTTTTTATTTAAATCCCTATTAGTGGATTTTGTATGAAGCTAGTGTATCGTTTTATGCGAATTTGAATTATGCGATTTTTTGCGAAACGAATTAATCGCATAAAACGAGGTTTGAGTGTATAGGGAGGAATACTTTCTAATTTGAGCCTTTGATGCGCAAAACAAAACCTAGCTGAAGAAAGTCAGTCATTACAAAAGCAACTTTAAATTGAAAAACTTTGTATCAAATGCTGGTACAAATATCACTGATCCTTGCCTACGTCATAGGTGAAAGCAGCCAGAGATTAATTTAACAACTTTTATTTACAAATTCCGAAAATATTTCTGTGCACTTAATTTAAGAAAGAACCTCTGCAGGATATCATGTTGTTGTCTACTACTCTCAAATACACAACGTAGAGTAGAGTCCTAAAAACAACTAAGATTTTCTACAATCTGGTAAGGATATTGTCAAAACGATGTATTTATTTTTTTTTTATTAAAGAATAGTAAACTCTTTTGGCTCGATATCGGATTTGCAAAACATTACGCTATATTAACTTGTTTAGAACGCTAGCTCAAAATTGTGTCATATTTGTATCTGAAATATATTCACAAATGTTGATTGTGATAATTAGATTCAATTAACTACTTTAGCGTTAGAATAATTAGATTCAAAAAATCAAATTTTATATCAAATATATTTGAACGTCAATGTTTCTAAATTATTCGGCTATCATTTTACCAATAATTGAATGAATTTTTAATTGTTTCAATCGATCAAACCGGTTGAACAAAACTCTTCTAAAAAGTTCGTTAAATTTCAAATGCAACAGAATTTTAAATCACACAAGTTTTAACTCTAATTGCCAAAGAATATTATGGTCAATTAATTGTTATATTTCGTGATGTTTTTAATAAAAAAAAATATTCATCGATTTGATTTCTCATCGAAAACACCATTAATTTTGATTATAATGGTGATTATTTTAATTTAATTTATTTTAATTTGAAATTAATTTTTGGTTTTATGATATTAATGCACTGCAGTGTCTTTCAGGCGGAAGTGTCGGCTATTCAAGCTGCAGTGAAAATTGTTGCAGACAAAAATGTTCGCAAGCGAAGGATCGTTATACTTTCCGATAGCCAAGCGGCCATCAAGGCGCTGGATTCTAATGTGATAAACTCCAAGACAGTGTACGACTGTCGCAGATGTCTTAATGAGATGGCGAACCGATGTGATGTTTGTATCACATGGGTACCGGGACATAAGGACATTTCCGGCAACTGTAGAGCGGATGAATTGGCCAGAAGGGGCACGACCGTCGAGCTCTCTGATGAATTCTCTACATTGGGGATCCCTTTAAGTACCAGTGGGCTTATGATCAACAATGCAATCGTGGACCTTGCCAACAGTAGATGGGCAGCTTCGGATAAAGGCAGAGCGGCGCAAAAAATCTGGCCAAAGCTGGATAGAAGGCGCACGACGACTCTGCTTAAGCTCCAAAGAAGCAGGCTCAAAGCTGTTATTGGGGTTATTACGGGGCATTGTATTATAGGAACACATGCGAGGCGTATTGGTCTTGGACACCTTGCGAATGATTTCTGCAGAAGCTGTGGAGATGAAGAGGAGGATGAAACTATTCTTCACCTACTTTGCACATGTCCGGCACTTGGTCGAAGGAGAAAGAAACACCTGGGTGCCTACTACATGGAGGACGTAGATGAACTGTCATGCGTGGATATTGGCAGTCTAAGTCGCTTCATCGGAAGCTCCGAGTGGTTCCTAGAATAGGGGAAAGAGGAAACTGTGGTATCACAATGGGCCCTGTATGAGGCCTAAGTGTGTCCGCTCATCGAGTGGACAGCCACTTCTACCTACCTACCTACCATGATATTAATGAACTTTCGAGAATGTTGCTATAGAATATAAGTTTGAAATCAAAATGAAAATTATACTCAAATATCTTATTTGAATGTCGTTGTTAAATGAAATTTAAAAAAATCAAAGTTATTGTGGAACAAATTTACTTTAATGGCATGAACTAAGACGTTTGAAGCAATAGCATTTTATCATTTGATTTGATGGATTATTAAGCCGGCTGTTAAATAACTCCTAAAGTTTTAATTTCTTGCAATTTTCTTGTTCTAAAATATTCAATTTCAATACTTTTAAACTGTAGCTGCAAATGTACGCTACATTTCTAGCATTTAAAGACAAGTATTTGAGAATTAGAATTTTTAAAATAAAAGGAGTGCTTTAGTTTTATCTGTTTGTTATTTCTTTATTAAAATAAATCCTTTTTCAATTTGACAACACACTTTAATTGAACCCAGTGCGTAATTAATTTTATTATATGATCCTTTTAAATTTACCATATATTCAGTCTGGCAACTTCGGGAGTCTTACTGCTGTTTTGTTATTATTATTTTTTTTTTTGTCTAACAATAAAAATTTCGCTTTTCTCCAATCAATACTCAGTGGATGCACTCTCCTTTTACAATGAATTGGTTTTGGAAAGAAAGGGCAGAGACTATAGTGTTAATTGCCCGCGAACAGGTATGCCATACGTAACACACAATTTATACCGAAAAATATGCGATTTATGGAAACAATTTAATTTATTTCACTAAAACATAATACATACTTTATAAAGGTTGGGTCATTTAAAAGTTGAAAAAAAATTAACGATTTGCCGTATTTGTACCCACCAAGATGAAAATGCGCTTCATCCGAAAAGATGATTTTTTTTTTTTTTTTGCTAAATCGACATCATCGTGCAGTTCTCGTTGGCCCATCGAGAAAAGCGAAAACGAAGGGGATGGTCATGCGGCTTCAACTCTTAAACCAATTTAACTTTGTAAGGCGTCATACTGAGATATCTTCGCAAAAGTTGACGTAAACTGGTGCGTGAAATGTTCAATCCTTAAGAACGATGACGAGTTGATGTTGATGTATTCTCATGCACACTCTCACACATACATAATTGGTCATTACAACCCTTTAATCAGGATTACGACCTAGTTTCTCACACCACTTACATGCATATGTTGTGTGTGTTAATTTTTATACATGAGTGGCGTGACCTATAGTTTAAAGCCGACTCAGAACGACAGATTTTTGAGAAACTTTTCATGACAATTTTATTTACTTTCAAAGTTTTTACCAGAAATCTGCTAAAAGGAAGTCGCTGATGAAATATTTTTTCATATTTCGTTGAGTTGGACATATCTGACCTGGGGTTTGAACCGCGACCTCACTACTAATAAGCCAACACACAACGTACTACCTCCACACTCCCAGACACCTCGATATTTTTGGGTGTACTCTCTGTACGAGCACGCTCACCTCTTGACGCGTTAACAATGAAACCAGTTTCACGAATTTTTGCAAAAAACTTGCACTTTGCTTAGGAAATAAATTTACAAAAAACCCCAACGTTTCTCAAGCGTGAATCGATTCACGTGGAGAAAATACACTGAATTTTGTAACAGAATAGAATGAGTTAAGTATTGCCAGATTTGATGGTTCAAATTTAAACCGATAGATGGCACACCCGATAGTAGCGGTACGATCCAAGAAAATAACTTTTAAAAGTTTTTTTTATCACATTTTAAAGAGACATTCTATTACTTATTCGTGTGATATAGTATTCACAATTGCACCTCTTTCGATCTACGCCGGTTTAAGTATAACAGTCTATATTTAAAATTAACACAGAAAGTGTAATAAAACTCACCTCAAATTGAAAATATAACAGAAATAATCGAAAATCATGACACTTTTATTAGCAAATACACACGTTCATTTTTTTAAATTCACTTTTCTCACCTGAAGCTAAAAAAAAAGAATACTTTTTAATCTTCTATTCTATAAAGAGAACAAAAACAAACAAAATAATTCTACTAATAACGTCGCACTAACAATTCTATGGGAAATGGAAAGATAAAATACTTACTAATAAACTACGATAATATTGAAAATAAATAATAAAATACGAAAAAAAAGAGGTGGTCACTGGTATTACGACAATCATTCACCCTTATTCTGGTTGTAGTCGTCGCCGTCGTCGCCGTTACCAAAAATGATGTCGATAAAATCAGAGTCGAGAAAATCAGAGTCGACACAACACAATATCGACGGCGTATTGACTCACAGAATACCAAATGTGTGTCGACAGTCATCTATAACTGTCAATAACGACAAACAGAATACCAATTTTAAACTGTCGACGCAAGACGACGTCGACGACGACAACCAGAATAAGGGTGATAATAATTTACTTGTGATCAATTTTTTTTTCTTTCCTTCAGGCTTGATTATCAAACAGAAATTTAAATAAAGCAACTGATATTAAAAGTAGAAAAAAAAACAAAATAAAAAACGAAATAAAAAAAATTTCACTATTTTGTTGTAGTCTTATTATTGCCATTTAATTGTTACTAAGTAAAGTCTATAAATAACTTTTTCTGTTAATAATTTAAAGCCAGATAGCAAAAAAACAAAAAATAATAATCAAATGAAAAATATAAACAATATTGATTGAAATAAAAAAAGCAAAAAACATTAAATATTCTGCATGTGTGCCATTTGAATGCCAATGAAAAATAATTAATTATCCACCCTCGCTCTCTTCTTTGCTGCTACAGGTAACTCCCCGACAACGTGGCAGATAGGTCCGCAAAAGATATCGTGCTGTATGAAATCGCATTGTAGGAGAGAAGACATTAGACAAAAATCAGAGCAATAGTTTAGCATGATTTGGGTCTCTCTCGAGCGTTTTGTCTTTCATAATCATAATCAGATCTAGATCCACTATCAGATTCGTATACCCTACCGACGATGGCTAGTTTTAAAATATCTTGTATCGTTGAATAGGATTCAATTTAAATTGTTTATTAGTACGATTCTATCAAGGTCAGAAATAGCCTTCTAACGATGTTTATGTGTAAATTGGTATTCGGTTGAAATGTGTAGCCAGTCCATCAGCTACCAAATACCAGAGATAGCCTGCTGACAAGGATCATATTTGATTGACACAAAACTGCCGCGATAAGGTATAAACACATAGACGACAGACGACAGACAACAGAAAGCTGCCAAGTTTAGCATACACACGTTTATATGAAAACGATTATATTGAAGACAGGACAGCAAAAGCCAAGACAACAACCTAAGCAGGTGCTGCCCAAATTAAACTATTTTCTATTTTTGTGAGCAGCTAAAAGCAAATTAGTGATGCCAATACAACATAAAATCATAATAAAAAAACAGCTAAAAATACTTATATTATTGAAGAGAAATAACAATTTTAAAATTAAGAAATAAAAGGAATCCATGTATTCATAATAAATAAAATAGAATTATAGATTCAATTTTGTATCTGAATTCATTTGATAAATGTTTTGTGTGTGCGGTTTTTCATAAGTGAGTTTATTTTTGCGTACACAAAACCTGATAGTGTCAACACTGAAAAATATATTTACATTCAAATTTGAAAATTATTAACAATCGTTTTTTCTGTTCTGCTTTCAAAAAAATTTAAGCAGTCGGCATACGGCAGACAAAACAGTTGACATAATTTTCTGTCGAACAGCCGAGCTGCTCTCTGTTGTCTATGTGTTTATACATACCTATAGACTACCAAGTCAATTTTATAGATAAATATTAGTTTACATGATACTGTATTGTCATTATTATGTTAACAGATCTTGGAGCTATCGTTTGTTACCTTGTATACATCCTATAATTAGCTCCTTAATCTATGGGCTATTTCAGATTGAAGCAGTTAATAGTACTCTGTTAATAGCAAATTTTGCACGTTTAAAGCTATAAAACGGCGCTGCTAAGTATATGGGTTCGCGTCTTTGGTTTTATATTCGCATACATAAAATAATAAATGTTTGAAATAAATTTTGTTTTATAAGAATTTATTTTATTTAAAATCGTATAGAAAAAGGGAAAGGATAGTTTCCGAATTTTGGAAATCATATTGTGGCGAAAGAATACCGCATTGTCGATGGGTTGCCTGTACAATTGGTATGTTTGTAATGCCAATAATTTGCCAATGATAGCAATAGTTTTTTTTATTATTATTATTATTACTTATTTATTTATTTATTTTAATTTTTGTTTTTTTTGGAATGGATTGACAGCAATGGTTGCGTCCTTCAATACAATATTAATACATATTTCATTATAACCGAAATTATATTGTATACTTTACTTGAGGGGATTTTTCGATTATAGTTTGCAAATCCAAAACAAAAACAAAGAATGAATATTTTTTTAATTTTTTCCAATACAGGGTGGGCCAAAAGAAACCAAGGGGTGTAAAAGTTTAATAACTTTTTTGTTTATTAATTTTTTTTTTATTTTTTCTTCCAGATTATATAGACAACACTTGGAGAATTTATAATGGAGAGGTTCACAACTGAACAGAGAACCAGAACAATAGAATTTTATTATTTAAACCAGAGATCAATTATTTTAACGCAAAGAGCATATCGTCGACATTTTAACGTCAGAATTTCGCCCTCTGAAGCGATGATTCGTTGCTTAGTTAATCGTAATCACCAACATGGCAGCGTAAGAGATTTGCCTCGAACGGGTAGACCACGTTTAAGTCGCACTGCGGAAAATATTGAACGAGTACAGCAAAGTGTTAACGAAGCACCAGAAACATCTTGCAGAAGGCGTTCTGCTCAGCTAGGAATGTCTCGTACGTCACTACGGCGCATTTTAAAAAAAGATTTACAGTTATACCCATATAAGGTGCAATTGGTCCAAGAATTAAAACCCGGAGATCATCGGCAACGTCTAAATTTTGCAGTTAAATTTCAAGAGTTGGCCAGAAATGAAATCAACTTTATTGAAAATTTGATTATGAGTGGTGAAGCTCATTTTCATTTGAATTTCTGGGGTTCTCAAAATCCAAGAGCCATTCATCAACGCCAATTGCACCCTATCAGGTGTACAGTATGGTGTGGGATCACATCTGAAAATGTCATTGGGCCCTACTTCTTCGAGAATGAAGATGGAAGTGCTGTAACCGTAAATGGAGAGCGGTATCGGTTTATGATAGAAAATTTTTTACGTCCTGCTCTTGAAAACAGACCTGGTATGTGGTTTCAGCAAGACGGAGCCACTGCCCATACTGCCCGAGTCACAATGGCACTTTTAAGTCAAATTTTTGAAGAGCGAATAATTTCTCGAAATTCGGAAATTATTTGGCCAGCGCGATCGCCAGATTTGACAGCACCCGACTATTTTCTTTGGGGTTTTTTGAAGGAGAGAGTGTATGTGAACAAGCCAGAGACAATCCTTGAACTCAAGGCAAACATTGTTGCAGAAATTCGAACGCTACAGCCACAAGTTTTGAAAGATGTTATGGAAAATGCTCTAAAAAGAGCCCATCAGTGCGAAGCTGAAAACGGTGGTCATTTAAGAGACATCATTTTTCATACTTAGTGTAAAAAAATTTCCATTTTGTATATTATATAATCTGAAAGAAAAAATAAATAAAAGTTAATAAACAAAAAAGTTATTAAACTTTTACACCCCTTGGTTTCTTTTGGCCCACCCTGTATAATACGAATGTAACAGAATTAATTGGATACGAAATCATTGGAATATAAAAGTCATTTTGAAAATATGTATCATAATAAAATATATTGTAACAGGATACAATATTTTTAAAAATCGAAATTTTATGCTTTTAGGCAGTGAAAGCACTGGAAGGAATTAAAATTCTTCTTAAAAACTTACACATACTAACTACTTAAATGGTCATAACAACCTCGTTTGTCAGAGTTACAACCTATGTAGCTTCTCATATCAAGCATGTTCAGAGTGTTCATTTTGATACAAGCCTGGCGGCACCTGCAGTTTAAAGTCGATTCCGAACAACAGATTTTTTTAAGAATCTTTTCATGGCAATTTTAATTACTCAGGGTTTTTGCCAGAAGACTGCGAGTGGAAGTCGCCGAAGCACAATTTTTTATATTTCGTTTTGTTCAAAATGTCTGACCCGCAGTCTGAACCAAGGCCTCACGTCTAATAAGCCAACACTCTACCTACTAGACTACGGCGACTCCATAATGAGGCAGAAATGTAAGATGAATCTCTGTTTTATCTGTTATGACTTTGACAATAATTTGGCTTGTGTTATGCATTTAATTCAAAAGTCTTGTCACTGATGTCAAATCGCGGCAATATGGACCAGAGATCAGCAATGAATCGTTTTTCCGCTACTCATAAGCACTCATGCAATTTTGAGTATGAGTGAATCAACAGAATTGAAATTCAACTACTCTGATTCATTCGTACTCGCTACAGCATTGATTTATAAGTATAGGTTACAATGAGTATGAGTACAACGTTGACATCAAACTCACAACATTCGAAATGTGTTTGATTCATACGCCTGCCCACTCATTCTGATTCATAAATTTAGAAAAATACTTATAATACTTATAAGTGATTCGAGTGGCTCGAATCATTCATCAAAATTTACAGCCTTTGTTATTGTCGCATATACAAACAAAGAAGAAAGGAAAGACAAAGACAACAAGCAAAGCATACACACAATCTTCTTGTGAGTATAGTAGTGTTCGTACGCGAATCATACTTATTTTGTGCTTCGTGTAAATGTTAATTAGAGACGAGTCGAAGTCAATAACATCATGCGTATTGTTAAGTATGAATACGACGAGTACTTCCAACTTTGAGTATGAGATCATATTAAAATAAGTATGAATGCGTATAAGTATCAGAAATAATAAGTATGACTCGAATCTACTCATCGTTTTGAATACTCGTTGCTGATCTCTGATATGGACATAATCCACACCAAGTCATCAAACTGAAAGGGTTTAAAGAAGTCAATCCAAAAAAGGAAAACAAGACAAGTTCCAAGATGCATTTACGATAATGTTCTTGCATACTCATCGTTGCTTATAATCGAATTCTTGGCTATACATAGACCTTAATATTCGACAAAAAGCCTCTTCAATTCTTCATAACCTTTTACCTCAGTATCACTTTTGAAGTTTCCAGAAAACTACTATTACTGCTCATGTGTATGCCTGAATCAGGAAACATTTGGGAGTATTCGAGGTGAGTGAACCACCATAATGGAAAATTAAAGGATTATATATGAGTCTTTTACGAATTTATTCATTAATTTATTATTATTGTACAACAAAGAAACCTTTTTTGGCATTTCTACAAAAAAAACTTACACAATTTTGGTAAAAGTTCAAAGTTACACCTAGAAAATAACTCAAACGATACATTAGAGACATTCTATCTACAATATCGTGTATAATCTTGCGATATTCAGAATTAATTTTAACAATATGTTAATTTTCCCAATATGCTAAAGAGAAATTCCGAAGTCATGGTTAATAACCTTCAGGTAAAATAATTTCTTTTGTTAAAATTATATGTCATTACTGCTGGAAGCCGTTATTGAATTATAATAGTATACACGTCAGCGTCCTTCATAAAATTCCGAATTTTAATCTGGTCTAGTATTTGTTTTTTTTCCATTTACAGGACATTCGAATACATTGAGATGTACTCAATTATTTAAAACTAAGGAGTGCGCACAAAAAAATCTGGACTTACACTTTTCGTTATAGAAATAAAACTAAGTGGCGGATTTTTTTCATTTTATATTTCAATTAAAGTAAATAATATTCGAATTCTTTTGTGTATAAAATTTTTTTCTGACAAAGGTCTCAGAGCATCCTACTTTTTCCAGACATGTTAGGGTGTTTTAGAAAAATACGTATTATTTTACTTGCTTTGTTTTGGTCGGCAAATCCTTTTTTTCCTTTCTTCCTTTTTTCCACTTCCACGCTTTCTCTCAATACTCAAAGACTCCTTATATTGTTTTAAGTATTAGCTTAGAAACTGTTTTTTGGTTAATACCTGCGAGCCTAGCAATCGTTTTTTGTAAGCGGCGCGGTTTTTCATTCAAAATTTCAATTATTTTTTTACGACATTCTTGTTGAGTGCCCATTTTCAAAAAACTAATTTTGCTATTGAAATGACATTTAGCACGTGGATTTTGAAACAGATGACTAACAAAAACAATGTAACTGTATTAATTTTTTTCAATTATGATAAAAGTTATAAGCTTAAAAGTAGATTCATTTTTTTTGTGCGCACTCCTTAAATCGTAATTTAAAACTGTCAGTTAGATTTTGACATGACAGTTATTGCCAGAGATTTTAAATATGGGCTAATTAGCATTAATTTCGGCGCAAAAAACTAAGCCAACAGCAATATAAATACAAATCCAAAACAAATCACAAAAATTCTACTTAAAAACGTCAATAAATTTTTATTTTAATTTCACAAAAAATTTATACAATAAATAAGAATACAAACACAATTTAAATACAAATTAAATTACGCCTTCGACAATAAAAGGAATCACACGCTACGCTATCGAAAATCAACAAACAAAAACGTAAATTAAATGCAATTCAAAATTTGCGGTTTCATTTCAACTGATGATGACATTACATTCAATTATTCAAAGAAAAAAATTAAAATTTTTTGCAAAATTCTGTTCTGTTCTCGGTTTGGGGAATTCTATTAAAAATTTTAAAGTATAAAAGAAAATGAATTAATATTTTACGACAACAAATAAAAATAGAAGATAATTCAGATACACTGTGTAATGTAGATATACTTCCTTCTGATAATTCACACACTTTTAGAGCCATTATTACAACTTGCCGTTAAAATTGGGTTTAGTTAAAGTTAACTTTAGCTAAAGTGAACTTTGAAGTTACCGAGAGTAAATAAAATTACCATGAAAAGCTTCTCAAAAATCTATCGTTCGGAGTGTACTTTAAACTGTAGGTCCTACCACTCATGTATACAATTAACACACACAACATAAGTGGCTGTGAGAAGCAACTTATAAGATACTTGGTTGCTCACTTTTTTAAAAATTTACTGCATGTACACTGAAGTGTACCGAAGGGGTTTACGGATACTTACGGATAGCCTAGCAGTGCTAAAGCATTTAGATGGTGTTGACGCAAAATCTATGGCGGAAATCTATTAACAAGCGGTCACGAGACAATAGAGCAAAGCTGATGCAAAACAGTTACAACATCAGCTCTTCTGTTATGATTCGAATTCATAGATGCAGTTTGTATATGTAGTAGATGTGATAATTACTGATCACTGCTTTGTCAGTGTTCATACGAGAAGACTAGGCACAGTGTAAGATTTTGCTAATCTAGCTGGACAAAACTCGTTATTTTGAGTTTCGATTTGAGTAAATATTTTTATCCAATATGAAAGAGCACTTGTTATAAAATAAGAAAACGCCAAAACTTTTCCTAATTCGTCAGCAATAACATTGTAATGGTACTTCAAACTTCATATTTTTGAGTGAATTAAAAACAATAAAAATATCTACATTAAGTTGCTTATTCTTAAAAGCGTGTAACTTTTTATTGGATCGGAATTTTTTAACTATTTTTTTTTTTTTTTGTTTTGAAGCTCAACATATTCGCTATCAACATCACGAGAATTTACGTTTCTAAAAGAAAAATTCTTTTCGTTCAATTTCAATTAAACAATTACTTTTTTTTTTTTGTTAAGTTAAGAAAAAAAGAAAAAATTCTGTAATCGATAACTTTTTTGGTTCACACCGGATCAACACCAAATTAGTGTTATACGAACGCCGGAAGTGTCTACTTTAAGGCACATATAAAATTATCTGCCGAGATTTGCCGGATAAAGAAAAAACAAATAATGAATGATAACACCACATATCACAAACTTTTTGACATATGGCTTAAATCACCCGAAAATGAAAGAACAAGATTTAATAAACAGACTTTTAGTAACATCTGATCTATATATAAACAGTTTGCGAAGACCTCCTGTATATAAAAAAGCTGCATTGACCCCAGAAGTTCTACATTTAGTGAAATTTCCAAAATTAACAGAAGAAAACTATGACTTTTAATATTTTATTCATACTTTAATTTATATGTACTATGTACATATGAAATTATTTAAAAATTAATAAAAAATTAAAAAAAAAAATTAATAAATCAAAATTAATTGTTACTTCTACCTCTCTATTATTTATTTTAAACATTATCATTCATACTTTTTTACTTTTTGATTATCCTTCGCAAATAACATCAAAAATAAATTTTTCAGTTGTATGGGAAGTGGGCGTGGCAGTGGTCCAATGTCACCCATATTTTTGGCAATGGTTCATATTGGCCTAGTAACACCTTGTACCAAAATTCATAAGTCTAGCATAATTGTTTTCCAAGATATTTAATTTTGTCTACCTAGAATGGCTAAATCGTACACTGTACTAGGTCTTCTATATCATCAGTTTTGTAAATGCCGCTACGATGTAAAACAGAAAAAAATCATTATTCACTTCCTCTATCATTTTCCAGTGTTAGGTAGGTATTCTCTAGAACAAGATAGTTAACCTGGCGTCGGTGAACATTAGCTTATTCGTTTAATGTTTTGTTTTGAGTTCGAATTGATGTTGAATTATTTTCGAAAAGTATCTTATAAATACACCACCTTATTTTATTTGTACAATGTCGCTTTACAATTTTACTTTTCTAACGGTTAGGTTTCTACTACGTCATACGGGTAATATAGTGAACTCTTATCTTTAGACCCAAATGAGGTTTGGGATTTCCTGCCCATCGGACCTAACCTAACCTAACCCTCATGATATTGTAATGCAATTCTATTTGTGTATCACGTTTTCTACATTTTGTTTTAATTATTGTTTTACAAATCGATCATAAAGAAAACAAATTATATTCTACGTTATATGTGTTCGTTAACTGTATGCAATGTGTGCGAGTGTGATAGTGAGAAAAAGAAAGATGGAGAGAGAGAGAGTAAAAACACCGGTTTAACGATAAATAATAAAATGTATACAATAAAACGTTTAAGACTAAATTAAGTTTTATTTCTTTTTTTGTTTTTTTGTTTTATTGTTGTGTTTGTTTTATTTTGTATTGTTTAATACGCATTTTTAATGAATATTAATGTGAACGTTAACAATTATTTGTAGTACAATTATAATTTATGTTTTTTTGTTTTTTATTTGTTTTTATTTTTTTTTAAACACAATTTTCTTAATACACAAGGTCAGTAAAAAATTAATCACGTTTTTTTGTTGAATTCTCAAACAAACAAAAAAAGAGTTATTTGCCTTAGAAATGTGAAAAGTCGAATACGCGAAACTACATATGAAAGCGAGAGAGTGGGAAAGTAAAGGAAGGTCGGTTTATTTTTGCGGTTATATCCACTTCTTTAATTCATACATACTACATAATTGGTCATTACAACCCTTCAGTCAGGATTATTGACCTATGTAGTTTCTCACACCACTTATGTTGTGTGTGTTAATTTTACCTACAGTTTAAAGTCGATTCCGAACGACAGATTTTTTGAGAAACTTTTTCATGGCAGGTTTTTTATTTACTCTCAGAGTTTTTGCCAGAAATCTGCTGAGAGGAAATCGCCGAAAAAATACTTTTTGTATTTTGTTTTGATGTCTGGCCTGGGGCTCGAACTCTGGCTTTACGCCTAATAAGCCAACACACTACCTACTAGACTACGGCGACTTCACTTCTTCAAATCGTTTAATTTTAATTCCAATCGTATAATTTTAAGATACATACATACATAATTGGTCATTACAACCCTTCAGTCAGGATTACGACCTAGCTTCTCACACCACTTATGTTGTGTGCGTTAATTTTTATACATGAGTGGCGGGACCTACAGTTTAAAGTCGACTCCGAACGACAGTTTTTTGAGAAGCTTTTCATGGCAATTTTATTTCATAATTTCGTTTTGATGTCTGACCTGGGATTCGAACTCGGGCCTTCAGTCTAATAAGCCAACACACTACCTACTAGACTACGGCGACTTCGAAGATAACATACAAATGATCCTTAATAATTTTTAATTTTATTTAACAATCAAAATAGATATCCTCATACAAACCTAAAAAATATGTGAGAATCGCAAACGGATTGAAAAACATAAATTTGCTAGCCTTCGGAAACTTTTTATAAGAACGTCGACAACTCATTTTAATTTCATTAAAGACAAACCGGATGGTTGGCATTAGACAATCCAGATTAATATATGGAACAGTCTTGGTTTTGCTCTCTGTTAATCTTTGATGAAAACTTTGACCTGATGATGTATGTTACATTGCAAACTTTAACATGAATGAAGTATCAGTCCATGATATCGGAGTATCAATTTTCTTAAATAAGATTTCAGCTGGATGACCGTTACAACAATTGCAGATACGAGGCCGTAAGCTGTCAGTGATAAAATGGTGGTACGGCATTAATAGGACCGCTGATGCTATAAGCATAATAAACGCAACGCAGTAAAGGCAAATACATATAATACGTGGGTGTATATGAAAATGATTATTTTAAATCAGGGACCGAAAATAACTGTTATTTTTGAATTTTTGATTAAAAAAAGCAACTGCAAGGAAATGTCGGAGAACAAAACCAAATATACCATTTTGATTGTCTTGAACAAAATTTTTATAAAATGTGATGCTTTTTAAAAATCTGATTTTTATTTTTTTGAAAAAAAAAATAATAGTTATTTTTTGATTTTTATTTTTTCGAGCAAAAATAACAGTTATTTTTGACTTTTACTTTTTCGAGCAGGAATAAAAGTTATTTTTTGACTTTTATTTTTTCGAGCAGAAATAAAAGTTATTATTGTTTTAATTCATGATGAATTCATAATATTTATTAATATTTATAGCAAAACTTAATTCTAATAATTGTTTAACATAATTTACTTTAATTGTTTTAAAGAATTTTTTAATAAATTTTATGAATTCATCATGAATTAAAACAATAATAACTTTTATTTCTGCTCGAAAAAATAAAAGTCAAAAATAACTTTTATTTTTGCTCGAAAAAATAAAAGTCAAAAAAATAACTTTTATTTCTGCTCGTAAAAATCAAAGTCAAAAATAACTGTTATTTCCACCCGAAAAAATAAAAGTCAAAAAATAACTTTTATTTCTGCTCGAAAAAATAAAAGTCAAAAATAACTGTTATTTTTGCTCGAAAAAATAAAGATCAAAACATAATTATTATTTTCTGACTTTTACGATAAAAGTTATAACAGTTACGGTCCCTGTTTTAAATATAATGCTCGCAAAATTGCAATTATTGTGTTTAAAGCATGAGTTTGATGAAACTCTTGTTTTCGTGCATAAAAATTCAGGCACTGCTCTGGAATGATTCTCCTCATTAGAAACACCCTAACGCAACAGTTCATTGCAAATTGATTATCAAGCTAAAGTGTTGTCAACTCAAGCATATGGCATGTGTGCTATAAAGATGGCGCCCATAAAACACAAATTTGACATGATTTTTTTTTTGGCAAGTGCTTGGATAATGTCATTATAAGCGATTCGATTGTTAGTTGCAAAACGAACTAAATATGCAGCCAATAATCGTGCAATTGTTGTTTGTTTAACGATTGATTTCGTTATAATTTTTGTTTGATTTTTCTTTTTGGCCTTTGTCAAGCTGGTAACACTTTTATTACTACAACAACAACAATATTAATGATAGAAAATTCAAAAAATAGGCAGTGAGAGCAAAAGCAAAATCAAAACCAAAAAACAACCGACTGCTAAATTAACAAAACAAAAAAATAAAATAAAATAGACAGAGACAGAGACTAAGGCATAGAGTAATTAATATTGTAACAGCAGCAGCAGCTACAACAATTTGCTATTTGCTATTTCTAGTTAACTTGGTTAAGATACCAAGGCAGTGAAGCAATAAAAAGAGCTTAAAAAGAATCGTGAAAAAAACACAACAACAACAACACAAAAGCAACAAATCGAAGACGTATTTGTAAATGTAAAAACGAAAAAAAAAATGAAACGAAATTTCGAATATTTTTGTAACTCTTCTGATGGAACGAATGAGAAAAAAAATTGAAACAAAAAAATTAAACCCAGACGCAAACACTCAACGAAAACAAAATAAAACAAATTTCTTGCCAAAATACAGTAACAAATAGCAAAACAAAACAGCAAAAATGAAAATAGCAAAAATGAAAACTAGGCGATGAGTAAACATTTTAAGTTTTACGTTCTTTGACATGAATTTGTTGTATTTTCCATTTTACAATTGTATGAGAAAATTGTTAGGCTTGAAAATAAAATTAAAAAATAAAAACAAAAATTAAATACAATGAAGAGAATTTATTTTTAAAACTGAATTTTAATTATACCCGCAGCATTCGTATTCGTACTTGTACGTATACCTGTACACTTCCACTATGATTTAATAAAAATTTTAATAATATTTTTCAGTTTTTAATTACAATATGTACAATTAAACATTGTTTAACATTTTCTACTTTGTTTAAAGGGTAAGTAGTAGTGGTAGTTCTAGTTTTAATAGAGTTATGGGGTACTGCCAGCAACTCCAATATTGAAATTTTGCAACGTTACCAATCGAAAACTCTTCGAATGTTAGTAAATGCGCCCTGGTTTGTCACCAATGATAATATCCATAAAGACCTGTCTATACCAAAAGTCAAAACTGAAATTAACAGATATAGTTCGAACCAAGGCACATCTAATAGGTAACCTTAAGTGTACAACAAGTACAACAATGCAAAAACAACAGGCATTTTGTTTTTGTTAAAGAGTACGCGGAATGTCAAAAAAATTAACCCTCAAACCTCTATAGGAAATTAATAAAAGCAATTAAAAAAACTAAATACATTTTATATATTGAAATTTCTTTTGATTTTTATGTCATGCTTAATTACGCAATAAAAATTAAATTAAATTAAATTAAAAAAAAATTAAAAAAAAATTATTCCATGCAGTCAATAACATTTCCACTTTATCTAAAGAACATGTTTTTATATGGCCATCGATAAAAATGGCAGATGCTAACGTTATTTGTTATTGGTCATAGTTTTGGCACTTAGTTGGAGAAACCGAAAACTTTTTTTGGGTAATTCATCAGCCTCGTCTAAATAAATATAAATATAGTAAATCTAGGTTGTAGTTTAAAAGATATATGGATTTAGTGTTAAAGGCTTAAATATTATTAATCATCTTGCAAAAATTTTAATAAAATTGGCTTTGAAATAATCCTGAAGAATTTCTAGAGTGCGTATCGTTAAGGATACATCCGGTACATATGAGGGTTTATAAATACGAAAATGATTATCGAAACAAAACACAAAAAAAAACAACAAAATTTTGACATTCAAAAAATAATCAGCTGTTGAGATAAGGCTACCTATTGGATATGCCTTGGTCTTCACGCTACTATCAGAGTGTCGACCATGCTGAAATTTTTTTTTTCACTGCATCATCGATTTTTTTGGTCGACCAAAGTGATGTGCCGCATTTTATATATCAAAATTAGCAAATAATTTCGATTTATTTGTTTCGGTTACAGCATCAACTCCATAAAATATGACGGTAATGTTCCGAATTTCTATTCGTATGCGCATGCAGATAACTTTTCGATTTATTTTTTAGCTATTCTTTGTACAAAACGTATTGGAGCAGAGCATGTCATAAAACTCTGCTGAAATTTGTACAACTATACAACGTACAAAGCGAAATAAATGCCGTTTTATTTTAATATTTCTAAAAGTTATCACTCCGGTCTAGTGGGTAGTCTATTAAGTTCGTAGATAATAACTCGAGGGTTTAAATATGAGCTCTGACATCTCAAAAAAATATGAAAAAATATTACTTCCCCCAGTAAACTACTGAGAAAATCTCTAAAATCAAATAAAACTGCCAGTCGTTCAAAGTCGATGTTAAACTGTTGGCCCTGTCACTCATGGATGAGAGATTTCTGACAATAAAGCGCCACTTATCTTGTTGCGCCGGTTCACATTGTCCATCTTATTTAAATAAAGTTTTCTTTTAAAAGAAGGTTCTCAAAAAATTTTCCACAAATTTATAGTAATTGCGGATTATTTTCGAAATTGATCGGAATAGAATCCATAATAATGGAAAGACGTAAAGGCCGGACAAAGAGATTTAGAGGTTGTGTAACGGGACGAAAAATCTTAAGCTTATCAGTAAATTTATCGTGATCAAATTTCATTAATATGAAATGCAATTTGCAATAGATTTGAAAATGTCCAATATTTTAGGCTCATAGAATTCGAAATCTCATGCCAATCGCAATAGACCTTAGCCATCAAGTACAGTTGTCGTGCACTCAACATTATGGGACATCAATCATACTTTCTACTAGAACTCTTTTAAATTTACAAACTTCCTCAACGTTTTATAGTCTTCTACACCAAGACTAGTTGTTTTTAATATAGTGTCTGCACTAAAATATTGCGATCTTGAGCATTTGAAGACTAGGCAATGGCGTTTAGAAGTCTTCACTACCGGCCCTGTAGTCACCAGTATGCACCACCCCGGCATGGCCCAGAAGTGTAGCTATTGCGTAACTCCATTATCGTACTCAACTCGCTCCTATTTAGTTTTTAAATTAACACAGCTTTATTAGCCAGAGTATTACTCTCCTCATTTCTGATCATTTCTTGATGACTGGGCACCCATTTGGCACGTAGATATGTCATGCTTTGAGTAGCTGTTAATCGCCATTTTGACCCTGTTGCCCTGGATGCCATTGCCCTAATTATCATTCGGAAAGATATTTAAATCTCATTGCATTAAGTTTACCAGATTACCTGATCGCACATACCATCGTTTGAAAAACCATGTTATGATCCGTTGTGTTATACCGGAATTATAGTTTTGATTCTGGATCTTTTGTATAGCGACCTAATCTCGACCTAGCGTTTTATTTAAAGCCATCCGTTTAGCAACAAGTCGCCACGGGCATCTGTGCCTTGGATTCGTTTGGCCAAGAAAGTCGATCGAGTATGAGAGTCATGCAATTCGTTGCGGTAGATATGTTAGACATTCTGTCGGATAACTCCGTGTCAAGGGAATACACTTGCGATACAATTTGTAGTCCTAATTGCTCCATCGCTCTATAGCCCATCGTCCAGATTAATATTCATAATGAGCAATCATTGTCCCTCTCGAAAATAAATATATTTCGTTGTTATCCGGGTTCACATTCAGCCCCTTGGCTATTCTTCTCCCTCAGGAGTATTAAAACGAGTTTTAAGAAGGAAATTTTTTATCTTTTGTTGGTCCTGTAAATTTCTATTTTTATGAAATATTTCTGCTTAGGCACCTTAAGGCTCCACACGAATGCTCGTATGTGGCCAGACATTTTTTTCTACATTCGGTAAGGGAGAACATTAAATTTTTTATTGACGTTTAGAATTGATAATTTGAAAAATTCAGTGATAAACTGGGAACATTTTCTTATGAAAATGTTTGAATTTTACGGTCTCTTTTGAGATGATGACATTCCAAATGAGACAAAAATTCCAATTCAGGTAAAAGCCTGTTTTTACTGTATAAATGTAGATCTGAATGCGCTGGATAGTGAGCGTAGTGAGAATGGATAGTGAGCGTCTTGTGGATTTTAGTAACTGATGCAGTTCAGCAACTGATACAGTCACTGATGCAGGCGCTTGATTACAATTCTAGCCACATACAATAACTTAATTTTTTATGTATTGCTGACCCGTTAGAATTTTTCTTCAGAAAATTAAACCCACCATTAGCACACAAATGTCCTCGCCTGTCTTTAAGTCTTTTACTTTTTTTTCAATTGTAGTTTGGCGGCAGTGAGTACACTTCTAATCATTTCTCGCTCGATCGTTGTATTTGCTTGATCCCTCGAGCACTGATCCGATACACAGCAATATTACTATTGCTCCATTTTAATAAATTTTTTGAAATGCCAACTTAAACCGATGTGAACAATATTGCAGTGAGCCCATACTCCATCAGGACTATGATATGATATGACGATAGTAATGCTATAAACACATTAAGTTTGGCTAATAATGCCGTTGACAACAAATATTGCCAAGAACTTAATTATTTTTATTTATTCTAAAGATGACAGCAAGAAACAGCTGTAATTTTAACATTTTAAAATATAATCCAAGGCATATCCAATAGGTAGCCTTATGTCAACAGCTGATTATTTTTTGAATGTCAAAATTTTGTTGTTTTTTTTTTGTGTTTTGTTTCGATAATCATTTTCGTATTTATAAACCCTCATATGTACCGGATGTATCCTTAACGATACGCACTCTAGAAATTCTTCAGGATTATTTCAAAGCCAATTTTATTAAAATTTTTGCAAGATGATTAACAATATTTAAGTCTTTAACACTTAATACACATATCTTTTAAACTACAACCTAGATTTACTATATTCATATTTATTTAGACGAGAGTGATGAATTACCCAAACAAGATTTCGGTATCTCCAACTAGGTGCGTAAACTATGACCAAATAACGTTTGCAGCTGCTCGATGGCCATATAAAAACATGTTCTTTACATAAAGTGGAAATGTTATCCACTGCATGGCATATTTTTTTTTTCAATTTATAGGTGCCCCACTATTGCGTAATTAAGCATGACATAAAAATCAAAAGAAATTTCAATATATAAAATTTATTTAGTTTTTTTAATTACTTTTATTAATTTCCTATGGAGGTTTGAGGGTTAATTTTTTTGACATTCCGCTTACTCTTTAACAAAAACAAAATGCCTGTTGTTTTTGCATTGTTGTAGTTGTTGTACAGATGCTATTACCTATTGGATATGCCTTGATATAATCCAATTAGTGTTATACATCATATTAATATTTTTATTTTGACAACACTAATAAGTTCATTTTCGCCAACAAAAGTAGAAATTAGTCAAAATTGGCCACAGATACATCAATGTTCGTGTAGACATGTACTGTGGTTAACCGTGAAAATAATCATTTAGTACATATGCATACATGTAATCTATTTTTGACAGATTGTAGTTGGGAGCCTGTAGCCTTGAATCTGTTTATGGCATAACACTTCAAGAGTACAAATAATTACAAAATTTCATCAAAACTTTAAAAGGCAAATGTTTGATGGTGCCATTCTCTTTTTAGCATCCGATTGTCCTTCATAAAACGTAATTAAATTGTCTAAAATAACTGTAGAACGTGCAATTAATCACAGTTCGAAGATTGATTTTTCAAGCGAACATTTTAATTGTACAATATTTTCGTCTTATTTAAGCCAAAAATGAATATCAAAATATAATAAATTATAGCGGAAAGATAGCTTGTCGACGTTAACAATGATATTTTAATGAAATTCACAAAACAATACTGCAGCTGTTCTTAAATAAAAGTTGCATAAAAATTAAATTCTTTTCGTTAAACAAGATTTTTATTTTCTCATTAAACAAAAGGAATTTTTTTTTATTTAAAAAAAATTGTTTTGTTTTGAAAAACAATTTTAGTTGAGTGTGAATAAATATTTTATAATGAAATTAATTATTGGCAGGCTATGGAAGGAAGTATGTTTAGTTTTCTAAAAGCCAAAAGAAAAATTTATTAATTGGGTTGGAGAATAAATTATTTTCAAAGTGCTAACTTGTAAGTTACAAGTTCATTATCAGAACGATGAAGAATCGTTTGTTGTTTGAATTCATACAAGTTGTCCCAACTAATTGAAATACAATGAACTGAAATTGACATTTAAAAAGAAAAAAAAAATACTCACTTAAACTCGTTCAGAGGCAGGCTATCAACTTATTGGAATAAATTACAAGAATTAAGAGTATTCTTAACGAAATATGTTAATTCAAAGAAATAATTCAATTGAGATTAGTTTACATTTGAAATTGCAAACGTCAAAACAGCAACAGCTGATCAAATACAACATTTGACATTTCGTTACAAATTTAAATAAATAACACTATGCGACAAAATAAAGAAAATTAAATACACCCGGCTAATGACTTAGTGTAGATTGTGAGTTTTATTAAGTAGATCTCAAAACTATTTTTTTTTATATTTCTCGAACCCTCCAAACTTTTTTTATTTGACAAAAGCTGTTTTTTTAGACTTTACGCGCAAATTTCTGTATTACTCAAACGTTTCTGACCCGATTTCCAAAATTTAAATCTTGTTATAAAGGGCAGAGATGGACCATTAAAACGGTATACATATATCTATTATTTGATTTAATATGCTATGAGTTTTGACGAGGTAAACTTGGAAAATGCGAATTGTTTTCATATTTTTTCAAGTTTGTCCGTTCATAGTAGCAAACTTTACTTAAAAAATATGAAATAAGTGATTACATTCTAAAAGTGCATTATCTTGTGAATTGATTGGCATTTCGTTTGATCAAATCGGACAAAAATTACCGGAGTTATTATATAAATAGTGTAACAGTCGTGTTATATTTTTTATATATGTCATCCCATCAAATGAACTTTTAGTTCAAAAAATTTCAGAATTTTTAATGGATCTTGATTGTTTATTACAAAATGTGTCAATTTCACGTTTGAGCGACCACCAGAAGTTGGCCAATGTTTGCGCAAAGAGAAATAATAATATTTGCAAAAAACACAAATATTAGCCGACTTCTGGAAGTCGTGCAAACGTGAAATTGACACATTTTGTAATAAACAATCAAGATCCATCAAAAATTCTGAAAATTTTTGAACTAAAAGTTCATTTGATGAGATGACATATATAAAAAATATCACTCGACTGTTAGACTCTTTAAATAATAACTACGGTAATTTTTGTCCGATTTGATCAAATGATGTTTCAATCTCTTCACCAGAGAACAGACTTTAAGAATATTATCACTTATCCTATATTTTTTTATTAAAGTTTGCTACTAGGAATGGACAAACTTGAAAAAATATGAAAAAAGTTCGAATTTTCCAAGTTTACCTCATCAAAACTCATAGCATATTAAGTCGAATAATAGATATATGTATACCGTTTTAAAGGTCCATCTCTCCCCTTTCCAACAAGATTTTTAGAATTTATAGAAATCGGGTCAGAAATGTTTGAGTAATACAGAAATTTGCACGGAAAGTCTAAACAAACAGTTTTTGTCAAATAAAAAAAATTTGGAGGGCTCGAGAAATATAAAAAAGGTATTTTTGAGATCTCCTCAACTAACTGAACAACATGGACTATGTAGTTACTCGGGTGTATTTTCACTGTCGCACCGTGTAATCAATGTATGGAACAATGTAGGTATGAAGTAAACTAAATGGAATCTAATTTGTGCTGTACGCTTACTTAACACATATTGAAGTATAAAATATCGTATTATTTTTTTTGGTGAAACCAGCACTCAGGGGATGGCCCCTACTCATGCAGTGCATTGTGCAGGTTTTGGGAAATGGGTTATAGGAAGGTGGAAGAGAGGGAGTAGTGTTTGTGGACATCTCAAGATGCGAACGGCACGAAAACGAGTTGCTGCTAGGTGACTATAAAATGGCCAGTGCTATACCTTCACCATTAGACAGTCTACAGCAATCGTCCCTAAGAAGCCCGCACCCTTCAGTCCTAGCTTCTCACACTACTCATGTTGTGTGTGTTAATTTTATACATAAGTGGCGGGACCTACAGTTTAAAGTCGACTCCGAACGACAAATTTTATTGAGAAGCTTTTCATGGCAATTTTATTTACTCTCAGAGTTTTTGCCAGAAATCTGCTGAGAGGAAGTCGCCGAAGAAATATTTTCATAATTTCGTTTTGATGTCTGACCTGGGATTCGAACTCGGGCCTTCAGTCTAATAAGCCAACACACTACCTACTAGACCACGGCGGCTCATTAACATTTATAAATTCATTATCAATGGTGTAGTGGTTGAAAAAAGAAATTATTTTTACTTCTGCGCTTAATTGATCATTACAACCCTTTAGTAAGGGTTACGACCTAGCTTTTCACACCCACCATGTTCTCTGTGAGTTATCTATAGTTTAATGTCGAAAGAAATATTTTTTTTCTTAATTGATTTTGTTCGAGATGTCTCAGTTGGGGTTTTGAACGTCGGACTCTCGTCTAATAAGCCAACAACACACTACATACAGGACTACGGTGACTTTGTTTGATACAATTAGGAAAAAATGTTTCGTTATCATGTTTCTATATGAGAAAGTGATCTATTCGGTGAAAAAAGCAACAAAAAAAAAGAAATGATTTTTTGAGAAAGAACGAGTCTATCACTGAGTTTGCTTCACTGAAAGTAAAATTAACAGACCATAAGGACGAATCTATTATTGGGCAAAGAAGAGTGATCATTTAAATTCATTACACAAAAAGGAACAGTATAGCGACAGTTCTCTAACGGTTAAAGAGTGTATTACACCCAACGGAGTTGCATCCTTTGTTGGAACAGATGAAACAATGTGAAAGAGGATTCGTTCCATACTCGCATCCATAATCTTTAAGATGTAATAGAAAAAATAGCGCAATGTACACATAGAATGATTTTTCAACTAGAGAATGACCTCAAACATACAACATTAACTGTAAAAGATTTACAGCCTGGTTAGGTAACCTTTGATTTCGGAAAAATGAAACTTACGTTAATGTACGGACGTCATTAAAAACATGTTCAACATATTTTAAAATGCTTTCTTTGCTTTATCCTTTAGTTTTACCTTTTTAAATCCTCAATTAAGCGAAAGAACAAATTCGAAAATAGACAATTACACGATTAAAGAAGTTTTTCATAATTTAAGGATGCAACAAAAGAAAGTCTATAAATTGTTCCATGAAATCTTTATTTAGCATCATAGGAGACCAGATATTAAGAGAATTGCAGCTTAGCTACCTCAAACCAACTATGTATGTTGGGTGTGTTAATTACCCATCAGTGGTAGTACATACTTTTTAAAGCCAACTTCAAAGAACAGTCTTTTGTCAGAAGACTACTGAGGGGATGTCACTAAAAAATTCTTTTATATGTTTGAACTCTCAAGGTTTCTTCCAGTAAGACAAAAATATCCAGTTTTTATCAATAAGTTGCTTCCAACTTGAAGGTATTAAAAGCACTGTTGACAAAAAAAATTTTCGCGAAAATTTTTTGCGCTCAAATTATTTAGGACAAATTGTCTGCGCTCCATGGTATATTCTTAACAACAACATCCATAGAGATCTCAACATTCCTACAATTCAGGAAGAAATTGAAAAATTCGCCATAAAATACGTCGGTAAACTAACGATTCTTCAACCCAACGCATTGGCAAGGGACCTGCTTCAATTCGACGGCCATCAGAGGTTAAAACGAAGTGATACATTGAGCCTCGCTCGACGGCTGCACTGACATTAATTGCTAATGTAGTAATATTATAAGATTTGAATACAATATATAGTTAATACGCTGGTGCTAACTATTAACCTTCAAAACTAGTTTAAAGATTTGAAAACTATTGTAAATTTCATTAAGAAAGATTCAATAATAAAAAAAAAATTATTTGCCATGGAAAGGAATTTATAGGAGTCAGTCAATTGCGTGCTAAAAAATGATTGCAAAATAATTATTTTGGCCAAGCTTTCAAAGTTTCACACAAGCCAACATCGATCTAGGTTAGGTTAGGTTAGAAAATAGAGGGAATAGGATGAAAGGAGGGCATAAGGGTAAGGGGAGGATGGGAATCACACAGAAAGAAACAGACACAAACAAGGGTTGAGCGCACGACTACACTTATGAAGCCCTAGCACCTCTCAACCAGCTCAAACTGCTAATGAATCTGTGGAGAGCCTTGATGTCGGCTCTCGACACAGAACTCAAGCTCTCAAAGAAGGCTCTGCCAAGGGTCCTCAACCTCAACCTACCAAGGGCTGGGCAGTTACAGAGGAGGTGTTCGATAGTCTCTAACTCCTCCTCATCGCAACATACCCTGCAATAGTCCGGCTGGGATCTGTTCCAGATCCCCGTCAGCGACCTAATCTCGCAGTGCCCTGTGATAAAACCGACAACCAACCTTAAGCTGGCCTTAACCAAGCCCAGCAGCTAATCTGTTCTCTTACTTTCCACAGCAAGGGCCATAGACGTCTAGAGACAGAACAACCTGATCCGTTCCTCCAACGCCTCTGCTCTTCCTCCCTGACCCATCCATCGATGAGGCCATAGAGGTGGCAGACTGGGGGTTCAGGACCAACTATTAAATCGCCCCCCGAAAGGGAACCTAACCTAGCGAGGGCATCCGCCGTCTCATTGCCCAGTATTCCGCTATGACCCGGAACCCAGCATAGACGGATACGGTCCGGTCCAAAAGACCTCAACGACTCTTTGCACTCGCGAACCAGTCGTGATTTGCACCAGACCGACGCAATGGCCTTAAGGGCAGCCTGACTGTCAACGAAGATCATGTAAGATTCCGAATCCGAAGATGGGCCACCAGCTATGGCCTCAATAGCCTTCAGTATTGCGAAAATCTCCGCCTGAAAAACGCTGCAGTCATCATTCAACCTGAAGTGGAGTTCAAGACCGAGTTCCCTACAGAAAACCCCAGCACCTGTACATCCACCTAACTTAGACCCATCTGTGAAAATGGGTATACCACTCTGCCCCCGGAGTACCCCACCATTCCATTGTGCCCTAACCGGTATAAGTGTCCTTAAACCAGGTAGGAATCATCTAAGTGATCTAACATCGATCTAAGTGATCGAATCGTCGTTTTAGCTATGCACCTGGTGTCAATAAATGGACCACTTGTTGAAGATATAGGTTTGAACAGTGACCCTCTAGTAATTCTATTATAAACAGATATTTTGCTAAGACAGTCAATATTAATTAAATTCAAATCAATTACAAATTCTGTTTCCAATCAAAGAAAAGATTATCGATTAAGTTCTCAATTCAAATTAAAAGCAGTAGCATTGCATTAACTTTTATAGGAACAATAAAAGATGTCTCCCTCGTTAAAATCTCATAAATGATAAACGATTTCACCAAAAGAAATAGATGCCACACGCTGCAATGCCTACCCAATCCAATTCGAATTCATTTCAAATCAATAAAATAAATTTGTAATACAAGGGTGTTTCATTGTTTTTTCCTTCGATTTTTCGATTCAAATAAAATAAAATAATATTTTATTATTTTATTTTTCTAGTTTATAAAAAGTAATTAAAATTGTTAAAATTGCATGGCGTAAATATTTTACCCCCACTAATGTGTCGATGTGTGATTCATTATAAAAACAATTGCATTCAAATAAATAACAATTTTAATGAGAATACAACAAATAAATGCAAACAAATATTTTTATTATTATTTTAAGAACTCGGAAATATTCACAATATTTGATTACTTGAATTTATTTAGAAATTGAGTGTGTTTGAGTGTGGATATATACCATATACTATGCCATATACGTACATACATAGATGTGTGATTCATACAATTTTAGATTTCAGACAATTCAAGAAATATTATAGATTCGATTCAATAGATTTATTAGCAATCGATTTAAAAAAGTTATTCGCCCATTATACTAAATATTAACATAATTTATGTATACAATACATCCGAACTAAACATAATATGGCATTAAGAGTTAATGGTATACAGTGTTGGAAAAAATAATAGGGACACTTAAATTTTTCAATATATTCTTATATTTTTATTTACTTTTTCATAAATATTACAAAGTATATACAGTCAAAGCCCGGTATAACAAATACTCACTTTAACGAATTCGGGATATAACGAATTAGTAAATTTCTTACATTGACTACCTTATATAACGAATGTTTTATAATTTTCAAGCTCAGTATAACGAATGATTTAAAAAACGTGACTCCTCTTATTCAGCCAATGGACCAAAACGCCATTCGCTTACTCAAATTACACTACAGAAAAAGCCTCCTTTCAAAAATAGTGGCATCTGAAACAGATGACATCATTTTAAAAAGTCTTTCTCTTTATGATGCATCCTGTATGATTGGTCTCGCCTGGAACAATGTTAAGGAGGATGCATTATCTAAATGTTGGAAAAAAATTAAATTTTTGGAAACTTCTGAGTTTGATGAAGAGGACGAGATCCCCCTTTCTAGACTTTTTCAAGGGGATGAAGTATACAGTGTATAAGACGTGGAGTCAGACTATTAAGTACAATTTTTCCAAATATAAGCAAATTTAAATCCAAAAACAATTAATACTTCGAGAAATACAGGAAGAAGCTCTTCAAATGAGTCTTCAAGTTACTTGTAAACAACCGATTGATTTTTTTCCACCAACTTAAATAATTTTTAACACTTTTACTCACTTATTGATTATCAAACGTTATTTTAAGGACATATCTATATATTTTTAATAAAATGAATTAAATGTCCTTTTCTTTTTTTAATAAAATTTTGATAAAAAAAAAAAAACTTTGCGATATAACGAATTTTTCACTATAACGAAAGGGCCTGACAATATATCGTTCGTTATACCGAGCTTTGACTGTACATTAAATTAAAGTTATTCAAATAGTTTAACTAATAAAATAAAAATAAATGACTAGTTCTGCCAAATTCTTAAAAAAAATATAATTTATTTGAAAAACGCCTGGAAAAAATAATAGGGACACTTTATGTTATGCTAAAAATATGTATATTTTGTTAAACATTATCATCATTTCCAGATATTATTTCAATATTTTTTAGGAATTCAATTATTTTTTAGGACTCCCCAAAGGTGTTCAATGGGGTTTAAGTCCGGTGATTGGGACGGCCACTCCATTACAGGCACCTCATTCTGTTGAAACTACAATTTGACACTTCTAGCGGAATTCCCATTTAGTTCGACTTTCTAAAAATAACCCCTTTATGTCATCAAATAGCCTTAAAAATGAATTGTGTGCTCCAGTGACAAGTCGAACAATAAGAAATAGGCTGCAGGAGGAATAGGCTGCCACTGTTGAGCAAAAAAAAAAATATACAAAAAAGGCTGGAATTTGCCAGACGACATCTGTGTCGTAAAAACTGGAATAATGTACCGTGGTCTGACGAAACAAAGGTTAATTTGTTTGGTTCGAACGGAAAATTGTTCGTACGTCGTCCTGTAAATACAGAATTTAACCCAAAATATACAAAAAAAAGACAGTCAAACATGGTGGAGGGTCGATAATGCTATGGTGGTGTTTTTCGGCATTAGGCGTTGGCCCTATTGTTTGGATTCAGGGAAAAATGTGTGCAGCTGACTACATAGATATTCTACAGAATAAAAGGCTTCCGTTTGCCGAAGATGAAATGCCTCTTAAACGGGAATTTATGCAAGACAATGATCCGATGCATTCCGCTAGAAGCGTCAAATTGTGGTTTCAACAGAATGAGGTGCCTGTAATGGAGTGGCCGACCCAATTACCGGACTTAAACCCCATTGAACACCACTGGGGAGTCCTAAAAAATAAAATTGGCAACTTTAAATCAAAAAATAAACAGGAATTGTGGAAAAAAAATCACGAAACATGGTATTCAATTCCCCCTGACGTCTGTGAGAATCTTGTGGGATCTATGAATCGTCGCTGTCAGGAGGCAAATAAAAATGAAAGGTGCTTCAACCAGATATTGAAATAATATCTGGAAATGATAATGTTTAACAAAATATATATATTTTTAACATAACATAAAGTGTCCTTATTATTTCTTCCAAACCTTTTTCAAATAAATTATATTTTTTTTAAGAATTTGGCAGAACTAGTCATTTATTTTTATTTTATTAGTTAAACTATTTGAATTCATTTAATTTAATGTATGTATATACTTTGTAATATTTATGGAAAAGTAAATAAAAATATAAGAATATATTGAAAAATTTAAGTGTCCCTATTTATTTTTCCAACACTGTACATACATAAATGAAATGATCGGTTTTTAGAAAAAGTAATTAAATGAAGAATTTAATTGATTTTAGTTGGAAAGCCTTAATTACCGTAATAATAAACAACTTTAATTAAAATTAAATTAAATATCAAACAAAATTGTATTTTACCATCATTATAAAAAAAAACCAAGAAACATTTTTCAATCCAATTCATTGAGTTCAGCATTTTTTCAAACTTATGTACTTCCCCAATTTCGAACAGATTTTTGTGATTTTATTTGTCTGTACAAAATCTTATTTCGATATGTTTTGAATTCATTAGAGACTGTCACAGAACTAGTAGATGTTATTTCCGTATTGGTTATGAGTATTATTTGTTGTTTCTCTGTAGCTTCTCGATAATTAACAGCAAGTTCTATTGCTAACCGGATTAAAAATCATATCATATCTGGATATTATTTCTGATGTCGTTTCCTTATTTAATATTCAATAATTTATGCTTATTCGCCTTAGGGCCATTATTACAACTTGCCGTTAACTAAAGGGAGGGTTTTAACGGGCAGTTAAATTGTTTTTCATTATTATAAGTGGATAATATAGTAGAAGTGAGCGTTAAGCTAAAGGGAGGATTATCCTACCGGTAACTTTTAAAGTTAAGTTTATGTTTGAACTTGCCATATTATATATTATTTTCAATATGGCAACTTCAAATATATACAAAAATGAGTATATACAACAAAAAAACTAAAACCGTCGTTGCCACTGCGTTTAAAAAAAAAAACTTGTTTAATTGAGCAGTGTTATCGACATTGCTCCGGCAATGCCATATTTTTGAATAAAGTTAACTTTATTTTATCTGTAAGTTGTAATAACGAAAATCTGTTAAAGGTCACTTTACAGTTCCCTTTAGCTAAAGGTACCTTTAACTAAACCCAAGTTTAACGGCAAGTTGTAATAATGGCCCTTAGTCTAGTAAGGTAGAGTATTGGCTTATTAGACCAAAGCCCGTTATTCAAATTTCAGCTCAGACATCTCGAACAAAAGGAAATACGAAAAAAGTAAATAAAAATGCCATAAAAAATGTTTAAATCTTTTGTCGATGTCAAAGCTATAGATCACGGTACTAATGAATAAAATTAACACATACAACATAATTGGTGTGAGAAGCTGGGTTGTAATCCTGACTAAAAAATTGTAATGACCAATTAAGTAGGTATTTATGCTTGCTAAATCAAGAATATTTAAAAATACTTGCAGAGCCCAACTCTGAGACATTGATTCTATGCTATAGAGTCTTTCAACAGAAGCTTCCAAAGTTTGACAGTTAATAACCGCTATCTTGTTTGGACGACATCTGTCAAATTGGTTGCCATTTCTTCAGTCTCTTTCGCCCAGACAGCGTAGACGACAGTAGATAGCGATGTGAGTTCGCTGAATGGGCTCAGGAGCAATTGCAAATCAATCCTAATTTTGATCGAAAAATTATTTTCAGCAATAACGCCATATTTTGTAAATGAATGGGAACATAAACAAACAAAATTGTCGAATAATGGACATTACCAATCCACAGTGTCAACGGCGATGATTACTAATTCCCTTTGTACTGAATAGGATGATTAGGATGTGGTTTCAATAAGATAGCATTACCTGTCAGACTGGATATTTTCCACTAGTGATTTGAGGACATGTTTATATCACATGGAGGTGACTGGCCACCGAAATCGTCAAATCGGTTCAGCTTGATTTATTTGCCAGAATAATGGAAACTTTAACATTTCGAATGCGCTCAGAGCGGAGAAGACTTGGCATATACGGACGATGTTATATTCCAAACAATATAGCATAAAACGAATTAAACATTTCGATGATATCTCAAACATACACACTTTGTTTTATTAAAATTCAAAGATAGCAAGCGCCTAATAAAAGACCCGATACAATATGTTACTAATTTTATTTGCGTGCTAAACTTTTAATTGTTTCAACAATTTTCTTAAACGTGACTAATGGCAACTCTATTTCTATTTCTAAAAGTGTTTCACGTTTTCACAAGATTTTATGACGACATGCAAAAATAATTCGTAATGAATAAACAAACAAACAAACAAACATTCTCTTCGTTTTAGGAACACCACCAGCTTTAAACATAACGAGACTTCAAACGTAAATTATCGCATACAAATTAAGTGGAAACTAGTTTTCAAAAAAAAAACAAAAACAAAAAATTTTAATAAATTCTGAAATAATAATTAACAATACGTAGACAGACACAACAGCAGCATTAATAATAAAATAGTAGTAACAAACAATAATATTTACTTACTTTTGCAAAAAACACAGATTTAAACGAGATGAGCACAATACAATTTTGTTTTTATTTTTTTTTTTTATGATTTTCTGTTATTGCGTTTGTTTATTATCTCAGTTAAAATATGACAATATTTTAAAATAAAATTGCGTTAAAACAATGAAAAAAAAAAAATATTAAAAATTTCTATAAGAAAGCAACAAAAGCACAATATTGTACTGCTATTTTGCCAAGGTTGATGGAGTAGTAAAATTATGTCAACAGCTGTTTGGATTTATTAGGTTTTTTGTTTTGTTTTCTATTTTCGCAGTTTTCTCTCGAGGTTTCTTTCTGTTGTTTCTGTTATTGTTTATAAAGTATAGACAAAGAGCGAGAGCGAGGAGAGAGAGAATTTAACGCGCACACTTTTCTCACATAGAGAACAATAAACACAGTAACAAAAATAAAAAGAAAGAGAGGGCTTGGTTAAGAAATTGTTTTGAAAAAGAACTCTCTTATTATGAAATAAAACAACAAAATGTTTGCAACATTTATTTTTCTGCTGCTGCTAGTGTTGCTTCTTCCGCCACTTGTGTTGTTATTAATATTTTTTTCTTCTTCTTTTTATTTGTTTCTTTATTTTTATTTTTTGTGTTTTGTTTTCTCTTTTTACTTCGTAATTTGCTTTAGCTTTCACTCAATATAGGTATTTTGTGTATTTTTGTATTTCTCATTTAGCTTTTAACGTAAGAAACTATAGATTTTTCTATGAATTTGATTTGAAAACATTTCATGTAAATTATTTTAGATTTATTATTAAAATCAAACGAGCACTTGTAAAATATACAAAAAAAATATGCCACTAACTTAATCACTATTATTGAGCAACATTATTTCACATTCGTATTCTTTTGTTGTTGTTGGTATTGTATTGCTTCTTTTTCTTTAAAATCAAATACATACACTTTAATGCACACGCACGCACTGATTGGATTTGTAATGAACAAAAATGAATTTTTTTCTCTTATTATTGATTTTATTTTTCAGATTTTTATTAAATTTTTAAACTTATTTTGATGAAATATGATTTATTGATTAAAAATATTTCCACATTTCTATGGAATTTGTACAAGAAAAATATATTTTTTTTGCGCTCTCCACTATGGATTTGTATAGATTTTTCTTCTTATTAGAATGCAAAAAAATATAATACACTTGCTCTCACACATTTCTTGCTTTTTTCATATGCTCTCACACTAATGCACTGTTATACACTCTCTTATAATCAATCGTGCATGTGTGTGGCAACACTCTTTACTAACATACGAGCAACGATTATTGCCTATTTCTTCATCACCAACCAACACGATTATTAATATTTTTATTTTTGGTTTTCTTTCTTTATTTTTCCGATTAAATTTTTTTTCTTTTCTGAATATTTATTTATAAATTCACACTTATTTGTTAATGATTATTATTATTATTTCAATTTGTTGTTGTTGTTGTTATTGTGTTATAGATAAAATACGAAACAATCACTTCATAAGCAAAATTCTCATGAGTTCTTCTTCTTTCTCGTTATTATATTTAACATTTTCCATTTTCGTTTGCATTTATTTTTTGATTTTCTTTGATATTTACACAAATATTAATCAGCTGTGTGCTGGTGGTGATTGACGGTCGGTCGGTCACACCAACAGATTAAACGGAACGATAAAAACAATTGAGCGATTTTCAAATGGTCGTATGAACCTTTTTAGTACAAAAATACAGCCCGTACTCCAAAAGAGTATTTTCTCGACTGAATTTTATAGTTTCGCATACGTTTTGTTTTGCCGCATTTTGTAGTCGTCAGTCAGTCAGTTACAAACGCAATATATTTAGCCAGTATATTTTATTAATTGTGTTTTTTTTTTTGCCATCCATACATTTCAATTCATCTGTTTGCTGTTTTTCTTTATTCGCTTCTGTTTCGTGTTTTCTGCTTTATTTCTATACTCAACTGTTCACATTTACGTTTATTTGGAGGTTTTTTTTTTGTTTTTTATTCAAAGTATGTACCTTGTTGGTGTTTTTTTGTTTTTGTTTTCAGGTTTTTGTTTTCAACATCTCTTCAGTTTTATACCAGTTTAATGGAAGCAACAACAAATTAAACAGGAAGAGTATAAAATTATGCAAAACAAAATTAAAATGAAATATTTTTCTCTTTAAAACAAAAACATTTTATTATGCTCGTTTCATTCGTTTGTATTCCTTCCAGAAATTTTTTTTGTTCATATTCATTTCATCTTATCTTTCTCTGTTTTTCCAATCAGATATTCATTTTGTGTGTTGATTTCCAAACTTGATTTGTTTTTATTATATTTTCTCATCTTATGAATTTCTCTTCTTCTTGTTTTGACAATTCTTATTGGAGTGCTACTTAATCAAACTGTTATACGCAAGCAGCATGTTTATATGAGCGTTTTCTACAAGGTTTAAAGTTTTAAATTGTTGCTCCCTAAAGTTTAACAACTTTTTTGAGATACAAACTTTATAAACATAAATATTTTCCAACAACATGTTTTATTTGAGGTCCAATATTGCCAGGAAATAAAAATTTGGCAACTAAAAAGAAATCACTAAAGAGGGAAAATTAAATCCCAAATTTATTAAGTTTTTTTTATTAATTTTTCCCGATATTGAAACGAAAACTACTAAACCATTTTGGGGAATTGGAAAGAACTTGCCTCTACTCAACAAGTACAATTCTTTGCTTGACCTCCGTTTTAAAAGAAAGGAATTGAAGAATGGCTCTTGTTGGTATGAATAATGCACTAAAAATTCTAAGGATGTAGGATATTTCAAATTAGATTAACTAGAAGCCGTCATAGTCGAGTAGGTAGTGCGTTGGCTTTTTAGACGTGAGGCCACGATTCAAACTCCAGGTCAGACATCTCGACAAAAACGAAATACAAAAAAGATCTGTCGTTCGGAGACTGAGTGCAGCTCATATAAATATGTATATTGTTACGTTTTTACCTTTTTAAAAACGTTTAAAACATGATTTCGTTGATTGCAAACAAAATAAAAATAAATTGCTGTTTGGTTCCAATTAAATTCTTTATTGTTCGTACTGTTTTGTGTGTCACTGTTCTCAACTTGATGGGTACAACAATAATTGACTTTGTTCGCTAGCAACCAGTGTGGCAAAACTGAAATTTTGAAATGGTACTAAACTATAACTGAAAGAGTACTTTTTTTTATTAAATTGGTTGATAGCGGCGAATGCTGTTGCTCATGCGTACGTAGCAGTTTTGAAAAATTCAGTACTTTAGTACTTTTTTCAGTACCTTATCATCTCAAAAATACCGCAGTACCCCCGCGATGCTTTAGGTACTTTTTTATTATTACATATTATATGTCTTTGTTATTTACGATCACAAATTTATCGCTTAAGTTTATCGCTTAAATTTATCGCTTAAATTTATCGCTTAAATATCTCGCTTAAATTTATCACTTAAATTTATCGCTTAAATTTAGCGCTTATAATTATTGCTTAAATATATCGCTTAAATTTCTCGCTTAAATTCATCGCTTAAATTTATCGCTTAAATTTCTCGCTTATATTTATCGCTTAAATTTATCGCTTAAGTTTATCGCTTAAATTTATCGCTTAAATTTATCGCTTAAGTTTATCGCTTAAATTTATCGCACAAATTTCTCGCTTAAATTTATCGCTCAAATTTATCGCTTAAATTTATCGCTTAAGTTTATCGCTTAAATTTATCGCTTAAGTTTATCGCTTAAATATTTTGCTAAATTTCTCGCTTAAATTTCTCGCTTATATTTATCGCATAAATTTATCGCTCAAATTCATCGCATAAATTTCTCGCTTAAATTTATCGCTTAAGTTTATCGCTTAAATTTATCGCTTAAGTTTATCGCTTAAATTTATCGCTTAAGTTTATCGCTTAAACTTATCGCATAAATTTCTCGCTTAAATTTCTCGCTTAAATTCATCGCTTAAATTTATCGCTTAAATTTCTCGCTTATATTTCTCGCTTAAATTTATCGCTTAAGTTTATCGCTTAAATTTATCGCTTAAATTTATCGCTTAAGTTTATCGCTTAAATATATCGCATAAATTTCTCGCTTAAATTTATCGCTCAAATTTATCGCTTAAATTTATCGCTTAAGTTTATCTCTTAAATTTATCGCTTAAGTTTATCGCTTAAATTTATCGCATAAATTTCTCGCTTAAATTTATCGCTTAAGTTTATCGCTTAAATTTATCGCTTAAATTTATCGCTTAAACATCTCGCTTAAATTTCTCGCTTAAATTTCTCGCTTATATTTATCGCTTAAATTTATCGCTCAAATTCATCGCATAAATTTCTCGCTTAAATTTATCGCTTAAGTTTATCGCTTAAGTTTATCGCTTAAATTTATCGCATAAAATTCCCGCTTAAATTTATCGCTTAAGTTTATCGCTTAAATTTATCGCATAAATTTATCGTTTAATTTTATCGCTTAAATTTATCGCTTAAACATCTCGCTTAAATTTCTCGCTTAAATTTCTCGCTTAAATTTATCGCTTAAGTTTATCGCTTAAATTTATCGCTTAAATTTATCGCATAAATTTCTCGCTTAAATTTAACGCTTAAATTTATCGCTTAAATTTATCGCATAAATTTCTCGCTTAAGTTTATCGCTTAAATTTATCGCTTAAATTTATCGCTTATGTTTATCGCTTAAACTTATCGCATAAATTTCTCGCTTAAATTTATCGCTTAAATTTCTCGCTTATATTTTCCGCTTAAATTTATCGCTTAAGTTTATCGCTTAAGTTTATCGCTTAAATTTATCGCTTAAGTTTATCGCTTAAATTTATCGCATAAATTTCTCGCTTAAATTTAACGCTTAAATTTCTCGCTTATATTTTCCGCTTAAATTTATCGCTTAAGTTTATCGCTTAAATTTATCGCTTAAATTTATCGCTTAAGTTTATCGCTTAAACTTATCGCATAAATTTCTCGCTTAAATTTATCGCTTTAATTTCTCGCTTAAATTTATCGCTTAAATTTATCGCTCAAATTCATCGCTCAAATTTATCGCTTAAGTTTATCGCTTAAACTTATCGCATAAATTTCTCGCTTAACTTTATCGCTTATATTTATCGCTTAAGTTTATCGCTTAAATTTATCGCTCTAATTTATCGCTTAAGTTTAGTTTGTTGTTAATTTAAGCGATAAATTTAAGCGATAAACTTAAGGGATAAATTTGAGCGATAAATTTAAGCGAGAAATTTAAGCGATAAATTTGAGCGATAAACTTAAGCGATAAATTTAAGCGATAAACTTAAGCGATAAACTTAAGCGATAAATTTAAGCGGAAAATATAAGCGAGAAATTTAAGCGATAAATTTAAGCGAGAAATTTATGCGATAAGTTTAAGCGATAAACATAAGCGATAAATTTAAGCGATAAATTTAAGCGATAAACTTAAGCGAGAAATTTATGCGATAAATTTAAGCGATAAATTTAAGCGTTAAATTTAAGCGAGAAATTTAAGCGATAAATTTAAGCGACAAATTTATGCGATAAATTTAAGCGATAAACTTAAGCGAGAAATTTAAGCGATAAATATAAGCGATAAACTCAAACGATAAATTTGAGCGATAAATTAAAGCGAGAAATTTAAGCGAGATATTTAAGCGATAAATTTAAGCGATAAACTTAAGCGATAAATTTAAGCGATAAACTTAAGCGATAAATTTAAGCGATAAATATAAGCGATAAATTTAAGCGAGATATTTAAGCGAGAAATTTAAGCGATAAATTTAAGCGATAAATTTAAGCGATAAACTTAAACGATAAATTTAAGCGATGAACTTGAGCGATATATTTAAGCGATAATTATAAGCGATAAATTTAAGCGATAAGTTTAAGCGATAAACTTAAGCGATAAATTTGAGCGATAAATTTAAGCGAGAGATTTAAGCGAGATATTTAAGCGATAAATTTAAGCGATAAACTTAAGCGATAAATTTGAGGGATAAATTTAATTTTACCATTTGATGCGAAAAAGTACTCTTTCAGTTATAGTTCAGTACCATTTCAAAATTTCAAATTTTCAACACTAGTACGTAGTGTGTATGCGAACATTTTGTGGTTTTTTTTTCATTTTTTCGTGGATTGCATTTCTCTTTGGAAAATTTTTTTTATTTTGGTATTTAAGTAAATAGTGACTGTGTTGTTTCTATTTTATATAAAGATTAGGAAATGTTTCTTTTTTGTTGCCATGTTTAGTTTATGCACGAACAAGGTGAATTCATATGAATTCGCCTTGTGCACGAACGAAATTAAAAGGATAAATTTTCTTCTAAAGTGGGAAATTGTGAAATAAAAATGCGACATTTTTAGTTTCTTTAATAAAAGTGCAACAGGTCGAATGTTACTTCCGTGTGTTAAATAGAAAATTAAAAATTTATTATTCAATTCGGTTGTTTTTATTAAAGTTTTGTGTTAGAAAGTAATTTAAGTTAATAAGGCATAAGAAATCATAAGTTTTATATGAAAAATATAAAAGAAAGCCATGAAAATCAAAAAAGAAAAAAGGTTCATTAAGCATATGTGGGGTGCTCCCGAGAAAAAGAAAAGAAAAAATGGTGTCTCAAAAAAGTGTGTGCGTATGTGTGTGTTAAAAGTATTGGGTGCATAAGAAATTGTTTTTGTACGGCAAGTGATTTTGGTCAATTGGAAATTTGTATGAAAATGACTCAAGCAAGAATACATGAGCAATTGAGTGTTTTTTCATATAAATTTTCGATCAAGTTGAATGGCTTGCCTTACAGTAAACACAGTGTGTGGAGGGGAGTTCCGTGTGTAGTGTAAATGGGGTAAGTCAACATTGCTTTCCTTTACTAGCTTAAGTGGAGTGGTATGCAAAGCAAATAGTGAATATAGGGAACATATAAATTTCCTTGATTTAATTTTAGCATATGAGACAGAATATGTGTTGTTTTTGTACTTGGATTTACATTAGCGAATTGAGAGAAAGACTCTCAGTAATGTTGCGAATTGTTTTGTTGTTTTAATAAATAAAATTCATAACACTGTATAGAATGTAGTGTGTGTGATGTTGTTACAAAATGTTCAATTTCCTTTGTTATGAGTTAAATACAGTAGAAGCGAGAATATTTATTAGAATTTTTCTGCAACAAGCAGTGGTGTTGTCGAGCCGGAACGCTCCGGAACGTCGTTCCGGTACTTCCTTTTTGGACAGGAACGCGTTCCGGAACTAAAGATGATTTCTGATAACGAGAATTGGCTGACGTTTTGAAAAAAAAAAAACGCCGCCGCCAGGATTATCATGGAAAATCACCCCCGTCGTTAAATTTGGGACATGAGACCGCACAGAGCGGCCGCCTACCCAGGATCGGCCCTGGTTTACCGCGTTCCGGTAAAAAAAAAATTAGCACAACACCACTGGCAACAAGTGATAGTTTCTAGTTTAATTAAGAAACTTGAATTATCTATGCCCTGTAACATGTCGGAGATTAGGACTTCCGAAGAAGCTCTTACAATTTCCGATGGTATTTTTATGGTTTTGATGTATGAACGTATGAAGTCCGAACCCCTAATATATAAACCGCGGCTTAATTTTTCCGAAAAACTTCAACTCTTTTACCTTGAGTTTAACATGTTACAGCCCTGGATTTTAATTACATGCTAAAGAATGTTTGTTTTTAATTCTAAATTTTTCTAATTTTTTTTCTTTGTTTATTTAATTTTGCTAAAAAGCATTTGTGTTGAATTAAATTTATAATAAACTTATTGATGTTCTATTATTATTTTAATAAACAAAAACAAAAAAAACAAAAAGTAAAAAATAAAAAATAACGTTCACAATGATTAAAGATTAAAAATTAAACAAGAACCACCAAAATTTAACCAGAAGTAGAAAAAATACAAACTTAACGCTTAATTGCGTCGATTCATTTAAAAATACCATAACAATGACAACATTATTGGTGTCCTTTAGTATACGTAGTATTTTGGTATTTCGTATTCTAAAAACGAACGTTTGACTAACTGGGGCTAAAGCCTAATTCAACTTTAGCATTGCGTTGAACATGTTGCTAATGCATTAATAATTGAAAACCGCAAGACATAAAATATGTAATAATAAAAAAGTACTGAAAGAGTCGCGGGGGTAATGCGGTATTTTTGAAATGAAAAAGTACCCAAAAAAGTACCAAAGTACTGATTTTTTCAACACTGCTAACAACGCAGATCTTTACAACGATGATCTTCAAACCACGATTGTTCTCTTCACACGCAACGCGACTTCACACAAGGCTTACTGAATTCTTACTACTGCTCGTTGCCTGTTTTGTCTTGCCTTTTTATATGCCCACGTAAACAGTCTGACGAACATTTTTGAAGTGGAATGCTCGTGTTTTCGCCTTCTCGAGAACTCTCGTAGTTTCATTGTTTTTTGCGTATTTTGGTTGCACTGTTTGTTGTTGCATTCTCGCTTACTTCTCTATCCCCTTTTCTCTTATACTGATGTTGTTGGTTTACTTGTAACAAGTTTGTTGTATTTGTTTTTGTAGCTTTTGTTTATCGCTTTAATGTTAAACGATAGTACACCGTTTCCATTTTCGTAACAATATGTACATATGCAAGAAGTTCGTTTACAAATTAAAAACCAAAAATGATCGATTGAACTTGAAGACCTAGGTAGGTAGGTAGTTCACTGAAGTGAATTGAATTAAAACGATCACTAATTCAATTCAACAAAAATTCTCAAAAGACTGGCCATTAAAGAAGATTGAAATTGATGAAATTGGCATAATTTTTGAGCATTACAAGGTTTAGTTCGTGCAAGAATTATAGTTAACTGACTCGTTATCAACGTCCGCAACTCAAATTCCATTGAAGAACCACCAGATTGCCGAGTTTGGACATTTACAAAACCATGAAAACATGTAATAGAAAAACGCCTCTTCTGTTCGAAACCTGTTTTGATCTGGCAATGTCATTGGGCAACAATGTTTTTAAATCTGCTTAACCCACAACATATTACAGTTTTTCACTCAACAAGATCTTCAATTTTAAAGCCTGTAGTCTTTTTTCTGTGGAAATATTTTGAAGGTAGAGTTAATTTAAATAAACCAAAAACAATTGGAATGTTTTCTGATAACATTGTGATTAAAACTATTGGAATACATACATACATACATACATAATTGGTCATTACAACCCTTCAGTCAGGATTTCGACCTCGCTTCTCACACCACTCGTGTTGTGTGCGTTAATGTTATACGTGAGTGGCGGGACCTACAGTTTAAAGTCAACTCTGAACGACAGATTTTTTGAGAAGCTCTTCATGGCAATTTTATTTACTCTCAGGGGTATTTGCCAGAAATCTGCTGAGAGGCAGTCGCCGAAGAAATATTTTTTTATTTCATATTTCGGTTTGATGCCTGACCTGTGTTACGAACCCAGGCTTTACGTCCAATAAGCCAACACACTACGTACTAGACTACGGCGACTATTGGAATATCATTCATAATTTTACCATGTAGGTAGGTTGAAGGATAGGAGACAAACCATATTTTCAATGGGAAGCCTGTCTGTATCTTGTACAAAATTTCTTTTTTAGCTTCATTCAGTCTACGACTAGTCGTATGTATTTAGTATACTATTTTCCCCAAAATATTGAGATCTTCTAAATCTTACAAAGTTTGGGCAATAACTAAAGAAGCGGTGCATCGTTTCGATGGCTTCATCCATCATGTCTACACACAGCATTTGACGCGTCCAATGTGTTTCAAGCATTATGATTAAAATAATCGAATATTAAATCAGAATTTCAATAAATTTAACAATTCCCAACACATATATGTACACTATAATAATAAATCCACATTAAAGTGTAATTGTGTCTTCTTAATTTCTGCATTCAAAGTTTAATTAAAACAACAAATTATCGCGTTTCATTTTCTTTTTTAATATTTCTTCCTTGTACTGTGTTAGAGTTAAATGTGATGTGTATTAGTGTGTGTGGATTTATGGTACAATATGTGTGTGATATGAAGTGGTTATTTTCATACAAGTAACGCGTACAAAATCAATATTGACCATTCAATGGTTAAATACTTGCACATACTCTCACACGAGCACACACAGCGAGAGAGAGAAAGAGACTTTCACTTACTCATACACTGTAAGAAAAATACTGTTAATTAATATTAAAAGCCGTTTAACACACGCAAATATTTAATATGGCTTCGTAATAATGACAGCAAAAAAAAAAAATTGAAATGAAATAAAAACCTTGAAATATTGCTAAACGTTTGAGACAGAATATAATACAGTGGCAAGCAAAATATGTTGGCATATTTATTTAGAAATCGTTAAATAATACAGATTTCAAATAATAAAAATAAAAACAAATACTTGTAATACGTTTTGTGTCATCTACTGTTTAATTTATAAATATTTTATAATTCATTTGATGTCCATGTGGAAGGAGGTTCAAGAGTGCATGAGGGCATGTAGAATATGCTTACGTCCAGTTGATTACACACTTTATTAAAATAAATTCTTTCAATTGACAGAAATTCAGAAAATGTATTGTTCTCAACTACTGCAAAGAAGGTTGGCGCCCTTAACTGTAAGAACGTTTAAAAAAATATGAAAAAAAAATTCATTTTGAATTTAATTAAACGTAATAAGAAGCTTTTTTTTGGATATTCAAAGAAAATCTAGGCAAAAATTTACAAATCATTGAACAGTTTTAAAATCAATTTGGAGTTTAAACAAAATGCTTGAAGATCGATTTTCTTTTTAAATCAAACATTCAAACATTTAATTTAATGACAAATTGTACGCATTTCAGTCGATAGTCCAGACTAAAAGTACAACTTCTATCCTGGTGGCAACTGAAAACATTATGACCGAAATGAAGTAGTATACCTTGAGGCACAAAGGAAATGTGTTGTACACCAATCAGGGAAGAAATGATGACAAACCGCATGATTCGGTAAAGTATTTAGAGGACCAACAAGTTGATATTATATAATGGCCAGCATAAAGCTCTGATTCCAATGCAACATATGGAAAGGTCTGGAGACCCAAGTTGAACAAAAAAAAAAAAAATCTTCAAGACCTGTAGAAAGTGGTTCGAGTGATATGAAATGGCATACAATATACAAGATCTCAGAGATTTCTTAAATGTCTTCCTGGATGTTAATAATTGTTTATTAAAGAGAAGAAGTGCCTCCACAAAATATTAAAAACGATTAAGTCCAATAATGATTTTGTGAAAGTGTGCTAATTACTTGACCAAAGAAATTTTGCTTTTATAATTCAAAAGTTTCAAATATTATTTTAATTTTTTTTATTGAAGTTCCCTTTACTTTTTTACATCACTTAAGTATACCCCATAGAAGACAACAGCAAAATTCCACCTCAACATGAGGAAGTAAGAAGTCGCCGTAGTCTAGTAGGTAGTGTGTTGGCTTATTAGACGAAAGGTCCGAGTTCAAATCCCAGGTCAGACATCAAATTGCTTCAGAAGTCGCCGTAGTCTAGTAGGTAGTGTGTTGGCTTATTAGGCGAAAGGCCCGAATTCAAATCCCAGGTCAGACATCAAAATTGCTTCAGAAGTCGCCGTAGTCTAGTAGGTAGTGTGTTGTTGTTGTTGGTAGTGGCTTATTAGACGAAAGGCCCGAGTTCAAATCCCAGGTCAGACATCAAAACGAAAATATGAAAATATTTCTTCGGCGACTTCCTCTCAGCAGATTTCTGACAAAAACTCTGAGAGTAAAAATTGCCATGAAAAGCTTCTCAAAAATCTGTCGTTCTAAGTCGACTTTAAACTGTAGGTCCCGCCACTCATGTATAAAATTAACGCATACAACACGAGTGGTGTGAGAAGCTAGAACGTTGTACAATGGGTCAATTCGACCTCCGGGTACTGTACTTGTCACAATTGACAAGTACACGTCCTCTAACCTAACCTAACCTAACCTTTGGGGAAGTAAAATAAATTGGAATTCATTGATTTGCCGCCTTAACGCAAAGCTGATACAAACGAAATTAACGAAAACAAAAAACACTACATCGGTTTTGTAGGCTGAAAGTCAATATTAAATATTCGGATAGGGAATCTCTGGAGCTTCTTGCAGCAAATATATTCCATCAAGTCACAATTTGGTGCTTGACACCCAGTCCGGAATACATAAGAAGCTGATACAAATGAAATTAACGAAAACAAAAAACAATACACCGATTTTGTAGGCTGAAAGTCAATATTAAATATTCGGATAGGGAATCTCTGGAGCTTCTTGCAGCAAATATGTTCCATCAAGCCACAATTTGATGCTTGACACTCAGTCCGGAATACACACGAATTATGTCTGCAAGCATAATCGAATGGACAATTGCTGGTTTTGAAGCGTTTATGTTTCCGGCAACAGATGGAATATATTCATTTCTTCTATAACATCTGAGACTGGAATATGTTCACCTCCTTAAGGAAACATCTTACACCACACCTAAGGATTATAGACCCATCAACTATTTGTGCATTTTGTAAAGACAATGCAGAGACTCATTGTTAACAATCTATGGCAGAACTTGTGAAGTAATTTTCTGTCAAGGGGACAACATGCTTTTAATAAAGGCAAGTTCGTTGTGTAACATACACGAACAAAAACTCACTGACACATTGGGAATATTTTCTAATTACCTTCTTGGGTATAGAAGGAGCTTTCAATATTAGCGAATCCTTCTTAGGCCCATTATGGTACCAAAGCTAATACTCAGTCAATTTGATCATATGATCAATTTGGATCAAACATTCTCCAGAGGAAACCAACACGAGTCTAATCTATGTACAGGGTGGGGCAAAAGTCGCGAAGGGATTTGAAAAATTAATAACTTTTCTAGTTTAATTTTTTTTTTTATTTTTCTTTTTAGGACTTGTAAAATAAATCTGGGAGATTAATTTTGGAAGGTTACAACGTTATCCAGCGAACCAAAATCATAGAACTTTATTTTGAACATCATCGATCAATAATTCAAACTCAACGAGCCTATCGTCGTCATTTTAATGTGCGGAATTCACCATCCGAATCAATTAGTGACACGTTTTCAGGAACAAGGCTCACTAAGGGATCTTCCACGAAGCGGAAGACCACATTCTGTAATTAATGAAGCAAATATTCAATGCGTTCTGGAGAGTGTTGAGGAGAATCCTGAAACATCAACTCGAAGGCGCTCTGCTGAGCTGCAAATGTCTCGGCGGTCTTTACGCAGAATATTAAAGGGAAATTTACATCTTTTCCCATACAAGCTGCAGTTAGTGCAAGAACTAAAGCCACGAGATTCCCAAGAACGATTAAACGATTAAACCCCTTCGTGACTTTTGGCCCACCCTGTATATGTTGGAGAGCTCAGTCAAGAGTATGATAAAGTGAGAGATTAAAATCCTACGTCTTTTTATGACAAAAGCAACTGAAAAATAGTCTCTTATCCCTTCTCAGTCCCACAGTCCCTGCAGGCACCATTTGACTGAATGCCTAGTATTTTGTCTACCAAAAATATATTACATTGCGCGTACCTTTTTGCTGCCAACGAGATTGTGCTGGTGTCTGTGATCTTCCTACCAGCTTATTAGCAATGCAATGTTCATCGATATTCTTATGTTCCGGAAGCCATCTAAGAGCTACATTATTAGTTAGCAATGTTAAAATGGGTGGTGACAAACTATTTCTTTTTCATTCTACGAGTGAGTAGGGACAATCACCTTAACCCGTAAGACTATAAACTTGCCTTATGGTTTATTTCAATCATTTAAATACTAAAACGATTGCATCAATCAAAACAAAGAAATGCAATGCATTGAAAATGAAAATGAGTTGGAAATAAAAGTTGAACTCGACAGCAAGTTGAACACGCAGGCAATTGCATTCACAACTTTCTGACATTCTAAATAAAAAAAAATAAAAATTTCATCTCTTTAATCATTTCGTTCCTGATGCTATACTCTGTTTCTCCTTTTTTTTTTTTTTTTGTGTTTCTGCCAAAAACAATTGTTCATTTGTTGCAATAATATCGTTGATGTTTGCATTTATATTTCTTGTTTCTTTTTTTGTTTTTTTGTTTTTCTTTTTTTCTTCAACAATTTAAAGAGACAAATACGCTCAATGACAAACAACATGAAAAAAGAACAACAGATGAACAGATGAACAGTAACCATAACAAAAATGTTTCATCATGTAATAAATGATTGACTGACTTTACAACTTCGTTGGCTCTTTCTTCATCATCTTTTGCTCCTTCTTATTCTTCTATATTTTATTCCTTATTATTTCCATTTATTTTCTCATTGTACTACTCATCGTTGTTATTTGTGAATCTAACGTCTGCTGACAGACAATACAGCAACAACATTAAGGATATAAAGTTGCATCGTCCTGAATGATGCTCGCTCTGAATGCATAACTTTACAAGAAACAAATTCCTGAGTAAGAGTAAGTGAAAAAAACCCTACAACAACAACAACAAAAATATGTATAAAAAAAGAGGAAACAAAATTTCAACAGTACGAGTAATGAAGTCAAAGTTTCTTTCGTTTCTGCGAAGTTATTGAAAGAGCCAAAGTTCCTCCACTGACGGACAAACTGATAAACTGACTGCCTGCCTTGGCTGATGTTTTCCACTGTATGCTACTGGTTGGCAGCCATAATAAAGAAGAAAGTGCAGAAATAGAAAATAATGGACATTTGCAACAAAAATAATTTTTTTATCTGATATTCACAAGACATTTCATTTTAGATTTGTTTTTTTCCCATTATAAAATATTCAGTGGAAATTCGGTTTTGTTTAGTGTTTGTTTGGTCCTTGTTTATAGATGATGATGTGGACAGAGTGGCCTGAATATTCATAATACAACCAAGATTGAGTACCTTTTAATACAAAAAAAAAAATTGCTTAATTTATGCCTTTGGAAATTGAAGTTAATTTGAAGTGTCCACATGAAGAACTTTTACAAATGGAGCGAATGCAAATAATTCTAATTTTGTTTTTCTACACATCGATCGAATCAATCCACAAAAACGAATTTAAATGAAGTCGCCGTAGTCTAGTGGGTAGTGTGTTGGCTTATTAGACGAAAGGCCCGAGTTCAAATGCCAGGTCAGACATCAAAACGAAAATATGAAAATATTTCTTCGGCGACTTCCTCTCAGCAGATTTCTGGCAAAAACTCTCGAGAGTAAAAATTGCCATGAAAATCAGGAACTCTTAACATTAGGTTAGGTTAGGTTAAAGGACGTGTACTTGTCAACTGTGACAAGTACAGTACCCGGAGGTCGAATTGACACATTGTACAAAGTCCAAGCTTCTCACACCACTCGTGTTGTGTGCGTTAATTTTATACATTAGTGGAGGGACCTACAGTTTAAAGTCGACTCCAAATGACAGATTTTTGAGAAGCTTTTCATGGCAATTTTATTTACTCTCAGAGGCAGTCGCCGAAGAAATATTTTTTTTTCATATTTCGTCTATAAGCCAAAACACTACCTACCGGACTACGGCGAGTACTGGAATGCGTAATATTTTCAGTAATTAGCAATTAGTTTGACGTCAATAGGAATTTTGATGTGATTTTTGAGAGTTGCATCCACTTTAATATTAAAATTAGCGTAGAATTCTTAGATTTTGCAAACACAATACAAATTTCAATAAATCGTTATGTTCGTTTCATATCTTATATCTTGAGGTTTTTGATTTTATTTGTTCTTACAAAACATGTTCAAATTTTTTGCTCTTATAGCATTTTGTCATCTCTCGAAGAAATTTACGATGACTCCAATCGAACTTTGGTATGTTTTCGTAATAATGCAGTTGTAATAGCATAGTGTACGGACAATTGTGTGAGTCAGTGTATTTATGATAATTCATGCTATTCTCCTGGCATGAAATCACCTTCGATACGATCATTACTAATCGCAATTACCACTGGTCACTACGATGAAATGATACTTGACGAGGAACTGCCTTGACAAGGAAGATATGGAAATCATGATGCATCATCTGTATGAATATTGAATGTATGCATATATGCAAACGTAATCCTGGATAATTCTTTAGAAGTGCTGACTGGATTTAGATAAATCACAAGGAAGGAAATTGTTCACAGTCAGTGTAGTAACCTTAAACTGATGCTACTAATGGTAGACAACTCCTTTTATCTAATCACGTCGCTGTTCCATAAGACAAAAAATAATTCAATTAAGCGATATTAAATTTAAAAAGTATTTTCCTTTTTCTTTGTTTATATAACAGTCAACCTTCATTGCAGTCGAACTCTACTAAATTTTATTTTCATTTTTAGTTTTTTCCCAGACAGACAATATTTTCTTTGGATCTTCTCAACCATGAAGTTTTTATTTTGCCTTGTTTAACAATTTTCTCTCTTTTTGTTTTTGTTGTTTTATCAAATACGTTTGTTTGTTTGTTTGCAAATGATAATGTGTGTGTGTGTGTGTGTGTTTTTCTAAGCTATGCTAAGCAATATGCACTAAACGCTGCAAACGTTATTCAAGGGTTGCAAGCGCCTTCGTCATTCCCCACGGAATGATAAACTGGGAAGAATGTTGCCTTCCAGTGCTGTAAAGCGTATCAAAACTTTCTGTGTAGCAGCATACATGCATACATATGTTTGCATGAAGTCAACAAACTTGTGGGGAGTTATCTGGGATCGGATTGCGCTTTCCAAGGGATTTCGAACATTCCATCATCTGGTATTGGTATTAACGGAACATTATCACTGGTTTATCTTAGATTTGGGCATGAGCCCCAACATTGATGACTGGTCTAGGTTTAGGTGCAAGCATATCTGTTTTCCATCTTTTGTGGAAGTGGTCCAATCATGTTTCCTTCTTTCTATAGGTTATAATAGGTTAAACCAGCCGGCGCCTAAATGGCCACAATTGAATCCTATAAGGTCCCGTTGTAACACCGATATTACCTGTTTCGCCATTTAACTACATCTACACTGTTTGGCATATCTCAATCATCCCGAGAATCTTATGAAAGTGTGAGCTTTTCTGAAATCGCCTTTAGCTAGACATGCTTTGTCAGCAAATTCTAGGTTAGGTTAGGTTAGAGGACGTTTACTTGTCAACTGTGACAAGTACAGTACCCGGAGGTCGAATTGATCCATTGTACAACGTCCTAGCTTATTACACCACTCGTGTTGTGTGCGTTAATTTTATACATGAGTGGCGGGACCTACAGTTTAAAGTCGACTCCGCAGTCGACACAATAGAGTTTTGAGAACCTTTTCATGGCAATTTTTACTCTCAGAGTTTTTGCCAGAAATCTGCTGAGAGGAAGTCGCCGCAGAAATATTTTCATATTTTTGTTTTGATGTATGACCTGGGATTTGAACTCGGGCCTTTTGTCTAATAAGCCACTACCAACAACAACAAAAACACACTACCTACTAGACTACGGCGACTTCTGAAGCAAATTCTAGGTGTCCAAGAATTCTTCTTTTCATGTTCCCAAGCGCCGGACAATGACAGGAACGCAACAGAAACTACATTTTCCTTTAGAATGAGTGCACTTAACCCGTTTTTCATGCAGCATTCGTATTTTCTCTATACGCTACTAGCTACAGTGTCATTATTCCCCCAACCGTCGCCGTGGTCTAGTAGGTAGTGTGCTGGCTTATTAGACGTAAAAGCCAGGGTTCGAGTCCCAGGCCAGACATCAAAAAAAAAAATAAAAAAAATACAAAAAGTATTTTTTCGGCGATTTCTTCTCAGTTTCTCAAAAAATCTGTCGTTCGGAGTCGACTTTAAACTGTAGGTCCCGCCACTTATGTATAAAATTAACACACACAACATAAGTGGTGTGAGAAACTGCGGGCTTCTTGGGGACGATTGCCTGTAGACTGTCTAATGGTGAAGGTATAGCACTGGCCATTTTATAGTCACCTAGCAGCAACTCGTTTCCTTGCCGTTCGCATCTTCCCACTTTCCACCTTTCCTAAAACAACCTGCACAATGCACTGCATGAGTAGGGGCCATCCCCTGAGTGCTGGTTTCATAAAAAAAAAAAAAAAAAAAAAAAAAACCACCAAGACTACGTCGGACAATACTATTTGGAAGGCAGAAAAAACCCTGAGAGCAGATGTAGATACAGGGGGCTAGCCCGTAATTGTCATGAGTAAGGATCTCTTTCCCTGCCGTGGACCGCAAAATTTGGGCATTATTAGTGCGCACGTTGTTGACGTACATTATTTGCATGCCATTAAGGAGCTCAATCACAGCATACCCTCATTCACCAACACTAAAGCTTATGGGACCGCAAACGAATTTCTACCAAGGACCACGTCCTATAAAAGTACTCAATTTATAATATAGCCAACGATTAATTGAATTAAGTGTTTCGGTTAATGTTTTCCATTGAAAGCAGCTGAGATGGCGTCCCAGTCTGAATAATTAAACGCGTTTTTTATGAAGTAATAATCATAAAGTATCTCTTAACAGTGGCACCTTTCATAATAGTTAAGACCGTAAAGCGTTCTTCTCTGGAGCCTAATTAACGATCTTCAATATCATTTCTAGTCTTCTACTGATTGTTCTCTACATTATAAAGTTATTAAAAACTTCTTAAAGTATCTCAATTTTACTTTTTATAGCCACCAGAGATCAGCAACGAGTATTCAAAACGATGAGTAGATTCGAGTCATACTTACATATAATTTCAGATACTTATACGCATTCATACTTATTTTAATATGATACTCATACTACTCATACTCAAAGTTGGAAGTACTCGTCGTATTCATACTTAACAATCCGCATGATGTTATTGACTTCGACTCGTCTCTACTTAACATTTACACGAAGCACAAAATAAGTATGATTCGCGTACGAACACTACTATACTCACAAGAAGATTGTGTGTATGCTTTGATTGTTGTCTTTGTCTTTCCTTTCTTCTTCTTTTGTAAATGCAACAGTAACTACTACTGTAAATTTTGATGAATGATTCAAGTGACTCGAATCACTTATAAGTATTATAAGTATTTTTCTAAATTTATGAATCAGAATCAGAACAATGAATCGAATGTTGTGAGTTTGATGTCAACGTTGTACTCATACTCATTGCAACCTATACTTATAAATCAATGCTGTAGCGAATACGAATGAATCAGAGTAGTTGAATTTCAATTCTGTTGATTCACTCATACTCAAAATTTCATGAGTACTTATGATTCATTGCTGATCTCTGATAGCCACCCTAAATTCAATAATTGAGATTCCATTGACACCTAGTGCTTTTTTCAACTTCATTTTCCGACAGGCAGTATCCGATTCTTGTTCGCTGCATTTTGCGATTGCGTCCCGAGGCACTGAATAAGGGAAGTTGTTATATCGGCAACTGATGGTTGGTTGGAGCGTAAAAGTTAATCAGCTTATGCATAACTAGCTTGCGTTATCCAAGATCGTTTTTCAAGTCTAGCTAGGTTTCAGCGATACGGAAACAATTGATGTATTAGCCTGAAAGCTGTCTGGACCAGATTTCCGTTCAGTCTATAGTAGTAGAAAAATTCTGTATTCACCGGCACATGGTTTCAATTCCATGATCATAATCTTACGTATAACAATCCTGATGTCAATATGTCTGTCTAAACTGTCATCATTATCTTCCATAGAGCGTGGCCATCGCTGAGGTAAAATTTTGTCCCGCTACTTCTCGGGTGTACACAGTATTCCCTCGATTTACGTCGTCTCGATTTACGTTGTTTCGACGTCGTCAAAAATTTTGTTCCTTTCAACTTTAATTTGCGTTGTCATTCGATTTATGTCGCCTTTTTTTGGAACCAACTGTGACGTAAATCGAAAGATTACTGTAACTTTTTTAAGTTCCTTGTTAAAAACATACTACTTTGTAGTATGAGCAATATGAAATTCGATTTACATCGTTTCGATTTACGTCGCCTTTTTTCGGAACATTCTACGACGTAAATCGAGGGAATACTGTATTCACTTTTAATGCATTTGTATGTAAGTGTGTGTTTGTGTGTGTATGTCTGGTCGCATTTAAGCAGACATAATGAATCATGATGATGACTTTACTGTTACTCATGGCCAGAATAAAAGCATAAAAGGCAAATGAAAAAGCAACAATAACAACAGCAGGAGTAAACGACTTAAGGCAGTTGACAGACAATGTTTTTATTTGTCACAAATAAAATGTGACGAGAAAAGAAGAAGATCCCGTAAATGAAATGGAAAAAGGAAGGAAAAATAAAATCCTTTAAATCTATAAAAGCAAAAAATAGAAAAAAAAAACGGAAACGACGAGAATTCCTAGAAATGCCTTCAAATAATTTTTTGTTTTGTTTTCATATTGCATCAGCAAAAAAAAAAAAAATCCGGGGCAGAAAAGATTGAAGAAAGACAAGAGAATGAAATGTATTTTGTTGTTGTTGCTGGAAAAACGCATTTGAAATGAAAGAAAATTTCTGTCTTTCATTTCTTAGATCTCTTTATCTGCAGACAGATAAAACAAATATAATTTATTTGGATTCAAACTGTAGAAAATGTTCTTAAAAGGTGATTTACAATTTAGAATACTCCGCGTACAAATTCGAGAGAGAGAGAAAAAATAATTGTTCTAATTGCAGCAAATGAAAATAAAATAAAAACACGTTGCACGCTACAAATCAAGAATGTTTTTTATTATAAGAAAATTTTCAAATTTTTTTTTTACAATATTCGGGTTATTAAACTCTGAAAAACCCGGGTTCACTGTTTATTTCAATCTTTAATTGATTAACTTTGAAAAGATAATCTAAGTAATCGAATCCGACTAGATCTAAGAGGACTCATTCTATTACATTTGAAAAGATATCAGTTCGCTTTAAGTAAATTGAAATGAAATGATGAAAATTTTATAATGAACTAGATGACCCGTGCGAATATTTCGCACCGTTAGTTGTCATTTTTGTAACATAAAATAAAAATAATTAATAGAAATTTTATTAACCCTCTCATGCCCGAATTAAAATGCGCGTAGCTAAAATTTTTTTGAGTAGACATATAAGATAGTGTTGACCTCAATATCAACTGACAAAAATTTCAATGTCCTAGGTGTCCTGGTTCAAGAGCTACAGGATGTTGCGTATATGCAACATTGGGCAATGGTGTTATAAATTTCAATACAAGTTGATTTTTTTTCAAATGCCGTTTATTTCAATTTATGTATGGAAGGATACAAAACAATATTTTTTAGAATTGGAGCACAAGTGCACATTGCATCTGCTGCATTTGCAGCTTGGAAACCCATAGCCTACATCAGCCCCTTGTTCCCCATTCCAGCCAATGATTATAACTATCAAATCGTAGGGATTTTGCAGGCTGTGCAACATATGCTCTTTTATAGGGGATTGATTCAGAACCCGTAGAAGGAGCTGGTGATGACGGGATCGATGGAGAAGATGATGAAGTTCCTGAATTCATTGTCAAAAGGAGTGATGAAGTCTCTGTTTTGCGACAACTATAGTTTGACTTGTACAATTCAAGCATCATGTCCGCAAGATCAACTCCTCCCATGTGCTTGTTATAGCATTCTATTAAACCTGGACGAGGTATAGTTATACACATCTTGTCTTTGCGGCACCATCTCTTGCATTCACTCATAGGGTTCTTACCTGCATAGTTTGAAACTAGTTGTACACTCTTATTATCATCTTCTTATTCATTTTCCTCATCAGCCGAATCATCCCAATCAAAGTTGGCAAATTTTTCAATTTCAGACTGAGTCAGACTTTTTGGGCGCATCTTAGAATGTATAAAATACAAAATAAAAATAAGTTTTTATTTTTCGAAACTTACCATAATAGACCAATGTTGCATATACGCAACACTACATTTAAAAAATTATTACAGATAAACTAAATAATATTTTCATGCCGGGTTTTTTTTAAATTACTCACCTACCTCTCATTATTTAGTTCTGAACTTGGTTTTAGGATGACTTAATTATATTAATGTTTTTTTAACACTTTTTAAAACAAGGTTTTTTTGCAAAATGAATTTGTCAACTTTGCTCTCGGGAAAATAGCTACTAAATGAACACTTGTACAGTTGACTACCAACTAATTAGCTGTGAGCTTAAACAACACATGAGGCTATATTTTTGCGAAAGAATCAAAAAAAAATATTTAAAATAGCGGAAGTTAGACGCTCATAAACACAATGTTGCATATACGCAACATCGGGCATGAGAGGGTTAAAAGTATAAAAATATTAGAAATCATAATATATCATACATATTTACATACATACATAATACATATGTTTAAATGCTTTTATAATACTTCTTTGAATACAATGTTAGAGGTAATAATGACATGATCATCGTTAACTTTTTGCCCGTACGAATCCTTAATACAAACAAAAATATCTTTAAACGTACGCACTCGAGAAAAAGCCACGTATAACTGCCCATGTGAAAAGACCGGTTCTGGTAAATACAATCCTACCTTTTGAAGGGTTTCACCTTGTTTTTCTTAAAACCTTTTTAACTGTTAAATATCAGCTGCCACTATATACATATATGTATATATTAAAAGACACCGTATTACTACACTTCATAAAACAAACAATGCCATGACAATAACGACATTACCAAAATGGCTTTTACAACTTTATATATTATGTGGAATAGCATTACAATTAAGCGACCCTGTTTATCGCACTTGATCTAACAACTACTGCAAAGTATTGCTAAAACAGCTTTTTACAACTTAATATGCATATTATATATAACTGACTTAGTAATAAACGGCATTATAGTAAATAGCGGTATTGCCAGAATGGATTTTAATACATACTATATTATGTAGAACTGCATTACTATTAAGCGACCCTGTATTACCATACTTGAACAAAAACATTTAATCATAATGACAACAGTATTATCATGCAGTTCTATATAAAATATAATTTTTATCAATGAAAATATTAATTTTTCAATTTCTAATTATTTTTCGTCAATAGTGTTAGATATAAGCTTTAAAATGAGATATCATTCATTAAATTTGATGCGGTGGTATGGGAGACATTTGCAACCGACAAAAAAAGTGCTTTAGAAATAATATATATGATTTTTTGAAGAGATTTCATCAACAAGCTATAACAAATATGCCCTATTTATATGCCCTATTTATGCCTAAATCTGTAAATCTCAACATATGATGTTTTTCGAAAGAGGTGTTTAATTAAATTTATCAAATGCTTTTCTGAAACCTGTTAAGATATTGTCAACTTGGATTCTTTGTATTAAGTTTTGTGCTTGTAGAACATCCATATTGGTACAGAGAAATTAAATTTCCCATATGACAGCAAACATTTCAGTGACAAGCATTTCAGACAATTTTGGTAAAAACACTTTACTTTACAATACCCCGGCGATTTTATTAGTTTCTGATTTTTCTCATTTTTATTCACACTATGCACAAAAAAGTAGCTCAAAATGCTTTACCAGTTAAAGCTACGTCTCTCATATTAGTTGTCATTTACGTATGTTTTACCAAATCACCACGCGACAACGACATGGTCTCTTCATGGCTCTTCAGCGATGAGAGCTATTTCTAGACGTATGGCTATGTGAACAAACAAAATTGTCGAAGTTGGAGTTGGATACCGATCCACATGAGAGCCAAGAGTGTCTATTCAGCATTCTGAAAAAGCCATTGTTTGGTGTGGATTTTGGGCTGGCGGCGTCACGAGTCATATTAATCTGAATATGGCTTCGGCCAGTCTATTACTGTCAACGGCACTATAAATCGATGATTGCCAACTTTTTTTAGCCGAATTCGCAGATCTGGACACAAACGTTATGAGGGCATGATCATCTCACATGGAGTTAATCTGAATTTTGTTGTGGCGTTTCCTTAAGCCAATTGGTAAACCCTTCAGTAGGGGTTACAACCTAGTTTCTCACTTATGTTGTGTGTTAATATTTTACATGAGTGACGGAACCTACAGTTTAAAGTCGATTCCAAACGAAAGATTTTTGAGAAAGTTTTCATGGCAATTTTTTATACTCTGAAAGCTTTTGCCAGAAATCTGCTGAGAGAAAGTCGCCAAAGAAATATTTTCTCATATTTCGTTTTGTTGGATGCGCTTCATCCACAGTAGCTATGCTATCAATCAGCTTTTTAAACAGGAAACCTTTTTAATAATATATCGCACATATTTTGCTTTGTTTGCAGTTAAAGATAGGAAGCACTTAAGGGAAGGCCCGACATAAAACTAATCTATCATCAAATATTTAAGTAAATAAGTTGAAGCGAAATATATTATAGGTATGAGTATCATCGTTTGATTGCTTTGCAAATTTCATCATTAACTTCTTTTGCGTAGAATGAAATGAAAGGGGATTGCACTTGGTTGATATCTGGTTTCAACTTTTCACGCGGTACTCGTTGCTGTGAACCTATTGAGAGGTAAGTTTGATCAGCGTTTAATCTTTAATATTTTCCGCCAAGTTCATGCAATTTAGCCCTATTAACCTATTTTTGTAAGGATGCGCGTAGTCGCTTGTGTACAGAGACAAGTCAACAGTACTTGCCCCTGAGGGGCAACATTGCAGTTACCATTACTGAGATACTGGCAAAATGCTAGAAAATGTTTGACCAAATTGAAGCTCATATTTGCAGCAGATAATCTTTGAAGTGTAAATGATCTCCATTCATATATCATTCGAAATAAATGCTACTTTCACGTTTGCAAAAGACGCGACAATTAATTCCAACAACTGGTGGTGGTTCAATACCGAAGCATTTTCAATCGAATAGCGGTTAAAATATTTGCCACTCTCCGAAACTAAAAGGCAGTCCAGTCACAACATTATTGCTTTCCTCCGAATCCTAGTGGAACAAATCAATGAGCCATGCCACCTTTATACGTAAATGATTTTCGTTGATTTCGAAAAATCTTTCGATGGTCTGAAACAACAGATTATCTGGAATACATTTGAGAGAAATAGGGTTCCAGAGAAATTAGTTTGTCTCAAGTTCAGCATACAGTATTTCAGTGTAGCATCTTGCATGGAGGGGACTGGCAAGAATGTATTCTTTGCCCAATCATATTTCTGGTAGTAATCGACGAGGTCTTTCGAAAAAGTATGGATTCCAGTCCCAACAGGGACATTCTCTAGTACATAAATATTATGAAACATCTTAACAACCTGACTTAGGCTAATGGTAGCGGAACGACATACAAGACAAATAAAACAGCTTACTAATATGTACTGAATCCCTGTGAAAATTAGGATTACAACCTAGTTTCTCATATGTTGTGTGTACTAATTTTATCTATGAGTGGCAGTTTCAAGTTGACTATGAATGACAAATTTTTTTTTGTTTTTTTGAGAAACTTTTCATGGGAAACTTTCATGCTGAGAGAAAGACGCCGGAGAAATATTTTTTTTTCATTTTAAGTTTTGTTCGAGATGTCTGGACAAGTTTTTGAACAACGGCCTCACGTCTAATAAGCCAACATACTATCTACTAGACTACGGCTACTACGGCAAAGACATTCTTCTCATTAATAAGCCTGTTAAGAAAGGGAAAGTTTTACTTACCTTGGCAGAGTAATCATTACATTTAATGTCGGCAATTATCATCCACGATCACAATACGAATACTCGAGAATCAGTGCGAATGCGGAACCTGTACTTTACGTAAGTAGAACATGGCATATGTCAATGAGAATAACAAACAAACTTCACGCTTTTATCAACAGTTGCCTGAGAAATATTTCTTGCATATGGAGACTCCTCAACTGGATTTCCAACACAAAGTTTTACAGAAGATTTAGACGAATAGCGATTGAAAATGAGATTGCGGAACACATTGCGAAAACCGACATAATATGTCGCAAAAATGACAATCGATTAGAATGCTCATAGTACTCGAGGTCATGGTCGGGCGGCAGGGACATGGCGAAAGAAAGAGATTTCACTGTGTAATGGATTGCAGATTATCTTTCAAATTGAAAAAGAAAATTTTGATTCTAAAGGAAGACCGGTGGGTTATGGTATAAGCATTTAAGTAAGAAAGTAATGGTCAGAAACAATTTCTCGTCTTCCATCTCAATATGAACAATGCCACAATTTTCGAATGCAAAATAAAGAGGTATTAAGGGAAAACTAAAAAACAATTATTAAATAATTTATTAAAGAATTATCAAATTATTAAAGTACAATTTATCATTATTATTATTATTTTCAAATATTCTAATTAAAGTAAAAAAAATATTTTTTTTTGGTTATCAATTTTACCAACGTATTCTCAAAAAAAAGAGCTCCGATTGTATATGAAATTGTAATTTAAATTATTATTTATCCTTTACACAATTACATATATTTTCCAGAAATGCAGGAAATTTTTATTTTAAATACTTTTATTTCAAAGCAAATTATTTTTTTACTTTTTTTTTTGTTGTTAATTTTCTGTCTACAACCATGGCAACAGTCATTGGAAGCGGTTGCAGCACAATCTATATATTTTCAGTGCTTTTGTCATATAAAGAAGAGAAAAAAATCAAACATTTTAAATGAGAAACAAAATTTCCAAACAACCCAGCCTTTTGCTGTAAATTATCCTCAACAACAACGACAAAATTTTTAATTTAATAAAAGTCATGTTAATTATTTATTTTTATTCTCCTTTTTTTTTTTGTTGTTTTGTATTTTTGATAAAATTTTAATAAAGTTAACTTCGAACATAATGCAAACTCTTACTTACTTAATTGGCCTTAATAATCCGTGCAACGTAATTTGGTCTGCTGAAAACACTTCCATTCAGGCGCTTTTCGTTCGCTGGTCCCCGTGTCAAATACTCTTATCGGCGGAATATATTTTTCCATTTTAACGACAAGTCCCAGCTAGCGCATCCTATGGATGTTAATGAGCTACGCAACGTCCATGTCGTTGAGGAACCCATAGCGATAATTAACACCAACTCGCACTGGACTCGAATACTATTATGGTTGCTGCATTGGTGTGTAACAACGTCTTCGTGCTTCGGTACCATAAAGAAACACCGGGAGGATGAACAACTTATAAAGCATTAACTACGTCGCACGAGAACGATCACATACATACATAATTGGTCATTACAACCCTTCAGTCAGGGTTACGACCTAGCTTCTCACACCACTTATGTTGTGTGCGTTACTTTTTATACATGAGTGACGGGACCTACAGACTACGGCGACTCCTAAACGAGAACGATCTCTGATATTTAATTGCCTACTGAGATCATGGTAATACCTGTCGACAAGTGTAATTCTACACTTGTTCTCCAGAATGACACCATTTATGCTGGTAACGGCAGAGCCAAGATAAACAAATTAATTGACAACATTGAAAGTTTGTTTAGCGGGCAATATCTGGGATCCGCATATCCCTACTTGTCGACAACACATGTATATTTCGCTTTGCTCTCGTTTACTGAAAAGACCCCTTTCAGTTCAATAAAGCTAAAAACAATAATAGCATCACGTTTGGTTCATCCTATTATGTCAATATCATCTGCAAGTCACTGGACACTTTTATGGAAAATAGTGCCTATGCACTCTTGCCTTCCGCAAAACACTCTCCAAGTTGAAGATAGGCGATCGAATTGTCTTAGACCTCTCATGGTAGCAAAATGTTTATAGACTTCCTTTTCTACCTTATCGGAACTGCTAGAGTTAGCATCATTCTGCACAGACTTCTCAGCTTTGCAGGGATACCGAGTGGCAAAAACTAGATTCCTTTGATATACCCAATCTGGTATATCATACCAGCATATAAACCGCACCAAACGTTCAATTCATTAAGGATTTGAAACTCCTTTTCTCTCTAAACATGGCAATTTTGCTTATTGACGAAGGCATTTAATCTAAAATAAGGTTCCTTACTTAATTCAATGCTTTAATAAAAGTGCCCATCTCCGTGCCCAGTTTCAAATGAGCCCAATCAGCAAAAATAATACGCATACGATTTGGCTTTAATTCTAGTGCCTTTTATAGGCACAAGGCTTTACGTCTAATAAGCCAAGACTACGGCGACTTCACGTGTCTAGTAGGTAGTGTGTTGGCTTATTAGACGTAAAGCCAGGGTTCGAGCCCCAGGCCAGACATCAAAACAAAATACAAAAAGTATTTCTACGGCGATTTCCTCTCAGCAGATTTCTGACAAAAACTCTGAGAGTAAATAAAATTGCCATGAAAAGTTTCTCAAAAAAATCTGTCGTTCGGAGTCGACTTTAAACTGTAGGTCCCGCCACTTATGTATACAATTAACACACACAACATAAGTGTTGTGAGAAACTAAATCAATAATCCTGACTGAAGGGTTGCAATGACCAATTATGTATGTAAGCCAAGATCGTAAAATTTTTCCACATAGTCAAAGAACAAAGATGAACAAGTTGGCAACGACAGCAAATCGACATTTCAGTTTCGTCTTCAGAATCCAAATTTATTTGTCTTGTTGAAGAATTTTAATCGAAAATAATAAAATTAGTGGGAAAACGATCAATCAATGGTTTGTCGGCATAACATTTTTCTTTAACGGCCCCCACAGAAAATGGTTCAACGGTGTCAAATCTCAGCTTCTTGGTGGCTAATTAAACGGCCATCAAACGTTTTACGCAATAAATCGATTGTGGCATGAGATATGTAACAAGTTGCACAATCCTGTTGAAACCAAACATCATTCACATTAATACCATGAAAAGCGGGTACAAAATAATCGGTTATCATGGTGCAATAGGTGTCTATATTGACCACCATCCTCATCATTCTCAAAGAAATATGATCCAATGATTACACCGCTCCATAAGCCGCAACAAACAGTCACTCGTAATGGGTGGATTGGTTTCTGAGCCCCATATACAGCAATTTTGCTTATTAATGTACCCACCAAGATGAAAATGAGCTTCATGAGCAAAATCGACATCATCGTGCAATTTCTCGTTGGCCTAAGAAATCCCAATATTGATCCAGCGTAAATCGATTTATAACGTTTAGTGGAGATAATATACTGAATTGTGTGACAGAATAGAATGACATAAGTATTGCCAGATTCAAAATAACCGATTGATCAAATGTAAACCGGTAGATGGCCGATCCGATAGTTTCGGACTGACTCACTTCCGTCCTTAACTCGCATGCCCATCTGTCACACTAGAGCATCGTTTACCATTTCATAGCACAATTGTGCGGAGAGAACTCACACGCATTCTTGTGCTTTATGATTTAGTTGTCGATCAGACTGCGACAAGAACACATGTGCGGCGGATGCTTTACCATTTTTGTCAGAATGACACTCAAAAAATATTGTATGTTAAAAGATGCTTTTGAGCGTATGGGCGTATTTCAATTTTTATTTTGTCGCATAGTATAATTTTTTTTTAAATGCTTTGGAATGTTTGCTTTTTCTCTATTAATAAAAAATGGTTTATTATTTTTTTTATTTTTATTTATCTAAAAACATGGTCTCATTTTTAAGCCAAAGATGGATACCTTTACGATCTTTTAATAAAAAATGGATTTTTTTATTTTATTTTTATTTATCTAAAATTATTAAGCCAAAGATAGATAGCTTTACATATGTAAGTTGATAAAATGAAAATCAAAATATCGTATATTACAAACACTTTTCTATGGCTGTAAATAAATCAATTCTCTCAATTTATTTTCCCTCTCTTACTCACTAATACATAACCAAAAAATTTTTGGTAAACCCTGCACTAGAGCGATTCTTACGGGCCAGTGTCCTTTTGGTAGGCGTGCCGAAGGACTCAGCATTTCGACTAATGATTTCTGCAGGAGCCTTTGATCTGAGGAGGAGAAAAATGCTGTATTTCACCTCATGAATCAGTGCCGTGCTCATGCCATAAAAAGATGGAGGTTTCTGATCTCTCATCTTTCAACGAACTGTCTAATATAAAAATAGCTACAATAGCAAGATTTATTTTGGACTCAGTATGGTTTTCTGTAGGAAATGGTTGACCCCCGGGTAGAATAAATTGTGGTATATCAATTGATTCAAATGCTGGGCTTAGTGGGACCTCTTACTTCGAGGTGGTGGGCCACCTATGCTAACCTAACCTAAACTACTAGTTAGTCGGTGATGGTCAATGTTGTTATTTGTTTATTTGTAATATTTATTATTATAATAGGAAACAAGGTACAACTGATATTATATTACATATTATTGCACAGATCTGGCTCAGCCTTATATCTAAAGTATTATAATCTGTATAAGAAAATGAGATATTAAGAATATGAATTTCAACAGAAGGAAAACTATTAGCAAAAACCTTCAATATAAGATACGAGAAAAGGAAAAACAATTAAATTGATTTAATTTAAATAAATTTTAACAAAAGAAAAAAAAATGAATATACATACATATATACATATGAATACAATATATACAAAATCATTACGAGTATAAATCTAGGATTAGTGAGTTATCAGACAAAGTGCAGTTCCTCGATAGATAGTGAAATGGTGTTGGTGTTGCTTAAAAGATGAAGCCTCTCAGTAGAGAAATGCCAGGGTTATTTCAATATCATTTTCAATATTTTATTTTGAGATATTTGTAATCTCTTCAAATGTGTTTTTGCACAACTTCCCCAAACGGGACAACCATAAAGAATAATTGCCCGAAAAATCATTTTAAAAATTAGTATTTTATTATCCTCGCTTAGGAAGGAGTTTCTGTTAATAAGGGGATATAATATTCGCTTGTATTTGTTAACCTTTCCGATAGTATGAGAAATGTGGGCATTAAAGGTAAGTTTTCTGTCCAAAAATATACCAAGATATTTAACGCTATCTCACCTAAGAGAGTCAGATTTACATTCGGCAGGAAACAAGGCTTTCTTTTCCTAGTAAAAAAGATAGCCTGTGTCTTGTCAGAGTTAATTTTAATTTTCCATTTAAGGTAGTAACTCTCCAATATATCCAAAGCACATTGAAGTTCAGACAAGATACTTTGACTGAGCTCATGTGAATAATAAATAGCCAAGTCATCAGCATATGCCGCAAAATGGCAAGGATCGATCCTGGGCATATCAGCGCAATATATATTATATAAAACGGGTCCAAGCACTGAACCCTGAGGGACACCCGCAGGAATTTCAAGCAGGTCTGAAAACGAGTTTCCCAAAGCGACACAAAAATATCTGTCTCACTAAATATAGAGGGAAATTAAAGCTAATAAGCTTAAAAATTAGACCCCTATGCCACACCGAGTCGAAGGCCTTCTCTATATCGAGCAAGACCAGTGCCGTCGATTTCCGAGAGTCAAACGCTTGCCTAACGCCATTACAAATTCGCTTTACCTGATGAATTGTGGAATGTGATCTTCGAAACCCAAATTGTTCATTTGGGAGTACATTATTATCGTCTATATATCTCTGAATCTTCATTTTCAAGATCTTCTCCAAAAGTTTACTCAAACTGCTCAATAGGCTAATGGTTAATGTTGTTAGTCTGGAAGTAATTTCTGTTTTAAGTTATATAATAAATTAAAACTATCAAAAAAACAAAACAAAACGAATCGAATTGCCCATTAGTACGAATATGTTTTTTAGTCAAAGAATATTTATAAAAAAAATATTTCCATTTTTACCATAAAAACATTGTAAATTCCTGCATTAGAATGAACCAAATGAAATAAAACATTCCTTCGTACAGTACGGTTGACCTGTTTTAAATATTCCAATTAAAAATGAATTTTACAATAAAAAAAAAAAAAACGTTGCCAGTTTTAAATCAAAAAAAAAATTATATTTTTCAGTTTTTTAAATGAATATTTAAGTGAAGAATTTTTTATTAAATTTTAATACGGGAATACATATGTACGTACTATGTACGTGTATATTTGTTAAAAGTTTTATTAGCAAAAATGCCTGGGATATAAAAAATTAAAAAAAAGAAACAACAGAAATTAAAACATAAAAATTAAAGCAATAACAACGTTATTATTGTTCAGAGGAAAATGAAAAACAAATTAATTCAATGCGAAATGCTGCAATTTAAACTAAAACCGGCATTTATCTTCTCTACTATTATTCCTCTCTAATTCGGCTAATGTTTGTTGTTATCTTTGTTGTTGTTGTTGTTGTTGCTATTGCTGTTGAGGCATCTTCTAGCCAAAAAATAATGTGATGCCATTATTTAACTTCAGTTAAATAAAATCCAACATGAATTATACACTCAAATATCTCGGTAAACTTACTTACACACATACACATACACCTACCTACCCAAATAAATAAATATCCTCTACGGCACACACATACGAGTACACACAAATTCGTCATGTACACCAGCAATGGTGGAATTCTCTAAAGTTGAAAACAGAACTTTCTCATAGAAAGAATGTATATGTGGCGAGTTTTTAGATAAACGCGAGAGAGAATGAGAGCGAGAGCGAGGTAGAGAGTAAGTTGAAGAAGTATTCATTGTGAATTTGATTAATTTCACGGTATACGCGTCATTTAGAATTGACTTAAAATAAAATTAACAGAATTTATAAGAATTTAACGGGCGCACATCTATGCGAAACAAATAAAAGAGATGCTATACAAAACGACAACAACAACAACAATAACAAAGACTGTAGGAAAAAAATAAAGGAAATAAATTACAAAAAAAAAAAAGAAAGACAAAAGAAAATAGAAGAAGCAGAAACGAAGAAATGAAATGAAATAATACGAGTAATCATTGTTGGAAATTGTTGGCATTCCTTTAATGCTGCTGAGAGTATTTAAACATTCTTTTGTGTAAATGTATACGTGTGTGTATGAGTGCCTGAGAGTATAAACTCATACACTAGCACGCTCACAATTGAAACGGGCGATTTTTTAAGTGTTTGAGTTTGGAAAATTAAAAAAAGTGCGCGTTGAAAAGTTCAAAAAGTGAATGAAGTATTTATTTGGGGGCGGTAAAAGACTTTACTTTTCAAAGATTATTTCGTAGAAATATTACGCGTAGCTATGACGTCGATAGGCAATTCTTGAGATTTAATTTTGATCTACTTTTTACAGCATTTTGAGCCATTAATAGCAACAATGGCAGCTGTAATTGGGGTGGAAGCAAGACTTTACGTCTCTTAAGTAGGGATGCCAAACGGGATTGATTTTTAAAAATCCCGGGATTCGGGATTTTGTAATCCCGATCCCGAAATCCCGGGATATTTCGGGATAATTCGGGATCCAAAAATCACGGGAAAACTCGTGATTTTCTCTTAATAATAAAAATAAAAAAAAAAATATATTTTGTTTCAATTATATCGGAATTATATGTCATTAAAAATAAAATATAAAAAAAGCAAGACAAAAAGTTACAAAAAAGCGTAAATTAACAAAAATAAAAATTATTCATACATATGCAAATGCATTAGTTTTAAGAAAATCATTTGGATTCCAAAAAAAGATTAGGCTTGAACGAATTTTGTTGTCAACATACGCTGCCGTTGAAAAAAACTTCTCGCAATCAACATTTGTTTGTAAAATAGTTCCAAGATAGCTGTATGCAGCTTGTAAATATTCACCTCTACCACCTCCTGATGTAAATAAATCTATTTCTTTGGACAGTTGAGTATCTAAATCAGTTACCCTATTAATTCGTTTTATAGGGCTTTTGCATTCTTCGATGGCATCAAATAACTTTTTAGCAATGGAAGTAGGGTTTTCATCATCTGAGATGCTATTATCGAAGTCGAGTGATATAGAATTTTTTTTCAGGACCTTTTGCAGGGTCAAAATACATATGAATTCACAATCCCGAAAATCCCGAAAAATCCCGGGATAAGTTTTTAAAAATCCCGGGATTCGGTATTTATGAATCCCGAAAATCCCGGGATTTCGGGATTCGGGATTTCCCGATTGGCATCCCTAATCTTAAGGGTTCAAATCGCATAATCTAGACTGCTGTAAAACGTGTTCAAGATATCGCTTACCATGTGCCTAATTTAATTGACTGCAAAGTTGCGATTTTCCACGTTCTTGAAGAAATACATACGAGTCAACGATACCGCCAGCTTCAAAGTGAAAACAGTGGAGCTCTCACATGCTTTGACAGTTTTTATAATCAAATGCGGTATTTCTGTTTGTTAACGGACGAATTGAGCCACACTTTGTAATCAACATGATTTGTTGGTAATAAAATTAAATTCATGGTAAAATGTCAAACCTTTCTGAGCCACATAAAACGAATGGCAATGAAGAGTCAAATTGTAAAAAAACAAAGAAAAAAAAATCACCCGTTATTATTATCTATAAACATTAACAACCTTTGTTGTTGTAGTGATACGAAAAAGTTACCGACTTAGAGAGTGAGTGAGTGAGTGAGTGAGAGAATAAGTATTTTAAAAGCAATTTGTTTGTAGATGACAAATAAAAACATTTGAGATTTTTATCTCTCAATAAAATAACAACAACACCCATGGAATTGCTACCTCGACATTAACAACGACAATGAAATCGTTAATAGCACAATAACCACACTTAAACACTGAGAATGTCAATAGGGAAGTATTGTTGTAAAATCAGAGAAAAAAAAAGATTCGCTCTCTTTTTTTTTTGTCTCTCGATTATATTTGCAGAGATAATTTATCGTAAAGACGGATATTTAAAACTCATTTAAATAGCGATTTATAAAAATCTTAAACAACGACCATTGGAGTATATGATGCCCACTGGGGAATTGGAAGAGGGTGTTCAAAAATGAAGATGGCACACTGTGATGATGAACCAAATGTCAGATATGTAACTCATTAATTTGCTCCAAAAGACTAACAGTTTTATTGGCGTGGAATCCACAAATTACCTGAAATGTGTAGCCAACAATGGCTAATATTTTGAATAAAAAGTTTTTCACTCTTCTATTCAAAGTTCGAATTTTATTTTCATGCCAGAACACCTGGCGTATAGACATTATTTGTTTACCTTGTAAATTAAGGTATAGGTGTCTAAGTTGTAGTGGAGTTACAAAATATGAAAATCATTATGAATATTTCAATTAAAATTCATTTATTTTCTATTGTTTTGCTCTATGTATTGATGGGCATTTAATATGAACGATATTATTTGTATAAATATTTTAGAATCAATCAAAACACGTGAATATTTTATAAACTGAAATGATTTTATCATTTCAATTGAAATGCTACTCTTGCACACGTATCATACGAGTACATACACAAACAATACATTTTAAATTTGTTTTTGTTTAAAATGAATTAATTTAACAAAATAATCCTGTATTAGAGTACAATACGTATTCGAATACGTATTGGAGTATGAGCCATTTGAGCCATTGCCCAGAAATACGTCAACAATTTTACGATTTAATGAAAATATTTAAATTGAAATTTATTTTAATGTTCGTTCATCCATTTCTATATGAAATCTTCGATGACATTAATGGCATTACAAATGACGTATTGAAAGAGAAATATGTATGTATGGATGTGTACACACAGAAAAAAAAAAACCCAATGTAAAATTAACATGGAAAAATTTTGATTTCAAATCATAGTAAATTTTCGAAAAAAATTTTAATAAATGTATTTTTAACATTGTTTCATATTGAATCAAAATTAAAATTGTTAATTTAATCTCAGAAATAGCTGATTTGACATTTTACACTTTAAAATAAAATTGTACACATACGATTTAACATTTTATAATGTTAAAGTAACATTTTTCAATTTTGATTTAATATAATTTATTTTTATAGTAAAAACAAAAGTTTTTAACGTAAAATCAAAATTGCGTTTAGTTGATATAACATAGGCCATTGTTAATTCAACATTATATTTACATGTTTCGATGTTGAGAAACATCTTGAAACAACATGTGACAATTTTAATTGATTAACGGATAGCAAATAAAATTGTTTCATGTTAAATCAACAACACTGTTCATGTTAAATCAATATTGGTTCATGTTAAAGCAACATTTACAAATAATAGTTTTTATATAAATTATAAATAACGTCGGTTCAAGTTAAACCAACATTTTGTTATGTTAAATTAACATTAGTTAATTTAAAATTGACATTGATTCATGTTGAATCTACATTGTATTCTGTTAAATCAAGCTTATACCATGATGGAAACATTTCGAACAAGATTGAAACAAAGTTGTTGAATTTTCAATTAACATGAAAAAAAGTTGAAATGAAATGAAATCATGTTGAATTCTGCAAAAAGTACCGCTATTTTGGAACATAAAAAACTTTTCATTCATATATTAGTAAAGCTTGAATAAATATTGTGGTGTGGTTAAGGTATTTATCAAAGGATGATAGAATGTACCAGTAGTCGGCAGTTTTATTTTTTTCTCTTTTTCAAACTGGTCTGATTAGAAGTGGGAAAGTATTGTTGAGATGATGTTTAGTTATTAGAATTCTGTGATTAGTTTAGTTTTAGATCCATTTACCAACTTTGAACATTAAAATAGTAAATTATAAGTAATTTAAATATTTTGTTTAAATCATCGATTTTGTGTTCCTAAGTTCGGCAAAAAATGATCCTATTGTCGGCATTAAAATTTTTGTTAAAAAAAAGAAGTTTTGGAGCTATTCTTGGCCATTGCACATGAAATTAATAAAGAAATAAAGGCAGCAGAATTCGACATAGCTATCGATATTATCAACAAAATAGCTCCAAAACTTCTTTTCTTCCGGCAAACTATTTACTACATCTTTAGGTGGTCGCACATATGTAAAGACAATCATTGGGGCCACTATCTGACCATTTGTTGAGAAAACCAGCAGCACTGTTAATATTACCTTATCAATTCCCTTTTGGATACTGTACAGATTTCTCAAGACATTCCTCTTCTGATTCAGTCAAGACTGTTTGTGGACCCATTTTTCTGGCATTATCCGATGGATGGATTGTGTTCTGTATGGTGGAACGCTGGGACGCTATATTTTTTGTTTGCACTCAATATTTTAGGTGTGCCATTTCTTACTTCCATTAAAGCACATTTTAGAGAATCTTGGGAGTATTGGTGTATGAGCATTTTCCCGTTGGTGGACATATTAATGAATTTATATTGCCTGACATTCAAAGAACAGCCTAATATGCCTACTGAATCACGAATTTTCGTCCTGTTATAGGATTTCTAGTTATATAAATGTAAGAATGCCGACTTTAGATTCTCGGCAGGTCTCAGTGTGTTCATTACTATGCCGACTATTAGGTAAATCAAGTTTTTACTCAATTTCCAGTAGTCGGCACCTCCCTGCCGACAATTGGAAATCATATAATTTTTTGTTCCTAATGCCGGCAGCAATATAAATTATAAAAAAAATATTAATTTCCTTAATTTTTCACTCTTAATTTAAAATTTGAACTATTTTCTGTCATTAAAATTACTTACTTTCTTCAAAAACACTTAATTTAATATAAATAATTACTTGTTTAAGGAGGCACCTAAACTAAAAAAATTTTTAAAAAACTGGCACTACTCCACTTTTTGAAAAACCTTCACTGAATTAGAACAAAAATTGGCAAAATTATTCATCCCACTCAAATTTACTCATTTCATAAGAAAAGAAAACTATTTTTTCTACCAAAATCAGTTTTAACTTTGATAAATAAAGGTCGTTTTTCTTATTTATTTGCATTTTTTTACAAAAACTGCCGACTACTGGTACATGCCGACATTAGGTACATTTACCCTATTAAGGAAGCCGTACCCCCTATTGGTATTCGTGCTTGTTTCCGAGAAAAACTTTTTTGTTGGATAAAAACTGAGGTATGTACATATACAAATATTTAGTTCAAAATTATTTAATTCTTTTATCGATGAATCAGTACGGAATTAATGACGATACACTGTTTGAAACTATAGCCGAAAAAGTAGTTTCGTAGCTACAAAATCAGTCTAATATTGGTTCAACATCAACTTCAACATCATCTTTTTCATCATCAGTTGGAAGTTCTAAGCTATCTAAGGTAAAGTTTGAAATTATTTTTTTCGTTTTTATTATTAATAATTGTTTTACGTTTAATTTTAGAGTCTAAAGCAAATTTTAGAAGAAAGCCTTAAGGGGAAATCTGTAACTACTTTTTATAAACAAAATGATAATTTGACCGATTCATTTCGTGCTGAACTAATCAATATAATTTTGGAGGATATATTTTACCACGAAGTTAAATTATCACCAAGAGATTTGCCTGTAATAGTGGACAAAATTGTCAATAACTTCCCCAGTGAAATAAAAGTAAGTTTTAATAAAAAAAAAAAATAGAACAGAAAAATTCGGTTTTGTTTTGTTAAATAGGAATACTATTTTATACCACGAGGTAGAAATAATTATACAATTAATAATGGTAAAATTTATATAAGAAATAAATGTTTGTAATTAATTAAACCTTAAAATATTACTTATATACTTAATTATTTGCCTAAAATTTTATTTTATATAAATATATGTATTTTTAAAATGAAAATTAATAAACGTTATATTTTATTTAAAGATATATATATAAAAACAAAAATAACTTCTTTTTATTGGGCGGGCTTAATATAAGCAGAAAATCAATATGATTTTCATGCTATTTCAAAACTAGAATCCTTTTTAATTAACATGAAAATTTATGTTGAAATAATATGTTTGCATCTTATTTCAATATGAAATTCAGAGTTGAAATAAAATGATTTAATGTTATTTTAAACATAAGATCATATTGATTCAATATGAGAATCATGTTATCTTAATACTAATTAATGTTGATTTGAATGGTATCTTAAAGTAAATTCAACGTGATCTCACTTTGATCCAACATAAGTAGCAATGTTGTTTTATAATGTTTTCAAGTTGATTTTAATTGAAAAATAGTTATTTTTGGTTTACTGTAAAGTCATGTTGAATTAACATGAAACACCTATGGAGCAAAATCATAGCTGAAAAATGTTGATTTAACCTTGTTTTAGGCGTTTTTACAATGACTTTTTTCTGTGTGTATACAAACAGTTCGATATCCTTATGTAATTGTTATTTTATTTTAGTATTTAAATATGTGAATGTATGTATGTATATATGTATATTCACACATACATTGGCACTATGTCTATGTATATTCTATGTACATATTTATAGAGAGGAATTTGTATCCTGTATTTGCAAGTATTTATTGTGGAAATTTCCTGCCAATCGTCTCGCTGGCATTGTATGAAATTCTGCCATCGTTGTTGCCGTTTCATTTCAATATTTTGCGTATTAAAGTTGTCAACATGTCAAAACAATGTTTTTCTATATTTTTCCGACAGCAAATAAGAATGAAAATGAAATAAAAAATAACTTTTAAAGAACTTCGATAATGATAAAGAACGGCTAACTAAACATTAGTTTTTTTACTTTTTATTTGCTAAAGTTAGAAAAATACACTCATAATCCTTTATTGCGGGGATGCATACATTACGATGATGCCCGGTCCCAACCACGTTTGTGTCCATTCCAGTCTATTCAAATTTCTTTGTAAATTTTAACTATTTTTACTTGTTCTTCGGTCGGTACACTGCAGTTTCACGTTCAATATTCTCTTTCAGTTTTTTCACGTACCAACCACGTCAAAATTTCGAGAAACTGATAGCTGTGACATAATTTTGGATCAAATTACAACGGCAGAATTTTACTGTAAATCAGTTTAGCACAGCTAGAGGACATGTAAGACAAGCCCGGCCCTTATCTTTGGCCAAACAGTTGTTCTGGTCAGCCTCTACACGACCACTATCTCCAATGGCATGAGGCTCCAATCGGAATTTCGGCGCGAAAAATGGTGATATGGAGCAGCAAGTTTCAGCATCTCGATACTCATAAAAATATTTGGGTATCGCCTGATGGATTAGCATCCAACAAGATTGATCACAATGCGATTGGCAGAAGGTACATTTCAAATATACTAGATGTGCGCACATGCAAAGGTTCAAATATCGGCTAGGACTAACTTGTCACAGCCGATTGTGTATTAGCGCTTCGCGGTTCTCGCAATCTAGTACATTAAGAAAGCTGTACGTCAAAAAGCTACGATCAACAACAATCTCCGCTCTATAAAAGAGTCGTGTTGTTTGCATTCGCTGGCGACGTTGACATCATTATGCGTGTTACTGCTGCCGTTAGCGTCTATCAGGATAGGTGTGTCAGTAAATGAAGGTAAAATGAAGTATATGTTGTCGACAAGGAGGGAAGGATGCGTATAGAGACCTAGATTACGGCCGGTGACTATACTTTCGATTTTGCCATTGAATTTGTATATCTTGGATCCACCGTTACCGCCAAAAATTATGTTAGTCTGGAGATCAAGCCTAGGATCACTGTTGCTAACAGTTGCTAATATTAAGTAGCAAAGACAGCTCTCTTGCGACGAAATTAAAACTCTATAAAACGCTCATCCTCTCCGTGCTTCTTTATAATGCAGAAGCATAGACGTTGGTACGCACCAGAGATCAGCAATGAGTATTCAAAACGATGAGTAGATTCGAGTCATACTTATAATTTCAGCTACTTATACGCATTCATACTTATTTTAATATGATACTCATACATACATACATACATAATTGGTCATTACAAACCTTCAGTCAGGATTACGACCTAGCTTCTCACACCACTTATGTTGTGTGCGTTAATTTTATACATGAGTGGCGGGACCTACAGTTTAAAGTCGACTCCGAACGACAGTATTTTGAGAAGCTTTTCATGGCAATTTTATTTACTCTCAGAGTTTTTGCCAGAAATCTGCTGAGAGGAAGTCGCCGAAGAAATATTTTCATATTTTCGTTTTGATGTCTGACCTGGGATATGATAATATGATACTCATACTACTCATATTCAAAGTTAGAAATACTCATCGTACTCATACTTAACAATACGCACGATGTTGTTGATTTCGACTCTCCATGATTCAACATATACACGAAGCACAAAATAAGTATGATTCGAGTACGAACACCATAATACTCGCTACAATGTTGTGTGTGTGCTTTGCTTGCTGTCTTTGTCTTTTCTTTTCTCTTCTTTTGTAAATGCAACAATAACTACAACTGTAAATTTTGATGAATGATTCGAGTGACTCGAATCATTCGTAAGTATTATAAGTATTTTTCTAAATTTATGAATCTGAATGAGTAGGCGAATGAATCAAACAATGAATCGAATGTTGTGAGTTTGATGTCAACGTTGTACTCATACTCATTGCAACCTATACTTATAAATCAATGTTGTAGCGAGTACGAATCAGAGTAGTTGAATTTTAATACTCTTGACTCACTCATACTCAAAATTTCATAAGTACCTATGAGTAGCGAAAATATGATTCATTGCTGATCTCTGGTACGCACCGATGTAGCAGCCGTGATAGTAGTCTGATGAATCGTCTTAGTGAAGATCTTCAGTCCAGTGAGAGTTAGAGATGATTACCGCATCCGATCCAACAATGTATTGTATTAGATCCTCAATGACATGGACGTTTTGCAGCGCATTAACAACCATATGCTAAGACGGCTTGGTCATATCGTTAGAATGAAAGACGATGTTCCGCCGAAACGGATATTTAATGCGAGGGTTAACGGAAGTCGGCCTTGTCTGCATGGGAAGGACTAAATCATGAAAGCACTGTCATAGATTATTGTGACAAACTGGCGAAGGCGCACGAGAAATAGAGGCGTTTGGAAGGATGTGTTAAGGCGGGCCGAAATGCGATCAGTGGGTTATTAAGGCTAATTTATTAAGTAATTAAGTTTTAATACGAACACAGAGTTGATATTAAAATTAAAAATATCACTGTTTAAACGTTACTGAAATATGCAATGAAGTATGTACGTACAATACTTACAAATCCTCGCATAGATAATGCGTATCAGTTTTAACCCAGATATGCCGACGGGCGTACTAATGGAAGAATCTTCGTAGTTTTCCAAAATAGCTTTATTCGGACTGATTATATTAAAAAACTGAAGAAAAAATAAAAAAAAAATATTTTTTAAATTGGATTTTGAGCCCGTACTACATGTAGGACGCTCGGCACATATGGGAACAAAATGCAGTATTTTCTTGGGATTTATTTAAATTTTTTATTATTCATTATTACTATTTATTATTATAGGCGTATACTATATAAGTAAAGAAAAACAAATTAATAAAAAAAAATTATTTGGTGGTGTGGTACTTCACATTACATGGAGCGGCATATCAAATTTCATGCAGCGTGTAGTGGTCTTATTGTGGCAATGATTACAACATTGCTGTTTACATTTTCCATCATTAAGGCTACGCTTGAACCAAGTCCCATTTCCTTATAGATATTATGGATTTCCTGTTCACATGCTGTAACAATAGGCTTTTCTAACAGATCGTGCTTTACCCCTTTTACTGACATACATACATTTGCGTTTCTTGGCCTATTGCAAGAACGCAAGTGGAATGTCGTTTTCACTATCCGATTCAGTAGAATAAGAATTTCGAAAAAGCTCAGCCTCAGCCTCAGCATTTAATAATAGGGGAGGTAGTTTTCAAAATTCACTTCATCTTCTTCTTCAGAATCTTCGTCTGTGACGTAGTTTGAGTGGGCACAATTGAAATGCCGTAAAAATTTTGCGAAAACTCCTCATCACTTTGCTCTAGAGCATTTATTACCTCATTTAATGTTAATAAATCTAGAAAAGAAAAAATTTTTCTTTTTCACGATTTTCACACACAGTACGTTCGGCATCTACATGTAGTACGTCATCAAATACATCAACTAAAATCACATATAATTTTGTTTTTCACATATAATTTTGCCAAGAATTTTGTTTTTACATCTATTATAATTAAAACAACATAGAAACGCAACAATAATAAAATATGCAAATACAACTTTTTCTAAGCGATTACGAGGCATCATCAGACTTTTGCCAATTTCAAAAAACTGAAATCTTTGATTCAAAAAAATACACATAAGCAATTATCCTAGACAAAATTTATCAAGGAATGTTTTGATATTGACCGTTATATTCTGTAGCACAACAACAAGTAGATTTGAAAATGTAAAGCACAGTAAACGCAGAAACCTGAACATAATAGGTGTACCACATGTAGTACGCTCGGCATACATATCTGGGTTAAAACGATTTTGTGCTTCACAAACCGAGGAAGACAAATGATGCTATTCTTCGTAGATAATCTATCTCTAAATAGGAAAAATAAAGTTTACAAATTGTATTACGCTTTTATTAGCCACATTAATCAGTATCGTTGCATAGAGTTTATCAGTTTCATTTTATTTATTGAATGCATTTAACCTGGTCTATATTTTATCTTTCAAATAAATTGGACACTCATTTATTGACAAATGAAAATATTGAGAAATCGTTTTTATTTTCTACTCTACATACATATTTGTTCTCGTTTGTATATCAATTCGCATTCAGAAGAAAAGATTTCTAAGCAAACAAACAAAATTCCCTTAAACAAACCAAATGAAAACAACAACAGCAAAAGCAAAAGCAAAGTGTTATAAGGTCAATCACACGAAAACCAAAACAAATGCAACTCACATAGGCAAACACACACAAACGATTGCAAAGTGTACTACTATTATGGTATAAAGGCACACACACACTCTCTCGTAAACATCGATGTATATTTAAGGATGGGTTTAGCTAAAGGATTTGCATTTAAGCTCATTAAGAAGAGAAGAGAAGCCTTCTAAATACATATACATCAACTCACTTAGGCACATGGCACACACACATACACATTGAAGCAAACATTTACTCTTTTTAAATACAAATTTGAATGGAACATAAAGATAAAGAGAAATAATAACAACAACAGCAACAACAATAGAAGTGAGAAAAGTTTATCAGCAGAGACACTGACAGAGAAAGGGTTTTAAAGTAAATTAAAATACACTGCACAGTGGTTACATTTACAACTTAAGTGGGAACAACTGAGAACTGCAATATGTATATTTACATATGTATATGTATATGATCGAACATATTGTTACGAAAATGAAAATGGTGTTCTTAAAAATGATAAACAAAAGCTTCAAAAACAAAAATAATGGACTTGTTTTCATGATCAACGAATAAACAGAAATATAGCAACATCAGTATAAAAAAAATATAAGGGATAAAGATGTAAACAGCCAACAACAAAGTGCTGCGGACAAAGAAGTGAACAACCAACAACAAAATGCAGTATAAAAAAAGAAGCAGATAAACAGTAAACAAGGTACACAAACAACAATAAGGAAAACAACTTGTTTACATTTTTAGATATTTCCCAAAGGCATTCTCATTCTCCTTCGAGAATATTCATCACACTATTGATCCAGCGATATAAAAGGCAAGACAGAGCAGGCAACGCTGATTCAGTTAGAATTCAGTAAGTCGTGTGTGAAGACGACACTTGAGATTCAGTAAGAATTCACTCAGTCATGTGTGACACACGTGAGTTCAGAAAGAATTCAGTCAGTCTTGTGTGAAGATCTCCGTATTGTTGCTTACAAAAAGGTTGTAAGCAGAGAAGAATAACGAACAATTGTTATTGCGTACGCGGAAGAGAATCATGGTTTGAAGTTCTAACGAACGAGTGTAAAAGAAAGAATAACAATTAAAGTAAATTGTTATTGGTTAATGTTATTGGTTGGTAGGGCGCATGCACCAGCTCATCTACAAAATATGGCTAGAGGAAAGTATGCCCAACGATTAGAACCTCAGTGTCCTCTGTCCTGTCCTGAAAAAGGGAGACCCTACGATATGCGCCAACTATAGGGGTATAAGCCTTCTCCCTATCGCATATAAGGTTCTTACAGGCGTATTGTGTGAACGACTGAAGCCACTCGTCAAAACACTGATTGGACCTTATCAGTGCGGCTTCAGACCTGGCAAGTCCACCATCGACCAGATCTTCACACTACGCCAAATCCTGGAAAAGTTCCACGAAAATCAAGTCGACACACACCATCTTTTTGTCGACTATAAGGCTGCTTTCGATAGCCCCATAAGGGATCGTGTTTTTGCCGCAATGTCTGAGCTCGGTATAACTGCGAAGCTGATAAGGCTATGCAGAATGACGTTGAGCAATTCCTGCAGCTCCGTCAAGCTAGGAATGGACCTCTCCGAACCTTTTGATACCGTGCGAGGTTTCAGACAAGGCGATCCCTTATCATGCGACCTCTTCAACTTCGTCATGGAGAGTGTTCTGCGAAAGGCGGGAGTGCATCGCAATGGCACTATTTTTCAAAAAAGTGTCCAGTTGCTTGCGTACGCTGACGACATCGACATCATAGGGCGTACCAAGCGAGATGTCACTGCTGCCTTTAGTGCTATTGAACGCGAGTCTAAGAAGATGGGTCTGGCAGTAAATGAGGCCAAAACAAAATATATGTTATCGACATGTAGAGACGTGCGGCGTATTGATTCTCAAATTACGGCCGATAACTATACTTTTGATACAGTCAAGGAATTCATTTATCTTGGCTCCGCCGTTACCACCGAAAATGATGTCAGTCTGGAGATCAAGCGCAGGATTACTCTTGCCAACAGGTGCTACTATGGTCTCAATAGGCAATTGAGTAGCAGAGACGAAACTAATACTAATAATACTAATACTAATACGTGCTTCTTTATGGCGCAGAAGCATGGACCCTATTGAGAACTGATGCAGCTGCCTTAAGAGTGTTCGAGAGAAAAGTCCTACGTAAGATCTTCGGTCCAGTGCGAGTTGGCGATGATTTCCGCATCCGATTCAACAGTGAGCTGTATGAGCTCCTCCACGACCTAGACGTTGTACAGCGTATTAATATCCAGCGGCTGCGCTGGCTCGGCCATGTCGTTCGAATGGAAGAGGATGCTCCGGCGAGACGGGTATTTGATGCGGGGATCTGCGGAAGTCGGCGAAGAGGACGACCTTGTATCCGTTGGAAGGACCAAGTCGAGGAAGCCCTGTCATCGATTGGTGTGACCAACTGGCGTAGGCGCGCAAGAAGCAGAGGCGCCTGGAAGGATGTGTTGCGGCAGGACGAAATCCGTTAATCGGCTTGTTATGGCCAATTAAGTAAGTAAGTTATTGGTTAAGTCAAATCGTTAAAGATGGTACACGGAATTGTGCGAACAATAAAGAATTGATTTGAAACTAAACACAAATTTATTTTTATTTTATTTGCAATCTACGAACTCATATTTTTAACGTTTTTAAAAGAGTAAAAACTTAACAATATTTTCATACAAATCCTTGGTTATCAATGATTGTGGTCGTTAGATTTTTAAATCTTCTGAATTTTATTCAGAGTAACTTAAATACATACATACTATGTACATATTTTAGCAATATTGTATGAATTCAATCACACTTTTACCCACCGTGCATTACTTGTTTAAGTAAATTGAGTCGTCGTTTGTTAACTTCTTTTAAAAATTCCAACACAATAACTACTACAGCTACAAAGGGGAAATAAATGTGTGAACAAAAGATGAAGCGTAAGTAGAAAAAGATGTCTGCGGCAAGGAGTATAGCGGAGTACATTTATGGTAATGGAAATAATGAATAAATAAATAAAACAACGACAACAACAACAACAAAACAACTTAAAATTACTGTCTACCACTTGTAATTATTTTATAGTTTTTTTGTTGTAGTTGTAGTTGTTGTATGTAATGGTAACCATAATGTTGTTTCTTCATTTTTTGGTATTGTTAATGCTATTGTTGTTGTTAAAAGTTGTTATTATTCATGCCGGCGTTTCATTTGTTGTTAATTCTTTTGCTATTTCGTCTGCTGTTGTATTTTATAAAGAAGGAAATATTTTATGGACAAAAGAAACCGAAAGACTTTAACACCTCGGATTTAAGCAACAAGAACTTTAATAAACCAAAAAAACCCCCCCTATTATTTATGCTTTGCCAAGGAGAGGAGGCTTATTGAAAAGGGTTTGTTTGTTCGTTTGTTTGAACAATACGACAACATGAAAAATCCCTGTGGCATGCAACATTTGATGGTCAGAGATTAAAATTTAAAATTTTCTTTTCAGTGTTGCCAACGATTGTATATCAAAACATGCGCAAAAAATTAAAAAACGGGTAAAAACGCGTATTTTTTGAGCTTAACAAGGGTAAAAATGCACTACCGTTTTTTTTAGTAAGAAAATTGGTTTACAAAACGTTTACTTTTTAATATTCTTTATTTGATCAGTAAATATTATGGTTAAACTAATAAAATATACAGCCATGGACATTAAATTAGCACAAAATTCATATATAGTTTGATTGTGAATTTTTTCTCATTTGTATCCTAATTAGGCCAATTGTTTTGGTCTGGAATGTTGCACGATGACATCTAGCTGTTGTTTAACAAAAAATATTACCGTTATCGTAAAAATTTTTTGTTTTGACTGCTAATTTGTATCATTAGCTAAATTCGAGCTGGACAGTAAATTAGCACAACGTGCATAGGTACAAGCTTTTTTCAAGTATTTTTATTCTTACGGTATATTCTTTTAATTTTATGGCATTTATAGTAATTTTTTTAAAAAGCTCGTTATCGTTGACTTGTGGAATGATGGAAAAAACCTGGCTGAAATTGCCGAAATTTCGAATTGCTCGCGAAAAATGATTTATAACGTGATCATTTCCTTCAAAGCAAACATAATAATGTCGCAGAAAACAAAAAACGAAAGCCACGTGTCAAGGAAACAACCGAAGTCGTGGACCGTGCTATTGTCCGAAAGTCAAAGAAGGAGCCTTTCATGTCGTCACGCGATATTTTGAACGAAATTAATTCTCAATTTAGGTAAAATTTATCGGACAGGCTCATACGATGATGTCTTAATCACGGAAAGCTCTTTGGACGCTCTTGGCGAAAGAAGCCACTTCTACCAAAAGAAAAATATAGTCAAGCGTTTAACGTTTGCTCGCACCCACAAGGGTACAGATCTCCCATTCTGAAAAAAATATTTTGGAGTGATGAAACAATGCTAAATCGTATGGGATCGTATGGTAGAGTGGTTGTTTAACGACCAGAATTAAATCAACGCTATACTCAAAAGATCATATCGCATGGTCGAGAAAGCACAATGACGTGGGGACCATTTTCATGGCACGGTGTAGGTCTCATTGTGAAGATTAATGAAAAAATGGACCGTTATCAGTATTTGGACATTCTAGAGAACAAAATGGAACCATAAGCTTTTAATACATGCCAGTTTTATTCATATTTTTTCAAGATAGTGGCCCCAAACACACATCTAAGCTGGCCAAGGATTGATTTTATAAAGTGCACATTCCCGTTTTAGACTGGGCGGCGCAAAGTTCTGACTTAAACTCGATAGAAAACCTCTGAAACGATGTGAAATGTACTATTGCTCAACAAAAGTAAAAAAATTTGGACGATTTGTGGATTGGAATACGGGACGCTTGGTACTCTATTCCAAAAAATCTTTTCCAAAGAACTTTGTCCCTTAGATGCCACGTGGTGCTTGAAAATAGAGGCTACTCTACTAAATATTGATCAAATAAACTGAAAACATTAATATTTTTACTATTTATTAAAATATATTATTTTTATTCCAGAAATTTTAATTTGTGCTATTTTACTGTCCAGCTAAAATCTAGCGTTTGATATGTTGCAGGTCTTAATGAGCAGACGATTGGCAATTTCGCCAAAATTTTTGTTTTTTTTTAAAGAAGAATGTGCATCTTAAGTTTCTATGTTTAAATTTTTTTATGAATAGACCTAAAATACTATAAAAAATCTGATTGTTTTTATAATGAAGTTTTGTGCTAATTTAATGTCCATAGCTGTAGTTACAAAACAAAAGAAAACAATTCATATACTTAAATATTTCAGTATAGTTTATAAAATTAACATTTATAATTTAAAAAAATTTAAGCATATGGGTATACGACCCTTATACAAAATTCCTTATTAGAAAGGTTTTAAATAATGTTACTTAAATCTTCGACAAATATTTCGCTGATATCATCTGCATTTTCCTCCTCCTCCTCAACCACGTTTGGCCACAATACTGTTTTTAAATAATACATCGACTTGATATAAGTTTTGTTTGAAGAAATATTTTTGCAGACCTCGGAAGGTATTGCATAATTATTACAGCAAAAATTTAGTCTACGTAGTCCATATTTTATGGGTAAAATCGAATTAACAGAGTTTAATGATAGTCGGTTTCGAATTTAATTTTTTGATTAATTCATGGAGCTAAAAACTCTCTCAACCTCTGCGTTAGGGTAAGGAAAACTTAATATTCGAAGAACAAACTATGCTAATACTAAAAATGGCTTTTCTCCTAACGATTCTTTAAATTCACTAACCTCTATCCAAAAGAGATCTGTTCTAGTTTTGTTTTCCCAATTAGCATTCCTTAAATTTTCTACACAAGTTTCTATTGTTGATAATATATTTACAACATTTATAAAGTTGCTTATAAATTCGATCTAAATGATCATTATTTTTTTTTTTTTTTTTTTTTTTTTTTTTTTGAAACCAGCACTCAGGGAATGGCCCCTACTCATGCAGTGCATTGTGCGGGTTTTTTTTTTAGGAAAGGTGGAAAGGTGGAAGATGCGAACGGCAAGGAAACGAGTTGCTGCTAGGTGACTATAAAATGGCCAGTGCTATACCTTCACCATTAGACAGTCTACAGGCAATCGTCCCCAAGAAGCCCGCAGTTTCTCACACCACTTATGTTGTGTGTGTTAATTTTATACATAAGTGACGGGACCTACAGTTTAAAGTCGACTCCGAACGACAATTTTTTGAGAAACTGAGAAGAAATCGCCGAAAAAATACTTTTTGTATTTTTTTTTATTTTTGATGTCTGGCCTGGGACTCGAACCCTGGCTTTTACGTCTAATAAGCCAGCACACTACCTACTAGACCACGGCGACACTAAACTGACCATTATTTATATTATTTAATATATTTTCGACACTGAATAAGGAAACTTTTTGTAAAATTTGTAAATTGCTACGAAGTCTAGCTCTAATTTCATAAATAAAGTGTTTAATGAAAAGAATACGTTTTTGTTTAATAATATTTTTTTCGGTTTCTGTTATTTGGTATTCATTGCAGGCCTTTTTAAAACTATAACCAAGGTAGCAAAATTCATTATAATTACTATCTATGTATATCACCTTCTATATCGAGCCATAACCGCAAAAATATCTCAAGCTACATATTTTTCATATATCGTTTTTTGTAATAAATAAATTCATTGGCATCATCTATACAAATTTCAGGGTCACACTCTGAACCGTTATGAATTTATGACAAAAAAAGTTTAACTTTCTAACTTTGCACAAGAAATCCAAATATATATTATAAATCTTTCTGTAAGTCTGTTTTTTTGTTTGTTTGTTTGTTTGTTGGTTTGTTTGTTAGTCAATCACGTCTAAACGCCTGGACCGATTTTCTTGAAATTTGGGATATAGATCGAGCTTTTGTCGGTGCAGGTTATAGGCTATAAATCTTTTCAAATTTTTGACCAAAAGGGGACAAAAAATGGGTCAAATGGGGAAAAAATTGGCAAAAATTAGTACTTTTATGCATAAATGCTTTATTTTATCTGTTTTATAGGTAATTTTTTACGATTTAGCTTGGTTAAGTTTCCCAAATAGCTATTGGAGGTGTTCCGTTACTAAAGTTGAACCAAAGGGGTCCAAAAAGGGGGAAAGCGGCCAAAACCGGGCAAATTGAGTGCATTTATAGTTACGACTTAGAGTATTCAAAAAACCGGGTTGTTTGTTAAACCGGTTTCCGAATAATTTGAAAAATTGCATTTTTTAAGAAACCGGTTTCAAACCCGGTTTCGAAACCGATGAACCGGTTTTTTATTTATTGTTATTTTTAATGCAAAAATGACCCAATAATAACTTTTTTTAAATTTATAGAAAAACTAGCATTTGCTATGACCATTAATAAGTCTCAGGGTCAAACATTGAAGGTGGCTGGTTTAAATTTGGAGACACCATGTTTTTCTCATGGTCAATTGTATGTAGCCTGATCACGGGTACCAAGTGGGAAAAATTTATATATTTTTACCCCAAATGGTAAAACAGCTAATATTGTGTATAGAAACGTTTTATCAAAATAATAATACTATTTAATTTAATCTCAATATCCCAATCCTAATAATAATCCTGGACCGATTTTCTTGAAATTTGGGATATAGATCGAGTTTTTGTCGGTGCAGTTTATAGGCTATAAATCTTTTCAAAATTTTGACCAAAAGGGGAGAAAAAATGGGACAAAGGAAGAAAAAATGGGCAAAAATTAGTACTTTATGCATAAATTTATTATTTTAAAATTTAGTATTTTATCTGTTTTAAAGGTATAGGGTTAAGTTTCCCAAATAGCTATTGAAGGTGTTTCGTTACCAAAGTTGAACCAAAAGGGCTCCAAAAAGGGGGAAATGGGCCAAAAACGGCCAAATTGAGTGCATTTATATTTAGGAGTATTCAAAAAACTGGGTTTTTATATACTTAAGTTACTCATTTTTGTATTTTTTTAAGTGTTAATAATAGAAATTTTTAAATTTCGTTAACAACAACAAATAATCACTGTTTTTTTTTTAATTTAAAAACATTTTTCATTTTTTAAACTAATCCAAACTACATAACCCGCGCAACGCCGGGTACAATCTGCTAGTAAATAATAAAAACCTTCCCCTGTAAAATTTCGTTTTTGTCGCTTGAGATATTTTTGCGGTTATGGCTCGATATAATTAAAATTTTCACAATTTATTATCAATTTGTTAGTCAGATTTTGTAGCAATCTATACAAATCATTATACACCTTAACGTGGTCTGCATTTTTTGCATCAAATGCTAAATTGACCCCTTGATCCTCTTCCAAAATGGAACTTAAATACATGAGATATACAAAATTGTTATTATTATTGTACATATCCTTAAGTAAAAGTGAAACATACCCATTGTCCTTAAGAATATTGAAATGTGTTTTAAGTTCCAGCCACATATTCATTCATATTCATTCATATTCTTTGTAGTTTCAATATAAAAGCTATTAAAAATCAACAAAATGCACTGAAAGCACTGTAATGAAATTTGAAAAGCACCATAATAGTTCCTTTCCGTAAAAAGGCACTATAAGAAAAAATTTACCCGTATGACGTTGCATAAAGTACCATAAATAATGCGAAAAGCACTAAGTTAGCAACACTGTTGCTTTTATCATAATAATCATAAAGAGGGAAGAGTTTTCGAAAACTATTTATATGCATACCTACGGTGACCATCCGTCCAATATTATAGCGGACAGTCCGCTATTTTAACCTCCTGTCCGCTATTTTTTTTGCGTCCGCTATTTGTCCACTATTTTACCACACGTAACTTCTAAAAGGTATTTATTTTCCAAAATGTCCGCTTTTGTCCACTTTTTTCACTAATTCGGTAAAGATTACATATGAAATTGAGTTAGAAACTATATTTTGTCTGTGTTGTAGATGCAATTCCATCTTGGTCTTCAGTTGAACAGTCGTTAATAAAGGTAACAGAAATTAGAAATGATTTAAATATAAATAATAACGAAATTTTTGATGAATTTACTTACATATGTAAAAAATTATGCAAATGCTGAACAAATAGAAATGTGGAAACAATCAGCATTAAATCCCGATAAAAAGTGGGTTGAAATTTTCAAATTTTTCGAAATGAGAAATTTTTCTTTATAAAACCTTCCTGAAATTACTAGATTTCTCTTTGCAGCGTCCAACGCACCAACAGAAAGAGTTTTTTCTATATCTAACAATATTTGGTTTTCCGAAAAATCGAAAATAGGACTAGAAACTTCAGAATCTCTTTTGACCATAAAATGCAATTTTGAAATGGACTGTTCGGAATTTAAAACATTTTTAGCCAACAGGCCCAATACTTAAAAAAAAAAAATACATTCCGTTGAGAAATATTAGAAGTAAATTTATACACATAAGTACATATATCCATATGTACATATATGTATAAATTTAAGTTTGTGTATATTATTTGTACCTATTTATGTCTATATTTTAAAAATCTTTATATAAAATATTAATTATAATAAATTATTTTTTTTGTTTTTCAATTTTATATATTTGTCCGCTTTTTTCTCATGGAAATAATGGTCACCGTATGCATACCCCTCCTCTTTCCTATACCTAGGGAATTTTTAATTAAATTTTAAAGAAGTCAACATACACTGAGCGCCAAAAGTGAGTAAACACCACGGAAATAATTCATTTACTTAGGATAGCGAGAAAAGTAAAGTAAAATAGTCGAATAAATTTCCAAAAATAAAAACGTTTATTTATTACTTATAAAATCTTAAAACAAAAAAATTTTAAAAATTATTGTTGTGCTACAAGTATATTTTTTTATAATAGAAAATTTAAAATTATAGTGATTGTTGACTCACTTATGGCGCTCAGTGTATGTACATTCTTTGCCGTTCATTCCAAACTCTGGATATCAGCATAAAAATAAAGACTAAATTAAAGGAATTATAAAAAACTTTAAGAAAAAGTGTATTACTATTCCCTAAAATCCCTTTGTGTTATGCTTTAAATCTTATCCACTGCTGCTCATACTTTTGCCAATCAACATGAAATGCGTCATGTTGCGTTTATCAGTCGTCGTAATATTGTTAAATTTGTAATAAATTATTGTCATAAAATACTTTCCAGTTGAGTTTCTACAATTTTTTTTTCTTTTTAATTTATTAACTACAATGTAACAGAAAGAAAAACAAAAAAAAAAGGAAAAAACAATAACTTAAATAGTGTTTGACTTTTTTACTTCAACAAATATTTGAACAGCACGAAACTTTACCCCCATGTTTAAAAAAAAATTTCTCTCTTTGAAGGATGATTGCGAACTCAAATGTATGCATGTGTGTGTGTGTGTGGAAGTATATGAATACACGTACATGTAGTACAGATTTACGTACGTAAAGTCACAGAAAAACTATTTCCATTTGTATTTTACAAAAGACAGTAAAACATTTATGCCAAACTTTTTCCGTTCACAGAGTCAATGACTGGATTAGGGAGCATAAACACACTACACATATTCATGAGATAAATCGTTTACATTTCATTTTCTATAGTTTCGATTATAGTTTATTTTTATGCTAGCTAAGTACCAACTAAAATAAATTTGAAGGAAAGACATTACACGAATGTCCAATTAATTTTGAATCATTTTATTGATTTTGTTTCCCGTTGTCCAGATGATTCAGACGAACGGCCCTGAGTAGTACGCATTCGATCATTTTCTAATCTCACTTCTCGTTGTTCAAGTGATTTATGCGAACGGGTCTCAGCAGCATGTACTCGAAGATTTTCCAGTCTCAATGCTCGTTGCTCGTCTGATTCTGAGGCTCGTAATGCTCTTTTCTTCCGTGTTGGAGGTGTAGGTCGATCAATTAATTGTTATTCATTTTGAATAATTTTCAGTGGCGCCCTCTATCGGAAATTAATCCCACCAACTTAGAAACCTCCGTCGACTCATGCGCAACAACTTTATTAAAGATCATATCATAATCAAATACACAGTTTACGATTTAATTCTTTTGTAGTAATTTTCAGTGGCGCCACCTGTCGAATATTGGTCATACCAACTTAGAAACCTTCGTCGGCTCATGCGCAACAACTTTGCTAAAGATCATAACATGATCAAATGCATAGTTTACGATTTAATTCATTTTTAGTAATTTTCAGTGGCGCCACCTGTCGAATATTGGTCATACCAACTTAGAAACCTTCGTCTGCTGATGCGCAACAACTTTGCTAAAGATCATAACATGATCAAATGCATAGTTTACGATTCTATAAGGTACATACAAACAAACATTCATTTTTATATATCGACGCCTCCATTCTATAACGTTCTATGTGTACTTAGAACGTTTTTAATGTTCTTGAATTTTTAAATTCTACGTTCTCTAACTTAAATACTGTCAAAAATTTGATTAAGATACGCCGATCCGTTCCGAAGTTATAGGGAAAAATCTACTTAGAATACACATATAGTCGTATGTCGCGTGAAAACTTTGAGAGCTCATAACTCAAAACACACTTTTTCGACTTAGAATGTTATAGAATGGAGGCGTCGATATATAAAAATGAATGTTTGTTTGTATGTACCTTATAGAATCGTAAACTATGCATTTGATTTGAGTCCTAAATTGAAATCGGCGTAGACCAGTAGGCCGTGCGTTGGCTTCATAGACGTAAGGCCACGGTTCAAACCTCAGGTCAGACATTTCCAACAAAACAAAATATGAAAAGGTATTTCTTCGGCGACTTTCTTCTCAGCAGATTTCTGACAAAAACTCCGATAGTAAATAAAATTGCCACGAAAAGACTCTCAAAAATTTTTCGTTCAGAGTCAACTTTAAACTGTAGATCCCACCATACATACATAACATAATTGGTCATTACAACCCTTCAGTCAGAATTACGATCGAGCTTCTCACACCACTTATGTTGTGTGCGTTAATTTTATATCGGGTGATTTTTTAAGAGCTATCGGAAAATTTTTCAAAAAAAAAAACATAAAATTTAGAAAAATGCATGAAATCTTTATTTGAATAGATAGTACGGTCCATATAATTTAATGTTTGAAGATTATTTCATGCAAATGTTGACCGCGACTGCGCCTCAAATGGTCCATCCGCTTAGTCCAATTTTGGCATACTCTTTTCAACATTTCGGCCGGTATCTCACGAATAAATGCTTCAATGTTGTCTTCCAATGCGTCAATTGAAGCGGTCTTGTCTGTATAGACATGATCTTTAACATTGCCCCACAAAAAATAGTCTAAAGGCGTTAAATCGCACGATCTAGGCGGCCAATTGACCGGTCCCGAACGTGAAATAAAATGTTCACCGAACTCGCCTCTCAATAAGTCCATTGTTACGCGTGCTGTGTGGCATGCGGCACCGTCTTGTTGAAACCACATGTCATGCAAGTCAAGCTCTTGCATTTTGGGCAAAAAAATAGCCGCTTCAGTGGGTCGATTAAACTGACCATAAAATGGTGGAAGCGCGCGATGAACTTTCTTAACAGAGCACGCATTTTGATAATAAAATTCAATGATTTGCAAGCGTTGTTCGTTTGTAAGACGATTCATGGTTAAATTATAGATCAAACTGAAGATGTTTGACAGTGAAACAAAACACGAAACGTACGTGAGCTGTTTAAACCAGTGTTGCCAAAAAGATAATAGCTAAAAAAACACCCTTTACATGAATGGCGGCGCCTACAGTTTAAAGTCGACTCCGAACTACAGATTTTTGAGAAGCTTTTCAAAGCAATTTTATTTACTCACAGAGTTTTTGCCAGAAAATTGCTGAGAGGAAGTCGCCGAAGAAATATTTTCATAATTTCGTTTTGATTTCTGACCTGGGGTTTGAACTCGGGCCTTTAGTCTAATAAGCCAACACACTACCTACTAGACTACGGCGACTTCCGTAGATCCCATCCCTCATTTATAAAGTTAATATACTCAACACTGGTGCGGTCAGCTAGGTCGTTATCCTGACTAAGGGTGGTAATGACCAATTATGTACATATGAATGTATATATTACAAAAGCGTACTTTAAAAATTTCCACTATTTGAATTACTCTTTGTCGTTGGTTACATTAAATTTTGATCATCAGTTTTCCCGCTAAGTTGCTCTTCTATGCTGAAGGCTATGTAATACTCCTATATCATCTATACTTCTTGGTAAAACTTTCAGAGTCGAGCTCTATAATAATTCAAGAGCGAAATTTCTTTGCAATTTGATTTGAAATATTTATTCTTCTAATTTGTTTGTTCTCCTACTGTGCTTCTCGCTAAGCAGGCGGCCAAGTTTACTGCGACTAGACTTAATGCTTTGTCTCGCTGGCACATTATACCTTCTGGTCACTCCACTATTCTGGAGGTTGATCCGGTGGCCCCTGTGTACATGGACTATATCACTGCTGAATATTGTCTTGACAGATGTTTCCACTCTCTGATTCCGAGCAGGGATGACTGGAATCCTAATACGGTCGTCCCCCCGGAAGTCCTGGATATATATACCGACGGCTCTAAACTCGATAATGGTGTTGGAAGCGGTATCTGGACTACTGCAGCGTGTTTCAGGCGGAGGTGATGGCGATTTACCGGGCCGCTCAATGGATCCTCGTCAACGATGTTTCTTTCACTCGCGTCTCGGTCTTCTCTGATAGTCAGGCCGCGATGAAATCTCTATCGGGTTTCGTGAATAACTCTAGGATCGTTAGGGAATGTCGCCGCTGTCTCGACCTTCTTTCGGGGCGCTTCACCAGTGTCTCTCTGGTGTGGGTCCCCGGGCACAGTGAAATTCCGGGAAACTGTAGGGCCGACGAGCTCGCCAGAGCTGATGCGCTCCTTCCGGAATCCTCTTCTGTTGAAGTGAGTATACCACTTGCCTCGGTCAAGTTGACCATTGCGCGGAAATTCTTTCGGGACGCCAACCTATATTGGGTCAATGAGGAGTCAAGCTCCACCGCTAGGCTCACCTGGCCCTTGATGGATAAAAGGCGTACCAACCAATTACTTGGTCTTGGTCGTGACGTCATCTCGACTACAGTGGCCGTGCTTACGGATCATTGCGTCATGGGTAGACATGCGGAAAGAATGAGGCTCTCTTTTAACGACTTCTGCCATGGATGCAGGTCCTCTGAGGAAGAGGAGACTGTCATTCACTTTCTTTGTCAGTGCCCGTCTCTTGCTAGGTGTAGATATAGGTTATTTGGCTCCCCATTTCTTGGTAGCTTAACGGAGCTATCATCCATTGATATCAAGGATATAGCTTCGTTCATCAAACTTTCTGGCTGGTTTTCCAGTGCGGGGTAGTCGTGCTTCCGTTGTGCAGCCCTTGCGCTGACCAACTTCTTCCTTTTCCCTCATTGTGGTGGAACTTGGTCAGTACAGGGACTGCGTTCACCCGTGGCATCACAACGGGCCGCTATGCGTGCTCAAGTGAGCTTTGTGACATCAGAGCTACCACTCCGACCTAACCTAACCTAACCTAATTTGTTCAGGAATATAAATGGCAACACTTGCATACATATTTGTGTAGCATACTCTAGTTTCCTCATACTCTTAATTACACACGCACACACTGACAACGAGTTAAAAAGCCATTTTTCATATTTCATGATCAACAACAATTAAATGAATTTGTCGCTGTTGATATTGTTGTTGTTGTTGTTCATACCACTTCAAAAAAAAAACAGAGAAAAAATTCTTAAAAAATTCCTGTTCTTTTTTCATCTTTTTTTTTTAACAGATTTTGTTTGTATAGACAATTTAAAAGAAACCAAAAAGGGTTTTTATAAGGAATTTCACAAAAAGAAACCTACAAAATAGAATTTGGAAGAAATAATTTACTTTACATTGGTTTAAACATTCGAAGGTGAGAGGAGAGTTTGTTAAGCAAAAAAGCAGAAAAAAACAAAACAAATTATAATTTTTTAATTAGAAACAAAGTGAACTGAATAAATACAAATACAAATTAACAGCAAAAAAAAAAAAAAATAAGTTTGAATATGGAAAAGTGTTGTCCTATTTCATCAACTGAAGAACAAGCAACATCTACGGCGTTGTCCTTTTAACAAATATTTGAATAAAATCCCAAGCGATGACCGCAATTGTTGACACCAAAAGTTGCGTCATCAGGAAAATTATTTTTGTATAATTGTAAGCGGAAAATATTTCTTTTGTTGAAACCAGAATGAAATCCGACATCCGAAACACTTAAATTGTGTCACTTTTTTTACATTTTTTACAATGCTTAAATGGCAAAAGGCAAACGGTGAATGGAATACATTTCAAACCACAACGACAGCTTACTAACGTAATTTACAAAATTAATTTCTTTTTTTGTTTACCGTTTTTGTAAAATATAATATTGCTGTACATACATACAGCTATGGACATTAAATTAGCACAAAATCCATTTATAGTTTGATTATGATTTTTTTCCTACAAGGATAAAGACCTCTCATTCTGGAAAAAAATACTTTGGAGTGATGAAACAAAGATAAATCATTTGGGACCGGATGGTAGAGTCTTTGTTCATCGGCCAAAATGTCAGGCGTTTAATCCACGTTACACTCAAAAGACCATCATGGTGTGGGGATCATCTTCATGGCACGGTGAGGGTCCAATCGTCAAAATTAATAGAAAAATGGACCGTTACAAGTATTTGGACATTATGAAGAACAAAATGGAACCATATGCATTTGAAAACATGCCAGTTTCATCCATATTTATGCAAGATAATGATCTCAAACACACGTCCAAGCTGGTAAAGGATTGGTTTTACAAAGAGCACATTCGCGTTTTAGACTGGCCGGCGCAAAGTCCTGACTTAAATCCGATTGAAAACCTCTGGCACGATATGAAATGTGTAATTGCTCAACAAAAGTACAAAAATTTGGACGATTTGTGGCTTGGAATACGGAACGCTTGGTACTCGATTCCCAAAGAACGTTGCCAGAATTTGATTGAAAGCATGTTCCGTAGATGCCACGCGGTGCTTAAAAATAAAGGCTATTCTACCAAATATTGACCAAATAAACGAAAAACAATAATATTTTTACTATTTATTAAAATATATTATTTTTATTAAAAAAATTTTAATTTTGTGCTATTTTACTGTCCAGCTAAAATCTAGCATTTGATATGTTGCAGGCCTTAATGAACACACGATCGGCAATTAGTAAAAATTTTTGTTTTTGCTTTAAAGAAGAATATGCCTTTTATGTTTTTATGTTTAAATTTTTCGGTAAATAGATTTAAAATACTATAAAAAATTATTTTGTTTTTATGACAAATTTTTGTGCTAATTTAATGTCCATGGCTGTATATACATAAATTAATACCCTTCTGTCAGGATTCCGACCTAGCTTCTCAAACCGCTTCTGCTGTCTGTGTAGTTTTTTACATTTTTACATTACATAAATTGCAGCGTGTTCCAGGCAGAGGTAATGGCCATCTACCGGGCCGCACAGTGGATCCTCGCACACGGAGTTCCTTTCACCCACATCTCAATCTTTTCTGATAGCCAGGCTGCGATAAAGTCTCTATCGAACATTGCGGAAAATTCTAGGATCGTCAGGGAATGCCGGCGCAGCCTTAACCTTCTTTCTGGGCGATTCAGTGTAACACTTATCTGGGTCCCCGGACACTGCGACATTCCGGGAAACTGCAAAGCAGACGAGCTAGCCAGGGCTGGCGCACTTCTTCCGGAATCTTCTTCGATCAACTTGGGAATGCCACTTACCTCGTTCAAACTGGCCATCGTGCGGAAATTCTCCCGGGACGCCAACCTATCCTGGATCAATGAGGAGACCTGCTCCACCGCTAGGCTCACTTGGCCCTCAATGGATAGAAGGCGCACCAACCAGTTACTTGGACTTGGTCGTAACATCATCTCGATCACAGTGGACATGCTTACAGGTCACTGTGCTATGGGTAGACACGCGGAAAGAATGCGACTCTCATTTAACGATTTCTGCCGTGGATGCAGATCCGCTGAGGAAGAGGAGACTGTTATCCACTTTCTATGTCAATGCCCATCTCTTGAGAGATGGAGATATAGGTTATTTAGCTCTCCAATCCTTGTTAGCTTGACGGAGCTGTCGTCTATTGACGTCAAGGACATAGCCTCGTTTATCAAACTTTCTGGCTGGTTTTCCAGCGTGGGATAGTCGTGCTTTAAATGTGCAGTCCTTGCGCTGACCAACTTCTCCCTCATTGGCTCGGAGGAACTTGTTCAGTACAGGGACTGCGTTCACCTGTGGCGCCACAACGGGCCGCTATGCGTGCTCAAGTGAGCTTTTGGTATAAAGCTACCACACTAACCTAACTTAACATTACATGAATGGGCGGGACCTACAGTTTAAAGTCCACTCCGAACGACAGATTTTTGAAAAACTTTTCAAGGCAATTTTTTTTTTTTTTGTCCGAAATCTGCTGAGAGCAAATCGCCGAAGTAATATTTTTTTCCTATTTCGTTTTGTTGTAGACCGAGAGCTTGACCCATGCCTCACGTCTAATAAGCCAACGCACTACCTACTAGACTACGACGACTTTAAATGCTGTACACACCACATTAATTTCAACGCCGTGGTCTAGTAGGTAGTGTGCTGGCTTATTAGACGTAAAAGCCAGGGTTCGAGTCCCAGGCCAGACATCAAAAAATAAAAAAAAATACAAAAAGTATTTTTTCGGCGATTTCTTCTCAGTTTCTCAAAAAATCTGTAGTTCGGAGTCGACTTTAAACTGTAGGTCCCGCCACTTATGTATAAAATTAACACACACAACATAAGTGGTGTGAGAAACTGCGGGCTTCTTGGGGACGATTGCCTGTAGACTGTTTAATGGTGAAGGTATAGCACTGGCCATTTTATAGTCACCTAGCAGCAACTCGGTTCCTTGCCGTTCGCATCTTCCCCCTTTCCACCTTTCCTAAAAAACCTGCACAATGCATTGCATGAGTAGGGGCCATCCCCTGAGTGCTGGTTTCATTAAAAAAAAAAAAAAAAAAAAAAAAACTCATCGGTCTGAACTTGCACGAAAAATAAAACCAATTATCGAGTTTACCAGATCACAACTTTTTGAAAATAATTGAATTTGTGGCTCAGAAAACCTCATGCAATCCATGAATAACAGATGCATCCACAACGAGCAACTCTCTTGTGTGAATTTTGGTCAGACGACGTCATTGGGCCTTACTTAATCAAGAACTATTTTTGAGGACTAGACTAGAGGGAGTGATATCACCTGTCACACCAAGCGTACCTCAATCAGAGCGATTTACAGAACGATTTCTGAGATTTTTTTATGTGGTTTTGCGAAATCTCACAATTAATAAAATAAACCAGAGATCCAAAGCGTCATCAGTGAGATGAAGCCACACCCCAGTTAAAAATTTATGAAATATTTCAGTGAAGTAATCCAAGCGGCCATTTAACCGATATGACAAGTCTTCTTTGCAATCCTATCTCAGAAAATATTTTTGTTTGAATAGAAAAAATTCATTCTTACTAAGTTACGCTTTAGAAAACTTTTCAACCAACCCAATATTAGCCATTATAAGTAGGTATGTAAAGATATCCTGTATATCCTGTGTGTTTATCATTTTTAAGATATTTGTAGCCACTGGATATTATAAAAAAAGAAAAAGACTGAAATAATTTAGAATTCAAATATGAAATGTAAATTATTCCCCCGTTCTTTACTTTCTCTTCGCTTTTACAGTATTCAGTATTAAATAGAAATAAATTTTTGCCACACTTTATATGTAACAGAGGCAGGGTATTTGAAAATTCATCCCAGCTGGATACCTGAATAATACTCTACGCGTAGCTACTGTCATTGTCGTTGTTATTGTTGATATTTTTAATTCTCATTTCATTTCATTTCGGTTCACTTTATATTTCAGTTTAAACTGTGGTGGTGTATGTAGCCTTCATTCATTATGGCGGAAGTAACTTTAATGGATTGCGGTTTGTGAGGTTGCCAGCTGATACTGTTTAAAGTAAAGTCATGAATTGCTGAGTTAAACAGCTGCTACTTTGGTAGTGTTCCGTCCTTAATTCCCATTCGGAATTTCATTACATTAATTTTTATATTCTCTTGCAACATTCTCACACTTTTGCTCATCCTCTCTCCCTCGCTCTCTCTCTCTCTCTCACTGTTTTTCACTTCCTCAAAGTGGGTGTTTTACAATATTCCGAGAAATTCTTTCTTATTTAGTGTTGAATAAAAATTCCAAAAGACCACAATTTAATCTGTTGATAGCGACGTTATAAAAATAATAATCACATCGGTTTTATTTTCTTTTTTTAGCTCTCAGGCTTCCGTCTCTCTCACACTCACACTCACACTGTTGCCCTCCTTTGTCTCATCGTTCTCACTTTTCATTTCCCTCTTTAATAAGGTTTTGGTTTAATTTTTTTTTTATTTTGTTTTGTTTGCTTTTCCATATAATTTTTTAATGAAGCAAATTAAATGAGTGTTGGTGGAAACTGTGTGGTCGCCGAGTTATTATGCGATAGAGAGAGAGAGAGAGAGAGAGAGAGTGACGAAGAGAGCGGTGCAAAATAACGTATAAGAATGGTTTCATTGGTGTTGAATATGTGTGTGGTCCTTTAAAGTCATACAAATTATTATGCAAACATATTAAAAGAGATAATGTTGGTTTTAAATTAAAAATAAATTACCATACGTCCAGTGTTCTTCACACAGACACACCACACTCATACACAGACTCTCTCTCCTTCTCTTTACATACGCAAACACATATATTTATGGCATGACATATACATACATATACTCTTATAAGTTTCCTTACAAACACAAAAGTGAGTTTGCGTTTATCTCAGAATATTTGTGTATAAATTTGTACAAAAGTGTTCGTTTATTTGACAATTAGTGGTTGAATAGAATGCTTGACACAAGGACATTTGACAGAGATGACCATGGTGTCAGTCAGAATTGGAATTTAATCATATTTAAACACCACATGATGTTTAATGCAGTGTTGCCACCTTATGTGTAATTACACATATTGTGTGTAACTTTTGATTGTGTGTGTAGCATGTGTGTAATTAGTTTCGTGTGTAATTTGTGTGTAATTTTACTTTTTGTTCTACCTTTTTCTTTAATCGCTAATTTTTAACAGTCAATTTGTTAACACTGATTTGTTTTATAAATTTATTGCAATTTTTCCAACAATAGTTTGAAAAATTAAACACTTACAACATACTTACTATCTACATGTAAAGGCGCCAAGAGACGATCAAATAAATTCATCAAATAATACATCAGTGTGCGTGTGGTGTGCTTGACGTTTTAATGGAGACGTTTAAATAAATACGTCAATCATTATTTTAATTTCGTAGTGTTTGGATGCCAAAATATTTTCTTCGCATGACGATTTATTGCTATTAACATCGTGAAATATTGTAATAAGCTTCCAGTATGGAAGGTAAACATAAAACTGGTAAACACTGGTATTTCTCAATAAATTGCAAAATATTATTTTTTTCATCTGCAAATTCCTACATGACGGCAATAAAATTATTAGTTATTATCCGCGTATGTCTTCATTACTACAATATCAGAACAAATGAGAAATGCTTGTCAATCAGAAATTTAGGCAATCAAATAAAAAGTCATCAAATGAAAAAATCAAAATTTTTTGATTTTCATCAATCAAAGCCGACAACGTGTACGTGTAGAACGACAACACGCGTCCATATGTATGAGGCGTTGATGATTTCATTTGATCGTCTCCAGGTGCCTTAAGGCTAATGTTTGCAATTACAAGTCTTTTGTTTTATGTATATTATTTTAAGTATGTATATGAGTATATAATTTTAATGATTACATAATATATGTACGCAGTATTTGTAAAAATAGAATTTTGTGTGTAATTTTTTTTTCATATGTGTAATTTCGATGCCAGTTGTGTGTAAGTCATAAAGCTGTTGGTGGCAACACTGGTTTAATGCTAAAACTACCGGAAATAAGAGAGAGAGTGTGAGAGAGAGAGAAAGAGAGAGATTCCTACTAAATAAAACATTTCGTAATAATTGAGTGATTATAGCTCATTGCAGGCATTTATTACGAATAAAAATTTTTGAAATTTTGCAATCGATTTTCTTTCTATTCTTTTTCCTTTTTTTTGCAGAATAAATGAATGGGAATTAATACTTTATTTAGCCTTTCTTAAGTACTAATTATCATCAATCGGTACGTCCGACAGAAATGCTTAGAAAAGTAAGATCAGATCTTTCAAATGCTGCAACGAGATTTCAGAAAAAAATAATTCGAGCCGTAATATATTTTTCTTTTGCACATCAAGTTTAGAATATCTCGAAAACTTATGGTGTTTTCTTTTCTACCAAAAAATGTGCATTTTATTAACGCAAAATGCAATTATGCGTTTGTTTCTTAAAAATTGTTCGCCCTCTAAAAGGGTGGTATGTTTTATTCTAAATAATTCGCACTTGCCAATGATGGAGGGCATTGCATTTTATGCCCTCTATAAATCGAGAGTGCTGATAATGCCCTGTAAAGCAGATGACTTTTGTTTATTTATAGGGCTACCAGATGAAATTTAAAAAAAGTCGCCTGGTATTGTTATCCAATTTGAAGTTAATTTTTTCATTGTTTTGTGAAGTAATCTTAAGGAAATATTACATTATTAAAGATACATGGTCAGCAGTATAAACAATTGCATTCAATGTTAGAACAGTGTTAAAATATTTTTTTTTGTTATAAAAAAAGCGTGCAAAAAATGAAGTCGAAAAATTAGCGATCTGGTAACACCTTTGAACAAATTGGCATTTCCTCATTCATTTTCTTAATAAGTGGTAAACACAGGGCATACCCTTTTTTAAAAATTTGTGTTTTGTTCTTCTCAAATAAAAAATGACATTACAACAGGGTTGGTCAAAAATTATTTTTATGTACCTTGTAAGTGGGTGACATTTTCTTTGTAGAAAAGAAAACACCATTAGTGTGATGCAGCAACTTAGGTCAGATTTGGATTCAGTGAACAAAATACCTACAGCCATCCTTCAAGTCTGCAGTGCCTGGTCAAAAGATCGATTATCAACCTCAGTTTACTTTTTGATAGTCTGATGTATGACTCAGATCTCCTCGTTTTGTAACTTCTGTCACTTCTGCCAACTATATGGATCGGGGAGGAAGAGCAGAGGCGTAAGGGAGATGAATCAAGATGTTGTGCTTCTAGGAGTCTATGGCCTGCTACAGACTGTAATAGAACAAATTTCCTGCTGGGTTTAGTTGTCTAAAGTTAGTTATTGGTTTCACTGGATTGGGCACTGCAAGATTAGATCGCTGACAAGGATCTAGAACAGATCCCAGCCGGACTATTGCAGCGTATGTTGAGATGAAGAGGAGTTCGAAACTATCGAACACCTCCTCGTCAATTGTCCAGCCACTAGTAGGCTGAGGATGAGGACTCTGAGCAGGGGCTTCTTCGAAGGTTTGGACACTCTGTCGAATGCCGATATTAGGGCTCTCCATACATCCATAAATAGGTTGAGCTCGATGAGACGTACTAGCACATTAAGGTTGTAGTCACGCTCTCTTGTGTATTTATGTGTCCATTTTTTTCTCCCTCTCTTATATCATTCCTTTCCTACCTCTTCTTCTTCTAGGAAGAATTTACAAAGAATCATTTTGAATTCTGGGTATTTTACTTGTTCCAATGACAAGTACACGTTGTCAAACCTAACCTAACTTCCTAACAAAAGTCTTGATTATCCCAAACCCACTTAGTTTGAGAAGAGTCTTGGCCTCTCTTAACTTCCCTTTCGTTAAGCATACCTTTCCAAATTGCCATCGCTATTTCTTCCCCTCTTCGCAAGTTCGTCTGCTTGCTCATTGCCGAAAATTTCCATTCTTTGGACCCAGCAGATAGTAACCTTATTCTGTTTGCATAGTAGATTCAGCTTCCTCAGACAGTCCCATTCTGTTTTCGATTTAACACCATACGATCTGAGTGCTCGAATAGTGACCTGTCTGTCACATAGTATTGTTATATCCTATTGGAATATTAATATAATGGTCCAAAATAAAATCATATTATAACGTTGAACTAGACTGAAAAGTGACATTCTTAATATAGACGTTGAATGATGAAAACGATGTATATATTGAGCACATGATTGCCTTGAGAGTTTAACTACCAGAATTTTTTGAAAGCTTGACCATAATGGATGCTGTGTGTACGAGAGTATTCAATACGGTCTAAAACAGTTATCATATAACACACTCAAAGATCAATTGTAATGTAATTGCTTACTGCTCACAGTTTCAATACTAACAGCTATAAGTAAAGGGTGATTTTTTAGCTATTATCTTTTTGGCAACACTGGTTTAAACAGCTCACGCACGTTTCGTGTTTTGTTTCACTGTCAAACATCTTCAATTTGGTCTATAATTTAACCATGAATCGTCTTACAAACGAACAACGCTTGCAAATCATTGAATTTTATTATTAAAATGGGCTCTTGGAAAGTTGGCCGAAGATCCACTTCTTTATAGAAAAATTGTGTTCAGCGACGAAGCTCATTTTTGGCTCAATGGATACGTAAATAAGCAGAATTGTCGATTTTGGAGTGAAGATCAGCCAGAAGCATTGTAAAAGCTACCAATGTATCCAGAAAAAGTCACAGTTTGGTGCGGTTTATGGGCAGGTGGCATCATTGGATCGTACTTCTTCAAAGATGCTGCGAATCGTAACGCCTTTAGACTATTTTTTTTTTGGGGGCTATGTGAAAGCTCATGTCTATACTGACAAGCCCGCTTCGATTGACGCATTGGAAGACAACATTGAAGCATTTATTCGTGAGATACCGGCCGAAATGTTTGAAAGAGTATGCCAAAATTGGACTAAGCGGATGGACCATTTGAGGCGCAGTCGCGGTCAACATTTGCATGAAATAATCTTCAAACATTAAATTATATGGACCGTACTATCGATTCAAATAAAGATTTCATGCATTTTTCTAAATTTTATGTTTTTTTTTTTGAAAAATTTTCCGATAGCTCTTAAAAAATCACCCTATATAATACACATAGACGAGTTTGACTAACCCAAAGACACTTGCGTATCAAAAAAAAATATATTTTTTTACGGATAAGTTTTCAGATTGCTGCCACCAGGACTAAAGAGAAGATTATTACAGTTTTCAGTTGAATTACAACAACAATTTTGCGATTATTTTATTTTCAGAAATACTAAATACGTAGTCAGAAGTTCATTGTAAAGAGTTGTCTTAGCTTCAGTTACTCCCACTTATTATCTCTTTTAATTAAATGGTGTTAAAACTAACATGTATACGATGTAGAGATTAAATATTTTAAATGTTTTATTATTAGTGCTTCTGCAATCCATATACTCTCATTAAAACATAATGAAATTAAGAAAACAACACCCGTACGACCCTAACAATTTATATTCCATGAAGTACATATTAGATATCCACGAACTTAATTTCAATTTCTAAATATATTCTCTCATATGTACACTTAAATAACATTCACTGAATATGAAGAAAAACAAACTAAAATTCTTTTATACACCCTGTTAATTACTAACTACCCCAAAACCACCGCCCCCCACCGCTACGAGTACCCATTGTCAATTGCCCAACACCATTTGACATTGAAACACTTGCGGCAAAGAAGGCTAAATGCAGACATGCTGCTAAAATATTTACAAGTCACTTTGCCTCGAAAGAAATGCTTCGTACTTGTACTGGTGGAGCTCTTAATAGAAGTTGCAACACAAGATGAGCCATTCCAAATGGAGAAGACAAACTATAAATTTAGTACTGAAATGAAAGCTCAAATTAATCCCCAAACTAACACAAGTCATTGAGAATTAATTTCACATGTACTACACTGCGTGGTAGTATGTAATGGAAACTAAACAAGAGGAGAGAAACTAAAATAGACATGAAACTAAAGACTTGAAATTAAGAATTCTAATTGCAAATAATGCTCCCATGTTGGACAACAAATAAATACTCTACTAATTCTGTTACTTATTAGAACTTGATAGGCGCATGAAGTATTCAGGATTCCAAATGAATAAATTTCATTTGAACTCACCTTTGATAGATTAAAGTGTTTGATTTGAATTTTTTAAATATTTTTCTGATAATATTGTTACGTTTTTACCTTTCTAAAAACGTTTGAAATATGAGTTCGTTGATTGCAAACAAAATAAAAATAAATTTGTGTTTAGTTTTAGATCAATTATTTAATGTTCGCACTATTTTATATTTATTTATTTATTTATTTATTCGATATTCTATACAACAAGACCTGAGGTCTTATGATTATAGTACAGAATCAGATATATGCTTAAATACTAATATTAATTATAGAACAAAAAATTAATAAAGTAATTCTAGCACGTAGTTTAAAAACATGAAACATTTTTTTTAAAATTAGAACGTACAACAAATTAGTAAAAAAAAAAAAAATTTCCAAATAAAAATAAAAAATTTCCAGAAATTATTAAAAAAATAGAAATAAAATAAAATTAAAGTATATAAATAATATTTAGGAATAATATTTAAATAGAGCCCTTTTAAATTGCAAAGCATTACCTATAATTTTTGTGCCCGTGGGTAATGAATTCCAAAGACGTATAGAATAGATGAAGAATTGCCATTCGGATATTAGAGATCGATATCGGAACTGAAGAAGATCATTTAATCTATGAGAACGAGTAAATGACTGATCTTATATAAGAATATCAGAACCCTTATTTTCAATAAGTCGCTAAATAATACACCATAGAGTGACCTCCCAAAATTAGATACGTGGTCGTACTTTGATAATCCATAGACATATCTTACAACAGCATTATAAGCCACATTCAATATCCTTAGACTAGCACAGTCACACGAAGCAAATACTTCACAACCATATAACAAAACAGGAATTAAATAAGTTTTAGCGAGCAGCTTACGCACCCTAAGTGGAGTAAAGTATTGTGTCCTCCACAAATTTCTCAACATAGAAAAAGTTCTTCCTGAGGCATAATTTACATGATCCTTCCATGTCAGATTATAATTAAAAATAATCCCAAGATTCTTAGCCGATCTAACAATTTCAACCAGCTGATTATTCAAAAAAATCTCAGGCCGTATTGAAAATTTCATAGATCTAGGAGTTATTACCAAACATTTAGATTTAGTGGGATTGATACAAAGACCGTTCGCACATGCCCAATTATGTACCCGTTTAAGATCCTCATTAAGTCTGGACACACGTTCGTCAATATCATTTCTGTCAGCACTAATGTAAATTTGCACATCATCGGCGTACATATGTACCCTACTAAACAACAAATGCCCAATTAAATCATTAATATAGATTGTGAAAAGAAGTGGACTGAGAATTGAGCCCTGAGGCACTCCCCTAGAGACATGTAAAGGACGTGAAAAATTATTCTTATTATAAACCGATTGTCGGCGATCAGCCAAGTACGATGATAGAAGACACATTGATGTTTGGGAAAAGTTAAATAAGTGTCTCAGCTTCAAACAGAGATTTTCGTGATGGACCATATCAAATGCCTTAGAATTATCAAGTAAAACCAAAAACACAATATTCCCTTGATCCAAGCATTTTCGAATATCCTCTGACACTTCTAACACGGCGGTTGAACAACTGTGTCTAGGCCGAAAGCCTGATTGTCTATCAGTAAGTAGGCCTTTATCGTTTACAAATTCAAAAATCTGTTTGTGAATTAATTTCTCAATATTATTATTTCTCTTATATGCCACTGTTCACAACTTGATGATACAACAACAATTTGTTTAGTTCGCCATTCTTCTTTACACTTCCGTTCGTGTAAGCACCAACAACTGTTCGGTAGATCTTTACAACGGCGATCTTCAAACCATGACTATTTTCTTCACACAAGACTGACTGAATTCTTACTACTTGTTGCCTGCTTTGTCTTGCCTTTTTATATGCCCACGTAAACAGTCTGATGAAGGTTTTTGAAGTCGTACGTTCGCTGTTTCGCTTTCTCGAGAACTCTATCGCGACTTCATTGTTGTTTGTGTATTTTGTTCATATTGTTTGTTGTTGCGTTCGTATAGTCGCCGTAGTCTAGTAGGTAGTGTGTTGGCTTATTAGACGTAAAGCCCGGGTTCGTATCCCAGGTCAGGCATCAAAACGAAATATGAAAAAAAATATTTCTTCGGCGACTGCCTCTCAGCAGATTTCTGGCAAAAACTCTGAGAGTAAATAAAATTGCCATGAAGAGCTTCTCAAAAATCTGTCGTTCGGAGTCGACTTTAAACTGTAGGTCCCGCCACTCATGATAAAATTAACGCACACAACATAAGTGGTGTGAGATGCTAGGTCGAAATCCTGACTGAAGGGTTGTAATGACCAATTATGTATGTATGTTGTTGCGTTCTCGCTTACTTGTCTATCCCCTTTTCTTTCACACTGATGTTGTTGGTTTACTTGTAACAAGTTCGTTGTATTTGTTTGTGTTGCTTTTGCTCATTTTAATGTTAAACGATGTTACACCGTTTCCATTTTCGTAACAATATGTTTTAGGCATTGTAAAAAGCTATCCATTATGTTAATGTAATTTACGATTTCTATGTCGTTTTGGGCATCTGCATTGGGTCAATGATATTCACTATTCAATACGAATTCAATCCATTTATTACGAAAAAATATTAAGTCTAATCCATTCCAACCAAATTTTCGTTCACCTAGCTTATACATACATAGAAGTCGCCGTGGTCTAGTAGGTAGTGTGCTGGCTTATTAGACGAAAGGCCCGAGTTCGAATCCCAGGTCAGACATCAAAACGAAAATATGAAAAATATTTCTTCGGCGACTTCCTCTCAGCAGATTTCTGGCAAAAACTCTGAGAATAAAAATTGCCATGAAAAGCTTCTCAAAAAACCTGTCGTTCGGAGTCGACTTTAAACTGTAGGTCCCGCCACTCATGTATAAAATAAACGCACACAACACGAGTGGTATTAGAAGCTAGGACGTTGTACAATGGGTCAGTTCGACCTCCGGGTACTGTACTTGTCACAGTTGACAAGTACACGTCCTCTAACCTAACCTAACCTAACCTAACCTAGCTTATACATTCCCTGATCGAGTTTACCCTGCATTGAAAACCGCATTATGATTAGCTAAACGAAAATATAGATTAGTTTCTGGTTTAATAATATAGTCAACCAGTCCAGTCCTATGCTCAGGTTAAGAGTCGACCCTGTACCCAAAGGAGTCTGGCCCAGTTTTCCAGTTGTGTACGATTTTTGATTCAGGGATACATTTGGTACTAATACCATTGATATAATTGATATCCTGACCGATCTCAGTATTAACCTTGTATGCTTTCAGATCCCCAACTTTATACTGGTGGTACGGTTTAAGACAACGTGCATTCCAATGTTCTAATTGAACTTGACCTATTAGCAGCGCTTATTCCCGGGCAGCACGTTCTTTATACTCATAGTTCATCTAACTACCATGGCCATCTAACTTTACTCCAATTTATTAAGCACGTGAAATCAATATTTAGCCTGATGAAATATTACGATCTCTTTGTCAAGAAAGTGCGGTTGTTATAGGGCGAGATCTTGGTGTTCCGTATAAATATGCAGATGCCCCGTTTAATCGGGCTCAATGTTAAGTCTCCTCGGACGAGCCTAGTTGAATGCTATGTGAAGAGCATCTTCGCATTCTTCCCTGATTTCTTGCTTTCTTCAGGCAGCTTTAAGTTTGTCATCGATCAGTATCTATAGGAGACCATGTATCATGGTAACCCACAGGAAACCTAATAATATAATCTCACAAAACATTATTCGTCTGCTTTACATCAAATGCACTGAAGTTTATCCACTTATTCCTTAAAATATCGATTCGGTTTATGTAAGGTTAACAGTCGCCGTAGTCTTGTAGGTAGTGCGTGGTCTTATTAGACGTGAAGCCCATGTTCAAACCCCAAGACAGACATCTCCAACAAAACGAAAATATGAAAATATTTCTTCGGCGACTTCCTCTCAGCAGATTTCTGGCAAAAAATTTGAGAGTAAATAAAATTGCCATGAAAAGCTTCTCAAAAAACTGTCGTTCGGAGTCGACTTTAAGCTGTAGGTCCCGCCACTCATGTATAAAATTAACGCACACAACATACATAAGTGGTGCGAGAAGCTAGGTCATCATCCTGACTAAAGGGTTGTAATGACCAATTATGTATGTGTATATACCACATTCTTTAAAATTAATTAATTTTTTCTTTTCAAAAAATATTTTTTGATTATTTAATTGTTCCATTGAGCTATTCCACTCAGATGTAATATCTTTCTTCGACTCTTTTTCTTAATCACGCGGCACTTTAGTCCAAAAAGATTAAAGTTCCAGAGAATCAAACCTATAAGCTGTGATGTCTACGACTAGCTTGTGATGAGGAATTAATTCTATAATTATCTTTGAAAAACAATTATGAGGGAAGTGCTTTAGCATGAAACAAAGATCAAGAAATGATTTTCCACTTTTTGTCATCACTGTCATGATTCCGCAACTACTAAGCGCTGCTTATTATATTAATTTTATTATCTTATTTCGTAATAAACTTCACAGGCACACCTCGTAACATTTAAAAATAAAATGAGAAGAGAAGATAAGTTTATATTCCTCAATAAAAATGAAACTGCTTTCAGTTTCAATGGCTTGTACAGCTTCAAACATTCCATCACTTATAGATGAGTTCTAAAGGACAGGTTAGGTTTAAAAAAATATCCTCTAGAATTGGTTCACAGTAACTTATGGTTCTTTTAAAAATGAAAAAAGTCGTGAAAGGTCGGACTTTCAACGATTGACAAAGAGTAAAAGATTTGAAAAAGAGTAGAGTGTATGGCCATAAACACATACATATGTACCTCACTGTAAGTGCTGCGCAGCTATTCTGGGATTGCTACCTTAGCCAAGCAGCATGAGTATTGATTATTTTTAAAGGCATTAGCGTCAAAGTATAAATAAAATAATGTAAAATAAACATTTAATTACTTCCTTATCAAAGGTGCCTTTATTTCATGCATCTTATTTTACGGAATTCTCGTTACGTGTCGCGCTTTCTTTTTTTTTACCGAAAGTTTTTTGTAACCCTATTTTGAGGTCCCTTGCGATTAATGGTGTTTTCTTTTCTACAAACAAAATGTCACCCTCTTGCAAGGTACATTAAAAAAATTTTTGACCATCCCTGTTGTAATGTCATTTTTTATTTGAGAAGAACATAACACAAATATTAAAAAAGGGTGTACCCTGTGTTTACCACTTATTAAGAAAATGAATGTGGAAATGCCAATTTGTTCAAAGGTGTTGCCAGATCGCTAATTTTTCGACTTCATTTTTTGCACGCTTTTTTTATAACAAAAAAAAAAAATATATTTTAACACTGTTCTAACATTGAATACAATTTTTTATATTGCTGACCATGTAGCTTTAATAATGTAATATTTTCTTAAGATTACTCCACAAAACAATGAAAAAATTAACTTCAAATTGGATAACAATACCAGGCGACTTTTTTTAAATTTCATCTGGTAGCCCTATAAATAAACAAAAGTCATCTGCTTTACAGGGCATTATCAGCACTCTCGATTTATACAGGGCATAAAATGCAATGCCCTCCACCATTGGCAAGTGCGAATTATTTAGAATAAAACATACCACCCTTTTAGAGGGCGAAACATTTTTAAGAAACAAACGCAAAATTGCATTTTGCGTTAATAAAATGCACATTTTTTGGTAGAAAAGAAAACACCATAACTTAATTTGTTAAGGAGAGAATAAGTCCCTTAATCGTTGTAAAAATTGAACGGAATTTAAGAAATTTCAGTAAAAATATCAACCGCCTGGCGTATTATGAGATCTTCATTCGGGCTATTCCGAAGAAGGGACATTCCGTTCATTCTCTGAACATCCATCGGCAGGAATTAGTCCGTTTGTGGGAGGTCTTCCGCGATAGTTATGAAGACCTTCTAGAGAATGCCGAGGACTCCCATATGTCCACAAAGGACGTCAAGACAAAGTAAAGGGTCCGCCAAATAACTTTTTTTTTTTTTTTGAAAATGCTTTAAAAAAAAAACTACTGAATATTTTCTCAAATTTCTTTTTTTATTTGAAAGTACAATCCTTTCGGTTAATAATGGAAAATAATTTCATTCAAATGGCTGCCTCGGCTGGCCATGCAGTAGCCTACACGATCGGTCCAATTTTTAAGCACATTATCGATTGTGTGCAGCTGTATTTCATCAATGGCTTCACAAATATTGTCCTTTAAAGCGTCAATTGTCTCTGGCTTGTCGGCTTAACACTTATCTTTGACGGCACCCCACAAATAATAGTCCAACGGTGTCAAATCGCAGCTCCGAGGTGGCCCAATTATGTCTCTGGACCAAAATACGCACCAAACAGTGACTTGATTTGGGTGCGTCGGCTTTTCAATGTATGCGTGCGTGTTTTCTGTGCCCCAAATGAGACAATTTTGCTTGTTTACATACCCGCCAAGATCAAAATGAGCTTCATCTGAAAAGATGATTTTTTTTTGCCAAAATCGGCATCTTCTGTAAGTCGATCGCAGGCCCACTTAGCAAATCGAAAACGCATAATCATTTATTTTCCATTATTAACCGGAAGGATTGTACTTTCAAATAAAAAAAGAAATTTGAGAAAATATTCAGTAGTTTTTTTTAAAAGCATTTTCAAAAAAAAAAAGTTATTTGGCGGACCCTTTATATGTCAGGATATACTTTATATTTTGAACTGTTGTCATTTCTCGATAGTTTAGTTGATAATTTTAAGTCTGAACCCGCGAATCCTAATGGTACTATCCCCATACACCTTCCCCCGTGTGACACCTAAACATTTTCTGGGGATTATGCGTCCTGGTCAACTTTCAGGGACATGTTCTCAGCCCTTTAAGGGACTAACCCCCACATTGGTAACATTCAGAAGATGTATTATCTTCTACAAAAAACAGAAGGCGAGGCGAGGGATATAATCCGAACTTGCCCTATGACGAATGATGGGTTTGATATTTGGTAGACCGGTACGAAAGCAAGCGAGTACTGGTAAATTCCCAGTTGAAAACCTTATTCAATCTTTCTGTCATTGAAAGAGAATAGGGTCCTGCAATTAAGCGATTGCAGAGGACAATTAATGATTGTATTACTAACTTATACTTGCTCGGAATCATATTCATAATAATCATAATTTTTGCTTTTCTTAATTTATATTTTAAAATTTTAATATTCCAAATTCTAAATATAAATTTAGCTATACTTCCCTTAAGAGATTAGTGTCATTGTAGCAAACAAGAAAAGTACTTTCTGACCATTTATTGTCCTTTTTCCGTTCATACAATTGTTTTCAAAGTTTCCAATCGCCTTCCTTATGCATTTTTCTTGCTTAAGTGTAAATTGGAAAAAATAAAATTAAGGAAAAAAAAGCAGAAAATAATTGTGCAACTCTTTCAATTCAATGTTGAAGCATTTTGCTGAATTTGAATTCTTTGTTGTTGTGTCGCATCCATTCAATGTCAAAATAAATTTTTTTTTTTTTCTTCTTAACAGTTGAAAAGCAAGTTAACATACGAAAGAAATGCTATTACGGCCAACAAAAATAATTTTAAATGAAAAGAGGAATGAGGAATGAGGAAAAAGGAAAGAAAAGAAAAAATTAAAGAAACCACGTCAAGTGAAGACACCATATGGCAGGAACTGCTTATGCCAGTGACGATGGTGATGATGATTATGATGATGACAATAAACGAACTATTGCCAACGGTATTCAAATGGGGAAAAGTGAGGCACAAGGATAGTAAAATTAATTTCACTGATTCTTACTTTAAAACTGAATGCACGCGCATTCATTCCCGAAAGAAAACTAAAAAAGAGAAACTTTCTTACCCACAGATATTGGCATACAAATTCGATTTCATAAAAATGCAACGAATAATAATAAGCGTTGCCATACTCATGCAAATTGATGCATAATTAAAATATAAAATTCTATTATACGCCATTATATGCAACAATATTATACAGTATTCCCTCGATTTACGTCGTAGAATGTTCCGGAGAAAGGCGACGTAAATCGAAACAAAGTAAATCGAATTTCATATTGCTCATACTACAAAGTAGTAGGTTTTTAAACCTTTGACGGACACCAAAATTTTAGGAGGCCTTACCGTGGGACACTTCTGTATCTCTGTTATTTGGCAAGATACGAAAATTCCGACAATTTATGACGTGTATACACGTCGTGTCCCCCCAGAAACCCTTGTTATGACGTCTATAGACGTCAGTGTCCGTCAAAGGGTTAACAAGGAACTTAAAAAAGTTACAGTAATCTTTCGATTTACGTCACAGTTGGTTCCAAAAAAAGGCAACGTAAATCGAATGACAATGCAAATCGAAGTTGAAGGGAACAAAATTTTTGACGAAGTTAATCGAAACAACGTAAATCGAGACGACGTAAATCGAGGGAATACTGTACTGTTGTTATTCTTAATATCTCCTCAACATCTTATTCTTATTATTTGAAACTTTAGAAGAAGAAGTTTCAAACTCTTTTTCTTTTTCCTTTATTTTCCTTTCCTTTATTTTATTTTATTTTATTTTATTTTATTTTATTTTATTTTATTTTATTTTATTTTTTTGTCTTTCTTTTATCTCATATTGCCTTCATTATATTGGTATTATTTCATACTCTACACTTTAGGTGGTGTAGGTTCATACAGTTCAGGGTTAAATTTTCTTAAACAGCAGCGACTCACCTTTAATTATGCCAATCAACACATAGTCACAGGTTATAGAGTAAGTCAGTCCATTATGATTTGATACGTTCCATTATTCTTCCTTGAAGTCGCCGTAGTCTAGTAGGTAGTGTGTTGGCTTATTAGACGTAAAGCCCGGGTTCGTATCCCAGGTCAGGCATCAAAACGAAATATTAAAAAAAAATATTTCTTCGGCGATATCCTCTCAGCAGATTTCTGGCAAAAACTCTGAGAGTAAATAAACCCGCCATGAAAATGTTTCTCAAAAAATCTGTCGTTCGGAGTCGACTTTAAACTGTAGATCCCGCCACTCACGTATAAAATTAACGCACACAACATGAGTGGTGTGAGAAGCTAGACCGTAATCCTGACTGAAGGATTGTAATGGACAATTATGTATGTATGTATGTATTATTCTTCCTGCCATTGATCCATTTTTTGTACTGGCATAAAATTATTTACATACATACATAATTGGTCATTACAACCCTTCAGTCAGTATTATTGACCTAGTTTCTCACACCACTTATGTTGTAAGATGCGGCAAGGAAACGAGTTGCTGCAAGGCGACTATAAAATGGCCAGTGCTATACCTTCACCATTAGACAGTCTACAGCAATCGTCCCCAAGAAGCCCGCACTCTTCAGTCCTAGCTTCTCACACCACTTATGTTGTGTGTGTTAATTATATACATGAGTGGCGGGACCTACAGTTTAAAGTCGACTCCGAACGACAAATTTTATTGAGAAGCTTTTCATGGCAATTTTATTTACTCTCAGAGTTTTTGCCAGAAATCTGCTGAGAGGAAGTCGCCGAAGAAATATTTTTCGTTTTGATGTCTGACCTGGGATTCGAATTCGGGCCTTCAGTCTAATAAGCCAACACACTGCCTACTAGACCACGGCGACTACGCTCTGAATTCATGTGAATAATAATACTACCCTGCTGCTAGACCTCCACTATTCATACGTTTGGAGTTTCGAGAGATCAAAGAAATTATTTTGGAATCAAGCCGACGAAAGCTACTGTTATATTATGTATATAAAATCAGTAATAAACGCTTCACAAAGCAATGAAAATAAATTTGCTTTTAAATATTGTGGATTATTGGATAGCTATACAACAGACCGAAAGTTTGCCACTAATGAATGCTGTTTTGTGAGCACTGGCCAACCTATTGCAGCCGATGTGCCCCAAGGTAGGGTTTTGGGACCAGTTTTATATTAAACGTTTGGGTCAGACATGCCAATAAGTGATCGCATTCACACTTTTTCGTTTGCTGATGATTACTGCAGCGCCTTGGTAAATCTGAAATTCATAGACACTTATTGAGCTCGAAGTGTCAGTAATTAAAACTTTGGTTACAAAATATTCATAAAGATCAGAGATCAGCAATGAATCGTTTTTTCGCTACTCATAAGCACTCATGCAATTTTGAGTATGAGTGAATCAACAGAATTGAAATTCAACTACTCTGATTCATTCGTACTCGCTACAGCATTGATTTATAAGTATAGGTTACAATGAGTATAAGTACAACGTTGACATCAAACTCACAACATTCGAAATGTGTTTGATTCATACGCCTACTTATTCTGATTCATAAATTTAGAGAAATACTTATAATACTTATAAGTGATTCGAGTGGCTCGAATCATTCATCAAAATTTACAGCCTTTGTTATTGTTGCATATACAAACAAAGAAGAAAGGAAAGACAAAGACAACAAGCAAATCATACACCAGTGTTGAAAAATTCAGTACTTTGGTACTTTTTTCAGTACTTTTTCATTTCAAAAATACCGCAGTACCTCCGCAACGCTTTTAGTACTTTTTTTATTATCAAATATTTTATGTCTTATGCGCTTTTCAACTATTAATGCATTAGCAACATGTTCTAGGTAATGCTAAAAGTAGAATTAGGCTTTAGTCCCGGTTAGCCAAACGTGCACGGAACGTACATGCGTTTTTAGAACACGAAAAGCAATGAAAATACTTGCCGAACTGTAATGTTATTTTCGGTAAGCATTTGCATTGCTTTTCTTATGCTAAAAACGAACGTATGTTACATTACGCTCCATCGACGTTTGACTAAACGGGGCTTTTACGTTCCGAATCAGCTGTTTTTGTCTTGTATGTAAGATACACGAATAAATCGTTAGTTTTCCTATTCCATGCCGTATGTGTATTGAATAAAAATAAATAAATAATCTAGTAGGTAGTGTGCTGGCTTACTAAACGTGAGCCCACGGTTCATACCCCATGTCAGACATCTCCATCAAAACGAAATATGAAAAAATATTTCTCCGGCGACTTCCTTCTGGCAAAATCGCTGAGAATAAATAGAATTGCCATGAAAAAGTTTCTCAAAAGGTCCCACTACTCATGTATAAAATTAACACACACAAAATAAGTGGTGTGAGAAGTTAGGTTATATATAAGATTATAATTTGACGACGTAAATCGAAACAACGTTAATCGAGACGACGTAAATCGAAGGATTACTGTAATCCTGATTGAAGGGTTATAATGACCAATATGTATGCATGTATGTATTCTTTTACAAAAGTACCATTTGATGCAAAAAAGTACTCTTTCAGTTATAGTTCAGTACCATTTGAAAATTTCAGTTTTGCAACACTGTCATACACACAATCTTCTTGTGAGTATAGTAGTGTTCGTACGCGAATCATACTTATTTTGTGTTTCGTGTAAATGTTAAGTAGAGACGAGTCGAAGTCAATAACATCATGCGTATTGTTAAGTATGAATACGACGTGTACTTCCACCTTTGAGTATGAGTAGTATGAGTATCATATTAAAATAAGTATGAATGCGTATAAGTATCAGAAATAATAAGTATGACTCGAATCTACTCATCGTTTTGAATACTCGTTGCTGATCTCTGATAAAGATACTTGCAAGAAGTGGACACTCAGGCTCCTACCTCATTAAAAACTAGCTGAGCTTACGAGTACAAGATAGGATTTAAATAATTTTTTTTTTTATTTTATGATACAATAATCAACACAATCTGCCACACAAAGTAAAAATTGAGAAGTTTAATATCGAAAGAAATTCAATAAAATCTTTAGCAGATAAACAAGAGCTTAATTCGCAACAATGCGAAATTTATTGGACATATGCAATTTCTTTACAATATTTTGCCACTAATGTATAATTTTGGATCGACAACATCACCAGTAAGGGGGATTATAGATACAAATTAATTGTGATATCCATTGTGCATCATATCTTCAGAGATATTAAAAAGAGAGAAAGAAATTAATTTTTTAAAAACTACAACATGGTGGTGTCATACAACTTCCTTTACTGTTTCGCTGTTTTTCCTTGCACTCTACCATATTTTTATATTTTGTTTTTTTTTTCTTCTCTTTTTTTGGTTTTAATGGTAAATGGAAACTCAAAGCCACATTTTATTCTTGGAATTGTTCTTTTAATTTATTCTTGTATTTCAAAAATAGTTGAACAATTTTCTTTTATTCCTTATTTCCTTATTAAAATAGTTTCGTTCGTCTGTCGTCTTTTATGATATAAATTAAGCATGTTTTGCATAATAATTGGTTTCATTTTTATTAAACATTTCATTTTATTTCATTTCATTGCATTGCATTGCATTCCATTTTAATTTTTATTCATGAAGACAACATAGCCGAGAGAAGAAAATTGATGCCAGTGCCGATGCGATTGAGTTGATGAAGCTGAAGCGGTTGAAGATGCTGGTCTGATGTTCATGTTCATGACGGTGATTAAAGGAAATTTTAATGAAATTCATAATTTTACTTAACGTTGATGCATTTAATGAATTGCAAATGCATTTAATGAGCTGAACTAAAGAGGAAAAATAACATTTAAAAAAACAAGAAATTCTCAATATAATGCCCCCAATGCCCAGATACATGTAAATTAGTAAATTAACCTCAAATGCTAAGTAAAGCCAGCTAAACAGATTCATTAGGGATATGAACGCCATCTAAGTAGATACATATAAAGCGTGTCTTAGAATTTTTTCACGCTGTAATTATTTTAACATACAACATTTAAGACTACAATTTTAACTATGACCTAAAGAGATAGATTAAATTAAAAGAGAAAGTTCTTAAAATTTGAAGTGTTCAGCAACAGGGTTATAGACTGCAGACGGGAGCCAGATAGGGAATATATTATGGATGGATATCTAACAATCATCCAAGGCACTCAAGAATGTAGCTTTCCATTGTAATTAAGTTACACAAGTATAGTCTAGTCGCTGCAGTCTAGTAGGTGGTGTGTTGGCTTATTAGACGTACGGTGTCCGTTCCAAACCCCAGGTCAAACATTTTCAACACACCGCAATATAAAAAATATAAAAACTCTAAGAGTATAAAAAATTGCTATGAAAAAGTTTCTCAAAAATCTGTCTTTCGGAGTCAACTTTAAACTGTAGGTCCCGCTACTTATGTATAAAATTAACACACACAACATAAATGGTGTGAGGAGCTAGGTCGTAATCCTGACTTAAGGGTTGCAATGACCAATTATGTTATGTACTCGTATGTAATAAACAAATTTAAGGAATGTGTAGCACTATGGTAGATTATTTAAAAAAATTAAATAAGTTTTTATCTAAAAGCACTTGTTTGGTAAAAAGATACGGACTTACTGAATCTCAGATTCTCATAACTGAATAATAATTAGAATAACTTCATATTGGATGCACTGGTAATCTAGTGAGTAGTGTGCTAGACTATTAGCCTAAGAGTCGTGGGTTCGATTACCACCAGATACTCTGCAACAGAACTACACCGTGCATATGGTCGAAGTTACTCAACTCGTAATAGTTAAATATAATTTGTAATTGTATTGCAATTAATAAATAAAATAAATAAAAACTTTATATTGGTTTTATTATTAAATTAGTAGGAGTTTACAGTACAGTTTCTACCATTTAGCAAAAAGTATCGCGAAAAGTTTCAACTTAATGTGTACTAACCAGGATTCAATGTGAAATTTCCGAGTCGGATTTCTATAATATACAGATATCTAATATGCTATTGCTAAGGCACTACTTGGGCAAGCTTCTTTCTCTTCGAGATGTGAAAATCACATGAACACATTTATGTACATTCACCTCAACTCTGCAAAGTTGTAATCCCTTCTCTAACTGACACTTTGTGAGAGAAAGTTAGAATTATAAGTATGAATGCTCAATGGCATGTCCGAAATATACTGCCCTGTAGAGCACTGGCTGGTATTGGCTGGGAGTCGCTCACAAAGTCACTCTTTTTAACTGATAATATAGTTTTCTAATAGCCTCTCTATGATATCATATTAATAGGAATATTCTGTTTTAATTTATGCAATAGTCTTTCATCTATAAAAAGAGCACAGCAGTATTTTTTCTTCTCGAATATTCGATAGTGCTCTTTTGCCTTCTGAAGGCTATATACATATATATCTCATCGGATTTAGTTTGGCATTAGTTTAGACATCAGCAGTTTTTCAAAAAGTTTGTAATAGACTAATGGGTCTTTATGACTCCCGACTTAGGGATCATTTTAACTAGTGTCACTTTCCATTCTTCACAGTACTATTAACGACGTAAAGTGACATTGAAAACAAAGGTAACAATCCTCATGGCTCTGTAAGGCAGCTCTGTAAGCATCTTGTTACTTATTTTATCAATACCAGGAGATTTCTTTGGTTTGGGTTTTACAATAGTAAGTATTTTGCAACTCACAAAACTCAAACCTTAGCGGAAATGAAGGTATATCATCAATAGCTGGCCATTCGGTTGTATTATTGCATATCTGTGGAGTGAACACGAATCGCTGGTGCTTTACAAACAATTTACTTTTTTCAGAATAATTTCGAGCCTAACACACAGAGGAGTCTCGTAAAGGTGGCTTAAATGTATGATGTCTTTTAAGATTCCTGGTAGCACACAACAATGTATAAATTCGACTCCAGAGTAGCATTTGGACATTTCAAATATTTTGCAAAGGAAGCTACAAATTCCAGATGACAGAGGTGCTCTAAATTGTTTTGTGCATTCATAAACGTCATTTTACGTTGCAAAAATTAATATAAACGAATAAAAATAACAATGATTCAACTTTAATTGATACTTTCCAATGCAACTATGTTTTATGAATACCAACACAATGCACTGCATGAATAGGGGATATCTCCTGGGTGCCTTTTCGCTTAAAAGATTGTATATTTAATATACAATATAACAATATAATATAATTCCTAACAGGACAGAGTAGTTAGAGCAGTTACATACATACATACATACATACATACATATGTAACTGGTCAATACAATCCCTCAGTCAGGATTACGACCTAGCTTCTCACACCACTTGTGTTGTGTGTATTAATTTTATACATGACTGGTGCCACCTACAATTTAAAGTCGATTTCGAACGACAGATTTCTGAGAAATTCTTCGTTGCAATTTTATTTATTCTCAGAGTTTTTGCTAGAAATCTGCTGAAAGGAAGTCGCCGAAGAAATATGATTTTCATATTTCGTTTAGTGGGAGATGTCTGAACTGGGGTTTGAACCTGGTCTTCACGTCTAATAAGTCACTACCTACTAGACTACGGCAACTTTTACAGCAGTTATGTACATACATGTTGTGTAGCCTTCTGAGTATACATCAATTCCACATTGTTTCATTAAAGTCTAAATATTTTAAAACAAAATATATTATTGCCTCCAAGATAAGCTTGTCTCAACTATAATTTTTTCTTTCGAATACCTAGTTTTGTAGACAAACTATAGATGCTCTCACTTAAAATAAACAAGATTGCTTTTTGTAGAGCGTATGCGAAGCTTAAATGCTTTAGTATTTGAACTTTCTTATAAAGTATACAACACTAGCTGACCCGGCGAACTTCGTCCCGCCCAAAATTAATTTTTTTATTGCCCAAAACAGGTCACACTATATATTTGCTGTGATACGCTGCATAAAACAGTTATTATATATAAAAATAACTAACTTACTATAAGTGTGTGGATCTATCTATCTAGTTCAAAATTTAATCGAAGTCGGTACGTTATTTAGGTGAGGCATACAAAGAATAACAATAAGAGGTCCGAATCATGGGTAGCGCTAAAGAAGTTGTAGTTGTACTCGCTCCAAAACAAAAACTAGCAGACATACATGTTAGATATGTATGTACATTTGTAGTTATAAACGATCGAATTAGCCGACTTATGGTATCTTTTAAAGGGGGAGGGTTGCCATGCCCATTTTTGGTGAGTTTGTCGATATCGACTCTACGAACTTACCCACCAAATTGCATTCGTCTACGATCACTATGTCCCTAAATATAAGGTTTGCCACGCCTACTTTTTGCTATATCGAATTTTTTTTAAGCCATCTAAACCTGATAAGCTTCCGCCACACGCCGATCAAGCACCTAACGCCTTCAGCAAAACATAAAATAGGCTTATTGCACAAATACAGTTTAAAAAAGAGTGATAGGTAGATATTTATTTACTTTTTTTTTAATATATTTTTTTCACAAAAAGATGTTAGATTTCAGTCGGTATCGGGCTAATTAACGCCACTGCACGCTGATTAACGACCCAACGCCTTCAACGAAACACAGCATAGTGCAGTAGTTCTTGAGTTACTGTGCAAAAACACAAAAAAAAACTAAATATTGCGCCATCTGTCGGACGAACTTCACAGAAACACTCCTCACGCCCCATAGAACATGTATATTAAGTTTGGTCAAAATCGGTTCGTGCGTTCTGGAGTTATAGCGTCAGGAAGGAAAACCCGACTTATTTTTATATAGTAGATTAAACATTACATATTGCCATATTCAGATTAATATTGTCAAATATCCAATGGACTTGCTTTTATATCCATAATTATGTAAGCATACTTTATTTGAAATATTCAAAAATATTTTCTCCTGCAATTTAACTTTATTTAAAAATTATTCAAAATATTTCCCCTAAAAATTAAAAAAACCATATAAACGTGTGCCATTCTGCCATTCATTCATTTGTTCATTCCATTAATGCCACAAAAAGGGTTGACTACTACAACAACAACGGCAACAACAAAAAAAACGTAAAACTCTGTTTTAATCTGTTTAAATAACGTAATAAATTTAAATACAAGAGAGTTAATTGTTTTATAACGTAAGCCCATTAAAATTCAAAATAACTTCATTTCAATTCGTATAGAAAAGGATAATGTTGCCTAATTGCTGAAAACACACAGAACACACAGGGCAGGACGAAAACAGCAGGTTATAATCCAAACAAAAAGAACAAGGCAAGGCAAGAGAACTTAGCTGTCGAGTAAAGAATATACAGACAGGGGCAATATTGAAAGGTTGGGCAAAGGTGAAATATAACTTCGATGAGTGAGTGAAGGTAATAAGTGTAGGATATTTGCATAGACAGACGAATATGTGCCTATAATGGGAATGTTTGATGGTCTATTGCTCTCTATTGTTTTTCATGTAAAGTCGATTGGATGGCGAGTGAGTGTGGATGAGTGTGAGTTTTTTCGTATAGGTATAGTATGTGTATGTATGTAAATGGCATATGTATGTGAGCTGTAAGCTTATTTGATTAAAATTCTAAACACATGAAAACACACTTACAGCAATACATTCACATCCACTACACTACCCTGAAGGAAACATGTCGACAAGTGTCTCCAAGTCACCAGTTTTGTCGACTATATTGGTGACTTTATGGTGACTTTATGGTGACGTTGTGATCGAAGCGTCAACAATTATTTAATTTGCCTTTGATGAGAAAAAAAATTGTCAAATTGTCAAGAAATTATAAACGTTTAATAAAAAAACAATCAATGTTATATAAAAATAGAAGTAGTGAAAATGAGATAATTATAAGTCCAAGTGTGAATTGTGAAAATTTTGTGGAGCCTGAATGTTCTGTGTCGTCTCAAATAGATTTTCCAAAATATAGTTTACGCGAGAAGATAAAAAATTGGTATATTGGAGACAATTGTTAAACAAAATGAAATTGCTTCAAATCTTATGAAATTTTTCCCTATCGACTTTGAAGAAAAACTGAGAGAATTTGATGCTATTTTGAAAACTCATTCAGACCAATACGTAAGTATTTACTTTTATTGTGGAACTACTTCAACGAATAAAATTGCATTTTTTGTTTATATATTGAATAGATTCGATAAATGAAATCACTCCCTGGGGGCAGAACGAAACCTTCATGAAATATTTGGCCAAAATATTATCATGAATTTTAATGTTGATGGCTCTTTTGGCAAAAAGAGGTTGCGCGAATACTCAAATGTTTTTAAAGCCATAATAGGTAATAAATGCTTGTTTGTGTTCTCATAAATAATTGTAATATTTTAATATTTTGTTTCGTTTTTTTAATATCAGATGTAATATCAACTTTCAATGAAAATTCGGACAAAACACTTAGAGCAGCATTTCAGCGCCAAAAGAAAAAATATTTCAAACAAATGGGTCGCAGCAAAACCAAAAATAATGAAAATCGTGATGAAGACAACTCTCCCAAAGACGATTAATAATTTTACTTAATTTTATTAAAATAAAAAAGTTATTTTGATGTTTCTATATAAATAAGTGAGACTGAATTAATAGTACCTTTTTAGTTTTTATATTTAATAAAATATCAAATATTTACAAAAATTGAAATTTTATTGTTGACTTTTACTACAGAAAAGTACCAAAAGTGTAGACTAGAACTGCTAAACTGTACTATTGATTCACTGGTTCCAATGTCTACATGTGGTCCCAAAAGAAGTACCTAGTCAATAGTACTAACGTCAGTAGTAGATTTTCAACGACACGCACATGTTAAATGTCTATAGTAAAAAGCATTGCCTGTCATATAATAAGTCAGTAGTACTGGTGACTGTGTCAATAGTAAGTCAGTACAGTTTCACTATTGACATTTCCTGCAGGGTATGTATTCATATGTACATCATGTATAATTTGCATATATGTGTGTGTGTGTGTGTGAGTCTATTTGATTGGATACAAAATACACAAACGTCACGGTTTACAGTATGCAAAATAAATGACCTGCATTATACGTAAAACCAATACAAATACAAGCCAAATGTTGACCACCAAAATTCAAAACACGAACAGATGGACAGACACAAGGACAGACTGATAGACCACATCATATAAATAAAGAACCTATAACCTTTAGCCAAAAACAACAACTTAACAGCATATTGAGAGAGAGAGACTCACATTTGTGTTACCATTTTGTTTATTTATTATTTTAGTTTTGACAAAACAAAACATAACAAAAATACAAATAAAAACAAACAAAAACAACTTTAACTTCTATGCCACATAAAACAACAAAAAAGCGGAAACCGAAAAACATTTAAAATAACGCCACGAAATAGTATTTGAAAGCTGTTTGAATATCAACATGAAATTGTTGCATACCACAAAGAGTTAAAAGGTCCACCATGCGTGCTTTAGAGGGTATGTAGGTCGATATTAAAAATATATACGAAGTATTTCAACTTTTTTTAGGAATATTTATTGACATTTTTTTATTCCTTTAAATTTTTTTCCTTTTAAAACTGTCTTCATAAATTCAATGGCATTTTTTAAGAGAAATGAAACGAATGAAAACCATTTTCACACACCCAGTTAAAATACTGTATACAACTGTCTACATAATACATAGAATTTAAAGGAATTAATTGAATGTACATTGTACATGTCAGCATTCTTAAGGATCGACTCTGTAATAATTTATATACTAGCTTTTAATATAAGGTGTAGTAAAAATAAATATTTTATTTTTGCTTTAAAATTTAAAGTTTTGGTAAATATATCTAAAATGAATCTGGGTCCCCGGACACTGCCGGGAACCCGGGAAACTGCAGAGCAGACGAGCTAGCCAGGGCTGGCGCACTTCTTCCGGAATCCTCTATAAATAAGGTGGATGAATAAAAATTTGTAACCAAACTCACAGAATCAGTATCGGTGTACGTGACCCATCCTAATGGAAAACAGTTTCATTGTTACGTGGATGGAAATAAAGTAAACGAAAATAAATAAACAGGCAACAACAAAATATACACACCGTACGGTATACAGGAATTTAAGAGAATATTAACAAAAGAAACATTGAAAATAACAATAACAATTCCTTAGAAGGATTGCGAAGTTGTCAGATAGAAAAATAAAAGAGTATAAATAGTGAAAAGAGCAAAGATACCTGTCAGCAGCGTTGCCATTTTTTTATTTTAAAATTTATTATTGGAAAAAAAAACTTTTTTTTACAAAAAAAAAAATTGTTTTCTACAAAAGTCCCAACATTTTTAAAGGAAACATCGGGGCCCGATGCCCTCTGTTGGTGTTTCCTTGCTTCTTTTGCCCGGGGCTAATAAAATATACAATATTTTATTCAAAAATGTAAATATTTCGTGTTATTATTATTGAATTTATTTATTTATTAAAATATATCTTATAAATAAATTTACAAAATATACAAAAGGCGCCGGGTTACTGGACCATATGCCCACTATTTTTGAATTTATTGCAAAAAATTTTAAATTTAATTTTGTCGAAAAAACTTGTTTTGTTAGAAAACAAATTTAATGAAAATTTTTTTGCATCTCAAAAAACTTGGAAAAAAAAGGGAAAACTTGGCAAATGGCAACGCTGCCTGTCAGTGATGAGACGTTAAGCCCACTTCACACGGTAATACTTTACGTACGTAAAGTCTAATGAAAAAGTAAAATGAAATTCCATCCGTATGACAAAAAAGAGAATAAAAGTCGTATGATTTATATTTTTTGCGTTTACATGATCGGTATAAGACAATAACAAAGTAAAATGAAAACAGCTGTTACACTTTTTTTCTATGTGTTTACATAAAAATACATCCCTGATCTAATGCGACTTGCTTGTTTTTTGAATCATTTCAAAAAATGAAGAGAGCCATACGACTGTCAAACTTTTCATCCGTATTTTCTCTCAATGTGTGATGGTTTCATTACATAGTTCGTTTAGACGATCACATCCGTACTCTTCTACACAAAATTTTGACAGATCATATTACTTGTGGGACCGTGTAAAGTAGGCTTTAGTCTGAGATTAATAACCAAGAGTTGTATTAAAAACTGCGCGTTAAGCATAGTGGTATTGAACACCGAATAGTTTAAGAAAGAGAGACTATTGGATGATAAGAATTTAAATAAAATATTATCAGTAAATATGCTATCACATGTATACCTACATATTTATATGTAATATCATAAATATTCCTTAAACTCTGTGCAACGAGAGTTCAAAGTATCTAATACTATTCAGAGAAGAAAGCATTAACACAGCTATGTGTCTTAAATACATAGAATGTTTAAATTCAATGTCTATGCGACATCACTCAATGATCCACTTCATTGATTTCGCAACTTATCAAAATTTCGCATATTAAATTTACGATTTCCTTTAAATTTCCAAGCTACTAAATTTGTGAATGAATCTATTTAAAGTTCTGTGCTTAAGGTAAATACGATAATTGTAATAAAAAAAACAACAACACCAAACAACACATGTAAATTATGTTGAAATATGTATGTACTCATCTTTTATATTCACTTTAAATGCTACGAACATGTGGAGTTTGCATTATTTGAATTCCCAAAAGTGTCAAAGCATTTTTGTTCTTTTACCTTTTTTTTTTTATTGAGGCATTAAACTTCTCACGTACGAACACAGATAAATATTCATACTCACACACGCACCACCTATACATTTATAAAGATCATAGGATTAAAAATAATATATTTATCTGTATTTATTTTCAAATATTACATACATACATATGTACATACATACATTACCACCCACAGTTACATATGGTACATACACATAGACTTAAACCGTATCTCATACATACAAATGTTCGTATTTTGTTCGCCAAATGCGGCGAAAAAAAAGAAAAGAGAAACACTTTCATATTTTTGACATAGAAATGATGAATTTTAATTCCGGTCACTTGAGATTTTTAAAAATTTAAAAAAAGAAAATAAAATTTTAGAAAAAGAAAATATGATGAACTCAATATTTTCCATTTCTTTTCAATTTTCTTTTCTTTTATCCAAAGCCAAAGGTGGCAGATGCCCCAAATTTTTGTCACATCATTTATGTTGTGGGTGTTAGAAAAAATATCGATGGTCTCTCCTCACAGCGGTTATTATGTATTATCAAATACTGTTGGTATAACAGTAAATACTAAAAGTGTTATACAACTTATACCAAAAGATGACCTAAAGGGTCCGCCAAATAACATTTTTTTTTTGTGAAAATGCTTTAAAAAAAACTACTGAATATTTTCTCAAATTTATTTTTTTATTTGAAAGTCCAATCCTTCCTGTTAATAATGGAAAATAATTTCATTCAAATGGCTGCCTCGGCTGGCCATGCAGTAGCCTACACGATCGGTCCAATTTTTAAGCACATTATCGATTGTGTGCAGCTGTTTTTCACCAATGGCTTCACGAATATTGCCCTTTAAAGCATCAATTGTCTCTGGCTTGTCGGCGTAACACTTATCTTTGACGGCACCCCACAAATAATAGTCCAACGGTGTCAAATCGCAGCTCCGAGGAGGCCAAACGACATCAGTTTTGCGGCTGATAATGCGATCTTTAAAAAGAGGGCGCAAAACATCGAATGTATCTTCGGCTGTGTGGCACGTAGCGCCGTCCTGTTGAAACCAAATGTTGCCAATATCCTCCTCTTCAATTTTTCTGAACAAAAATTCGTTCAACATGGCCCGATAACGATCGCCATTGACTGTAGCGGCCACTCCTTGGTCATTTCCGAAGAAAAATGGCCCAATTATGCCTCTGGACCAAAATCCGCACCAAACAGTGACTCGTTTTGGGTGCGTCGGCTTTTCAATGTATGCGTGCGGGTTTTCTGTGACCCAAATGCGACAATTTTGCTTGTTTACATACCCACCAAGATCAAAATGAGCTTCATCTGAAAAGATGATTTTTTTTTTTTGCCAAAATCGGCATCTTCTGTAAGTCGATCGCAAGCCCACTTAGCGAAGCGAAAACGCATTGGATGTAACTATATTCGTTCAGCGAAAGGATAAAACTAATTATCTGTCAAATCAAATCTAATTATCTGTCAAAATAATGGCGGACCCGATACAAATCGTTGTTAACGACAATGACGCCAACGTATACTTCACGGTGGTGCGGCTTCACACATTTTTGTACAAAACAAAAAAAAAAGAATGGTGCTACGTCGCTTAAAATTGACACTAAACATACCATTTTATTGTTTAATATGGCGACCACCGTCAATGCAATTTAAACAAATTGTATCTATCAAATTTATCATAGCCCAGTAAAAGTCATCAAAGAAGTAATTCAAAAAGTAATTGTCAAAACAAATATTTTCTGCCACCAAAATGCCACAGTGGCTCGTGGAACAAAATTTCAAAATCAAAATCAGTCTGGTGACATTAAATTCAAAATTAAAGAAATTCATTCTATCTGCAATTGGAGATATGATACCGTGAGAAAATTCTATTACAGCCATGGTAAGACCTTTGCAGACGTTGTGTGTGGTACTCTACGGTACTAGGCTGTTGTTCTCGAAAACATATAGCCTCTTATAGTGTTCTGATGCTGTGAAGAATTATTCTGTTTCAGCGAAAAAATAATTGCCTACAATTTACAATTTCAATTGTCTTCAAATTATTGGTGTAGACTATGAATAGCTTTAGGACTAACAAACCCGTTTGATGTGAGTTATGCTTACGGTGACCATTATTTCCATGAGAAAAAAGCAGAAAATATATAAAATTGAAAAATAAAAAGAAATTAATTTCTTATAATTAACATTTTATATAAAGATTTTTAAAATACAGACATAAATAAATAAATAATATACACAAACTTAAATTTATACATATACATACATACATATGGATATACTTACCCATCAAATATATTGGCAAGCGTTTTGTAAATTAATGTTGCAGCAAGCTTGCATAAATAAGAGTTTTGCGAACGTCGTTGGCAATTTGCTTGCAAATGCAAGTGTTTTGAGAATGTCATTGACAATTTGCTTGCAAATGCAAGTGTTTCATAAATTTAAGCAAAACGTGTCATTCTCGCCGTCAAAAATTGTGCTAATAAGTTGTGTTAATAAATTGTGTTAAATTTTTGTTAAAGTTGTTGATTAAGTGCGTTTGATTCTTTTAATTATCTTGTGCTATTAAAAAAGGTAATTATCTACTTATTTAATGTCTGCAGCAAAAAAGGAGAAAAGTGTTTTGCGCAGCAGCACCGAAATTTTTGAGCATCTATGGAACGTTGCGGCTGCAAGTTCTGTAAGTACCCAGAGTGAATTTGTGGAACAGGAGGTTGTGCCTGGAGCACAAAATAATTTAGATTCCTTGTTGCCAAACGAAGATTATATTTCTGAACACGAGAAAAACAATACTGGAAGATATAGATAAATTTTCCTTGCTGGTAAGAATTTAAATTTGAAATGTCCGGTGACTGTACACTGAAGTCGATTTTATTTCTATTTTTAGAAGGCAGATCTAAAAAGATTGTCAAATTCTAATTCGAGAAAATTTGTTACGAAAGTGTGGCAGAAAATCATGACTGACAACGTTGCTGAGAGCTTTTCCTGGCGAGGAACTGCAGATAAGAAGTGCATTACTAAAATACTAAGTACATATTAATGATTTTTTAAATGAAACAACAATGAAGTTCCTATAATCATATTTTAACTTAATATTTTTCTATATATTAAGAAAAAAAATTTATTATTAAAAATGATTTTTTAAATGTATCAATAAAAAAACATATCCAAAACAAAGTAAATATTTAAAACGCTTACTAATTTCATTAAAAATACGTGTTTTTTAAGTATTTTCAAAACGTGTTTTTTAAGCATTTAGAAAACGTCTAATCAAGTTACTTAAAAAACATGTTTTGCAATCGTCTTTTTAACGCTTATAAAGTTGGGTGCTTTTCGATTATAAACCCCTTGCTTTAATGCCTTTTGTAAAGGTCACAGCAGCGTTTTATCAGTGTTTTGCTTACATTTGAACGCTTGCAAAACGCTTATTTTTGTATGTAAATGCTGGCTGGGTATGTGTATAAATTTACTTCTGATATTTCTCTACAGAATGTATTTTTTTAAAGTATAGGGCCTGTTTGATGAAAATGTTTTAAATTCCGAAGAGTCCATTTCAAAATTACATTTTATGATCAAAAGAGATTCTAAAGTTTCTAGTCCCATTTGGAATTTTTCGGAAGACCAAATATTGTTAGATATTGAAAAAACTCTTTCTGTTGGTGCGTTAGACGCTGGCAAAGCCAATGAAAAATCTACTAATTTCAGGATGTTTTTATATGGAATATTTTTCGTTTCAAAAATTTTTAAAATCTCAACCCAGTTTTTATCGGGTTTTATTTTTAATGCTGATTGTTTCCATATTTCTATTTGTTCAGCATTTCCATAAATTTTTACATATGTTAGTAAATTCATCAAAAATTTCGTTATTATTTATATTTAAATCATTTCTAATTTCTGTTACCTTTATTAACGACTTTTCAACTGAAGACCAAGATGGAATTGCATCTAATAATATCCAAGCAAGTCCCTCAATTTCTTTAAAAGATTCATTACATTGGTTCAGATAACTAATACAGGTTCTGTAAAAGGTTTTAAATTTTTCCTCAAACAATTTTGTACGTTAAATCGTAACAATACTTCATTGTGACGTTCTATTAACTTTGATTTAAATTCTTTTAATATTATAGCCGCTTCAGGCATTGAAATATGTTGACTTTCTAAACGCAGTATATATTTATGGAATACACTAGCTTGTCTTAAGTAATACCCAAGACATAGCAAAAGGATCATTAAAAGAATTAAACAATATTGTTGGGCATTTTGCTTGTTTAAGAAAGTACTCTTTCGTTTTTACCGAATTGGTGAAAAAAGTGGACAAAAGCGGACATTTTGGAAAATAAATACTTTTTAGGAGTTACGTGTGGTAAAATAGTGGACAAATAGCGGACGCAAAAAAAATAGCGGACAGGAGGTTAAAATAGCGGACTGTCCGCTATAATAGTGGACGGATGGTCACCGTAGTTATGCTGGTAAAATAAGCAGAATTCAGGAAAATTTTTTTCGATTTCTTGTTATCATTTAGAAGGTGATTCGATGACGACTACCTTCATCTTTATTGGCAAAAAAAAACTGGAAAAATCAATTCCGGAAACATTCTGGTTTCTGCAAACTTTTCTCAAGCAAATTATGCTGACTATAAAATGGATAAAAATTGTACAAATAAACTCTCCGAATTTCATTTGGGTCAGTATCGATGAATGTGACCCGTTCTAATGAAAATCAGTTACACTATTACTCGGGAGGCAATAAACATGAGGAAAACAAACAAACAGGCGACAAAAAGAGATACATATGTAGAAAATGTGGGTTATGCTGAGAATGCAGTCTGCATTGCTGCAAAGGAGAATTGGCCACCAATGAATTACTTGAGGATCTGCTTTTGGAACACAAAAGGTATTCTTGCTGAAAAACAAATTATCATAATGATAGTATCCGAGACACATTTCAAATCAAGGAGTGTTTTCAAATTTTCGACTACACTTTATATGGTTGTAATGAACCTCAAGGTAGAACATGTACAGGTTCAGATACCATCCCATGAACATAATGATCATAATTTTTTAACTAACCAACCAACAAACATCTGGATTAAAGGTTTTAACCAAAATCGTTTCTGGATTTTTGAAAAGCAATGTAAAAGTTTCTATAACTTCTTAGAACTAACTTTTCTGGCACTAACGATGTTACAGCACCAACCGATCTCAAAAACCACGATGGAAAGTAATAGATTTTTTTCTGTTAAATGTTGCTGCCAAAATCTCAAGAACAACATTTATTATAAAATATTTGGTAGCGCTCAACTATGTAGGTATCGTAAAAAGGATGTTACATATTAGCCTACATTGCAAAACTTCACCAGTGTTTGGGAAACAAATTATGTCGATTCCTACCTTAAAACTGTTCTTTCCTCAGTTTGTGGATTGCGTATCGCTATTATGTTGAAAACACATGTCGTTGATCTTTAGATCTTTCATTCACCTATAGTGCTTGCCTATAACTGATCAACGTCGTCCTCAAAGAGATATGGATATCGATGACCGCACCTGCCCAAAATCCACACAGAAATGGACTCAGATGATTTTTCGACAAAAATTAGACTGCTACAGAGTCTATTCAGTGAACACACATGTTTTGACAAAACAAACTAATTAAGCGACAACTAATTTGTCAATTATAATGTTAACAAGATTAATTATTAGGATTTTAATTATTTAGGATTTAATCGTAATTGTCATTTCAATTTTACATACATAATTGGTCATTACAACCCTTCAGTCAGGATTTCGACCTAGCTTCTCACACAAATAATGATGCGAACAATTATGGCGAATATTTTGACAGTTTCAGACAGTGAATGTACTTGCGCGTCTATTACAAAAAATCAACTCTTAAATTCCTTCATAAGAACCTAAGTAAAGAAAACATTAGAGGTAAATTAAAACCAGACTTAAAAAGGTGGGGTATTAGGATCATAATAAATTGTAGAAAAAGTCCAGTAAAGAAGTTTTACTCAGTTGTTTGTTTCTAGTGGCCGTATTTGAAATATTTACTCGCAAGTAATCATCTGAAGTTCTATCTGTACCACGTCTATTTCAAAAGAAATCCTTATTACTTTCTGTACAAGCATCGAGAATTTCACAATTGTCTCGGCCTCTCCACTTAGCGTGTCTTATTCTTTGTGTTGTTATTCGTTGGCGATTTTTTTTTTTTTTTATTTATTTTAAAAATCGAATCTTCACCTTTGTGAAATAACGATTTGTGTATCAAATCTTAAAGCTAAAAACCGTTAATCAGTCCCGCCAATGCTGGACGTGAAATTGTTATATTGCTGATTTTGATTGGGTTTCCGGTTTTGCGGATGACTTTATATCAGGTCTGTAGTAACTCTTCTTTTTAATCGGATATGTCTTCCACTACCTAAGATTGCACGACCCAGGGGATTTGGGTGAATTTCAAGCTTACTCAAGTAATTCACAGCATACTTTGCGATTTCGTCCTTAACCAAGGGTACATTTAGATCTTTATGGATGTTTGAATTTTTTAGGTACCAAGGGGCATTTGTTATAGTTCTCAAAATTTTGTTTTGCTGCCTTTGAATGCGTTCAACATTTGTCTTTGAGGCAGTACCCCATAGCTGAGCACCATAGCTCCAGATTGGCTTCAAGATAGAGTTGTAGATAAGGAGCTTGCAATCCAAGTTTAGCACTGAATTTCTTCCAATAAGCCAATTTAACTGGATCATTTTTAGTTTAAGTTGCGTCATTTTGGCTTCTATATGGGGCTTCCAGGTAAGACGGCGGTCAAGATGAATACCTAAGTACTTTACGTCTGCTCGTTGGGGAATTTTTTTATTATTAATGAACACTTTTGGACAAGATTTTTTGCGTAGTGTGAACGTAACGTGGGTACACTTGTTTTCGTTAACCTTCATTCTCCACAACTTCAGCCATGACTCCAACTCTACTACATGGTTTTGCAGATGCCGAGTTGCTTGTTGCGGGTTTTCATTAATGCTTAAAAAAGCTGTATCATCTGCAAAAGTGGAGATATGAATATTTCTACATGTTGGCATATCGGAAGTATAAATTAGGTATAATATTGGCCCCAAAACACTGCCCTGTGGCACTCGTTGGCGATTGAAAGTGAAAAGCCATTCAGGAAATTTAATTAATCATTACTTTTCAATTTTTATTTAAATTAAAATTATCCATTTTCTCTGCATATACGTAAGTAGATACATACATACCAACAATATATTGGAATATTGAATATGAAGCCAATAAACGTTTAAAAATAATACAAATTTTTCATAATATTATAGGAAAGTAGCGATATTTGTTGTCATTTCACAAAAAATACGACCAACGTCAGTAAGAGCATGCATCGTGATCAAAGGTTGTGATATGAAAAAAAGAACACTTTTACCTGATGTCTCAAATCACAGATGCTTCTCTTTATTAATAAAATTGAAATCTATCACACACAAACACACACCGCGTTATTTTTAATAATTATGTCGTCTGCATACTTTTGCTCTCATTTATAAAGCACTACTGCAGATTCAAATTATTCGACTATGCTGCGATGATACTTTATAACCTCAATTTTTGAAAATACTACAACAGCTATTACTCCTGCCTTATATATTCTTTTTTAATTTTGTCTCCCTTTTGAGCATGTATTTGAAATTTTTGTTCGCTGCACTTTACACACACACATACTATATTTATTCGATATGCACACGTACATATGTACATATCATATGAGTTGTAATATTTTTAATTAATGATTTTAATTATGCTCATAATAACGGTACAATATATCATACAAATGCAAGATGTGACTTCTATCTATGTGTTAGTATACATACATCCATATATCTCTGTAATTATATCTAGTATTTCATCAGTAACTTTACCGCAAACATACGAAGTTACATGTGAATACCATATGAGAAGTATATGATGATATGCACAAGTAAAAATAAATTCCTACACAAAGTTGATTTTAGAAAATTATGAATGTTTCTCAAATTTAGGTTATTCATGGTAAAATAATTCGTTATTCATTGAAAAATTATTCCTTATAAATGCCACATAATGTCATAAATTCTCAAATAAATTTTCAAATTTACTCTACTTTGAGATTGCATGTACAAATTTACGTAAAGATGATCACTCACTGCACAGAAATTCAATCTAAATAAACTACAAATAAACTGTTAATAACACGGTGCGACAGTGAAAATACACCCGCGTAACTACATAGTCCATGTTGTTCAGTTAGTTGAGTAGAACTCAAAAATACCTTTTTTATATTTCTCGAACCCTCCAAACTTTTTTTATTTGACAAAAACTGTTTTTTTAGACTTTCCGCGCAAATTTCTGTATTACTCAAACATTTCTGACCCGATTTCTAAAATTTCCAAATCTTGTTGGAAAGGGGAGAGATGGACCTTTAAAAGGGTATACATATATCTATTATTATTATAAGAAAAAACGGCTTAACTTTGCTAGACGGGACTGCTTTGGTCAAAAGAGCAGTGGGCCAAAGTTTTGTGAAGCGAAGAATCAAAGTTTAACATATTTGGCTCTGATGGGTTAAATTACATTCGTCGGCCCCTAAACCGGAGATATTCACAACAATTCTGTAAATAAACAACATTCTGTACCATCAGAGCCGAATAAGTTAAACCTTATTTCGTCGATCCACCATACTGTGGCCCACTGCTCTTTTGACCAATGCAGATACCGTTTGGCAAAGTCAAGCCGCTTTTTCTTTTTAACCTTACTTATAAGTGGCTTCTTGGTTGGTCTTCAAGCTAATTAATTTGCCTCTCTTAATCGATTTCTGGCTGTGTGGACGCCAATAGAAACCCCTCATTGGTCGTTTGCATAATTAGTAACATCTACTACCGTTTTCCGATGATCAATTTTTACTATTTTTACCTTTTGACGGTCTTGGCGAGCAGTAGATTTACGAGGTCGATCACTTCCTATTTCTTTCCACGTTATTTGTTTAACGACATCGCGATGAAATCCGACAAACCGTTGATTTGTTGATATTGATGAGCAACTTCATTCATTGATTTGCCTTCTTCCAGAGCCCTTATAATGGCAAATTTGCTATCTGCTGACAGCTGTTTCTATTTTAAAATTCACAATTTGCAAAGTCTTCATTAAACTTTTATTTTAATTACTCTAGTTGATCTCCTTTTAACTTTAACACATTGCGTTGCATTTTTTTTTCTCGCTAAATTTTTTCACTTTTTTTATAAATCGAAAAAAATTAAGTAGAAAGAGAAGCAAACAACGCTTAATGATACTTTTTATTAAAATTTAAACATCAACGAATAAAAAAAACAAAAATGGAGTGGAATTGGATAACGTTATAAGTTTCGAGCCTCGATTGAATATCATACGAAATAGCGTTGCATTTTTTTTTCTCGCTACTGTACCATAGTTAGTAACAATACTTCATTACTGATAGTTTTTCTATGCTTCTTACCATTACTAATATAAACAATCATCTTTCACTCTAAAAACATGGTCAGCTTGAAACTAAAATCAATTTAAACTTTTTTTTTTTTTTTTTTTGACGGCTTCTTTTGCATCTCATGTAGAGTGACTGTATCAATATTTACGTAACGTATCCTATTGTTTCTTTATTTTCTTTCGTTGTAATACAAAACTACAAAAAAACAACAAATAAAATACGAAAAAATAATAGAAAGAATATCAAAAGACTTGTAAGAGAATAGAATGTCAATGAAAAAAAAAAAACGAAAAAAGAATAAAAAAAATTCATAAAGAATGGCATAAAATACGCACTCACCTTTCCATTGTGATTTGAGATGGTGATACAAAGTGAAAGACTTTCTTTTCAGGTCCGTTAAACTGTCGGTATCAAGACAATGTTGGCTGCTGCTGCTGCGTTTGCTAACAAGGATTCCGATGCTGTTGTTGTTATTTAGCGATAAAGCACGACCACAAATTAGAAATGAAGGTATTTTAATAACAATACATGCATGTATGTATGTATGTATGTGTGTGAATATATTATACACGTGAGTTTATTTATGTATTTCTTATACTGTCTGTTTGGCTTTGTTTTTTTTTTTCCTTTTTATTGTGTATTATTATTATATGCTATGTGTTGCGGTTCTCACACACTCTCACATCTTTATGTATAAACTGACTGACTCATACATGATGCTGTGTAGGTGTAGTGAAAAGCATATCGCTATATATTCCTTTAACCGGAAGTTGGCTTCTTATTTGCCGTTCCTTGTCACACGCGCGCACTTTAAAAGTTATACTAACGGTATACAAGAATTTACTTTTTGCCTTTGTTTTTCTTACCGTATTTTTTCTTTTTATTTTTTTATTGTTTCACCTTAACTCCTGTTATTATTGTGAGATATTTTTCTTGTTTCATTTACGTTGTGAGTACAAAAAAAAATCCGTTTTCAAAATCTAACATCACACACAAAAATAATAGACTTGTGGCAAGTGCCAAAAACGTTTGCTTCTTTCGTTCTGAGGTTGAATCTTATTTTTCTCACTCTATTCAGCCAGTTTCTATGTTGAAAATTACAATTTGCTCATCTCCTCTCTCTTCTTTCCCTTCTCAAGTATCCATAGAAATTGTATTTCTTTTGGAAATTTTTTTTTTTTTACATTTTCTTTCTGTATTTTTTATCATGTATTTTGTTACACTTTCCCTTCATCGATTCATTGTCCTCCATTCACTTACACATACACTCAAACTCAACACTTGTGTGACTGTGCATTTATTGTCATTTTAACATTTCGTCCTTGGGCCATAAACTAAGACCACACGAACAGCAGCAGTAGCAAGCAGCAGCGTTAATATGGTTGTAGTAGTAGCGGTAGTACCAGTAGTACAGTAGCAGTATGTGAGTGTTTGCTATTCTGCTTCTTCTTTCTTTCTGTTTCTTTCCTATTAAGTGCTATTGTTGTAGATGGCAGTAGCACTAGTATATAGTAGATAGGTATTATCCCAAATAACTGAAAAGAAAAACCACAAAAAACGATAGAAAAAAAAAAAGTGAAAATATTTTATAATGGTTTTCCACCGCATAAAAGGTGTATGAATTTGACAGAGATGCACCATGGGATTTGGCATTTCTTGTTGTAAAGAAAAAAAAAATAAGCAAAACACGTTAATAAATATGGAAAATTCTTTAGGAAAGTATTTGTTTATAAAAAAAAAAAAAATCAAAAACAAAAAACAACTTCGCCTGTCGTTGTTGTACATTTGTACAAATTATGAGAAGAGAATCTATTTTTGGAAGTTTTCCAAACAGAATTTTCAGCATTCTTCTTCGGTATTTTTCTCTAAGCAATTTAGTTTATAAATTAATAATGTTTTCTTATTATTTAAACTGAAAACAAACAACTTTTTGACAATTTATGTGAATATTTCATTAACACAGCGGCTTATGGAAGTCATATTTCAATTACAAACTTAAAGCAACAACAACATAGTGGAAACACGGCTTGATGGACAGACATAAAGTATGTTTATTGGCTTAAAATATTAAAGTTTTGAGACAATAATTTAAGAACGTTAATTAGGCAACTGCTGCTATCCTTGGAGACAAATTTGGATCTGTTTCAATCAAAATTAAAAAAATGAGAAAAAGAGTTCATACAACGCGCTTAAAAATTAAGATTCCTCTGCTGGCTTGCGTTCAAAGTTTCCAGATTTGGAACGTAACAATATTAGCATTTTTTAAATACAAATATTTAAAATGTCGATTTTCTGTTACCCAGTTTCATCATCAAATCTATTGATTTTCGGTATAGCTGAGACGTTATCTGACATACGTTTAATGTCGTTTTTGATAATATGTATCCTCTCTGAGCGATCAGTTGACTTCAGGACAGAATGTTTGGTTATGAACTCTATTTTTTAAATTGGATAATCTTCTAAAAGAAGTCGCCGTAGTCTAGTAGGTAGTGTGTTGGCTTATTAGACGTAAAGCCAGGGTTCGAGCCCCAGGCCAGACATCAAACACAAAATACAAAAAAAGTATTTCTTCGGCGATTTCCTCTCAGCAGATTTCTGGCAAAAACTCTGAGAATAAATAAAATTGCCATGAAAAGTTTCTCAAAAAAATCTGTCGTTCGGAGTCGACTTTAAACTATAGGTCCCGCCACTTATGTATAAAATTAACACACACAACATAATTGGTGTGAGAAACTAGGTCAATAATCCTGACTGAAGGGTTGTATAGTGTGAAGATCTGGGCGATGGTGGACTTGCTAGGTCTGAAGCCGCACTGATAAGGTCCAATCAGTGTTTTGACGAGTGGCTTCAGTCGTTCACACAATACGCCTGTAAGAACCTTATATGCGATAGGGAGAAGGCTTATACCCCTGTAGTTGGCGCATATCGTAGGGTCGCCCTTTTTCAGGACAGGACTAATAAAGTGCATGCACTGTTGCTAATAAAATTCAAAAATTACATATTTAAGCACATTTATTTTTAAAATTTTCACATGTCAAGTCTAAAAATACAACGTTTATTCAGGTTTTCATCCCATAGTGCAAGGATGAGTAATGCTAAACACATGCAAACATACTAACATTAATGAGAATATCTAAGAAATATAATGTTTGTCTATCCGTCCAATTTTTTTTTTTTGGCTAAAATAAGAATTTTTTTCGTTTCTTAAGCTTGAAAAAATACTCATTTACTTGTACAAAGAACTTAAATTAAATGTTCAAACGTCAATTTCATTTGAACAACATATTCTTTTCGTTAAGACTCTTCGCAACACGTGCGTTGTTGTATTTATGGCGTTATGGACAACGATAATGTACTGTAAAGGAATTTTTAAAACAAAACATAAAACGTTAAAAGAAATTAAAAGTTTTCGAAACATTTTATATTTAAAATAAACAACACCAATATGTATGCCCTTATACATACAATATTCTACTGTCATACATATATGTATGTACATTTATATATATATAAGTACATATGTATATATGGTATACATAGGCATGTATGGGTATGGGCGTAGGTATTGAAAGAACCCAATGTCTATTTGGGTCTGCTGCCACAATTTTATGCTTTCTTTCGTTATTGTTTTTTCTTTGTTTTTCTATTAATTTTAGTTTCTTTTCTTATTTATTTACTTTGGCCAGACCTTTCTTGTTTGCGGCAACCTTGAAGTTTAACCCTCCACTGTTCAGGGTTATAAAATTCAAATTCAAAATAGCAACGATGTAGAAAGCAGTTTAAATGTTTGCCAATAATCCTAATATATGTATATTATAAATCTTTCTGTAAGTCTGTTTTTTTGTTGGTTTGTTTGTTAGCCAATCACGCCTGAACGCCTGGACCGATTTTCTTGAAATTTGGGATATAGATCGAGCTTTTGTCTGTGCAGGTTATAGGCTATAAATCTTGACCGAAATGGGAGAAAAAATGGGACAAAGGGAGAAAAAATGGGCAAAAATTAGTACTTTTATGCATAAATGCTGTATTTTATCTGTTTTAAAGGTAATTTTTTACGATTTAGCTTGGTTAAGTTTCCCAAATAGCTATTGGAGGTGTTCCGTTTCTAAATTTGAACCAAAAGGGATCCAAAAAGGGGGAAGGGGCCAAAAACGGGCAAATTGAGTGCATAGCCAATCACGCCTGAACGCCTGGACCGATTTTCTTGAAATTTGGGATATAGATCGAGCTTTTGTCGGTGCAGGTTATCTGCCGGGGAAGGTTTATAAGTTGGTATGACCAATTTCCGACAGGTGGCGCCACTGAAAATTACTAAAAATGATTTAAATCGTAAACTGTGGATTTGATCATGTTATGATTTTTAGCAAAGTTGTTGCGCATGAGCCGACGAAGGTTTCTAAGTTGGTATGACCAATATCCGACAGGTGGCGCCACTGAAAATTACAAAATATGAATGAAATCGTAAACTGTGTATTTGATCATGATATGATCTTTAGCAAAGTTGTTGGGGATGAGTCGACGGGATTTCTAAGTTGGTGCGATTAATTTCCGATAGATGGCGCCACTGAAAATTATTCAAAATGAATGACAAGTAATTGGTCGATCTACACCTCAAGCACGGAAGAAAAGAGCATTACGAGCCTCAGAATCAGACTAGCAACGAGCATTGAGACTGGAAAATCTTCGAGTACATGCCGCTGAGACCCGTTCGAGAGAAGTGAGATTAGAAAATGAACGAATGCGTATTACTCAGGCCCGTTCGTCTGAATCATCTGGACAACGGGAAACAAATTCAATAAAATGATTCAAAATTAATTGGATATTTGTGTAATGTCTTTTCTTCAAATTTATTTTAGTTGGTGGAGCAGCAACGCGCGCAGGGTACAGCTAGTATTAAATACTTTGTTTAGTATGAGTAGGAATATGTACATACATACATACATACTTGAACACACACTAAATGATAAACAAAAGCTCCAAAAACAAAACAATGCAGTTGTTCACGTGATCAACGAATAAGTAAACATATAGCAACAAAAACAACAGTGCTTGTTTACAAGATCGATGAATAAACAAAAATATAGCAACGTCTGCGTATAAAAGAAATATACCAGAAAGACAAACATACAAAACAACAACAACTCTGCCTGGACGAAAGTAAATAAGATACACGAACAACAAAAATGGAAACAAGTTGTTTACATTTTTGGATTGTTCCCGAAGGTCGTCATCATCCTTCAAGGGCATTCATCACACTGTTGATCCAGTGATATAAAAGGCAAGATAAAGCAAGCAACGAGGATTCAGTTAGAATTCAGTCAGTCGTGTATGAAGACACGTGATTCTCGGAGTTAAGTTAGTCGTGTGGCGACGTCGCGTTGAATGGAGTGAGAATTCACCAGTGGTGTGTGAAGATACGAGATCGAGTTATAATTCAGTCAGACTTGTGTGCAGACAAGTTGCGTGAAGAAAACAGTTGTTAGTATTGTGCTTACAAAAAAGGTTGTGAGCAAAAAAGAATAACTAACAAGTGTTGTTGCTTACAAAAAAATGTTGTAAGCAGAGAAATATCACGAACAAGCACATATTGGGAAAGTTATCATTGTATACGTAGAATAAGTTCGAACAGTGGCACAAAAGTTGTGCAGAAAATAAAGAATTAATTAAAAAATCAACACAGATTTATTTTTTTTTTATTTGCAATCTACGAACTCATATTTTTAACGTTTTTAAAAGGTAAAAACGTAACAATATGTACGTTGAATCACAAATAAACATCATTTGACGAGTACAGTTGAAGTTTATACTTGAACTGAATTTTTTACGGAAATCGAGTAAAACTCGATAATTATGAATGTCATCGGATTACACGCTGCATCATCGTTCAGGATATAAATTCCTGTTGAATTTGAATTTGGTATGTAATAATACTATGGAATCTGCTAAAATAACTAACATGACCGGGCCAAGGTATTTCGACTGTCAGCATGACATATTACTTGGCCTCAAAAGTTCACTTTTGCAATACACCGAATATGACAATACTTGATAGAGAATCTTGAATGGGTTCAATTAAAATTTTTGGGACAAATGTCCGAAATTCATTCATGCATAGACTTTCGGCGGAATATTGTGTTTTCAGTTCACTTTTGCGATACACCGGATACGACAATACCGGATAGGAAATCTTGAATGGGTTCAGATAAACTTTTCGATAGCTGGACTATTCTCACCAACGGGTCTAACATGGAGACAGGTACGTGTCCAGGACGCTGCATTTTTGAGACAAATATCAGGAATTCATTCATATACGCTTCCGGCGGAATGTTGTGTTTTCAGGCGGAGATTCTGGGAGTGGTTAAGGCCACTGAACTAGTTAAGAAAGAGCTCAAGAGTTATAATCCGATGTCGGCACCAATGTCCCCCGGGGGTCGAACTTATTCGGCTTTTTACACACATAGGACACGAACATCAACAATGTTCATTAAAAAGAGCATAAAAATGCATTCAGTTGCTTGTCAGCTTTCAGTGAAGCAGGTTCTTGTCGCTTCTTTTTGAAATTTTTTTGTGTATCAATTGTACACCCAAAGAAAAATTTAATTAAAATGTGAAGAAAAACTGGAAAACAAATTTTATATAATTATGTACTAACAATTTTCCTCTGGGTTATACACATGCTTCTCACAAATACACTCACATTTTTATCATGTTCTCTTTGTGCCGACGTCTGATTATAATTTATAATCATAATGTAAGATAACATTAAAGGCTTTGAGAGAACATGACTCGGAGAGGAAATGTTTTTCGGTTGCATTTAATCTGAGAGTTGAAGTCGCCGTAATCTAGTAGGTAGTGTGTTGGCTTATTAGACGTAAGGCCACGGTTTATACCCCAGGTCAGACATCAAAAATGAAAATATGAAAAAATATTTCTTCGGCGGCTTCCTCTCAGCAGATTTCTGGCAAAAACTCTGAGAGTAAATAAAATTGCAATGAAAAATTTCTCAAAAAAAATTTGTCGGAGTCGACTTTAAACTGTAGGTCTCGCCACTCATGTATAAAATTAACGGACACAACATAAGTAATTTGAGAAACTAGGTCGTAATCCAGACTGAAGGGTTGTAATGATCAATCATGTATGTATGTATGCAGCGCTGCCGTTTTGGTTATTTTTAACCAAATTTGGTTATTTTTTTTCTAATGTGTAAATGTGTATTTTTTCTTCATTTTGGTTATTTTTTATTATCGTTAATACAGCAATGTTATGTTCCTACCTGGTTTAAGGATACTTATACCGGATAGGGCACAATGGAATGGTGGGATACTCCAGGGGCAGAGTGGTATACCCATCTTCACAGATGGGTCTAAGTTAGGTGGATGTACAGGTGCTGGGGTTTTCTGTATGGAACTCGGTCTTGAACTCCACTTCAGGTTGAATGATGACTGCAGCGTTTTTCAGGCGGAGAATTTCGCAATATTGAAGGCTATTGAGGTCATAGCTGGTGGCCCATCATCGGATTCGGAATCTTACATGATCTTCGTTGACAGTCAGGCTGCCCTTAGGGCCATTGCGTCGGTCTGGTGCAAATCACGGCTCGTTCGCGAGTGCAAAGAGTCGTTGAGGACTTTTGGACCAGACCGTATCCGTCTATGCTGGGTTCCGGGTCATAGCGGAATACTGGGCAATGAGACGGCGGATGCCCTCGATAGGTTAGGTTCACTTTCAGGGGGCGATTTAATAGTTGGTCCTGACCCCCCAGTCTGCCACCTCTACGGCCTTATCAATGGATGGGTCAGGGAGGAAGAGCAGAGGCGCTGGGGGAACGGATCGGGTTGTTCTGTCTCTAGATGTCTATGGCCTGCTGTGGACAGTAAGAGAACAGATTGGCTGCTGGGCTTGGTTAAGGCCAGCTTAAGATTGATTGTCGGTTTTATCACGGGGCACTGCGAGATTAGGATCCCAGATCCCAGCCGGACTATTGCAGGGCATGTTGCGATGAAGAGGAGTTAGAGACTATCGAACACCTCCTCTGTAACTGCTCAGCCATTGGTAGGTTGAGGTTGAGGACCCTTGGCAGGGCCTTCTTTGTGAGCTTGAATTCTGTGTCGAGAGCCGACATCAAGGCTCTCCACAGATTCATTAGTAGCTTGGACTGGTTGAGAGGTGCTAGGGCTTCATAAATGTAGTCGCGCTCTCCCCCTTTTTTGTTTGTGTCTGTTTTCTTTCTGTGTGATTTCTCCGCTTCCTTAATTTATTATTTGTAGTTTAACTACACAGAAAAAAATAAAATTTTTGTATTAAACCTTAAATTTGTTAAAAACAAATACATTTATATAAAAAAAAATTTTGGTTATTTTTCTCCTTATTTGGTTATTTTTTATTTTAATTTTGGTTATAAAATTTTTTGGTCTTGGCAACGCTGTATGTATGTATTCTTACATATGGTTTACGTATTCCTGGTGATGATCGGATCTAAAAAATTTTATTATTTTCAATTTGTAAGATTTAAACACTTCTTGTTACAATTTGAAATTGCACCAGAATTGATTGACTTGTTAAACGAGAAACTGTGATTCAAACTCCAGCTGAGACATTTTGAACAAAACGATTTCCTCTCAGCAGTCTTCTAGCAAAAACTCAAAGCGTAAATAATATTAGAAATTATAGTTTTTCAAATCTATCGTACGGACGGATTCGACGTTAAAGCTGTAGATCTCGCCAATCATGGAAAAAATTAAAATACACAACATGGGTGCTGTGAGAAGTTAGGTTGCAATCCTTATTAACCTTCCTATACCCCCATGTTGGTCTGTGAGACCGATTTTTTTATTATTGCAATTTTTCTTGTAAAAAAAATATTGCCAGTAAGTTGATATCACTGATAGCATCGTTATTCGTAATAAGCTTCGATTTTGATTCAAAATAATTTTTTTGAATAAATACCAATAATACTATTATCGGTCTCACAGGCCGTGCGCGGGTATTGGTGTTTCACTTTTTGACGCGGGTATAGGAAGGTTAAAGCTTGATAATGATCAATTAAGTAAATCAGGTTACAAATGCAATGGATTACGATTACGGTTTATTCATTCCCGGTGTTGATCGAGTGAAATAATTTCACTTTTTAATTTTTAAAATTTCAATTTGAAATTGAAGGTTTCGTTAAACATAATAAATTACAATAGAGATGCAATCTCTTCAGATACTTGTACTGTACTCGATATGGTACATCATGCTATCAAAATGAAAAATTTCGATTAATTTCCTTCGATATCCTATGGAGTACTTAGACTCCCGAAGTATTAGCGTGATTCCTAGCAATTAACAGAAACTGAAGCTGTTCTAATTTACAGTATTCCCTCGATTTACGTCGTAGAATGTTCCGGAAAAAGGCGACGTAAATCGAATTTCAAATAACTCATACTATCAGATGCTCTTATTTATGCACATTTTCCAAAAAAAAAAAAAAAAACTAAAATAATTCAATTTTTATTCTGTATAGCTAAGTACATACATACATAAATATAGATGGATTTTTGATTTGTTATAAAAATTTATTTCATATGTTGTTCACAAAAAGTTTAATAAAAAACAAAAAATTATCCATTAGCACTTAAATATTTATTTTTTTTTCAAAACTCTATATTTTATTCAAATTGTAGTTACACACAAATATTGAATTTTTTTTAAAGAGGGAATTCCCCTGATTTTGTTTATAAACAACAGAGGCGACGTAAATCGAATGACGACGCAAATCGAAGTTGAAGGGAACAAAATTTTTGACGACATTAATCGAAACAACGTAAATCGAGACGACGTAAATCGAGGGAATACGTAGTTATTGAAAAAGAGATGAACGAATTTAAAATTTAGTTTTATAATGTCTTTGCAATTATTTGCTCTTGATTACTCTTTAATTTTTTGTCTTCTATAAAATTGTAAGATTTTTAATTTTAACCCTTAAAACCTATAAAAATGAAAACAACAAATTCTTCTACAAACACAGAAAAAACACTTATAAAGCAACGAAACAAATTCAAGAGAAAATAGTTACATAAACTACATATTTTATCAAATTTTTGGAAGAACAAAATCTTTTTTTTCAATAACCGGAAACTAAATAAACATGCCCATCTTTGCCTCATACTGCTATTTTGGTCTATAAAACCCAACTCGGTTGACAACACTTTTAATTGTATTTTAAAACCCTCTTTTATAAGTTGTCCTTTTTTAATGTATAAATACATATGTATAGTATGTATGTATGTGCGTTTTTATAATCTTTTCCCAGCTAGCAATTGGGAGATTGTTTTTAAAAAAATCACCTTGCTGAGTCTTTTTAGAGTACTTTTGGTGATCAAAAACTTTACTATCATATAATTACATATATTATTACATTAAAAACAATTTTTGAGATACTATCATAAGATATTTCAACATATATTAACTAAGGTTAAACGGGTAAAAAGACTGTAGATTAGTAGGAGGAGGAACATATTTGTAGGAAAAAGAAAGTAAAAACCTACAGTAGAAGATTAAAAATACAAAAGAAGGTGGAAAGAAATCAATTGACAAATACTAATATGTACAATCTATAATTATATAAATTGGTTAGTCATTGTCAGCCAGATTTCTTAAATGAACAAATCTTGACTGTCTGCATTTATTATTAAATGACAGTGTCAAATTCTCTAACAAGACAGGTATGATTTTCTGTCTTGACATGATGTGAAGTTGGCGTGTTGAGTAATCCCTAGGTAAATTATATATTATTTTCAAATTCTTGTTCTGAATGATTTGTAAACGTCTTTTATGCGTTTCAGCACATTTATACCAGATAGGGCAAGCATATGTTAGAATTGGCCTAATGCACATATTATAAAGCAAGAGTTTGTTTTTAAGATTTAATTTACTCTTACGACCCAATAGCGGATAAAGAGCCCTGCCACACTTAATAGCCTTTATACATACGTTATTCAAATGTTCTCTAAACAATAGTTTGCGATCAAGAGTAACGCCCAGATATTTTACAGAATTGGATAAATTAATCAAGTGACCCTGAAATGTGAATGGACGAGTGGGAGTTCTCCTTGGAGAGTTATTAAACGGAAAGATGATAGCCTGTGACTTGTCCTCATTAATCTTGATTTTCCACTTGTGGAAATATCTGTTTACAGACTCTAACACTCTTTGCAATCGCCTAACAATTGCGTTAGCAACCTTTCCTCTACAAATGAACGCACTATCGTCAGCGTAAAAAGCTACATCAATTCCACTAAGAGACCTGAAATCTGAAATATATAACGAATAAAGCAGGGGTGAGAGGACAGATCCTTGAGGTACTCCAGCTGGAATACACTTTTCACTCGATAAGGAACCATCGACATCCACTGTGAAGCTCCTATCAGTCAAAAAATTCTTTATAAGTTTCACCAGATATAAAGGAAACTGCATTCTGTGAAGCTTATAAACAACACCAGCGTGCCAGATTGAGTCAAATGCTCTCTCAATGTCTAAAAATAGGACTCCAGTGGAGTACCGCATCCGTTTGTTATGTTGTATCATACCAACCACCCTTTTGAGTTGATGGACCGTGGAATGTGTCTGTCTGAAACCATATTGACAATTGTGAATTAGATCATTCTCATCTACATAGGATTTTAGTCTTGTAAGGACAATTTTCTCAAATAATTTGCCAAGAGAACTAAGCAGACTAATGGGGCGATAACTACTTGGTAATTTTGGATCCCTTCCAATTTTTGGAATTGGTATGACTCTTGCCCTTTTAAAGTGTTGTGAGAAAAAGGAATTTAGAATACAAAAATTAAATAACTTAACTATGAAGTTCAGGGCTGATGTTGGAAGTTTTTTTTAATAATACATTCTGGATCCCATCCATTCCAGGAGATTTATTATTCTTTAGAACATTTATGTTAAAAACTACTTCATCCATGTCCGTCAATGCATAAGAAATATCTCCATTATCAGTACCATCAAGTGAGTTTACGACTGAATACACTTTTGCGTCAATTGGGCCGCTTAGATTACTAATGCTCAGCAAGTACATTAGCCTTATCTGAATTCAAAGTAACTACATTAACGCCATCAAGCAAGGATCTGATATGTTTGTTGGAACCCTTCATTATCTTCGATAATTTCCAGAATTTTCTGCTACCAACTGGCAAACTTGTGAGCAAATTAGACCAATTCTCATTTCTGGTATTTCTAATATGAATGCCGATTAATTTGTTTAACTCTTTTATTATAGCTCCCAGAGTGATCTTGATATTAGGGTCTGTACATCTCTGAAATTGTCTTCTATACTTATTTCTTGTAGAAATCATATGCTTACACAATGGAGAACGTGTGGTATAGTTTCGATACTAACATTCACCAAAATTTGAGTAAATTCGTCAAACAATTTTCAATATTAGACTCAGTTATTCAAAATTGATCAAAAACTTATTAGTCAGTTACACGATTAAAAAAGGACTCAAAAATGATTCGCGCCAATGAGTAAAATGAGTTCGATTTAAAATACAATAAAAAATTGTATAGCAATTAGAAATTAATCATCCAGACGTTTGAAGTGTGACTATTATTTCCGTTATTTATTATTATATTCTACTTATACTGAAAATTGAAAAACGCTTAAACAAAACATGCAGGTGTTTGAAAAGTGATTGCAATTACGCATTTTATGATCATATTTTGCGCAGATAGATGATTAAACACTGCTTTCTTTATATCCTCTCTGTATAAATTTTCATTTATGTAAAAGATGGCTATGATATAAAGTACAATTTTGTTTTGAATAGAAAATTTTTCTTTGTTTTTTAACGAAAAAAAATATTTGTTTTAAATAAACTTTGATGTCTGATGTACATACATAACGAATATAATAAACATTGAAATACGACTAATAAATGACTCAAATTATAATCATAAATGACGCAAAAAGGTGTCCAAATTAGTACAAACATGACTAGTGTTGGGAATCCCGGGATCCCGGGGTCCCGAAATCCCGGGATCCCGCAGTTTTTAACAATTCCAAATTCCCGGGATTGAGCACTTAATCCCGGGATTTGACTTTTTAAGCCACAATGAAAAAAATCTTATATTAGAACTCTCACTGAAACGTCTTTATTTATTAAGAAATTGTATACCAAAGGCATTAATAGACATAGGTCCACCTGAAGGTGAATATTTTGCTTTATCCAAAGATGAGATTAATATGGTATCCGCAATCATTAGTGCTCTTGTCCGAGTTAAAGCAACAGTTGACGCCCTTTGCCGTCGGGATGCTAATCTGTTCACAGCCGATGTTGCCATAACGTTTATGTTAAAAAAAACTTAAAGATGCTAACAACGTTATAAGTCAAAAACTATATTCAGCCCTCATCCTTCGCATGCAACAAAGGAGAACAGATATCAGTGGGGTACTTTAGTATCTGCACAATGGTAGAACAAATGTTCAGTCCGAATCCGAAACAGAGTTCGTAACGGTTCCTTCTTCCATACAATGTCGCAAATTAATAGTTGAGTTACTCGAAAGACTAAATGCTTCAAGTTCAGCTACATCACTTCTAATAGCTTCTGAGTCAGAAGTTACACCTTCCGATTCAGATAAGGCACCTTTCGAAATTATTTCAGATTCTTCTGAGCTTCCATCTGAATCTCTTTCTTGTTCTCTTGAAGAACCCTTAAATATTTCAGACGAGCTCAATGAAGCTATTAAAAAAGCACATTTACCGAGGATAGCAATTCGATGTGAGACGTTGTCTGTAAAAGTTCAGAGAGAAATGCTCTTGTTTGAAAATGGAGAAACACGTGGTGACTTATTGCAAAGAGCATACGATTTTTTAATGACTATTAAGCTAGCCAGTGTAGAGTCTGAACGTGCTTTTTCTGCAGCTGGATTTTTCGCAACTAAAATAAGAACTCGTTTGAGCGATGAAACTTTGGATGTTCTGTGCTTCCTCAAAACGTATTTTAAAAATAATAAAAAATAATAACATATCGCACTTGATCAACAAAAGTGTATATATGTATCTATAAAAACAATTAACTCTTTATAATTAATTTAAAAATGTGTAAAATTAAAAATAAAATTAATTTTCTTATAATTTAATAAATTCTTTCTTATAAACCAATTTTTGGATGTGTCATGTTATTAATTTTATTGAAATAATATGTTAATATCTTTCAAGAACAAATTTTTTAAAATCCCGGGATCCCGAGACTAGGTAAATGAAATCCCGAGATCCCGGGATTGAAAATATAGAGCGGGATTGCCAACTCTAAACATGACTGATAAATGACAATAAAAGGACTCCTAAACATACTAATAAATTACTCATAAAAGACTCATATGCGATTAAACGATGACTGAAAGACGACTCGAAAAAGAATCATAAACGAAGTTAAATAAGACTAATAAATGATCAGAAAGTGATTCGAAAATGATTATAAAGCTACTAGAAAAAGGATCGAAAATTACTCTAAAATAATATAGAAAATGACTCATAAGTGACTTTTTAAGAAGAGTCGCTCGTAGTCACTTTTTTCTCCCGACGAAAGAGTCTTTTATGATCAGAAAATGAGCGCATATTCGAGCTTTTTAATCGTGCAGAAGAATCAAAAAAAACTCGAATTTGATTAAAAATTTTCAAAAATGCTGGCTTGGTTATAGTATATGTATATGGTATATGTACATATATATGTATATAAGTGTGGATGTATGTGTTTGTTTTATTTTATATTTAAATTAAACATTAAAAATATGGTTTTTGTTTAGTTTACGGATTTGGTTTTGGTTTTAATTATTTTGTGTTTGTATCTCTTTTTTTATTTTGTTTTTTTTTTTTCTTAGTTTTTAAAGTCAACTCGTTTTTTTATGTCCTGATGTTGTACCCAGCTCTGGTCTCGTCTATTTTGGTATGCCGCCCATTTCAGTTCTAATATCTTTAGATTTAGTCGTATATCATGCCATATGCCTCATGCCTCATGCCTGATGCCTGATGGCCTCTGCCTGTATCACGTAATTCATTTAATGTTTAATGAACGAATAAATGAATAGATGTGTCCTCTTTTAAAAATATGTATTACCGAAAGGAAAACATAAAAACAAAACCAAAAACCAAAATGTTTATTCAATTTTTATTCTATTTTTTTCTCTTTTATTATTTTAAAGATAAACAAGTATGCATGTACATACGTACATACATACTTACATACGTATGTAAGCAAGAAATTGTATTTGTTTTTACTTTTTCGGAAGAATTAAATTATTTACCAAACATAGTTTATTTGCCAAGACAATAATTCATTATTGCCATGTGTCTTTTGGTTTTAAAGAGCCATTATTCATTTCGAAGCGCTTATCTTTTTCTCACAGATTTTATTTGAGCTTTTATTTAAAACTTATGCTTAAAAGAAAAATATAAAATAAAAAAAACATTTGATTTTTAAATGTTTTGGATTAAACACTGTGTAATATTGTACTGAATAATGGCCTTCAAAGCCCAGTTTCTTATCGAAATTTAAATTCTACAATATACGACTGAGAAATGTGATTCACTTTTTCGCTTGCCCACATCAATGGCATTTCGCCATAATTTTATATAAAATTATCCAGAGCTACGTATTTGTAATTTCAAGGTTTTAATAATTTTAGATTAAAAAAATTAAATTGAAGAAAGAAAATAAAAAGTAATCCACTAGCGTACTTGACGGCTAAGCGGTATCAGAAATCATGGTATTAGTCGAAACATTTACAATAAACGAATTCATTCATCAAAAGAATTTATAAATATGCCAACACAGCGTAATTTAATTGTGGTAAGCGCTTTACCAGATCTGTAAACAATGAATTTTTAAGTAAAAATTACTTTTTTTTTCAAATTAAAATGACAATATGTGATCGAATCTTAAATCTGAGAAAATCTATTTATGAATGATCATCACCAGAAATCCTAATATATATTATAAATCTTTCTGTAAGTCTGTTTGTTTGTTTGTTTGTTTGTTGGTTTGTTTGTTAGCCAATCACGCCTGAACGCCTGGACCGATTTTCTTGAAATTTGGGATATAGATCGAGCCACTGCCGGTGCAGGTTATAGGCTATAAATCTTTTCAAAATTTTGACCCAAATGGGACAAAGGGAGAAAAAATGGACAAAAATTAGTACTTTTATGCATAAAATCTGTATTTTATCTGTTTTATAGGTAATTTTTTACGATTTAGCTTGGTTAAGTTTCCCAAATAGTTATTGGAGGTGTTCCGTTTCAAAAGTTGAACCAAAAGGGGTCCAAAAATGGGGAAAGGGGCGAAAAACGGGCAAATTGGGTGCATTTATATTTAGGACTTAGAGTATTCAAAAAAATGGGTTGTTTGTTAAATCGGTTTCCGAATAATTTGAAAAATTGCATTTTTTAAGAAACCGGTTTCAAAACCGATTTCGAAACCGATAAACCGGTTTTTTATTTATTGTTATTTTTAATGCAAAAATGACCCAATAATAATTTTTTTTAATTTTTTAAACTAATCCAAACTACATAACCCGCGCAACGCCGGGTACAATCTGCTAGTCTCTAAGAATAAATAAATAGCTGTTACAAAATCATTCCACTTAATTCTCTTCAAACCTAAATTGCTTATTAAGCTCTATGTGTGACTTTTCTTTCCGATGTACAATATAAACAAACAACGTACAATATAAATAATCTAATTGTCCCTTGAACTGTGTGTCTATCTCGATATATTCCCACCATAGATGGTGAAGCAATATTACATTGGGGCAACTAGGCTTGAACCTCGTAAATGACGAACCAGTCACAATTTAGAAGTAAGGAACGGACGAATTGGATTAATCAAATTTAACAAATGCATTAAGTGTAAATGCATTTGTAGTCGCCGTAGTCTAGTAGGTAGTGTGTTGGCTTATTAGACGTAAAGCCCGGGTTCGTATCCCAGGTCAGGCATCACAACAAATATGAAAACAAATATTTCTTCGGCGACTGAATCTCAGCAGATTTCTGGCAAAATCTCTGAGAGTAAATAAAATTGCCATAAAGAGCTTCTCAAAAATCTGTCGTTCGGAGTCGACTTTAAACTGTAGGTCCCGCCACTCGTGTATAAAAGTAACGCACACTACATAAGTGGTGTGAGAAGCTAGGTCGATGAAGGGTTGTAATGGACAATTATGTATGTATGTAGTGAACCAGAAACTTTTTACTTTTAGTTCAAGCCTTTGAACGCTTGTATATGGAAAGTGTTGTCACGAATAAAAATTTTTAATTTTTTGGTTTGTGATGAAATTATTTATTTTTTTTTTTAATTTCTATTTTACTTCAGAGCATTCTTTACCAGATTAATAACTTTTGACAATCACTAACTGAGACTTAAAGAAGTTCTAACGTATGTATGTAGAATTTATTGTCGAATGTGATAAATGCAAAAAATTTATATTTGACAAAAATGTATTTCCTGAAACATCAAACTTATTGAACCTGAATGAATGATTCGATTAAGAAAGACAACATAATTTGCTTAAAAATGGTATGACAGAAGACAACCGACAACGATCATTTAAAACATTCTCTTGACAACTAAACATTGTTGATTGCCAACTGGCTAAGCAACTGAGGTTCGGTTGCTCTTCATGCTACACCAGTATGGCACTGGTTTTAGGAAGTTTCCATTATTGTCAACATTTCTTGAAATTTTTCCTTTTAATTAAAGTAAGTTTGATTTGTTACTATCATATATTGTTCTTGGTACAAGCGTCCTTAAAAATTATTCCAAGCATATAATTATTAGCCTCGTACAAAAATAAAATTCTAATAAACTTCAATACGCATACGCATACATACACATAAATAAATAAATAAATAATTAAAAACACTGAAGTATTGGGTTATAAATAACAACCATTTGATACGGTCATATAGTATCCATCGATATGGTAAAATGTGAATGAACAGTAATAAACAATAAACCAGTGATTCCTTTTTTTTTTTTTTTTTCGTTTTGCTATTCTTTCACCCTCATTCAGAATTCACTCGTGTAACTTGTCTACCATACATGAGCTGACATGCTCTAACATATATTGTATGTATGTATATATGAATATATAGGGTCCGGCAAATAACTTTTTTTTTTTGAAAATGCTTTAAAAAAAAACTACTAAATATTTTCTCAAATTTCTTTTTTTATTTGAAAGTACAATCCTTCCGGTTAATAATGGAAAATAATTTCATTCAAATGGCTGCCTCGGCTGGCCATGCAGTAGCCTACATGATCGGTCCAAAAACATTGCGCAAAACATCGAGTGTAGCTTCGGCTGTGTGGCATGTAGCGCCGTCCTGTTGAAACCAAATGTTGCCAATATCCTCCTCTTCAATTTTTGTGAACAAAAATTCGTTCAACATGGCCCGATAAATATCGCCGTTGACTGTAACGGCCACTCCTTGCTCATTTTCGAAGAAAAATGGCCCAATTATGCCTCTGGACCAAAATCCGCACCAAACAGTGACTCGTTTTGGGTGCGTCGGCTTTTCAATGTATGCGTGCGGGTTTTCTGTGCCCCAAATGCGACAATTTTGCTTGTTTACATACCCGCCAAGATCAAAATGAGCTTCATCTGAAAAGATGATTTTTTTTCCCAAAATCGGCATCTTCTGTAAGTCGATCGCAGGCCCACTTAGCAAAGCGAAAACGCATTGGATGGATCATTGGATGCAACCATATGCGTTCAGCGGAAGGATAAAACTAATTATCTGTCAAATCAGACATGAGCTAAGTGTTACCATTCACGAAATAAGCACTAGTGGAAAAAAAAACCTTAGATGGCGGACCCGATAGATGTGTATTATGCAAGTTGTAAGTGCTTGTAATTTATGCATCTCATCGTCGTTAATAATAATTTGCATAAATTTGTAATTTTTGTAACGTAGAATTTCTACAATATGTACATACGAATAACTATGATACTTTATTTGCACTTGTATTAGTGAGCCATGAATCGATGAGATGTACTTGAATGTTGTACAACGTGTATAAGTGGCAAGAAATAGCAATAATCGATAATAATGGCTTGACGAAATGTTGCAATGATATTCACAAACACACACTCTTACACAACACATGAAGCTTAGCTTCAAGTTAACAGTGGGCGATAGATTGCTTATATAGCTTAGCTGTTATATAGCTTAGTCCCTAACGAACTAATTTTCAACATCAGTCCTCACCAATGAATGCCGACAATTTCTCAATGAAATTACGAATTATTCAAAACTCTCTTACTTTTATATGGGTCCCGCAATAAAAGAATATCATTGGAAATTACAATCCCGATAAACTAGTCAGAGTTGGTATGGTGCTCGCAATTTTGAACATGTTACAGGGCATAGGTATTCCGATTGCCTCAAGGAATCTTAATTTCGTTGGCAGTATTTCTAGCCTCTGTTGGACGTGTACGAATAAGAACTGAACCGAGACAACAGCGGCTCTCTCTGGCCATTGTCGCACAGAGGGGCATTTTGTCTGAAAACCTGGCCAAAATTAATAGAAGTGTTTTATGAGTTAATGGCTGGAATTTTTTAATAGTTTTAGTGATAGTTAGGCCCAAGGATGAACTCAACTGATTTTAGTTCAAATCGGTCCATGATTTCGCCTAGCCCCCATACAAATTCCCCTCGAAATTGCACTTATTTACACATAATTATGGTAATTATGCAACAATCATGATAAAATTTAGCATGGATCAGTTCTGTATACTAAGAAATCATGGTGTAAAGTTTGGTGAAAATCGGATAACATTTGACCCTAGTCCACATATAAAGTCCCCTTTAGAAATTCACGTTTACGCTTATAAACGGCTTAAAAACATCGGTATCGTGATGAAATTCGGTATGAACGTGTATTTTGTACATCTAAATCATATTAATTAATTTTGTTATGGTCGGTCCAAAATTGCCCCTAGGTCCAAAATAGGGCCCCTTAAGAAAATATGTTTAGCAATTATAATTAGCTTCAACATTTTATTACCTCGATGAAATTCGACATGAACATGTTTAATATGAATGTGAATCATTCTACATGATTTTATTATGATCGGATCATAAGTGCCCCTAGGTACCACATACGGTCCATTAAGAAAATCAAACATACATCTCATATTGTTATAATAGTCGAATTAAGTTTTTAATGTTCTATGATAATTAATATTTATTTATAATATTTATTTTACATTATTTAATAAATAACTTAAAAATACTTGAAAAGTGAAACTAAATACAATCGTTAAAATCGTTACCATTTTCATCATTTCAATGTCAGGAAGGAGTAATTTAATAGTATCTGATGAAAATGCTTTTCTATTCCTTCGCGATTTTTGTGTACTGCAGCTTATAAAAGGGTCACTGCTTAAAAGTAACCTATCAACCGAGCTCAACATTACACTGTTATGTCGTTATTTCCACACGATTATGGCGTTATTGCACTTGGGTCTCATTCTATTGAGAAATAAGGCCATATGGCTTTATTGCCTATGACTCTATTACACTGCGTCTATTTTTTTTTAATTTTTCAAAAAAAAAGTAAAATTTTCAAAAAATCGCCAAAAATAATTGCGCATATTTGCGCAAACTTTTTTTCTTTGTTCCTGAATGTAGAGAGTTCATATTTTCTTGTGGTGTTTAACATTAAACTACTAAAAACTACTTTCACCTTTAAAATCCTTATCTTTTTTTAGGGAGGGTAAAAAATGCGAAATTTTTATTATTTTTAAATTTTGAACGAATAATTTTAACATAAATATATGAGATATATATATATATAAAAAAAAAACTGAAAGTAGCAGTTGCTCATACCTTTCAAATAAAAAAAAATTAAATATAAAACCTCTATTCGTTTAGCCACAAAAAAATATCATATAAACCTATTAAAATTTCAAAAAAACACCAAAAACGCATTTAATTTTCTTCACTTTCCTGACTTTGACTTAGTCTCAAACGTACAAATCTCAACTTAAAGTCGTGAAAATTCACTATATAATGCAGAATTCATATAATGCAGAATTTCTTTAAATTCATTTTTGCCTTTTTGGCCAGGTTTTCAGGCAAAATGCCCCTCTGTGTGACGTCTTGATAGGTGTGCCGAAAGACTTCGCATTCATTTAAATGGCTGCTGCAGGCGCTATGGGTCTGAGGAGGTGGAGGAAACGACTACCTTTCACTTCATATGTCATTGGCCTGTTGTTGGCCTAAGAAGACGGAGGTGTTTGTCATTTTCTGACATCCTTTATCGAGCTCAAATACAATGCTTACCTATGTTGATTTCAAATATTTGTTTCCAAATATTTGAATATAATCAACTTGAGCCGCTCATACTCCTTTCGGGCGAAAATTTTAATTTTCTTATATTCCTGCTTCTAAATCTTCACATATCGACCAGAGATCAGCAATGAATCGTATTTTCGCTACTCATAAGTACTCATGAAATTTTGAGTATGAATGAGTCAGTATTGAAATTCAACTACTCTGATTCATTCGTACTCGCTACAACATTGATTTATTTATAAGTATAGGTTGCAATGAGTATGAGTACAACGTTGACATCAAACTCACAACATTCGAGTCATTGTTTGATTCATACGCCTACTCATTCAGATTCATAAATTTTGAAGAATATTTATAATACTTAAAAATGATTCGAGTCACTCGAATCATTCATCAAAATTTACAGTATTAGTTATTGTTGCATTTACAAAAGAAGAGAAAAGAAAAGACAAAGACAGCAAGCAAAGCACACACACAACCTTCTAGCGAGTATTGTGGTGTTCGTACTCGAATCATACTTATTTTGTGCTTCGTGTATAATTTGAGTCATGGAGAGTCGAAATCAAAAACATCGTGCGTATTGTTAAGTATGAGTACGATGAGTATTTCTAACTTTGAATATGAGTAGTATGAGTATGATATTAAAATAAGTATGAATGCGTATAAGTATCTGAAATTATAAGTATGACTCGAATCTACTCATCGTTTTGAATACTCTTTGCTGATCTCTGATATCGACCCATTTTAAGTGTTTCATACACACATACATAAATACTCGTAATAGGTCATTATAACCCTTCAGTCAGGATTACGACCTAGCTTCTCACACCACTTATGTTGTGTGGTTTAATGTTATCGATAAGTGGAGGGACCTACAGTTTAAAGTCGACTCCGTACAAAAAATTTTTGAGTAACTTTTCTTGGCAATTTTATTTTACTTTTTGCCAGAATCAGCTGAGAGGAAGTCGCCAAAGAAATTCCTTTTTTTGCATATTTCGTTTTATTTGAGATGTCGGACCTGGGGTTTGAACCGAGGCATCACGTCTAATAAGATAATACACAACCTGCTAGACTCCAGCGACTTCATAAGTGTTTAATGTGCGCAATAAATTCTTAATATCGGTGATTACCTTACATTTATGACGAATGTTACCACAGTTAACTTTATATTTTCCTAATATGTATTATAGTAGTCCCTCTTTGCGACTTTTTTTTTGGTTTCGAATGAATTTTTAACATATATTTTCATCCTCTAACTTAAATAATCACAATTTTCAATTTCATATCCTTCCTAAGTAATCAAATAATGTTCATAATGTTTAAAGTTAAAAGTATTTGAAGTTTGTAATTGAAATAACAATCAAAAAAACTAAATTCTTAATTAATTTTCATGCAATTTAAAGTGAACAATAATTATAAAAAATAAATCAATTAGAAAATTTAATAAATTATCGTCACTTTTGATGCATGTGTATATCAATTTTGAATAAACAAGAACAACAAGGTTAAGGTTTCCATAACAATGCTTGCTTCCATCTTTCATAAATCATTATTTTTTTGTTTTTAACAATTATTCATATTTTGAAAATTTATTTATCATTTGAAATCAGAAATTGCCATACGATGTTAGATGATATCAATATTCCCTGAATCACAAGTCCATTAATTGTTCGGGGAATTGAAATAAAAAGGCAAACAACCAAAAAAAAATTCAATTGAAAAATGCCATGTTGTTGCTATTGTAATACACAACAAAAACATATACATACACATGTATGTATCAAAGGGATATATTTATTGGTACAACACAACCCAATTAGTTTCTCATTTATGATACTCATACATACATAAGTATGTGCACACATCCATGCATGGTAATCGTTTTGAAATTAATTGAAATCCAGTCAGCAGCGTGGGTGTTGGATTTTTGCTTCTCACTAATACCGCTTCAAATTCGTATTTTTTATTTTTTCGTATTATTTATTTTTTTTTTTTGTAAATTTGACAGGAACTTATTTTATGATCATACATTACATACTTATTGTTATTGTAAAAGGCCAACAGCAATAACATTTTCCTGTTGTAAGTTTCCAGTGTAATCGTACAAAAATGGACTTTATATGAGGACTAACACTCAGTAGCACACACACACAAGCATAAAAATAACGGTAATAGCCAATTAACAGACAACATTATTGGGCAATTCACACAAGCCGTTGTATCGTTGTATTGAGTGTATTGTTGGACGATTATACAACAGTGTATGATTGTTGTTGATAATTTGCATGTAAAAATCCGATACACTTATACACATTTTTTTCATATATTTTTAAAAGTTGTATTGGTTTCGTGCTATCAAATTGTGTGAATGAAAAAAATGTGTATATGTTTTCATATGTTTTTCAAAAGTTGTGTTGGTTTCGTGCTATCAAATTGTTTGAATGCCAAAAAAATACATTCGGAATACGAAATACACAATACAGCATAGCATTGAGCGTTCACAAACCACAAATTGTATTCAATACAACATACACGATACAAAGTCGTGTGAATTGCCCATATGTAAATATGGCGGCATAATAGACATACAGATTCATACCGCTATTTGCGAACTAGACTATAGAGAAACATGGACTGGTTTTGTATAATTTTTATTATTTTCGTGTAGACGTACTGCGAAGAAGTCATCTATTTTACTTCTCTCAATTCACTGACATAACTCAGAACAGTGTTTGGTGTCAGTAAGGATCACCCCCCGCTTAATACTTGATGAGTTCCCAGTTGTTTCCTTCTTTTAACGCATCACAGTTTAAGCGATTTCTCTTATATCATAACACCGATAACTATTCGTAAGCTATTCCAATATACAAGTCTCAATCTTTTCGCACTATAAATACATAGAAAAAGCTTAGACTGCCTCGACCTCTCTCTATCATCCCTTTCCCAAGCTCCTCTTACTAATACACAAATACGTTCTAGCCCACAGTACTGAAGACATTGATGGAGAAGCTTACCCCCTGACAAGCTCATCTGTGGCATGTTGTTCTAAGGTCCCACATTATTAGGAACTCAGCAAAGCGTGACTCTCTTTTACCTGCTTAGGTGATTCACCTTACCTAGACAGTTCCATGCGATTTTTAGGCCGCGTTCTGTGTACTTTCTGTCCAAGTTGAATTGAGCAAGTCTTTCATATATAAATATATATATATTTATACCATATATAAATGGTATAAATTTCATTTAAAAAATACTCGCAAGCTTCCCCAAGAGTTTCTAATATTTTACTCTGGGTTCGAACATCACCTCCTAATTCCTTATCTGTCGTTGACATACTAACATTAACGTACATATACTAGAGTTGTCTCTATTTAAAGATTATATAGCTTCCAAATCTTTTATTACCCAGTCTTGTTACACAGCTCGTCCGAAATCAAAGAGCTCTGTCGAGGGGACAGTTAAAGAGGATTCCCTCTTACGGAACTTGTGTTCGATTATCGAAGCCATCAGCTTACGTATACAATAGATCATATAAAGGGCTATCCATTTCGTGGTTTCAAAAGTATGGGACTGGAATTCGACATCTGTCAAACTAAGTTGTGAAACCCATATTTTTCTTTTCAGTTGAAAGTCTGACATTGACGCAATTGGATCGCTTAACTATCAAACAACGAATAAAAATTATCAAAACCTACTACAAAAATGGTGATTCTGCCACAGCCACGTATCGTGCGTATCGGCAATTTTTCGAACAAAATTTTCTTCAGCGATGAAGCACATTTGACACTCGGTGGGTATGTTAATTAAACAAAATTGTCGTATTTGGGGTTCTGAGGCCATTACATCCAGAAAAATTCACTGTTTGGTGCGCTCTTTGGTCCGAAGGTGTGATTGGACCTTACTTCTTCGAAAACGACGATGAAACGACTGTCACCGTCAATTCGGAGCGTTATGGTCATATGATAACCGATTTTTTTTGCCTGCTATTGAAGAATACGACTTGGAGAATATGTGGTTTCAACAAGACGGTGCCACATGCCACACAACTCGAGCGAATATGGCTTTATTGCAAGAGACATTTCTTGGCCGCATAATTTCTCGTCGTGGCGATATCAACTGGCCACCAAGATCATGCGATTTGACACCATTAGACTTTTTTTTGTGGGGCTACGCGAAAGACCGTGTTTATGCAGACAAACCTTCAACTCTTGATCACTTAAAAACAAACATTCGTCAAGTTATGGCTGAGATACCGCCCAATATGTGTCAAAAAGTGGTCAAAAATTACCTCAAAAGAATCAATGCTTGCAACACTTCGCGTGGAGGGCATTTAAATGATGTAGTGTTTCACACATAATGTCAACGTTCAAACTTTACAATAAAAAGGAAATACAGTAGGACCTTGATTATCCGTGATTCGATTATCCGGCAACATCAATTATCTGGGATGGAAAAAGAAAATTTTTTGCATCGACTTAATTTTATTTTGGATCGACTTAAATTTTTATGCATCGTTTAACCGTGATTACCTCTATTATCCGTGATTATAAGCAAAAATTTTTTTCTATTATTTTGGACAAACAAGCGAAAAAGGGGAATTCCCTCTTTAGTACATGAAATCCTTATCTACTGTTCACGGTTTTCTGACAAAATTATTTTTTTTTTTATATTTTTGAAACATGTATGTATGTATATAAAATCCTTGAATTATTTAGTTTTTATATAAATATGTACATATGTATTCATTTATTAATTAATAAAAACATCTATTAAAAAACTAGCCAAAATTGGTACTCAATTAACCGGGAAAATCGATTATCCGGAATGCTTCCGGTCCCAACCATCACGGAAAATCGAGGTCCCACTGTATCATGAAAAAAATATTTTATATGTGTTTTATTTACGTTTACTTTTGAAATCACGAAATGGATAACTTTTAAATAAAGGCAATAATGAGTACTTAAAAAGAAGGAAAGCTATGCTCAACGAAGTAGAGGACAAAGACTCGTCTCAAACCAAATGGGTTTGAGGCAATTTAAACTTTTGTTGGGAAATTACATACATCAGACTATTCAAGAATAATCGGCCTTTTGACAGAGCACTGTAGTCTCAGGGTATACTTTTCCAGTAACCAGGTTATTTTGAGCCCAACATGTAGATTGTAGAATGCATGAATCATCACCGACGAAGTGATACTTAATTTCTGATCCCGGTATACACTTCGATGGAGTTAGGTTAACTACATAGGCTCTTAGCAAGCTTTGAAAAAAAAAATTAAAATTGTACATGTTGGTTACCTTATGTATATGTTGGCTACCCCAGACTACCAATAAACTTTAGGTCGTATAACTAAAAAAACATGACACCCAATACTTATATTCTCATGAATATGTAAATATGTATATACACAACTAACATGTGTGTCAGTACGAATATACTGACATTTGTGCGAGTAAATGAGTGTGTAAGACAAAAATTGGCTCACAATGTTAAAATGTTGGGCCTAGAATAAAAATTGCTGACTGCTATCGTTATGGACACAATTTCAAATATTCTTGAAATATCTTTCTTTCCCTTTCTGTCTGACACTCTTTTTTATTGTTATAAACTGTTATGAGACGAACAGAAAGGACATGTTTAAATAATCTACCAACACTTACGTTCATACATGGATAATTAGGTAAACTGGTAACCGGGTTTAGATGTTTTTTAAATGTACAGTAGAGTACATTTATAATGAAATATTGAAAGAAATATTCAATTGAACTCGAGTAGTTTTACAGCAGAAAATTAAGATCAATAATTCCTAAGGCTCTTGCATCATATTGATGATATTTACAACCTATTTGCTTAGGATTATGTTGAGAAGCTCGTAGTTCAACTTTGCAAATATTAATTACAATTCAATTACGAATTATATTGAGTGTATGGGTAACTTCAGTTAAAAATTGTAAGTGCATGCCTCTAAAATGTTGAATTACATCTCATTTGAAGAGTGTTTAAGTTTCACTTTATTAGGAGACATGTAGTCAATTCTAATTATTCAGGAAACATTAACTCAGTTCTAATTATTCTGTGCAAAGTTGTTTACGTTTACATATGGGAGAAAATTCAGAACTTTACCGTCATATTTTGATTTTCTATTACTGAAAACGTAATACTATGTTCAGACATGCACTTATATTGAGTAGATCGCAATAAACGACATTATTGATCTCAATATTTCATATAAAATGTCAATTAATTATTGCTCAATAAATTCATAAATTGTTATAATATTGATTAGAACTTGAAATACAGCACTGTCATAAGTACGTTCAGTGAGTATATTACAATTTTTCGAACACTTTCTATTGATATTTGACAACTCAAATATCAACAACGACAAACAAAGCAAAAACAAAAAAGAAAAAAACAACGAACAAAACAAAAACAATGTTGTTGAAACAACCAGCTGTTTTGTTTACCAGCTGTCAAATAAATATTGAATAAGCAGCTGAACTGCGTATATTGTTATGTCTAAACACTTAAAGTATTGTAATCAATAAACCGAATATTGACTCAATAAAAGTGCATGTCTGAACATAGTATAAGAACATATCAAAAGTTGTTGAGAAAAATGTGTTAAGTTTACGGTGAAGATGCTTTAATTAGAAAAAAGCTGAACCAAAATGGTGTATACGCTTACGATCGAAAAGTTTAGATGTTAAAGGCTCACCTTACTCTGGTGGACCTATCAAAAACAATTGAAAAAGAACTGGCGTGATAAAGCCAGGTATTGGAAAGGCGATATCCGTTATGCTTGGCGGTAACTGAGATAACTGGGCTAGAAATTTTGGTGGCCCTCACCATATAGTTCGAAATATTCCTTTGCAGTATTTCCTTAATGGTGTAAATTTATATTATACAGCCCTGCATGAGTTTTGTAAACTAGATGGCTCCAGGTGTTTCCCAAGACATTTTGCGCTCTGAACACGAACCTGTCCTTCACGTCAGGTTTTCGAGAAAAAGGAGGTTTAAACCCTTAAAAATAGCGTTTTTGGCCATTTTTGAAAAACTGACGTGCTAGAACCATCGCTATTGTCAGAAATTGACAATTGATCTTTGCCTTTTAAAATGAGCCCAAAGCCACCCTTAAAGTAGGGGGTGGGTTTATGTCAAGGGGTGCAAGAGAAAAAGAAACACATTACGGAGGTCCTTAAAAATTAATCAGATTTATTTGAAAATTGTTACTCTTAGGTTTTTTTTACACATCCTCATTCAGATTTTAAAAATTCAAAATGGCGGATCCAATATGGCGGTCGCTGTTTATAAAAATTAATCAGATTTACTTGAAAATTGTTATAAACCTCGACCGCCCCAGATTCGTGTTCAGCGCGCAAAATGCCTTCGGAAACACCTGGAGCCATCTTATTTGCACAAAAAAGTCCAAATTTGCAGGGCTGTGTTATATGTATGTACATATATGGACATGCAAAACACAATTAAATCATTTATTCACTAAGAAAACTAATAATTTTCACACAGGTCGAATAATGGTTTTATCATAAAAATGACAAAATTTTATCGATCAAAAGGGCTCATATTCGGTTTAATATTTGATCAAACCGATGACGTTGAATAGACAGCTCGCAATAAAGATTTAACTGATTTGTAGCAATCTACTAACGTATATACTCGTAGAATATGCAGACGAAATAGTATTGATGGCTAGAGAAAAATTGAATAGTTTCTCTGCAACATCATGCAGAAAGGTCTCGGGATTGTAAACTGTTGGTGCATGACAGTGAGCTTGGGAATAAACCCTGGCTAGTGTACAGTATTTTTTTGAAGTCGCGTTGGCTAGTAGGTAGTGTGTTGGCTTATTAGACGAAAGGCCCGAGTTCAAATCCCAGGTCAGACATCAAAACGAAAATATGAAGATATTTCTTCGGCGACTTCCTCTCAGCAGATTTCTGGCAAAAACTCTGAGAGTAAAAATTGCCATGAAAAAAAGCTTCTCAAAAATCTGTCGTTCGGAGTAGACTTTAAACTGTAGGTACCGCCACTCATGTATAAAATTAACGCACACAACACGAGTGGTGTAAGAAGCTAGGACGTTGTACAATGGGTCAATTCGACTTCCGGGTACTGTACTTGCCACAGTTGACAAGTACATGTCCTCTAACCTAACCTACAGTATTAGCATTTAGGAAGAGAAATATTTCAATCCTAGGTGAAATAATCTCACAGGAAGTGGAGGTAAACTATCTTGATGTAACATTGGATTTACTATCCATTGACATGGACAACTCATTTAGAGGTTACCTTAAGGAAAGGCCAGATATGCCATAATAGTATGCAGAAATCTTACAAAGTTTTGGAGGCTATAGTTGATGGACGACTAGTTGAAAACAAAACTCGTTACGGGGTTTTGTGATTTTTAGAATCCATTGGCCAGAAGCTCCCTTTTTAACTGTCCCCTGGACAGAACCAGTAGAGTCGATAATTTTAGAAAGTGTTTCGCACAAGACTTACTAACAAGAATGAATGGAATAATTTCTAAATTCTTGAAAAGATGGACTATTTTGTGGTGTAGAGATAGATTAATAATGAATCTTGGGACAGAAAAGGGTTTTTTGTCCCAGAATAAAATATGCCTAGCCTATGAGGAAACTCGTGAGTATCTTACAAGTGTAAATACCTGCCAACAAAATATGCGTTCGATTCGATTGGATAGGAGGTACAAAAGGCAGGATATATTATCTGACAGTCAGACTGTCATTCCAGCACGCGGATCTTATAAGATTGAATCAGAGATAGCATGGGACTGTTTTGGGAAGCTGAGTCAGCTAGGTAGAAAGTATAAGGTTACGCTATGATGGAGCAATGAGCAAGCTGATGAGCAGCTGCCACGCCTTTGATGGAGCGAGAACCCTTTTGTTAAGTGGGAACAGACGTTTATAACATACATACATACATAATTGGTCATTACAACCCTTCAGTCAGGCCTATTGACCTAGTTTCTCACACCACTTATGTTGTGTGTGTTAATTTTATACATAAGTGGCGGGACCTACAGTTTAAAGTCGACTCCGAACGACAGATTTTTTTTTTTTGAGAAACTTTTCATGGCAATTTTATTTACTCTCAGAGTTTTTGCCAGAAATCTGCTGAGAGGAAATCGCCGAAAAAATACTTTTTGTATTTTGTTTTGATGTCTGGCCTGGGGTTCGAACTCTGGCTTTACGTCTAATAAGCCAACACACTACCTACTAGACTACGGCGACTTCAACGTTTATAAACATAAGCTTAATGAAAGGGAAGATAAAAAGAGGCAAAAACTCTTCTCAAACCAAGTGAAGCACGAAATTTCGGAACACATTCTGGGTAATTATGGGGCAAAAATACATTCCAGAAAGACATACCTGAGAGTATATCGAAAGTGTATAAATGCAAAGCAGATATGTTGCAAAGAATGTTACAGATACAGGTTGCTTTAGTCGTGATTGGACTGTTTAGAATTGGACCTGCTAAGGCATAGCACCTCGAACTTGCAACTTCTTTATTGTTGAAGTAAGGAATTCCTTTTCATACTTCCATACTTTATAGTCACTCTTGTATTAAATTTCAAATAAAAACATAGTTCATTATATACATACTCCACTGTATATTAAATAATAGACTTTAGTATTGGCTTGCAGTAAACCTGCTAAGGCATAGCACCTCTAACTTGCAACATCTTTATTTTTCCTTTTCATACTTCCATACTTTATAGTCACTTTTGTATTAAATTTCAAATAAAAACAAAGTTCATTATATACATACTCCACTGTATATTAAATAATAGACTTTAGTATTGACTGGCAGTAAAAGGAGATGGGTTTGGCTGTTGTTTGGTTGTGTATTAACTCTAATACAATATATTATGTATGTATTTTATAAGTGATTTGATTAAAACCTTTTCGGGTTTTTTTTTTGCTTTTTTTTTCTTTTCAAAATTGTGTTTATTAAACAGACATTTAATATTGATAAGGATTAGAACTGACTTTAAGCAGAACAGACCAATACAGAACAAAACAGAACAGAACAGGCAGATAACAGTAAAGGAAAGTAGAGTAATTTTCATTCCTTCCATTTGCATTAAAGTATTGAAGTTTTACTGAAAATGTTACAAAATTAATCCGATACAAAATGTATCCCTTTCACATGTTCCTACGTTCCTACACACAATTCAATCGCATTAAATATTTGCAAAAGGCTTAAAAGCTGACTGAATAAAGTTTAGTTTAAAGTGGAGAAACTTTATTTTGTCCCTTTTAGCCTTTTTGCATGGAAAACACGTTTGAGATTAAAAATCAAAAATCAAATGTGGATTTGGATTTCCAAAAAAAACTCTTGTCCATATCCAAGAGTCAAACAATAAACTCTCATTCAAATAAACTCATGGCAAAAACAAATATATTTGAATTTATAATGAATTTTAAACAGGAGGTTGGGCTAATCGATTAAACCCTTTTATTAAGTTCTTATGAAATTGTTAACTAAATAAATAGGATTGGCAAAATAAAAACAAAATAAAATATTTTTCTCGAATTAGGATTATTATAATCAGTCAAGCCCACATAAACCGTATACCGGGAACAGAAAATTATAGTCATTATCATTGTGTTTTGAATTTTTCAGATGCTAGTTTAAAAAACATTATGTAGTAATTTATAAAAACACGTTGATTTAAAAACATAATTGGGCAATTCACACAAGCCGTTGTATCGTTGTATTGAGTGTATTGTTGGACGATTATACAACAGTGTATGATTGTTGTTGATAATTTGCATGTAAAAATCCGATACACTTATACACATTTTTTTCATATGTTTTTAAAAGTTGTATTGGTTTCGTGCTATCAAATTGTGTGAATGAAAAAAATGTGTATATGTTTTCATATGTTTTTCAAAAGTTGTGTTGGTTTCGTGCTATCAAATTGTTTGAATGCCAATAAAATACATTCGGAATACGAAATACACAATACAGCATAACATTGAGCGTTCACAAACAACCAAGTGTTGTATCAATACAACATACACGATACAAAGTTGTGTGAATTGCCCAAATTTATTTTAAATACAAAACTGCAACTATCCAAAACCTAGAACGGAATCAATAAATTCTTGGATATTAAAATTTAAATTTAAGTTATGTTTTTTGCAAAGATAGAAGTAAAAAAGCAGATCCACCCAGATATCTGGAATGGTCTTTCAATATTGCAGATTAAACAAAAGGCAAGAAAAAAATTAAGCAAGAAATAGACGAAGACGGATAAAAAAGAAAAATATTAAGAACAGAAAAGTGTCGTAAGATAAAAAGGAGAAGAAGAAACACAAAGTCTCTTTTCCTTTAAGAGCTTTGTGGTCACTTAATGGGATACGAGTGGAAAAACATCTTCCTCTTCTGCATTTGGACTTTCTGGCCATCGATTCGAACAGACACCCAGTCTTTCATTCCTGGCATCATTCGACTCATATCATCTCGCTGATAAAATTGAGCTACTAGAGCTTCAGTTTCGCACGCTAAAGTTTTTTCACTCGCATCCCATTAAGTGACCACAAAGCTCTTAAAGGAAAAGAACTAAGCTTTCTTTGAGCAAAAAAAAAAAAACATCCATTAAAAAAAAATATAGTGCATATGGTAAAATTTGAAAACTTTGGTTTTGTGTTAAAATATTTTTTTTTATAGATATGCCTCTTGCTACTAAGTGCCCACAAAGACCTTAAAGGAAATGGTCTAAGTTTTCTTTTGAGGAAAAATAAAAAAAAAACTCCATTTCGAAAAAAAAATGGGGGAAAATGAAAATGGTACATGTGCCAAATATTGAAAAATCTTATTCTTGAGTTAAAAAATAATTTTTTTGATAGATATCCCACTCGCATCCCATTCAGCGATTATGAAGGCCTTAAAGGAAATTTTATAAGCTTTCTTTTAAGCAAAAAAAAAAAAAAAAAAAGGCCCAAATTGAAAAAAAAAATTAAAAAAAAAAATTAATTAAAAAAAAAAATAAAAAAAAATTTTTTTTTTAAATTAAAAAAATTATTTTTGGAAAGATTGAAGAAATAGCTATCTAATATCCTTTGGAAATTTTTTGCTAGGACCAATAGGTGAAAAGTTACACACATTTTAAAAAAAACCCTGTATGACCAATATGTCCAACATTGACCCCCTCTAACTCCGGCAGTTCTTGACTGATAGAGCTGAAAATTTGTGTCTGGCCAACTATCCAATAGTACTAACCTTGGTGCAAATTTCATCCAAATCGGAAGACATCGATTTTAAAAATTGGGTCACTTGACACGAAATTGCCCATATGTATATATCATCTGTTTCATGCGTGCATATTATATTGTTAAATATTGTAAAAATTCTGAACATGCGTTATAATTTTAAATAAAATACAATAGAAATTGAATATTCTTAAATGTCAATAAAATGAAAGCCTACCGTGTGTAAAAAAGAATTACCATCTTTTGTTATCACATTTTAAATGGAATTCATAATTCATTATTAAATGGGACTGTTTTGGGAAGCTGAGTCAGATAGGTAGAAAGAATAAGGTTACTTAATGGGATACGAGTGGAAAAACATCTTCCTCTTCTGCATTTGGACTTTCTGGCCATCGATTCGAACAGACACCCAGTCTTTCATTCCTGGCATCATTCGACTCATATCATCTCGCTGATAAAATTGAGCTACTAGAGCTTCAGTTTCGCACGCTAAAGTTTTTTCACTCGCATCCCATTAAGTGACCACAAAGCTCTTAAAGGAAAAGAACTAAGCTTTCTTTGAGCAAAAAAAAAAAAACATCCATTAAAAAAAAATATAGTGCATATGGTAAAATTTGAAAACTTTGGTTTTGTGTTAAAATATTTTTTTTTATAGATATGCCTCTTGCTACTAAGTGCCCACAAAGACCTTAAAGGAAATGGTCTAAGTTTTCTTTTGAGGAAAAATAAAAAAAAAACTCCATTTCGAAAAAAAAATGGGGGAAAATGAAAATGGTACATGTGCCAAATATTGAAAAATCTTATTCTTGAGTTAAAAAATAATTTTTTTGATAGATATCCCACTCGCATCCCATTCAGCGATTATGAAGGCCTTAAAGGAAATTTTATAAGCTTTCTTTTAAGCAAAAAAAAAAAAAAAAAAAGGCCCAAATTGAAAAAAAAAATTAAAAAAAAAAATTAATTAAAAAAAAAAATAAAAAAAAATTTTTTTTTTAAATTAAAAAAATTATTTTTGGAAAGATTGAAGAAATAGCTATCTAATATCCTTTGGAAATTTTTTGCTAGGACCAATAGGTGAAAAGTTACACACATTTTAAAAAAAACCCTGTATGACCAATATGTCCAACATTGACCCCCTCTAACTCCGGCAGTTCTTGACTGATAGAGCTGAAAATTTGTGTCTGGCCAACTATCCAATAGTACTAACCTTGGTGCAAATTTCATCCAAATCGGAAGACATCGATTTTAAAAATTGGGTCACTTGACACGAAATTGCCCATATGTATATATCATCTGTTTCATGCGTGCATATTATATTGTTAAATATTGTAAAAATTCTGAACATGCGTTATAATTTTAAATAAAATACAATAGAAATTGAATATTCTTAAATGTCAATAAAATGAAAGCCTACCGTGTGTAAAAAAGAATTACCATCTTTTGTTATCACATTTTAAATGGAATTCATAATTCATTATTAAACGAAACAAGCATATCAGCCCACATTCATTCTTATTATTCGTTTAAGTAAAAATAGCGAGCATATAATAATGTGTGTATATTTAATAAAATAATAAAAAAGAAGATAAAAATTCTTGTTTGATATGTTTTAAAAAAATTATTAAATTATTAACAACTGATAGTGTGTGTTTGTGTAAACATATGTATACTAAACACACATGCTTACATACATGTGTATTCATACAATGTTCAGCGAAACTCAGATTGTTTGCATGTCCTGCAAAATCGTCAATGCGAAGTTCTTTAAACATGTAGCAAGGGATGGAAAGTTTTGCTAAGTGATCTAAATTAGTATTAACGGGAAATGATTATAATTCATACTAATCTGAAGCATTGTGAAGCAATTCAGGATCAATTATGCCAGAGACTAATAGTGGTAATCATAAGAAATCCATACGGAGTACCAAATTATATTTGAAATATAAATTAATCAACCACTGCAGCTACATGGATTTGTATTCACAATTCTTCTCTCAATGGTTTCGTAAGTTTTCCTTATGTCAGCGCACTAAACGATTTTCAACATACAGTAGCGAGAAAAAAAAATGAAACGCTATGTTGTATGATATTTAATCGAGGCTCGAAACTTATAACGTTATCCAATTCCACTCCACTTTTGTTTTTTATTCATTGATTTCTAAATTTTAATAAAAGGTATCATTAAGCGTTGTTTGCTTCTCTTTCTACTTAATTTTTTTCGATTTATAAAAAAAAGTGAAAAAATTTAACGAGAAAAAAAAAATGCAACGCAATGTGGTAAAGGTAAAAGGAGATCAACTAGAGGAATTAAAATAAAAGTTTAATGAAAACTTTGCAAATTGTGAATTTTAAAATAGAAACAGCTGACAGCAGATAGCAAATTTTCCATTGTAAGGTCTTTGGCAAAAAGAGGCAAATCAATGAATGAAGTTGCTCATCAATTTAATATCAACAAATCAATAGTTTGCCCGATTTCATCGCGATATCGTCAAACAAATATCGTGGAAAGAAAGAGGAAGTGGTCGACTTCGTAAATCTACTGCCCGCCAAGACCGTCAAATGGTAAAAATAGTAAAAGTTGACCATCGGAAAACGGTAGTAGATGCAACTAATTATGCAAACGACCAATTAAGTAGAAAGAGAAGCAAACAACGCTTAATGATACCTTTTATTAAAATTTAGAAATCAATGAATAAAAAAAACAAAAGTGGAGTGGAATTGGATAACGTTATAAGTTTTGAGCCTCGATTGAATATCATACAACATAGCGTTGCATTTTTTTTTCTCGCTACTGTATGCTAGAGAGCCAGCCAACCGTCAAAGATGGAGACCTCAATGTCTGTGCGATTGAACGATGCAATGGGGGTACACTAACGCGCGAGTTCGCAGAGGTTTAGAAATTCTTGCATACCATCGATATATTATTGAACGCTGTCCATTAACAGACTGATCATAAATGAAACAAAGATCAACGGGTAGATGACAGTTCTCCTAACACTGGTAGAAAACTGGAACTGAAATTTCGATCAACTTGCTTCAAGACGAGGCTTAATATCGAAGGTGTTCGAAAACATACGAAAACTAATGAAACCAATTATAAAAAAGAGCAAAAAACTATTCTTCCAGAAGAAATCAATAACAATGCTATTTTGAACGACATACTAGGTAATGTGTTAGAACACCGTAGCTCAATAAAAGCCCAGTCTACGATGCCTTGGTTTCCGCCTCAGTGTGAAGTGATCGATTTTATTTGTTCTGGCAAGATACAAGTCACTTTATTTATATTACTGTACAAGCACCACCCAATAACTAAAACTACCAACATTTCTCCGTTTTACGTTACGTGACTGTTTTCACTATTCACAGCCTCTCTGCCTGTGTTGTCATTTCCTAGTTGAGCATTAAAGTTGCCTAATAACATATTGGTGCCAGCACGACTGATACTTTAACCACAGTTTTAACAGTTTTGACAATACTTCTTTTGAATAAAGAAAACTAACACCGCTTGATCCTCATTGCTCAAATGGTTTTACTGATGATATCAAAATAGTTTCACTGCATGTCGTGAGTTGACTGTGCTCAGACACAGTATCAATATATAAATTTTAAATTCTTTCTCCAACATAATGTCGACGCCTCCGTTCTATAACATTCTAAGTCGAAAAAGTGTGTTTTGAGTTATGAGCTCTCAAAGTTTTCACGCGATATCTCGTACACTATATAAGATACGCCATTGATTCTTTCACTGTTTTTAATAAAATTTGAGTAGAATTTTTATAGTAGTTTCTGAATTTACAAATTTTAATTTTTGGATCCTAGCTAAAAATGACATAGAATGTTTTAGCACGGAGAAAATATTGACGATTGGTCGTCTAAGTGTACTTAGCATGTTTTTGATAGGTCTATTTGTTTTTTTTTTCCAAACTAAAACATACTAAAGGATCCGCCAAATAAATTTTTTTTTTTTTTGAAAATGCTTTAAAAAAAAAAACTACTGAATATTTTCTCAAATTTCTTTTTTTATTTGAAAGTACAATCCTTCCGGTTAATAATGGAAAATAAATGGTTATGCGTTTTCGCTTCGCTAAGTGGGCCTGCGGTCGACTTACAGAAGATGCCGATTTTGGCAAAAAAAATCATCTTTTCAGATGAAGCTCATTTTGATCTTGGCGGATATGTAAACAAGCAAAATTGTCGCATTTGGGGCACAGAAAACCCGCACGCATACATTGAAAAGCAGACGCACCCAAAACGAGTCACTGTTTGGTGCGGATTTTGGTCCAGAGGCATAATTGGGCCACCTCGGAGCTGCGATTTGACACCGTTGGACTATTATTTGTGGGGTGCCGTCAGAGATAAGTGTTACGCCGACAAGTCAGAGACAATTGACGCTTTAAAGGACAATATTCGTGAAGCCATTGGTGAAATACAGCTGCACACAATCGATAATGTGCTTAAAAATTGGACCGATCGTGTAGGCTACTGCATGGCCAGCCAAGGCAGCCATTTGAATGAAATTATTTTCCATTATTAAACGGAAGGATTGTACTTTCAAATAAAAAAAGAAATTTGAGAAAATATTCAGTAGTTTTCTTTTAAAGCATTTTCAAAAAAAAAAAGTTATTTGCCGGACCCTTTATGTACACTTACACGCACAAAATTCCTTTCTTAATTCGGGGAAGAACCTTTTAACTACACTTATAGACACTGAAAAAAGCACACTGCACATACCAAGTACACATAGAAAACACAACGTTAATAAATGTCCCTTCCATAACATTCTAAGTCAACTTAGATTTCAAGACAATTAAAAAATTTCCAAGCAAAAGTATTCTAAGTGTACTTACTACACTTTAGAATGGAAGATTTTTACGACTATATGTGTATTCTAAGTAGAGATTTTTGCCTATAACTTCGGAACGGATCGACGCACCTTAACCAAATTTTGACAGTATTTAAGTTAGAGAACGTAGAATTTAAAAATGCAAGAACATTAAAAACATTCTAAGTACACTTAGAACGTTATAGAATGGAGGTATCGATGTGTTCATTCCATGATCCAATTCTTATCCATTTCTACGTACCAAAAAAAAAACATGTAAATCTGTCTGCTTAGAAACCATTATTGAATATGATTTGTAATCATATTGTTATTCTCTCTCTCTCTCTCTCTCTCTCTCTCTCTTATTTTTTTAATGGCTATTGTTTTTTTTATTCATTCACTGTATTTGGATGTCATTGTTGTTGTTTAATACACATCATCATGAAAGGATATCAACACACCTTTATTGTTATTTTTTATTATTTTATTCTCTTTTACTATAATACCCTACGGTGTATACCGCCATAAGTGATGGTCGGATATTATGTTTGGCAATGATTATAATGGGCTGTTATTTTTTTTTGGTGAAACCAGCAGTCAGGGGATGGCCCCTATTCATGCAGTGCATTGTGCAGGTTTTTTAGGAAAATGGGTTATAGGAAGGTGGAAGAGAGGGAGTAGTGTTTGTGGACATCTCAAGATGCGAACGGCAAGGAAACGAGTTGCTGCTAGGTGACTATAAAATGGCCAGTGCTATACCTTCACCATTAGACAGTCTACAGCAATCATCCCCAAGAAGCCCGCACCCTTCAGTCCTAGCTTCTCACACTACTCATGTTGTGTGTGTTAATTTTATACATGAGTGGCGGGACCTACAGTTTAAAGTCGACCCGAACGACAAATTTTATTGAGAAGCTTTTCATGACAATTTTATTTACTCTCAGAGTTTTTGCCAGAAATCTGCTGAGAGGAAGTCGCCGAAGAAATATTTTCATAATTTCGTTTTGATGTCTGACCTGGGATTCGAACTCGGGCCTCCAGTCTAATAAGCCAACACACTAACTACTAGACCACGGCGACTTCAATTTATTTTATTGTTATTTTTTATTATTTTATTCTCTTTTACTATAATACCCTACGGTGTATACCGCCATAAGTGATGGAAGATTATTTTTTTTGGCAATGATTATAATGGGCTGTTATACAGGAGTCGGTACTTTTAACTTGAATAATAGGATCGAGTATACTTGAGAAGACTATGTATACACATCATTGTGACTATGTTTATGACGATGTTAAGCTATTTCTATTATTATTTCTATCTATTATTTCATAAAGTGCTTTTCATAATTATAGCACCACCCCAATTTTTTGAATTTCTAAAAAGTACATTTATAATAACAAAAACAAAACATTTCCTTATGTGTAGTGTTAACGGAAAAGAAAAAATAACACTAAATTTTTCAAATTCTTACCGTAATTTTTACTTCAGTATAAAAATTAAGGATTTTGGTCTTTGCATAATTATAGCACCATCAGTTCTTAAAAGCGGGGAAGAAAAATAATTGATTTTTTTTTATTGTTTTGTTATTGCTAATAATAAAGGTAATGTTTAATTACACATACCGCCCAAGAAAATGTTGAGTGTTGTTGAAAAGGGGCAGATTTTAGTTTTAAAAGACCAATCTCTTTCAATACGTGCCATCGCAAGAAAAATTGGAAGATCTCACAAGGTGGTCTTAAATTTTCTGAAAACCCAAACGGATATGGTAAGGAGAAATATAATACGTGTCGCCTAAGAAAGCTTTCAGCGCGCAGCGAACGTAAAATCGCAACGGAGATTTCCGGTACATCAAAAAGTTGCCGTGAAATTTCTCAAGTTCTTGACCAGGCCGTCAGCATTTTAACCGTCTGGTGAAAAGTTAAACGCAATCGTAACATCGGAAGACAAAATTGGAAGTTGCTCCACATTTACTTCCTATGCACAAAAAATAAAGATGCGAATTTGCAAAACTTAACATGGATAGGAATTGGGAGAATGTAAGAATAATTTTTCAATAATAACAAACAATGAATATAAAATTTTTTGTCTTCAGATTATATTCTCTGATAAAAAAAAGTGAACTTAGATGGACCAAATGGCTATCGATACTACTGGCGTGACCTTAGACAGGAACCAAAGTATTTTACTAAAAGAAATTTTGGGGGAGGTAGCCTCATAGTTTGGGGGGCTATTTCTTCAAGTGGTTGCCTCGAACTTCAGTTTCCATCTGCGCTAATGAATAGTACAGAGTACATTACTGTTCTTAACTGTAGTTTGCTGCCCTTCTTGAGAGAAAATAATGAAAAAAATTCTGTTTTCCAACAGGACAATGCCAGAATTCATGTCAGCAGAAAGAGTATGGAATGATTTCGTAACCAATCTATTGAGGTTTTATCGTTGCCAGCTTGCTCAGCTGACATGAATATAATTGAAAACGTTTGGGGAATTCTTGTCCGAAGAGTATATTCAAATAACAGACAATTTACCAGTGTTGAAGATTTGAAATTAAAAATAATCGAAGAATGGGGGAAAATAGACGGAGAAATATTGAATAATCTTTATACGAGTATGAAAGATCGAATATTTAATTTAATATGCTCTAAGGGAGGGATTACTAAGTTTTAAGTATCAACATTTTTGGTAAATAAAGCTTCTTATTTAACAAAACTGAGACTGGTGCTATAATTATGCAAAGACCAAAAACCTTAATTTTTATACTGAAGTAAAAATTGCGGTAACAATTTGAAAAATTTACTGTTATTTTTTCTTTTACGTTAACACTACACATAATGAAATGTTTTGTTTTTGTTATTATAAATGTACTTTTTAGAAATTCAAAAAATTAGGGTGGTGCTATAATTATGAAAAGCACTTTATTTTTAGTTGTTGCGAATGCCTTTAGACAATGTAGGACAATGATGTGAAAAAGTAATTGGGAACCCTTACCTGTACAAAAAACATTGTGTCGCAGGCTTAATGGAATGATGACGTGTTTTGTTAAAAATGGAATTCTTTCTGTTAAGTCTTTTATTTTGTACATCTGTTTGGAATCGCTCAAAACTGATCTATAATTCACTTTAACGGCAATTGAACTTTTTCGATCAATAACTTCTGAGGTTGACAATTTGTCTTTTATAATCATAATTACAACCTAACTTTTCCCACCACCTACGTTAGGTTAGGTTAGGTTAGAGGACGTGTACTTGTCGGTTAAGACAAGTACAGTACCCGGAGGTTGAAATTGACCCATTGAACAACGTCCTTAGAGAGGGAAGGAAATAGAGGGAATAGGATAAAAGGAGGGCATGTAGGTAAGGGGGGAATGGGAAGCGGAGGAATCACACAGAAAGAAACAGACACAAACAAAAAAGGTGAAGAGCGCGACTACACTTATGAAGCCGTAGCACCTCTCAACCAGCCCAAGCTGCTAATGAATCTGTGGAGAGCCTTGATGTCGGCTCTCGACACAGAACTCAAGCTCTCAAAGAAGGCCCTGCCAAGGGTCCACAACCTCAACCTACCAAGGGCTGGGCAGTTACAGAGGAGGTGTTCGATAGTCTCTAACTCCTCCTCATCGCAACATACACTGCAATAGTCCGGCTGGGATCTGTTCCAGATCCCCGTCAGCGACCTAATCTCGCAGTGCCCCTTGATAAAACCGACAACCAACCTTAAGCTGGCCTTAACCAAGCCCAGCAGCCAATCTGTTCTCTTACTGTCCACAGCAGGCCATAGACGTCTAGAAACAGAACAACCGTATCCGTTCCCCCAACGCCTCTGCTCTTCCTCCCTGACCCATCCATTGATGAGGCCATAGAGGTGGCAGACTGGGAGGTCAGGACCAACTATTAAATCGCCCCCTGAAAGCGAAAGCAACCTACGCTGCTTACATCAATATTATCCGTGAATGATGGAACACGTAGTTTAACGTCAGCTCCGAACGAAAGATTTAAGAAACTATTTTTGACAGTAGGCAGCAGAGAGAAAGTCGCCGAAAGAAATATTTTTTCGTACTTCGTTCTTTTTTTTTTTTTTGAAATGTCTGAGCTGGAGTTTGAAACAGTGGCTCTAGTCTAATAAGCCAACACACTACCAACTAGACTACGTCGACTTTCAATAGGGATATACAAGCAATATATAACCGACCATAGCAGCTCTAACATTCTTAATTGTTTTTGTAGTTGTAAGTAAATATGTGTATACATATGTACGTATACCGAGAATATTTACATTGATGACACTATTGTTATATTTTGTATTGTATTGCGTTTATATTTGTTCATGTATAGGGTGATTTTTTTGCTATTTTCTTTTTGGCAACACTGGTTTAAACAGCTCACGCACGTTTCGTATTTTGTTTCACTGTCAAACATCTTCAGTTTGGTCTATAATTTAACCATGAATCGTCTTACAAACGAACAACGCTTGCAAATCATTGAATTTTAGTATCAAAATGGGCTCTTGGAAAGTTGGCCGAAGATCCACTTCTTTATCGAAAAATTGTGTTCAGCGACGAAGCTCATTTTTGGCTCAATGGATACGTAAATAAGCAGAATTGTCGATTTTGGAGTGAAGATCAACCAGAAGCATTGCAAAAGCTACGAATGCATCCAGAAAAAGTCACAGTTTGGTGCGGTTTATGGGCTGGTGGCATCATTGGATCGTACTTCTTCAAAGATGCTGCGAATCCTAACGCCTTTAGACTATTTTTTGTGGGGCTATCTTAAAGCTTATGTCTATACAGACAAGCCCGCTTCAATTGACGCTTTGGAAGATAACATTGAAGCATTTATTCGTGAGATACCGGCCGAAATGTTGGAAAGAGTATGCCAAAATTGGACTAAGCGGATAGACCATTTGAGGCGCAGTCGCGTTCAAAATTTGCATGAAATAATCTTCAAACATTAAATTATATGGACCGTACTATCGATTCAAATAAAGATTTCATGCATTTTTCTGAATTTTATGTGTTTTTTTTTTGAAAAATTTTCCTATAACTCTTAAAAAATCACCCTATACATATGTACATGACGACATGCATATGAATACGTGTGTATTTGTCAATCATTATATTGTATAACGTTTTATACGTTTGTTGCCACATTAAATGGGAAAAGCTTTCTATACATTTTGTATAAAGCCAACAACAATACAACAACTATAATAATAAAAGACGAAATAAGAAAAAAAAAAAATTTTAATACACATTCTAAACAATACATATACATATACAAAAACACCTATAAATACATATTTACACAACATGTGTATAGAAACACTTGCAAATAAACATGTTCAAATACATGTGTGTTCATTGTGTAACAGTACTTAATACCTCTGAGTACACGCACACACATACATACATTGGTATGTTTGTATGAAAAAAGAGGTATTTTTAAGGAATTTTTATGTTTTTTTGTGCAAATATAATATGTACAGCCATACATACATAAGCACATACATATGTATGTGTGAATATGTGAATTTACACATACTAATATAATAATAAATATATGTATATGTTATGTATGGTATATTCTAAATAAAATTATAAGTTTATAATAATTTTTCTTTAGGTTTTTTGTCTTCATATTTTGTTTTTGTATTTTGTGTTATTGTGTGTGTTTTTTTCTTTGATTATAACGATTATTAAATTGTCTTAACGCAATTCAATTTTATATGATTGATGTGTTTCTGTCGGTTTGTATGCACGTGTATGGACATAATGATATACGTATGTACATACATTAGAGATGAGCGATCCAGTGATTTTTGAAAAACGTTGTTCTCAGTGAACGTGATTTGTTAACCACTGTTCTTTAAAACAGTGATTGTGATCACAGTATTCCAATAATACAATAATGTATTTTATTAAGTCGTAAGAAAGAGACAACTAGATACATACTACGAAAAGACTACTAAACAAAATCAAAGTGGTGTCATCAATGTTATTATTTTTAATGTAATTTTTTTTTATATGAAGTCTGACAATTAAGATTCACAGAAAGTTCATGTATAAAAGACAAAAGTAAATAATCAGCATCAAATAATTCTGCCTCGCTCAAAATAAAATGAAATAAATTTGAGTATGTAACAATTTTGAAAGAACGACATTATTAGTAACTATTATTTGGCAATTTCAATCACTGTAGTTACCAGTGAATTATCAATCACTGTGATTAAATCACAGTTTTGAAAATATCTCTCATCTCTAACATACATACATAGATACATATATAGGCTGTAGAATACTTGTACGCATGTATGTATGTGTGCTTTCCTAATTGTAAAACAATTACGAAATTTAATCGAGTAAATGAAATGAATTCAATTAAATAGAAAATATTGTTTCAAATTTTATATGAAATTACCCGATTGTAAAAAACTTAAATTCTGATTTCCTTCACTTTTATTGCTAAAGGAAACTAAATTGTTTTAAACATAAATAAATAAAATAAATAACAATAATATAAAATTTTTTTTTTCGACCAAAAAAATCTTAAAGAAAAAAATTTAAAGAGTATCTCAATAAATAAAAATCATTTACAATATTAAATATTTACGAAGATATATACATATGATATGATCATTAACACATAGAAATAACACAGTTGTGCTGTGTTGCTTTTTCCAATTTTAAAAACCTTATGACCTTAAGCTCCAGTGGTGTTGTCTAGCCGGAACGCTCCGGAACGTCGTTCCGGTACTTCCTTTTTGGACAGGAACGCGTTCCGGAACTAAAGATGAATTCTGATAACAAGAATTGGCTGACGTTTTGAACAAAAGAAATTAAAAAGAATTGCTGATTTTTTTTTTCTAATTTTTTACGAATTTTTTATTGTATTTTTATAGACAAGGGTTTGAACCGAACCCAAACCGGAACAAAAAGCGGAACGAACCGGCTTGTTTTTCCGAACCGTGAACCGGAGTCCGGAACGTTTTTTTCTGCTGAACCCGAACCCTAACCCGAACTACTTAAGAGTTTGAGTATTTAAAAGCATTTTTTAACCCTTTCGACCGCGACGGGCGAAACTTGGGGGAAATCTCCCTCCCCCCCGTCGTCAAATTTGGGACATGAGACCTAAAAAAAAAACGCCGCCGCCAGGATTATCATGGAAAATCACCCCCGTCGTTAAATTTGGGACATGAGACCGCACAGAGCGGCCGCCTACCCAGAATCGGCCCTGTCTATATAACTATATATATACGCGTTCCGGTAAAAAAAAATTAGCACAACACCACTGTTAAGCTCTATTAACACATTTACATCTGGGAACGAGATTTCTCGTTTTTAAAAAACTTTCGTAAACATCGGAAAACGAGATTACGCGTTTTCAAAATATTAGATATTGGAAAACGAGATTACTTCTGTGTGCACCAGAGATCAGCAACGAGTATTCAAAACGATGAGTAGATTCGAGTCATACTTATAATTTCAGCTACTTATACGCATTCATACTTATTTTAATATCATACTCATACTACTCATATTCAAAGTTAGAAATACTCATCGTACTCATACTTAACAATACGCACGATGTTGTTGATTTCGACTCTCCATGATTCAACATATATACGAAGCACAAAATAAGTATGATTCGAGTACGAACACCACAATACTCGCTAGAAGGTCTTTGTCTTTTCTTTTCTCTTCTTTTGTAAATGCAACAATAACTACTACTGTAAATTTTGATGAATAATTCGAGTGACTCGAATCATTCGTAAGTATTATAAGTATTCTTCTAAATTTATGAATCTGAATGAGTAGGCGTATGAATCAAACAATGAATCGAATGTTGTGAGTTTGATGTCAACGTTGTACTCATACTCATTGCAACATATACTTATAAATCAATGTTGTAGCGAGTACGAATGAATCAGAGTAGTTGAATTTTAATACACTTGACTCACTCATACTCAAAATTTCATAAGTACCTATGAGTAGCGAAAATACGATTCATTGCTGATCTCTGGTACATACCCATACCTACATATGCAAATAATATAATTATATTTTAACATTATGAATAAAGGCGCCAGATATCTGGAAGTTTATTTTTAAATATCAAAATTTATGCATTAAATTTGAATTGAGTTCACAATTTTTTCAATATCAAAAATGCATTTGGATTAGTCAGTACATATGTATGAAAATGAAAAATATTATACGTGCCAGCGAAAATTTATCTGCGTGCCACTTTGGGCACGCGTGCCATAGGTTTGCCATCCCTGTTCTATACTATTTAAATAAGAAAAAAACATGAGAACATTTTTCTAATTGGCATTCCTTTAAACGCATAAAGTGTAGTATTTAAGGGAATTTATATATTTTTTAAATCAATGAAATTTTAAAATTATCATCACTGGTTTCTACACATACATAACACTATGCGACAAAATAAAGAAAATTAAATACACCCGGCTAATGACTTAGTGTAGATTGTGAGTTTTGTTAAGTAGATCTCAAAACTATTTTTTTTATATTTCTCGAACCCTCCAAACTTTTTTTATTTGACAAAAACTATTTCTTTAGACTTTACGCGCAAATTTCTGTATTACTCAAACATTTCTGACCCGATTTCCAAAATTTAAATCTTGTTATAAAAGGCAGAGATGGACCATTAAAACGGTATACATATATCTATTATTTGATTTAATATGCTATGAGATTTGACGAGGTAAACTTGGAAAATGCGAATTTTTTTCATATTTTTTCAAGTTTGTCCGTTCATAGTAGCAAACTTTACTTAAAAAATATGAAATAAGTGATTACATTCTAAAAGTGCATTATCTTGTGAAGGGATTGGTATTTCGTTTGATCAAGTCGGACAAAAATTACCGGAGTTATTATATAAAGAGTCTAACAGTCGAGTGATATTTTTTATATATGTCATCTCATCAAATGAACTTTTAGTTCAAAAATTCTCAGAATTTTTGATGGATCTTGATTGTTTATTACAAAATGTGTCAATTTCACGTTTGAGCGACCACCAGAAGTTGGCCAATGTTTGCGCAAAGACAAATAATAATATTTGCAAAAAACACAAATATTAGCCCCAGAAGTCGTGCAAACGTGAAATTGACACATTTTGTAATAAACAATCAAGATCCATCAAAAATTCTGAAAATTTTTGAACTAAAAGTTCATTTGATGAGATGACATATATAAAAAATATCACTCGACTGTTAGACTCTTTAAATAATAACTACGGTAATTTCTGTCCGATTTGATCAAATGATGTTTCAATCTCTTCGCAAGAGAACAGACTTTAAGAATATTATCACTTATCCTATATTTTTTTATTAAAGTTTGCTACTAGGAATGGACAAACTTGAAAAAATATGAAAAAAATTCGAATTTTCCAAGTTTACCTCATCAAAACTCATAGCATATTAAGTCGAATAATAGATATATGTATACCGTTTTAAAGGTCCATCTCTTCCCTTTCCAACAAAATTTTAGTAATCGGGTCAGAAATGTTTGAGTAATACAGAAATTTGCACGGAAAGTCTAAAAAAACAGTTTTTGTCAAATAAAAAAAATTTGGAGGGTTCGAGAAATATAAAAAAGGTATTTTTGAGATCTCCTCAACTAACTGAACAACATGTAGTTACTCGGGTGTATTTTCACTGTCGCACCGTGTAATTAGTCATTACAACCCTTCAGTCAGCATTTCAACCTAGCTTCTCTCACAGTAAACTATCTTTAAAGATTAAATTTTTAACCACGATTTCATTATTTTTTTAATCTTTAATACCGAATTGTCCATCTCCATCTATAGTGACATTTCCGACATATCCCATGTACATTGCGTTGACAATCAATAGAATATATTGTAATAAAAATTAATATTCGAGTATTACTCACTTAGTTTTCATTTTTCCATCCTGATGTTCTTATAAGAAACGGCAAAAGAATAGAAGGAAAACAAAATGGCATTTGCGTAACACTTTTTATGTATTTTATTTTTCTTTATTTTTTTTTTTTTTTTTTTCTTAATACAATTGATTTATTTGATTGATTTTTTTCTTTTTTGTTTTTTTTTGTGTGTTATTTTGTTATTCTTTTGTTGGTTTTATTTTTAAGTCTTAACGACAATGTATGAATGACATGTTCTAACACAGCGATATTAAGCCACAAAAACAAGGTGATGATAGTGGTGGTAGTGATGGCTGCATACTACATATGTATAATACGAGTACACTTGGCCAATAAGAAGGCCATTTACAATAGGATGTTATTTATTATTGTTGTTGTTATTTTTTATCACCGTTATTTTTAGGTTTTCTTTTATGAAATTATGCTCAAAAAACACTAATAGGGGTCGCTTGAAATATTGTTATGCTTGTAATTATTTTAATTTTAATTTAATTAACCACACAAATCTTATTTGATATACAATATTTCGTTTAATTTTCAATTAATTACTTCAATTAATATTTTAACGGATTATTAATTAATTTCGTTTTTAATTTATTCCGTTCATTACTAGAAACATTTTTTAATTCGATTCACATTCGGTTTCCATTTATTCTGTTTCTTTCAAATGATTCACATGCATATTGTTTAACTTCCGCCTGTTTTCTTAAAGATAATAATTTCACTGTACCGTTACATGCGAAATTCCAGACTTAACTGAAACATTTTAAATGCGATTTACCGTTAAGACAACTATGGCGTTTACACACACAACCAAAAAGCACACATTCACTTACCGACTAAGAATTGTGTGTGAAGGGTGGAAGTGTAAAAAATTATTTGTAACACCGTGTACTTTCGGTTTTTGTAGATTCTTCTTTTTTTTTTTCTTTTTGTGTTTATTTTTACTGTGAACGTGCGAAAATGTAAAAAAACGTACGCGAAGATTGAAACGACAACCCTTTGCCAAGTTTAATTCTCGAATAACTGTTGTTTTGTAACGGTTTAACTGTTTATAGTCAGTTCCTTCAATATAGGAAACCATCATAACAATGTTAAGATAGTTGAATAGGCGCCATGGTGAATTTGGTGAATTTAATCACTCCATAAACGAATGACATCGGAACCGCGAGAGAGAGAAAGCATGAAGAGAAATTATTTCTATTGTAGATGCGCAGTATTATTGTTTTGTTTACAGTGGTTACATTCCTTATGCATTCCTTAAATTCCTTGCTGGCAATCAGATGTTTTTTGTTTTTGTTTTGTTTTTAATCTCATCATAATGGCGGTGCTGATGTTACCCATCAAACAAATTGCATGAAATTGAATTCTTAAATACAAATAACGATTTTCTGGTATTTTTTTAATAGATTTCATTAGTCAGGATTACACTACCCATATTTTGTGCATTAATTTTATCCATAAGTGGCGGGACCTACACTAATCTACGAGTAGATTTTCATGGAATATTTATTTACTCTCAGTGCTCAGTCATACATAGAGATTGTTTCGCCCACAATATCGGTATCAAACCGTGTCACTTTCAATGATTGTCTGTTTTGAGGAATAGCCGGTAGAATAAGTCCTAAAAGAATTTTTCTCTTCTAAAGTAACGAAACACAATGACACGCTTATGACGAATACAGTGGAGATCATAAATGAGTACAATATAGAAGGAGAGAGACTACGAGCATCAACATCTAGACCTGTTGATAAGCCGGATCAACGTATTACTCGAATTCAGAGTCAGCGACCGAAACTTTGAATGAACGAAACGAACGTCTTGATAATCAAAGAATACGACAATCTGCTTTAAGAGCTGTTGAGATACTGAGGAACAAGATGAACGCCGTGATATCGATAGAAGTAGCGAAGCACACCGGGTTTTAGCTAGTAGTATATAATAACAGAAAGAATAAAATGGGGAATATAAGGGGACTTTAAATAAAGTCAATCACCCTTATTCTGGTTGTCGTCGTCGACGTCGTCTTGCGTCGACAGTTTAAAATTGGTATTCTGTTTGTCGTTATTGACAGTTATAGATGACTGTCGGACGCACATTTGGTATTCTGTGAGTCAATACGCCATCGATATTGTGTTGTGTCGACTCTGATTTTATCGACATCATTTTTGGTAACGACGACGACGGCGACGACGACGACGACGACAACCAGAATAAGGGTGAATATTCAATGAAATGGAAGAAGATGACAACAAAAACTTTCACTGTCCTTTAAAAATGTTAATGCGATAAAGAATGCTAAAGAACGATTCCATATATAATCGTTCTGTTCTGTTGAAACTATACTTTTGATGTCATCTAGGGTGTTCCATCCAACATTAACATATTGTAGAAACATTGAAGAACAATGGAAAGAGCTTCAAGAAATTGCAAAAAGTCAGTAATACAATGATTAAAGAAGTTTATCTTCAGATCTTCCAGCTCAATATCGTCCATCTTGTAGATGAAAGGAATTAAAGGATGCCATATTTCAACAGAATGGCATTTCAAAGCACTTTCAATGAAGCATAAAGGAATGGATTATCAATCAATACTTTAAATTGATACAGTGGCCAGCTAAAAATTCCAACATGAATCCAATGGAGAACGGTACATTATGACAGAGCATACAGCGGGAGATTAGTGAAAAGTAAGCAAAAACGTTAAAAAAAATATATTCTTAAATGATGAACAAAATTCAAAACACATGTGGTCTGTATTAAATACGCAACTGAATACAAGCCGGTTGCTTCAATTTTATATTTTTGTAATAGAAATTTTAAGTTTTTCATTTTCACAGCAAACATTTTTTCATTTGCATTAATTTTTCTAATCTTTTAATATAAGGAGTGCACACGAAAAAAACTGGACTTACACTTTTCGTTATAGAAATAAAACTAAGAGGCGGATTTTTTTCGTTTTATATTTCAATTAAAGTAAATAATATTTGAATTCTTTTGTGTATAAATTTTTTTTCTGACAAAGGTCTCAGAACATCCAACTTTTTAAGCCACTTTTCTTTCAGACATGTTAGGGTGTTTTTGAAAAATACGTATTATTTTACTTGCTTTGTTTTGGTCGGCAAATCCTTTTTTTCTTCCACTTCCACGCTTTCTCTCAATACTCAAAGACTCCTTATATTGTTTTATTCTTACCTTAGAAACTGTTTTTTGGTTAACACCTGCGAACCTAGCAATCGTTTTTTGTAAGTGGCGTGGCGCGGTTTTTCATTGAAAATTTCAATTATTTTTTTACGACATTCTTGTTGAGTGCCCATTTTCAAAAAACTAATTTTGCTATTGCAATGAGATTTAGCACGTGGATTTTGAAACAGATGACTAACAAAAACAATGTAACGGTATTCATTTTTTTCAATTATGATAAAAGTTATAAGCTTAAAAGTAGGCCCATTTTTTTTGTGCGCACTCCTTATATGTACACCCTAGTGATTCCCACTATATACTTCTTTCCATAACCTACAAGGTGACAAGAAGTGGTAGAGATGGTGTATTTAAAGAGCAGTGTTGTAATTAAAGTGATTCACTACAAACCCGAACCATGCACATCCAAGCCTCGAATAATATTTAATATAGTTTTACGAATTATGAAAATTGAAGTCTTCAATTCCCTCCAAAGCCCCTAGACTATATATTTTTATTCTAGAAAAAGAACAAAAAATAATAAAATAACAGTGTTAAAATTACAATAACAAAACTTAACAGAAAGTTCACGAAACATGGAAAAGAAAAACAAAAAAAGAAAACAAATCAACAGTAAGGTTCCAGAAATTGCCACACCAAAAATGCGAGAAATATAAATTGAGCCAAAGGTATGATTGACAGTCAGTAGTTTTAATTTTGGAAGGAATTATTTTTATCGTTTTTATAGAAAAAAAAAATGATTTATTTATATATAACTAACAGACCCGGGCAAACGTTGTTTTGCCTTCGAATTTTATTTTCTCTGTAAGTCTGGCTTTCATGCAAAGTCATGGCTGATTGATATTTAGAAGAAGAATGAAAGGTGCACTAAATCGACATAGCAATTATTGTTCAAATGGAATTATATATTTCTGATAGCTGGGCCCGATCTGCGTTGCTGGCACCAAATTTTTCTTTTATTTTGAACTGCCTCTCGAAGAAAATCAAAATCAGTGTTTTTAGTTATTTATAATAGAAAAAAATGTTTTATTCAAAAATCAAAATTGGAATAACGCACACAGCATAGCATAGTGCAGTAGTTCTTGAGTTACGGTGCAAAAACACAAAAAAACTAAATACTACACAGAAACACTCCTCACGCCCCATAGAACATGTATATTAAGTTTGGTCAAATTGGTCCAGTAGTTTTTGAGTTTAGCGATCACGAAAATACACGTCATTTTTATATAAATATAGAGAGGGTTTTAATTTGTTAACAGCGATTTCGTTCTGATCATTTTCATTTTGGCCTCAAGCAAATTTGAAATAATACCTCCGTTCTCCTAAATCAACAATATAACACATCAAAATAAATCAGATAGAAAATTATTTATGGCCAAGAACTCAAGTTTAAAATATGGGGTTGAAAAAGATGATATGAAATATTTATCCTAGCAACGCTATTAAAATGTTTACACCAGGGACAAAATGACATACCAAATAGAAAGCTTTTGGGCAGCGGAATTTAATTTATTTTAGTTTCCCAACAAGGTTAGGTTAGGTTAGAGGACGTGTACTTGTCAACTGTGACAAGTACAGTACCCGGAGGTCGAATTGACCCATTGTACAACGTCCTAGCTTCTCACACCACACGTGTTGTGTGCGTTAATTTTATACATGAGTGGCGGGACCTACAGTTTAAAGTCGACTCCGAACGACAGATTTTTGAGAAGCTTTTCATGGCAATTTTTACTCTCAGAGTTTTTGCCAGAAATCTGCTGAGAGGAAGTCGCCGAAGAAATACTTTTTGTATTTTCGTTTTGATGTCTGACCTGGGATTTGAACTCGGGCCTTTCGTCTAATAAGCCAACACACTACCTACTAGACTACGGCGACTTCAGTTTCCCAACAAACTCTCTTAGCATTTCCTATTAGCATAAATCCTGTTATTATTCCATTAACCCATGCAGTTAATTACTTACTTAACTGGTAATTACAACACCCTTTAGTCAGGTTTACAATTTAGCTTCTCGCATCACCCATGTTGTGGTATAAGCTACAGATTAAATGTCTACTTTGAACGATAAATTTGAGAAGTTTTCGTAGCAATTTTATTTAACTTCAGAATTTTTGTCAGATGATTGTTGAGGTTAAGTTTCTTAAAAACTATTTTTTTCATATTTCATTATGTCTGCGCTAAGGTTTGAACCAGAGATCAACAACGAGTATTCAAAACGATGAGTAGATTCGAGTCATACTTATAATTCCAGATACTTATACGCATTCATACTTATTTTAATATCATACTCATATTACTCATATTCAAAGTTAGAAATACTCATCGTACTCATACTTAACAATACGCACGATGTTGTTGATTTCGACTCTCCATGATTCAACATATATACGAAGCACAAAATAAGTATGATTCGAGTACGAACACCACAATACTCGCTAGAAGGTTGTGTGTGTGCTTTGCTTGCTGTCTTTGTCTTTTCTTTTTTCTTATTTTGTAAATGCAACAATAACTACTACTGTAAATTTTGATGAATGATTCGAGAGACTAGAATCATTCGTAAGTATTATAAGTATTTTTCTAAATTTATGAATCTGAATGAGTAGGCGTATGAATCAAACAATGAATCGAATGTTGTGAGTTTGATGACAACGTTGTACTCATACTCATTGCAACCTATACTTATAAATCAATGTTGTAGCGAGTACGAATGAATCAGAGTAGTTGAATTTTAATACTCTTGACTCACTCATACTCAAAATTTCATAAGTACCTATGATCTCTGGTTTGAACCAAGAGCTCTTGTATAATTAGCCAACACACTACCTACTATGGTGTCTTCAATCAATTAACTTTGATTTTTTTAAAAGCAATTATTGCCATTATTGGGAGTCCCCGATATTGTATAAAATTTGACCCGAATATAAGTTACGGTTGAAATTGTGCAATACAAGCCATTTGCAAGAAAACGTTGAACTTAGTAAGAGATTAACACATTATTAACATTTTTTCGTAAGCGATATGAAAGCATTTAAAATGACAAGAGAAAGTGAGGCCCAAAAATTCTATTTTACAATTTTTACATACAAGTTACTTGGCATACGTATACGATAAGAATAATAGAAATTAAAGACTTTTAAAGTGTCTTGGTGTTTGCGTACCTTAGTAAAGCAATGACTCATCACTATCAATACCTATCACATCCGTATGATTATCGTGCAGCAGTTATTCATACATATTTCCCAAAGAATATAAAAACTGCTGAAAAATGTAAACAAAACACGTAAAGATTTGAAGACATATAACGGCCGCAATTTAAATAACGTAAAATCATGTTGACACAATATTTGAAAAAAGGAAAAAAAAAACATCAATTGCAGTACGAGTCCCCATTGGCAATGCACTGCTTTCTTCGTAAAATCTAATACTTCGTGTTCGTGTGATTTTTAGAATTCACCACAATTTGTTGATGGGATTTTTGTTTCCCTTTACTCACACAAGATTTCAAGGTAACTTATTAAAAAAAAAAATCACAAAAAACAACAACAACAAAAATTTGATTCACTTTTCACTAAAAAAATTTTTTTTTAAAACAATAAACACACTATCATAAATACAAACATTTATGCACTCTGTTGTAAAGTGAATTCGTAATGCCGGAAAAATGGCATCAAAAGAAGGATATTCAAATGCATTCTCACATGGTGAGACTCATAAGCGCCTGATGAATAAACGAAACACAATAAAACAACTGTCATTACATTACAAGTAAATTAGTGTAAGTGTGTGTGTGTAAGTTTTAACATTTTTTTTTCCATTTTGCAAAACTGCTTATCTGCATATACTTATGTACATACATATGTATGTATGCATGTGTGAGAGAACATCTGTTGTTTGCACTACAAATGTGTGGTTTGTTCTGTTTGTTTCTCATGTCATGTTTTTTTTTTTTTGCATTTGACTTTGTTTTATTTTGTTGTTGTTGTTGTTGCTGTTGTTTTGATGGTTTTCCAACTCGTTTTTCGTTTATTTCCTCATAATGTCAAGGTTTTTTGGCTGTTTTTCAAAAAATATACTCACATACACATATGTACTCATACAGCAACACTCTTCTGCAGTCTTCCATTAAGGCCAAAACTTTTATCACTATGTCTCTCTCTCTCTCTCTCTCTTTCTTTCTCTTTCTTATAAGTAAAAACCGACACACATGCACAGATATTTAAATGCTTATTCCAATGCAAGTGCATCGTTGTGTGTATTTTTTTTTTTAATTGTATTAGTATTTGTAATTGTAGGATATACTAAATATTTACTTCCTTTAGCGCCACTTCTTTAAAAGAATACAAACCACCTTCAATTTTAAAAGTGGCCAGACCTTACGGCTCGAATTAAATTTAAAGGAAAGTACTGTGCAAAGGATTTAAATGTGTTTGTAGATTTTGAAATTATTTATTTACAGAAATTTATTATTATTTAGCCTAGCACACTACCCTCTAGCATACCTTGGCCCATTGTGTTACCACAGTTATCCGTTATCCCCTAGTCCCGGAACCACTCGGAGCTCCTGATGAAGCGATTTAGGCTGTCAATGTCAATCCTTGACAGTTCCTCCAGATCATCCATGTAGTAAGTACCCAAGTACTTCCTTCTCCTTTGGCAAAGAGCCGGGCATGTACCCAGCAGATGAGAGACAGTTCCCTCCTCTTCCTCATCTCTGCAGCTTCTGCAGAAGTCGTTAGCAAGGTGTCCAAGACCAATGCGCCTCGCATGCGTACCCATAATGCAATGCCCCGTAATGACACCGACAACTACACTTAGCGCGCCTCTTTGGAGTTTAAGTAGACTCATCGTGCGCCCCTCATCCAGCCTTGGCCATATTTTACGAGCCGTTCTACCCGTGTCCGAAGCCGCCCATCTATCGTTGACGGAATCGACGATCGCATTATCAATTATGAGCTTGCAGGTCCTCATAGGTATGCCCAGATTCGAGAACTCATCGGAGAGTTCGATGGTCGTGCCCCGCCTGGCAAGTTCATCAGTTTTGCAGTCACCAAGAATGCCACTGTGCCCCGGTACCCATACGATATGGATATCATATCGTTCCGCTATCTCGTCGAGATATCTGCGACAGCCATACACCGTCTTAGAGTTCATCACGTTAGAACTCAGAGCCTTGATAGCCGCCTGACTATCAGAAAGTAAGGTGACGTTCCGCTTGGAGCGCGAAAAATATAAATCATACGACTTTTATTCTCTTTTTTGTCATACAGATGGTAATACGTAAAGTATTACCGTGTGAAGTGGGCTTAACAAACGAACTTTGTCTGTAACGCAGTGTGCTATACACTAGTCAATCGACCACATACGGATGTGCTGGCCGAGAAAGACGAGTGTTACGTAGGAATACATGTTTTTTATAAACAAGTCCCCATATTTCGCTCGAGCAATATCCGATGCTCCAATGAATCAATGAAGTTGGACACACTATCGTGATTAACGAGCTACTACGGCCTCTCCTGTAAACGGTCGAAAAGCCTCAAAGTAGACGTTAAGGGCCAACCCATATATGAGATGTATTCCATTCTCGGTCGGTTATAAATGGTGTAAATGGTAAGTAGATCAGGTGAAGTTAAGTATTTATTGCACCGTCTTAAGAAATCAAGGCACTGAAAAATGTGTCAGTTCTAGCGAACATCGCACTGAATTTTCATGCCCATAACGTCAAGATCTTCTGACTCCCTAATATTTACACCACACATGAGTATAGATGATACAATATTATTGCTGCTTAACATTGACTTTATATGTTTTTGTTTTTAAAACATTTCAATTTATTTATTTATTTTTTCTGACGATTTTTTTACGATTTCAATGAACGTCTTTGACGATTTTGACGATTTTTTCTCAAATATTTGACAATTTGCTTCATTTATCTGGCAGCTATGGTTGTAATCAGTGTTGAAAAATTCAGTACTTTTGTACTTTTTTCAGTACTTATTAATTTCAAAAATACCGCAGTACCCCCGCGACGCTTTCAGTACTTTTTCATTATGTCTTCCGCTTTTCAGCTATTAATGCAACATGTTCAACGGAATGCTAAAGATAGATTTAGGCTTAGCCCCGGTTAGCCAAACGTCCGTGGAATGTACATTTGTTTTTAGAACACGTAAAGAAATGAAAACGCTTACCTAACCGTAATGTAATTTCGGCAAGCATATGCATTGCCCTTCATATGTTAAAAACGAACGTATGTCACAATACGTTCCATCGACATTTGACTAAACGAGCCTCTTACGGTTTGTGTTACGTTCCGAATCAGCTGTGTTTGTTTTATATGTAGGAAACACGAATAAGTCGTTAGTTTTTCTGTTCCGTGCCGTATGTGTATTAAATATAAATAAATGAATAGTCTATTAGGTAGTGTGCGGGCTTACTAGACGTGAGCCCACGGTTCAAACCTCATGTCAGACATCTCCATAAAAATATGGAAAATTATTTCTCCGGCGACTTTCTTCTGGCAATAACTCTGAGAGTAAATATAATTGTCATGAAAAGTTTTTCAAAAATCTCTCGTTCGGAATCGGAAAAAATGGACCAAGTGGGGCAATGGACCTAGTCGGCTGCATAGTCATGACCTCAAGGATTCCAAAACAGGTTTTCTTACTGTCAGACGTTACTTGGGACCGCAGATATAGGCGATAAAGCAAAAATAAGTAATATTCTCTATTTTAATCGCGCAAAATCAGAAAAAATGGACCAAGTGGGGCAATAGATCTAGTCGGCTGCATAGCCATGACCTCAATGATTCCAAAACAGGTTTTCTTACTGTCGGACGTTACTTGGGACTGCAGATATAGGCGATAAAGCAAAAATAAGTAATATTCTCTATTTTAATCGCGCAAAATTGGACCTAGTGGAGCATTGGACCTAGTCGACTGCATAGCCATGACCTCAACGATTCCAAAACAGGTTTTCTTACTGTCGGACGTTACTTGGGACTGCAGATATAGGCGATAAAGCAAAAATAAGTAATATTCTCTATTTTAATCACGCAAAATCGGAAAAAATGGACCTAGTGGGCCATTGGACCTAGTCGGCTGCATAGCCATGACCTCAACGATTCCAAAACAGGTTTTCTTGCTGTCAGACGTTACTTGGGACCGCAGATGTAGGCGGAGAAGCTAATTTAGAAAAATGGAATTGTGGGTTTTTAAGTTCAAAAGTAAAAATTTTAATAATTCTCATTTAGTTCATGTGCATTTATACAATATATATCCAACAAAATGTCGTATTTTTCGCAAGTTGCATTTCTTGGGTAGATGACTTGGATTACCTTGGTTGATGACTTGAATCATTCTGGTTGATGACTTGGATTATTCTGGTCGATGACTTGCATTTTCTTGGGTAGATGAGTTGCATTTTTTTGGGTAGATGACTTGCATTTTTTTAGGTAGATGACTTGCATTTTTTGGATAGATGACTTGCATTTTTTTGGGTCGATGACTTGCATGTTTTTGGATATATGACTTGCATTTTTTTAGGTAGATGACTTGCATTTTTTTGTGTAGATGACTTGCATTTTTTTTTGGGTAGATGACTTGCATTTTTTGGGTAGATGACTTGCATTTTTATGGGTAGATGACTTGCATTTTTTTTGGGTAGATAACTTGCATTTTTTTGTGTAGATGACTTGCATTTTTTGGGTAGATGACTTGCTTTTTTTTTTTGGTAGGTGACTTGCATTTTTTTTGGGTAGATGACTTGCATTTTTTTTGGGTAGATGACTTGCATTTTTCTTGGGTAGATGACTTGCATTTTTTTGGGTAGATGACTTGCATTTTTTGTGTAGATGACTTGCATTTTTATGGGTAGATGACTTGCTTTTTTTTTTGGTAGATGACTTGCAATTTTTTTTGGGTAGATGACTTGCATTTTTTTTTGGGTAGATGACTTGCATTTTTTGGGTAGATGACTTGCATTTTTTTGGGTAGATGACTTGCACTTTTTTCGGTACATGACTTGCATTTTTTTGGGTAGATGACTTGCATTTTTTTGGGTAGATGACTTGCACTTTTTTCGGTAGATGACTTGCACTTTTTTCGGTAGATGACTTGCATTTTTTTGGGTGGATGACTTGCATTTTTTTGGGTAGGTGACTTGCTTTTTTTGGTAGATGACTTGCATTTTTTGTGTAGATGACTTGCATTTTTTTTTTTTGGGTAGATGACTTGCATTATTTTGAGTCGATGACTTGCATTTTTTGGGCAGATGACTTGCATTTTTGGGTAGATAACTTGCATTTTTTTAGATAGATGACTTGCTTTTTTTGGGTAGATGACTTGCATTTTTTTGGATAGATGACTTGCATTTTTCTTGTGTAGATGACTTGCATTTTTTTGGGGAGATGACTTGCATTTTTTTGGGTAGATGATTTGCATTTTTCTTGGGCAGATGACTTGCATTTTTGGGTCGATGACTTGCATTTTTTGGGCAGATGACTTGCATTTTTCTTGGGCAGATGACTTGCATTTTTGGGTCGATGACTCGCATTTTTTGGGTACATGACTTGCATTTTTTTGGGTAGATGACTTGCATTTTTTTGGGTAGATGACTTGCACTTTTTTCGGTAGATGACTTGCATTTTTCTTAGGTAGATAACATGCATTTTTTTGGTTTAGATGACTTGCATTTTTTTGTTTAGATGACTTGCATTTTTTTGTAGATGACTTGCATTTTTTGGGTAGGTGACTTGCATTTTTTGGGTAGGTGACTTGCATTTTTTGGGTAGATGACTTGCATTTTTTTGTGTAGATGACTTGCATTTTTTGGGCAGATGACTTGCATTTTTCTTGGGCAGATGACTTGCATTTTTGGGTAGATAACTTGCATTTTTTTGGGTAGATGACTTGCTTTTTTTGGGTAGATGACTTGCATTTTTTTGGGGAGATGACTTGCATTTTTTTTGGGTTGATGATTTGCATTTTTTGGGTAGATGACTTGCATTTTTTTGGTAAATGATTTGCATTTTTTTGGGAATTTTTTTGGTCGATGACTGGCATTTTTTGTGCAGATGACTTGCGTTTTTTGGGTAGATGACTTGCATTTTTTGTGTAGATGACTTGCATTTTTTTTTTTGGGTAGATGACTTGAATTTTTTTTGTTTGGGTAGATGACTTGCATTTTTTGGGTAGATGACTTGCATTTTTTTGGGTTGATGACTTGCATTTTTTGTGCAGATGACTTGCATTTTTTTTTTGGGTAGATGACTTGCATTTTTTTTGGGTTGATGACTTGCATTTTTTGGGTAGATGACTTGCATTTTTTTGGTAAATGATTTGCATTTTTTTGGGTCGATGACTTGAATTTTTTTGGTCGATGACTGGCATTTTTTGGTTGATGACTGGCATTTTTTTGGACGATGACTTGCATTTTTTTGGACGAAATTTGTAAATGAATTTTTGAATGATTTCTTTTTTTTTATGTTTTATCCCCAAAATGATTGCAAATTCGAAATTCTTTTTTGAAATTTTTTGTGCTTGTTTCGAATCGGTTCTAAATTATTAAGGAATTCATTCATTTTTCTTCTTTTTTAGAAGTTGGTTACAGACACTTCAATTTCGAAACATTTCAGTATTTGCGTATTATTACAATTTTATGGTTTTCCCCTTTCCACTATAAATGGACTTAGGCGGGCTATAATGACTATAATGCTAAAGGTCTTTAGCCTCGGGTTAGCCAAGGGCTAACTAAAGTATGTATGTTCGCTTTTAGATTACGAAAGGTTGCCGAATGCTAAATGAATGAAAAAGTAAGTTAGTTTTTCTATTCCATTCCGTACAGTATTAAGTATAAATAAATATATTTTTATAAAAGTACCATTTGATACAAAAAGGTACTCTTTCAATTATAGTTCAGTACTATTTCAAAATTTCAATTTTGCAACACTGGTTGTAATGACCAATTATGTATGTATTTAACTAAAATGTTATTTATATCTCTTGTCCGGCCTATCCTGGAGTATGGTTCTATCATATGGGAAACTTGTTATGCACTTCATATAAATAGCATTGAGTCAGTGCAAAAACAGTTTTTAATTTTCTCTTTACGAGGTCTTGGTTGGAACTCCTATGAATTACCGTCATATCGGAGTAGACTAGCTTTGATTAAACTGCCAACTCTTAAAAGTCGTCGTTCCATGATGAGTACTCTTTTTATTCTGGGATTAATACGAGGAGATGTTGATTCAGAGTTCCTGCTCAGTCGATTGAAATTCAATGTTCAATTTTGAACTGCTATCACTGAATTACTACAAATCTGACTATGAAAATAATGATTCCTTTAGACGAGCCTGTAAAACCTTTAATGAATGCTACCAAGTAATTGATTTCTCGGAGTGTAAAGAAGTTTTAAAGAAAACCCTAACTATATTTTTGAATTGTTAATATAAAATTCTTGTTGAATTAGTCAGTAAGGATATACTACTTTACTATGTACTTTATTTAAAAAAATTCAAAATAAATCCATTCAAGTCAAATACGCATTGTTTTGTTCTATAACTTCTTTCCTGGAAGAAACCTTCATCCATATCAGCAAAATGGCGAGTTTTTTTGCCAACAAAATAAGTCGCAATATATGTACATGATGACATAAGTCTGGCTTAGCATAATAAGGACGGGAAACAATCCATCTATAGGCAATTGCCATATATCCTATATCATCATCATACCAGATCTATTTTTCAAAATTACATCGATTTGGATGAGAAAGTGTCGAAACCGATTGTAGTGAAAAAAAGACCGTCTATTGCAAGTCGCCTAGATAGCGGCAAGCAGGATAATTTAAAAGTTAGTTGTGCATCCACTGATGAAATAAAATCGATATGGAATCAGAACCATATGATATGATATGATTATTAGAATTTAAGCAGACTTTCTTTGCGTTCTATCGTTCCAAATTTACTGTGGTATCTTGCTAGTGTCTGTAGCCGCCCATTTAGTGTTGACAGGTCTTCAAAGTGATTCTCTCCGATGAGAGATCGGTAGTTGGGCTACGTCTAACCAGTTCATCCGCTCTGGAATTTCCTGGATTTAGAGATTCGTGGCGGCCATAAATCATAGAGGAGTTCGTAACGTTAGAACCTCGTGTTCTGACAACCGCCTATCCAAAATATTTTTACCCTTATCCGACAATTTCAGTTTTTCACTTGGAAAAAGCTACAGTAATCTAGTAGCCCTATGGAGTAAGCTATGCCTATCAATTCCGAAAAAATTCTACCACCCGTTTTTCCATTTCGAGCCATTCGTGGAAATTGGAAAGTGTTCGGTAACGAGGAGTGTTACATAATTTTTCCAAAAAATCGCTTACCGCAATAGATGTTCCAAACTGCTTCTACTTCAAGAAGTCGTCGTGATGTCTCTACTCCTTCAGCATCCTCTAGTGACCAATACAATAACAAACTAAAGATAGGAAAGAAAATAATAGAAATAATAACTCAGCAGCGATATTCTAGAAGTTGCTAGACCGAAAATTAATAAATTATAAATAATGCAAAAAATAAAATGTTACCAGTGCGTAGCAGTAGTATGAAGCGCGGCATAAGTATAGAATCTTTTTTAAGCGATTCTTATCTTTAAAATGTAAATAAAATAAAGTGTGTGAGAATATCATCGAAATTTTTTATTCGTTTGAAAGACCTATTGATGCCATTATGTGTAGAATATAACATTGTTCAAATGCCCGTCGGATATTCGCTGGGTGAAGCGCATCCGAAATGTTCAATTTTCCATGACTGTAGCACAAATCATGCTTAATTTTCCCGATGCTATTGGTTATATTATACTAGCTGTACCCTGCGCGTGTTGCTGCGCCACCAACTAAAATAAATTTGAAGGAAAGACATTACACGAATGTTCAATTAATTTTGAATCATTTTATTGATTTTATTTCCCGTTGTCCTTATAATTCAGATGAACGGGCTTGAGTAGTACGCATTCGATCAGTTTCTAATCTAACTTTTCGTTGTTCAAGTGGTTCAAGCGAACGGGTCGCAGCGGCATATATTAGAAGATTTTCCAGTCTCAATGCTCGTCTGATTCTGAGGCTCGTAATGCTCTTTTCTTCCGTGCTTGAGGTGTAGAGCGACCAATTGCTTTTCATTTATTTTGAATAATTTTCAGTGACGCCATCCATCGGAAATTAATCGCACCAACCTCCGTCGACTCATACGCAACAACTTTGTTAAAGAATGCACAGTTTACGATTTAATTCATTTTGAGTAATTTTCAGAGGCGCCACCTATCGGATATTGGTCATACCAACTTAGAAACCTTCTTCGGCTCATGCGCAATAACTTTGCTAAAGATCATAACATGATCAAATGCACAGTTTACGATTTAATTCATTTTGAGTACATAATTTTCAATGGTGCCACCAGTCGGAAATTGGTCATATTCACTTAGAAACCTTCGTTGGCTCATGCGCAACAACTTTTCTAAAGATCATAACATGATCAAATGCAGAGTTTATGGTATAATTCATTTTAAGTAATTTTCAGTGGCGCCACCTATCGGATATTGGTCATACCAACTTAGAAACCTTCTTCGGCTCATGCGCAATAACTTTGCTAAAGATCATAACATGATCAAATGCACAGTTTACGATTTAATTGATTTTAAGTAATTTTCAGTGGCGCCCCCTGCCGGAAATTAGTCATACCAACTTAGAAACCTTCCCCGGCTCATGCGCAACAACTTTGCTAAAGATCATAACATGATCAAATGCATAGTTTACGATTCTATAAGGTACATACAAACACACATTCATTTTTATATATATAGACTAAGACTATGGGAGGTAACACGCCCACTATAGCCAATCCGCCTATTTTATTCATATATACATACGTCAAAGTCGTTCATACAAAATTTGAGGACTCTAGCAATTGCAGTTTATGAGATATGCGACATTAAATACTTATTGGGTATATGGGCGTGGCACCTCGCCTACTTGAAATTTTAAAATAAAAAATAGCCTATAGTTCCTTCCAGACATACAGGAAGGTACTGTTAAAATTTCAAAAAAAATCGGTCCAGCCGTTTAGGCGCCTATAGACTTCAAACAAACAAATCCACAAACAAATAAGCACACATTCATTTTTATATATGTATATAGATGACACATTAAATACTTATTGGGTATGTGGGCGTGTCACCTGGCCTACTTAAAATTTAAAAATAAAAAGTAGCCTATAGTTCCTTCCAGACTTACAGGAAGCTACTGTTAAAATTTCAAGAAAATCGGTCCGGCCGTTTTTAAATATATAGATTCATATATTCATATGGGGGGTGCCACGCCCCCTATTGCTAGTCAGTCCAGTTTTGTCTAAAATATTCATTTTGATACTAAAGTGAATTCGACAAAATTTTAGGAGTCTAACTGTTATACATTCTTAGATATACGAATTTAATATATTTTATATGGGATGTGACACGCCCACTATAGCCAAACCGCCCATTTTGTTCCTATATACGTCAAAGTCGTCCATACAAAATTTGAGGACTCTAACTGTTGAAGTTTATGAGATATGCGATATTAAATACTTATTGGGTATGTGGGCGTGGCACCTCGCCTACTTGAAATCTATATATATAAAAATGAATGTATGTTTGTATGTACCTTATAGACTCTTAAACTATGCATATATTCATGTTATGATCTTTAGCAAAGTTGTTGCGCATGAGCCGGGGAAGGTTTCTAGGTTGGTATGACCAATTTCCGACAGGTGGCGCCACTGAAAATTAATAAAAGAATTAAATCGTAAACTGTGCATTTGATTATATTATGATCTTTAGCAAAGTTATTGCGCATGAGCCGACGAAGGCTTTTAAGTTGGTATGACCAATTCCCGACAGGTGGCGCCACTGAGAATTACTATAAATGAATTAAATCGTAAACTGTGCATTTTATTATGTTATGACCTTTAGCAAAGTTGTTGGGCATGAGCCGGGGAAGGTTTCTAAGTTGGTATGACCAATTTCCGACGGGTGGAGCCACTGAAAATGACTAAAAATGAATTAAATCGTAAACTGTGCATTTGATTATGTTATGATCTTTAGCAAAGTTATTGCGCATGAGCCGACGAAGGGTTATAAGTTGGCATGACCAATTTCCGACAGGTGGCGCCACTGAGAATTACTAAAAATGAATTAAATCGTAAACTGTGCATTTGATTATGTTATGATCTTTAGCAAAGTTGTTGCGCATGAGCCGACGAAGGCTTATAAGTTGGTATTACCAATTTCCGACAGCACTTTAATAAATGTTCATAATCGAAAACCTCTACATTTTTAAAGTTTATGCCAATTTTTTTTTAAATGAACAAAATCAATATAATGATTCAAACTTGTTTTAGTTGGAGGCGTAGCAACGCGCGCAGGGTACAGCTAGTTTTAAAATAAAAAATAGCCTATAGTTTCTTCCAGACATACAGGAAGGTACTGTTAAAATTTCAAGAATATCGGTCCAGCCGTTTAGCCGTCTATAAACAAACAAACCCACAAACAAATAAACACACATTCATTTTTATATATATAGATTAAAACCGCACAAGAAAAGGTCTAACGGGGTCAAAGCACAAGATCTCAGCGGCAAGTTCACATCACCTCCACGTGAGATAACTAAACTATATACAGCGCACAATATTCAATGAACTACGAGCTGTATAGTACGTGGTGCTGTCGTGTTGAAATCACATGTCACTGTTGTCCAAATCATTCAATAATTAGACTAAAAGAAATTGATAATCATCGAGCTCTAGTGCTAGTCGTTGAAAGTGATGACTTGGCTAATGTCGTTCTCAAAGAAATATTGACCGATGAAGACTCCACAAAATCCACACCAAACAGTGACTTTTTCGGTATCGCCTAAAATTCGACATTTTGCTTGTTAACGACGTACCCGTTCTTGTAATTCTCCAGCACACGGTATCTCGGACAGCGTGTTGTTTGTTCGCGTACCCATCTCGAAATGGACGTCATCGCTGAAGATCATTTTTCGATGAAAATTAAGTTCAGTTGTAACATTTTAACTTTGTTGTGGTGATTGCTTATTTTACGTGCAAAATATATTCATGCTAATTGGATCTTAATGCAGAGATAGGAAGAGAGTATAGACGACTTTATTAAATTTTGATAAGATGTATTTCATATTTAACATTAAATTAATTAATTTTATAAATAATATAATAATAACTTATTTAAGGATTTAGCAGAAATAAAATTTATAAATCTAATTATTTGATTTTATACGTGTATTGTTATTGTTATAGTGTGTAAGTTTAATTTTTTTTTTTTTTTTTTTTTTTTTTTTTTTATAATGTATGTGTACTTTTCTTACAATGTAATATACTGTCTAAACATTAATAATTTGTTTTTTTTTTTCTTTTAAAATACAATTTAAGACTATGCATGTACTAGTATAGTAAAATTATTCAATTAAAATTAAAATATTCTGGATTTAAGAGAAACCTCTAGAAAAACTATTGAGGCCTCTCCTTCCTATCTATTTGGGTGCGAACGAGATCTCACATCTTAAGTAAGACTTCGACGTATGGATGAATTCAGAATGCCTAATATATTCTAATAAAAATTATAATAAATGTCCGCTTATATGGTATGTGAAAAATCGCTTGCAAATTTCAATACAGAAACAATAAATTTGTTAAAAAAAAAAAAAAAGAAAAACAAAGAAATATAAATAATTGAGAATCGACAGAGTTACAATACACAATAAATAATTTTTTCCATTTCAATAGATATTTCTCAGTTTTAATTTTTAGTCTGCTTTTCAGCTTTAAAAATTAAAAATATTGTAAAAATATTTTCTATTTAAAAAAAAACTAAGCATAGTTTGTTGAGAATGGCGATTAAGAACACAAATTAAAAACAAATAGAGTGCAAGATGCAAAGAATTAGAAGAAAAAGGAGACAACACAATTTGTACGCATTTGCGTATTAGCTTAACTCCAAGTTTTAGGTAAACTGAAGGGACCAAATCTCTGATGACAGTCTACGGCACGTACTGCAAAGAAGTAACGTTGACCTTCCTGGAACTGAGTGAGAGTAACGGCCATAGGTAAAAGCATGGCTTTAACATCACCAACATGACGCCACGAATCGACCATGGGTGGACCAGAGGTCTCCTGATAAGCATATATTTGATAACTGACACATTCTGCATGGCGATCCATAGATTCCTCCATGGTCCAAGAGATAACAATGCCATTATCAAGGTTACTTATTCGTATTGTCGGTCGTGGAGGTGGCAGTTTCCATGCGGGATTAAATGCTTGAGGTGGTGTTGCGGGTAATGGTGCTGGATGACCATATTTCACACGCTGTACAGCAGCATTTGATGATACATTAATGCGGGTTATACTTGTACCAGGAGGAGTGTTAATGGCTGCAAACGAATTGTTGTTCTTTTGAGCTAAAAAATAAACAAAACCGTTAAATAATTTTTTCAATTTGATTACACAGATCTGTAAGAGACCCACCTTGAATTGTAGACATCTGTCGGTTTTTGTTGTTGGGCGCAGGAGGTATACGCGCCAGAGGAGGTGCTGATCTTCCATATTGTAATTGGGAATTGGTATTATTTTGCACCGGCAAGCTGCGTCGCTGTGAATGAGGGACAGGATTTTGTGCGGTAGATTGGCCACTAGACGTTTGCGATGGTGCTTCATCCTCGTCAGTCAAATCTATAACCGCCTTCTCTTTCGGTTTGGCAGGTGTAATACTGACAGCAGTGTTGCCACCAGCCAGATGTGTCAAAGTATTTATGTAGTTATCAACAATTGAACTCGACGAACCCGTTGAGGATGAACGTTGAACGGCAACAGGCGTATTCAATGGTGCTTTTGGTTGAGCTGGAGCAATAGGAGCAACACGTTGACTGAAATGGAAATATAAAAAACATAAAATATGATCGACTACAGGGGCTTAACATCTTAACTAGTTTTATTTCAGTTTAAAATTACTTTTGAAAATATTACATAATTTTGCTCATCTTCTTACACACAGATTTAGAAATATTGAAGATATTTTTGACAATTGAATATACAATACTTACTATATGACTTAAAAATTGTTTTTTTCTATTAAATTTTCTAATCTACTCTTCAACTACACAAATTCTTTTTTTTTTTGTGAAAATATAATCGTGATGATATAATCTATTCAGCGTAAACAACACTAATATTTTGGACGTATTTCTTTTGGAGATGCCACCATTTATCCTTATTGAGCACTTAATTCTTTTATTTCTTTAGAATGTGAAAACAGTGTAGCCCATAAAAAAATATCAGAGAACGGTACTATAGTCAGACGTATTGTACGATCTTACAACCATCTGAATAGAGTTTTATAAACGAAAAGCAAAATATATATATTATCTAATTTAAACATAACTTCAAAATACTAGAGGACAAATCTAAATCCGAAGAAAAAAATATTAATCTTTTATAAATATGACACTAGTATAGTCGACGTAGTCTAGTAAGTAGTGTCTTGGCTTATTAGACGTGAGGTCTCCGTTCAAACCACAGGTCAGACATATTCAACAACAGATTTCTGGCATAAACTCTGAGAGTAAATCAAATTGCAGTGAAAAGTTTCTCGAAAATCTTTGGTTCGGAGTCGGCTTTAAACTGTAGGTTCCAGCACTCATGTATAAAATTAACACACACAACATAAGTGGTGTGAGAAACTAGATCGTAATCCTGACTAAAGGGTTGTTGTAATGACCACTTAAGTATGTATGCATGTAAATAAAGGGTGATTTTTTAGCTATTATCTTTTTGGCAACACTGGTTTAAACAGCTCACGTACGTTTCGTGTTTTGTTTCACTGTCAAACATCTTCAGTTTGGTCTATAATTTAACCATGAATCGTCTTACAAACGAACAACGCTTGCAAATCATTGAATTTGGCATCATTGGACCGTACTTCTTCAAAGATGCTGCGAATCGTAACGTAACTGTGAATGGTGAGCGCTACCGTGAGATGATATCCAACATTTTTTTGCCCAAAATGCAAGAGCTTGACTTGCATAACATGTGGTTTCAACAAGATGGTGCCACATGCCACACAGCACGCGTAACAATGGACTTATTGAGAGGCGAGTTCGGTGAAAATTTTATTTCACGTTCGGCACCGGTCAATTGGCCACCTAGATCGTGCGATTGAACGCCTTTAGGCTATTTTTTGTGGGGCTTTGTTAAAGCTCATGTCTATACAGACAAGCCCGTGATTCGTTTATTCGTGAGATACCGGCCGAAATGTTGGAAAGAGGATGCCAAAATTGGACTAAGCGGATGGACCATTTGAGGCGCAGTCGCGGTCAACATTTGCATGAAATAATCTTCAAACATTAAATTATATGGACCGCCCTATCTATTCAAATAAAGATTTTATGCATTTTTTTGAATTTTATGTGGTTTTTTTTGAAAAATTTTCCTATAGCTCTTAAAAAATCATCCCTTATAATACTGTGACTGAATCGTATAATTTTTCATTTCACTTAATTATACAACGAAATGGCAATAATAGTCCAGTAAATATTGAAAATCTTTTTAAACCCTTTGCACAAATTGATCACTATTAGAGGGTTTAGCATTTTAAAAAAATTTTTGTAAGATTCTATTAGAGGGTTTAGCATTTTAAAAAATTTTTGTAAGATTCTATTAGAGGGTTTAGCATTTTAAAAGATTTTTGTACGATTCTAAAATTTTTTTTTAATAAAATTCAGGCCAGCAAAAAAAAAAAAGAAAGATCATTCTATAACCCTAATCCTATTGACACGAGAACAGCCCTGTTTCTGTTTCATATGATATGTTTCAGTTCATTATTCTGCACGAAGACACTGAGTACTGCTTCGCAACTTTGAACTTCAGACTCAAAATTGTTTTATTTTTCCATTGCATAGTATATGTTCGCAAAATGTTATTTCGGAAGTAACGATGTTAGACACATACTTATATTTTACTTAGGCGAATTTTAAACAAATAGCGGAGAATGGCAGACATTTGTCGATGTTGCATTAACAAAAAAAAAAAAAAAACTGTGTGGCATAAAATATTTTAAAAACAGTGATTCCCTATAACCTAGTTGAAGTTACACAAAAAAAAAGTCTGTCTTACCCACTAGCTGTGATATTAGTTGATCTTGCAACTTGTTGTTGTGTTGGTAACCGTTGTCCCTCTTGATTTGAACCCAAATATCGGGATCTTTGCGCATTAACGGCATTTGGCGGTTGTGTCGCATTTTTATTTAATATTCTAGGTTGTGATGACACTGACTGATTTGGTGTGCTACGATAGATTGCAGAATTAACTGAAGATACTGCTGGGGGTGTTTGATTGTTGCCTGGAACTGGTCTAATTGGAGTTATCTTTTGTGCACAACCTCTACGTATACCACCTGCGGTATTGTTTGCATTGGACGTAGAGGATGCAACACGTTGCTGCTGTGCTTCTGCCTGTAAAGTCAAAAATTGTCTTTGTGGTGGATTTGCAGTAGAGCTCGGTACAGACGGTGCTTGGTTTGTTAGAGGACGTTGCGGTGAAGACGAAGAATTTGATGTAGTATTGCTGTTGCTAGAAGCTGCTTCTGCTATAGATTTTTTGTTCGGTATATAAACTTGAAGTCCTACTGCTCTCGTTATTTTGACAGGCATAATAAATTGTGAGTTTCGTTGTTCGATATCTTTTACAACGCGATTATGCACCATTTCTAAATCACGAAATTGCTTGGACAATTCAGAGATTTTAGACCGATGAGCCGTAATTAACTTTTCTTGTTTTTCTATCAATTCACGCATTTCCGAAAATTCACTGCGGTGTATAATGGCCTCTACAACCTTTTGTAAAACCAATTCTTCAAGATCTTGTTTGCTCATATTGTCAAACGATTTGCGGAATTTCTTTAGAAAATCTATTTTCAATGAACTCTCTGATTTTAAGCTTCCAAATTTAGGGGGTGGATATAAAGGAATAGGTTGGTAAGAGGGAATAGCTTTAATATCTGATTTTACGTCAACCGCTGACTTTGTATCCTCAGATGGTTTTTCATCCTCTGTAGCTTCTGCAGGTTTTAAGTCAGTTTCCACTTCGGTCGTACGTAGTTTTTTATGCATACTATCATTGAAAACCTTGGAATCATTCGATTTCTCATCTCCTTCCAAATCAATAACATCACGACTGCGTTTTAAGGTAGATGGCGAATCTTCGGGAGATCCTTTGGCTTCAAGGTCTTCTATGGGTTCGTTCTCCTTTCCTGTCATATTGTCTTCCTTTTGGTCATTGCTGGCCTCTTCAGCTTTTGAAGATTGCACGCTGTCTTCACTCAACCGTAAACGCTTAGCTGGAGGTGGCAATTCGGAATCATCGACCTTTGTTGTAGAATCTGTGTCCTTTAATTCGCTGTCGATTAACTCTACATCCCCCTCATCATCATCCTCTTCATTTTCACAATCTTCGGGAGTTGTTTCATCTGCATTTTCAACTGATTTAGCTTCCTGCAAAAGATTACTACTACTACTGCAATTACTGTTTGCTTCTTCAGGAGCTTCCGTTGATACAGTTTTGTTTGTAATCTTTTCGCTATCTTTTGATTTTTCACTAACAAAATCATCACGTGCATTATCTGAGTTGTCCATGTCAATGTCTTTAGATTTTTCAACTGTAACTCCATCGTCCACTGGTCTGTCATTTTCAATTTTTTTGGATTCTTCCTGATCTTCTGAGGAATCACCTTTAGAATGTTTTTCTTCTTTAAGAGATGTGTTTGCTTCCTCTTCATCATCATCTAGTAGGAGTACAACATCATCATCATCATCTTGATTTATTTTCTTTATGGAAGTTTCTTCTAGTTGTGATTTCGAAACATCATTTTCTTCTGTAGCTAATGTTTCATTTAGTTGCTCTGTATTTACAGGTTTTTCTTCCCCTTTAGATATCTTTTCATTTGTATCTGGTGGCTTGTCCACATAGAAAACTATTTCATCATCTGAATCTTCGTTTTCGTTTTGTTCATTGGATTTTATGTCTTCCACAGAACTTTTTTTGTCATCACCCTCTTGCATATTGTTTTCTGTGTCAACCAATTTTGCATCTCTTATTGGAGATTTTAAGCCGTCAGTTGTAACAATACCCTCTGTTGATTGATTCCCCAAATCATCATGATTCTCATCACTATTTGATGTTATTTCATTATCTTGAACAGCTACTAGATTGCAATGCTCAGTCTTTTCTTGTTCTTGTTCGATTTCTTCACTCTTTGATTCATTGATAGTGTTAGTCAGAGAAGTTAAAGGGGACTCTTTTTCCGGGCTTGAATTAGTTATACTGTTACTCGTTTCTTTATCTGTATCATGATGATCATTTTCCGTATTTGTAATAATCTTTTCTGTGGCGGGTACAGAGGGTGAAACAACTTCTGCTTCTTTACTTGTGGATACTGCATTTGATTCTCTATCTTCCGTACTCATTTTATCGGGTACTTCATTCATTTTTGTTTCAGCCACATACAAGACGCCCTCTGTTAAATTGTCATTTTTCTCACTTGAGCTTTCTAAGGGTGTATTTGTAGATTCCAAAAGCTTTTCCGAGCTTACAGGGTTATTATCGGCTTCATTTTCAATACAGTCTTCCACTATATCGTTTATTTTAGATAGGAGAGTATCCAAATCATCGCCTGGATCTCTTAGGTTACTTGAACTAGTCGTAGAATTCGAAGTCTCCACTTTATCAGCCAAGATATCATCTTCGGCTGCAGCAGGGATTGGTTCTACTTGTTTACTGTCCAATTTAGGAAGAATATCTTCATCAGCTAGTAAAGCATCTTCTAATTCGGGATTAACTGGTACGTTTATATCTCTATCAACCTCAAGATCATTAATTATACTGCCATTAGCCATACACACAACATTAGTCGCCTTGTCTGTGAAATATTGAATTGATTTAAATATATTATAATCCAAATTAATAACGATATAAATTTAATAATACTAACCGTCGGGTTTCATAATATCGCAGTGTACCAAATCGGTATTCCTATCCGTTAAATCTTCCATCACGGCATCATCCACTTCATCGGACCCATTGCTCTTCGACGACGTCAACAGATCATTTAAATCAACTGCAGTATTTTGTTTAACTTCCATCATCTTGTTTAAGTTATATTTTTACTAGATTTCTTTTATATTTCTCTTGTATGCATTAGATTATCTGTAAAATAGAAACCGAAATCTTTATTAAATTTAATGTAATTAGTTGTACCGACATAATTCAAAATTTGTGTAGTTAAATGTCAAATAGTTTTTATTTTTATGGCAACAACATCTCAGACAATATTTGTTTCTTTTTGTTTTGACGTCAATTTTTTATAGCATTTACTGAACATACCACACTACTTAAAACACAAACATCTGTTTTCCATACTGTCTCTCGATAGTGTTATAAAACCAAAAGATTACCCCATAAGCATTCGGTACTTATTTTGTTCTAATCGATTAAAAAAATTTAAAAGCAATGGGATTAACAAAATCAAATATCAATTAAATGCAAATAAATAACTTTAATATGCTTTAAATATAATAAATCAATATTACATTAAAATTTAAAATCAATTGAAGCTCAACAAAAACAATACCATCAACTTGATTATTACAATTTTCGCTGCTACTTATTGTTTTTAATCAAGTCTATGTTTTTTAAAACAAATTACATACACAATTTTACATTTTATAATTATAACGATTTTGTTCATAAGTGTTTAAATTAAAAATTACACATGAAGAAAATATGCTATATACATATTTGAATGTTTATACGTTAAGGCAATTTGCGGTAATTGCAGGGCATCCGGTTATTTTTTTGTTTGCACATCACTAATGCATTGACAAAAAAATAAATGTTAATTAAAGAAATATAGAAAAAAAAAAAAACAAAAATTTCTATTGATATACATTTTCGATCAAAAATATAAATGAAATTTAGAAAATGATGTAAGATTATGTAACTATTGATTATTACAGTAATTTCTTATAGTTTATTTAATGCATTGTAATACCCCACTCTTAGTCACAATGAGCCAATAACGCCGACAGCAATGGAACAAAATTATTTTTTTCATTTGTGGAACGTACATATGTATGTATATGCATGTATAAACATAATTTTAATGAAAACATGATGAGCTAAGAACCCTAACTGTTACTAGGCTTAGAATTTGACATTTCGCGAAAAATGTCAAATTTGAGGTAATCTACGCTTTATTTTCTCTTACTTAATTAAGTAATATACATACAAATTATTGACATTGTATACATGATGGGACCCATTTAGACAAAAATGCAACATATTTTACGAATTACAGAGCAACAAGAAACAAACCCAAATAAATAATTTAGAAAATAATGTTTTGACAAAAACAACAAATTGACAAAATGGCGTTTTACTATAAAGAAAAACAGTGTCGTATACAAAGAGAATAAACAAAAAAGAGAGAGAGGCCAAAAGAGATAAAAAGAGAAAAACAAAAAACTAGGGACTTGAATTTAATAAAATATTTTGATTTATTATTAATTTTTTTAAGTAAAGAAAACAAATTATGACTTACATTTAGAAAAAATACGTTGCTCGGTCGAAAATAAGCTTTACAGCCCAGAGACTTACAATAAAGAAGAAAATAACGCAAAATGTGAGTATATGAATATAAAACGCGACCGTACGTTTGCACGTGAAACAGAGAACTGAACAACAACTATACAAAGCAGAAAAGAAACGAAAGATATTTTCAACTTGCATGATGAGACGAGACTTTGATATGTTCGTATGTATAATGGCCATTCGGGTTATAGATTTGTTTCTGAAAACTGTACAATCGTTACAGATTTGTTTCTTTGCAAAAATATATTATTGATAATATACTATATTATTGAGATAGGTTTAAGTTGAACCCTGGGATATTTACGGTTTTCTTTTATATCCAAGCGGCACAACTCCCCCTCTCCCCCTTTCCCCCTCCCACTGGTCCAACAAAGGTTAGAAGACCTTTTTTAGAAATACCTTGGAAATAGAATTTATGCCTATAAATTATAAACGAAAGAACACTAAACTAAGTTATACCTAGATAGTTTTAACTTTAGAAGCATAGTTGTGGAAAAAAGTCTTCCAACTCTATATAGAAACTAAATATGTATGTACATATGTATGTATGTACAACAAGCAAAAGTATACAACCAGTAATAACAAAACTAAGCGGCGGCCGCCATGACACAAGCAAGCAATACCAAAAAAAAAAAATCAAATAGTAACAAAACAAACTCTGCTGGATTCACGGGTTTATTAGGGGGCAAGGGATTTTAAAGACTTGATTTTGCCCATGTTCTTTGTTTTCTTTTAAGGACTATTATTTTTTTCGAAATAAATACGATCCACATTGTGTTTATGTAGTATACAAACAAAGTGGATTGTATGTGGATTGCAATTATAGTCTTCAAAATTGTCAATAAAATTGAACAAATTCCCTTATAATATTTATTTTACTTTTATTTATTAATTTTTTTATACATTTTAATTAAAAATGTAGGTATATTTTATTCATTTTATCATTGTTTATAACAAAAGCTCGTTTTTTGCCTTAAAGCTGTGCAAAAAAGAGCTTTTTTAATTTTACAATTTTATATTTTTAATACATAGCATGCATTATGCGATATTTTTTGTTAAAATTTTTTATTAAAAAATTATGAAAGATTTTGTCTTTTATCTGAAACGTGTTAACTTTCTTAGCAAAAGGCGAGAAGTTGTGGAACATGATACAACCAACAAGAAGTAATGGGCGTATTTGTGTTTTATGGATACATACACAAAAATTAAACTAATTTTTCTACTGTTACATACATACATAGGTATGTATTGTATGTATGAAAAAACTGTAAGAAATATATTTAAATTAAAGTAATAAAAAGTAATTAATTTAAGGATTCTTATAGGTACATATGGAAATGACTACAAGGCGACTAACAAAATATTTCTAAAAGAAAATATCTTAGAAAAAATGTAAAGAGGCGTAAGGATAAACAACCCTACCGGTTGGTTCTCTTTTTATTATTAATAATAAAAATTTAAACCAACAATATGTACATTTTATTCATAAAAATTCTCTACACTTTATATAGGTACTTAGTACAACGGAAAAAGTTGAACCGAAATAAAAGAAATTTTTCAAAAAGCACAATAAACAACTTTATCAAGCAGATACAGATAGAATAGCAATTGTCAATCTCCCATATGACGATTTGCATTAGTACATATCTATGTATGTATGTATGTGTGTACATACATATATTATAACATGAATATACATATATTGTACTAATTTTAAACTGATCTATGGTGTAGGCTAGGAGAAGGTAGAATATATAGATAAAAAATATAAAGGTTCCTATTTAACCTAATAATATAATATATACCCAATAACGACCTATTTATAAGAATAAAAATTGTCTTCGTTTGTTTTAAACAGTACGAACACTTCTATAAACAGAAATACTTATACTCTCTTTTACGCTCTCTATCTCTCTCTGTCTCTCTTTATCCCTCTATGCTACTTATCTTTCGATTTTTGTCCTCTATTAGTTTTGATTAATTAAGTTTAAATTGTAACATATTAAATAATTTCTATGAAAAATTAATATACCTTTAAGAATAACCTAACCTACACTAGCAAAAACCAAACTAACTTACATCCATACATACATATATGAGCATACATATGTATTACATACATATGTATGTGTATTGTCATTTACTTAAAAAATAAACGAAACATTACAGAGGTATAAACACTATAAGAAAGTAAACCGACAGTGTTAGAAATAAACATTTTCCAAATTTATAAAATATACATACATAGTAGTATACACCTCATATGTATGTAAATTTTTAAGCAACTCGAATACATAATAATAATAAGTTCAGCATCACTACTAAGAAAACAACAACTACTAAGAAAACAACAACTACTAAGAAAACAACAAATAGGTACAAATCCAAACTTTCGTTAACGTTGTTGAAAAATATAATAATTGAAACCAAGTTAACAAAAATATAATTTCTAATCCTTAAAAATAAAACTACACTAAAAAAAATTATAAAAACAAACTTTTAGGACTTTGTAAAGAGCAGATATGTATGTATAAACAACAGAAACCGGTAGAAACGCATTAAACAAAAAGAGACAGAACTAACCGATAATATGAAGAAAATAAAAGGAGAGTAAAACCAAGAACATAGAGGGAATGCGAGAAGATGTGAAGACATATCTTTACGTTTATATACATATTTATAAAGCCTACTTCAAAGATCGAAGATTATATATATATTTTAGATGTAATTAAATGCAATTTTAGATATACATAAATAAACTACATATGAACACATACATACATACATACATATAGTATGACAAAAAACACATTCATTCATATATGTAGGTTAAGGCTATGCAAGCAACCCATATAAACATTGATTGTATCAAAACTATCGGGTGGGAATATAACAGACGATTTGGTCTAAGTTTTAAGAAATCGCCTCTATAGATATTTAAAACTAAATAAGAAAAACTAATAATTCCAATTTTTTTGGAATCTGTAAGAAAAAATAGAGTAAAAGAGAAAGAAATACAGTATAATGATTAAACCGTTAAAGAAAAGAGAAGGAGAGAGTGAGAGCGACATGTTGTTTTCGGGTCTTTGGCAAACAAACGAATAAATTACACTAAAATAACTAACAACAGAGAAAAAGCTTTAGTGTATAACCTAAAAAATTGTATCTGATTATTTTCTATATGTAGTATGAACAGACTTGAAATAATTCCATGACTAGTTTGGGCGGCGGCCATATTGTATTATGTAAGTGTTTAATAAATTATTAAAGGAAAACTACATTAGGAATTTTCTATTTTGTGTTGTTAGTTAAAGAATTGACATTTCGTAAATTTAGATCCACAAATAGAATCCACATCAATCGATAACAAAGTGAACATATTTTGAGGTTAGTTTTTTCATAGTAGCTTAAATAAAGAATAATTGTATATTTTTAATATTATTATATAAAATCTCAGCCCAATAGTTAAAACTGGATCATGTTGTAATATACTCAGTAATTGGTACTTTATAGAGGCACTATACTTCTTAGGGTTAACTGTTTCCATTTTATGTCATTCCCAAAAAGTATACAAAAATCGCCTAAAACACCCATTTGATAACTTTAAATCAACTGAAAGATTATTTCAATTACTTAGAAAGCCGGACAGAGTTAACATAGTTTAAAATAAATATACTTAAGTATGTAACTGCCTTTCTTATATCATATTTAAGGTCGAATATAATTCGTTTGTAGAAATACCTGATGTAAATGAGACAGTTCTGCATCATTTGATATTATCATAATATATTTTAAGATACTTTTTTACGAAATAATAATTTATTTAAAAATACTACATTCCTGATGCAACAGTTATGTACAAGAAACTTTAACTAGAATGAAAATGCATTATAAAATAAAGAACTTTTATTACATATTTAGTGAGATAAAGTTATTGAGGTTTCAAACTTTTTTTGTATTTATAAGTGTTAAAAGTTTCTTGTAGGAGAAAGAAATATTATTAAAACTATGTAAATACAAACTTAATATTTAAATGAAAATTTACAAATCAAATAAACATTTTTGGTAAAGTTATGTATTATTAATCTAAATAACACAATTATAGCATAATTATTGGCATAATTACAACTATTATAATAAACATAAACCTCATTGTGAAAATTTGAATATACCTATATTGTTTAAACAAATATTGCAAATAATACCAATTTGTAGAACCAATATAATCCCAATTTAATATTATATAAATACTTCCTTAAATTTAACAAACAAAACCTACTTTCATTTTAACCACTTCACTTAGAATTTTATATTCATTTATAGTTGCTGACTTATTAATAAATAATTTTAATCAAAAGCGGTATGATATCCGATTTATTGTAAAAAACGAATTGATGTTAAAACCGCAACAATTTCAATACAAAAACTTTGAAAATTTAACAAATTTTAAACTTTACATAAATAATAATATGTAAACGTATAAGTGTATTTATAATAATATATGTATGCATTTATTATTAATTAAAATTTATTGTGGTCAATTTTTACTAAATAGTGCTTTTAACACAATAGAACAATTTGTAGTACTTATCACATGTTTTCCATTTCCCTTTTTTGTCTTTAGATCAATGAACTTGGTAACCCTATTGACGCATATAATCTTAATTCATTACTTTTCGTTTTTGTTGTTGTAAAACATCTATACACTATATTGCACACACCAAACAAATAGAGGGAATTAATAAACAAAACTTACCTGCAAATAAATTAAATTAACTACATTTATTTTCTTTTCTTCTAATCAAAAACTATATATTTATCAAATTTTAGCCGCCTTTACATTTATAAAACCACTTTTATAATCTTTTTTTTTATATTACTGAAAGAGTTTATATTATTTACAGAAAAACCAAAACAAATTCATCCGCAGTCACAATACCGTCTTTCGCACACAAAAACAACAAAATGGATCTGTTAATTCAGATTGTCAAAAGTACAAATTGACAACTTAAAAAGTAATGCCACTCTAAACACAATTTAGCGCTGAAGATGCCAGATTTAAGAATATCTATGCTTTTAAATGCTTATTTTTACAGAGTAAATTATGAGTCAAATGTAATTCGTCATACGGTGTTTTTGACATTTTCAACTGACAACAACGTAACAACGTATCATGTTGTTACAACCAGTACCATGGCGTATATGAAATTTATCTGTGCACAACAAAAAAATTTTAAGAAAAAGGCAAAACAAACCAGATGATAGCTGTCAAATTACTCAACGCATGTCGAAATCTGTCCAATTTTATGGGTTGCGTTATCGAAGGAGTATCGAATGAAACAATGCAAATAAGAAAGCGTCTAAGCTCTGAATTTTAAGAGAGCATTTGAGACGATTGATTGAAATATACTGCAGCGGAAACTTCATGATTGAATTGAAATGGTTTGATGACGGATGATAAACTTAATAATGAAATGGAAAATGTAAAACCATGGGTGGAATTAATAAGCTTAAAATAAATGAAAGTAAAATTAAACTAATGAAACTAAGAACGATGAAATACTTAAGTTTTGTAATGAACAGATCGACCCGAGGCTCACTCGGCCAAATATTGGCAACTCAACTTTAGCTGTTCTACAACATAGTTTTTTTTCACAAGTGAGCAAGCAATTTTCCTCAATTTACTACATATTATAACTTTAACCGTGCAAAAGTCCAGGTTTACAGACTTGATTATGCTCAGTGTTTCATAAAAGGTTAAATTAAGTTTGACGTCGTATATTTGTCATTAAGACGAACTGACCAATGGCAATTCATCCAAAAAGGAAAAATTGTGAAAGATGTGTAATAATGTAGAGAAAGGAATTAAGAAAGTGTAGAGTTAGGAATCGAAGGTAGATAGTGAAGGAGTAGAGCATAAAAACACAAATTAGCGCGGCTACCGGCTAGGTATCCTAACACTTCTGGACTGGACAATTGCTGAGGATGGTTCCAACCCCTCCTCGTCGTAAAATACGCTGCAATAGTTCGGTGTACCCAGTAACCAATTTAAAGCTGGCCTTGTCCAAATCCACCAAATAATACTACCATATGTAAAAACAGGTCGAACAATCGCCAAACAGATTCCATGTTATAAGCGGGAGATCCAAACTTTTACCTATCGAATTCCTACATTGATAGAGATCATTCATTCCCTTCTTTATTCTTTCCTCGACGTTCTTTTTCCAATTGAGCTTGCTATCTGGAATAACACTGAGATACTCTAACCTGCAGGTAACAATCTTGTACCTACGCGAGAACAATGCAAATTTTCTCTTATCGGAATTTGTATTCAGGTCCCTGTAGATAAAACTCTAAGCGCAGATTTAACTAGTTCTTCTTACGTTGGCAAATATTTACCAATTACCAGAATAATCACATCATCTGCATACGCCACAATCTTAAACCACCTACTTTCTAGGCACCGAAATTTACAACCAGGAACCTTATGAGAGGGGAAAGTATAGCACCCTCTCTCATAGTGTGCTCGCCCCTAGGTAAATTTCTTTCAATAAAGAACCAATTACATCATTGATGTCGGGAATAGAACGACCCCTTAGGGTCTAATCTGCTCCTCAACAGCTTTTTCAAGTTTAATCTTCTCGGATTCCTATAAGGCATCTTAGTGCCATATGGATTACTGAAGGGTATCAGATTGTGTTCGGAAGAGGAACACTCTAATCATAGACCTATTCATGTTAAAGAGCGTAACATCAAATAGAGATTCCCTAACACTATTACTAAAAGTCGAAGTATTACCGACATTACGTATGTTAAGTCCATTAAGAATTAAGTATATGCCAATCTCAGATTTATCTACACCACTATCAGCCTCCTTTGCGATTGCCTCTCTGCGTAGACTGGATTCCAACAATACAACATATGGAACTATTCGGAGACCAACGTGAGATTCACATCAAATTGAGGTGTTGGACTTCGCAGCAATAAACAAGAACTAACCGACCATAATACGAGGAACTATAAAAGAGATCTCAATTTTATCGTGTTCGATAAGAATGATGTGAAGTTCATTATATCGCAATCAAAGCCTTCAAAAGCCCTTGGCCGGACGGCATTTTATCTATTAAAGTATCTATTAAACCTAACCACGTATGACGTATCCCAGGTCAGGCATCAAAACGAAATATGAAAAAAATATTTCTTCGGCGACTGCCTCTCAGCAGATTTCTGGCAAAAACTCTGAGAATAAATAAAATTGCCATGAAGAGCTTTTCAAAAATCTGTCGTTGGGGGTCGACTTTAAACTGTAGGTCCTACCACTCATGTATAAAATTAACGCACACAACATAAGTGGTGTGAGCAGCTAGGCCGAAATTCTGACTGAAGGGTTGTAATGACCAATTATGTATGTATGTACCGCCCCATTACCCTCCTGTCTGCTATTGCAGGCACTGAAACAAAATCTGCTTCTTCCCCAGCATCTCCATGGATTTCGTGGCTCCTACGGCACTAAAGCAAACCTCTACCCATATAGCCACCGGATTTAATCAACATTGACACTGTCAACGCAACTTTGCGGCGGCATTGGACCTTTTTGGACAAAATTAAGCATTCGCCATTACCCGCATCAATTCACCCAGCAAATGAATTGCCATTGTTAGTATGTACAACCATGTATATTGTATAACTAATCTAAAATAAACCACGGCAGCTAGTTTTTGTGCGTTAAAAATACACTTAGGAAAATTTTGCAATTTTAACTGATATTGTCTTCCTACACCTGGGCAAAAATCTTGTCATCAAGTTTGAGAGTGAGTAGTCATGTTGCACCTAGGGATTATAGACCTATATCGCTCTCATCATTTGTAAAAAAGTTCTGGAGAGAGTCATCAACCTCCTGCTCAAGTGAAGTCCTTTTAACGTTCTACGTCTCATGGTTACAAAAATTTCATTTTTAAACGTCTGGAAAGTATGCCGATGGGCATATTAGCTATTCTAGTAGCGTTAAATCACTACCGACGAGTGGAGAACTTGTGGATTCCGAATTAGGGGTTTTATCCATAATAGCTGCAAATTGTGATACAAAAATTGCCAAGACAGAACTCGTCATGTTCTGTCGTAAGTACGAGATTGATATCTTCAGGGCGTCGAAATTTTTTTGAAAAATTCTGACGATGTAATTAGCTCTTGTTTTCCTGACGAATTACTTTTAAAAAAGGAAAATTGATACAAAATGTATGCAGCCTTTGTCACAGCCATCGTTTTCTTGGAGTTTTGAAAGATAGTTTGTCAGATATTTTGAAGCAGAATATGGATCGTCAAACTGTAGTGCAATGCACAAATGTTCACTTACTGAATCAATCTGGCAACTATTATTGAAATGCCTATATAAACAACCCTGTTTTTCCTCCATAAATATTTTCTACTGGCAATACTCCTCTTTTATGTTATTTTTATTTCACCCTGTTCCATTTTTATCGCATAAATAAAGTGCACGTGTGTGGTTTACTACAATAAATAATAACTTTCGTCCATTTCTGATAAACTTGTTAAAGAAAAGCTGACACTATGTATTTAATGTACACTTTAAACGAAAATGGAGAACGTGTCTACACATTGAAGGTAAAATTGTTGAATTCTTTACTAAATAGATTTGAAATTAATTACAATACATACTCTTCTTTTTTTAGAAACGTACTGAGGACGGTAGACCAACAATTTCAGCCCATCCTGCTCATTTCTCACCCGAAGACAAATACTCCAGACAACGTCTTACAATTAAGAAACGATTTGGTTTGCTGCTAACACAAAAACCTGAGCCCGTTTATTAAAGAGTTTCGAGTGTATATTTCCTGGACTGTAGTTTGTAGTATTTTTGTTTTAAGGCAGATTTAATGAGTACTTTTTTATAAATAAATTTACAATGGTTTATTATTACATCTAAATTTCAATTTATTAGATTTTAAGCTTAAAACCGTCTATGCAATCCCGCAGTATAGTCATATAGTTGCGCGTTCTTAAATTCCCCCCGCATATCAAGAACATAAAACAACGAACGATTCCGTACCTTTAGAGGCAATAGAGAGTCGGCCAAGTCTCTCGGCTGTTGTGCAGAAATGCTTTTAAGGGGCACAGTCATAATGCGATTGTGACCAAAAGGGCTGTAAGTAACAAAAGTAACGTCTCGTCCGCCTTTTCTTAGTATCAGAAAACGCACAGAACGTAATGTAAACATCCATACAGCTGCCAGGATACCATAGCCTGAAATAATAATATATTTAGCAGTAGTAGTAGTTATTTAAAATAAATAAATATACCTATTATAAAGCTCATGGCTGTAATGCCATTGCGGTATTTATTTTCTCCAAGATTTATACGTTCATACCACTTCAGTTCCTCATCATCTTTCTGCTCTACCGGCGCATCTCTTAAAGTTGTAAAGGCAAAATGTGATAAATAAGTCCAAAAAACAAATTGGCATATACCAAATATGTTCAGTATTTTAAAAAATCGGGAATTTTCATATTTGAACAATATAACATCTTTGGTAACGTTGGTGTTTATGTCATACGCTCTAGTGCATAAATTTGAACGTTGTAATCCGGCAAATACTTTTGTTGGCGATCCCTCAACTCTACATACTTGTTTACCTAACAAAAAGGCATCTTTTAGACTTTGCGCTAATGGTTGACGACTTATTAAACGTGCAGAGCTTTTAGTGCAAATATTTTTTATCGGATTGTTTAGTAATCTTAATAAATTGCTCATTCTTGGTTTTGTATTTAAATCACGAAAACTTAACCTCTATTTAACAGCTGATGAAATTAAAACAGAGATGTGATAACGCATTAAAACAGAGGCATCTAAAATAAGGCAATAATAGTTCATGGGCCACTATTTCATCAGCGTTGCTGTAAATGGTATTTAAAGCCGCCAATTCCAATGTTAACAAAACGATCTTGAGGAATATTTCAATATTTTTTTTATTCAAATGGATAACAAGTCCGATAAACTATGGAAAAAGACTATACGTGATCAACAAAAACGTATTAAACCAAGAGAGTGTCAGAAATACGTGCGCCTAGTGCTGGACTCTCACGTGATATCAGCTCCTTACGGCAGAGACTTAATATCTGAGCTCAATAACATGGCAGGAGATTTGAAGTATGAAATAAGAAAGTTGCCAATGAAGGAAGCTATGATATGGGAACGTAGTATGGGTCAGTTAGCTTTAGAACCAAATAAAGTTGATGCCTTGAGTGGGGTATGGCAAAAAGAAAAACAAGCGGTAAAGCTATTAACGCAAAGCGATTTGTTGAACATGCATAAGAGAGGAACTCTCAATGAAATAGGCGATAACTTCAATACACATTTTCCAGGCTATCAACATATTGTATTATATTTACGTAATCATGAAAAACTGTCTTCTGCAGCCTCTTCGGCTTTAATAGAACTTCAGGTTATGCAACAACTCAAAGTTTTGGAAGTTGAATACTCTAGCAAAGAAATCGTAAATCAAATGAAACGTTTAACTAAAGCAGTAGCCGAGGTGCCATACAAAAAACAAAAATCTGAAATACTGGACACTTTCAAGAAATTTCTCGCAAATGATAAAAAACAATGTGTCCGAGTTGAGGGCACAAGCGGGTTTGGTCGATTATGGCAGCAACATTTAAATCGTTTGCCTTTAGTAACGCTTGAAGTGGCTGAGACTATAATCGACAAGTATTCCTGTCCTAAGAAACTTAATGAGGATCTTAAAAATAATCCTGAAGCTTTTAAAGAAATGGCAGATTTAAAAATTAAACGCTCAGGACCAGTGGCTTTACAAACTGATCGTCGCATAGGAAATGTCTTATCCGATAAATTGTATACGCTTTATAACTCTAAAGACCCAACAATATTAATATGAACTGTTAACATCATTGCTGGGGGGATTCGAAAATAAAAATTTAAGAAAATATTGTCAGCATGAACTCAAAAACAAAATAAATAATGTCCTGTATCCCTATTTAACTAATAATTTTAAAATGTAAACATACATATTATATATTCAATTTATAGCAATTTATATTTCAATTTACGAATGATACATCGATTCTTAAACTTAGATTAGAGAAATTAACGATTTTCTGCAATTCAGTTATTATGTCATTACAAAACATGAAAAATCATTAAGAAAAATAGTCATATTGTAACGTATTCTGCAGCTTCTAAACGAAAGTATTAGAAAAATCTAAAAAAAAATTGAATTTAATAAAAATGCCACTTTTGTTTTTATTGATTAAATAATATATGTATGTATTATTTATATTATCATAATTAATTTACTATAATTTTGTATATGATAGAGATGCAAATTGTTAAGCTAAGGATTACACACTACTTAAATTACATACTTTAGTTGTATAAGAAAAATTAATGTACAATAGAAACTATGAACAATAATTAAAAACGTAACGTTTACAAAATAATAGAACAAAAAGGAAATGAAATGATTTAAAAATACTTTAGCATTTACACAGTCAATACAGTAGTAAGTAAACTTTACAATGTGGCTAAGATGCGTGTAAAACCTAAACACGCTGAGACTATGGTCTGACCAACACCCCAAACCATGGCATAGATGGGAGACATGGGTAAACTAGAGGCACGATGTACAAACGCTATGACCGCACTGCTTATAATACCGCTCAAGGCCGGCGATAAAAAACCCATTACCAGTATTAATATGGAAAAGAAACGTCCAAATTTATGTTTGCGCAGCGTTACAAATGCTACCAGTGCGGCACAGGTGTGGATGAATATCGATGAGAACAAGGCCCACAAAAAGATGTGATACCACATTTCCCTAAAATTGTCGAGCCTACTCTGTGACCGCAGACCCATAACATCTGCAATGGTATCCAGCTCATCGCTATCTTCCAAATCAGACAACATTACAAAAGATGCGAATGTACGTGGTTGGCCCTTGGAAGAGGTGGAAGAGAAAATCAATGACAACAGTTTGGCGGTTAGAGATGATGGCGATGATAGTGAAGATGTTAGAGAAGTAACAGCTATTAGACTTAGAACACGATTTTGTAATAGCTGGCGTAGAATGTTGATGCTGTTTGTTGATTTTACTCTAGTAATTTGCTGTCTATCAGCTTTCCGTTTTGATAAGTTGATCTGCTTTCAAAGGTTATCACAATATACAATATGTTTGTTTATATTCAATTTTCAGTCAGCAAATATAAATATTTTTTAATTTTTTATACGCTGTGAACACATTTCAAATTGTACTCGGTCCGATTCACTTAATCAAATCTCTTGAGTTGTTCTACTATCCATAGAGTAGAAATATAGAGACGCTCTATAATCTTTTACTAAATATTCTTTTATATTGTAACTCTGATAAGCTGCAGTATGCTTCAATTGACGCTGAAACATCTGAATCTTATGAATTGACATTTGCATTATTATATCAAAGATCTGTAATAAAAACCGAATTATTATTAAACATTTTATGTATTATATGTACGTAAAATTTGCTTTCTATAGTACATACCCTTAGTATGTTCTTAATTCATAGATCGGTTTATGTCCCATATTTTTATTTCACCCACATTGCCAAAAATCATCCCATATACATAAGTAGTTAATTAGTTGTTAATATAGCTTTTGTTTCAAATTTAATTATACACTCTTTATTTTTATTCTAAATTCTTTAGTATATGTACACATATGAGAATATAATTTACTTTTTTTATTTTCATTTGACACTTGGTATGCTACGCCTTAATTTCTTGCGATATTTTTTTTCTTTAGCATTATAAGTTTTTCATTCGAATTCTCTGGCACAGAATTGTTTAAATATATTTCTTTTAGATTTAATTTTCTCTTATCTATAATGTATTTGATTTTTGCTAAAATAAGGCAAATTTTTATTTTTTTGATGAAAACATTTGCCACTTCTCATGAAATGCGCTCAGCTGTTCAATTGAAGAACATAGTGTTGCCATATTATGATATCAAACTACACTTGAAAAAAAATATGTAATAAATTGAGTACAATAAATAAAATGGATTAAAATTGAACACTTAGATTAATCAAATCCCTTAACGGAGATAGCGATGAAATTATTCAGCACAGTTAAGTTCCTTAGTTAGTCTAGACAGATATCAAATCATTAATTTCTCCTTAATAAATCTTCCTGATCTATACAATAGGTATGCTATTGTATGTATTAATTCAAATTAGCACTAGTGAAACGAATAACCTATTAGATGAATTTTTAATGTATTTACATTTTTATTTATAAAACAAAAATTTCATACGATATTATTATCAGACGATAATAGAATAACAATTTATTTCTTTTAGGGGTTTTGGCGATAAGTTTAAATGTAAACGAAGATTTATTTCTTTAAGTGTATTTTGTAAAAATAAATAGTACATCTATGGACGTCAACTTCATATGCAATCAACTACTCAATACTTGAGTATTCGTTACACTGTGGAGTATTCGACTATCTGAGTATCACTTGTACAACTTGGAGAATGTGAAGTTTTTTGTTATTAATTTCTGTTAGAAGAGAAAACAAAAAAAAAAAAAGATTAAATGCATCATAAATATTTAACCAGCACAGCTTCATAGATAACAATTTTCCAACAAGACAATAGAATACTAAATAAATAATGATTAAAGCTATTTTAGTTTTTAATAATCATGGCAAACCACGCCTCTCCAAGTTCTATCAATATTTTGTAAGTAAATTTGTTTCGTTTTTTATTGTAAAATGATTTTTTTTATTGATTTTCTGTGTGATCATGAACCTCTTGTTGTTTTTTTTTTTATCTATTTGTACTACAGAATGAGGATATGCAACAGCAGATAATTAAGGAAACCTTTCAATTAGTGTCCAAACGAGACGACAATGTCTGTAATTTCCTTGAAGGTGGCAGGTGAGTTTGAGAAATTTAGATTCGAAAAAATGTGTTTTAATTAACTTCCCATGCATTTACAGTTTAATTGGAGGTTCAGACTATAAGCTTATTTATCGCCACTATGCCACTCTATATTTTGTTTTCTGCGTCGATTCATCGGAAAGCGAGCTGGGTATTTTAGATCTGATACAGGTATTTGTTGAGACACTTGATAAGTGTTTCGAAAATGTATGCGAATTGGATTTAATCTTTCACGCCGATGCAGTGCATCATATACTATCGGAGCTAGTAATGGGCGGTATGGTATTACAGACGAATATGGCCGACATTATGGCTAGAATTGAGGAACAAAATAAATTAGTTAAACAAGAGGCCGGTATATCGGCCGCTCCAGCGAGAGCTGTGAGCGCAGTGAAAAGCATGAACATTCCACAACAGATTAAAGATATTAAACTGCCCGATTTACCGCAAGCCATAAAAGACTTAAAGTTCTGACCATCGCAAAGCTCTAATTCAACATTTGTAGATAATTTTGTCTTACAGCGTCTAACTTCTCCCACATCAATAAATCCATCATCGGCCTTCAGTTCTTTTGCTGCTTACGCTTTCAATAACAGCGGAAGTGGCAGCAGCTACAGCAACAATTCTTTAACGTTTAATAATAAAAATATTTACTCATCATCTGTTACACATTTTCTTAATCAGAGTATCTATGAACCCATAGAGGACGATAACTTTTCGAATTGTCCGTCGTCATTTCCCACAGCGGAATCAATTGCTTCAGCTTTTAACTATGACTACTATCAATCTCAAACGTGTATGGATCCAGACAAATGCAATTCATTTGAATCGAATAGCACGAATCAACAAGAGCAAAATGTTGCCAAAAACCTAGCCGACGTTGCCGAAGCTCATGAACAAAGTTTGAAGTTATTTCGTGAATCGTTCGACTTGCAAAGTAGTGGTAAAGAACCATTGACCAATGAAGCAAAGAAAAAACATAAAAAATCAAAACGTTATTGCAATCAATAAAAGAAAATTGTCGTTGTTGTTGTCCTCACACTTTAATAAAGTTTAGTTTTAAACGTCCTATGATCTTTACTTATGTATGTATCTATTTGAAATATATAAATATATATATATACATCTTTTATTAAAGAATTATAAGATTGCCTATTAAATTTAATATGCATCTATGGATAATACAAAAGTTCTACTGTATATATTATTAACTTAAACCTTGCATTAATCGAATGCATCTAATATTTAACCTCACACACATTTTTAACGGAAATAGAACTAAAATCAGTTTAGTTTTTTTAATCTCAACATTCGGTTTGACATGTTGAATTAAGGGACTTTAATTCCTAACTTAAATGACAAAGTAATTAGCAGCAGTGGCGATGGATTTAATTTTTGACCGAAAGCCGTTTCTTACGTTCCGAGTATTTTGGTAATATTCAAATATGTTTTCTGCTCATTGTTGTAACTCGCCTGTTGGGTTTATCAGTGTGACAATAATACCGCGGAATTTTGCAATTGTCCGTAAGGACATTCCAATTCAATTTATAACCAAATTTATTTGAATTGCAGTTGGCAGCAATACCAATACTTTTCTTTTTTTCAAAGGTTTTTAGATGCCAAAAAACTAAAAAAAAAATTTTCAAGTTGTTTTTTATAAATATCTACATACACACATATACACATACTAAAATTTGCACTCCATTGTTCGAAAGTATTAAATAACGATTTTTATGCAATAATTCTACTTATCTTATATTTTTTCTAATTAATTTTAGGATTTAAAAATATAAAATGTTTTTTATTTAATTTATATTTTTCCATTTTCTATTAAAATTTTGGAACTTTCGCGTAGAAAAGCTGGATTTTCTTAAGATGAATTTATTATTCTTGTAAAAATCTATTTTAGTTAATTTAAAATAATTCATATGAGTATGCCGATTTTAAATTCTATTTTTTAATATTTTATAGATCGTCCAAGAAAATTTTCTGCAACATTTATAAAATCACCTAATCCGCTACAGAAATCCAAGTCAATCATAGATTGATATTAAATATGTAGTTTGATTTAAAGGTTTTTTTTACGGATTAACCGAATTGGTTCCTATTTTTAATATAGCAACCATTTGAAAATCAATTATCGATGCAAAATCTAAGTTTTCTTCTGTTATTTGTTTGCGTCAGCGTATTCAAATAATACATTATAAAATACACTGCGTCCATTGCATTAATAAATATTTGTGACATGTACTCTTAGTGTTTCATAACTATAGGCGCTATTAAAATAGAAAAAGAATTTCAATTGGCATGGAAGGGATCACGATAGGAACCATTATATACGAATATCAGAATGAAATTTTGATGACGGTTAATGGAATTGGAAACCTAGTACAGCGATAGTGCATTTGATTTGGTATTAACCAGTTGCCAGATAAATATTGTAATATACGTTGATAGCTTGAATGACAAATTGGTGTAATTTTGTGGAGAGTAACGCTAATGGTTGGTAAAATCGTTGCAATCTACAAATATTGTAACTGTGGACAGTCTTATTTGCTCTCCTGAACAAAATTCAATCAAAAACATTTGGGGATTGTTGACCCGTTGTGTTTATAAGGAAAATTTCATTAACAAACAATGTTTCACCTTAAAGAAGTGATTCTTGATTAATTGTGAATTGCAAACGAATTTTTATAGCAGTGCCACAGACATAATTTTTTGAACTTAGGAGACTCTACCCACTATTACATATTGGGTCTTCCAACAGGGAACTTTACCAGTTGATAACGGCCATCTTGTTGAAGATTCATCTGTTAAATTAGTTGTTATTTATTCAGTTTGATTTACCAAATCACTACGGACTATCACAGAGCACGACGTCTGTTCCCTGAACTGGCTTTGAAGCAGTTGACAACTGACTTTAATTTTTATCGAAAAATCATCTGAAACGATGAGACTTGTTTCTGGATGAATGGGTATGTCAATAAACAAAATTGTCGATTGTGGGGCGATAGTAATTGCATAAAATCCTTAAGCGTACAATGCATCGCGAAGAAGTCACTGTTTGGTGTTCATTTTGGACTGGCGACGTCATCGGTCCATACTTCTTTGAGAACAGGCCATTGAATACAGGAAAATTGTCATTCAGAATAGCATGATGCAGATCAAGTTATTCGTGTATAGTCACTTCAATTCTGCGAGAGTGAGACATAATGTAATTTAGTTTGTTTTGCTTAAACTTGAAAAATGATGAAAGCTAAAGTTGAACAATTTGGCTGAGTTCGGTCGTAATTACATTGCCTCTTTCTGTCTGTTCTTTTAAGATCCAACGAATAAACTTAAATTCTCTTGTTTTAGAATTTTATGGTATGGTGAATAAATATTGTGACCTTTCTCCATAACAAACTAAGCATGTAATAAATAACATTGAACATATAAACTAAAGCAACCACTCCTCAAAAAAAGAAAAAAAAAAATAACTACGCCCAAATAAAACCATGAGTTCATAAAGTATAATGGCAAACGTACAAAAATATATCTACAAATCTTTTACAAAAAAAAAAACATAAAATTAACAGGAAATAGGTGTGGCAAGCAGCGCTGTTAGCAGAACGATAACGGGGCGGGCAACGGACCGACCCTTCAATACGAAACAAGCAAATACTGCACATTCACTTTATCCAGAACATCAGTATTGTGCTTGTATTTGATGTTGTCTACCGTAAAAATGTTTATAAATATGTATTGGAATATTAGTGAAAATGATGACGAGAACTAATATATGCAAGAAGAAACCAGCAACCAAACCTTTATATTTGGTTGTTGGCTTTTTGGTAGCAATTTAAAAAAAAAAAATAACAAAAAAAGGCGTAACGCAAGCATACTTTACTTTCATTCCCTCAGTAAGCAATTTTGTTGTCAAAATTCCAAATGAAATAGAAAAAATTATTTTAATCAAAAAATTATTTCTTTAAGAGTTTCTTCCTTCATAGCTGTACAACTATTGTACAACTTACAACAGTAACAAAGAAATCAATAAAATTGATTATTTTTTTTTAACGCATTTAGGTTTATTGTATGTAGGTTTCAATGTTAAAACATTTTTTTATGCTGCTGCCACTCCCACCTACACGCAACTCTATTTATTAGTTTTAGACATACACTTTCAATACATATGTACGTATAGAGTAGGAGGTAATAATTTTAAATCTGCCCTTCATGCATGATGCAGACCAAAAATTTATTACCAAAGATTTACTACATTGCTACATTTATATCAGCTACAAAAAACTACAATCGTGTTATACACTTACTTTATTATGCATAATTATTAAATTTCTTATTTACAAACAATATAATGTCATTACAAATAGTACATACATAGTTAATTTTAATTTAAATTATGTAGTTATGAAATGTAAAAATATATGTATATTTAAAGGAATATTAAAAATCAATACATTTGTATTCTTAGAAGCCATTTAATATGTGTTACTATTAAATTAAATCCTTACCAAATTAATACCATTAAAGAAAAATAGAACTCTTTCTCTCTCTCTTTCAATAACATCAGATATTAACAGAAATATATATTTATCACGAATTTATACATGATAATTTTCAAAGGCCTAAAGATATTTACAAAAATGATCGGGCATAAAGCGAATTATGTCATACATAACCGACACAAGATTATTAAATAATTTAGTTATATGGTATAAATAATAAATACAAGTTGAATATGCTACAATCAAATAATAAATCTTTACTTAATTAGTTTTATTAATCAAGTTTCTTCAGCTTCAGCATTGCATTGATCATTGCCCAAAAACAACGTCCTCTCCTCTGTATTTACTATGTATGGGGTGTAGTGATGAGGAACTTTTGCTGACTTCTAACTCCCTGATGGTTTATTTTAGGGGTATTAAACATTTGAAAATCGAAATTAACATATTTTCGTCCTTTTCGCTGTTAGCTTCTCGATTATCCGAATTGCGTCGCCGATCACTTTAATCACTACAACACGCCACACCCACACAAATTCATAAGTATGTATTTAAAAAACTTCCAAATAAGTTGGCTATTTTTATGAAAAGCTCTTTAGACAATAAAAAAAAGGGGCTTGAAAAATAATTTCTTTCGCCTATAAAGACGTAAGAATTTCAATTATATATGCGTATGCAGCCACTTAACTGAATTTGGTCTTTTAATACCAATCTTCTTTTATTACAAGAATGTTTTGTGATCGGACCTATTTGTATTACATATTGTAATTAATATAATAATAAATATCAACATAAATGTAGAGAGTAAAAGTAAAAATTTATAATACTGATACAATCAATTCTAATGCTTAATTTACTTTAATTATTTTTAAATAAATATGTATATAATTATATTACATTCAATCAAATATGTAATAGACTACCGATTACTTTTTCCTTATTCACATTGACTTATTTAGTTTTAGAATATTTTCCATACTTAAGTAGAAATTGTTTGTGGCAAGTTAACATATATATTTACGCATATACATACATATATTTATATACAGACAGTTTTAAACATATACTCGGTTTATAAGTTCTAACCAAATTTTTTATACATCCATACCATACCAGCGGTAATCTGATTTTATGTTCACTTAAACTCTATGTTCTAATTTTATCGATGGAACAGGAAGATGTGTCATTGAAGATACTGCAGTTGATTTGTTCATAAAATTTTTATACATCTGTAATTCACAAATTATATTAAGCGATTTTTTTTTTCCAAAAGTAAAAGAGCTAAATTGTTAGTTTTCTTTAATGTTATGTATTATTGTTAATCGTTTAAATAAAACAACATTTGATAACAAAACTACAAAAATACCAGCGATTAAGAGCAATAACGTTTAACTTATATATACGGATTAAGTTTAAAGAAATCATCTTACTCGGATATGGGTATTCATATGCTTTTTCAAGTGATCGCTACGCATAAACCGTTTGTCACATTCATTGCAAGCAAAAGGTTTTTCACCGGTATGTGTACGCATATGACGATTGAGATCATCTTGACGCTTAAAACTCTTTGTGCAATGGGAGCATGGGTGTGGGCGTGTGGGATCATAAACTAGATTTGCTGATCTCTTCATATCACGAACTGTTACTATAGGCGACGTTGTATTCTGTATCAGAGGTGGCAAATTAGCTTCAGGCATAATGGCATCATCATCAGGTTCATCGTCATAGGATTGCCTGTGTGTTTCTCTTACGAAGGTTTCATCGAAGGGTTCGCTCTTTATTGGAATAATATCAGGTTCTATTTTTATGTTCACATTAACATTACTTTCGACAGGCGGACTAGATATTTCCGTTCTTTCCAATTTAGGTGCTGTTTTTATATTTTCATCGTCGACGTCAGCTTTTTCTAATTTAATTTTTAAATTAGTAGCAAGCATTTCCTGACCTGCATTGGTTTCTTGCGGAGAATTTGATTTACGCTTATGTACATTAGTCTCTTGAAAACCGCAAATAAAAGGCGTATTATCTAATGGTTCTTTAATTTCTTCAACACTTCTAGTGGGCACTGCAACTGGTGATTTAGTTTTAGCACTTCTTTGAGAAAGATCTTTATCCATTTTAAGCTTCTTCGTCATAAGCTTGTTAGCTGCTACCAATTGTTTCGTATGTGTTGCCAAATGCTTTGTTAAATGATCACTTCTTGAGAACTTTTTCGTACATTGAACACATTCAAAAGGTTTTTCGCCAGTATGAGTTCTTATATGCCGATTGAGCTCATCTGAACGTGTAAAGCCTTTACCACAGCCTGCCTCTTTGCAAACGAATGGCTTAATACCTGTATGCCATGTTAAATGAGATCTTAAATGAGAGCTTTTTCCATAGCTTTTTGTACAATTCTCATAAGGGCATACATAACGTCTCTTGTTGTCCTGGCCAATGTTAGATGCTATGAGTTTGCTTGTGGGCGTAAGTCTTATTTTAGGCGAAATAATCTGTTCATTTGATTTCGGTGACTGTGATTCAAAGCTACTATTTTCTTCATGTTCCTCTTCCCCATCGGCATGCCTGTCGTCGATGTCTATAGTTGGTTCTTCTTTTATTTCAATGTCTGGTCTAAATATGGTGTGGGACATATCAAACATATTCATATTGTCGTCCTCCATATTATTTGCATACCTTTCCATATCAGTTGTTCTCGATTCATAAGTAGTACTTGTTGGAGTATCCTTTCTCTTAACGCTGTGGCATCCACTCCCATCACCATAATCATCGCTTTCAGGTAACACACCCTGTTCTATTTTTATTGATACATCACTAGACTCTGACGTTGAGCTCAATATTGTCTGCGTGGGCGTGTCACTGAGCGTAGTCATTTCAAATAACTGTAAAAATATCAGGGGCACAGCCTTTATAAAATCAAAAATTAAAATAAAGCAAACCTTTTATACACATTAGTTTTAGTCAAATAAAGTTAAAATAGTATTTACACACATACTTCATTTAAGGCCAATCAATGATTATAATTTTGTAGAAAAATTATTTTACGCCTTCGTTTATTAATTTTTCAGTGGGCGTTCCCCGAGTTTATTTCAAGATGCAGATTTATTTCTAAATGAACAAAAACTATTGTTTTTCAAATCCTTAATTTTCTCGGTAATCAAGATCTTCTTTTATCAATATTTCACTCAGCAAATTATAGTGCATTCTCGTAGATATTAAAACTAATAAATATTTATTTTACATTTTACACTCTAATCTCCACTCCGTCTCTGAACAGACATCCACTTCGCTCGACTGGTTTTTTATTTCTGATGAATTGTTTTCACAATTTTCTTTTGTACGTAATTCTCTTTTGTCCATGTACTTCTTCACAAAACAAAACAAAACACTGTTGCCAACTTGAATTGTTTGTCCGAAAGATTCATTAAACTCGCGGACGTTTTTAAATTTTAATTGATAACGGTTATTGTTTTTATATGACCAAGCATGATATAATTATTCGCATCAAAATTTTTTGGATACATCATCGGGGATCATTTGAATGCCTCATTTGTGATTCAGGCGTAGGACTGGAGTAAAGGCCACTGGCTTATGGCGAATGGCGTTATATAACGAAAACTTGTCGGTGTTGTAAAACTTATCTTTGGTTCGGAACATATCTTCATGAAATACAATATTTTCTTCCTTGGGTTATTTCTGCCAGACAAACTTAACATCTCGTCACTTAGTCTGATTAATCAATTTTGTTTTTCCTTATTTTAGGTTATCGCTATTAGAAACGGTGCGAATTAAATTAGATTGGCTTGTCAAAATGTCTTTCTCGAATAACGATCGTCAATGGTACTTCATTTGCTGAAAATACTTATTCAAAACTTCCGAATTTTTTGTTGTCATTACAAACCGTTATCATCTAGGCTGGCTTCAGAGACAGAGCCGTAAATTCGGTAATGAGATGGCGGATGTTTTCGCCGGATTAAGTTCACTTTCTGTAGTCTTTATAGTTGGTTCTGATCCCCCAATCTATCACTTCTACTGCCACATTAATGGGGGGTAGAACGAAATCGTTAGGGGGGATAAGGCGATGATGAGTCGAGATGCTAGAACAGGTTTACTGCTGTTTTTAGATAAGGCCAGCTTGAGGTTAGTTATTGGTTCTATTACAGGACACTGTAAAATTAGGATTTGCAACAGATCCCAGCCGGGCTTTTGCATGGTATGTTGCGATGAGAAGGAGTTGGAAACTATCAAATACCTCCTCTACAACTGTCCAGATCTTAGTAGTTTGAGGTTGAGGACCCAAGACAGAGGCTTTTTCGAAGGTTCGGATTCTCATTAGAGAGATCGAAATCGAAAGGTGTGAAGACGACGACCAACTTGTTTATTCAACTGTGTTGTACAAAAAATCGCTTGTATCGCAATTGATGGGTGATGTTACAGTTTATATAATACAGATGAAATAACTATATCTAAATATATTTTTTAATATTCAAGAGAGAATGAGTGTCCAGGTAGTCTAATGGGTAGTGTACTAAACTATAACCGTGAGGGTCGTGGGTTTGATTTCCAGCAGAGACTCTGGTTTGTGATACTACACCGAGCATATGGTCAGAGTTACTCAGTTCGTATATAATTAAATATAATTTGTAATTATATTGTAATTAATAAATAAATAAAAATAACATTCAAAAGAAGATTGAAGAAATTGATTAGATTTGTATTCGATTACCGAAAATCCATGTACTTGCACTAACGGAATAATGCAACTCTGTCCGGCGTAATACAATTGACACTTGCTTTGCATTTTTCTTCATAGAGAATTTAACGAAGGTAAAAGAAAAAATCAAACAGTTCAACGAAACCCGCCCAGCAAATAAAAAGTAGTCGGTCGGGAGAACCTACGTGTAACGAGTGAAAGAATTTTTGTGCATTTTTTGAAGTGATTGAAGGTGAATAGTTTGGCAAAAATATTTAGAATTATTAACAAAAAAATATTATGGAACATAAGAAACAGTAGTCTAATGTTGCTATCCAAAAAGATATATTTAAATCGTAAAAGAAACATTGTTTAACAAATTTGTAACTTAAAGAAGTTTGAGTCATCAAACAAAGCGGCCAACAAAAGATGAAAAGGAAAAAGAAGAAGAATAAGAAAATTGTTAAGGACAAAAGATATCTTAAAAGGGAGTTGAAGTACAAAAAAATATAAGTGAAAAGTTTTTACTCTGCAAAAAGAATACTTATTAATATCTTTACTTTAAAATAAGTGGAGTTTGTCTTAAGGAAAATTAAAATAAACAAATAATTTTCAAAAGCGGCTACTTGAAACTCGCTTACACATACATGCGTACATTGTCCAACACACATTCACTTAAATTTAACGAAGATTTTACGTGCCGCGACATAAAAAACAAGATAAAATAGACATTTAACGGAGAGAAAAAAAAAAAACAGAAAAATTTGCAGCACTAGATTTGTGTGTTGGGTTTGTTCGCAGTCCAAGGCCGCTCAATTTTTTACAAAAATACTCGCACTCTAAACTTGACTCACTCAGTCTTAAAAGTACAGAGTGGCAGTTCGGTCGCTCAAATTGGATTACGGATTATTATTATTTTTTTATGAAAGATTATTATTTTATTTTAATAAAATTACAAACAAATTAAAAATTTTGTGAAAGAATCAGTTTACAAGATAAAAAGTAATGTGCGTAAAAAGGAAAACATAATATATAAAAATCGCTTAAATTGAATATGCCAATATGTTCCAATAGCAATCAAAGAGAAAGTGCAATGAAGAGGATTTTAATAGATTTGTCTAAAGTGATAAAAAAAGGGACTGCATTGTTGGCCGCTAATTTAATTAAGAATATTTAAACAGCTGTTAATAAATTTTAATAGAAAAATTTCATGTTTTTTTTACGTTAAAATTGGTCACACATTTTTGTGATTGTGTTTTAAAATTTCTTTTTATTTCTTGCCGACAGAAATGCAAGAAGAAAGAAGTAGTGAAATGTCAAAAATGTGAGAAAATAGAGCGAATGAGTAATTTCGTTTGACTTTTTTTTTCTCAAATTAAGATAAACGGCGTTGCCAGCATGAAATTTTTCTGTTTAAAGCTGAGTTTTTTATATTGTTTTTTAGATTTTAGATTAGACAACGAATTTTTTTTAACAAATTAATTTTTACATTTTAAATAATAATTACAAAAAGAGAAAGAAAAATAAAATAAAATTAAAGGTTTTTGATTGTTTGTGTTTAAAGATTTTTTAACAAAAAAAAAAAAAAAAAAATAAGTGTATTTAAAAATAACATTCGTGTTTAAATTATTTAAATTATCACCTCACCTTAAGTTAAAAATCAACTTTTGAATTAAAACTTAAGCAAAAACATAATAATGGCTGAAGAAGTTGATCGCAACGATCCCGAATTGAAATATCTTTCGGTGGAACGTAATCAATTTAACGATCCGGCAACTCAGGCCGAGTGGACACAAAAACGCCTGGTTTGGGTGCCCCATGAAAATCAGGTCAGTATATCGTTACCGATAGAATTATTATTATCTTAGACTGGTTAATGCTATTATGTTCCGATTGTTTTTAGTTTTAATTTTTCAATTAATATATCACTGTTTGCGATTTTATCTTCTGTTAGTCTAGGCTTCAGGAAATGAATACCTAAAACTCAAAATATCGAAATAAATTCCTGTAAAAAAAATTTATACATTTAAATGGGTTGTAGGGTGTATTATACTCTAAACTTGGTGAAATAAAACTTTGAAATAATTCAACATCTCTAATAATTCTGTCTGATATCTATTTATCCATTAATATCTCATTTACTGCATCTACATACTTTTAAGTTTGTTATTCTTCGGGTTTTTGACCGTATTTTTAAAGATGAATACATTTAAATGGAACTCTCCACTACTATTGTTTTGTTCATGTGTCTCTTTAAAAATGTATAAAACAAAAATCAACTTCTTCGTATGTACGTTAACGAACCGGTTTTTTATGCTGATTTGTTTTGTTTTTTTTTTTTTTCTTTTTTTTTGGGTTTTTTACGTTTTCGTTATTTTCTACTTTCTTTAACAGACAAATTTTTGTTATTCTCAAATATACAAACACTCGCCCCATCAAACATTAAAAATTCCTGACAAAGCGATCTTTATATGTACTTCTTTCGGGCGTATGTGTTTCTTTTGTTTAACTAATGACTAATCGATAACTGAATTTATAATTGATTGAATTGCTTTTAAAAGTTTTACACTTTTCCCCCAGTACATATGTATGTACCTATGTACATCAACCTTAATCCTTTAACTGCTTAATTTTGTTACGATAAACTGTCTGTACACTCAACTATTTTTAAACAAAGACGAGTATACTCGGTGTAAACAAGGCTGTTTTTTTAAATATCAAACGATGAATTGTGTTAATTTTTTGTTTTTATAAAATATTTTTATTATAAAAATTAATTAGTAAATAAATAAAGCGATTCATTTGAATGAAATAAATTTTAAAGCATTTTTGTAATACCCTCACTAAATTTCCTAGTAACCCTTTATTCGGGTTATGAATCATTTTATTATTTTTCGTATTCAAAATCTATTTCGTTATATTTTATCACTTTGGCGTTATAATATTTTGCATACTAATTTATTTCTTTGCTATTGTTAATTTTTTTTTTTTTTTGTATAAATTTATATACTCTTCATATTTCAAAGTCGTTGAACTTTAAATTTTAATTCAGTTACAATTTATTTTTATAAAAAAGATTTAAGTGCTTGGCGAATGCATTTCAATTTTATATATTACTTTATTGAAAATACCGTATTGTCGGTATCGGATTTGGATTTGGCATATAAGAATCAATATCTTTTGGTCGTAAACTTTAACAATATTTAATACCAGCATGCTTTTTCGAACTCGATTTTCCAGTTTTTCCATTTCGGCAAATATTTTGTTTTTTTTTTTCTAAATATATTTTCCCATTCGCTGTTGGCCGGCAGATAATGGAATAATTATGATTTTTTTTTTTAATTTTTATGATGTTTATATAGTATTATTATTCTTTCCCCCTAAGACAAATATGTATGGGATTGTTTATATTTTAATAGTTTTACAAAAGTTACTCTAAACAAATTCAACTCAATTTAACCGCAACAGACGAAAATGCGTCTGAGTTCTTCATATTTAACTTATAGGGACATATATGTATGTAATCTTGAATTTACAGTGGCTCCCACCTTATTTCAACCAGCAAAAAAAATTTAATAAGAGTTTATAGAATAAACGACCTAACCTAACCTAACTTATAGAATATGTTTAAAAATTAAACAAAAAAGTTTTATTCAGTCTCAAATTTATAAGTAATTTGTGATCAAAACGTCCGCCAACACCAGATTTCGAACAAGAATGACCCTTATAGCAGCTCTGAAAAAGGAATGGGCAAAAATAACTCTCCAAACCACTAGGAAGTGGAATCAATGCAAAAAAGGCTGAAAGCTGTAATTAAGCAAATAGGAGGCCATACTAAATTTTGAAATTAAAACTATTAGTTAATTAATCATTTAATTGTTTGTTTATAGTAAGTGGTTGAAATAAGCTGTGACGAATTGGGTTCCTATATTTTTGGTTTTTAGTTTGTAAGTTTACATTTGAGACTGAATAAAACTTTTTTTTCTTAATTTTTAAACATATTCTATAAACTCTTATTCAAATTTTTTTAAATCTTGTTTCGTTTCGAAATTATACGAGCTTAATGTTTTTTAAATGTGCTGGTTGAAATAAGCTGGGAGCCACTGTATTTTATTTATAACAACAGTAAGTAAGTAAACACCAAAGGAATAAAAAAGACTATAAATTTTTTTTTGTTTTTCCTGAGTTTCTTGTCTGCTATTATTTGCGAATTTTTTAAAATTAAAAATTAAATTTTTTATTGCTTATTTGTCATTTTGTTGTATAAAAAAGAAAATAAAAAGAATTAAAAATTCTGTTGCTGTGTTGTTTTCGATATTATTTCTGTTGTGCCATTTCATGCCAATTCTAAAATATACAATAACTTTTATTGGTGATAGGTCCAGAGCTAAATTTTGGCTCAAGTGTTAAACGGCTAAATCTCAGAAGGTTACAGGAGATTAATTTTTAAGAACTACCTATAATATTTAATATTTTGAATGTTATTTTTTATATTTCCATTACGTTTTTTTTTATAAGTCATAAAGTGTAGTTTAGTAGTAGTTATTAAACTGATAGATGATTGAATACGTTTTGAATATTTTTTGAAGCAAATTTTTGAATGATAATAATTTAATAATCTAAAAATGTAAATAAGAAAACTGAAATATGACGCATTTTACTTCTCCTTACTCTCATCAAACTAATTTCACTTGTTATTTTTGTGTTGTAACAATTCAATGAATTCAAAAACGTTGCAGCAATATGAGTTATACAGATTCCTTTGGGATTACTTGGATACGAACACGTTGTTTTCTTTAAAATTAAAACAGACTTGCTTAGCATATACCAATCGGCTACTCATTCCTTAAAAAGGTTACGTTTTACATTCATATTTGTTTTTTTTATAAGGCGGTTGCGATCATTAAATTACATTAAATTTGTAACATTTTCCTTAATTAATTGATTAAATTAAAGATATTTCATTTGCCTATGAGAAGAGTACTGTTCTACTGCATTCAAAAAATGTTTAAGGTTTCGGTTTAAAAGAAGCTTTTCCCACTCAAATTACTTACTTCTTGATATCATCAATTCATTAAATCGATAATATCGACAGAGGCAAACTTAATACTAATCTTCCCGGTTTTATCACACATGATATTAAATTTGCTAACTGCATCACCTCACACTTGGGACCAGGATTATTAGCGTGCACGAATTGTAACTTTAAAGTAATTAATTTTCGTTATTTTTTTTTTCATTATCAAATATTTCTAGCTAACCAGGTCTTGGGTTAATTGTGGAAAGTCATTTTATGATGCCTAGAAACAAAGCCTCCTGTTAATATGTTTTGAAGTGTTGTATTGTGCATAGCGGTGAAAAAATTTGTGTAGATTTTTGGAGGGAAATTAAAGTTCCTTCGATTTCACCTTTATCTTATACTACCTCTGAAGAATAAAGAATGGTAATTTTTCTTTGTATATAAAAATCGCCTGGCGGATAAAAACCCCATCAAATTACTAAAAATAATACGACCGAGTTTTACCTAGAGCTGCAAAACTATCGATAGTCGGCCCATTCGATAGTTTCGATAGTCCGGTATAAAACTATCGATACTATCGATAGTATCGAATTTTTTGAAGAGTGCTAAATTTCCCACTTTTAATTAAAAATTATACAGGCGTACGTATATATATATGTGTGTATATGAATAGATGTATATCTATATGTGTATATATATAGTGGAAAAAATAATAGAAAGACACAAAAAATGTATGGATATCCTACTTTTTCCATAACGAAATTTTCTATTTTGATTGTATATAACGGTTCATGTTACAGCTATTCTATAAGTTTAAATTATTTTCTAATAGTTGAACTCCTTAATAAACATTTTTTGAACTTTGTTTCTATTTTTTTTCAACCATAACTTTAAAAATGAATACAATTTCAGATGTCACGTTTTATACGCCGATATTATTTTTTTTTGCGTTGAAGCTGTCGCAAAACTGAAAATTGCCGCTTAAATTTCGATACTATCGCCATCGAAAAAAAACCATCGATAGTCCATTAAAAATAAAACTATCGATACTATCGATAGTACTATCGATGGTTTTGCAGCTCTAGTTTTACCATCTTTTTTGTGTATTTCGCCTGAATCCATACAAATTAATCTCTCTTTAACCAGAACACAACTAATTGTTGCAAAATTGAAACTCAACCTTTTCGTTTTTTTTTTTGGTGAAACCAGCACTCAGGGCATGGCCCCTACTCATGCAGTACATTGTGCAGGTTTTAGGAAACTGGGTTATAGGAAGGTGAAAGAGAGGGAGTAGCGTTTGTGGACATCTCAAGATGCGAACGGCAAGGAAACGAGTTGCTGCTAGGTGACTATATAATGACCAGTGCTATACCTTCACCATTAGACAGTCTACAGCAATCGTCCCCAAGAAGCCCGCACCCTTCAGTCCTAGCTTCTCACACTACTCATGTTGTGTGTGTTAATTTTATACATGAGTGGCGGGACCTACAGTTTAAAGTCGACTCCGAACGACAAATTTTATTGAGAAGCTTTTCATGGCAATTTTATTTGCTCTCAGAGTAAATAAACACACTACCTACTAGACCACGGCGGCTTCTATTGTACTATTTTTAGACTCCAAACCGTAAATTTTAGCATTGAGGCATATATTTCATATGGTACAGTTTGTCACTTGAGCATAGAATTTATTTTAAAGATTATTTGCTAACTCTAACCGGTTTTTTTTTAATACCAAATTGGATGCCAAAACCATCTAGTTTCGGTAGTTTTGTTTGAGATTGATTTATGTGACCTTTTTGTTTTAAGATATTTTCAGGTTCTGTTTCAGCCTTTTTTAAGTTGATTACTATATTAGCTGTATATTTTTTTGTGAACAACTTCTTTACGATACATTTTTAAAATATTTAAAAAATTCTTTTCCTTTCGAATTAATTGACTTCTTTTCAAACTTTACTGTATGATTTGCAAAAGCTGACGCCGATCAGTTTGGGTAGTACGTCGAATAGCAGCTTGCATTAAATTAGTCAAAGACATACATTCAGTTTATTATTTTGAATCTAAAATTGAAATTCAAGCTTCTTTGGTAATCAAATCCAAAAAATATGTTTATGGCAACTTTGTTTCTAACAAGCATCGTAAGTATAGTCTTTTATTATAGTCTACAAAAAATACGATTTGTTTTCACCCACAATTTGTCATGATATTGTTTTTTTTTAACAACTGCAGTTACAATTTAGATTATGTACCTTTAATTTGAAATGAATTTGTAGTTTTTTTTTCTATTTCAAGTATACGAGTATGAGGCATAACGACAACACAGTTTTATCTAATTTTTTTGTTGTGTATGTGTGCGTGTTTTTTTTTTTTTTTTTTACCAGATTCTGTCTTTTTGAAGGTTCACTGACTCTGGCGGTTTTCAATTACTACTGGCAGGTATTGTGTCGTTCCTGTATGTATTATTGTTGAGGCTTCTGGCTGCTACGGCTGCCTGCTGTATTGTTTCTTGTACTTATAGCTGTATACACGGCGAGTAACATATTCGTCATTTGACGAAGGAACTTTATATGCCAATAATGTTGTAGCTGCTGTTGGAGGTGGTTCAGCATGAGTTCACATTCTTTTACTTTATTTTGAATAAAATTCACGAAATTATTAAAACAAAAATGAAAATAATGAAACAGAAACTCGTCTAACTTGAGTATACACAATTTAAATAATATTTAAATATATTTTCATTGAGCTTGAGCATAAAGTAATAATGGAAAAATAATGCAACGAATTGGTTAAAAAAAAAAATTTATTTCAAAATAAAAACAATTTTTTGGACTAAGAAGAGATCATCAAACAATGAAAAAAGAGAAACACACTTATGATATTTTCTATTCACACTTCTTATTGTTTTGTTAAGCGTTCTGCTTTTAGAAAGTAATGTCAGTGTAGCAAAAATAACTTCAAATGTAGTAGTAGGAAGTTTGACATTCTCTTCAATTAGTGATAACCTTATCAGGAGGTTCCCGTTATGATTTTGCCAACTATTCAACATTTTGAACTATTTTACATTGAACATAAATTCTAAAAGACCAGTGCGAATATAACGGACAACATGTTGTCATTTTTGTAACACTCAATACTTTTCATTCCGCGATATTAAGGGCTTTAACAAAAGAATTTAACGATCCTTATGTTACTAAATCGCTCTACACATCTCTTGTAAGGCCTATACTCGAGTATGGATCCATAATATGGGATCCTCTATAAAAAAAAAATTTTCCGACGTCATCAAATCTATACAAAAGCAATTTCTGATGTTTTGTCGCCGAGGACTGAATTTTAATCCCACAAGTTTACCATCTTATTCTGCCAGACTAACGTTAATCAAACTTCCGACACTTAAAAGCCGCATAACTATGTTAAATATCTCGTTTATATTCAATGTAATTAATGTTGATATAGGCTCCAGTTTTTTAATCTATAATATCACGTTTAATGTTCCTCAACGTCCGTCACGTCATTTTTTCCCATTATCAATACAATTTTTTAGATCTAACTACGCTGGTGCTGATCCAATAAGGATAATGTGTAACGAATTTAATAAATTGTATATGCTAATTGATTTTTCATTATCGAATAATGTTATAAAAAATAATCACCCTTATTCTGGTTGTCGTCGTCGTCGTCGCCGTCGTCGTCGTTACCAAAAATGATGTCGATAAAATTAGAGTCGACAAAATCAGAGTCGACACAACACAATATCGACGGCGTATTGACTCACAGAATACCAAATGACATGACATGAATGAATACCAATTTTAAACTGTCGACGACGACAACCAGAATAAGGGTGAATGTTATTATGTATTTAAATTCATAGTTTTTTAGAATTAATATCTTGTAATATTACTTAATTGCCTGCAAGGAATATTTCCATAGGCAAATAAAATAAAATAAAACATTTGTTTTCGAATATTTCAAGCAATCTATTATATACAGTCAATGAAAAAAGTCTACGTACACCCTACGATTTTGAAGTGTTAGAGAATTAGTGGCGAACATAGAAAAATACGTTATAGCGTTGTTTAAAACATTTATAATAAGAATGTTCGAAGAAAAAAAAACGTAAAAAAAATAACGTAGAATTTTTTGGGGAACAACATAAAAACTAGCTGGAAAAAGTCTACATATACCGTTCCTTGACTGTATATTTTCGCTGCGCAATTTAAAGAAGAAGTTTGTACTCTCTATGACAATGGAAAATTTCAGTGAATTTTTATAACATATCTGTATGTGTTATATAAAACTTTAAATAATTAAACTTTAAAATGCTTTTTTTACCAATTCCATTACGACCTAGTATACTTACGTACCATACACTTATATCTCGAAAAAAAAAAAAAACATCTTTTAGAAAGAATATACATACATACATACATATGCATGTATATGATTTATTGCAAAAATGTGTTTGCCAATAGATGTTAAGTTATAAGCAGTTGCTGAAATAAGATAACTAAAACAGATTTTTGGATTCCTTTTAAGAGTGATAAACATTGTAAATTAATCTTAAGTGAATTGAATGAATGTTCCACTGTTTTAAAGCATTTTATTCCATATATAAGAATATCGTTAATTGCCGTTTTGTGCTTACATTGAGACATTCACCCTTATTCTGGTTGTCGTCGTCGTCGTCGCCGTCGTCTTCTTTACAAAAAATGATGTCGATAAAATCAGAGTCGACAAAATCAGAGTCGACACAACACAATATCGACGGCGTATTGACTCACAGAATACCAAATGTGTGTCGACAGTCATCTATAACTGTCAATAACGGCAAACAGAATACCAATTTTAAACTGTCGACGCAAGACGACGTCGACGACGACAACCAGAATAAGGGTGATTGTTTCATTACAGGTGATTGAAATTGTAGTCGAAAGTATTTCTAAATTCTTGAAATTTATGTTTCAAGATACTGTTTTTCCTTTTATTGCCAATAGTTTTCTTTATCTAACGCAGCAGGTACAATGGGTCAATTCGACCTCTGGGTTCTGTACTTGTCAATGGACAACCTAACGCAGTTGGTATCATTTTATTTCAAGGCAGGCAAAAAAATTTAATTTTTGGGGAACTTTTTTGTTGATATCAGGGATGTTGAACGTAATCCTAATATATATTATAAATCTTTCTGTAAGTCTGTTTTTTGTTTGTTTGTTTGTTTGTTGGTTTGTTTGTTAGCCAATCACGCCTGAACGCCTGGACCGATTTTCTTGAAATTTGGGATATAGATCGAGCCATTGCCGGTGCAGGTTATAGGCTATAAATCTTTTCAAAATTTTGACCAAAAGGGGGAAAAAGATGGGACAAAGGGAGAAAAAATGGGCAAAAATTAGTACTTTTATGCATAAAATCTGTATTTTATCTGTTTTATAGGTAATTTTTTACGATTTAGCTTGGTTAAGTTTCCCAAATAGCTATTGGAGGTGTTCCGTTTCAAAAGTTGAACCAAAAGGGGTCCAAAAAGGGGGAAAGGGGCCAAAAACGGGCAAATTGAGTGTATAGCCAATCACGCCTGAACGCCTGGACCGATTTTCTTGAAATTTGGGATATTGATCGAACTTTTGTCGGTGCAGGTTATAGGCAATAAATCTTTTCAAAATTTTGACCCAAAGGGGGAAAAAATGGGTCAAAGGGGAGAAAAAATGGGCAAAAATTAGTACTTTATGCATAAATGCTGTATTTTATCTGTTTTAAAGGTATTTTTTACGATTTAGCTTGGTTAAGTTTCCCAAATAGCTATTGGAGGTGTTCCGTTTCAAAAGTTGAACCAAAAGGGGTCCAAAAATGGGGAAAGGGGCCAAAACGGGCAAATTGAGTGCATTTATATTTAGGACCTAGAGTATTCAAAAAACTGGGTTGTTTGTTAAACCGGTTTCCGAATAATTTGAAAAATTGCATTTTTTAAGAAACCGGTTTCGAAACCGATAAACCGGTTTTTTATTTATTGTTATTTTTAATGCAAAAATTACCCAATAATTTTTTTTAATTTTTTAAACTAATCCAAACTACTTAACCCGCGCAACGCCGGGTACAATCTGCTAGTCATCAATATATCTTTTTGCAAACCGTTTCCCATGAATGTCCATATGTATAAATTTTGTCTACAAATAACAAATCATACATAAAAACTAAAGAAAAATTATGGAATACGTTTAAAAATAAAAAAAAAAAAAACAAATGCCGGTTAGAGGACAAGTAATAATATTGTATAAAAATCAGTGTTGAATACAATGGAGAAAAATATGACGAAACACAATAATAAAGTATATATACTTATATATATATACAAGTTATATGTAACTTATGTGGAGAAGAAACATCAAATAAAACAAAATACAAGTTAATCGGATTTATTTGTTATTTGTTGTATTGATGTGTTACCGCTTATGTGGGCAATCAGATATAAAATAAAATAAAACATAACTATGAAGACAATTGCATATCGTTTTTGAAGATAGACACCTAAAGTATGTATAAACTACTCCTATGCATAAACGCGAATTGTGGAAAATTTGTATGTCAATATAGAAAGGCATTGTGCTACACTTTTAAAACACTGAAATATTTTCCAAATTAATTTTGTAATATTAATTATTAATTCTTTCATTATGCCGAAAACAAACATGTTCCATTCATCTACAAGATATTGGTTTGACGAAGACAAAGGTAAAATAGTTGTCTATACATTGTACATGTGCTCGATTTAAGCCGTTTACATAATATTTTTAATTTAAAATGTTTGCTTGATTGGTTCTTGGTTTTTAGTTCGCGATTGAAACTATGACACAAGGTTTACGCCAAACCCATAACTAAACAATGGAGTCAAAAGTCTGTCGGCTTATAAGCGCCAGCTAAAAAATTTTCGACAGAAAACCATTTGCAAACAGAATTTTTTATTCTCTATATAATGAAAGACACATTATGATGGTTGTTATATACGAATTTTTTTTTTTTTTTTTGAATGAGAATCGTTAAACTAACAAATTTGAGTAGGAATTTAAATTGCCTACTACTGATTAATTTCCTAGTAAATATTGAAGATGTATTCCAATATATTTCAGCTTAGAGCGACAATGTTTACAAATAACTAATTATGTAATAAATATTGTATAAGAAATATGAATTGAAAGAGTGTGGCTTTCGGAGAAAGCCATCATATCATCATTAAAGTACTTACAAGTACTTGAAAAGTTCACAACCAGGCAGCCCACATAAATACGTTTCAACAACAATTACAACTTGAATATAAGAAAAATTTTGCTAAATTTAGTTTTTATCAAAAATCACTTAAATTGCTGTCATTGCTGTCCATTATTTAACCATTCGAGACATTAATTTGAAATGGAATAATTATTAAAGAAAATCATTTTTTTTTTCTATTCATTATTCAAAACAAATGCTCTTCAAATTCGAATAAACAATAATGAACAAAGCGAACAAAAAAGAAAAATAAATAAATAAGCTGCACGAAAAATAACTCAAGAAATACATACATACATACATATGTATGTATACGAACGATATTTATTTATAGACGCGTTTATCGATGACTGTCAATTACACAGCCCTGCATGGGTTTTGCAAAAAAGATGGCTCCAGGTGTTTCCGAAGGCATATTGGGCGCTGAACACTAATCTGGGTTCAAAAACTGTCCATCACGTCAGGTTTTCGAGAAACCCTAAAAATAGCGTTTTTGGCCATTTTTGAAAAATTGTAGAGCTAAACGCTGACGTGTTAGAACCATCGCTATTGTCAGAAATTGACAATTGATCTTTGCTCTTTAAAATGAGCCCAAAGCCAAATTGATTGCATGCACCCATAAAGTAGGGGGTGAGTTTATGTCAAGGGGTGTGCAAGAGAAAAAGAAACACATTACGGAGGAACTTAAAAATTAATCATATTTACTTGAAAATTGTTACTCAGGGGTTTTTGGGGTCGCTGATTACAGATCTTCATTCAGATTTAAAAAACAATTTTCATTCAAATTTTTTCGGTAACAATTTTCAAGTAAATCCGATTAATTATTATAAACCTCGACCGCCATATTCGATCTGCCATTTTGAATTTTTTAAATCTGAATGAAGATCTGTAATCAGCGACCCCAAAAACCCCTGAGTAACAATTTTCAAGTAAATATGATTAATTTTTAATTATTGTTTTTATTTTTTTGTTTTTATATGAGCTCCCTATCTTTGAGTTAGCCCCCGATGATTGGAATAGAGAACTTTTACTTCTAGTCGTTTCAAGACTTCTTGGTATTTAAGACTGTTGATGGCGTTTTTTATGTCCGACATGGTGAGCGAAACTAGTTCCTTCGATGCTGTATTTTCTCTATATACGCGTAGATGGCCAACTGAGTTTTTGCTCTGCTGCGAAAAGAGGCAGCATTGTGGCTCTTTTCGAAATACCTAATGCACCCATTATCTTCCTTTCCTCACCTTAACAATCCAAATCAGTATGTTCAAGCTCCAAAGCGCTTAAAACGTTTTTTTTTTTGTTCTCACACAGACTGTAATACTGATATTCATAAATCCTATATTTACGCACTCCAACTGTAAAATTTAGGTGTCGAAAACTCTTCTTATGTTTCGTTGACTTGAGTATATCAGTTGAACACTTCTGCTTGTTCAACTGTTTTGCACACTGGATGGTTTAAGACTCTGCTTTCGTTTGAAAACCTTTTTGTAAGATGAGAAGATTTTTTAATACCAGGTTTTTTAATATCGTTTTCAAACTAAACTGTTTTCAGACTGAGAGATCACTTTAGTCTTTCCATCTATCCATTTTGCATACACACATTGGATATGTGCTCTTTCTGATCTCTTTAGAAGTGACATTTTCATTATCTTTGCTATTTAAGTCATATGTATTCGATTGACTGCCGCAGTTTGTTACCTTTAGTTGAACATATAAATTTTTCATTTAGTTTAAAAATTACTAGTTAACGTTTTTTCCTTTAGTTTTAACAATTTTTTTTTTTCATAGAATCGATGTTTTGCTTCTGACAATTCAATTCCTCTTTTTATTATGGTGGCTTATATGTTATTTTTATTCCTGCATCTTTATTGTTCTACTATAGACGTATTCACTATAGACAATGTTTGTTTACTTTATTATTTTACAACAACAACAAATATAAGCCTTCTTTTCTAAGGAAACACTAACTACCTCGCCCACGTTTGTTCAAATTGCTTATGTATACGTGGAATATAAATATTCGTACATTTTTGTTGTTGTTATGCCATTTTTAAGTCTGAGGTTTTGTTATTGGTTTGGTTTTTATTTGGTTTTGCGTTTGTTACTCGACTAAACACATACAAGTTAACAGTGTTTTTTTTATTTTTATTTTTATTTTTATTTTAATTTCATTCTTTAGTTTCTTGTTGCAAATATTGCCGCATTTATATTTAAATTTAAAACGAAAACAATTATTTTCAGTGAAATAATTTTGCTGAGATTTTTAAAAATTTGTTGGGTGATTATGCACAGATATTTTATAATGAAATTTTAATTCATTTTAACCTTAATTTATGTTAAAAATAGTGATAGAAAATAGTGTAAGAGGAGTTAGAGTGATTTGTATCATTTGACAACACTCTGCAACCAACAAAAAAAACCTTAAATAAATCCAGTAAATAATAAAATATTTTGATTTCTGTGAAAACTCGAATGAAATCCGAAATAAAACCAGACACACGAATGATGTCATAAAAACGTTGCATAACGTATTGTACGGAATTTAGCATATGTATAAGTACAAAATGTGCTGTTATTCTAACTGCTGTGACCTATCAAGAATGATGGAAGTTAATAATACAACCAAAGATTGGAAATTGCCAATCAGTGTAAACACCACACATTGCATGACGTCATTTCTCCAGATGTTCAAGAATTTAATTTATTTGCGCGCTATATCGTATTTTTTTTTTCTATAATGTTCTTGGTGACATAAATTTCGTTCAAGAAAAATTTTCCATTCTGATCAGTTCAACTTTAAAGGGTACCACCCAACATGTATTTCAAACGTCGAATATATCACTTCGTAATGCCTTAATCAATTTTTTTGCGACCGCTTTCAACTATTTTAATTGATTTTGATCACATCTTAGAATAAAATTTGAACCCGTATACCAGCGGTGAAAATTTATTTCATTTGATTTAATATTCTTGTTTAAATTTATGACGAGTTATTGCATGTACATACAATGTATATAATTTTACTTGTAAGGATTTGAATTTAAATACAGTCAAAGCTCGGTATAACGAACGATATATTGTCAGGCCCTTTCGTTATAGTGAAAAATTCGTTATATCGCAAAGTTTTTTTAATCAAAATTTTATTAAAAAAAGAAAAGTACATTTAATTCATTTTATTAAAAATATATAGATATGTCCTTAAAATAACGTTTGATAATCAATAAGTGAGTAAAAGTATTAAAAATTATTTAAGTTGGTGGAAAAAAATCAAAAATCATTTCGTTTGTTTAAAAATAACTTGAAGACTCATTTGAAGAGCTTTTTCCTGTATTTCTCGAAGTACTAATTTTTTTGGATTTAAATTTGAATACATTTGGAAAAATTATACTTAATAGTCTGACTCCACGTCTTATACACTGTACTTCATCGCCTTGAAAAAGTCTGTAAAGGGGGATCTCGTCATCTTCATCAAACTCAAAATTTTCCAAAAATAGAATTTTTTTCCAACATTTAGATAATGCGTCCTCCTTAACATTGTTCCAGGCGAGACCAATCATACCGGATGCATCATAAAGAGAAAGACTTTTTAAAAAATTTATGATGTCATCTGTTTCAGATGCCACTATTTTTAAAAGGAGGCTATTTCTGTAGTCTAATTTGAGTAAGCGAATGGCGTTTTGGCCATTGGCTGGATAAGAGGAGTCACGTTTTTTAAATCATTCGTTATACCGAGCTTGAAAATTATAAAACATTCGTTATATAAGGTAGTCAATGTAAGAAATTTACTCATTCGTTATATCCCGAATTCGTTAAAGTGAGTATTTGTTATACCGGGCTTTGACTGTACTATTAAAATGTTTGAGGCTAATGAAATTTGTAAGAAAATATCTTCTAAAAAATGTTAGACAATATGTAAGCAAACCCGAAAAAGTAAATGAGGAAGTAGTGGAGGCTTCCATTTATATTTTTTAAATCTTTATTCATACTTATCTATTCCATTTACTTGAGAGTTCTTCCGGTAGTAATTATAATTGCAACTGCTAATGTACCAATAGTAAGTTCCCCCTAAAAACTATTAGAACATATTGTTTTAAATTTGTGATAAACATGATCGAAAATATAAATGAAAAGAAGTGAATAAATACATAAGTGTTACAGTATTTACTAACCACATAACGTATACCGTACATAGACTGACACTAAGCAGTTGTAATAATGGAAATATTTTTATTTGTATTTTGTTTTTTGCTTTCGTTTTTTCTTGTTTCATTCATATTGAAAAGCACATTTCTTCTTTGTGGTTCTTAAGAATTTAAATAATGCTGTTCTCTATAGGTGCAGTAGAACGCTACAATGGAAACAACAACAACAAATAAATATTTTACCTACTTCAACAATACTGTAGTAGGCCAACAGTTCTATTTATAGCAGTATTCCTATAACTAACTAACTAACCAAGTCAACCAACAAATATCCTTAACCCTTTAACTGTTTATGTCGCGTGTTTTCAACATTATTGCTTCTATCCAAAGTAGAAAATGTTATTCTGTTTTAGTACAGTATACTTGTTTCCGGTGAAAAATATAACGCAGGCAGAAATTTTATTTTTTTTGTAACGAAATTAAACAGTTAAAGGGTTAAAAGCAAACTGGTATCTACAACAAATTCTAATTATTGCCAGTTGTTACATATAAAAACTACAACTAAAATTGTTAAAATTGTCTAGACTCGCAAGAAAATATTAAAATTATTCTACGACAATCTGTTGGGAAGAACAGAAATTAAAACTTCCACATGATGAATACAGAAATTTGAAATTTGTCAGTGAGAGTGAAATAAGTTTAAAAGTGAGGATAAAGATAAAAATTACTTTGTTTTATCATATTTTCATTTGAAAACAATCAAGTTTAACTACTGTAAAGTACCTACTTCTGATGAAATGTCATTTGATGACTCCATTTTAGGAATAATCTCACAAACTTGTCCCTTTCAAAATAATAGATACATATGTTGAGGATATTACTCAAATATTTTTTAGTTACAGATTTTCATACAAATGAAAAGTTGCCTTAATTTGTTTCCCTTACAAAACAAGGGGTTAGTTTGCTCTCGGATTTGGCACAATTTCGGTTTATTCGTAAAAAATAAAACCAGAAATTGGAGTTAAAAATCGATTGCCTTCTATGTACATACATATTCTAATATAACTTGATGAACTACACATATTCACAATACTTTATGAATTGTATCCAAGAGTTATGCGTTTGATCATTGACTATTGCTAGTATTTTATACGACACCACAGCAATTGGGTAGTTTTATTTAAATTATATTCTGCAATATATTTCTATTAACATTTATTAAAACTTAACCTTTGTTAAAGCTTGAAAGTGAATTGATATTTTATTTATCTTTTATTTAGTTTTCAATAGCATCTTAAATTTTAAATTACATGTGGTGTCTAAGCATCTGTAAAACTATTTAACACAAACGGCATACCACTAAAAATATATAATATAATAAAAAAAAACCAATAACAACAAACATTAAAATGTTTTTATACTCACACACAACCAGCGTTGCCATTTGCCAAGTTTTCCCTTTTTTTTTCCAAAGTTTTCATTAAATTTGTTTTCTAACAAAACAAGTTTTTTCGACAAAATTAAATTTAAAATTTTTTGCAATAAATTCAATAATCATACATACATAGCTTCTCACACCACTTATGTTGTGTGCGTTAATTTTATACATGAGTGGCGGGACCTACAGTTTAAAGTCGACTCCGAACGACAGTATTTTGAGAAGCTTTTCATGGCAATTTAAACTCTCAAACTCTCAGAGTTTTTGCCAGAAATCTGCTGAGAGGAAGTCGTCGAAGAAATATTTTCATATTTTCGTTTTGATGTCTGACCTGGGATTCGAACTCGGGCCTTCAGTCTAATAAGCCAACACACTACCTATTAGACTACGGCGACCACATTCATTCATATTCAATAATAATAACACGAAATATTTAAATTTTTGAATAAAATATTGTGTATTTTATTAGCCACGGGCAAAAGAAGCAAGGAAACACCAACAGAGGGCATCGGGCCCCGGAGTTACCTTTAAAAATGTTGGGACTTTTGTAGAAAACAAGTTTTTTTTTTGTAAAAAAAAAAAGTTTTTTTTTTCAGAAATAAAGTTTTTTAAAATAAAAAATGGCAACGCTGCACACAACCCCAAAAATGAAAAACAAAACAGCTCTCTGTGCTAAATTCATAAACAGACATCGGCACCAATGTCCCTCAGGGGAAGATTTTCCTCTGCTTTATATGTTCATATGTTCTCTTTGTGCCGACGACTGTTCATAACGATAAATTGATTTTATTTAATTTGTGCACTGCAGAGAGTGAGTTTACATTCTATATGTGAGTGTATCTTTTTTATTATACTAGATTTCTATTTTCTTCTTCTCATTTACTTAAACATCAAGTTGAAGGCAATTTATTTTGAGAGCCTTGAACTTCATAAGAAGCAAGAACATAAACACTAGAACGATAATGACGACAACGGAATCAAACAGGCAATAGGAGATAAACATAATCCAACATTATAGTCCACTACAGTAGTAAAGCGAGCAACTAAAAACAGATAAAGAGTATAAAAATGGAACTTCAAGTACTTTTAGTCTCTTTCGCTGCGTGTTGAGTTATAGTCACTACTTATGTATATATGAACAGAATTGCAACAATCATCATCTGCATTATATTGCAGAAAAAATAAAAGAATAAATAAATAAATAAATTTCGTATACAAAACTAAAATCCTGCAATATAAAAATATGCATGCAATAAATAGTGTGTGCATATGTACATATACAGTATTGGCCAAAACTAAAGCACCCCCTCAGTACATTTTTTTTAAATGATAATTTTTTTTAAGAAAACAAAGCTATTAAAATTTTATTTTTATTTTTTTTATTTATTTATATCCTTATTATTGAAAAACACAAACTTAAAGAATTCAGAATTTAAAAAAAAAAAGTTAGAATTAAAAAAACATTTTAAGTCGCAAATATAAGCGGACAAAACTAAAGCACCCCCCAATTAAGGTGCACAAAAAATTATTAATTATTAATTATTTCAGGAGATATTGCTTCCCAGGCTATTTTTGCGGCTTCAAATAAATCTTCTTTGGTTTTGCAATTTTGTGGGTTGATTTTTAAGTTAATGATTGGATTGGAGAGCTGGCTTATCAAGGCATCAATTGAGTGCAAAATATTCAATCAACAGATCAATTATTTCTAGGCTAATTTAAAAGTTTTTACAGACACATCTCCTACTCATTCTGGAGGAAGGTCACGTGAAACCTTGCGACATGAAGACTCCTTAATTAAAAGGACAATCCAAAATGATCCTACAGCATCTTCTAGTCACGTACGAAACCGCTTAGATTTAAAAATAACCGAAAGAACGATTCCCAGAAGGGCGGTAGAGGCCGGATTATTCAGTCGACGACCAGCAAAAAACTTTTGATATCGCCAAACTTGAATTCGCCAAGACCCATCTCAACTGGAGTGTCCAAAAATGGATGAATGTGCTGTTTTCTGACGAATCTAAGTTTAAATTAAAGGATTCAGATGGCATAAGGCATCCAGAGGCAGGCCAAACGGACAACGGTTCAATCCTAAATGTACTGAGTGGGTGCTTTTGTTTTGGCCAATACTGTATGTGATATCATTTAAATTTGTTTTTAAATTCCGTTAAAGAAAAATGTGCATTTGCCAAGTGTAATAAGAATGATGAAATGCAGTTGTTTTAATTTTTTTCTCTTAGCTCTCTTATAACATGTTTACGTCGATCTTATATTCAAAACGTTGGCGTTTGCAAACACAAAATTAAATTTTTTTATAAAAACCTGCCTTTTCATATACATTTCAAATAAATTCAATAAGAATTCAATTAATATTATTTGACGTTCATAAGTTGATGCATTTGGGTTTTTTTTTTCGTAATAGTAAGGGGTTCATTCAAGAACAATTGAAAACATTAAACATGTAGTATTACAACGGATTCATTTAGGGTATTCCGAAATAAGTTTAGGTTTTTAGTTTAAAAAAAGTAAGCTACTCCATAAGGAAGAGACGTGAAAGAAAACTTGCTCAATCCTCAAACCGATTCAATACTAATGGCACCACTGTCTTACCTGAAATTTCGCATAACTTAATTTTTTTGTAAAAACACACCCTGTTAAGGATTTTGAAGACTGATTTAGTTAATAGAAGTTAATCTCTATAAAATCTGGCCAATTTAATTCGACACATTGTCCTGTTTTAATACAAAAAAATATTTGTAGAGTCTTTTAAAATCTAAATCTTGAAATGTTTTTGAAAATCGTATCAAGACTTGTCATTCTGATAATTGATGAGGCGTAATATCCATTAAATCTAGAAAAATGTATCCGCTTATGTTGTCCTGTTTTCCTGCAAAAGACATACACACAATTGCTAAAGTATACATACGGTTAACAAATTTCAGAAAGTTTTTAACAACGTACGTTCCACCAGTGATTCCAATTTGTCTTTCTTGCTCCTATAACTTACAATCTGTTGTAAATAAATGAATATTATTTCAAACAATGCTCTGCATGAGCAGGGCACATACTTAAATGTTGGCCTCAGTTAAAAAACTATCTATCTTATAAGTAATTAAAAAATGTTAAACAAATTTTGATTCTTCATTTTCGTTATTTTTAAGCACTTAAATAATATGTATTTGAATATTACTTACGAATTTTGTTTTATAAATGTTGTTTTAACAGATTTTAATTAATTTTCGTTTATATTTCAAGGGTTTTGTTGCTGCCAGTATTAAACGTGAACATGGCGATGAAGTCGAAGTTGAACTTACCGAAACTGGTAAGCGTGTAATGGTTCTACGTGATGACATACAAAAAATGAACCCGCCTAAATTCGACAAAGTCGAGGATATGGCCGAACTAACATGTCTCAATGAGGCGTCTGTCTTGCACAATATCAAAGACAGATATTACTCGGGTTTAATTTATGTAAGTACATTCTTCATTAAATTTGTATTCAATTATTGAAAATTTAAAACGAATAGGTTGTGACGATGTTATTTTGAATTCAGAAACAATTAGTCATACTGGTAAATTATTACATAACTTTTTAGCTCATTTGGTTAGTTCTTTAGGGATTTATTCAGTTTTTCTTCTTCGTTAAACAAACAGACGGCCCTTTTTGGAAATGTGTTTGCAGCTTCATCTTTTAAGTAGAGAATGCATATTCATAAAATGATTTTTTTTTTAATTTTTATACTGTATATAGTTTCTTTAAGCGTTATAATGTTATATATTTTTTAGACGAAAGAAATATAATTAAAATTTGAGCGTTTAAATCTCGGTCTATATAAATTAGTTTTTTAATTGATATTAATTGAACCAGAAAAAGGTATTTTCTTTTTCGTTGTTAACATACATACATACATATGTATGTATGTCTAATTTGCGCCACGTATATTTTAATAAATTTCCATTTCTGTTCTAATCAGTATAAAATTCTTTCCGCAGACTTTTATTTTTTTAACTTAACCATTCATATACAATTTTATTATTTGACTTAAATGCTACTTTAAAAATGTATACACTTCAAGTGCATGAGTTTTTACTTCTTAATTTAATTTATTGACATGATGAAGACGGCAAATTATTGTTTTCAATATCTTTATAATTAAATATTCATGTAACCCGCCCCTTACAAATATTCGAATAATATTTTTCCTTTTTCTCTGGTTATCTGCATAAGATTTTAATAAAAAAGATTTTTATAAAAAAACTAGTTGACCCGGCGAACTTCGTCCCGCCCAAAATTAATTTTTTTTTATTGCCCAAAATATATAATGTGACCTATATATTTATTGTAATACGCTGCATAAAACAGTTATATAAAAATAACTAACTTACTATAAGTGTGTGAGTCTATCTATCTAGTTAAAAATTTAATCGAAGTCGGTACGTTATTTAGGTGAGGCATAAAAAGAATAACAATAAGAGGTCCGAATCATGGGTAGCGCTGATGAAGTTGTAGTTGTTGTAATCGCTCCAAAACAAAAACTAACAGACATACATGTTATATATGTACATATGTAGTTATAAACCATCGAATTAGCCGACTTATAGGTATCTTTTAAAGGGGGAGGGTTGCCACGGCCATTTTTGGTGAGTTTGTCGATATCGACTTTACGAACTTACCCACCAAATTGCATTCGTCTACGGTCACTATGTCCCTAAATATTCAATTTTAAAGGTTTGCCACGCCTACTTTTTGCTATATCGAATTTTTTTTCAAACCATCTAAACCTGATAAGCTTTCGAACAAAAAAAATAATGGTTAAAATCGGTTCAACAGTTTAAGAGTTATATGTAGGTATCACTTGAAGGGGAAGGGTTGTCACGCCCATTTTTGGTGAGTTTGTCGATATCGACTTTACGAACTTACCCACCAAATTGCATTCGTCTACGGTCACTATGTCCCTATATGCCACGCCCTCTTAACATTTAGGGATATGAAAAATAGATGTTGTCCGATTCTCAGACCTACCCGATATGCACACAAAATTTCATGAAAATCGGTCGATCCATTTCGGAGGAGTTTAACCACTAACACCGTGACACGAGAATTTTATATATTAGATAAAAAATTAATTGAATTATAACGAACGATCAAAATGAATACAAAAATAATTGATTTGTTACAATCAAAACTAATAAATTATTTGCCATTTGCCTTTACGAGTATTTAGCCTACAAAATCACAATTTTTGTAAGATTTACTGTGCGCCCCAAGTTAAGAATAAAACGACCTTCAATTTTTTTATTTTCGTATTTTTACTTTTTTAACGCTGTCAGTCATGTCTAATAACGTTTATGTTAAAATTTGCAATCAACGGAAATTTAATCATCCAAAAACAGAAAATGAAATAGAAAAATAAAACCTTAAAAAAGATAAACACCAAAATCTGAAATCAAACAAAAACGAAAAGACAAAAACGCCAACTGCCACATTTGCTTCACTAAGAATGACTAAAATCATGTTTATATACTACATATCTATTGTACATACATATGTACATGCAAGTATCCAAAACAGCGTTGCCAGAATGATGATTTTATCATATTTTTGATGATTTTTTAACTAAAATATGATTTGATGATTTTTTTTTTCCAAAAATATGATTTTTTGTATATAGATACTTCACGTTATAAACAGTGTAAACAAAATGTTTCAAAGTACAAACTCCCAAATTCAAAAAATGTATTCTGAAATGGAACGTTTATACTTAAAAATATTAGACAATTTTGTAAAGCCACATACATTGGCTACACTGATTTCAATATTGAGGAAAATATTGAAAATAAAGACGTTTTTTTAAACGCCGAAGATGTATATTTAGGAGTATTTGTAAAAAAAAAAAGATTTCTGAAACAAAATTTACCAATAGTGAATTAACTGAATTCACTAATTACTGCGTTTCATTTTACATTGAGTTTTGTAAACAATTAACCAAACGTTTTAATTTTAAAGATACTTCCACATAATATTATTAATAAGAAAGTTTCTTCATTGTCTCCATTAATAGAAAGATTTCGAAATTTAATTAATGAAAATGATTCTCAAAAGCTAGACGATGAATTTAGAGAGCTTCGTCACATAGATTTCAAACAATATTTTCAAACCTTAGAAAATATTAATTGTGAAGATTTTTGGGCCAGAGTTTCTAAAATAACTCGTGTTGATAACCATTTAGTTTTTCCAACATTGACGAAATTTGTGTCCAGTATACTTTGTCTTCCCAGTTCATCTGCAAACATTGAACGAATTTTTTCTAAAGTTACTTTAAATAAAACTAAGTACAGGAACAGGCTTGAAAATGCAACATTAGAAGGTATTTTGTTTATACAGGATTATTTACTAGTTAAAAGGTGTTCCTGTTATAATCTTAAAATTGATGAAGAAATTGTAAAAAATATGAAACCTTCCCAGTATTATAATTAAATTATTATAGGAAACTACTAAAAGTTTTACAAAACTCTACTTTTCTATTTAGATCTCATTTTTGTACCTTATAAAATTACTACTTACATATCGTCGGCTGGCCTGCAAAATGGCCTATGTGTCTTTTGGGAAATTAATTTTATTCGCCCATTTTTAAGTCTTATTTATGGTCCATCTCTATAGCAAAAATTTGTCCAACGTCTCCGCTGGTTCCAAAATTATTGCAAAAATAAAAAACAAAAAAGTAGTTTTGTATGACTTTCATATAAAAATTATGTTGTTTTTTAGGTCTTCTGAAAAGTTGTTGAAAATTACATAGGCCAATTTGAAGGCCAGACGACAATATGTATGTATGTATGGATTTTTTAAAATTAATTTTAATTAAATTGAATTGTCTTTTATGTATAACATACATATTTATTTTTTGTTTTGTATGTATATAATATTTTTGGTAAAACATGTAATTAATTTAAAATTGTTTGATTATCGGGTTATATCATATCCTCAAGAATAAAGTTAGTATATGATAACAAAACCCGATAACCAATCAATGTAATACACTTTTATTTTGAATTTTAATGTTTTACAAATAAAAGTTAAAAAGTGATGATTTTTTCCCCCAAAATATGATTTTTTTTCCTTAAAATTATGATTTTTCACCAGAATCTTCTGGCAACGCTGATCCAAAATAACGACGTACTGTTCATATGTTGCTGGTTGATATGTTTATACATACGTATCGATGTATATGGTACATGCATATATAGTTAAGACTTCTTATACATACATACATACATACCACTGTATATATAGTGGTTGAGTACAGAAAAGTTAATTTAAAATTTTTAGCTGAAAATGTTAATATTTAACCTATTTTTTTGTTGCTGTCGTTAAAAGAAAAAACAAAAAAGTAAAATAAAAATAAAAAAATAACCTAACGAAATAGTAAACATAAACTTCATTTTATCTACTTAAAAAGTAAGTAGGTAGGTGGCTTAAATAAAATGAAATGTAGAACATGTATTTTTTGTTTCTGTTTCTGCTTCTATTTTATTCTATTTCTTTTTTTTTTTTTTATCAAAAATTCAACTTAATAAATAACATTTAAAATAAAGAGAAAAATTTTTGAAATTATCTTTAATAAATAAAAAAAAAATTTTACTTGCCAACACTCACGCAAATTGTACGATATTTTTAAATAGTATGATGAAAAAGTATGTAAATAAATTTCGCTTTGAATAAGGTTCTTTACACTTAATTAAAAATTCTGAAACAGAAGTCGATAAAAATCACTAAGTTTGTATGATTTTTTTTTTTTTCTTCAACTATGTGCGATTTATTGTATGTTTTTCATATACATACTCATACTCTATAGTATATAAATGTTGAAATAGTATTTGCATATGTTCATATATTTTAATCATTTATTTAATTAATTTGTATTCAGTTTGGGTTTCTGTCATTTTATTCAAATCGTTTGATATTGCCACTTGTAAAACAATTTGTTAAAAATGTTGTGTAAGAGTTTTAAAGGAATTTAATCGAATTCAAAGATTAAAGAAATGAAAGTATACGTTTCTTTAATACTTTTTGGCTAAATTGTTTGTTGCTTATTTGTCAAATGTAGCTTATTCCGACTTACCATGGAAAATTATATTAACACGTTGAGTACCGAATAGGGATGCCAATCAGGAAATCACGAAATTCCTGGATTTTTAAAAATCAATCACGTTTGGTATCCATAGTACCGAAATACAAGATAACTCCTATACTGCGTTCTTCTCTTTTCTATCATGGCAATGAACCTATTAAAGAGGACAAAGTGGCCTGGAACATTGTGAGGGTAACGGTAAATATTATTTTAGAGATATCAATTGTAATTTTTTTTTGTTAGTTTGCCAAGAAGGGTTCCCTTCCGGATGAATATTGTGCCCATATACGCTGCAGCGCCCTGGATCTCGACAAGTTGAAATACAAATTGTATTGTATTGTAATTGTATTAATTGTATTGTAAGCCCACAATACCATCTGTAATTTAAAAAGATTTTAAGGTTATTGAATAAGGTATCGACTTATACATATAGCCATTAAAGTAGCAACTTATTTCTGAATTAACGCCAATTTAGAAAAAAGAAAACCTTTTCAACGTTAGATCTTCTTATATTTTAGGCAAGCAGCGAATTTTCATTAAAAATTTGTATAACTTCCTCTTATAATTAATTTGATAATTTTTTATAACTTTTAAGGCCAGTATTACCAACCAACTTAGCTAAAGTGAACTTTAAAGTCACCTTTAATTTCTTTTCGTTATTACAACCTACTGATAAAATAAAGTTTACTTTTTCAAAAATATGTCAGTGCCGGAGCAATGCTGATAACACTGCTTAATTAAACTAGTTTTTTTAAAAAGAAGGTGGTAACGACGGGCTTCGTTTTTTTTTTTTTTTTTTTGTTCTTCATTTTGTTTATATTTGAAGTTGCCATATTAAATAATATTATAATATGGCAAGTTCAAACACAAACTTAACTTTAAAAGTTACCCGTAGGATGATCCTTCCTTTAGCTTAACTTACTTACTTTAAAAGTTACCGGTAGGATGATCATTCCTTTAGCTTAACGCTCACTTCTACCGTATTGTCTACTTATAATAATGAAAAACAATATAATGGTAATAATGGCCCTTACATTCCTTCCACGTAAGAGTAATTGTTGTTATATGAATGCGTTTACGTTAAAGCATGTGAAGATTTTTTAAATAAATTTATAACCAAATTATGTAGTTTTAAAATAAAAGTTTTGATATTTTAATAATAAATTTTGAATTTCAAACATTTTTTATTTTAAATAAAAAGTTAAAGTGCACAAAATTATGTATCAATTTAGATAAATTATCTTTCAATTTAGTTTTAAACTAACAATTGCAAATAATTAGAGCTTATTTCAAGCCTTTATATTTCATATTTTTTACTTAATCCAATACAATTACTGATTTTTGTTATGAAGAGTATAAGAATAAAGATTTATTTATAGTCCCTCAATAACTTTTTGAACCGCATTCAAAAAAATTAAAGAATTTATACCTTTATGTTTTGTTGTTATAATTTTTGGATAAATGTCATAGTTTAATTAGGTGACAACGCCTATACATTATCAAATCATTGCAGACAACTAAATTTATTTCTACATATGCAAATATTAGAGACCTAAGAAGCCTACATTTTAATTGTCATACATTTTTTAAAATCTATGATGGTCAATTTATTCTTTGAAAGTACACATTATTAGTTTCTTGTTAAAATATAATACTGGGCTTCTTTTCGATTGTAAGAAAGCTTATTTAGTATGGCCTATTCATATTAATTTTTTATTTTTATATAATTTGTTTTATAAATTCATAAGGTTAACGATTTTTGTTTAGTAGTAATGCAATAATTAATTATCTTTTTTTTTTTTATTTAAACGACCTATGCTAAAAGAATTATTTAGTATGATGTCGAACTCTGTGGCACGTAGACGCCAGCTGACTGATTGGCATGACATTTAAATAAATCAATAAAGCGGCATTTTTTATAATGTTACAAGCAGAAAAAAATTTATTAATTAAAAAAAAAAAAAAAAAATAATTAAATGACACCTTAAAGCGTTTAGTAAACCCAAATTAATAAAGCATAATAAATTTATTACTTCCCATTAACAATAATATTAATAAATATTAATCTATTATTAAAAATTGTATTTCTTTTTTTAGTATATCGTTTATTATTTATTTTTATTTTGCTTTCTTTTTTAATATTGCAATTGAATGATGATGATGACGATGGGTGTATTATTTAACAATAACTTTTTATAATTACAGTTTAGGTTTTAAACTTTTCTATGGCGTCATTTCGATATTTATATGTATATGAAAAAAATCTCGTCTACTACAATCAAGAAAGAGCAAAACACAAAATGTGAAAAAATCCCAAGTCTATAAAGAAAATAAACCGCAACTGTCAATTGGCTTTTTGATTTCTTCTGCCACTACTGCTATGCGGTCCGGTGCTAAATGACCACCAACAATATACCGCAATTCCGTAATTCGCTCACATGTGTTTAAATAGCAGAGTTTAAAATGAATTTAATGTCATGGGAAGTTGAAAATGTAATAACAAATTAAACTTAAAATTCTTAAATCTTATTATAGACTGCAATTGCTCTCTTTAAGGAGGGGGTGTACATTAGGAGAGATATATTTAAAATGCAAGCACACAGTGCTGATAAGATTGTTTTATTCTCAATAAGGATCAGCTTGATGTCGCGATGATAATTAAAAATAATTTAAAATTTAGTACCTCAATCAAATTGAGGTGATTAATATAGCACCAGTTAATCTTTAGGCAAAATCGTTATTATTCACAAATTTTTGTGTATATGACAAATTCAAATTTTGATTAAAATAAGTAAATAAATTTTAATATTGAAAGTCATTAAATTTATAATTTATCGTTTGAAGTCTGTAGAAATTAATTGACCGCAAGCAATGCCAATTAATATGGTAGTTTTAATTCTATTGAAATTCTGTTAGTTTTTGTCTCTATAGCATTCGTAAGATGAGTAGACAAATGTAATAAAAGCCCACCACTTGATTGTTTATAATATGTTTGTTTGGTATTGTTTAAGTTGTTTCTAACATTGATAAGAAGTATTTAAATAGAAAGTTTAAATTATTTTATTTTTCGTTTTTATTTTTGATCTTTATAAAATATTGTTTTAAAATGAAATATCTAAGTTAAGAAATAATAGGTATCTGCGATAAATTAATTGATAGCGCAGCATTTTCAATACCTTGTTTGTAAACTGCATATTGCATCTGTAAATAATTTTAAAATTAAACCCATTATTCATGCTATTGTCTATTGGTCTGTCTAACCAAACATTTGTACGTCTGTATTATATTCGGTGAATTTTAAAAGTTTAAAAATTTGTTTTAGTCATTGGCGTTGAAAAATCATCACAATCGTCGTCATTTATTTGCTATTTTCGATGTGTTTTTTTTCTTCTTTCATTTCTTTTTTCCTTTTGCATTTGCACATTGACGTAATTTTATAAGTGTGATGTTTTTTGTCTGTATATTTTTTTTTCAATATTTTTAGGAAGGTTTGTTTCCAAATGAATTGTTTCTCTATAAATCTTCAATGTACAACTGGTTTGACAATATGATACAAGCCTCAACATTAACTTTGTTATGAGCTAAGTAGTTTAATTTTAAGCTTTTCTATATTTTTATATGCTCTGACAGTTCAATGGATTGATTGACAATGATTGACAATCATTTAATTTCAATTTTTATGGTGCAATTAACAGATTTTTACACCCTTAACCGCAGTGATGATGGTGCTACTACTACTACCTGAATATGTTGTATTTTAATGCTGCAACACTATAACACGTTACTAGTGGATTTGGTAGCAGCACTCTGCCTACCCCTTTTCGGTTTTGTGTTATCTGCCTCGAACACATAGTGATTCATTTTAATTTTAGAAATGTTTATAAATTTATTGCGTTATTATTCGCACACATCTAAATTAATTGTAGAAAATTATTTTATTTTTAAATAATTTTTCTCTTTCAATTTTTCATTGAGTGTAAAGATTTAAGAATAAAGATGTTTAATAGTAAATTATATTTCAAACGAATGCAAAATTACAATATAATGCAATATAATGTCCATTAACTTTTTTTTTTTTTTTGGCTAAAAATAGCTGTCTAAAACTGGTTACGAACTACAATAAATTAACAATTACCATTTGTATTTTAAGTGACATGTCAGGTTGTTTTTTTTTTTTTTTCTCAATAAAAATTTTTCCTCTTGTTTTTTGTTTTTATGAAATCCTAATCATGAAAATTCTCATCCATACATACAGTAGTGGACTAAAGTGGATACATAAAATTAAATTTTTTTAAATTTGTTATATATTTATCTTTTAATAAAATAAACTTAAAAATAAAAATTATAGCATTAAACTTAAGCATATTTCTTCAATAAAGATGGCTTTAATTCAGTATAAGATATCTTAAAAAATTAAATAAAAGGAATTACAAATTGATTTAACTTTTATCCGGTTTTGTCCATTTTTGAATTTTTTGCAATTTTTGTTGTTAGTACTTTGTCCAAAGGCCTTTGTTCTTTATTACAGATTTTATTCGATTAGGCATACTTTCCACGAGATTTTTAATGGTTTCAAGTGGAAGATTGGCCAATTCCGTGTAAACTCTTGACCAAAGTTCATCCATATTGGTCGGTGCTCGTTCATATTGGGAAAGTCTTCTTTTTATAATCGCCCACAAATTTTCGATGGGGTTTAAATTGGGGCTTTGTGCAGGCCATTTCATTGTTTTGAATTCTCGTTCGGAAAGCCATTTTTGCACAATCTTAGCGGTGTGCTTCGGGTCCCCATCTTGCTGAAAAGTTATTTCCTTCGCCGGATAAGCGCACTCCTCAATAAATATGGGCAAATTGTTTTCCAAAATACTTTAACTAGGGGACCAACACTCCACCAGGTAAAACATCCCCACACCATTAAATTTCCACCACCGTGCTTTACTGTTTGCTTGACGTGATGTCGTTGAATGGTGTCAGTGGGCCTCTTCCAACAATACTGAATCCCATCAGACTGGAAACGATTAACTTTTGTTTCATCGGACCATATCACTCGTTTCCAGTCATCAATAGTCCAGTTTTTGTGGATTTTACAAAATTTAACTAAACAAAAGTTATTAATGTAATTTTAAAAATATTCAATTATGTATCCACTTTAGTCCACTACTGTAAATATCTTTATGTCACAAAAAACAAATATGTAAGTACTTGTTTACTTTATTTAAGGTTTTATATGTATATCTATATTGCCCTGTTGCAGCAATGACATGGCTAATATAGCTATGCTAAAACCCATGACAATGTCATTGAAATTTTTATATTCTAAAGAAAAAGAATAAATATAAAGTGCTCAAATCATTTATATTTTTCTTTTATCGGCATACATAAATTAAATTGTTTTGTACATTAAGTTTAAATATTGACAATTGAATTTTTTCAATATTTTAACAATCAACAATTGATCATCAAACTGTCAGCACTCCCACCGAATTTTTCAGTTTTTATAAGTACGTATTTTTCACAAAAATTTATATCTTTTTCACTGTCATTAATTTGCATATTTACCATTTGTTTTGACGATATTATATTTGTTCCTTTAAATTACGCAAAAAATGTGGGAATAACAATTTTTATATTGTATTGAATTTGAAAACGCAAATTTTAAATGTTGCATACAATATTCTTGCACAGAAGAAGACACTCACAATTTGTTCTACAAAGATATACATATATTGAGTTTTGAAATAAAGAAAGAAAGAAAATAAAGGAATCCGTACAATTTAAATGTTTAGATTAAAAAATGCACAGTGTGGCGATATGGTAATGATTAAATGTGATTTTAATTAATAAACATGTAATTCAAAACTAATTAAAATATAAAGTACTTTCACCAATACATCCCACATATGTTTATGGATTTTTATTAAGTGCTTTATACAGTATTTCACATAAACAAGTCATTTTCCCTATAGTTTATATATCTAATAACAAATAGAAAGTGGTCTAAATTTGTATATGAAGAAATAGTGTTCTAGATGAACTTAATTTTTTTAATAAGTGTAGTGCATTCAGTTGGAATACCGAAAACTGAGTTATAGAAGAAGGAAAAGAGAAGTACATGGTAGGCAGTGTTGCCAAATTATTTTCAAAATTTCCCGTTAAACTGGGCTTTAAAAATCGCCAGAAATCTCTAAATTAAATTGAATAGTTTTTTCAATTATGTTTAATGATTTACAAACAAAATTAGGTATTTTCAAAAATATTGTGCCAGTCTTTTGCATGTTGTTTATAAGTGGTCATTGTACCTACTTCTCTTATAACAGATTTTGGAAATTCATAATCAAAACAACATTTGTTATCAAGTTTGAGACCGTATCTGTACAGTAGTTTTCCGATTTAACGACCATTCGTTTCTACGAACATCGCATTTAACGAACAGGCAAATTTTTCCTATTGAGTACCTTAAATAGCGAACAAAAATTATTTTTTGTACTCAGTTTAACGAACAAATAAAAATATTATTTGAATGAAGATAAAATGACATTTGACAAATATAACAAAAAACCTAATGTGTAGTAAAAAATATATACCGTTGTTTTAAGCGGTGTTTTTTTTTTTGATGTTTTTGTTTTTGATGAAGAAGAAATTGGGCATGATGATGAGGAGGATGTTGTCGAAAACATGGATCCCAAAATAAGACACGAGGATGCAGTCAAATATTTTGAAAGCTGCATTAAATGTACGCAGCAAAATAATATTGATTTTTCAAAATCAATGATTTTAAGAGAGCTTCAAGAAGAAGCAATAAAAATCAAAAAATTTCTACATCAAAAAAAACAAACATTGCTAAATCAATTTTTTAAATAGATTTGTTTCAAAGAATTTTTTTGATGTTTTTGTTCTTTTTGTGTACTAATGTAATATGAATAATTAATTATTTTTTATTATTTTTATAAAATAACAATTAATTTGTGATATGAATTGTTTCCTTTTTTTTGTATTATTTTTATAAAAAATAATTAATTTTTATAAAATACATTTAAAAAATATTTTATGTACTTTTAACTTATTCTCTTACCAAAAACCCACATTTAAGTTAGTACTGCATATAACGAACTTTTCGATTTTACGAACAGGCCTGACAACATATAGGTTCGTTAAATCGGAAAACTACTGTAATTAAAATTGAATTCGTTTACAAAAAATCACATTTCAAAAATGTACATATTAAATCAATATTAAAAAATTTAATTGAATAAAAATAAGAAACCATAAAATTCAATAAATTGCATTTTAGAACTTTTTAAAGTAATTATGTAATTGATTTAATTTTTCCATTTTCCTTTAATCATTGGAAAGATTTAGAAATATATATATTTTTTTTTTTAATTTAGAATTTAGCTTTTTGAGACTTTTTAAAATATTTAAAAAAAAAATCTATATAAATTTAAATGTTTGCGTTAAAAGTAAAAAAAGCTAAAAAAAAAACGCTAAAGCGCTGTAAAAAACTCCAGATTTCACGCTAACCGCTAAAAAGCATTTTTTCCCGTAATTGGCATTGCAAAAACGTCAGATTTGACGGGAAAAACGTCAAATTGGCAACAATGATGGTAGGTAGCATGCGGCAAATAATACTATTTTTGTTGATGACTAGTGTTATACCTTCGTCAGAACTATAATAATTTAGAGTCTCTGGTAGTAATCGAACCCACAACTCCGATAATCGAATATTAGGACACTACTCAAAATAATAATTTATGAATAATTCTCTTTCCTTAGTATAACTTTCGTATTCATTTCTAGTTAATATTTAAAAAAATCTCATTCCGTTTTCATTAACTTTTTCGAAGCATATTTTAGTACCACCAAATTCATTGTTTTAAGAATGCTCTGTCTACGATATAGTGGTCAAAGTCCATACTAGGAAAATGACCCCTAAACAACAATATCGTCACCACCAAGCTTTACAGTCTTATTTGGAATTGGGATTGGCTGACGTTTGGCTTGTCCCTTCAAAAAAGAAGTAGTTACATGTAAATTGACTTTGAATGAATTTTTGAAGTTTTTAGATTTTTTAACGGAATTTTTTTTTTTAACATACTATTTAAAAATAAACACAGTTAGTATGTGAATATTTCCTAAAAAGGATTTAAAATGTTAGATTTTAACTGAATAATATTATTTCTTTTAATAATATTTATTTTGTTCAAAGTTCGTTGCACTACTGTACAGCAAAATTGCGTTATATTTTCTTTGATTGCGCTGAGTTAATTATAATTTTATAGCGTAAAGAAAATATTTTTGGTAATAAATATTGTTTTATTTAAAAATATATTTTATTTTTATTTTTCGTTTCGTTTCTTTTGTTTAACATAAATTTTATAAAATTTTTTAATGACATTAATGTTCTCAATAATTATTAGTATTTGCCCGCAAAAAAAGGAATTATTAAATAAATCATGATTAATAAAAAAAAAATTATTTTTTTTATATAAAAAAAAAAGTAATTTAAAACATATTGTAATTTATTTGAAAAAGAACATATGCGACTTAATCAAGATTTAACAATTTATCACCATATTTGGTTTTAAAAAATTTATTAAATACAATATAATTAAAAAAGAAAAATATCGAAAAATCATAAGCAAAAAATAAAAATAATAATAATAATAACGTATACACACAAACATGCATGCATGCATGCATGCAATACATATGGTAGCATATGTTCTTAAATACATTTTAGAGCATTTAGGCCATTTGCAGTCTTTATTACCAAATACTGCTTTAACGAGGACTTGATAGAACGAACTCCCTCTTCTTGTACTCCCCTACTAAACACCTGATTTCTAGATTTCCTTTTCGCAACCCCCACTTGTTGCATGAACAACAGCATAAAATGAAATTAGTCATAGCAAAAGTAAGCGCAGTAATAAAGCAAAATGAAATAGAAATTCATATAAAATAAGAAAAACAAAACACTGTTTTAATTGCCTCAAGTTGCATTGACTCAATTCTACATAAATGGTAAATATTGTTGAAACCAGCTTGTTGTTGTCGTTAGAATCTATAGTTAGCCGTTGTTGCCTTTATAATACCTAAGCAAACAGCATTTTGACTGTCATCCATACTAAATAAACAGACTGTTTTGTTTTGACTGGCGGTCATTTCGTTCGTTTGTCTTGCAATGAATCGCATTTTTTTTTATATTCTTGCCATTTATTATTTATTTTTTTATTATTGTTTTTGCATGTTTAATTGAAAAACGTTTCACGTTTATGGTGTTTTAACAGTAAAATGACAAATACACATGCATTTGAGGGTGTATTTGGTTTAACATTCTGTTTGTAACACTTTTCGAATAAATTTAAATCTGATTTTTCTTATCCTCACAGTTTGGAATTTGAACCCTATTCGTTAAGCGGGAAGGGGAATAATATTTTCGTTTTTTTTTTTTACTAACCAGGAAGAGATGTTTATTCAAAGCACCTTGAGGCGTATAGTAATGAAGTAAAAATATTAATCGTCGCATTCAAATTATTGATAAATTTCCACATACTGTTTACAAATTATTCAAAGAAATTTATTTGAAAATGTTTACATTTTAACGCATGGAGATGATCGCAATGACAACTGTCAAATCTAACTCGTACCAAAATCGAATCAAGAAAATTCGATATAACGATTGTTACTGGAATTTCAAATCGTGTTCGGTTTATGGCTTATAAGTCAAGCACACTCATTAAATGTTGTATATTATGTACATACAGTGACGGACTAAATTATTGGCACAATAAGTTATTTTATATAAAACTTTAAATTTCTGCTAGAAAATTTGATAATTTTAGAGAATTTAAACACAAGTGTTTCTTTAAAGATATTATTTATACATACAATGGTAACTTTCAGTTTTAAAGTTTATTAGACGGTTAATGGAAAAATTCTGATTTTAATTAAAGGACATGAATTTTGGCGGACAAAATTATTGGCACACAATTAGAAAATGTACTATAAATTATTAAAATAATGCAAAATTTAAACAAGCAAATAGCTGGAAAATTCCATTATGATCTAAGTAATGCTATTGCAAAAATTTAAAGAAAATTGTCCGAATCTTAAACTGAAGTTGTGCTAAATAATTAAATATGGGCCCAAAACAAAAAAAGATAATTGTAGCCGAGCGTAAAATTATTTTGTATCTGCATAGTCAAGAGAAAACTTATGCAGAAATCGAAAAAATTATGAATCGGAGCCGTTTTACTCTAAGAAGTATTATAAAACGTTTTGTTGGTTCAACAAAATTGTCTAGCACAAAACGTACTGGTCGTCCGCAAACTCTTAGTAAGAGGGAAGAGTCACAAATTGTCCGAAAAATTAAAAATAACCCAAAATTGAAGTCGACTCGACTTGCTGCGGAAGTTAAAGAAGATTTCGTAAAGGAAATTCACTTAAAGATTGTACGCATAACATTACATCGTGCTGGGTATAAAGCTATAGTAGCTAAAAGAAAACCACTTGTAAGTGAAGTGAACAGAAAAAAAGGTTAGCCTATGCTCAGGAATACAAAAACAAGGGCAAAGACTTCTGGAACAACGTGTTGTTCTCTGATGAAAGTAAATTCAATATTTTTCAATCTGATGGAAAAGAATTACTTTGACGAAAACCAAATACTGCTTATGATTAGAACAACACATTGTGTTCAGTTAAACATAGTGGTGGGGGGTAATGGTATGGGACTGCATGGCTTCATCGGAATTTGGAGAGCTTGTATTTATCAAATTATGGATAAATCGTTATATCTTAATATTTTAAAAGAAAATGTCAAAAAAAAGTGTGGAGAAATTATGTTTGTCGGAAAATTATTTTTTCCAGCATGGTAATGATCCCAAGCATATGGCTTATGATGTGCGTATGTGGATAGCCTATAACATCCATCTTATTTTGAACCACCCACCAGAATCCCCTGACTTAAATCCGATCGAGCATCTGTGGGAAGCATTTGAAAAAAACGCATAAGAAACACACCATTTCAAATAAAACTCAGCTAAAAAGGATTCTCCCCCAAGAATGGAAAAATATCGGCGCAAATGTTACAAAAAATTTGGTTAATTCAATGCCAAGGAGATTGGACACAGTAATTAAGCAAAAAAGAAACGCTACAAAATACCAGAGATTTATTTTAATCTTACATGTATTAATTTTTTGAATTTGTGCCAATAATATTGTCCCTGTAAATTTGAATTAAAAATTTAATTTAACTGATTTTCTTAAAATTAATGGAAGAAATTTTTATTTTGTTATAACTACGAAAGTACGAATGTGTTAATAATATATTGAAATAATAAAATTTTATAAAATTTATTTCGAGTAGATTTTCACTATTTTATTTAAAAATGCTTACTGTGCCAAGAATATAGTCCGGCACTGTATATGTAATATTTTTAAAACAATTTGGTAGATAGTTTTAAACTATGCACCGAATCGTATAGCTCAAAATTTTTATTTCACTTTCAGTACCATTCCATTTTTTTTTCTTTCTAATTTATTAGAATCTGAAATGTTTCTGATTCGGCAAGGTCCATTTTAATAGCGGAGCGATACGATTTATATGATAAAGAATTTACAGAAATTTTACAAAATTAATCCTTAGCTTCTCGTAAATGAAATCAGCATTTTAAGGGGACGTTGCAAATTGTAGTAAAGCAAATAGATCGATTAAAAGGAAATGTATGTATGTACGAGTATGTATTAATTGTTTGCAGTTATGATTTCAATTGATAATTAATTATACACTGTGTCTTCCTCGTTCATACAATATAATAATGCGTAGTTCTTTTCACCCAACAAACCAGAAGTCGAACGCTTTAAATAAAACATGATGCTTTTATGATAAGAAAGAAAATATTTTATATTGTGATCAATGATTTCACTAACAATATTTATGCATTAATTTCAAACATTTATCCTATAAAAAGCAATTTGAATCTAAATCATTTGAAATCATTTTTAAAATCGAAATCAAGTTCTAGTGTTTGCTGGGAAAATTTTATAGATTCTTTGAAATTAAATTGTTTACTCCTAGTTTTCAAGTGATCTTTTTTGCAATTGCCGCACACTATAAATTAAATTACAAAGAAATATTCATTGTTTGCAAACCATGTGATAAAGTTCAATGCAATGTGTTTAATATTATTAGGTATTTTCGTTGTTTTTTTTTTAATAAAAGTTAATAAGCGTTTATAGAAGTGGAAGAGAACCCGTGGGCAAAGGACAAAATGGTTTCAAATAGAATTGTACACGATCACACTAATTCTTAGGAATTATTATCGACCGATAAAACGGATGGAATAATTTAGAATAGGCAGACGCCATATATGTATGTATCTGACGCTGTATTTGATTGATGGAAACCTGTTTATTTATGGTGACTAGGTTACCACGTTCACTGTTTAAAATGATTACATACTTCCACTTTAAAATTCACTCCTAATATGATGTTATGCTATTCTGCATCTGTAATGTAATTGACATCTTTGATACATTTTTATAAATAAGATCACTGCAACTTCCATCTCTGCAAAGTTACAAAATATAACATAAATAATGACGACAGCATAATATATTCCTGGTGTGAATCAATCACATGCTTATAAATATTTCAATAAATAATTATGAGAAAACAAATGTCACCAAGGAAGGCCAAAACCTTTTAATTCAAGTTTAAAGTCGATGTTATTATATGACGACATAACTTTGGAAGAGAACTCGCACAATACTAAGTAGACTAAATTTTCCAGAACTGCATCGGCTTTAGAAATAGGGCATATTTTAATATATGATATAGCCAAAAACTTCTTTCAATAGAGTCTACAGGATAATAGAAATAGAGAGAAATAGAAGCCTAGATAAGAACAAATGTGGTAGACAGGATAACATTTGAGAATTTTGTAAATTCTCTTTATCCGGACAACCTTCAAGCTTAAGGTTGGCTAATGCTACATAAGTAGCCTTCATAAGCGAGCAGCGCAATTTTAAGGATTTAAAATAAAGTTTTTTTATATTTTACATACAGTGAAAGAGTAGTAGTTGCGATTTTTACACAGATCGTGGTCTGTTACACTACACTAAGAGTAAAGTATAATTTCCTTCGCTTCCTATTCTCCTTTTCCTAATACCTCTCCTTTTTCTTCTCCCCTTCATTTATGCCCTCACCTCCAGGACGTTTTGTACAATGGGTCAACGTGTCCTTCTTGTCAAATGAGACAAGTACACGTGTTCTAATCTAAATCTAAAAACCCCACCCGTTACAAATTAGATAAAAAAAATATGATTATAAATTATTAAAAATTTTGAAGTTCTGCGTTTTTTAGCGATTAGTTCCAGTCCTTCACCTTATCACATAATCTATTTTTTTAATATTGTTTTTGAACTTATGATTTAAAAAGAAATTAAAAAAAAAAACAATATTAATACCTCTTCATAATATCTTGCATTTAAAATTCAATAAAAATCAGTTCTAGTTATAATACAATCCCAGCAGATTGTTTTTTTTGTGTAAGGAAAAGTGCAGAACACACCTTATATTTATTGTTTGTTTAACTCGGCAATTTTTTTCATACCTTTTTTTTTGTTGTTGCTTACATATTAAAATAACATTATATATTTTGTTATAACCAATGCATTTTTCTATTTGGCAGTATTAATAATACTTATTTTAACATTTAACACATTTTTAGTTGGTATTGACCATATTTGGTTATTATACGAATGTACTTACTGATTGACCGACGAGTACGCTTCAGCAACAAAATATGTGTTTTATTTATAAAGTGCTTTTCATAATTATAGCACCACCAGCATTTCAATAATAACAAACAATGAATATAAAATTCTCTTCAGGTCATATTCTCTGATGAAAAAAAGTGGAACTTAAATGGACCAGATGGCTATCGATACTACTGGCGTGTCCTTAGAAAGGAATCAAAGTATTTTACTAAAAGAAATTTTGGCGGAGGTAGTCTCATGGTTTGGGGCCTATTTCTTTAATTGGTTGCCTCGAACTTCAGTTTCCATCAACGCGAATGAATAGTACAGAGTACATTACTGTTCTTAGCTGTAGTTTGCTCCCATTTTTGAGAGAAAATAATGAAAAAAAAAAACAATATATTTTCCAACAGGACAATGCCAGAATTCATGTCAGCTGACAGAGGATGGAATGGTTTCGTAATCAATCTATTGAGGTTTTACCGTGAATATTATTGAAAACGTTTCACCAAACGAATTCCCCATTCTTATCCGAAGAGTATATTCAAATAACAGACAATTTATCAGTGTTGAAGATTTGAAATTAAAAATAATCGAAGAGTGGGGGGAAAATAGACGGAGAAATATTAAATAATCTTTATAAGATTATATAATTTATTATAATTTAATAAGCTCTAAGGGGGAGGGTTTACTAAGTTTTAAGTATCAACATTTTTGGTAAATAGAGCTTCTTATTTAACAAAAATGAGACTGGTGCTATAATTATGCAAAGACTAAAAACCTTAATTTTTATACTATATAATAGGGTGGGTCGAAAAAAAAGTTTAGCCAGTCACCCCCTAGAATTAAAGATATGTTAATACCGTTCCCAAAACAATAAAAAAAATTTTTTTGCCACGCCTAGAAATACCGCTCTTTTTGTTTTTTATATACTACGTCGCCATTTTAGGTCCGATCGTAACATATTATATATCAGTGTTTGTGGCTTGACGGCAGCTACATTTCACTCTAAGACGATTTTTTAATTCGACGTCATATTCTATGCGCGACTTCTGATATCTCGGATCCTTCCCCAAAATCAGTAATTGTGGCTATGCAGGAATAAAGAGCATTTAATTATATAAAATATTCGCTTTTAAAATGCTCACTTTTATGCATTAACAGCTATTTTACAGATATTTTAAAATGTTCAAATATTCATTCACAAGCTTTCTCGCAACAAACAAAAAATGCATTAGGTTAGAGGACGTGTACTTGTCCGTTAAGACAAGTACAATACCCGGAGGTCGAAATTGACCCATTGTACAAAAAATGCATTACAATGTATCGAAAACATCATTAAGTAAATTTCTAAAAAAATATATGTTATGCATTTATTTTTCTGTTACAAACTAAATTGGATGTTCGGATTCTTAAGTCCCATTATCAAAAACAAGAAAGGCCATTTTATTCAGTAGTAGTTGTTAATAAGTAAGAAAAATTTTATTAATAAATACTTAAAAATAATACAGTTATAAAGAAATTACCAATTCATTTTTTTAATTATTACATGAACTACATTTAAAGTAAGTAACTAAAAGAAAAGTAAATTTATCGTAATAAAAATTTAGCAAATTTATAATTTTATTAAAGTATTTGAACAAACTTAAAATATGCGTTGTAGATTTTGACGACATTCGAGCTGTTGGTATTGCTCACGAATTAAAATAAAACTTCTTAAATATGAGACATTAAAAATATAAATAATTTTGAAATAAATTTTTGAACGGTTGTGAATGAATATTTAAACATTTTAAAATATCTGTCCTAAAATAAAATATCTGACCTAGTATATAAAAAACAAAAAGGGCGGTATTTCTAGGCGTGGCAAAAAAATAATTTTTATATTTCTGGAAATGTTATTAATATATCTTTAATCCTAGGGGGTGACTGACTCAACTTTTTTTTTGTCCATAGAGAGCGACCCGCTCTACTATGTAATAATTTGAAAAATTTACTGTTATTTTTTTCTTTTACGTTAACACTACACATAATGAAATGTTGTGATGTTGTTGTTATAAATGTACTTTTTTAGAAATTCAAAAAATAAATTTGGTGCTATAATTATGAAAAGCACTATATTTTAATGATAATTAACATTGATTTCTCTATATGCTTTTACTTTAATTTAGTAAAATTTCAAGTATAATGTTTATACAAGTTTATTTTATTTCAATTGTCATTCATTTTTTCAACGTACATTTGTTTTAATTTTATGTATTACTCAGTGATATTTTAAGTGATACATTCATTCGTTTGATTCTTTCGAATCTGTCCTTTCTCATACTTTTATATGCGCTACTGTGAATTTTAACTCAATAAAGTTATTTTATTGGTCGGCTATTCAAAGGCAAATATCTGTCAGTAAATATTGACACTTTCGTAAGAATAACTGTTACAGTTTTTATTACTAAATTAAGTTCTTGTAACGAATACAAATTACAAATCGATAGAGCTTAGCAAAATGTAGAATTCTAACAATTCGAAATAAATTAAAGATTGAAAACAAGCAAAGATTTAAATTTAAGGATGAAACACATTTTATAGCTTTTTTTCTATTTTTGAAAAATATCATACCAACCTTACTTATACCAACGCTTAAACTTTGAATATATTTTACGATTTTACGAATTTGTCTTTAAATTATACGTAACTAGCAGACCAGGGCAAACGTTGTTTTGCCATGCAAAGTCATGGCTGATTGATATTTAGAAGAAGAATGAAAGGTGCACTAAATCGACATAGAAATTATTGTTCAAATGGAATTATATATTTTTGATAGCTGGGCCCGATCTATCTATCTATTTATCTATCTATATATCTATCTATCTATCTTACTATCTATCTATCTATCTATCCATCTATCTATCTATCTATCTTACTATCTATCTACCTATCAATCTATCTATCTATCTATATATCTATCTATCAATCTATGTATCTATCTATCTATGTATCTATATATCTATCTATCTATATATCTATCTATCTATATATCTATCTATCTATATATCTATCTATCTATCTATATATCTATCTATCTATATATCTATCTATCTATCTTACTATCTATCTATCTATCCATCTATCTATCTATTTATCTATCTATCTTACTATCTATCTACCTATCAATCTATGTATCTATCTATCTATCTATATATCTATCTATCTATCTATATATCTATATATCTATATATCTATCTATCTATCTATCTACGAGCCCTAACCACTATTAATTCGTACACCAGGTATTTTTGTTAGATATACCAATATTTAAAATTCCATATTTTGGATAATAGCAATGAACACGCCTTGAAAGTTACATTTTCTGAAAGGTAATTTTATAATCTTTAATTCTATATAAAATAAGTTTTACGTATTTAGATAGATTTATTGAAAATACAAACTAAAGCAAAATTTCATTGTTTTTAGACCAAAATTATCTGACCATTGCTAAGTCACTATTTTCTTCTATCATCTAACATTTCTTTATTTTTATTATAACGGTACATCTCACTTAGTTATAATTTATCAAAAGCACCACAAAAATTAACATAAGAATTAAATTATACACTATACGAATTAATGGTGGTCGAACAGTGTTTTATGAAAATAATAGACCTTGGTTTCAGGATGGGTTTTCAAAATATTTATCTCAATATATACAAATATTTTTTATTAATTTAAAGATTACAGAATTATCTTTCAGAAACAGAAACTCTTAAGGCCCAGTCATTATTATTCTCTAAAATAAGTTATTTTGAATATTGATACATGAAAACGCGTTTCGTGTATGAACGGATAGTGGTTACGTATGCAATACAATTTTTTAGTTTTCTAATATTTTTATAATTTTATTATAACGGTATATTCTCATTTATTTCTAACTTAATTTTTCAATCCGCTTTGGCAGGAATTTGAACACCCTGATAAATTAATGTGGTCAGATAGTTTTGGTCTAAAAACAATGAAGTTGTGCTGTAGTTCGTGTTTTCGATACAATTATAGAATATGTTAAACTTACTTTATATTAAATTAAAGACTATAAAATTACCTTTCAGAAAATGTAACTCTCAAGGCGTTGTCAATATTATTGTCCAAAATATTGTACTTTAAAAATTGGTATATCTAACAAAATTTCCTGGTGTACGAATTAATAGTGGGCAGGGCTCGTATATATCTATCTATCTATCTATCTATATATATATACATATCTATCTATCTATCTATATATCTATCTATCTATATATCTATCTATCTATATATCTATCTATGTATGAGTCGGTGTCGGGATACTTAACGTCACTACACGCCGCCACACGCCGATCAAGCACCTAACGCCTTCAGCAAAACATAAAATAGGCTTATTGCCCAAATTGAGTTTAAAAAAGAGTGATAGATATTTATTTACTTTTTTTAATATATTTTTTTCACAAAAAGATTTTGAGTTTCAATCGGTATCTGGCTAATTAACGCCACTGCACGCTGATTAACGACCCAACGCCTTCAACGAAACACAGCATAGTGCAGTAGTCCTTGAGTTACGGTGCAAAAACAAAAAAAAAAACTAAATATTGTGCCATCTGTCTGACGAACTTCAAACTAAACAGAAACACTCCTCACGCCCCATAGAACATGTATATTAAGTTTGGTCAAAATCGGTTCATGCGTTCTGGAGTTATAGCGTCAGGAAGGAAAACCCGACTTATTTTTATATAGTAGATATGTATATTAAATTTTATCAACAAGTCTGAATTATCACATGGGTAACGAGTTGTGTAGGTTATGCAGAACGAGTTGGCTAGCGAATACTGAATAACGGGTATAAAAACAAACATCAAAAAAAAACTAAGAAACTCTAAATCGGAAGATATGTGTACTATATCAAGGCTTATAATTATCAACATATACTATTTATTCTAATTGTTATTACATCATACATACTAAAAAAAAAAGAAACAAATAAAAAACATTCATGGGTAACTCTAGTTTTTAAATTTTTAATCGCTTAAAACCTAATATATTCGTAAAGGAAGTAGAGCGTGCTACTAGAAATGTTTTGAAAACAAATTTAGACACAAGAGAAAAGAAAATAATAAAATAAAATTCTTAAATTGTATGGTGTATATTTTAAAAGCAATCTAAATGTGTTTTTATTATAACAAAATAAAAATGCAGACTTTAAAATATTATGTGGCATGCTATAACAAAAACTCCCAATGCTTTAGTGAGTCATAATATTATGTATGTAATATGGAATTTTACATAATTTTTAAAGGAATTTTCAGTTACATAGAATATGCAATTAATTTTTAAAATTTCTATTTATTTGTTATAATGATGATGACAAATGAGAAAAATAATAAGAAACACTCATACGGACATTTTTAATTCATTATTTCCATACGTGTCTTAAGCGTGATAATGAAGTGTCTCCTTGGTATGTAAACTGAAACTAAAGTTTTGATAGGAATGCAAAAATATCACGTACTATAATATATTATTACTTTTGTTATTTATGAGAACATTGATTTTATAAAAATTTTATTATAATGTTTTAATCTCTAATATCTGCGAACGATAATTGTAGTCGGCCGCAATTAATATGTACATACATATGTATGTACACTCAGGTCTCGTTTTATGCGATAGATGCGTTCCAAAAAAAATCGCATAAATTAAATTCGCATAAAACGATACTCTAGCTTCATATAAAAATTAATGATTCGTTCCAAAATTCTGAAAAACCGCATAAATTCAAATTTTAATTGAAAAATAAAAGCAAAATCGCATAAAAGAAAATAAACAAAAATAAAATATTAATTCATTATTTACAGAAAAAAACAAAATCATCCAAAAAATAATAAATAAATAATAAACTGAAGTCTATAATTATGAATGTACGATCAATCATTCTGCAGCGTTTTGGAATTGGTTCGAAGTCACTTTTATCATTACATACCTATCAGGTTATCCATACATACATATGTAGGGGACTAGATCAACGAATTTTTAGAAAGTTTAATTGTTTCTTCTGAATAAGATTATTAAAGTGCCAGTTATTAAAAAGGAGCAGCTCCTTTAAATAAAAGATTCTTTAAATCATAAGTACGGATTGACTTTTATCTGATGCTAATCAATTGCCTTTCCAATTGGAAACAAACTAGAACGATTGATTTTCACAAGCTATTCGGCATAGATAGGTGTCAGGCTCAAACTACAGCGTACATTCACAAAAGATTCCCATATAAAAAAGCTTTTCAAACCGCAGGGAAGTTACTGCCGCATTCTGAATCAACAGCTTAGGTCCTTACAACCCTTCAAGTAGGATTAATAATAATGATTATATCAGTGGTGCAAACTTAGTTTAATTTAAAAATAATGCAAAGATTTAAAAAGTATCATTACATTTTAAAATCTATAAAAAATTTAAAGAAAAAAAATTTCATTTAAAATCGCATAAATTAGAATTCGCATAAAAAAAATCCGCATAAAACGAGACCCGAGTGTATAGTTAATGAACTTTGTATATTGCCTTTTAGTGTCCTCTAAAAAGCAGTCACATACATAATGACAATTAAAAACAATTATTATGATCTTTTTTTTGATTTCATTTTTTTCCTGTTCGTTCGTGAGAGTACAAAAAAAATAAATTTTCAACCCGAAAATAGTTTTTTTTTTTACAACACAATATTACCGTTTTCCTTGTAATCTGATCAAATTTAAAGAGGTGAATGTAAATTAGTAGATTTATGTACCTATAGCTGACTTATACTGAAAAATTATTATTTTTTATTTATATTTATTTTATTTAAAATCTGTTCATATATTTTAATACATACAACTTTTTTATATTTCTTGTAGACATATTCCGGTCTTTTCTGTGTCGTTGTGAATCCCTATAAAAAGTTACCCATTTATACTGAAAAAATTATGGAGCGGTATAAGGGTATAAAAAGACATGAAGTGCCTCCCCATGTCTTCGCAATTACAGACACCGCATATAGATCAATGTTGCAGGGTAAGTTATCAGAAGTTAATTAAATTTAATTTAGTTATGTATATATAAATGAATGTATGTATGTATGTATGTATAAGCATTAGGAGAAAATAATCTTGACATTTGTTATCATACAATATATTTTATAGAGAATTTACGAATTATTTTATTTTTAAAAATATTACGTTGAACAAATTCTAAAAACAATGTGTTTACCATTAGTCTTTTCATTATCTGAAATGTTACTGTTCGATTATTTAACGAAAAAAAAAAAAAAATAAATAAAATATTTGCTAATGACCTTTGTTAGCAGCCACTTTTGATGTGATAAGATAAAATTTAGTATTTTTAATTTGTTTTTATCAAATGCATTTTCATTTTTGTTTTGGTTTTACATACCTTAAGATTCAATAGAAATTCGTTGATGACAAAGAGCTTTGTATAGAAATTGCAATTTTTGGAATCCCCGTAAATAAAAACAGAAGTGAACTTATTTAATGACTGAATGTCTATGCTTTAAATTAATTGGTCTACATTTAATTTTTAATTAAAAAAACAATAATATTCCTATTAAATAATTTGTCGTTAAAATTCATCTTTTAAATATAAAGTTGTTTTTGTCTTAAGTACTCCAAAAATCTTAAGTAATATTTTATAAATTTTAAAGTGTTCCCCTTAAATAATACCGTTCATTACACAAATTTTGTCATCACTTAATATGTTATACCATAACTCTTATCATATTTACATTTCTCAAAATATAAAATATATAAATAAAAAAAAAAAAAAAAGAATTTTAAATTTCTTTAATACCTTTCTTGGAAATTTTAATACTCAATTTAATAATCAAATTCATACAGTACGGGGTAAGAAAACAACGAAGGAAATTGTTGTTTTATTTATTTACATTTTAAGTAGATGACATGCCATGATTCATTAATTTTCTATACTAACATCGTCACCAATTTAAAACACCATATACAATTTTAATTTCTAATACGTTTACCAATTCTGTCAGCGATAATAAACATTGTCTAATATGTGCCATTCTTTGTTAAGGCTTTCTTCATTTGCACAATCGATTGAATGACTGATTATTGATTTTAAATTTACTTATCGAGACATTAACAAAAATCTTATACACACATATATATGTGTGTATATGTGCATTAAAGATGAGCGATATTTTAAAACCTGTGATTTAATCACGGTGATTGATAATTCACTGGTAACTACAGTGATTGAAATTGATGTACTAATAATGTCGTTCTTTCAAAATTGTTACATACTCAAATTTATTTCATTTTGTTTTGATTACAGTAGTTTTCCATCGCACATATAAGAGAATTTCAGATATAGTCCAGAAAATGTGCTTCTAATTTCGTCGTTAAAAGAATTTCATACATTTAGTTCGTTGTATAGTCCATTTCTTATATAGTCGAATTTGGCATATATTCCATTTTTTTTGTCACGTTAATAAATATCAATATATATAAAGTATTCTTGATATAGTCCACACTGTAAAATTAATCGCCAAAATCATAAAAAACATTAAATTAAATATTATTAAATTATAATTAAATTAAATTAAATATTATTAAATGGAACCTAATAAACGAAAAATTCTGGTTCTGGTCCTCTAAGCGAACAGGAAATTTTGGAATCTGTTGCTCCAAATAATATTACAATTGAAGATGATATTGAAAAACAAACTGAGGCGGATTTTAAAATATTTGCCGATATGAAGGAAATTTCTATAAAATTTCTTGCCAAAATTGAGGACCATATTTTGAAAAATTTTCTTAAAAAGAAGCAGTCAAAAATTATGGAATTTTTTAAATAGTTATATCTACAATATTAAAATGAACTTACTTTTTATTGTATCTCATTACATAGTCAATAAACTAGAAGACTTGTTCAAGTCTATAGTTAAAGCAAATACTATTAATTTTAAATAAAAACGTTTTTTATTTATATATCTTTTTCAATTTATAATCCTATTACTGAAAATAATAGAGAACAGATATATGCCATAAAGTGGCATATACAAAAATTCGTTTAAATGTCGAATTTGGCTTATTGTCCACAAATGTTTTACAACTATGGGTGTGGACTATAAGCGAAAACTACTTTATTTACTTTTGTCTTTTATACATGAACTTTCTGTGAAACTTAATTGTCAAACTTCATATAAAAAGAAAAATTACATTAAAAATAATAACATTGATCAGACACCACTTTTATTTTGTTAAGTAGTCTTTTCGTAGTATGTATCTAGTTGTCTCTTTCTTACGACTTAATAAAATACGTTATTATCATTATTGTATTATTGGAATACTGTGATTACAATCACTGTTTTAAAGAACAGTGATTAACAAATCACGTTCACTGAGAACAACGTTCTTCAAAAATCACTGGATCGCTCATCTCTAATGTGCATACGTACATTACATATTATTTTTGGTGATTTTATTATTCTGAAAGTTTATAAAAAAAAACCTATACTATTATCATTAAGATAAAAAAAACAATATATTAAAATGTTGAAATGCGACAAACCAAAGCAGTTTACAACTTATAAACACATAACTATTAATTTAAAAAATGGCTAACCGTATATGTATAGGGTCTTCCAACAAGGACTTTCGAACTTTGGCACTCGATAATGGACAGATAGGATCAACTTGCTTTTCCTCATTTTCAATATAACGATTATTAAAGTAAAATTTCAGTTCTTGTGATTATTTGTTTCCGATAACGTAAACGTTCTCTTAATCCTGAAATATGTTAAGACACTTTATAAATAATCATATAAAAATGATTTTATATCAGGGAACATAATTTAAAAGAAAAAAAAAAAACGTCGAGTTAGAGTCGGCAGACACATATAGGGTCCGCCAAATAACTTTTTTTTTTTTGAAAATGCTTAAAAAAAAAACTACTGAATATTTTCTCAAATTTCTTTTTTTATTTGAAAGTACAATCCTTCCGGTTAATAATGGAAAATAATTTCATTCAAATGGCTGCCTCGACTGGCCATGCAGTAGCCTACACGATCGGTCCAATTTTTAAGCACATTATCGATTGTGTGCAGCTGTTTTTCACCAATGGCTTCACGAATATTGTCCTTTAAAGCGTTAATTGTCTCTGGCTTGTCGGCGTAACACTTATCTTTGATGGCACCCCATAAATAATAGTCCAACGGTGTCAAATCGCAGCTCCGAGGTGGCCAAACGACATCAGCTCTGCGGCTGATAATGCGATCTACAATCGAGTGTAGCTTCGGCTGTGTGGCACGTAGCGCCGTCCTGTTGAAACCAAATGTTGCCAATATCTTCCTCTTCAATTTTTGTGAACAAAAAAATTCGTTCAACATGGCCCGATAACGATTGCCATTGACTGTAACGGCCACTCCTTGCTCATTTTCGAAGAAAAATGTCCCAATTATGCCTCTAGACCAAAATCCGCACCAAACAGTGACTCGTTTTGGGTGCGTCGGCTTTTCAATGTATGCGTGCGGGTTTTCTGTGCCCCAAATGCGACAATTTTGCTTGTTTACATACCCGCCAAGATCAAAATGAGCTTCATCTGAAAAGATGATTTTTTTTTTTTGCCAAAATCGGCATCTTCTGTAAGTCGATCGCAGGCCCACTTAGCGAAGCGAAAACGCATTGGATGGTCAATTGGCTTCAACTCCTGAACCAGTTGGACTTTGTATGGCGTCATACCAAGGTCTTTATGCAAAATTCGTCTCAATGATGTCTCCGAAATGTTCAATTGTTGAGAATGACGGTGAATTGATGTTGATGGCGCTTCACGCACACTTTCTGCCACAGCAGCAATATTCTCGGGTGTACGCACTGTTTTTGGCTTTTCACACTTTGGTTTATCGATGAGGATGCCAGTTTCTTTCACTTTTTTCACAAGATAACGAACATACGGAGCTGACGGTGCTTCTCTTCTTCCGTACGCAATTTTCGCACACATTCTGCAACATTACCATGATTTTCAAAGTAATGTCGCAATATTTCCCAGCGTTGTTCAAGCGTATACACGTTCGTTCAGCGGAAGGATAAAACTAATTACACTAGAGCCCCGACTTGCGTCGATCCGATTTGCGTCGTTTCGATTTGCGTCGCTTTTTAAAAATTGACAAAACTCAGCTTGCGTTGTTGCAATTTCAACTCGCGTCGATTAAATTTGCGTCGTTTCGTCCCCGATTGGCGTCGATTCGATTTGCGTCGTTTGAATCCCAACTTGCGTCGTTTAAATTTCGATTTGTGACGCTACATACGTTTAATTTTTTTCTTGCAGCATTGAGTACTACCATTTTAGTATTTGTATTGTGGAACATATTTAGAATTTTTGTTTGGATTTTAAAATTCTTGCAACTTCTGTTTATTGTTTTGTTATTTCTTTATAATAATAAAAAACATTTGTTGAACTAAATAAAATAATGAAAAATGTTTTCATTATCCATTCATTTTGCTTTCCTTTGAGTTCTTGGTCCCAATAAATTAAATTTCGATGCATTTCTATAGAAAAAGTTGATTCGATTTGCGTCGTTTTGATTTGCGTCGCAATTCTCCGGTCCCCATTAACGACGCATGTCGGGGCTCTAGTGTATCTGTCAAATCAGACATGAGCTAAGTGTTACCATTCACGAAATAAGCACTAGTTGAAAAAAAAAAAAAAAAAAAAACGTTAGATGGCGGACCCGATATGTTGTAATACGCCAAAAGAATCGTATTATGTATGGTGCTTTTACTGAATCTGTGGTGAGTTTGAAAAAAATTTCCAAATATCCCAAATCAGAATTAGCTGTTATTTTTCGACGAGAAAACATAACCTCAAATAAAATCTTTAAAGAGAGAGTTTTATTTTACCGTCATAACATGCAACCCATTTTTGGAGTTTTTTCATTATTTTCTCACAATGAAAAAAAAAAAAGAAATATGTAGAGTTTTATTTTATGCCAATTTGAAGTTCAACTTTTCATATTCCATTAAAAAATAATTAATATCACAACCGTTGCGGTTTTAATAATGGTAAATATGTATATGGATGTATGACTCATACATTCAATCATATTAATCAATCCGTTCATCCATCCATCCGTTCATTCATTCGCTTATCAAATAAATATTTCTGTCTTCACACTTGTTATTGTCCTAGTTTCACTGTTTTTTATAGTTTTTTTTATTTTTTTTATTTTTTTATTTTATATTTTTAAAGTCTTTGATTTAGCTATTAAATAATAGACATGAATTTAAGTGTGACAATTGATTGTGAGTCACCATTTTGAATCTTTACATAGCTTTGTGCGTATCATGAAGTATAAAGCTAGAGTTTTAGACACAATAACGATTATAAACAATTAACAGAATGTGATTATTACATTGACATAGTGATAGATGGAGTGAAATTAAAATCTAAATATTATAAAACAACTTATAAAGAATATCAGATGGTTACGGAAATATATTTCCCTTTAAGTTTAGCTTTATATAATATCTGTAGATTGTACGTACTAGCTACCCTTTTTAATTCCTGATAAACATAGCTGGAAATTTCAAAAGCACATGACTCATTCGAGTAATAAGGAGTTGATAAAACTATACCATATCGTATTGCTTTTCTCTTTCTTCTTTTATTTAGTTTATGGTATCACATTAACATTTTTATTTAGTAAACATTTTTAAAGTATGATTCATGAACAAAACACGAGTATTTTATTTTTTTTAACGAAATTACAAAGAAAGTGAGGAAGTCATTCAGTCGTATGTATTGGTAAGACTGATTGCAAGTTTTGGAAATAAAAATACTTTCCTCTCGTCTCTTTTATTTGCAGATAATAGACTAAGTATTTCAAAAACTTAAACGAATCTGTAACATTTTCTGCATTTTTAAATAAAATAAAACTTTATTTCTGTTTTCCCGATTGATTTCAATTAGTTAATTATACTAAAGAAAGAAGTAGAAAATTGTATAACTGAGATCTGGTTTCTAAATGACATTCACTCTGTTAAACTTATTAGTATTCATTGTATATGAATTTGTAATAAGGAACGCAAAGTTAATGAATACACGTATTCTGGCACACCCAAAATGCTCGTGAACATACAACAAAAAAGGAGTTTTCATTTTTATAGCATAAAGAAAGAAATAAAAACGTAAAATAATAATGTTAAAACTTTTAGAGTCGCTTGTTAATGCTGACGATTTTTTCTTTTACATCGAATCATTATTTAATTAAAATTGAATTTCGATAATATTTTCTTTCTTAACATTGAAAAGATTTCTTAAAAAAAACAGAAAAATAACTGTATTTTTTTATACAAAAAAAGAAAGAAAGAAAAAAACTTCAGTATTTTACTCTTCATTGCTTTTATTAGTTTATAAATATTATTTTATAAAGTAACTGCAATATCGTATCAAATTTTTCTTAAGACTTTCGTTTAACCTCTTCAGGGACGTATTTTTTATGGTGACAAAAAAATGATTAAATTTTGTTTTCTTTTTAAATTAATTAACTTCATTTTAATAGGAATTCAAAAAGCAAAAAAAAAAAATGAAAATTCACAAAAAGGGATAACGTCGTCCACATTTGTGGCCCCTAAGCGTTAATGGTAATATATGTGTGAAATGCTTTCATACATTCCGGGCATATCAGGCATATACATATATTCTTAACATTTCCCACAAATGTAGAGAGTCCGTCTTACACAATTTTTATCGTGACATCTGGGGGGATTTTTCAGTTCCTTGTATTTAGGATAATGACTTATACCGTCCAGTCTGATTCCAGGGTTAACTTTAGTGCAGCTGTTAGATTTTTTAGGTAGTGATGGTAAAACTTATTATATTAAATATATCTGATATTATTTTTTTCAAATATTAACGATTTCTTGATATAATCCAATAAAACAGATTGTCAAAGAATTATTTCACATTTTTTTTTAAGTATCCAACTATGCACCGGAAATAATATCATCAGTGCAGACAAACGCTAAAATGTTTACTTCTCTTGTTAGGAGATATGGTAGTCAATAAGTTATTATCAAATTTTTGTTGTTTTTATTATTATTACTATTATAATTAAAAAAAAATCAAACGTCCACATATGTGGACAAGGGCGTGAAGAGGTTAAAATCACCTAAAATGCCAAATGCCTTATTTGTATGTTTTTTCTTTAACAAAGTGTAAACTGGTTTGAATTAATTTTTTTTTTTTGCAAAATTATAAAAACATTTTATTTAAGTGTTTCTTAATTAAAATGTTTATTTTCAAATTCATCACTATTTAAAGTGTTGAATAAATAAATGTGCGTGTCTAAGCATTTCACAATTAAATTTTTGCTATTTGCTTTAATTATTCATGATGCTTAAAATTTAAAAAACAAATTATTGCCTGCCATATGGCATTCCATAGAAGAGTTGAATACAACAATTTGTGTGTGTTTTTTTTTTTTTTTTTATTAAGTAACAAATTAAGTTTACAGTAGATATAAATATGTTATTATTGTATTAACATTAATTGATTATAACTTCTGTATATATTTTTTTTTATTGTAGATCGAGAAGATCAGTCAATTTTATGTACTGGTGAATCTGGTGCTGGTAAAACTGAAAATACTAAAAAAGTCATACAGTATTTAGCATATGTGGCTGCCTCAAAACCAAAAGGTTCTGGTGCGGTAAGTATCTTAATGAATTATTAATTAAGCTAATTAATTAGTATAGTACTTTATCATGTTTTTGATTTTATTTATCAAATACTCGGTATATCACATTCAATATGGTTTAGTAAGGAAAATATAGAAATTAGAATAATTTGTTGATCAATAACTTGCATTTTTTATGAAAGAAGATTTAAAATTATAAGTTGAATATTTTAAATACTCGTTTCCATTGTTACTGTATGAAAAGTTAAGCAATTTACGAAGTTAGCCATTGGACCAGATTTCCAATAAAATAACATTTTAGTCTAAAAACTTGAATAAGTAACGTTTCCTTCAACAAATTTATATATGGTAGGACACAAAGGCAATAGATTAAATGAATACAAAGCTAGGTGGAGTGAGCTTGATTATATATTTTGAAATCAAATATTAATTAATAATAACCAATTAAGATATTTTTCTCCTAAGAAAATAATAATTAATACTAAAACTACTAAAATGTACAACTAGCCTCACTGACTGTGAGAAAACATAAAAATGATGATCAATTATTAATTTAGACGAAATCAAAAATTCTAAAATTTATCTCCTTAATTTACAAAAACACCATTTAAGGACAACAATTTACACATATTTTTCGCAATTAACTAGCATTCGATTAAAAAAAAAAAAATTATGAAAAATATTGGAAAAAGCCATAAGTGAGTGATAATGATATTAAAAAAATTGCTTTTTTCATGATTTTTTGTGTTTTTTTGCTTTATCGAAACAATTTATAAATTGACAAAAATAAACATCTAAGAACCTTGCCTAATAAAGAAACTTGTTTTAAAAAACGCTATGTTTTTTACTTCATTTGTAATAATATGGGAAAAAAATATACATAATTTGTTGTATGTGATATCGTACTTGGCGAAAACGTGTTATATTTTATATTTAGTTTTGGCTAATAATTGTAAACAAAATTGAAGTTCTTCGTACAAATTTGGTTAAAACTTCTTTTTATATCAAATGTACACATTTTGTTGTTATGCGCCATAATGCATTGTCAAAAATAAACAATGAATATTGTGAGATCGGTTGGAAAAACAAAATGTTTTTTAATTAAAATTTATTGACATCTGACGTGCACGCATGCGCCTTTAAAACTTGTCATACAATTATATGTATATGATTTTGACAGACGATTGTTGTCTGTTATTATGGTTTTCATTCGTTTTGAAGTGTACGTGTAGTTTTTTCAATGAACTTGTTTATTATTATTATTATTTTTTTTTTTCTAACAATTTGTTTAGTTCCATTGTGCTTTTTACAGCAATCGCCATCTCCACTTACATTTCAACACTTTCATTTTATAATAGCTTTGTTACATATTCTTGACACTGGAGTAATTAAATATTTTTTTAAAAGTAAAATAAGACTTGAATATCGAAAGAAAAACAAAAAAAAAAAAAAATTAATGTATATTTAATTTGTTAATGTTGATAGAGCGATGAAAAGTAAATAACGAACAAATGATTTTAACAAATTAATTAACTGCATCATGCTACATAATAAATAAAATTAATTATATTCTCAATTAACCAATTATAGCAGCTCATTAGTTGCAATAACAAATTCAATGTTTGAAGAATTTCTGTAATTTTTGAATATATGCTCTAAAATTCCTTCTATAGATGACAAACACATCAGAACCGAATTAGAGATTGTCTCATTTAATATCCGGGCTTATTATCATAACCCTTTCTCGGCATTAATATTATAAAGAATTATAATTACGAATTAGAATTTATTCTAAAGTACTATCAAATACTGAAATCATAATGATGGTCTTTAAAAGGTTATGTTACATTTGTTGAGTTGCCCACCAGAAATAGATTCATTTCAATGCCGTTAAGCCCATTGTGATAGTCTTAGAAAGAAAGTCCTATAATCACTCCGACAAGAAGTGTCATAACACATTTACGACAACGAAGAAACTTTATTAATTCCATCACATCCGAGATCAGAAAGTTTCTCTAGTTTCGCCTCCCGTTAACATAGAAATACGTAATACGGAGATTCACGCTGAAATCTTTGAAGAGTTGTTTTTCAAAAAATTCAAAAAGAAATTTTTACTCGCAATTACTCTTCTGTTTGTCCATTAAGAAAATACATAAAAACAAATGATGATAAATCTCAATGGGGGGGCTTTAGTTTAAAGTCTAAAAAAAAATCTCCGCCACTATGTAATCGAAAAATTATTTTCAATTATCAGACGTGATGCCTGGCACACTATCAACATTGTCATGATCATGATAATGTTTAACATTAGTGTCACCCATATGTGCTTTTTCCCTCTTTACAAAACTAAATAAATAAAATCGATGTATAATACAAATGACTATACAAAATTAACCCTTATGTTACCAATACTCACTCGTCGTCGTGCTTTAATTTGAGACTACAGTCAACCCATGAACCAGGCAGATGATATTCATTCATATGTATATCTATGGCTAGCAACAGGCGACAACAATAATAAAATTAAATAACAAATAAAAAGAGAACACCAGCAATTAGTTTTATTTTCAAATTTATTTCAATAAAAATTTGTCACATTTTAGTGTTAAAAATGAAAAAATTCTTTTTTGCAACGCTTAAAATATATTTTATTGAGGCTGGTATTAAATTATTTAATCTTTAAAAATGTAATGTAGAACAAAAATTTGAAGGTTGAATGATTTCTAAAGTTGGTAGCTTAGTTACCCAGCGTTATTCCAACAAATCTGCTGTAAATAATTCATCATAAACGACTTAAACATGCTAATGTGCCTGCCTATTATTTACGAAAATTTCATTTACCTTATATGGGTACCATTCGCACTTTATATAATATTTATCATTTACTGCTGCTGAATAATCAACCAATGTTTTTTTTTTATTTTTTTTTTTATTTTTAAGAAACTGAAAATTCCAGCTTTTTGTTTTCTTAAGTCAATTGGTTGAGTCTCACATACAGCAGATACCTTTTGTTGGAATTAATGTGACTCATATCGAAAACATTCTTATGTTTACTCTTTTATAACAAAAAATATTATATTTTATTTTAAAAGTTTTTGTTTTTTATTCGTCCGTATGGGTTGTGAAAACAAATATTTAAGTTGAGTGCAATATAATCAACCAACCATTTTTATTTGGCTCTGTCAAGATAAGTGGTTCTGTTCACCAGAAACATATATGTATTCTATTTACTTTTGAGTTCATTTTAGAACAAAAAATAACTTCTGAAATTATTTGATACATACTATACAACATACATACATACTAACCGTTTTGCCTTGCCAGATATTGTTTACCTTGTGACGGTGTGACTCCAAGAATTTTTTCATTTTCAAAATTTAATTTTAAGGAATTATAAATAAAAAACAAAATTATTATAAGCATTTTCTCCTGACATTCTAAAAGTCATTTAAAACTGGTTAAAAGGCAAAAAAATTCCAAGTAGCCAACATTTAATAAGTGAAATTTTCATTTAAACAGATTTTCTGTGACCTATTACAACTTTGTTGAATTCACTTAAAACTGAAAATAAACCAAAATTAGTAAAATAAAAATAGGATTTAAAAATCTACTCTATCTGGAGAGAAAACAAGTTGTGTTTTGTTTACAAGGGTTTTACGATGAGTAGGGTAACATTGACTTATGGTTTTTATATGCAAACAAATATCAATATTCAGAAATTCAGCTCAGTGGTCGTTTGATAAATACAAAATTAGGCCAAATTATGCTCAAAAAATGTATACAGTGTCGGTCAAAACAAATTGGACAAAATTCAGGTTATAATATTTTGTATGATTTAAAAGAAATTAGATATTTTAGAAACAACAAATATATACTAAAATAAAAATACATCCCTAGTATAGTTAAAAATAAAAATTTAATTTCAGTGTTTATTAGGTTATTATTAAAAATTAAACAAAAAGGTAAATAAAGGTAAAAAATTCATACGACAAAACATATTGGATTATGCAGCATGATCTAATATTTTGTTGCATAACTGCGATTTTTCAAAACTTCAGCACGTCTTTTCAGCATAGAACTAATAAGATTCTCTATTATATTCGTTGGAATAGCTGACCATGCCTCATTTATAGCTTGATATAATTTATTTGTATACCGATGTGCCGATTCCCGATTTACCTTTCTATTTACTATTTCCCATAAATTTTTTATAGGGTTAAGGTCGAGTGACTGTGCAGGCCACTGCATGACATTAACGCCTTCTTGTTCCAAAAACCCTTTCACCAATTTGAATGTGTGTTTCGGGTCGTTGTCGTGTTGAAATATCCATTGGCGTGGCATTTTATCACGGGCATGTGGCGACATCTTCTCCAGCAATATATTTTTATACATTTGTTTGTCCATAATACCGTCGATTTTGTGTAAAGGTCCTAAGCTTTCCACAGAAAAGCAACCCCACACCATAACATTGCCACCTCCATGCTTAACTGTTCCGGAACAGTATTTCGAATCATCGTAAAACAAAACAAAAAGTGTTCCATTGTCCGTCCAACTGTCCAAATTTAATTTTGTGGATTCTGATGGAATGAGAAGAGTTCGAAGACCTGTCAGTAGCAGACTAAATCCGAAATACTGAATAAATAAAAATATCTAATTTCTTTTAAATCGTACAAAATATTATAACCTGAATTTTGTCCAATTTGTTTTGACCGACACTGTACATACGTATGTATATGTATACATATATAAAACAGCAAATTTAATAGCTTACTGTCGTTTATCGTTAAGTAGATTTTCAAATACCTTTGGGATTACGGCAAGAACAGGCAAGTTCTGTAAAACTTTAAGTAAGTTTTTAAATATTGTAGTTAAATGAATACAGCAGAGTCTCAATAAAGTGGAGACATTAATTACTTTCCAAAACCTACTATTTTTTCATTTTAATGATACAATAAATATGACCACAAAATTTTTAATTTTTTTTTACAAAACCTATAGTTTCTCAGTAAACAAAGGCAATATTTTATTTTCGTTGCAATCAATCACCTTCATTTTCGCTACTTATTTATGTTCGATTATTAAACGTACCTTTTTGATCATGATCAACTAAAAATAAACGTTTATGCATTTTTAACAAAATAAATAATCACCAAATGAAATTTGTGTAAACAAATTAAAATAATAAACAGAAAATAAATATACGAGTATGTACAACCAAAAATGGGAAAACTTGTGTAAATTGCCGCTAAGCTTAAAAACATACAGCCAAACGATTAATTTAATGACCACAAATGTTTTATGAGTATGACTCATTTCTATCGATATGTTTAATAACAAAACAAATTTCTTATATTCTTAAAAATTTCACTATTATCAAAACAAATGATAACAGAACGAATTTCTTTAAATATAATTATTACAAAAGAATACAGCAACTACAAACATACTTTAAAACTAATCTTATCTTAATGTAAAGTTATACAATAAATAAAATACAAACAATAAAAACAAAACATCTACATACATTGTATACATATATATGTATATATAAAAGTTTATACAATTTTTATCATAGGACTATTTTAGGGCTAATTATTATCTATTTTCTGAATTTTCTTTCCTTACCATATTGAATGTTTTTAATTTTGTATATATCATACACCATTTTCTACAAGAAACATATCTGATGTATAGTCTAGGTTTTTACACGTATTAAAGGTATTTTTAATGTATTAAACATACATAATAAATTAAAATTGCTTTAAAATGCCTTAAATAATAACTTTTTTAAATTTTTTGTTATGAAGGTAATAATTTAAAATTTTATTAAAATTTTCGTTGTTTTATTAAAAAAAATTAAAGGTGCGTTTTTAGCTTTTTCTTAAACGAATAAATTTAAAAAAGAAACTGCATATGTTACTCTTATTTTAAGAACAATATGCCTTTTAAGATCAGTTCAATAGCATGCGATCTAGTTATTCTTATTACTTATTGAATTGTTTTAAATAAATAAAACATATACATTGTATTGACATCATTGAATAATATCGAATTTAGCAAATTTTTTTCACTAGTCGAAAAGATTTTTGGATTTGGATTAACGTTTGTTGCACTATTTCAATTTTTTTATATATATTTTAAAGTAACCTTTAAACATTTAAAGTTTCTACAAAATTTAAGTTCATATAAATGCATATTGATAAAAATTTCATAAGCTTTTTATATTCATACTCCATGCTTTAAATTGAATTCTATTTCTGAGCTATAGTATTGCGAGTGTTTCCGAATTCCGTGATTAAAAATTGAATTCAGATTAAGTATCGATTTTATTATGCTTATGCATAATTTTACTTCTGATTGTGGTTTAAATGTTAAAAGGTCCCACACCTTTAATGCTTTAGACCAGGGATGGGCAACCTTTTTGTAATGCGGGCCAAAGTTGAAAACAACCAAACTTGAGCGGGCCATTAACATTGATTTTGTAGGTAAATGAAAATTATGTTCTCAGAAAACGGTGAAGAAAATTTTTAGAAGTTGAACAAAAATAAAATATTTCTGATAATTAATTTATAATACTTTTTATTACTGCACTACAACATTACAAAAAATTAATAATAAGTCGTACAATTATATTAATGCGACACCTGCCACTGCTTATTTGTGGATAAGGTACTTATGTATGTCTGGTTCAATTTTAGTAGTAGCAAGTACTATGCTACTTTCTAAATTCTCGTCTGCAATTCGCGATCTATATTTGGATTTTAAAAAAGTAATTTTCGAAAAAAATCGTTCGCATTTATATGTGCTCCCAAACAATGAAATAATTTTTTTTGCGTTATTAATTAATTGCGGAAATATTTGCGCATCTAAATTTTTATAGAAGTCAATTTTTGATAATTCCATAAATTTCATTTTAAGATCCTTTCTTTCGTGCAATTCAATTAATTCTAAATGAAAATTTTCGGGAACAAAATATTCGTTGACCCAGCTTTGTTGAAATATGCGGTTTTCCGATTCCACTTTCCTCTTTTTGCTTGATGAAGCCATTCTAAGGGATACAAATTACGTAAAAAAATAATATCAATATTAAAATATACCAATACTACCTTCAAATTACTGGAAAAATGTATGAAAATATTAATAACAAAATCACCAACTTATGAATCTGAATGAATGCAAAGAAGAGAGACACTGCACTTTGCACACGCACAGACAATAAACACGAATTTAAATAAATATAACGCACTGCGCAATTGCAGACACAACCAAGCGTACACGCGAGAATGCAAACGTAATGCAAATCTGGGCGACAATGTGTTAAGATCATACCGCGATCGTAACAAGTTGGTTACGATAGGCTATTTTCGGTTTATTGTCACCTTGTGTCCCGATCTTGGCTATTTAAGATGATGCCCAAGATTGCGTTCAGTTTCGTTTTGACAAGATTTGCGATTATGCCCGATTATTCTCGAAAAAAGCCGAACGTTTCGCTGAGGTACGTTTGCATTCTCGCATTGGACACGGTGTTGTCTCGGCATAATTCGACTATTCCCGAAACACGTCGAGCACACTGATAAGTGTACGTCAAATAGTATCATAAAATAATCACAATTGACAAAAAATTATGTTTTTGGTATGTTATTTACTTTAGTAATGAATGTCATTATAAATAACTCAATATTTTGATAAATATCATTAAAACGTTTGAATAAGGGCCGGCCACCATATAAATTTTTAATATGTTCGCGGGCCAAAGTTTATGTGCGGGCCGCAGGTTGCCCACCCCTGCTTTAGACAATAGCAATTAATTCTATAGTGTACTAGTACTGTACCTCGATTGATTCACAATCCGGCTTATGTTCAATTACTTCATCAGTTTTGCAACTCTTTATCCCGCATTCAAATATTTAAGATATGCACCATATACATAGATAGTATATATAAAAATTTTGACTACTTTAGGCGTTAAATACATGCCTATGTTCTTCCGATTATCTCTTTCTTACGGTAATCCGATGGGCAATGTAATATAAAGTTATTGCTATAGTTTTATTTTCTTGAACTAATAGTCAAAGAATCATCGTGTGTCTACATATTTGTTTATGTATTTTGATACATTTTCAATAGCCAGTATAAATTATGTCGGTGAATATAAGGTACATGAAATGGTGTAGCTGAAGTAAAATAAAAAAAAAACACGAACTTTTTAAGTGAAAACTATTATCCATGCATTGAAATATTCTAGCGTCAATGTACGTGATCACTGATTCAGTTCTTATTTAGTAATTTAGTATCATATAAGTATAACGTAATCGCAGAATTTTAATTTATGATCCAAAATAGCGGTCTTCCTAACTTCTTCATTACCACTTTCTAAAACAACAAATTTAAATAAAAAAAAAAAAAAAATATCGAAATTAGGAAAAATCTTTTATATATTCTTGCTGAGGATTATTTAATATTGTTTTAAGAAAATACAAAGAAACATTTTGAAGCACTAGTATTTCTTTTTTCTTGAAAAGAATGTTTTAACTAATTGATGTTATTTTTTTCTAGTAATTTCTTTATCTTTATATAAGTTGGTGTATGGTTTTTATAATACATATATTCATATAATTTACCATATTTATGTATACTGATTAATTTTATTACAATTGTTGTAAATTATTCCTGTGTTTATTTAATTTTTAATTTTTTTTTTTTTAATTAATTTCTTTTTGTTTATTTTCATGTATACTTCTGCAATAAATATAAATTCAATAAATAAAACAAAATATTTATGTATGAACCTACCTACCACTCTGTACACTCTTTGGTTGTTGTATACATAATTCGGTTGTTGCTGCAAAACAAAACAAAAAACCCCAAAACAACTTGAATTTAACACGAAAATATTTGCTACAATATACATATTATTAATTTGTAAATATAATTATTGTACAAATATATTTCTCAATATTTTAAACAAAAATCACATCTAAATTCAACAACACACCACCTCTTTATGACAAATCACACCTTTATGACAAAAAAAAATATCAACTATTCCTGCAAAAAAAAAAAAAATGTTTTAAAAAATTCATTGTATATGTTTATTTTTTAAAAATCTGAACATCACTAAAGGGACCACATCCGGCTTTAATTATTGTAAGTATTTCCTGGTTTTTATTTCTGTTCCTTTTAATTTAAATTAGTTTTTTATTTTTGTTTTATTTTTGTTTTATTTTAAGTTATCTTAATATGTGTTTTTTGTTGTATTTGGTGAATGGTTTTAATTATTTATATTATTATTATTATTATTTTTGTATGCCCTCTTTTATAATTATGTAAGTTGTTATAAGTTTTCAATTGATTTTATTATCTCAAATTATAATTTTTTTTAATAAAGATCCACCTTGTTCTAATGCATTCTTCATCTTTTTATCTATTGTATATCTACAATCAATAAACTCTTGCATTATACTATCACTCATCAACTTTGCCATTGAACATCTTCTCCAATTCCGTTAACGCCATAATAATAATAATTGTCATCACCGCCATCAATGCGTCTGTCTTCACCACCGACGACTTGTTATTCACATTGTGCAATCCTTTTTATAATTTGTTTTTTTTTTTTATTTTACCTCTTGTATTAAAATTGAATCTATTTTAATTAAATTTGTAACTCATCAATAAAAATACTTTATTTCGTGTTACAAAAAACAAAAAAAAAAAAAAAAAACAAACAAATATTGTAATTGAAAACCTCTACCACTATTCAACCTTAATTGTCGACTTGTCAAAATTTTTTTTTTATTTTAAAAAAAATTTTTTTCGTTTGTTTTGCTCAATTTGAAACGTAAAAAACTTCTTGTAATACTAAATTTTTGTGTTACTAAATTTTCAAAATATCTAGAGTAGTTGTAACTCGGGAACACTTGCGGTAAAGTATCATTTGTGTTTATTGAAATATAATTAACTATATACATATAAGAATATAATCTGGTTAGCATTTATCTTCTTTTTCATTAGCTCGCTCAATTTTGTAGTAATTTTTTTTTTTTTTTTGTTAATTTTTTAGTTTGAAAGTTTAAAAAGATACTGATTAGCTCCCATTAGGACTTAATTTTTTTTTTTTTTTTTTCAATAATTGATTAATTTTTATTCCAGTTCCATTTTCTAAATTTCTTTTCTTTTTTGCATGATGCTACGGCACCATTTTGTCGGTTTTAATGTAAATAATTATAAATTCGTTTTGAATCGACTTATCGCATAAATCGTTTGAAATTAGTTTGAAATTAAACGGATATAGAAATACTCATGGTATAAGAAATATAGAAGGTAGTTTCATTCTCTCTTTATTTTTTAAAATTCACTATCTGACATGCTTAAGGATTATGACGTTTTCGTTAAAATAATGCTACCATATTAATTTTAAATTTCCCACATTTTCTTTGAAGTCACATGAAAATAATAAATTCAATTCAATTGAAAAATATTTTGATTACATAAGCCTAATACCGATTTTTTGAAACTTTTGGAACATTTAAACTCAATTTTTTTAAAAATTAATTGAAATTCTTTAAATACTAGCCCAAATTACACATTTGTTAGAAATAATTTATTGGGAATATACAACAAAATTATAAATGTGGCAACGCTATATATATAGTTTGTGAGAAAATAAAACTTCAAAAAACCTTATTTTAAAAAATAAAGAGAGAATGAAACTACCTTCTATATTTCTTATACCATGGAAATACTTTTAAATAAAACATAAAACTCTTAAAGTTAAAATTTAAAAATAATAGCAATGCTGGTATGATGTTCCAAATTCCATTAAATCAGTTGTCGTATGACTGGTTTATAAATTAAAGCCGCACAATAAGCGATAATTATTTTTAGTGATAAAACATTAATTCTTTAAAATCTATTAAACTTAAATAGAACCATGTATAGTTCTTAATAAACCGGTATTTTTAAAAATTTTAAATTTATTAAATCAACTTTTAAAAATTAGTAAAAAAAAAAAATTACAATTCTTCTTCAACGGCATTGTGTGTGGTGATTCTACTTTAAATGTTTCCTTTACTTTACTCGCTATTAATTAATTTAAATAGATTTCCATAATTATAAATCATTACCATACAAATTTTTATCATGATCATACTGTCAACTAAACTGCTTTCAGAATTTTCAAGTAAATATTAAGAAAAGCTTAAAAATTAACTGCAATTTCCATGGTATGTCTAAAACAAAATGCATAGATCATCATTGTAATGATATAGAAAATGCTAAATTTACAGAAAATACCGGAAGTCGGTCTATATTTTACAAGGTATTTTCAAAATTAAAAAGTAATATTTTATTATTATTATTATTATTATTATTTTTTATTATTAACTATTTCGTAAACTATACTCTTACTAACACGACATTTTTTTTGTTGCTGTATAAAGTGAAATATAAAAGATTTTCTTCATACTAACTTAAATAATATTATTCAATATAATTACTTGAAACTTGCATTAATGCTTAGTAGTCTTTATCTTTCATTTTGCTTTTTTCTGCATTGTTTTCTCTTTTTAAGTTAAAAAAAAAAAAAACAAATTCTTTTTCATTAATAAATGACATTATACTGACTTCTTTCTATTTTATTTACTTTTTTTTTTTTTTTTTCTTGTATTCAATATTTTAGGGTGAGTTGGAGCAACAACTTTTGCAGGCCAATCCAATTTTAGAAGCCTTCGGTAATGCCAAGACCGTGAAAAACGATAATTCATCACGTTTTGTAAGCATATACATATTTATAATATTTATTAAAGGTGTAGAAAACAATTAATCTGATCATATTTTTTTTTTTCCTTTAGGGTAAATTTATACGCATCAATTTTGATGCTTCTGGTTATATTTCGGGTGCCAATATCGAAACGTACTTACTTGAAAAATCTCGTGCCATTCGTCAAGCCAAAGACGAAAGAACATTCCATATATTCTATCAATTACTCGCTGGCGCTACGCCTGAACAACGAGAAAAATTTATCTTAGATGATATTAAAACATATCCATTCCTTTCTAATGGCAGTTTGCCAGTGCCTGGTGTCGATGACTATGCCGAATTTCAAGCCACCGTTAAATCTATGAACATCATGGGTATGACAGCAGATGATTTCAATTCGATATTCCGTATAGTTAGTGCAGTGCTATTGTTTGGTTGTATGAAATTCCGTCAGGAACGTAATAATGATCAGGCCACATTGCCGGATAATACAGTGGCTCAGAAAATTGCACATCTTTTGGGTTTGAGTGTTACCGATATGACTAGAGCTTTCCTAACGCCTCGCATTAAGGTGGGTCGAGATTTCGTAACAAAGGCCCAAACTAAGGAACAAGTCGAATTTGCTGTAGAAGCAATTGCTAAAGCGTGCTATGAACGCATGTTCAAATGGTTAGTGAATCGTATTAATCGCTCGTTGGATCGTACTAAACGTCAAGGTGCCTCATTTATTGGCATTCTTGATATGGCTGGTTTCGAAATTTTCGAGTTGAACTCGTTCGAACAGCTGTGCATTAATTATACGAACGAAAAGTTGCAACAACTTTTCAACCACACCATGTTTATACTGGAACAAGAGGAATACCAGAGAGAAGGTATAGAATGGAAATTTATTGATTTCGGTTTGGATTTACAGCCAACAATCGATTTGATTGATAAGCCTGGTGGAATTATGGCTCTCTTGGATGAAGAATGTTGGTTCCCTAAAGCTACCGACAAGACGTTCGTCGAGAAATTGGTGTCAGCACATTCAATGCATCCGAAATTCATGAAAACAGATTTCCGTGGTGTAGCCGACTTTGCTATTGTACACTACGCCGGCAAGGTGGATTATTCTGCTGCCAAGTGGTTGATGAAGAATATGGATCCGTTAAATGAAAATATAGTTTCTCTGCTACAAAACTCGCAAGATCCATTTGTGGTCAACATTTGGAAAGACGCCGAAATTGTTGGCATGGCTCATCAAGCTCTTACTGATACCCAGTTCGGAGCTCGTACCCGCAAGGGTATGTTCCGCACTGTATCACATTTGTACAAGGAGCAATTGGCTAAACTTATGGACACTTTGCGCAACACCAATCCAAATTTTGTACGTTGTATCATACCGAATCATGAGAAACGTGCTGGCAAAATTGATGCCCCTCTGGTCCTCGACCAGTTGCGTTGTAATGGTGTGCTCGAAGGTATTCGTATTTGTCGCCAGGGCTTCCCCAACCGTATTCCATTCCAAGAGTTCCGTCAACGGTACGAGCTACTTACACCCAACGTCATACCGAAAGGTTTTATGGATGGCAAAAAGGCTTGCGAGAAAATGATTGCAGCTCTGGAACTCGACTCGAATTTGTTCCGTGTCGGTCAGTCGAAGATCTTCTTCCGCGCTGGTGTTTTAGCTCATCTCGAAGAAGAGCGTGATTACAAGATAACCGATTTGATTGTAAACTTCCAAGCATTCTGTCGTGGTTTCTTAGCCAGACGTAACTATCAAAAGCGTTTGCAACAATTGAATGCCATTCGCATTATTCAACGAAATTGTGCTGCCTATTTGAAGTTACGGAATTGGCAGTGGTGGCGTTTGTATACAAAGGTCAAGCCTCTGCTCGAAGTGACAAAGCAGGAGGAGAAGCTCGTTCAAAAAGAAGATGAGCTTAAGCAAGTGCGCGAAAAACTTGATTCACTCGCCAAGAGTACGCAAGAGTTTGAGCGCAAATACCAACTGGCGTTGGAGGAGAAGACCTCATTGGCCGAACAGTTGCAAGCCGAAATAGAACTTTGTGCTGAAGCGGAAGAGTCGCGTTCCAGACTGATGGCTCGCAAACAGGAATTGGAAGATATGATGCAAGAACTAGAAACACGCATCGAAGAAGAAGAAGAACGTGTATTGTCTTTGGGTGTAGAGAAGAAGAAACTAGAACTCAATATACAAGACCTCGAGGAACAATTGGAAGAGGAGGAAGCGGCTCGACAAAAGCTACAATTAGAAAAGGTGCAACTTGATGGCAAAATCAAAAAATACGAAGAAGAACTTGCCCTCACGGATGATCAAAATCAGAAACTGGTTAAGGAAAAAAAATTGCTGGAAGAAAGAGCTAATGATCTGTCGCAAACGTTGGCTGAGGAAGAAGAGAAGGCAAAGCATTTGGCTAAATTAAAAGCCAAACATGAAGCCACAATAGCCGAACTGGAAGAACGGTTACATAAAGATCAACAGCAAAGACAAGAATCTGATCGTACTAAACGTAAAATCGAAACAGAAATGGCAGATCTAAAAGAGCAGCTCAACGAGCGACGAACACAAGTAGAGGAGTTGCAATTGCAATTGGCTAAACGCGAAGAGGAACTTACGCAAACCTTAATACGTATAGATGAAGAATCCGCGTTAAAAGCTTCTGCCCAAAAGGCACAACGTGAAATCGAATCGCAATTGGCTGAACTACAGGAAGATTTGGAGGCCGAAAAAGCCGCCAGAGCTAAGGCTGAAAAGATACGTCGTGACTTGGGCGAGGAATTGGAAGCTCTTAAAAACGAACTACTGGATTCTTTAGATACGACAGCCGGTAAATAATTTCTTTATTGCTTTAATATGATTTAAACTTTTAACAACGAAAATATACGTTACAGCCCAACAGGAATTGCGTTCCAAACGTGAACAGGAATTAGCTTCCCTGAAGAAATCCTTGGAAGAAGAAACGGTCAATCATGAGTCTATGGTCGCCGAAATGAGACATAAACATGTCCAGGAACTAAATGGTATAAATGAGCAGTTGGAGAATCTACGTAAAGCCAAGGCTGTGTTAGAAAAATCTAAGAGTACTTTGGAAGCCGAAAATGCAGATTTGGCAACCGAATTACGTAGTGTAAATAGTTCCCGCCAAGAAAATGATCGTCGTCGTAAACAAGCGGAATCTCAAATAGCTGAATTACAGGTAAATAATTACATATTCTTAAGATTGTTACACTCAATGAATTTGTCCAGCTTGTCATGTGGTCATGTGGTATTAAGATTTTAACCACATAATCTCCTCCAATGAAAATAATTAAAACAACAAAAAAAAAACAACAAAATATTTACGTTACTATGTAACAATTGTGCAAACTGCAGCACTTTATTAGAATCTTAAAAGGTTTTGCGGTTTTTTTTCCACACAATTTACACTTTTATCCCCTTCTCTGATACCGCATGAGATTAATATTACCATAAAGAGTCATTCCATTAATACTGTAATTCGAAAATACTCAGTACACTGAGAGCTTGATTGATTTGTGTTTTGTTTTAATGAATAGAGCAGTTGCTGTTTGTAGTAGTCGTACTCGTTATATTTGTTTTGAGCTTGAAATTTGAATTCAACATCATTATCATTTATTGTTACACAGGTGAAATTGGCTGAAGTCGAACGTGCACGTTCGGAATTGCAAGAGAAATGCACAAAACTCCAACAAGAAGCCGAATATATAACGAATCAATTGGAAGAAGCTGAACTTAAAGCCTCCGCCGCAGTAAAGTCAGCCAGCAATATGGAATCACAACTTGCCGAAACCCACCAACTCCTCGAAGAAGAGACCCGCCAGAAATTATCATTAAGTTCAAAGTTGCGTCAACTTGAATCCGAAAAGGAAGCGCTGCAGGAACAGCTGGAAGAAGATGAAGAAACGAAAAAGAACTACGAACGCAAATTGGCTGAACTTACAGTCAATATGCAGGACATTAAGAAGAAGGCCGAAGAAGATGCCGATATGGTCAAGGAATTAGAAGAGGGCAAAAAGCGTTTAAATAAAAGCATTGAGGATCTCGAACGACAAGTAAAAGAGCTGCAGGCTCAAAACGATCGTCTAGACAAGAGTAAAAAGAAAATACAGTCCGAATTGGAAGATACCACCATTGAATTGGAAGCACAACGCACAAAGGCAAGTAAAAATTAATATTTTCAATATTTAAAATGTATGTACATATGTATAATGGCAAAACTTTCGTATGTATATAGGTGCTAGAGTTGGAGAAGAAACAAAAGAATTTCGACAAATTGTTGGCTGAGGAAAAATCCGTTTCAGAACAGTATGCTCAAGAACGTGATACAGCTGAACGTGAAGCACGCGAAAAAGAAACGAAGGTGCTTTCATTGAGCCGTGAACTGGATGAAGCCTACGATAAAATCGAAGATATGGAAGTCAAACGTAAAGCTTTGCAAAATGAACTTGACGACCTGGCAAACACACAGGGTACTGCCGATAAGAATGTCCACGAATTGGAGAAGGCTAAACGTGCCTTGGAATCGCAGTTGGCCGAACTAAAAGCACAAAACGAGGAATTAGAAGATGATCTACAATTAACTGAAGATGCAAAACTGCGCTTAGAAGTCAATATGCAAGCTTTGCGTTCACAGTTTGAACGTGATCTTCAAGCTAAAGAAGAGCAGGCGGAAGAGAAACGTCGTGGATTAGTTAAACAGTTGCGCGACCTGGAAGCTGAGTTGGATGAGGAGAGGAAACAACGGACAGCAGCGGTTGCTGCCAAAAAGAAACTGGAGGGTGATCTTAAAGAACTAGAAACCACTATGGAAATGCACAACAAAGTGAAAGAAGATGCTCTTAAGCATGCCAAGAAATTGCAGGTGCAAGTTAAAGATGCGTTACGAGAAGCTGAAGAAGCCAAAGCTGCCAAGGAAGAATTACAAGCTCTCAGCAAGGAAGCTGAACGTAAAGTGAAAGCTTTGGAAGCTGAAGTAATGCAACTGAGCGAAGATCTCGCTAGTTCCGAGAGAGCGCGCCGTGCTGCTGAAACGGAACGTGATGAATTGGCCGAAGAAATGGCTGCCAACGCCAGCAAGGGCACGCTTATGATCGATGAAAAACGTCGTTTGGAGGCACGTATTGCATCTTTGGAGGAGGAGCTTGAGGAGGAACAGTCCAATTCAGAAATTCTTCTCGACCGCAGTCGTAAAGCCCAGTTATTAAACGAGCAATTGTCAACGGAATTGGCCACAGAAAAATCGAATGCGCAGAAAAACGAAAATACTAGAGCACTTTTAGAACGACAAAACAAAGAACTGAAAGCAAAATTGGCAGAAATCGAAACAGCGCAGCGTACCAAAATCAAGGCCACAATTGCCACCTTGGAAGCCAAGATTGCCAATTTGGAGGAACAGCTTGACAACGAGGGTAAAGAACGATTACTGCAACAGAAAGCCAATCGTAAAATGGAAAAGAAAATCAAGGAATTGGGCTTGAACATTGAAGATGAGCGAAGACATGCTGACCAATACAAGGAGCAAATAGATAAAGTAATTTTCTTTTTCTTTTTTTTTTTTTTCTGTTGTTTTTCATAATAAATAATACTGATGTTATGTTCTAACTTTAGCTAAATGGTCGTATGAAATTACTTAAACGTAATCTGGACGAAACTGAAGAGGAATTACAAAAAGAAAAGACCCAAAAACGTAAATATCAACGCGAGTGCGAGGATATGATTGAAAGCCAGGAAGCCATGAATCGTGAAATTAATTCCCTTAAAACTAAATTAAGGTATGTTATTAAATTTTTTTTTAATCTTTTTTATTTACATATTTATGCATTTCGAATTTTCATTTTAATTATTTTTATATGAATACAAAAAATAAATACAAAAAGATCGATACAGGTCGCCGAAACTGAAAAGGCTAAAGCTTATTCACCCAAAAAGGATCCTACTCTAATTATGAATTGTGAGGGTATACAATAGTAGTGTTAGAAAACTGAAAAAAAAAAAAAAAATCATTTTGTCCTTAACTATTTTAAATGTTTTACCAATACAACACATTTTTTCGTCTCGTCCGTTCTAAAAACAATATGATTCATATAAAGAATCGTAAAAATAATGAAATTGATTCATAACAATTATAAAAGTGATCGTCTCTGTCAATCTTAAATTTGTTTAATTATGTAAGTGTTCAATTTTTTTTTTTTTTTTTTAACAGGATTTTCCCTTTCTACTCACACTCCACAACCCGATTACACTTAATTTTATTTGTCCTTTAATTTTGTTTAGAAACAACATCATTCCCTTTTATAATGTGAATTATTGTCTGTGTTATAAGTAATTTTGACTTTTTGCTAAAAGAAGTTTTTTTTTTTTTCTTTGAGTTATTGCACGATTTTTACCATAAATTCAGCTGTAAGTATTCCGAGAATTTCGTTGACTTTTATTTTGTCAAATGCACGTTTCCACCATTTCCCAATTACCATATTTTGTTTTGTTCTACAAATTCAGCTACCTGAGCCGAATTCTTTATATAGAATCGAAACCAATGTTTCGATTTTCTTAAAATAAAAATTCAATTGAAGTCGAATTTCCTCTCATGATAAACAAAAAAAAAAACACTTTTGTTTTATGTGATTTTGATTATTATTGTTCATTTTACTAACTGCAAAATAATGCATGTTCGAATGAATTCTGAGCATTTTGTCTTGTAAGATTTATTTCATATTTTGTCACTTTTTTTTTCAGACGCACCGGCGGCTTGGGTCTGAGTTCGAGCCGTTTGACTGGAACTCCATCATCGAAACGGGGTGATGACAGTTCTTCAGTGCAAGATGAATCATTAGATGGGGACGATTCCGGAAATTAATTAAATATTTGCATATTATTTTTTTATTTCAAGATAAAAGAAAAATACGTTTTTTAATCTCTGTTAATTTTTTTTTTTTTATAAAATTTACTTATTTTTATATAAAAAAGGAAAAACAAAAAAAGAAAGATATTCACAGTTAAAAAGGAAAAGATAATAATTTTAATTTTAAAACCAACAAATATATCATTATATAAAACATAATGAAGATACATGAAAAACGAAAAAAAAAAAAAAGTAAATTATTCGTTTTCTTACTATCACTAGAAATTCTTCCTTTGCTCCAACAACAAACCATCTTCCCAAACCTATCAATCTACCCTCATCCTCTACTAGCCCTTAAAATATATACTAATATTAATTATTATTAACTACCTAAAAATTATTAATATAAAAATTATAAAAACAAAACTAAATTTTTATAAAAACAAAAAAAAAAAAAATAATATTAAAACAAAAATCAAATAAAAAAGTATTGGAAAAAATGCATTTATACATAAAAAAAAATAAAAAAAAAAAATTAAGTACAGTTTTTAATTATTATTTTAACGAGAACAACAGATTATTTTTCATTCGTTTAAATTCTATATTTTAAATGCTATTTTATATGTTTAACTAGACGATGAGCATGTTGTAAATAAGTAAGATATTTAAATCAATAAACCATTGGCGTTTCATTATGTAATAACAAAACAAGGAATCATACTAAATAATACAGTTTTCAATTCGTGCTCTATATCTTTTTCAGTTTGTTTTCCCTTTCTTTCATCTCAATCATTATAATCCCTATCTTATTTTTTTTTTTAATATAAATATGAGATATAAATATATTTTAATGATTATTTAATTATACAAAAAAAAAAAACATCTCTTTTATTTTTTAACAATTCCAATTTATGTTTATTTTTAAATAAAACTAATTATTCTTATTACTTTATATTGCTTTGTGTTGTTTTAATTTTTTTTTCTTGTTTGCACAAGTGCTTCTGTAGAATATTAAATTATAAATATACATACGTACATACGAGAAAGTAATAATAAAAACAATACTAACAGTAAACTCGCAAAAAAATATTATTTCTTTACACTACTTTTTCTTTTACCAACATTTTTATAAAAACATACATACATACATACATATTTGAATTATAATACCATAGGTAAAATGAATTTATACTAATAATAACGACAATTCAATAATTTAAATTAAACTATACTTAGAACTAATATCAATTATAATATAGTATATATATACAATATATAAACAACTCTCAATAGACAGTGAAAGAGAGAGAGAAAGAGAGAGTAAGAAAGATTTACAGTTCCATTTATCAACTGCCTTATTACAATCGCCAATTCATGTTCTATATTAAAGACAACAAGCAACTCGTTTTTTTTTTTTTAAATTGTTTCCCAAATGCCAAAATTTTATTACAACTACATGCTTAAAACATGACTGATATATGTACTCGTATATACATATTTATTGTGAAGTGTTATATGAAAAATCTGAAAAATAATTATGAATAAATTTGTCGTTATTATTTGTTCAATTGTATCGTATAAAATAATCGTCATTTTAATCTAAAATTCACGAAATAAATTTGATTTCATTTAATTGTCTGCACTTACTTTAATAATAAAATGTTTGTAATCGTAAATCTTTTGAACTCTTAATAGGGATTTAATATAATAAATAATAAAAATAACTATGATTCAATGAATAGGTTTTCTTTGCAAACGAATTTATTTATTATTAATATTGTTAAATCTAATAAAACAAAACATCACTTCTCATTAAGCATCTTTTCTTAATTTGGTACTGAAGTCATCATAAGTAAAATAATAATAACAACTACCATTAACTTATAAAAAAAAAAATCGATTTGTTACATTCAATAAAGTCTAAGATTCGTAAATATTAAACGTTAATCACTTTCACTAACTACATACCATATGTATGTCACACTAAGCAGTGCTCATTGATATATTTTAATCAACCTGTCTTTATGCCTCATCCCAAAGAGTTAACCAGCTTGAATCATAATGTCTATATTGAATTTCCGAATACTTTATTGGCTTATTATGATTGAGAAAAAGTTTAAGAAATTGTAAAACCATATTCAATTTAATAATTAAACCATTTGATTCTAAATACAAAATCCATCCTAATAATTTAAAATTTACATCAAACATGAAAGTTTTAACAGTCCAAATCCATGACATGAATCGATGTTTTCGTATATCATTTAATACATGTATAAATTCAATTTCATAGTTTTTATTAGCAATTTTAATAAAAGATTTCGAATTTTCAGTATAAATTTCTTTAGTATGTAGGATACGAGGCATATGGCATTGGCAAAAATCCTCAGCAAGGATTGCCGCTGTACCATGAACACGCTATCAAACAAACAACGCTTTGATGTAATTGATATTTATTATCAAAATTCGTGCGTGTGAGATATGCGTTTCAATAGAAACATTTATCTTTAGCTATAAAGTTCATTTTTGGCTCAATGGTAACAAAAAAAAAAATTCAATATTTGTTGTGAAGTTCAAGGGGTGCCAAATCTGTCCAAGAAAATGCCCAGTTTGCTAAGGTTGTGGATCGGCGACATCATTAGACCGTAATTCTTTAATAACGATAAAGATTGCAACGTTACAATGGAGGAAGGAAGAAACGGTGCTATGTTTACTGAATTTTTGCCTAAAATGAAAGAAATTAACTTGGTTGACATATTTTTGTTGGAGCGGTACTGTGATCCTACTGATAGGTGAATTTGGTGAGAAATTAGTCTTACGTTTTGAAGCAGTTCATTGAGCACCAAAATAATACGATTTAACTCCACTAGACTATTTTTATGAAAAAAATGTCTCCAAATTAAAAAGCTTATATATATATAGACCACCCCTACACTGTAACCGCTGCTGGCAGCGTTAATACATTTTTGTTATTGATAAGAGATAGAAAACTTTAAGGGTGCATGTTTAGTTTGATGATGATCTTCCCCGAAGAAATGTAGCGGGTTCTATACGATATTTACTCAAGTATTTGTAAAAATACTTTTACTATCAATAGTCCCTCTGCTTAACTCAATTGATGAGTTATGTGTGTTAATTATATTCATGAGTACGGAAACTTACTGTTTTATAGTAAAACTAGCAGATTGTACCCGGCGTTGCGCGGGTTATGTAGTTTGGATTAGTTTAAAAAATTAAAAAAAATTATTGGGTCATTTTTGCATTAAAAATAACAATAAATAAAAAACCGGTTTATCGGTTTCGAAACCGGTTTTGAAACCGGTTTCTTAAAAAATGCAATTTTTCAAATTATTCGGAAACCGGTTTAACAAACAACCCAGTTTTTTGAATACTCTAAGTCCTAAATATAAATACACTCAATTTGCCCGTTTTTCGCCCCTTTCCCCATTTTTGGATCCCTTTTGGTTCAACTTTTGAAACGGAACACCTCCAATAGCTATTTGAGAAACTTAACCAAGCTAAATCGTAAAAAATTACCTATAAAACAGATAAAATACAGATTTTATGCATAAAAGTACTAATTTTTGCCCATTTTATCTCCCTTTGTCCCATTTTTTTCCCCCATTTGGTCAAAATTTTGAAAAGATTTATAGCCTATAACCTGCACCGGCAATAGCTCGATCTATATCCCAAATTTCAAGAAAATCGGTCCAGGCGTAATTGGCTAACAAACAAACCAACAAACAAACAAAAAAACAGACTTACAGAAAGATTTATAATATATATTAGGATTCCACACATAAATTACGCCGTTATGGTTTTTGTTTCCGTTTTGTCTGACCTGGGACCTGGGGGGGGTTGGTTGTGAACAGTGGCTGTTGGGGGCGTCTCTATCTATAAATAAGGCTACTTTACCTTGTAACTACTTATTAGACGGATAGACCACATAGTACATTAAACAAACGAGGCTTAATTCCTACTTAATAAACCCGGAAACGGAAAAAGAATTTGCGAATTATTTATTAAAATATATATTTATTTTTTGAACGAACAAAAACAAATTTGATGAAAATAGTACTGAAAGCTTGGTGGGGGTACTGCGTTATTTTTGAAATGAAAATGTACTGAAAAAAATACAAAAGTACTAAATTTTTCAACACTGAATCAAAACAAAATATGAGCCAACGAAACGAATGCGAAGAAATTAAATTTAAAAGAAAATTGACAATCGCTGCAATATGAACAAGAAGTGCATGCAACAGAGTCACATTAGAAGAAGACATAATATATAAATATTTGGAAAAAAATTTAAAATTTAACGAATTTAATACCAGTTTCTTATTTAACAGCTTTTGTATATAATCTTTGATTCAATGAATGAATGCATGTATGAGTGATGGAATATTGATCACCCATTACAAATAAGCTGTTGCGTGATTAAACTGATGCTATTGTGAATTGTTGCAAAAACCATATGTTAACAATAGTGTTTGTTGTTGTGTTGTTTAAATTAGCTGATTGTGGTTGTAAGAAATCAAAACAAAATATGAGCCAACGAAACGAATGCCAAGAAATTAAATTTAAAAGAAAATTGACAATCGCTGCAATATGAACAAGAAGTGCATGCAACAGAGTCACATTAGAAGAAGACATAATATATAAATATTTGGAAAAAAATTTAAAATTTAACGAATTTAATACCAGTTTCTTATTTAACAGCTTTTGTATATAATCTTTGATTCAATGAATGAATGCATGTATGAGTGATGGAATATTGATCACCCATTACAAATAAGCTGTTGCGTGATTAAACTGATGCTATTGTGAATTGTTGCAAAAACCATATGTTAACAATAGTGTTTGTTGTTGTGTTGTTTAAATTAGCTGATTGTGGTTGTAAGAAATCAAAACAAAATATGAGCCAACGAAACGAATGCCAAGAAATTAAATTTAAAAGAAAATTGACAATCGCCGCAATATGAACAAGAAGTGCAACAGAGTAACATTAGAAGAAGACACAAATGCAACAGCAGTAGAGACATAATAAAACCTGTATGATTGCAACACAAATGAAAACAAGTGCCACAGTGAACAGAAACCACAGTGAAATAAAAAACAAAATTGCTTGCTCAACAGAAGAAGTGAATAGATTTCGACGAATCGATAGATATTAATTGACACACAAACATACGTACATACATAGATTTTTGTCAAAGGAAAAATCAATCAATTATTTCCAAATTAAATAGAAAAAGATGAGAAACCGCAGGATTGAGGGCAGCAGTCATTTCAGCACCGATACGAGTAGCAGTGATGAAGATGCTCAACTAAGGAAACTACAGGCTCATATGTGCGGCGTTGGACATCAGAAATTCAATGATATTGTACCCAGGTTAGTTAGATACGATACGATACTACAAACCTCAATTAATAGAGATTAAAGATAATAAGTTTTTTTCTTTTGTTTATTTTGAACTTTGACATTCATGTGTTGTTGAGCAGACATTTCCGAAAGCATTGAACGAACACGTCATATTGCTAAGGTTGTAAAAGTTCTTGAACTGATAAGAAATAAACGTCCATGCATGTGTGTGTTAATGACTATGGAAATGCGCCAAAGTGAAATTTTGATATAGGTACTGTTGACTATACTATAGCACTGTACTTCTTTAACCCTTTCGGCCGCATTTAAATTTAACTGTTGCTACCAAGAGAACACTTATTTTTTCCATACAAAAATGAAGAGCGGGTATTTCCGCCTTTTTATCGTTAAATCATGGTTTTTAACTGTGGGTCAAATGACGGGAATTCCCACGATGACGGGAGTTCTCGCAACGTTACCATCTCTTGAATCGTCGGTGTCCTTAGAGCTTGAATATCCTGAAAAATCATCATCCAATGAAATTTCAATATCAGCGGGAATTGCCGTCATTAGTTTAATTAGAGAATAGTGAATGCCGGGAATTCCCGCATAACTGCCGAAAGGGTTAACATGGTTTCGATACAAAGTTTGCGACTAATGGTTTCGATGTTATACGGTCCAATATTTATATCTTTAGTAGAAATATTTAATCGTATTATACCGCATATTATTTATTAATCACGAATATAAAGGGTCCGCCAAATAACTTTTTTTTTTTGAAAATGCTTTAAAAAAAAAACTACAGAATATTTTCTCAAATGGTTTCGATGTTACACGGTCCAATATTTATATCTTTAGTAGAAATATTTAATCGTATTATACCGCATATTATTTATTAATCACGAATATAAAGGGTCCGTCAAATAACTTTTTTTTTTTTTGAAAATGCTTAAAAAAAAAACTACTGAATATTTTCTCAAATTTCCTTTTTTATTTGAAAGTACAATCTTTCCGGTTAATAATGGAAAATAATTTCATTCAAATGGCTGCCTCGGCTGGCCATGCAATAGCCTACACGATCGGTCCAATTTTTAAGCACATTATCGATTGTGTGCAGCTGTATTTCACCAATGGCTTCACGAATATTGTCCTCTAAAGCGTCAATTGTCTCTGGCTTGTCGGCGTAACACTTACATATCTTTGACGGCACCCCACTAATAATAGTCCAACGGTGTCAAATCGCAGCTCCGAGGTGGCCCAATTATGCCTCTGGACCAAAATCCGCATCAAACAGTGACTCGTTTTGGGTGCGTCGGCTTTTCAATGTATGCGTGCGGGTTTTCTGTGCCCCAAAATGCGACAATTTTGCTTGTTTACATACCCCCCAAGATCATAATGAGGTTCATCTGAAAAGATGATTTTTTTTGCCAAAATCGGCATCTTCTGTAAGTCGATCGCAGGCCCACTTAGCGAAGCAAAAACGCATAATCATTTATTTTCCATTATTAACCGGAAGGATTGTACTTTCAAATAAAAAAAGAAATTTGAGAAAATATTCTGTAGTTTTTTTTAAAGCATTTTCAAAAAAAAAAAAAGTTATTTGGCGGCCCCTTTAGTACCATGTAATATCGAAAATGGTTTTAAATAACAACCATGATATACGACGGTCGGACTCTAATTATTTCTATTTCTTATATACAACTTTCCAAGTGACACTCTGGTTTGATTTGTTAATATTTCTTTTACAATATATCATTAATAGATCGAACGCTTCGCCTGGATACTGGTTATGTTGCTTACTACCTTTAGCATTAGTTGTTGGTTATACAAGAAGTCTTAAGGACCATATCCAATGTCCAGATCTGTCCATTAATTACAAAATTATCACAATCATTTCAATTGCACTATGCATACAGACTATAAGTTTCTTCGTATACCTCAATATGCAAGCTAAACTCTATAAATGGTTGATAGTGCTTGTACCCTTTATTTCGGGCACATGGATTTTTAAAGTATTTTTAAATGCACCTTGGTCTTGGTCTTTACTATGGGTTTCACTGGCTGCTATATTCTACCAAAGATGTTATATTCGAATTATGCGTGATTTGCCCATGAGTTTTACATACGGCGAGGCTTCCGTACTGGTACAAGGCATCGTTTTGTTTGTTATCAACTGCTTGCTAATATTAAATGGCACTTTATGCGAGCAAACAACTACAATATTAGGAGATTTGGCCAATTTAAATATTATTATGATGGTAGGTAATTCATGCCCCCTTAGTATTGACAAATGTAATACGAACATTTTTTTTTATTTTCTTTTTCAGTTTGGACTTCTTTGGCTATTGATAGTTTGTGTTCTGTTGGCAATTTTTAAGATTGTGCGTCAACCGTTCTTATTTTATCCTTTAATGGGTACGTTTGCAGTTGCTGCTACACTAGCGCCTGTTACCAAACCCTTGCCAATTGTATTTTTATTTGAATATATTTTGCGTGATCCTAAAAGGGTGAATAACAACATTAAATTAAGAGATTTTGGGTATATTTTATAAAATCTTTCATTCATTTCATTCTCTTCTACAGTTTTATATAATTCTCTTCTACTTGGCACTCGTTGCGGCTACAGTTTTTGTTATTTGCTGGCAATTACGCCTTAGTGGACAAGCGTCGACACGAGTTCGCAAAGCATTTCATTTTCTAATAGTTCTAGTCTATGTACCTGGTCTCTTATACGAGTGTGCTTTTCTCTACATTGCGTCCGGTGTGGCATTGGCTCTTATGGGCATTTTTGATTTGTTGAGAATATTACGCATGCCACCATTTGCTATCATTTTACAAAATGCTTTTCATACATTTGCCGATGAGAAGGATTGTGGCCTTATAGCATTTACACCATTCTGTTTATTAATCGGTTGTTCGTTACCAATGTGGCTGCTACCGTGTTCGTGTTATCAAAATTCAAATGGAATAAATCCGAAACTTCTAACTTTATTATCGGGTATTTTAACGATTGGCTTTGGAGATACAGCTGCCAGTATAGTTGGTTCAAAATTTGGCCACACTAAATGGAAAAGTAATTTGGATTTATTTTAATCTTTAAAAATATGCGAATCTTAATTTTGTATCATTGTTTATGATTATTTCAGATAGTTCACGTACGTTCGAGGGGTCTATTGCATACATTGTAGCGGTGCTGATACCCATCTGTTTGTTATGTTCTCTTGACTTTGTATTTATGACCTCAGCTCAGTGCCTAATTGTAATATTAGCCACTATTATAACGTGCCTTATTGAGGCCCATACTGATCAAGTGGATAATTTAGTTTTACCATTAGTATTTTATATTATAGTCAGTTTAATTTAGTTTAATTGTAATTGAATTTAAATTGAAATTTATGTAAACGTGGCATTCCTATTTGCAAATGTTATGAGATATTATTTTATTTTTTTACATTCTTCATATTATAGTAATTTAAATAAGATACAATTTATTTATTTAATAAATATTATTATGTACATTACATCTGTATTTACATTTACATCTGTATGTATAGTGTATATTCGTGTTTTATATTTGATATGTTTGGTGTTATATTTATTTATTCTACTTGCACGTTTTGAATGAATCATAAACCATGCTTATTCACTCCAGAAATTGGAAATGCTGAAATAAATTATTTACAAGGATTTCTTATTCATTTTCAACTCATGTATTTTGTTACAAATCATGCCTTTTTTAAAATTTTTTAAAATATTATGAACTTGTAATATTTTTCCAACTATTTTGTTAATGTTTCGCACTGATTTCTTATCAGTGCAATCACTTCTAAAATATCGAGCTATAACCGCAAAAATATCTCAAGCGTCAAAAACGAAATTTTACAGGGGAAGGTTTTTATTATTTATTTCCTGTGCAAATTCAGTTAGAAAGTTAAACTTTTTTTGTTATAAATTCATAAAGGTACAGAGTGTGACCCTGAAATTGTTATAGATGATGCAAATGATGCCAATGAATTTATTTATTACAAAAAACGATATGTGAAAAATATGTCGCTTGAGATATTTTTGCGGTTATGGCTCGACATGTACCATTAAACCATATTTAAAATTGCAAAGTATTCTCAGCAGAGCATTTATATGGAGTTAGGACTTGTACGCTGGGTCCATCCATCTTCAATAATATAGAGGCCCCGTGTAAATAAACAACGAGCAAAAACAAATTTTTTATTTTTAGTTTTAATTACCATTCTAATGTCATAATATTCGTCTCTCTCACTTAGATATATAATTGGTCATTACAATTCTTTAATCAGGATTACAACCTAGCTTCTCACATCACTCATGTATACGGTGACCATTATTTCCAAGAGAAAAAAGCGGACAAATATATAAAATTGAAAAACAAAAAAATTAATTTATTATAAATAATATTTTATATAAAGACTTTTAAAATACAGACATAAATAGGTACAAATAACATACCCAAACTTAACTTTATACATATGTATACATACATGTGGATATACTTATGTGTATAAATTTACTTCTGGTATTTCTCTACAGAAGTATTGAGCCTGTTAGATAAAAATATTTCAAATTCCGAACAGTCCATTTAAAAATTGCATTTTATGGTCAGAAGAGATTCTAGTCCCTATTGGGATTTTCGGGAAGACCAAATATTGTTAGCTATAGAAAAAACTCTTTCTGCTGCTGCGTTAGACGCTGGCAAAGCAAATGAAAAATCTACTAATTTCAGGATGTTTTTCGTTTCGAAATATTTGAAAATTTCAACCCACTTTTTATCGGGATTTAATGCTGATTGTTTCTAAATTTCTATTTGTTCAGCATTTGCATAATTTTTTACATAAGTGAATTCATCAAAAATTTAGTTATTATTTCTATTTAAATCATTTTCTGTTACCTTTATTAACGACTTTTGAACTGAAGACCAAGATGGAATTGCATCTAACAATATCCAAGCAAGTCCCTTATTTTCTTTAAAAGATTTATCCCATTGGTTCAGGTAACTAATACAGGTTCTGTAAAGGTTTTTAACTTTTTCCTTAAACAATTTTGTACGTTAAGTCGTAAAAATACTTCATTGTGACGTTCTATTAACTTTGATTAAAATTCGTTGAATATTATAGCCGCTTCAGGCATTGAAATATGTTGACTTCAAGACACTACCTTGACTGTGTATAAGTAATAACCAAGACATAGGAAAAGGATCATTAAAAGAATTAAACAATATTGTTGGGCATTTTTCTTGTTTAAGAAAGTACTCTATCGTTTTTACCGAATTAGTGAAAAAAGTGGACAAAAGCGGACATTTTGGTAAATAAATACTTTTTAGAAGTTACGTGTGATAAAATAGTGGACAAATAGCGGACGCAAAAAAAAATAGCGGACAGGAGGTTAAAATAGCGGACTGTCCGCTATAATAGTGGACGGATGGTCACCGTACTCATGTAGCGTGTTTTAATTTTATCAATGCGAGGTGGGACCTATAGTTTAATGTCGACTCTTAGATTCTTTATCAGAAAACTGCAGAGTTACAAAAAAATGTTTGATTAAGGTCGTTTTATTTTATAGAACAACACTGAAATATACGGACTTTTTATAAAGTCTGTTGCAAGTTGCAATGTTGATTAAAGCAAAATGTATAGGATTCAGCCCGACCCTAAAGCATTTAAAATCACTGCGTTTCTTTGTTGAAGTTGTTTAATATTTTCTAATGAATTGGTGGCCACATATAAAAAAAATTTTAATAGTTTATAACTCATCACAAAACGTGATGTGAGTATAAACGTAATTTTATAAATTCAATAGGCGATGATGCAATTATGGTGTCAAAACAAATCTTCAATTTTAATGAAAAAATTTGTTTTTCTTTTTTTAAATAAAAACTTTCAACATAGTTTTACAGTTTTAACGTTGTTGCATACAACAATCTGATTATAATTTATTGTTTATAGGATGCACATACAATATATAAACTTAATTACTCTTATGCATATGATTTAAGGTAAATTTTTTTTTTTACACAAATACTACGGCATATTTAATATAATTCTTACATATACTAGAACAGTTTCTATAAATATGAACATTTAGGTTAACATTCAAAAAAAAAAAAAAAAGAAAAACAAAAAACCAAAAAATGAAACGATTAAACGCTTTTTTCTAAATGGTAACTAATTTAAGGTTTAACAAAATGAACACAGTACGACGTACATAATCAAATTAATTGAAATCTTTAAACACATTTTAATTCAAATAGAAATTTGATTCACGACGTATGTATGAGAAAATAAAGTAACAAAAAACAATTTTAATTAGAATTTCGTTGTTAAATAAATTTTAATACAGTACAGTGAAAGCTCCACTGGCGGACAGCTCTAATAGGCGGACATCTCCGCTAGACGGACGAAGTCTTGTCAATTAAGTCGTATTTTTTAAGCAAATTCATCTCCCCTGGACGGACATCTCCCCTAGGCGGACAAAAATGCCTTGACGGTCGGTGTCCGCCTATGAGAGCTTTCACTGTATAATGAAGAGAGTGTAAGAGAATGAACACTTGAGTTACAATTTGAAATGCATTAAAGGAATTATAAATACATACAGTGTTGGAAAGAAAAGTGTTTGTTCTCTTTTTGTTTTTATATAGTAGATATGTGTTGCACTTAATTATAGAATTTTATTATAAATATATAGATAGACTAACAGCTACTAATTAATTAATTATTGTTAATTGACATATATAAATATAACATTAAAGGCTTCTTCTATAAAAGCGGTTCCTGTTGAAAATAGTCATGTTCTAGACAGGCCAATGCTGTAGGTCGTAAACGTAAATCATACGATAGCATTTGCTGTAAAAAAAAAAAAAAAATAGAATGGAATGGAATTGCGAATAGAAGAATAGGAAATCGAAAAATATAAATATTAATACGGCGCCTTTTTTATTTATATTTTATAAATTTACTTTGTAAAATATATATTTAATAAATAAATAAATAAATAAATATTAATACTACTTACCATCAGCAGATCATTTGCAAGTTCACATAGATTAGGACACAAATCTTTTGGTTGTTTAGGAAGTCTCAAGGGAAAATGTTCTCTAACCAATGATATGGTTTTAGGCCACTGATGGGGTGCAGGCCGGCCTGTTAATCTAAAAAGAAATTGTGATTTTTATCAGAACCTTTTCAAATTGATTTTAATTTCAGGAAAAACTTACTCAAATATACGATCCAATTGATTTGCCTCGGAGGTACCGGGAAATAATGCCCTGCGTGAAAACATCTCAGCTATAATGCACGCTGAACTCCATATATCCACTGAGCTGTTATAAGTTTGAGCTAAAAGAACTTCAGGCGCCCGATACCATAATGTGACAACAACTGATGTTAATTTCATTTCCAAATCATAGGTTTTTGCCAATCCAAAGTCAGCAATTTTCAAATGACCCTGCGATGATATAAGCAAATTCTGAGGTTTTAAATCACGATGTATAATCCGATGAGAATGTAGAAAATCGACGCCGGTTAGTAGTTCACGTGAAAGCCTCTGCAGTGGTGTAATAAAATACATTAAAAATCATATTCAATAAATACAATGAATAATTTATAATAATTCTTCTTACCTGTATTGTTGTGGGAGGCATGCCAGATCTTGGTAGACGTTCTATTAAATCAGACAGATCCTGTTCTAAATGTTCAAATACTAATAAAACCATAAGTTGACCTTCTCGTTCCAAGAATTGGCAAACTTCAAATAATCTGGAAACAAAAAAAAAATTAAGAATTTTATTATAATCGTAGGTATAACATCATAACGATTAATTTAATGATCGTTTTCGATCGAATGGAGTAACAAATTCAATAGCTTCCTTAGTCCTTAATGAGTGATGTATCTATCTGTCAATTGAATAAAATTAAAGATTACATTTTCATCGCCATAGAAATTGGATGCTGCTGTCACAATAACTCTTTTTAAAAATACCAAATGCTTTGTATTATTATTTGATGCTCGGAAATATAATTAAAGGGTGATTTTTTAGCTATTATCTTTTTGGCAACACTGGTTTAAACAGCTCACGCACGTTTAGTGTTTTGTTTCACTGTCAAACATCTTCAGTTTGGTCTATAATTTAACCATGAATCGTCTTACAAACGAACAACGCTTGCAAATCATTGAATTTGGCATCATTTGGACCGTACTTCTTCAAAGATGCTGCGAATCGTAACGTAACTGTGAATGGTGAGCGCTACCGTGAGATGATATCCAACTTTTTTTTGCCCAAAATGCAAGAGCTTGACTTGCATGACATGTGGTTTCAACAAGACGGTGCCACATGCCACACAGCACGCGTAACAATGGACTTATTGAGAGGCGAGTTCGGTAAACATTTTATTTTACGTTCGGAACCGGTCAATTGGCCGCCTAGATCGTGCGATTTAACGCCTTTAGACTATTTTTTGTGGGGCTATGTTAAAGCTCGTGTCTATACAGACAAGCCCGCTTCAATTGACGCATTGGAAGATAACATTGAAGCATTTATTCGTGAGATACCGGACGAAATGTTGGAAAGAGTATGCCAAAATTAGACTAAGCGGATGGACCATTTGAGGGGCAGTCGCGGTCAACATTTGCATGAAATAATCTTCAAACATTAAATTATATGCACCGTACTATCGATTCAAATAAAGATTTCATGGATTTTTCTGAATTTTATGTGTTTTTTTTGAAAATTTTTTCTATAGCTCTTAAAAAATCACCCCTTACAAGTAAGTAAGAAAAAACATGTGGAAACTTGAAAGTAATCAAGAAAAATACTCATCATCATTCAGCATAATCGCGTCAGAGTGAATGCATCGATGGCATGAAATGTATAAAAACAAGGTTAGGTTAGAGGACGTGTACTTGTCCGTTAAGACAAGTACAATACCCGGAGGTCGAAATTGACCCATTGTACAAATGTATAAACAATATTTCTGGTCTACTAGGTCATTGCATTTCGGTCTTCCTTCTTTTGAGTCCCATTATATTGAGACCTTTGTTTCAGTTGCCTGTTTTTTTTTTTTTTTTGCTTTAAATGATTAAATAATCGAGAGTATGTAAGTTGCCGTAGTCTTGTAGGTAGTATGTTGGCTTGTTAGACGTGAGGCCGCCGTTCAAACCCGAGGTAAGATATCTCGATCAAAACGAAATGTGAAAAAAAAAAAAAAATTATTTCTTCGGCGATTTCCTCTCAGCATATTTCTGACAAAAACTCTGAGAGTAACTAAATATTGCCATGAAAAGTTTTTTAAAAAATCTGTAGGTCCCGCCCGCCACTCATGCATAAAATTAACATACACAACATAAGTGATGCGACAAGCTAGGTCGTAATTCAAACTGAAAGGTTGTAATGTAATGCCTAATCATGTGTCTTATGTTGTGTATGTAAGATATTTCGAACGGAACTTTATGGAGTCATGATGTTTTTATACATACAATGTCTGCATAGGCATTGGATTCGCAGTTTTTGAGGAAAACAAAAACAGATTTCGTATCATATGTTATGTAATCACGGCGTTCACCGCTTCATTAGTTTTCATGCGTGTTTGCATTGTGAATTTTATGTGAACGTTTGTGGTCGAGGCTAGTGCTAAGAATTTGATTGAGGACGAACTTTTAAGAACGTGATGACTTGACTTGAGTTGTAAGACGACTTCTGCATAGACACCCCCCCGCTTATCTTACTATTGTCACAACAATTACTAACTACCATTGACTGAACTGTGAAGAACCTCTTTAACGTAACGTTGTTTGCTTAGAGTGGACGAAGTCTTTCAGTATAGTAATTGGGAAATCCTAATATACATATATTATAAATCTTTCTGTAAGTCTGTTTGTTTGTTTGCCAATCACGCCTGAACGCCTGGACCGATTTTCTTGAAATTTGGGATATAGATCGAGCTTTTGTCGGTGCAGGTTATAGGCTATAAATCTTTTCAAAATTTTGACCCAAAGGCGAAAAAAATGGGACAAATGGAGAAAAAATGGGCAAAAATTAGTACTTTTATGCATAAATGCATAAATTATGAGAAACTAGGTCAATAATCCTGACTGAAGGGTTGTAATGACCAATTATGTATGTATGTATGCATAAATGCTGTACTTTATCCGTTTTAAAGGTAATTTTTTACGATTATGCTTGGTTAAGTTTCCAAAATAGCTATTGGAGGTGTTCCGTTTCTAAAGTTGAACCAAAAGCGGTCCAAAAACGGTCAAATTGAGTGCATTTATATTTAGGACTTAGAGTATTCAAAAAACTGGGTTGTTTGTTAAACCGGTTTCCGAATAATTTGAAAAATTGAATTTCTTAAGAAACCGGTTTTGAAACATATAAACCGGTTTTTTATTTATTGTTATTTTTAATGCAAAAATGACCCAATAATAATTTTTTTTTTTAATTTTTTAAACTAATCCAAACTACATAACCCGCGCAACGCCGTGTACAATCTGCTAGTATCTTCATAAAAGGTAGTGGTTTCTAATCTTTGGCAAGTCTTCATACGACCAGTATAGCTCATGAAGAAAATTGTACTATATTGAAATTTTATTTTTACATGCCTGTACATGTAAATATCGGAGTCGAAAATCTAAAACTACGTAACATCACTTTTTTGAATTTACAGGAGAAGCAAAAAACGTTATAAAATAAAAAATATGTACTTCATATGGTATGTCATTTTGAATTATTGATATAAAAACGTTATTTTTGGTCGCAAAAATCTAAAAATTGGTAGAGATATGTTAGATAACCTTACGAATTATGTATAATCAATCAAAAACTCGATTTTGAATTTTTTGACAATATGTAGGTTAGGTTAGGTTAGAGGACGTGTACTTGTCCGTTAAGACAAGTACAATACCCGGAGGTCGAAATTGACCCATTGTACAACGTCCTTGGAGAGGGAAGGAAATAGAGGGAATAGGATGAAAGGAGGGCATAAGGGTAAGGGGAGGATGGGAATCACACAGAAAGAAACAGACACAAACAAGGGTTGAGCGCGCGACTACACTTATGAAGCCCTAGCACCTCTCAACCAGCTCCAACTGCTAATGAATCTGTGGAGAGCCTTGATGTCGGCTCTCGACACAGAACTCAAGCTCTCAAAGAAGGCTCTGCCAAGGGTCCTCAACCTCAACCTACCAAGGGCTGGGCAGTTACAGAGGAGGTGTTCGATAGTCTCTAACTCCTCCTCATCGCAACATACCCTGCAATAGTCCGGCTGGGATCTGTTCCAGATCCCCGTCAGCGATCTAATCTCGCAGTGCCCTGTGATAAAACCGACAACCAACCTTACGCTGGCCTTAACCAAGCCCAGCAGCCAAAAAAATATGTACCCTTAACCCTTCGTTTTTGAAATCTTATATTTGTTATCTTTAATATTTTGATTTTTTTTTTTTAAGAATTTTGTTACAGAATTAAACAAATGGCATTATAAATCAAATGTTTTGAACTAAAAAAAAGACTACTGGAAGAAGCCAACTGTTAAGGAGTATAGTTACTAAATAAGCGATGTTTACATATACAATGCCGTGCAATGAAGAGTTAAAAAAATTATTTTTAATAAAAAAAAAAAAAATCTTCGGAATGATAACAATTATTCAAATAACAAAAAGTGTATTTGATAAACAAACGGGGTATAATAAAAATATTCCATTTTATATTTGTTTTGGTATTATAAATATATAACATATAATTTAATTTAAAAAAAAAAATTGTAAATTTTTTTTAAAAACCATTAAACAGAGAAAATTATTGCTAAACAAAAACTTTTTGAAATTATCTGTGACCATTTCCTAAAATAAAATACAACTTTGTTGTCAACATTTTGGAAACCAAGTGTTGCTAGCGCCACTCTCAAAATTGCGTTCTCTCATAACACTACTAAATATGACTCAAAGAGTATACGGTATACTCAGAAGTAAATTTTAAAAAGCACTCAGGAGAATGAGCCGTTTCTTAATATTACCCCTACAGCGAAAATACAAAATATTTGTCCCAAATTTCGACAAAAAAATTTAAAAAGTAAACAAAGAGAAACAACAAGAGAATGAGAGCGGCGATCCACTCGAATGTGTTTCATTCCGTGTGCAGCAAATTCCCCTTGAATGAAAGAATCTACGAAGAGAACCAGAACAGATAAAGAACGAAAATACAAAAAGAGACTGTTATGAATGTTAAAAAAAAAAAAAACTAATAAAAGTGCAAAAATAAACATCAACCAAACAAACAGCTGATTGTAAAATACATATGATCGGTTCGTTGAAAATAAATTATCTGCCACTGTCAGTTGTTTGTGTGATTGATTTTGTTTGGCTGGCTGGCTGGCTGTCTGGCATTTGTTATTATTAAATAATCTAAATAAAAATACTTTGTTGCTCTCTATTTGCCATGCAGTGAATTATTTTGTTTACAATTAAGTAAGTAGTTCAGGCGAATGTGGGAATGTGACGACACGCAGAGGGTGTATACGAGTAAATAAATAATAACGATAAACTAAATAAAATTCTCTCTCAATAGGCAATTGGTTAGTTGTGTTTGTTTTTTGCTTTTATCAGTGTGCATATGCGATTGTTGGCATTAAAAATTTCAAGGGTTGGATGACTGATGGTTAACTTATTATTATTATTATTGTTTTTATGTTAGGAAAATTAATAAATCATAAACAGACTTGTCATTGTTTCCAACATTATTTTTCCTTTTTTGATAACACAATGCCCATTATTGTATTTATTACCAGCAGTTTCTCTACTGTTGCAAACTATCTGTTGTCTGTTAGAGTAAGAGATGATTACTGCTAAGAAGAGTAAAAGGTATGTATGTATGTGTTTATGGATTCATGCAGTGAGTAAAACAACCGGCAATTGTAACGTTTGCTTTTGTTTACGGTCCTCTTAACAGAGAAAAAGACAGAGTTTGTCTCTCTTAACAGAACATAAATGAATTTCCCAAAAATTTTGTAGGTATTTGTTTTTGCTTTAATAAAAAATTAACATTAGCAGAGCAATTACGTTTCGGTCTTCATTCTTTGTGGTTTTGCAAACACACACACACAATAAGGGGGGACATACATATGTATGTACATTGTGCCTTTGTGATTTGTTTGCATTGTTTTATTGTATTTTCTTCGAATTCCCCTTAAAAAAAAATTAATCTATTCTCTTTGCAAAGTAATCAACACATTTACACGCCACACACACACACCCACACACACACACAAATTAATAATATGTGTTCTTTAGTTAGAAAAGATAGGTGGGTAGAATAACTAATTCTCTTCAATGAACAAACGAGGTGTAGAATTATAATAGAACGGGCGAAACTACGAATGGCAAAAGAAAAAAACATTCGCTACAGCGTGACTTTATCAGCATTTACGGCGCCGTTGTGCCGTCTATTTTGGATTTGTAATCGCACAAGGGTTATAAAACAAAACAAAACAAAAAAATAAAGCCAGAATGAACAATTTCGTACTAAAATAGAATACAATGAAGAAACAAAATAAAAATTATATTTCATTTCATTTAAGAAGACACACTACTACTCTATCTACTACTAGTACTTGCTGCAATACGAAGCACAAATCTAATTGAAAAATAGCGGAGAATCAAATAAAGAACAACGACTGATAGACAGACAGAAATACATACTGACTAATTGACTGACGGGACGGACATGCTGGATAATATGTGGGTGACAAACACACAACACGCACAATATAACAAATATCTACACATGCCAACCAACCAATAACTAGAACAGCAGCAATATGCAACAAACATCAACTGAACATGTACAGTGGGGAGAACTATAAAAGATTAAAACAAAACAAACAAAAAAAAAAAAAAAAACAATAAAAATGTGAGAATTAATACGTTTGTTTTTTTATGACTCTTGATGACGCTGTCTTCATGTTCTTTTCGTCTGCTTTCCCATCGTGACGAATGATGTTCCGATGACGAATGCAATTCACTATCAAAAGTAACCATAACCACTTCCATAGACAGCGCTTACGATTTTATAATCGCTAAGCGTAAGAGTATGTTGGTGGTTGCGATCTTAACTGTATACATATGCATGTACATACATAAATAATACAAACAATTTTATTTACAGTTAATATTGACGTTAAGACGTCTCGGCGCATGCGCATTTCGATAATAAATTCTAATGATACACACACACACACATACTACATAAATATATACATAAGAAATATTGAATAATAAATGTATGTATTATTCCTTGTATTTGCATTGTTTGGGAATGTGAATGACTAGACATTAGAAACTGTGTAAAGCGAAATTAAGAAATTTCGTATTTTCTCATTGAAGAAAAAAAAAAACGTGTACATACATAAGTACTATTACAATCCATCAATTTTTGCCATTTTTATACGAAAATTTTCTCTTCAAATCACGCGGTAAGTCATAAATCAACTCGCATAGAGTACGAGGAGTCAATTATGCGCATATTTTTGTTGTTAGAAATTATTAGAAATTTATTTGTTTGTTTCTGACTATTAACCCTTTCGGCAGTTAATTTAATCTAATTAAACTAATGACGGGAATTCCTGCTGATATTGAAATTTCATTGGATGATGATTTTTCAGGATATTCAAGCTCTAAGGACACCGACGATGCAAGAGATGGTAACGTTGCGAGAACTCCCGTCATAGCGGGAATTCCCGTCATTTGACCCACAGTTAAAAACCATGATTTAACGATAAAAAGGCGGAAATACCCGCTCTTCATTTTTGTATGGAAAAAATAAGTGATTCTCTTGGTAGCAACAGTTAAATTTAAATGCGGCCGAAAGGGTTAAACAATTTTATTTTCATTGTGAGAAGAAATTTATTTGGTAATATAAATCCGTCCAAGGCAGTGGTGTTGTCGAGCCGGAAAGCTCCGGAACGTCGTTCCGGTACTTCCTTTTTGGACAGGAACGCGTTCCGGAACTAAAGATGATTTCTGATAACGAGAATTGGCTGACGTTTTGAAAAAAAAAAAAAATTTAAAAGAATTGCTGATTTTTTCCTAATTTTTGACGAATTTTTATAAACAAGGGTTTGAACCGAACCCGAACCGGAACAAAAACCGGAAAGAACCGGCTTGTTTTTCCGAACCGTAAACCGGAGGATTATCATGGAAAATCACCCCCGTCGTTAAATTTGGAACATGAGACCGCACAGAGCGGCCGCCTACCCAGGATCGGCCCTGTCTATATAATTATATATACGCGTTCCGGTAAAAAAAAAATTAGCACAACACCACTGGTCCAAGGTATCCGATTATCTTTGGAAGCGTATTATTGAAGCTTGGGATAGAACTGATGCAATAGCATTAATACATAGTGTGTGGTGGGACACGCATTAGTAGGTGTTAGTGTGTAGAATTAGTAGACGGGTAAACAGACTTTTAGATATTCCTTGTACAAAATGAATTGCAACAGAGCATGATGCAGTAACATACAAAATTACAAGGGACGGCCTATAGCAGTACTTTATAATATGCGTTAAACAATTGTCACACTCGTTTGTGGCTAGTTCCTTACTTACTTGATCGGTCATTGTTCGAGATGTCTGACCTGTGGTTTGAAGCGTGGACTCACGTCTAATAAGCCAAAACACTGCCTACTAGACTACGGCGACTTGGGTGGGTACTATGTATATACAGAAAATGAAGTTGCTTGCTTTTAATCTACTTCTACAACCATTGAAACCACTCGATCGGCAGAGTTTCACCGCAAAATGAGTTAAATTTATAAGAAACAGAAAAGTTCATCCAGGCAATGCTAAAAAATCAGTCCAACTACAGTCAATGGATATAATTATTGACATCCTAACGTAAATAAGTAAAATTTACTTCAAATTAAAAATTTTTCTATTAATAAGAATTCAATGTCAATAAAATTATTGAATAAAGTAATAAAAATATTTGTAATATTTTCTTATAATGAGATATTGTGTATAATCTCGTATTGTATTGTGTATATGTACATACATACATATGTATGTACATGTAGAAAGAAGTGCCTATGTTCGAAATTAGTCTATAAATAAAGTACAAATTATTGACTCAATATTTTCGAGAAAAATACTCCGAACTGTGTATTTAATATTTCCAAAAATTTCAAATAGAAATTTCATTCATTTAATAAAATTATTATCTATCATATTATGATTTTATTATTAGATTTTGTATTGTGGTATTTTGTTATGTACATTTGTATGTATGTACATATGTATGTAGGATTAATATTTTCTGTCAAATATCGGGTCCTCCATCTAACGTTTTTTTCAACTAGTGCTTATTTCGTGAAAGGTAACACTTAGCTCATGTCTGATTTGACAGATAATTAGTTTTATCCTTCCGCTGAACGAATATGGTTGTGTATACGCTTGAACAACAACGCTAAGTGGGCCTGCAATCGACTTACAGAAGATGCCGATTTTGGCAAAAAAAAAATCATCTTTTCAGATGAAGCTCATTTTGATCTTGGCGGGTATGTAAACAAGCAAAATTGTCGCATTTGGGGCACAGAAAACCCGCATGCATACATTGAAAAGCCGACGCACCCAAAACGAGTCACTGTTTGGTGCGGATTTTGGTCCAGAGGCATAATTGGGCCATTTTTCATGGGGATCGTTATCGGGCCATGTTGAACGAATTTTTGTTCACAAAAATTGAAGAGGAAGATATTGGCAACATTCGGTTTCAACAGGATGGCGCTACGTGCCACACAGCCGAAGCTACACTCGATGTTTAGCGCCCAGTTTTTGAAGATCGCATTATCAGCCGCAGAGCTGATGTCGTTTGTCCACCTCGGAGCTGCGATTTGACACCGTGGGACTATTATTTGTGGGGTGCCGTCAAAGATAAGTGTTACGCCGACAAGCCAGAGACAATTGACGCTTTAAAGGACAATATTCCTGAAGCGATTGGTGAAATACAGCTGCACACAATCGATAATGTGCTTAAAAATTGGACCGATCGTGTAGGCTACAGCATGGCCAGGCGAGGCAGCCATTTGAATGAAATTATTTTCCATTATTAACCGGAAGGATTGTACTTTCAAATAAAAAAAGAAATTTAAGAAAATATTCAGCATGGTATAAGAAATATAGAATTACAAATTCTCCAAATTACACATTTGTTAGAAATAATTTATTGGGAATATACAACAAAATTATAAATGTGGCAACGCTATATATATAGTTTGTGACAAAATAAAACTTCAAAAAAACCTTATTTTAAAAAATAAAGAGAGAATGAAACTACCTTCTATATTTCTTATACCATGATATTCAGTAGTTTTTTTAAAGCGTTCACAAAAAAAAAAGTTATTTGGCGGGCCCTTTATTTAGACATAAACATCACTCAATTCCCCATCAAGTTGCTGCTCTTCCTACAGCATAATTGGGAAAATATTCTAACGGTTGGTGGCACATACATACATATGTACATATTTTGACAGGTGGTCTTTTTTTCTTAAATTCAAATTATATTTTAATATTCAAATAAAAAAGGGAGATACATACTATATTCTTAGGAATATAATACTCTTATTATTGCCCAATTTCTAATGGTGTTTTCTTTTCTACAAAGAAAATGTCACCCTCTTACAAGGTGCATTAACAAATTTTTGACCAACCCTGTTGTAATGTCATTTTTTATTTGAGAAGAACATAACACAAATATTAAGAAATGGTATGCCCTGTGTTTACCACTTATTAAGAAAATGAATGAGGAAATGCCAATTTGTTCAAAGGTGTTGCCAGATCTCTAATTTTTCGACTTCATTTTTTGCACGCTTTTTTTATAACAAAAAAAAAATATATTTTAACACTGTTCTAACATTGAATGCATTTTTTTATACTGCTGACCATGTAGCTTTAATAATGTAATATTTCCTTAAGATTACTCCACAAAACAATGAAGAAATTAACTTCAAATTAGTTAGCAATACCAGGCGACTTTTTTTAAATTTCAACTGGTAGCCCTATAAATAAACAAAAGTCATCTGCTTTACAGGGCATTATCAGCACTCTCGATTTATACAGGGCATAAAATGCAATGCCCTCCACCATGGGCAAGTGCGAATTATTTAGAATAAAACATACCACCCTTTTAGAGGGCGCAACATTTTTAAGAAACAAACGCAAAATTGCATTTTGCGTTAATAAAATGCACATTGTTTGGTAGAAAAGAAAACACCATAATATTGACAACCATAGTTCAACCTAAGTTCCTTCAAATCACAAATTAATTATTATGATTAAGATTTATCTTTCCTATGCCCAGAAATGTCACAGAGTTTTATTTTGTGCAATAACTTATATTAATCAAGAAAAAGAAACACATCTCCTGGACATACTCTCATCACCAATCGTTCTTATGGTATTGTGTACCATGCTTACGGAATTTCCGTCCACAAATCGTTTATATTTTCAGGTTTAACAACTGTAATGTGTTTCTCTATTAATACTTGAATCGTATTCTAGGCCAGTAAGGAGTATACAGAAACCATCTCAGTGGCATGTTTTTCTTTTCATATATAGAATCTATTGTGTTAAAAAGTATATTTTCGTAAACAAGTTGTTTAATTTTTGTATGAATTTTTTTGTATGGAGTGATTTTGATTCATCACTCCTAAGGACATTGTTCCAAAAATGTATCAAGTACCCTGTGCAATATTTCTCACAAATAATACCTCCAGTCAAATTCATTTTCTACATCGTTGTTTAAAATGTTCAAACTTATGTACATATGTCCACTACTGTATCATTTTTAAATCTATTGTAATACTTACTTAACAATATTTGGATGATCGGATGCATTTAATTGTTTCAACAGCGCTATTTCACGTAATGTTGACATGGGAACACCATTGTCTGTCAATGCTATTCGCACCTTTTTAATGGCAACTATTTTCCCCGTATGATTGTCTCGTGCTCTATATACCGTTCCATAAGCACCTGTAGGGGAATTAAAATTTCACGAACACACAAGTCAACGCAGACCAGCCAGCCAGCCAATGTATACGATGACGATGACAACGACGACGACGACGAAAGCGGCGAAATCCATAAGGCCACAATAGCACACAACATGAGAATGGTCGGTGATTAATGAGAGGCGGCCATAGGCAGTGTGGTAATAGTAACATGGTATTGGTGAAGAACATGGAAATAAATGAATGAAAAAAAATAAAAAAAAAATAAAATAAAAAAAATATCAAAATAAAAAAAAATAAAAATATTTTAAAATACAAAATTTAAATATAGTATACGTACGTATGTATGTATGTATGCATGAAATAGCAAAACAAAAACAAAAAATTAAAAAAAGCTTTTAAATAATTAAAACAAAATCATAATAAAGGGGTCAATGTCACATAGTATAATTGCATAAATATTTGTTTATTAAGGTGGAACTCCAACAAATTAATTGTGATTACGATGCAATATTTTTCTCTGCTGCCAAAGCTAATGTTTTTATTCGCTTAGCCTTAATAAACTTTGTTGAATTTAATAACACATAATATGACATGTAATGTGTACAAAGATAGATAAACTCAAATTAGAAAACAAAAGATACAAACTAAAGATTTTAACAGAAGCAATTATGGCTGGCGTTAAGCAAAATTCGATATTATGTTTGAGAAAATTTACTTTAAAAATTCTTTTGTTTGTACAACGTCAAACGTTTTCGAGGGATTATAATATGTCAATATACATACATACATATGTACATATGTATATACTATATGTATCCAAAGGATAGATCAAGGGGTGTGTGTATTAAATTGACTTGCCTTTGAAAAAAAGTAATTTTAGCAAAATTTTGAAATTTTTCGTAGAGATGTGGGGTTAATTTTAAACTATATGTATGTATAAAAATATGGCAATCTATGGAATCTACCATATTACTAAACTATTAGTGGTATACCTATGTATACATATATATAGGGTCCGCCAAATAACTTTTTTTTTTTGAAAATGCTTTAAAAAAAAACCTACTGAATATTTTCTCAAATTTCTTTTTTTTTATTTGAAAGTACAATCCTTCCGGTTAATAATGGAAAATAATTTCATTCAAATGGCTGCCTCGGCTGGCTATGCAGTAGCCTACACGATCGGTCCAATTTTTAAGCACATTATCGATTGTGTGCAGCTGTATTTCACCAATCGCTTCAGGAATATTGTCCTTTAAAGCGCCAATTGTCTCTGGCTTGTCGGCGTAACACTTATCTTTGACGGCACCCCACAAATAATAGTCCAACGGTGTCAAATCGCAGCTCCGAGGTGGCCAAACGACATCAGCTCTGCGGCTGATAATGCGATCTTCAAAAACAGGGCGCAAAACATCGAGTGTAGCTTCGGCTGTGTGGCACGTAGCGCCGTCCTGTTGAAACCAAATGTTGCCAATATTCTCCTCTTGAATTTTTGTGAACAAAAATTCGTTCAACATGGCCCGATAACGATCGCTATTGACTGTAACGGCCACTCCTTGCTCATTTTCGAAGAAAAATGGCTCAATTATGCCTCTGGACCAAAATCCGCACCAAACAGTGACTCGTTTTGGGTGCGTTGGCTTTTCAATGTATGCGTGCGGGTTTTCTGTGCCCCAAAATGCGACAATTTTGCTTGTTTACATACCCGCCAAGATCAAAATGAGCTTCATCTGAAAAGATGATTTTTTTTTGCCAAAATCGGCATCTTCTGTAAGTCGATCGCAGGCCCACTTAGCGAAGCGAAAACGCGTATACACAACCATATTCGTTCAGCGGAAGGATAAAACTAATTATCTGTCAAATCAGACATGAGCTAAGTGTTACCATTCACGAAATAAGCACTAGTTGAAAAAAACGTTAGATGGAGGACCCGATATTTTTTTCATCTGTTATGGCGGTGTTCGTTGGTCTTTGGAGTATTTAAACGCATATAATTTATGTATAATTTATCATATTATTATTAAAAAAATCAATTAACAAATCTGAAAACTCCCACAGTCTCTGATGGAAATCGAAACCACAACCTCAACACTTTCAGTTTAGCACACTACCAACTAGATTATCGTGGCATTCAATTATTATTAAGCTTTCTAGAGAGATTTTTCAATTTCTTAAACAATATGGGTAATACTATTAGACTTCATTAGCGACCATTTGGACCTCGTTTCATTTTTCTAGTTTCCACATCCTCGTTAGACTTTCTTAAATTTTTTCAAAACGATTTCAGCAATATTACTGTATCTGTTTCACTCAAAAATGTTGGAAACATATTCCATGTTGCGGTTTTTTTTTTTATACGTTGACCTTAACATTAGCTTTTCAGAACCTTTTTGAATTTTATCTTTGTTAGACAAATTTGATTTCTTTTCGTTATAGCCCATGCAATATTAAAATTTATGTACCATTTTGGGTAACCATGCATTTCCACAAAATGCTGAAATTATAAACTATTTTCTGCTGGGATGTCTCAAATACATACAGCTTTTACTCATCACATATCATTTGCTATATTTATATCGTTTATCATTCATAAATAAATTGTAGACCCTTCTCCAGTGCTTGCTTATATAGTATATGTACATATATATGTTTGTATTTATTCTCTGCTTACCCGTCCAATATGAAACTAATGGTGTTTTCTTTTCTACCAAAAAATGTGCATTCTGCATGTGCAAAATGCAATTTTGTGTTTGTTTCTTAAAAATGTTTCGCCCTCAAAAAGGGTGGTATGTTTTATACTAAATAAATCGCACTTGTCAATGGTGGAGGGCATTGCATTTTATGCCCTGTATAAATCGAGAGTGCTGGTAATGCCCTGTAAAGCAGATGACTTTTGTTTATTTATAGAGCTGCCAGATGAAATTTAAAAAAAGCCGCATGGTATCTTTATCCAATTTTGAAGTTAATTTTTTCATTGTTTTGTGGAGTAACCTTAAGGAAACATTACATTATTAAAGATACATGGTCAGTAATTTAAAGAAATTGCATTCAGTGTAAGAACAGTGCTAAAATTTTTTTTTTGGTTATAAAAAACAGCGCTCAAAAAATGAAATCGAAAATTTAGCTATCTGGCAATACCTTTCTCATATTTACATATTTTATTGAAAACAAATCGAAAAATACAACATATTTTTAAATCTAAAACCTTAACGTTAATAAATATAAAACATTTAATACGTACAAAACACTTTTTTTTAAATTAATTTTAAATATTATTATTTACATTGAACGACTTTTGAACAAATTGCCATTTCCTCATTCATTTTCTTAATAAGTGGTAAACACAGGGCATACCCTTTTTTAATATTTGTGTTATGTTCTTCTCAAATAAAAAATTACATTACAACAGGGTTGGTCAGAAATTTTTTTAATGCACCTTGTAAGAGGGTGACATTTTCTTTGTAGAAAAGAAAACACCATAATATACAGTATCGGACAAAACCAGCGCATGAACTTTTTGTAAATAAAACATACAGTGTGTAGTGTGTATCACTAAAGTGAGAAGCATTATGAATCGAGCAAGCAGAATACGTGCTTTAGTTTTGTCCGATACTGTATATTTTTGAACCTTAGTTTGTTCATTGCTGGATTAAATTAGAATTAAACATTAAGATTTAGTAAAAATATTTTTGTTGGCTGGTGTACAGTGTATTGCACCAGTATTTAAAGAAGAAATATATTGTTTAGGTAAAAGAAAATAAAGCTTCGACAAATGTTTGTGCTATTTAGTTAGTTAGTTGTCAGTGCAAATTTTTTTTTAGCATGAAAAAAGATTCGAGACTTGTGACAATGTTCGAAAATTCTCAGTAAGGGAAGCGACTTGACCATGAGTCGACAAAAAAACGAAAAACTCTTAAACAACATATTGGAAATGTGTTTCTATCGTAAAGTTATCTTCAGTGTTGTTATTGATTTTTGGTTTAATAAGGACATCAACGAACTAAATTGTTGAATTTAACCCAGATATGCCCAATGACCTATATATAGTACACCAGTACATTCTAGTTTTTATGATACGTCACGTTTATCAAAGTTGACATATACAGTACTCAACAATACCTCGCGGGAGATTATGTGATCGCATTATTTATGTGATGTTTTTGTAACACAGGCTATTTCACTTGCCTGCCTGTTTGCATGGAAAACACAAACAAAAACACTCAATTTTGTTTGTGTTTTCCATATAAACAGGCAGGCAAGTAAAATAGCCTGTGTTACAAAAACATCACATTAGTTATTGAATATTATATAGAGTGATACAGTATTCCCTCGATTTACGTTTCGTGTTTCGATTAACGTCGTCAAAAATTTTGTTCCCTTCAACTTCGATTTGTGTCGTCATTCGATTTATGTCGCCTCTGTTGTTTATAAACAAAATCAGGGGAATTCCCTCTTTAAAAAAAATTCAATATTTGTATGTAACTATTGTACAATGGGTCAATTTCGACCTCCGGGTATTGTACTTGTCTTAACGGACAAGTACACGTCCTCTAACCTATGTAACTATTTGAATAAAATATAAATAGAGTTTTGAAAAAATAAATATGTAAGTGCTAATGGATAAGTTTTTGTTTTTTATTAAACTTTTTGTGAACAACATACCTATGAAATAAATTTTTATAACAAATCAAAAATCCATCTATATTTGAGACGTTCAGTGCACAAAGTGATTAACTCCACTTTTTGGAAAATCTTAAATTTAAGTGTCAAAGCACTTGGGATAGTCATAACTTTTTATATTTATAACTTTCTTGAATAGTAAAGATTAACACCATTAAACGACAACATTTTTGGGGCTATTGAATAATAACTAATTCAGAAGACATTTTTATTAACTCCATACTCTTACATATGTAAATCGTTTCAATAACGCAATTCAAATGCACCACTAGCAACCGTTGAATGATAACTATAATCAATTTGCAGCTATTATTATTATTTAATGCCACAGATATGTATTTATGTACTCTACAATATATATTTGTAAAGGGAATTTTAAAAAACAATTTCCATTATTTCATGGCATTTCTCTACTTTTTGTTTTATGGAGTTAATCGATTTGTGCACTGAGCGGCTCATTTATGTATGTACTTAGTTATACAGAATAAAAATTGTATTATTTTAGTTTTTTTTTTTTTTGGAAAATGTGCATAAATAAATACATCTGATAGTATGAGTTATTTGAAATTCGATTTACGTCGTTTCGATTTACGTCGCCTTTTTCCGGAACATTCTAGACGTAAATCGAGGCAATAAGGAGTCGCCGTGGTCTAGTAGGTAGTGTGCTGGCTTATTAGACGTAAAAGCCAGGGTTCGAGTCCCAGGCCAGACATCAAAAAATACAAAAAGTATTTTTTCGGCGATTTCTTCTCAGTTTCTCAAAAAATCTGTCGTTCGGAGTCGACTTTAAACTGTAGGTCCCGCCAATTATGTATAAAATTAACACACACAACATAAGTGGTGTGAGAAACTGCGGGCTTCTTGGGGACGATTGCCTGTAGACTGTCTAATGGTGAAGGTATAGCACTGGCCATTTTATAGTCACCTAGCAGCAACTCGTTTCCTTGCCGTTCGCATCTTCCCCCTTTCCACCTTTCCTAAAAAACCTGCACAATGCACTGCATGAGTAGGGGCCATCCCCTGAGTGCTGGTTTCATAAAAAAAAAAAAAAAAAAAAAAAAAAAAAATACTGTAGTGATAATGATATTTTCATAATGACTGAATATGGGGCCACGTTTGTACGGTAAGTAAAATTTTGTACATTTACAAGTAAGTAATTTCACAGGAAAAACAAAAACAAGATGTGGAGCCTGCCATCAAAAAACCTTAACTAGATGCCGAAAATGTGACATAGGATTACATGTAAAATGTTTTGTCCTTCAAAAACCACTTTTTTCAAAAAATCTTTAAAAACCTATAAATGTACTGTTTTTATTTCTCATTTGCTTCCAAAAATAATATAAAAATACTTTTAAAATGATCATGATCAAGCAATGGGCATATCTGGGTTAATATAAAGAGCACTCAGTTGCCGTTTAATAGAGGGCAATGCACCGTTAAAGCTGCACTTTTTACGCGGTTTGTATGCCATGTTTTTCAAGAAATATGGAAGACCAAAACGTACATTTGGAACAACAATTAATGTACAGTGTGATGTTTACTGAATTTCTTTTTGCCCAAGATGGAAGAATTGTCATGCGATACCGGGAACTTAATGAGAGACGACAATATTAGACAACATTGCAGCTGAAATATCATACTAAATTCTGGTAAAAGTATGATAAAATGGAATCTCACGAATGAAACACTTAACGGACAACATTTCCAATATATGTAGGTAATCTTTAACCCTTGGTTGGTTTCATATGCTTGTTCATCCCATGGACAGGGAAAGGGTTAAAAAGCAAAACACAGGCATGCATTTTCCGATTTTTTCAAATTTTAAATTCTGTTACGAATAAAAAATATTGTAACAGAATAAACAATAATAAAAAACAATAAAACAATTGTATCATGATCATATAAAAATATTAATTATCTCCGTATCATATTTACCTTTACATTTTAAAAATTATTAAATAAATTTAATATTTGCCAGATAAATACTACCATACATACATATGTACATGCTAAGTGTATGTATATTTAGAAGTTATCTTCTTATCCAACATTATTTTTATTGCATACGGAAATTGTCTCAAGCGTTTCTCGATATGTAAAATAGATTGGCCGAGTCTCTGACGACAATCGGTTCATTGAAAAGAAAAAAATCAAATCGAATCAAATCAATTGTAAATTCTTGATAAAACGGATTTGTGATAGACTCAAAAATTACTCAGTTTCATATAAATTTATGTGCATTAAAAATGTTTTTCTTGTTCCTTTCTTTTTTCTTCATCTTAATTTAAAAATAAAAAAATATAGCAGGTGCTGTTGCCATGTTAGAGCTCTGAACATACATATTTGTATCCCATGTTAGGCAGTTCTGTGAAAAATAAAAATATTATCTTTGCGGGAAGGTGTACTGTAGGTATTCTACGTTAGTAGATATTGACTTTCGTTTTCTTTATTAACCCAAAATGGAAAAAATAAAAAAAATATTACCGAATGTTATTGACCTTGATATTTCAATAAAGATAACCAATATTGGTATTGACATATGTGCAGTAAATTTAATCAGCTGATTTGTCGAAATTTTACCAAATGTTTAATAATTATGATATATTTTGGAAATATACTTAGTACGTGTACTTTTGTACACAGCTGGTTGTCCCAGCAATATTTGTGTCTTATAAGGCCAGTGATATTTCGTTTTATTAATCTATCTATATCTATCTATTATATAAATAAAAATCAATTGTCGTTCGTTGGTAATTGCATCAGTTGAGAACGGCTAGACCGATTTGGACAATTTTTTTACTGAAATGTTCGTCATAGTCCAACTTAGGTTTTTATGGAAAGAAAAATTTACCACGCCCACTTTTACGCCCACTTTTTTCGATTTATCTAAAATCGGAAAACGGCTGCACCGATTTGGCTAAATTTTTTAAAACATGTTCGTAGTAATCAAATTTAAAGTTTTACTGAAAGAATAATTGACCACGCCCACTTTACGCCCACTTTTTTTCGATTTATCTAAAATCTTGGAACGTTTGGACGGATTTGTCTTATTTTTTTTAAAATGTTCTCAATAGTTTACAAAAGTTACTTACAGAAAGAAAAATTGTCCACGCCCACTGATACTCCCACTTATTCGCCCACTTTTATTAAATCGTCGGGTAATTTTATGTACATATAGATAAAATCCGTTAAAATTGAATTTTAAGATTCAAAGTGAAATTGCTGTCGAATTGATGGCGTACAAATCGGTGGATTCCGTTACTTCCCAAAATGATGTTGTCAACTATCCAACCGAGTTTTTAAACTCGCTGGAATTACCCGGATTATCGCCTCACAATCTCCAACTGAAAGTCGGATCGGTAATCATAATGTTACGAAACATAAACCAACCACGTCTTTGTAATGGCACCCGACTTGCGGTAAAAACCTGATGAATAACGTCATCGAAGCAACAATACTTAAAGGAAAGTACAAAGGAGAAGACGTTTTGATACCACGGATCCCAATGGCTCTGACCGACATGCCATTCCATTTTAAACGATTGCAGTTTCCAGTACGGCTTGCATTCGCTATGACAATTAATAAATCTCAAGGGCAGTCATTGCGTGTTTGCGGCATTAACCTTGAAAATCCATGCTTCTCGCATGGTCAATTGTATGTCGCCTGTTCCCATGTCGGAACACCATCAGCATTATTTATTTACGCGCCAGGCAACAAAACTAAAAATGTCGTGTATCATAAAGCATTGCAATGAAGGAAACTACGATATCACTGCAAAGCAACAGAAAAAAGTATTTCTTTATTTTAATTGGTTCCTGAACATCGATCTTTCAATCAAAATGTAAATAGAACACCATATTGTACATATTTTCAAATCAAATGTAATTTAAACGCACCTCAAACCTACATAAATAAAAATTATCATTTAAAAGTACGTGGTTTTTCTCTTTTTCACTATTTTTACACAATTCAAACAGCTTCTCACAAATTCACAAATCGAACACAAACATTTTTTCTAATTTGGACAGGACAACGTCTGTCGGGTCAGCTAGTATTCAATAAAATTTATGTGGATTTTAAATACCTATTAAAAAAGTAAACGGTGATATATGTATGTATGTATATACAATAAGTTTCGTACAATTATACTGTTTATAATACGTAAATACATTTTGGAAAAAAAGACATTTACCGGCGATTTAGAAAGGAATCTAGGCTTGTACTTATAATTGCTATCGCAGATATCAACCAAGCTTGGAAACTCGAAAATATTATTCTTTTCACTTGCCACACCATAGGTATTCCGTGTTTTATAAGGTTGCCAAACTTATTTTATACTGTAATTTTTTAGAGAAAGTAATCTTACACCAGTCCGGCAAATTAAAAAAAATAAAGTCGTCCTTCGATATTTAATTCAACTTCAACTTATTGAAGCGTTGGTAGCGCTAAGGGACTATAAAACATGCAATTCTCTTTCCGTAACTCGAACGATATACATGAATTCTATATTTCAAGAATTTTTATTCCTTCGTTTAGGCTAGATAAGTGGGCATGAATTCTATATTTCGTAGAATTTTGTTCCTTCGTTTAGGCTAGATAAGTGAGCAGACCTTCTTTGTAGGAAGAGGTGCCACTTATGGTGTTTTCTTTTCTACCAAAAAATGTGCATTTTATTAACGCAAAATGCAATTTTGCGTTTGTTTCTTAAAAATGTTTCGCCCTCTAAAAGGGTGGTATGTTTTATTCTAAATAATTCGCACTTGCCAATGGTGGAGGGCATTGCATTTTATGCCCTGTATAAATCGAGAGTGCTGATAATGCCCTGTAAAGCAGATGACTTTTGTTTATTTATAGGGCTACCAGATGAAATTTTAAAAAAGTCGCCTGGTATTGTTATCCAATTTGAAGTTAATTTTTTCATTGTTTTGTGGAGTAATCTTAAGGAAATATTACATTATTAAAGCTACATGGTCAGCAATATAAAAAATTGCATTCAATGTTAGAACAGTGTTAAAATATTTTTTTTTGTTATAAAAAAAGCGTGCAAAAAGTCGAAAAATTAGCGATGTGCCAACACCTTTGAACAAATTGGCATTTCCTCATTCATTTTCTTAATAAGTGGTAAACACAGGGCGTACCCTTTTTTAATATTTGTGTTATGTTCTTCTCAAATAAAAAATTACATTACAACAGGGTTGGTCAAAAAATTTTTTAATGCACCTTGTAAGAGGGTGACATTTTCTTTGTAGAAAAGAAAACACCATTAGATTGGCTTTTAGGCCCAATAGTTAATATTCAACCCGGGAACCAAACTAACCGGAGTTCAAAATGAATCTTGCTATTGCATCAATCTGTATATTAGAGAGCTCGGTTAAGGACGTCAGAAAATGAAAATTCACATGAGGCGAAAGGCAGTGTCTTTCTACAGAAATCATTTGGTGTAATGGTGAGCCTTTCGAAATGTAGCCCATGGGGATCGCTATTGTGCGTCCATTCGATTTAAATACAAAAGGGAATCAGTCCCCTTTTTTTATCAATACGAGTCCAGCAGTGTGTAGAAATATTGCACGTAACTTTCTGTTGCCAACAAAATAGAGCTTCTCTGTAAAGATCGGATAACATCTAATTTAACTGAGGCAATCGTAATACCTGTGAATTATATCAAGGCGGAAATTGTGAGCTCTTTACCGGCTCTGTAAAGTTCGTTAGCAATACAATTTCTTGGATATCCCTATGTCCCGGAACCCACATAAGAATTACCTTTAAATGCTTCATTCAGCAATCCTGGGTATCCATAGACAAGGGTGGACGTTTAAAATTTGTTCGTTAGGGATTTTATCGCGGCCTGGTATGCTTAGGAAATTAAGACATTTTGACAAAAAATTCCGCCACTACGAGTACACAAGCATTGCGCCGTTTTCAAAATAATCATGGCCTCTACCTGCTCCTTCGGTTGGTTTGTTGTTTTATTTTAGTTTGTGGATTACGTGGAGTTAAAGAAAAAGTAACAGTTCATAAATATGGTATAAAGCTAGTACGCAAACAAAAAAATTTCAAAAATCAAGGATCAAATTTCAACGCCTTTGAATTTGGATTTCATCTCTGTAGTAACGCTGCAGGACATTCATTTTAATAAAACAAGTTTATAGTTTCCACAGATTGTTGAATGCTACATACGTCCGTGGTGATTTGGCAAAACAGACGAAATAGATGAAAACTATTTTGACAGACGTACTTTCAACAAGATAGCCGTTATTCTACTACCAACATTCGAAAGTTCCTATTTGAAGATCTGATATTGTTTTTAGATTGATTTCAATATTATTGGTGTTTTCGTTAGGTTAGGTTAGAAGACGTGTACTTGTCAACTGTGACAAGTACAGTACCCGGAGGTCGAATTGACCCATTGTACAACGTCCTAGCTTCTCACACCACTAGTGTTGTGTGAGTTAATTTTATAAATGAGAGGCGGGACCTACAGTTTAAAGTCGATTCCGAACGACAGATTTTTGAGAAGCTTTTCATGGCAATTTTTACTCTCAGAGTTTTTGCCAGAAATCTGCTGAGAGGAAGTCGACGAAGAAATATTTTCGTTTTGATGTCTGACCTGGGATTTGAACTCGGGCCTTTCGTCTAATAAGCCAACACACTACCTACTACTAGACTACGGCGACTTCTTGTTTTCGTTACTTCTAATTAATGTTCGGACAGTAAGACCCGTTAGATTTCTTTTCAATTTACAGAGTTTGATCAGAGAGTTCGAACTGAAAGCTGAATTTCGTTTCTATTTCCCGTTATATATTATACAGGCTATCAGAATTTTGCTCTTAAAAGATTGTAGTGTTTGTAAAAGTAATTGAGCGATGATGAAATTAACATTTTTAGCATTTTACACTGAAAAAAATTGTAAGTAAATTCTTATAAAAACGAAAAAACAGAAATTTTTCTCACGTGAACAGACTCATTTGCGTTAATTTACACAGCACAAGTGATACTTTTTGGGGAAAAGTGGGAGTTTGAGTTGCATTTATAAAGAAATTTAATTCAAAAAAACTTATATATGGAAATTTATTATATTGACGTCACATATCAACAACTGATAATATCAAGTTTAATTATATTTCTTGGAATAGTATACAGAAGATAAATTTCACAAATAAATATTCATAATCATATTGAAACTGAATACACAATCTATTGTTGTATGCAGAATTTGTGGATACAGTTTAATTGAAAAATACTTTTCTGTTCGTGTTTTTAAAGAACTATTCACGTACCATTTGAGAGTTAAATAATAATAAAGTGCTCATGCATCCAACGTTACATGGATGATGATTCATTATTCAACTGTATATGGTATTAACGGTAATAAAATTCTATGTACACAGGCCCACAAAAGTATACATACGATTAACAAATTTCACAAATTTCTGAACCAATGCAAAAGACCGTCTTAAAATCGAGGACAGTTGGCAGACAATTATAATGATTTTCAATGAAAACAGATTGGTTAAAATATTTCTGAAATTTGTTAATCGTATGTATACTTTTGTGGCCCTGTGTATGTAATGTATTAATATTAGACATGTTTTTACTGTTTGTGCTTTGTTTTTCAATATTTTTTTCACACTTACCTGTTCCAATAACGTTGAGTTCTTCATAATTAAAGGGATCACCATCGCCAAATGTGTATTGTGGGTGCTGATGTTGTTGTGCTGTATGCTGTTGCTGTTTTATATGATGTTTAGAAGCCATGGTGCGTTTAATTTTTTTTATTTTTTTTTTTATTAGAATCTGAGTACTCCCGTGTTTTGGTTTTTTTTTAATTTATATGCGATAATAAAATGTTTTTAAATTTTGTTTTTTTCTATTTTCACTTTAGGCAATAAACACGCTGATTTTTTCACAAGTAAAATAAACATTTAATTGTTGATGTTGTTGTTGTTGTTTTTTTTTTATCAGACGACAAATATACTTAAAAAAAAAAAAAACATTTAGAAAATTTATAAACTAAATATTAAACTCTCCACTATATAGAAATATTGTATTGTATTGTTTTTTAAAATAAAACACACAAAATATATATAAAAAAAAATTAAATTTTGTATGTTGTTTAATAATAAATATAATAATAAACTAATAACAAATTAAAAAAAAAAACTGCCGAATACAATATAGAGACGAAAATAAACACTTGATTTTTGAAGATCATTAACGAGAGATTAATAACAGAATTAAGCAACAAAAAAAAAAAAAAATAAAATATAATATTCTACACCATCACTTTTGCATGTATAAGAAGAGATGGTCTGCGTGTGTATGTGAGCTATAATAAAGAAGGCAAAGAAAACAATAATAAAATAACATCAAAGAAACAATAATAGAATATTTTAACAGGTGAAGAAGAAGAATTTAACAAATACCAAAAAAAAAAAAAAAAAAAACAAAAAAAAAAAAAAGAAAACCAATATCGAAAATACAGCAACAAACATACACTTTTATTCACAAGAATAAAAAACAAAACAAACAGACAAAACAGAGACACTTAGAACCCAGCTTAGAGGATAAATAATTTCCAAACTAGAGAGTGTGAGAGAGATAGAGGGTTAGAGAGAAGAGTATTTGTAATGAAATGTAAAAAAAAAAAAAAACTTTAATTTTTTTTTTTTTAAATTCAATTGACAATTGCACAATAAAATTGATGTGATTAGTTAACATTTTTTAATTTGGTCTTATTGTACTAAATGAAGTAAATAAAACTCTTACTTATTATTCGAGAAATTACTGTCTTTTTTTTTTTTAAATAATACTTAAACAAACGAATGCTCCAACTTAAGTAAGTAGAAGTAAGAAAATTGTTTGCATAAACGTTTCTTACTGAAGACCACAATAAAGGCTCAACGACTGTATACAACATACATACTTACACTATCGGACAAAATAAAGTGTAAAAGTACTAACGTTCTTTTAATTTTTATTTGTTGCCACTTTAGTGAAATGTAATGTTAATTTTTTTTTTAAATTAATGTTCTCCTTTAAAATGCTTTACAAAAATAACAAAATAAAAGTATTAAACTTCATGTTCTTAAAAATAACCTACAATATTAGACTAACCTAATATTTCTCCACGACAAAATAAAGTGTAAAATTTAAATTTTAAAGAAAATGAATATTTTGTTGCACCACCTTTATTTAAAATGACCTCCTTAAGACGATTGGGCATACTTTGAGCCAATTTTTTTAAAATATTTTGCGAAATCGCTCGCCACTTAACTTGCATTTTTTCCCAAAATACCTGAAGGTTTTTTCGCGATTCCATTGGAATTTTTTCATCGAAAATAGTCCAGAGATGCTCAATTGGATTCTAATCGGGGCTTTGAGGAGGCCAATCTAATTTCTCTATGTTATTTTCCTCAAAAAAATTTATTGCCACCCTGCTCGTATGCTTGGGGTCATTATCTTGTGGAAAGATAATTTCCCGCAAGCCCATTTCCTCTGCACTGCTATGAAGGTTTTCTCGCAAAATGTCAACGTAATGTTGTCCGGTCATTTTAGAATCAATTTTAACCAGATGGCCCGCTTCCGCTGCAGAGAAACAACCCCAGACCATCAGGCTTCCTCCACCATGTTTTACAGTGTGTATAACATTCTTAGATTTAAGCCTCTGTGATTGTTCGCACCAGAATCGTTTGCGGCGCTTCGCATTTTTTAACTCATATTTAGACTCGTCGGACCAAATAATACGATTCCAAAACGTTTCTGGCATGTTTACATTTTTTTTTTGTAAAGTCCAGTCGTTTTTTAATATTTGCTGCACGAAGCAAGGGTTTCTTCTTCGCAAAAGAGTTTTTTATGCCACTTTGATTTAATCTTCTTTGGATAATACGAGTTGAAATGTCTAATAGTTTAGTTCTTCTTTTATTTTTCTAGCTGAAGTAAATGGATCTTTTTTGGCTAGAATGGCGATATGACGATCATCTCTTGCTGAAGTCTTAGATTTTCTTCTACAAAGTCTTTTTAAACTTTCGTTTGAATTTCTCTTTTTAAAAAATTCAAATATTTTTCTGGCTCCATTTATCGAAATATTATATTTTGTCGCCAAATCTTTATATTTCATACCGTTTTCACGGTCTTTCACCAATAAATCCTTGACATCTTTTGACAATTTCTTCATTTTGGCTTTCCTTAGTTTAAGTGATAAGGAAGCAATTGTTTTTATGTTTTTTGGAATTTCAATGCATTTAAAATTAAATTTACGTTAAGTTTTTGTAAAAAAATTTAAATGCAAATTTGTTTAAAATTCTCACTACAAAAAGTACACTTTATTTTGACGCACTGAAAACTTGGTTCAAATAGATTCAATGTTGCTTGGGGCAGAAAGAGAGTGAATAATATGGAAATTTTTACTTCTAGATTAATAACCACATGTTTCTTTATAACGGGACATTAATTCTTTTTATTAATATTGCGATATGTGAAAATTTTGTACACATTTTTGAAGATTTTACTCTTTTACACTTTATTTTGTCCGATAGTGTACATACATTTATAGTATGTATGTATGTATGTATGTTTGCATAGGAATATTTATGCCTATCAACTGGGATTCGCATTAATGAAGAATTAAATTTATAAATTTATTAAATTCATTTTCTATTATCTCTAATTTTTCCAACCAACATTGATTAAATGCAACCGAAATGTAATAACTTCCTCTTAATGCAATTCCTTTTCTAAATGTCATCATTTATTTCCTCCCCTCAATGTAGATCAATTGGCACCAAAATGTAACATTTTATCTATTTTTTATAATGTTTTTTTTTCCTTTGTTCTATTAAATCTAATTTTTATGTCAAGAAGTGTTTCTGAAAAAATGTAGAAACAACATTAAAAAAATGCAAAATTAAAGGTATGTACTTATACGAGCAAGCCTAAAGCAAGCATAAAAAACAATGATGAGTCTCTTTTTGACCATCGGAAAACGGTAGTAGATGTCACTATTTAGGCAAACGACCAAAGTTTTGTGGAGCGAAGAATCAAAGTTTAACTTATTTGGCTCTGATGGGTTAAATTACATTCGTTGGCCCCTAAAACAAAGATATTCACAAAATTCTGTAAATAAACAACATTCTGTACCACCAGAGCCAAATAAGTTAAACTTTGATTCTTCGCTCCACAAAACTTTGGGCCACTGCTCTTTTGACCAATGCAGATACCGTCTAGCAAAGTCAAGCCGTTTTTTTTTTATTAACTTTACTTATAAGTGACTTCTTGGTTGGTCTTCTAGCTAATAAATTTTCCTCTCTTAATCGGTTTCTGGCTGTGTGGACGCCAATAGAAACCCTTAATTGGTCGTTTGCATAATTAGTGACATCTACTACCGTTTTCCGATGGTCAACTTTTACTATTTTTACCATTTGACGGTCTTGGCGGGCAGTAGATTTACGAAGTCGACTACTTCCTCTTTCTTTCCACGATATTTGTTTGTCGATATCGCGATGAAATCGGACAAACTATTGATTTGTTGATATTAAATTGATGAGCAACTTCATTCATTGATTTGCCGCTTTTTGCCAAAGACCTTACAATGGCAAATTTGCTATCTAATGACAGCTGTTTCTATTTTAAAATTCACAATTTGCAAAGTTTTCATTAAACTTTTATTTTAATTCCTCTAGTTGATCTCCTTTTACCTTTACCACATTGCGTTGGATTTTTTTTCTCGCTAAATTTGTTCACTTTTTTATAAATCTAAAAAAATTAAGTACAAAGAGAAGCTAACAACACTTAATGATGCGTTTTATTAAAGTTTAAAAGTCAACGAATAAAAAAAACAAAAGTGGAGTGGAATTGGATAACCTTATAAGTTTTGAGCCTCGATTGAATATCATACAACATAGCGTTGCATTTTTTTTTCTCGCTACTGTACATATGTATATAAATTTAGTTACGTTCAGATTACAAATTTTACATAAAAGTTTGACTCTGAAGACAAAGTCAAACAACCATTAACAGTTTTGAGAATGCAATAATTTCATAGATTAAGTAATATTCTATGATTCAGTTCTTGACAATTTTCTGTCCTAATTATTGATTATATTGAAGATATGTATGTGATAACAACAAGATGATTTGTGGACTTGCACAAAATCTCATAGTGATTGTCAATTAAAGCAATGTTACAAACCTCAATTTGTAAATTGAGAACCGTGTTACTAACGTATTTCAAATGTAGAATTTCAAATGTATAATTCAATAAAATTATTAAAAATCGCTTCATTTAAAATTTGTCTTTGTTGTAAAGGGCTAATAATTGTTAAGTCTGAATTTATATTGCAGTTACTCACATCCTTACATACATACATATCTACATATTTAATGACTTTTTACAAAGTGCCAGAAAAGTTTTGAACATTATTTTTATACATGTTTCAGAGATGTGGCATTACGCGAATTTCTAAAAAAAATTTAATCTTTGGTAGTCTTTGGTCACCTAGCAGCAACTCGTTCACTCTCTTCCACCTTCCTATAACCCATTTTCCTAAAACCTGCACAATGCACTGCATGAGTAGGGGCCATCCCCTGAGTGCTGGTTTCACAAAAAAAAAAAAAAAAAAAAAAAAAAAAAAAAAATGCTTTCAATTCAACTGTTTTAGAATCTGCATTACTATTCAGCCCATTAGGTTCATTTTCCTCACAAATCTATTTTATAATCCGTTCTTATTTGATTTTTGTTTTAACGAAAATTGTGTTGGAATCTTAGACTTCATGGTTATACAGCCCTGATTTCTTTTGAACTAGAACATTTAACATTATATGTGGATTATATCGGGTCCACCATCTAACGTTTTTTTTCAACTAGTGCTTATTTCGTGAATGGTAACACTTAGCTCATGTCTGATTTGACAGATAATTAGTTTTATCCTTCCGCTGAACGAATATGGTTGTGTATACGCTTGAACAACAACGCTAAGTGGGCCTGCGATCGACTTACAGAAGATGCCGATTTTGGCAAAAAAAATCCTCTTTTCAGACGAAGCTCATTTTGATCTTGGCGGGTATGTAAACAAGCAAAATTGTCGCATTTGGGGCACAGAAAACCCGCACGCATACATTGAAAAGCCGACACACCCAAAACGAGTCACTGTTTGGTGCGGATTTTGGTCCAGAGACATAATTGGGCCATTTTTCTTCGAAAATGAGCAAGGAGTGGCAGTTACAGTCAATGGCGATCGTTATCGGGCCATGTTGAACGAATTTTTGTTCACAAAAATTGAAGAGGAGGATATTGGCAACATTTGGTTTCAATAGAACGGCGCTACGTGCCACACAGCCGAAGCTACACTCGATGTTTAGCGCCCTGTTTTTGAAGATCGCATTATCAGCCGCAGAGCTAATGTCATTTGGCCACCTCGGAGCTGCGATTTGACACCGTTGGACTATTATTTGTGGAGTGCCGTCAAAGATAAGTGTTACGCCGACAAGCCAGAGACAATTGACGCTTTAAAGGACAATATTCGTGAAGCGATTAGTGAAATACAGCTGCACACAATCGATAATGTGCTTAAAAATTGGACCGATCGTGTAGGCTACTACATGGCCAGCCGAGGCAGCCATTTGAATGAAATTATTTTCCATTATTAACCGGAAGGATTGTACTTTCAAATAAAAAAAGAAATTTGAGAAAACATTCAGAAGTTTTTTTTAAAGCATTTTCAAAAAAAAAAAAGTTATTTGGCGGACCCTTTACTTATCATAATTGTATGTATGTATGTATCTCCAGAACACACACATATTATATGTATATGTATATTCACCAATGCAAGGTTACTTAAAAGTTTACATCTTAATTGCATAGAGACATCACAGGAGCATTTGAAATAGTGTAGACGAAAATCATTGATACTTAAGGCCCCTTCACACGATCACACAAGTAATACGTAAAGTCTGATGAAAAAGTAAAATGAAATTCCATCCGTATTTCAAAAAAGAGAATAATAGTCGTATGATTATTTTTTCTGTGTTTACATGATTGATATAAGACAATAACAAAGTAAAATGAAAACAGCTGTTACACTTTTTTTCTATGTGTTTACATAAAAATACATCCCTGATCTAATGCGCCTTGCTTGTTTTTTAAATCATTTCAAAAAATGAAGAGAGCCATACGACTGTCAAAATTTTCATCCGTATTTTATCTCAATGTGTGATGGTTTCATTACATAGTACGTTTAGACGATCACATCCGTACTCTTCTACACAAAATTTTGACAGATCATATTACTTGTGTGATCGTGTGAAGGGGCCTTTAAAAACATTGACAAAATACTTAAGGCATAAATTAAATAAATCTTTAGATACGAAAAAAAAAGAAAATTATTTTTAGCCTCCAGAGATGTTGAAATATATCAAAGTTTGTTTATAATAATAAATAAAAAAAGAGATAATTTACATTTCAGGAGAGACCTTCTGAGCCTGCAAGTATTCCGTGCTGACTTTACCAACATGTTTCAACATTACAATCTGGCATCACTTATTTCTATTGGAAAAGCAAACTAATGCGGAAATAGATGAGTAGTAATAAGAAATATGAAAAAAAAATGAAAAAAGTTAAACGAATATATAGAATCAAAGTAATAATCTATTATATGAAAATACAACAAAAACAATTTATTATTCTCTTTTGTATATGAGGAGTTAAATAGTGCAAAACGAAAATAAATAAATAAAAAAAAAAAAAATGATTTTAAAAGAACAACAAATTAAATGCGAAACACAAAATACGAATAGTATTGTATTAACAACGTCGTAAGAAAAAGCAAAAAAAAAAAAAAAAAATGTAAGTATAGACAGAATAATAAAAGCTGGTTGTATTATTACTATTTATTGTAGTTGTTGCTCAGTTGATTGGATGGATAGTGTGCTAGCTAGCTGTGGGACTGTGGTGACATGACGAGAACAAAAGGTTAATGATCTGCTAATGACGCTGATATTAGATTTGTTTTGTTGTTTTCATAACGTAACTGAGGAAAAAACAAATTATGAGAAAATCGAAAATTTCTAAAATATAGTCCAAGTTTGCAAAATTATTTACTTGTTTTTGTTATTGTACAAACTAACAAACTAACAAAAAAGAGAATTAAATTTTTAATAATAAATAATAAAAAAAAAAAGAAATAAACAAAATAGACATAAAGAGTAATTGTTGTTGTATGCAGCATTAATTTTTGAAGCAATTGTAAAAGCCGAACTGGAATCGGCAACAGCAGCAGCAACAAGAGGAACCATTTTTTTTTGTCTCTAAAGTATTCGTCTCTTTTTCTGGTTTCGTTCACCAGAAACTTTCAAATAATAGACACTGCCAGACAGATATACAGCCAGAAAGTGAGACGAACAGACGTAAAGCACGACATGTATGAATGAAACACGTTTTACCGTTTTTTTTTTATTATTTCTTCTTTCCCATTGTTCATTTTTTTCTTCTGTTAAATTGTTGTATACATTTTTTGTTTGCTTTTTTAAGTTTATTTTTTTTTTTTTTTTTTGTTAATGATCCGCTTTTGTCTGGGAGGGACAATTAGTAACACATAATTTAGTACTTTTTGACCTGCTTTAGAAAGTATGCCTTTTTTTTTTTTTTTTGCAACAATTCGCATTATTCACTTGTTTTTGTGAATAATTCTGTATGAATTATTGACATTCTAAATGATTTCTTCAGAAATTTATATTGTAGCATACACATACTCTTAGGGCCATTATTACAACTTGCCGTTAACTAAAGGGAGGATTTTAACGGGCAGATAAATTGTTTTTCATTATTATGAGTACCCAATAAGATAGAAGTGATCGTTAAGCTAAAGGGAAGATCATCCTACCTTTAACATTTAAAGGTCACTTTATGTTTGAACTTGCCATATCATATACTATTTTCGATATGGCAGCTTCAAATTTAAACAAAATGAGCATATACAACAAAAAAACGAAGTCCGCTGTTGCCACTGCGTTAAAAAAAAAACTTGTTTAATTAAGCAGTTTTATCGACTTTGCTCCAGCACTGCCATATTTTAATTTTATTTTATCTGTAAGTTGTAATAACGAAAATCAGTTAAAGGTAACTTTGCCGTTCACTTTAGCTAAAGGTACCTTTAACTAACCCCAACTTTAACGGGAAGTTGTAATAATGGCCCTTAATTGGTTTATTTAATTTTTACATACATACATATGTATGTAATATTTTTATATTAAAAAATATTTAATTAGCTGGTACGTTACATTATGAAAATATACACAGGCCCACAAAAGTACGATTAACAAATTTCAAAAATTTCTGAACCAATGCAAAAGACCGTCTTAAAATCGAGGAAAGTTGTCAGACAATTATAAAGATTTTCAATGAAAACGGATTGGTTAAAAAATTTCCGAAATTTGTTAACCGTATGTACATATACTTTTGTGGCTGAGTGTACATTAATAATCCATCAAAATTAAAGATGGATCTTATTTGAAAGTAAGGAATTATTTAAAAGGACAGGCAAATAAATATTAGATCGTCATCCATCTATTGACCTCCTAATTTCAGAAGTGTTGCTAGCAAGGTATTTAGAATGGAGGACAGTTGCCAGTTAGGTATTAGTATTTTTAGATTTACTCTTTTTTAGTTGAAGACGTTTTTCAAGATACTCTGTTTCAAAAAAATATTCCCTTTAATTTTGTTTGACTTTGCCTTTTCATGTGTAATATGTATAGTAGAGATGAGCGATATTTTCAAAACTGTGATTTAATCACGGTGATTGATAATTCACTGGTAACTACAGTGATTGAAATTGCCAAATAACAGTTACTAATAATGTCGTCCTTTTAAAATTGTTACAAAGCGTGGCAGAATTACTATTAGATGTGCTGATTATTTACTTTTGTCTTTTATACATGAACTTTCTGTGATACTTAATTGTCAAACTTCATAAAAAAAAAATTACATAAAAATAATAACATTGATGACACCACTTTGATTTTGTTTAGTAGCCTTTTCGTAGTATGTATCTAGTTGTCTCTTTCTTACGACTTAATAAAATACGTTATTGTCATTATTGTATTATTGGAATACTGTGATCACAATCACTGTTTTAAAGAACAGTGATTAACAAATCACGTGCACTGAGAACAACGTTCTCGCTCATCTCTAATGTATAGGCATTTTACCAAATCCATTCTCATTATGAAATGATGTGAAAAGGGGTATTTTAATCGATTAATAAATCGAATCTCATCCGGTACCTCAAAAGGCAAATTTTTTTTTAGAAAACAAAATAAAAAAAACTTCATGTTCGTTTTAATTTAACTATTTTTCTTTGAAAACTATAAATGCAAACTTCCAATGTAGTGAAGTGTTTTCAATAGTTCGCATTATCGCGAGTTTACTGTATATATGTATAGATTCTTATTTCATTAAATGAATGAGCTGAATGCAATATTTTTCAAGAAATTATTTGTTGTAAAAAAAAAAAAAAAAAAAAAAAAAAAAAAAAAACAGTTTTTATACAAAATTCTCAAAATATGCAATAAATTTAAAATTATTTAAAAACATTTTCACAACAGTTCACATTATCGTCTCCTTACTGACTGCACTGATTGTGTGCGTGAATACAGGGAAAACCCATCCACAATTGTGGTAAAGAAAAGGAAATGAATCTTTAGTTTAAATAATTGATCGCTGCACACTCTATACGTTCTAAAAGAACTTTTAAACTTTCCTTATTTCTACAAATCGTAGTAAGTTCTGAAAAGTTCAGCCGATAATACCCTATATGTAGATCGAATGGGAATTCAACTAATTTGCATTGTCAGCTTGAAAGCTAGACTATTCGCTAAAACTGGATAATTATTTTATGAAAAAATTTGAATTAATAATTATTTTTTGGATTATCTATCTATCTATATATATATATTATATATATATATATAAAAATGAATGTGTGTTTGTATGTACCTTATAGAATCGTAAACTATGCATTTGATCACGTTATGATCTTTAGCAAAATTGTTGCGCATGAGCCGAAGAAGGTTTCTAAGTTGGTATGACCAATATCCGATAGGTGGCGCCACTGAAAATTACTTAAAATGAATTAAATCGTAAACTGTGCATTTGATCATGATATGATCTTTAGCAAAGTTGTTGCGCATAAGCCGACGAAGGTTTCTAAGTTAGCATGACCAATATCCGATAGGTGGCGTCACTGAAAATTTCTTAAAATGAATTAAATCGTAAACTGTGCATTCTTTAAAAAAGTTGTTGCGTATGAGTCGACGGAGGTTGGTGCGATTAATTTCCGATAGATGGCGTCACTGAAAATTATTCAAAATTAATGACAAGCAATTGGTCGCTCTACACCTCAAGCACGGAAGAAAACAGCATTACGAGCCTCAGAATCAGACGAGCATTGAGACTGGAAAATCTTCGAGTATATGCCGCTGAGACCCGTTCGCTTGAACCACTTCAACAACGAGAAGTGAGATTAGAAACTGATCGAATGCGTACTACTCAGGCCCGTTCATCTGAATCATCAGGACAACGGGAAATAAAATCAATAAAATGATTCAAAATTAATTGGACATTTGTGTAATGTCTTTAATTCAAATTTATTCTAATTTAATTAATAAAACTATGTTTCAGTCTTAAAAAGGCATAAATATTGATAAAGTTATAACTATTACAGTTATATGTAACTCCAATCCTTATAGATTTTGTGCTAAACAAAGTTTAATGACAACTTAATATTAAAATAACATGTATTCAACTGACAACAATACAACATTAATTAAACACTTTTGAGTAAATTAAAACTATCGTTTGATTTATTTTATAGAGAGAAAGAAACTATGCAAAAAGAGCACATGCGCACAAGGTTTTTCTTAAGAAACCTAAACACATTTACACTGTTTGAGAGGTCAATGATTTCAAACATAAGGTACTATTTAATGTACTAACTTACAGACGAAGAGAGAAATGTACCATTGAAAATTGTTTAAAGAGAGCATCTCCAGTGGTGATATTTTTAATATTTTGAGACATTTTTTTTCGAATTGTTGTTATTGTTACTTAAACAACCTTGTATATGTTGTTGCTGTTTTCGTTATTATAATAAAAAAATAGTATATATTTTATTTAAAATAAAAAAATAAAAACAAAATGATCTTTAGCATTTCTAATAATTTTAATGGAACACAAATAAAAAGCAAAAAAAAATTAAATAAAATATTTTTAATACTAGGTATAAATAATTTAATGATTTTAGGGAATTTATTAAGAAAGTGTGTTTTTTTCGATTGTTTTTGTTTTCGTCTGCTATATTTAAGAGAATGTGTCACAAATATTTAATAATTTTTTTTTTGTACACTTTATTTCGTAAATTTTGTTTAAAAATATGTACATACATATGTATGTATGTATGTATATAATATAAACGAAATAGTAACAAAATCAACAATCAGCATTAAAAATAATATCAAATCAAACCACCAACACTAACACACATACGCTACTCTTTTGCTCACTATCGAACAAGTACATCAACAGTAATAACAGCAAAACACAATTCTATAAAAAAACAACGAAAAACAACTACAACGAAGACGACGTTTGCGGCGACGAAGCTCAATACATATTTATTTATACACTGATACACAACTGTGAATATACACATGCGATACACACACACACACACACACACGAGCGGTTTTATTGGTGATCAAGCAACCTTCCAACATTTGTACGTCATGTTTCTCTCTCTAAAGCACCAAAAGAACCATCACCACCAATATTAGTCGTCCAACAATCTTTAAGCAGCCAGCCAGCCATTCATCCATCTCTAACCAGCTTGCTCGATGGCTCACTGGCTAGGTGGATGTTTGACTAGACGGGTCGTAAGCCGTAAGGTTTTTTTTTTTTTTTTGTTTTCTGATTATTTGGGGTTTATATGACAACTAAAAAAAAAAACAAAAAAACAGCGACAACAAGAAGTAAAAATAATAATCGACCACATTTGCTGTTTGTTGTTGCTGCTGCTGCTTTTGCTTATTATATACTACATACATACATATATATTATTTACCTATTGCTGTTGCTTTTTATTTATTATAAAAATATTATTATGTTTTAAATAATAATATTTAACTTAGTTGAATTGTTTGTAGTTGTTGTTATAGCTGTGTTATAATTGTAATGATAATACATTAGGGGCTTTGAATAATTGTTAAACAATATTGTTGCCCGTAATGCTTAATATTTGAAGGAAAAAATTATACTCAAAGAAAAAAAAACAAAAACATTAACAAACAAAACGCCGAAAATAAAACACACACACTCACACACACACAGGAACAACAAAAATAAAATATAATGTGATCAGCGTCGTTTGACTTTTTTTTACATTCGTTTCGTTATTTTATTTTTTTTTTTTCAATAATTTCCACACATTCAGTTCGTTTTTAAGTGTCTTTCATTCATTTATTGTATGAAAAAATGAGTATTTTTTCATTTGCATAATTTCGTTTGTAATTTTCTAAATTTCATTATGATTTTTATCTCTATGTATTCTACTTTGGCCGTATTAAGGTTATTAGCACTTTTTATTTAATTTATTTCAACCTTAACATGGTTTTAACTTCATTTAAAATCAACTTTTTAGCAAGAATTTCTTTTAAAAGACGTTGAAATTTTATCGCGTCGGCACTACAGTACACTGAAAGGAAATGCCAGAAATAACTCAACTGTCACAAAGCCTCGATACAGTAAAGAAAACACAAACACACACATGAAATTACTCTCAAAACAAAACAAAAACACTAAACCACTCGTACTCAAAAGAAAAAACAAAATATAAAAACAACGTAAGGCAAACAAAAGCAAATACAAAAATCATCATACAAAATATTAAGAGAAAGCAACACAAACGCACACCACATATGCCGATTGATGAAACAAATTCCAAAGGGGAATCCGTATTATGTTAAGTTTGTACACAAACACACACACACACACACAGCCATGCTTTATTTATTATTTTATCAAGTAGCTCTGTTGTCTGTTGAAAACAACAAACAAGTACCTCTGTTGAAAACAACAAACAAAAAGCACAACTACAAAATCAATCAAATCAAAAGAGTCTAAAAAGCTAAAGAGCTGGAAAAAATTTCTCCTTCTTTAACTACTTCATTCAGTTAGTAATAGAGGTGTAGTCATGTTACTTGACTTATTTTGCATTTATTTGCTTAGGTTTTGGTTTATTTAGTTGGTTGGTTGATTTTGCTTTGTTTTGCTTTTGCCACATTGATTTTATTTCATTTTTAAGGAGAACATAACATAACATAACATAACGTACAGATTCCCCTATTTATTTCCCCTGCTAATTTTAATGTTAAAATCAACATTCAACAGTATACACGATATTTTCATTATTTTATCTAAAGGTTCAAGTCACAGCTTAATAAATGTCGCCTTGTCTACAATAATATAAATAAGGGGTTCAGTTTTAATTGGTTAGAGTCCAAGATTGGTGTAAATATTTAGTTGAGATTGGGGGCTATATTAATTCTGGTTGCAGACAATTTCCATTTTGCTAACTTACCCAAAGTATTCAATGTTTATAGTGTTAATTATTTGTGGCAACATTTTAACAAAGTTTGAAACCATTATTGGCTGTATAACTATACACAAACCTACGCATTTAATGGGTTAATAACTTGGATCACCACCTTTAGTGAGAGAAATATTTGAAACGGTTTAAAGAATTTCATTTTCTGTGTTTTCTAACCACAGTCCAATGAATGTGGCCTGGTGTATTTTAAATCACAGAGGAGAGTTTTTTTTCGTCATATTTCAGGGTATAAGATCGAAAATCTGGTTAAAGTCTTGGATATATTTTCACAGCACAGGTTGTTTACATACGTATATTTCTCTTCAAACACGGCAAAAGACAAAAACTGTGCAATAGGTCGCATACAACACGCAGAGTACTTTTATTTGTTTAAAATTTTGCAAAAAATTTTCTGTTGAATTGGCTTCAAAGTGGAGACACACGAATTTTTTTGTTTATCGAATTTCCTATTTGCTTTTAAGGAAACAGATTCTAATTTATAAACCAATATGATGAAAATGAAACCAAATATAAATGAAATTAAATAATTTATAATTTCCATTTCCTTTGTCTTTCTTTATTTAAAGTAACAATGGATCTTAATTAAAATTATATGAATCCAGTTAACAACACAATCAATTAGAAACAACTTTTAAGATGTGTTTTAAAAAAAATTGCTTCCAATTATAGTTTCGCTAGAAGAAGTTTAATTCGAAAATTGATTTTAAAATCACTTTTAAATTAAATGCGATATTTAGACAAAGTATGCTTTCTTTGACAAATTCTGTATTCTTTTGTTTAAATATTCTTATTTGTGGACATTTAGCCGAAAAATCTATTTTAATATGTATGTATACGATTAGCGAATTCAAGACCTTTCAAGTGAATTCATTTTTATAACATTTTGAGATTACTTGTAAACAAGTTGGAAAATCACGGTTAATGTCTACAATAGTTGCTAAACATTATCGTGAATGATTCTTCATTTCAATATTTGCCTCTTTTTTTTTAGGAATTAGGAAATGGAATATTCCGTATGAATAATGTTTAGTTTTAATTGTTATTAAGGGGAACTAATAAGGAAATTTAAACATTTTTGTGCGAAAAAGAGATGGACGTTTGGTAATATTAAATAGGTTCAGGGCTGTGCTATACTAGATATAAAGTATACCCATCATACTACAGATGGCACTATAATTTAACAATTTCAGGGGAATTCAATACATTACAATTTTTCTAACAGATCGTACTAAATTTCTCCTCTGGAATATTTTTCAGGAGGAATTTCCTTGAAAAATTCCCTTTGATTAGGTTGTTGTCTGTACTAACTATTTTCATTCAATCAAAAGATGGCGCAAATTATTACAATTCTGTTTTTAAATAATTTTTATTGCAATTCAACACCTTATGTGTGGGTTTGTTTTTCAGTGTTGTCAGATTGTTTTCTAGTTTTACTCCTATTTTGTAATTCTCAACTCCAATATCAGTGTTGCAAAATTGAAATTTTGAAATAGTACTACTGATTAAGAGATTAGCCAGCAATGAGTATTCAAAACGATGGATGAGTAGATTCTAGTCTTGAAAGTTTGAAGTACTCATTGTGCTCATACTTAACAATACGCATAATGTTGTTGATTTCGATTCTCCTTTACTCAAAATTTACAAAGAATCACAAAATAAGTACGATTCGCGTACGAACACTACAATAATACTCACAAGAAGATTGTGTGTTTGCTTTGCTTGCTGTCTCTTCTTGTCTCTCCTTTCTTCTCCTTTTTTAAATGCAACAACAACTAAGACTGTAAATTTTGATGAATGATTCGAATCACTCAAATCATTTATGAGTAATTATAAGAATTTTTCTAAAGTTATAAATCTGAATCCGAGTAGGCGTATGAATCAAACATATTTCGAATGTTTTGAGTTTGATGTCAACGTTGTACTCATACTCATTGCAACCTGTATTTATAAATCAATGTTGTAGTGAGTACGAATGAATCAGAGTAGTTGAATTTCAATACTATTGACGCACTTATCATACTCAAAATGTCATGAGTACTTATGAGTAGCGAAAAAACGATTCATTGCTGAACTCTCTGGTACTGACCTAGAACTGAAAGAGTACCTTTTTGCATCAAATGGTACTTTTATAAAAAATATTTATTTATACGTAGAATGGAATAGAAAAACTAACGACTTATACAATGTTTTTCATATACAAAACAAAAACAGTTGATTCGAAACGTAAAAGTCACTCCCGTTTAGTTATAGATATCGACGGAACGTAACGTACGTTCATTTTGGCAACCGTTCTCATAATAAAAACGTACTAAAAATTTAGTTTTGAAATGGAATTACTACTTTTTTTTATGAAACCAGCACTCAGGGGATGGCCCCGACTCATGCAGTGCATTGTGCAGGTTCTTTAGGAAAGGTGAAAAGGGGGAAGATGCGAACGGCAAGGAAACGAGTTGCTGCTAGGTGACTATAAAATGGCCAGTGCTATACCTTCACCATTAGACAGTCTACAGGCAATCGTCCCCAAGAAGCCCGCAGTTTCTCACACCACTTATGTTGTGTGTGTTAATTTTATACATAATTGGCGGGACCTACAGTTTAAAGTCGACTCCGACTCCGACAGTAAAAGTCGACTCTGAACATTTTTCAACACTGAAAAAGAAATCAGCAAAGAGGAAAGAAACCATGAATTCATAGTTTTCTTTAATAATATTTGCTAATGTTAAATTAAGATTCCGATATACATATATGCCTTTCGGAAAAGCAAAAAAATATTATAAATATTTCGACAAAGAATTTCCAATTTGTAGCTTTTTTTGCAAGCATTTTGGATAAAATATAAAAGAAAGAAATTATTCAAAAATTCATTTACAAAATAATTTAAATTTAATTATTTCGTTATTTGTATGCAGTTTTCAAAATTTATTTTTTTTTTAGAATTTTAAATAGAATGATACAATGGCAACACTACTTTTACTGGTTCGTTGTGTGTACTTCCTTCCATCCCTTTTATTCAGTGTTTCCACTACTCGTCATAATCACATTAATTTTATTCTTAATCCAAACACAAATCCACCATACTGGAAGCTCACCACAACAACAAAATTCAATTCAAAATTCCGCGTCCGTCGTATCCATTCCTAAACTCCAGCAACAACGAAAGCGGTACGACGAAGAGGTGGTACAGCGGCAACACAACCACAACAACAATTACCTACCTACCACCTACCTTATCTACACCACAACAATTCTTTTACCACCTACCTACACACCACCTACCACCTTACCTTTTATTTTAGCTCGTGTTCATTTCTTCTTACACAGCAGAGAAACCAACCAACCAACCCAACAACCAACAATAACCTACAACACAAACAAACACACACACACACAACAAACAAACAGCGGCAACACAACCACAACAACAATTACTTACCTACCTATCTTATCTACACCACCCCCTACCACCTACCTACACTCCACCAACCTACCAACCTACCAACCTTACCTTTTTGCTTGTGTTCATTTCTTCTTACACAGCAGAGAAACCAACCAACCAACCCAACCAACCAACAAACAACCTACAACACAAACAAACACACACACACACAACAAACAAACAACACACAACACGCCATAAAAACAAACGGGGTTTAATTTTTACTTATATAAACCGGAAACGGAAAAAGAATGTGCGAATTATGAAGTTAAAGAAGTTTTATTTTTTTAATGAACAAAACGAATTTTTCACCAATGTTGCCAGGAAGAAAGAAACTTTAGCATTGCGTTGAACGTTGAAAAGCGCAAAGACATAGACATATGTAATAATAAAAAAGCATAGCGTGTGATCGGCACAAAGAGAACATGATAAAAATGTAATGGTGTTTTCTTTTCTACCAAAAAATGTGCATTCTGCATGTGCAAAATGCAATTTTGTGTTTGTTTCTTAAAAATGTTTCGCCCTCAAAAAGGGTGGTATGTTTTATTCTAAATAAATCGCACTTGTCAATGGTGGAGGGCATTGCATTTTATGCCCTGTATAAATCGAGAGTGCTGGTAATGCCCTGTAAAGCAGATGACTTTTGTTTATTTATAGAGCTGCCAGATGAAATTTAAAAAAAGCCGCATGGTATCTTTATCCATTTTTGAAGTTAATTTTTTCATTGTTTTGTGGAGTAACCTTAAGGAAACATTACAATATTAAAGATACATGGTCAGTAATTTAAAGAAATTGCATTCAGTGTTAGAACAGTGCTAAAAAAATTTATTTTGGTTATAAAAAACAGCGCTCAAAAAATGAAATCGAAAATTTAGCTATCTGGCAATACCTTTCTCATATTTACATATTTTATTGAAAACAAATCGAAAAATACAACATATTTTTAAATCTAAAACCTTAACGTTAATAAATATAAAACATTTAATACGTACAAAACACTTATTTTTAAATTAATTTTAAATATTATTATTTACATTGAACGACTTTTGAACAAATTGCCATTTCCTCATTCATTTTCTTAATAAGTGGTAAACACAGGGCATACCCTTTTTTAATATTTGTGTTATGTTCTTCTCAAATAAAAAATTACATTACAACAGGGTTGGTCAGAAATTTTTTTAATGCACCTTGTAAGAGGGTGACATTTTCTTTGTAGAAAAGAAAACACCATAAGTGTATTTGTGAGAAGCATGTGTATAACCCAGAAGAAAATTGTTAGTAATATTTTCAAGTGTAACCTAATAATTGTTTATGTAGTAGAAAATGGAAAATATACAGCGCCAAATCCCTGAAGACTGCGTATATTTAACTTGACAAATAATTTTCCAAAAATGGAGATCATTTCTCATTTGTTATTAGTGAATCTTATTATTTGTACAGCCCTTGCGCTGACCAACCAACTTCTTCCTTTTCCCTGATTGTGGTGGAGCTTGGTCAGTACAGGGACTGCGTTCACACGTGGCATCACAACGGGCCGCTATGCGTGCTCAAGTGAGCTTTGTTACATCAGAGCTACCACTGCGACCTAACCTAAACCTAACCTAGTGAATCTTATTAGAAAATAGTGAATCCTACTGTAATTTTTCTTTGGGTGTGTATAATTGATATACAAAAAATTTCAAAAAGAAGCTATGAGAACCTACTTCATTGAAATCTGACAAGCAACTGAATGTATTTTTACCAGTGTTGCCACCTTGTGTGTAATTACACATATTGTGTGTAACTTTTGATTGTGTGTGTAGCATGTGTGTAATTAGTAGTTTCGTGTGTAATTTGTGTGTAATTTTACTTTTTGTTCTACCTTTTTCTTTAATCGCTAATTTTTAACAGTCAATTTGTTAACACTGATTTGTTTTATAAATTTATTGCAATTTCCAACACTAGTTTGAAAAATTAAACACCTACATCATTCTCTTTCTACATGTAAAGGCGCCAAGAGACGATCAAATAAATTCATCAAATAATACATCAATCAGTGTGCGTGTGGTGTGCTTGACGTTTAAATGGAGACGTTTAAATAAATACGTCAATCATTATTTTAATTTCGTAGTGTTAGGTTAGAGAACGTGTACTTGTCAACTGTGACAAGTACAGTACTCGGAGGTCGAACTGACCCATTGTACAAAAGTGTTTGGGATGCCAAAATATTTTCTTCGCATGACGATTTATTGCTATTAACATCGTGAAATATTGTAATAAGCTTCCAGTTTTACCTTCCATAAAACTGGTAAACACTGGTATTTCTCAATAAATTGCAAAATATTATTTTTTTCATCTGCAAATTCCTACATGACGGCAATAAAATTATTAGTTATTATCCGCGTATGTCTTCATTACTACAATGTCAGAACAAATGAGAAATGCTTGTCAATCAGAAATTTAGGCAATCAAATAAAAAGTCATCAAATGAAAAAATTAAAATTTTTTGATTTTCATCAATCAAAGCCGACAACGTGTACGTGTAGAACGGCAACACGCGTCCATATGTATAAGGCGTTGATGATTTCATTTGATCGTCTCCAGGTGCCTTAAGGCTAATGTTTGCAATTACAAGACTTTTGTTTTATGTATATTATTTTAAGTATGTATATGAGAGTATATAATTTTAATGATTACATAATATATGTACGCAATATTTGTAAAAATAGAATTTTGTGTGTAATTTTTTTTTCATATGTGTAATTTCGATGCCAGTTGTGTGTAAGTCATAAAGCTGTTGGTGGCAACACTGATTTTTACGCTCTTTTTAACGAACATTGTTGATGTTCGTGTCCTATGTGTGTAAAAAGCCGAAGAAGTTCTTCTCCTGTGGGACATTTGTGCCGACTTATTTAGAAAATTTTATTCGTTCGTGTATGTTTGAAGCTGATTTTGTAATTAAGAAAATAAAAATATTTCAAAAAAAATTGTTGCTGTTCATTTTTCGATTAACTTCCTTGATTAACGTACATTTTTGCCGTAAGGTTTCTTTGGTTGTTGTTGTAAAACACATCCAGTATTTAAATACATTCTATCATATTCCTGCTTTTCTTTTACTTTTTCCTCCTTATCCTTGAGGCAGTTCTCTAAATAAAGTTTATGCCACACTCTATTGTGTACCTGTTAAGTTGATTAGAAGAGATTTGAAATTAAAAAATTAAAAATTAAAAAAATATTTTTAAATGAAATCGGTATACATTTTGTCTCTTAGCCTCAGCCAATTCCAATAGAATATGTTCGTCTTCTAGATTTTTGCGTAAGACACCATCGACTAGGGATTCTTTTATTTCCATACATCTTTGTAAATTGTTTGCATCAATTTGACACTATGAAATGGAATTAAGAAATGTTTAAGCAGTGAAATAAGGTACAGACAGCCTTAAATAGCGCATACCTTTAGCAATTCGTCTTGTCGGGTTCTGTTTAAATTTTTTACCAGTTTTGCCTCTTGGCGATATTTTTCATCCATAAATAACAGTCTTTGATTACTATGGAGGGAGAGAGAGTGATTAGACAATATATGACAGTAAGTAATAGATTTAAAACGTAATTATTACTCCTCGTGTTCCTCCTTCCTACACTGCTCCATTTCTAAATGTTGTCGCATTTTATTGCTGTGATCAATTTCTTGATTTTTACTTTGAGTCATCCCTTCTATAACTTTTCTCAATTTCTGTTCGTAAATATCTTGATATTCTCGCTCTTTATTAAGTCTCTCCATGACTTCCAACCATTGTTTTTCAATTTGTTTTTCTTTTTGGCGAATCATTTTCTTCTCTTCAATTTGGTGGAGCTGAGCCTTTTTAGTTTCCAAAAGCAATTGTCTGCTCTGCATGTGCCGCCATTGTTCACAATTTTCTCTTGAAGAATATAAATTTCATGGTTATTTTTAAATCCTGTTGTCTTTGATACTTACAATTCTCTCTGTTGATTTTTCAATTTCAATAGTTCTTCTTCAGCTTTAGCTCGTTCCAAGCTGCAAGCATTCATCCAATCTAATCGTTTTTGAAATTGTTCCTTTAGTCTCTCGTTAAGCAGAAGTATAATTTCTTCCTTCAACTGCATGCCTTCGAATTCAAGAATGTCTCTCAACCTAAATTCGTAAAAGTTTAAAGAAATATGCGATTTGTGTTATTTGTGTCATTGTATCTAAAACACAACCGTAAGGTTTAAATCTAAAAAAAACGTATCTTTTTCAGTCATTTGTGGACTTACAAATAACTTTATTTGATTGTGTTTAATTTGGACCATTAGACGGCGTCTAAAAATCTTTACCAACACATGCTTGCGTAATATTTAAAGAATATGTTGGCCTCGAACCACCACAACCGATAAATTGTTTCAACCTTTTTACATCAGAGCCACATTAATTCTCAAATTCGACGCCGAAAGGTGACATATTGATTGTCATTTTGAGAAAACTTTATGACGAGACTTGCCATGACACAAGGCAGGCACTCGGCGACGCGGTAGACATAAAACTATATTGAGAGTGAAACGGACAAATCTGTCAATGACTTAAGGTCAACGGGGATTTTATGTAAATAGCCTATGTTCCTGACGGAATAAGATCCAATGTATTGTTACGAAAATGGAAATGGTGTTATTAAAATGATAAACAAAAGCTTCAAAAAAACAAAATAATGGACTTGTTTACGTGATCAACGAGTAAGTAAAAATATAGCAACAAAAACAATGGACTTGTTTACAAGATCGATGAATAAACAAAAATATAGCAACAACGTCAGTATACAAAAAAAAAAAAAAAAAAATAGCGGATAGACAAATAAATAAGCAACAACAACTCCGCCTGGACGAACGTAAACAAGATACACAAACAACAATGATGGGAACAGCTTGTTTACACTTTTGGATATTTCTCGAAGACATTCTCCTTCAAGTGCATTCATCAGACTGCTGACCCTTGTGATATAAGAGGCAAGACAGAGCAAGCAACGAGGATTCAGTTCGAATTCAGTGAGTCGTGTGTGAAGACGACACGTGAGATTCAGTTGGAATTCAGTCAGTCGTGTGCGAAGACGACACGTTGCGTTGCGAAGAACAATTGTGGTTTGAAGATCTCCATATAGTGCTTATAAAAAGGTTGTAAGCAGAGAGAGAATAACGAACAATTGTTATTGCGTACGCGGAAGAGAATCGTGATTTGAAGTTCTAACGAACGAGTGTGTAAAGAATAATAACAATTAAAGTATTACATAAATTGTTATTGTGTAAATCAATTTCTAAAGGTGGCACACGGAATTGTGCGCATAATAAAGAATTGATTTAAAATTAAACACATATTCAGTTTTATTTTATTTGCAATCTACGAACTCATATTTTCAACGTTTTTAAAAAGGTAAAAACGTAACAGTATTATAGTTTGGGATAAATATCAGGTGTAGTATCTTGCGTTTAATCGCATAACAATATGTGAATGCAAAAAACCAAGACATTGTTTGCATAACAACCAAATACTTGTATACAAAGGCAAGCTAGTCACGATTTCAGTCATTGCAGATAATATTTCAGTTGACAATATACTGGTCGTCATCCTGGAAATGGTATGCAAAAATTGAAGCTTATGTAATTGCAGACACTCTTTTATGGCCCTTAATTAATATTTAAAATTTTCTGTGTTTTCTCTCAAGAAGTAAAGAAACAATGGCAAAGTACTGGCAAAAGCTTTTTCGTTTCACGAGAGCGAAGCCTCATGGAAAATATTCCCCATTAAGCGTATGAAAATATGAAATCGGAATTTCAACAACTGATCTGGTGAATGAATTAAATTCTTATGTCTCTTGGGATGGTCGCACATAAGGCTTTTGATTCCACAGTTTATATTGTTACTGATATAGCGATTTAGACTCCTAATGTCCATTGCTGACAGATCGTTTAAGTCTTCTATATAGCGATACCAAGTTGCCTTTTTCTCCTACGACATAGTAGGAGTAGTATATACCCAATGGGTTAAGAAAACTTTACTCCTCTTCCTCATCATCAAGTCATTTGTTATGCCTCTACGACTAATGTGCCTCGCATGAGTTCCCACAATTCAATATTCAGCCATGTCAACAACAAATGTATGGAACAGACTTTCTTTGGAGTGTGAAGAGACTTTTTGTGGATTGAAAAAGGATGATTTTTATTTTGAACTGAAGGATAATTACAGAGACCATAAAGATGAAATATCTGCGGCACCAAAGGTTTTACAACCATCCTGAACGACAGACTTGCGAATTCCTTCATGACAATTCGATTTACTCTCTGAGTTTTTGCCAGAAGACTGCTCATAAGAAGACGACGGAAAAAATATTTTTTTTGTATTTCATTTTGTTGGAGATGTCAGCGCTGAGTTTTAAACTCACAACCACTTTTCAAGTAAGCAACACACTATTTACTAGACTACACACATACTAGACATACTTTGGAAAATGATTTATCAGAAGAAATGTTTTCAAAACGTCATCATTGAAATTGATCGCAGGCTGTATTACATTTCCTGAGAGTTTTTTAAATTTACGAAATCAAAAACCCCACTTTACTTTTGGTTGAGTGAGTTCGTTCGAATAACAACTAACTGCTAACAACACGAATGTAAATGAAATCATTTCCAAAATTTCAAATAAAATTGCTAGTGAATTACATACATGCATACCTACATACATAATTGATCATTACAACTCTTCAGCCAGGATTACGACCTAGCTCCCTCACATCACCTATGTTGTGTGTGTTCATTTAATACATGAGTGGCGGAGGACCTACAGTTTAAAGTCGACTCCAAACGACAGATTTTTGAGAAGCTTTTTCATGTCAATTGTTTTTACTCTCAGAGTTTTTGCAAAAATCTGCTGAGAGGAAGTCGCCGAAGAAATATTTTTCATATTTTGTTTTGTTGTAGATGTCTGACCTGGGATTTGAACCGTGGCTTCACGTCTAATAAGCCAACACATACTTACATACATAATTGGTCATTACAACCCTTCAGTCAGGATTTCTACCTAGCTTCTCACACCACTTATGTTCTGTGCGTTAATTTTATACATGAGTGGCGGGACCTACAGTTTAATTAAAGTCCACTCCGAACGACAGATTTTTTTTTTTTTGAGAAGCTCTTCATGGCAATTTTATTTACTCTCAGAGTTTTTGCCAGAAATCTGCTGAGAGGCAGTCGCCGAAGAAATATTTTTTTTTCATATTTCGTTTTGATGCCTGACCTGGGATACGAACCCGTTCTTTACGTCTAATCAGCCTACTAGACTACGACGACTAAGCCAACGCTCTACTTTAAAATATACGAATCAGTTGAAAGCACACTTGACGACGATGTTGTCGTTCACTATCTGTTCGATCTGAGTGAATTTGAAATGATTGCCGCATTCAAATCGTAAATGAAAAGAATTGTCAATCAAATCATCGTTCGTAAGGCTGCAGGGTTACAAGTGAAAAAATTGCTGAACGATATAATCGAAGGAATTATTCTAAAAGGAAAATTTAAAAGAGAAGATGTATTGATTATTCGCATTCTAATGGTATTTGTATTTAAACAACTGCAATTTCCAGGGCAACTTGGTTTCGCTATGACAATGATTAAATCAAAGGGTCCAGTATGTTGCTGCACCCACAGTAGAAAACCGTCAGTCAGTCAACCCTTTTTGTTTACACGCCAAATAAAATTTTACAATTTAAAAAAAAAACAGAAATTTTGGATGGAATTTTATAATAAAAAAAAAACGTCCGTTGGTTGTGCTAATTTTTGTTTCACTTACATTTGGCGCCGTTCATTCAAAATCACATCATACTCCTTGAGTTTTTCCTTAACCTTTAAAAGAAAAACATAAAAAAAAATTATTTTATTAAATAAAAAACAAACAAAAAAAAAGAAAAAAAAGAAATCAAAGAAATGTTTAATAAAGTTTCGCTTTTGCTCACCTTAACGTTAATATAACTTTTAATATTTTTTTGTTCAGTCGTCTGCAAGAACTCGATGATTTCCATTTTAATTTGTTTAAAAGATTAGACTTGTCGTAAAGAGAATTTGCACTTGTTTTGAAAAACTTTAACAATTTCAAATTTACTTTGAATTTTTTTCCCTAAACAAGTTGTTATGGTAACACTGTTTCTATGACGTTTTTTTATAGCGTGTAAGTAACTAAAGTACGGTGTTTTTTTTTTGGAAAGTTCTCTATTTTTGTCAGACGTCAGAAAGAAAATCATAAAAATTTCACTTAAGAAATCTATAAAAATGATTAAAGTTTCCCAGTTAGGTTAGGTTAGGTTAGAGGACCTATAGTACCGGGAGGTCGAATTGACCCATTGTACAACGTCCTAGCTTCTCACACCACTCGTGTTGTGTGTGTTAATTTATACATGAGTGGCGGGACCTACAGTTTAAAGTCGACTCCGAACGACAGATTTTTGAGGAGCTTTTCATGGCAATTTTTACTCTCAGAGTTTTTGCCAGAAATCTGCTGAGAGGAAGTCGCCGAAGAACTATTTTCATATTTTCGTTTTGATGTCTGACCTGTGATTTGAACTCGGGCCTTTCGTCTACCTACTAGACTACGGCGACTTCTAAATTTCCCAGTTATTCTTTATTATTATTATGAATTATTATGAATTAATTAATTAATTAATAAATTAATTAATAATTAATTATTATTATGAATTAAGCACACTTAAAATACCACAGACTGACTATTCGATCGGAATGTTCAATTTGAAATAACCCGATGCTTTAGTAGAAATCCATGGAAGTGTCATCTACAGCCTAGAATCATTATATGGTGAGTAGGATATATGTATGTAGGTGTAAGAATCTGGTCCTTAAGCGTTGCCAGATTCAGTTGATGTAAAAATGTAAATCAAACGTAGATCGGTTAAATTGAAAATCCAATAGTTTTCAAGAAAAAATTTTATTACTGTTGGAATTCGATTGTAATTTACACACAGTAATATGTAGAGAAACATTTACATTCCACTAATAATAGTATTGACAGTTTTTTCAACGTTGACATTGTAGTCGCCCCATGTAGGGTTGCCAGCCTGGCTGGACTTGGCTGGATTGTCCAGCTTTTTTGATACTTGTCCAGTTTCAAGCTAAAATTTAATTTGTCCAGCTAAATAGAAACTTTTTAGTACACTGCAATAACTTGGGCAATAATTTTCATGTTATCTTTGTCAAATCATGTTAGCCAACATTGATTGTCCATTTGTTATGATTTTCCTCTTCTGTCATCACTGACAACATGTCTCAACACTTGAACAGCTGATGTCATAATAAATATTATTGCGAGCGATAGTCAATTTCTTTACGTACAGCTTTTATTTTTTTGTACATGAAAATAATAAAAATTATTTGCAGAAAATCTTGAAATGGATATTGATGAAGAAGCTGGTCCATCAAAAAGACGACTCACAACTTTCTGCGATAGATGGAAAATATGCTAATTGGATAAGAAAAAAAGATAATTACTCGGCAGAGTGTAAATTGTGCCAAACAGACATTATAATCAAATATGAAGGCAGTATTTCTCAGTATTTATTATGTCCAGCTTTTTTTTGTTTTGTCCAGCTTTTTAAAACCCAATGTCCAGCTTTTTGCGAATCGGAATCTGGCAACCCTAGCCCCATGCCATAAAACGTAATCCTTGAGATATACATATAAATAATTCTATATTCATCCTCTGTAATACATACATACATCATTACAACCCTTCAGTCAGGATAATTGACCTAGTTTCTCACACCACTTATGTTGTGTGTGTTAATTTTATACATAAGTGGCGGGACCTACAGTTTAAAGTCGACTCCAAACGACAGATTTTTTGAGAAACTTTTCATGGCAATTCTATTTACTCTCAGAGTTTTTGCCAGAAATCTGCTGAGAGGAAATCGCCGAAGAAATACTTTTTGTATATTGTTTTGATGTCTGGCGTGGGGCATGAACCCTGGCTTTACGTCTAATAAGCCAACACACTACCCACTAGACTACGGCGACTTCAACATCCTCTGTAATAAAAAATTAAAAAAATAGAATAAACGGAGTATATTTCTTAATACAGGCGTCAGGGTTCAATTCTAGTGACTTGTAAGTAATCTGACGTTTAAATCTTCATTTTATTACTACATCTTAACGATATTTACTTGGAAACAGTGTTGTCTAATAGGTAGTGTGCTACATAGTTGATTAAATACGATCCCAAGGTTCAAACCACATCTCAGACATCTTGAACAAAACAAAATATTATGAAAAAATACCTTTTCATACTTTCAGCGTTTATTAAATACAGACTCATGTCTTATGACTCCATGACTCCACCACCATTCTTCATTTTATTTATACTCCTTTATTTTTATGCCCCTTAATTGCGCGATATTTTGTTGTTTGTTTTTGATCTTTGTTTTGTTTTCTTCTCTTAACTTTCTAAATATTTGTTTATTTAATGCAGTGTACCGTATGATGTGTGCATTTTGTTGTTGTCTGTTTGTCTTGTTTACTTATATTCGTTCAGCAGGCTCAAGCTCCAATTTAAACAGATGTTATGGAATCTCTCTAGGTTCATAAAAAAAACTTTTTACTTTCTGATTGATACACGTTAACTATTGTGTAGTATTTGTTTTTACTGTTGAGTTATATTTTTTGTTTCGTCTGTGTATTCACATATGATTGAAGCGACTTAAAACAAGTCTTACTCGATGGTTGGAATTAATTTGTCTTTATCCAGGTATTGAGTTTTTTTTTTCTCAAAGATCAATAGGCTGTGGTTTAAGCGATTTGATCATGGAGGAATGGGAATCATTTATAATGATTTTACAGATCGAAAAATTTCGAGTTTCCGATCACTGTCATCGTTTTGTTAAAACCGTAAATGTTTTTATTATTTATTATTTTTATAATTTCTGTGTTGTTTTTATTGTATTCCTTTCTTACTCTTTATCTACATATATCTTATTATCCTTTATAATATACGCTGTAAACATAACAAAGAATAAAACATTTTTTACATTATTTCACTATTAATTTGTCTTTTTCAATTACAATTTGTTATTGTAGGTGTTATAAGTATCGTGAATAATAAAGAATTAAATATCCATAAATTATCATCGAAAATAATGTTTATACCCTGCGCCACTTGCTATGTTTTATGGTATTTTTAATGCCATGTGAGACACGAATAAAATAAAGAACTTGAACAGAGACAACTTCATAAGGTAACTTCATAATATTAGATGAAAAACAATGATCATTACAGGAAGAACAGGCTAAGTCTTCGCAGTCAGTGCAAATCAGCGAGGCAACGATAGACGGATGCGAATCCTATATTCCTAAGATATGCTATAGAGGTCTGTTAAATATCTTGGGATTAGACTAGACTCGAAACTGACCTACACAGAGCAGATAGAGTATGCAACAGCGAAGGCAGCTAGAATTACAACACAGCTGAGTAGACTGATGGCAAATATTGGAGGACCACTCCCAAGTAGGAGGAAGTTACTCATGGAGGCTGTAAATAGCATACTCCTTTATGGCTCTGAAATCTGGGCTTCTACTCTGAATACTCAAACCAGAGCTAAAAAACTGCTATCTGCGCAGAGAACAGCAGCTTTACGGGTTACATCCTCGTATCGCACGGTATCAACACAAGCCGCCTTAATAATAGCTGGAATGGTTCCCATAGACCTTCAATCAATTGAGCGCCAGATGATTTTCAACGCTAGACAGAGCACGACTCAGTCGCAGAGCCTAGAAACGATACAGCACGAAGTCGTCTTAAAATGGCAACATCGCTGGGAAAATGAACGGTATGGTAGGTGGACACACAAACTGATTCCAGAATTGCAAGTGTGGAAAAACAGGAAAAACGGCGAAGTAGACTACTACATAACCCAGATGCTAACCGGTCATGGATACTTCAGAGAATACCTACATCGCATGGGGAAATGTCGCTCGCCATTCTGCATCTACGAGGAAGAGGAAATCTTAGACGATGCCGAACACACTTTCTTCGGCTGCAGACGCTGGGCCGAAAGACGTCAGGTTCTCGAGGCTGAAATCGGCATTATTAATGCCACAAACGTCGTGCTGAAAATGATAAACAGCAGAGAAAACTGGAACGCAGTTAAACAATTTGTGCACTATGTCCTGCGAAAGAAAAAACATGATCTAGACGCAGTAGAATAACAGAAGAGCGGAGCCTGGACGCAGGCTGACAATGATGGAACTGGCACAGGTGCCAAAAGGGGTCCACCTCGAAGTAATGCAACCGTGGTTCCGAGGTGGAATGATACCCCGGTGAGGAGACAAGGCGGGTTTTTAGTCGGTATACCCAGTGGGAGAGTCCGACATACCATGTATGGTGACGACCTTCATGAATGCATAAAGCATTTTCCCTCCTTCCCGCAAAAAAAAAAAAAAAAAAAAAAAGATATGCTATAGAAGATCATTTATCAGCCTAATTGGATATCATATGTTAAAAATGAGAATGAAACAAGTCTATAAGAGTGCAGAGCAGAAGAGCTAAAGGAATACATCTGATAGGAGCAAAGAAATCTTTACCCCATTATTTTGAAAGTCACAATAATAATAGCTTTTAAAACAAAAGATAAAAATATAATAATAGTTAATAGCTGCCCTATTGTCTAGTGGGTAGCGTCCGAAAGTATTACCGTGAGGTTCATAGGTTCGATTCCCAGCAGCAGAGACTCTGGTCTGTTATACCACACCGAGCATATATTCGAAGTTAAGCAGATACGAGCTGCTAATTAAATATAATTTGTAATTGTATTGTAATTAGTGTTGGGGATCCCGGGATTTCGGGACCCCGGGATCTCGCAGTTTTTAACAATTCCGAAATCCCGGGATTGAGCACTTAATCCCGGGATTTGACTTTTTAAGCCGCAATGAAAAAAATTGTATATTAGAACTCTTTCTAATTCGAATTTCCAGACATTTTAATCTGTTGTTTCAATGTATTAACCGCTCTGAAATTAGAAACAAAACTTCGCCAACAAAAAACGATGTCTTGCAAAACTATGTTACGGCTGAATTTGGAAAGCAACTAACTCTAATAAAAGACTGTAAAACTAGGTGGAGCAGCCTTTTGTTAATGCTGGAACGTCTTTATTTATTAAGAAATTGTGTACCACAGGCATTAATAGACATAGGTCCACCTGAAGGTGAATATTTTGCTTTATCCAAAGACGAGATTAATATGGTATCCGCAATCATTAGTGCTCTTGTCCCAGTTAAAGCAACAGTTGACGCCCTTTGCCGTCGGCATGCTAATCTGTTCACAGCCGATGTTGCCATAACTTTTATGTTAAAAAAACTTAAAGATGCTAACAACGTTATAAGTCAAAAACTACATTCAGCCCTCATCCTTCGCATGCAACAAAGGAGAACAGATATCAGTGGGGTACTTTAGTATCTGCACAATAGTAGAACAAATGTTCAGTCCGTATCCGAAACAGAGTTCGTAACGCTTCCTTCTTCCATAAAATGTCGCAAATAAATAGTTGAGTTACTCGAAAGACTAAATGCTTCAAGTCCAACTACATACATCACTTCTAATAGCTTCTGAGTCAGAAATTACACCTTCTGATTCAGATAAAGCACCTTTCGAAATTGTGTCAGATTCTTCTGAGCTTCCATCTGAATCTCTTTCTTGTTCTCTTGAAGAACCTTTAAATATTTCAGACTAGCTCAATGAAGCTATAAAAAAAGCACATTTACCGAGGGTAGCAGTTCGATGTGAGACGTTGTCTGTAAAAATTCAGAGAGAAATGCTCTTGTTTGAAAATGGAGGAACACGTGGTGACTTTTTGCAAAGAGAATACGATTTTTTAATGACTATTAAGCCAGCCAGTGTAGAGTCTGAACGTGCTTTTTCTGCAGCTGAATTTTTCGCAACTAAAATAAAACGTCGTTTGAGCGATGAAACTTTGGATGCTCTGTGCTTCCTCAAAACGTATTTTAAAAATAATAAAAAATAATAACATATCGCATTTGAACAAGAAAAGAGTATACATATATCTATAAAAACAATTAACTCTTTATAATTAATTTAAAAATGTGTAAAATTAAAAATAAAATTAATTTTCTTATAATTTAAAAAATTCTTTCTTACAAACCTATTTTTGGATGTGTCATGTTATTAATTTTATTGAATTAATATGTTAATATCTTTCAAGAACAAATTTTTTAAAATCCCGGGATAAATCTCGGGATCCCGGGACTAGGTAAATGAAATCCTGAAATCCCGGAATTGAAAATATAGAGCGGGATTGCCAACCCTAATTGTAATTAATAAATAAATAATTATAGTTAATTGGTCTTAACTTCCAATAGCTCATTTATTTGCCAATATGGTACATAGAATTGCAATTTTCCTTAGATTTTAATAAAATTTTCCATGATATAATAAAATGCGAAATAATTGAAACCACTTTTAAGGTGACAAAACATATGCTAGCAATTTTATATTGAATAAGCCGCAGGCCAATAGCAATTTGTTCTCCTGCTTTAACATTTACCACTTGATGCCAGCATATGAACTGTGGCGCAAAGATTTTCTTTCATACATTCAGTTATTTTATGCAAATTTAATGCAGTTTAACTGTGCTCTGAAGAAGTTTAAATTGAAACCATTTATTTTAATTATTATTACGGGGGAAGGTGTGTATAGGCTTGCGCACTGCATGTAAGAATATGGACTATATTACTCATTAAACAAAAAAATAAACCCAAGCAACAAGAAAAATAATAATTCATGAGAAATTCTAAGGAATTTTCTTGTGGGTACGGCTACCACAGTCTTATGTATAAAAAATATGTTTCTGGGTATTAAAAGAAAATATTTTTTATTTAAAGTGGCCAGGATAGCAACAGCAAGTTGTTGTTTTTCATTTTTTTCTTTGCACTGTGAATATTCCGACCGATAAATAATTGTAATGGTCATGTAAAACTGGACACAAATCTTGTTAATCAACAGGTTTGTGTCTTAAGTCTTTTGTTTTGTATCTTCATTATGCGACTGCCATACAGCCAGGCAGCCAGCCACTGCATGCAGATTTTCACTTTTATTCGATGACACTTTTATTTATCAGAAAATGTTTAATGGAATACATTTTTTGTTGCCTTTTTTTCATTTTGTTTTTCTCTTGTTTTTTGTCAAATATTTTCTATTTTTAATTGCGTTTGTGTGAAAAAAAAACAAGAAACACGATGAAATTTATTATTTAAGCACACAATTTGTTCGTTGTTGTTTGCTTGTTTGTTTGTTTGTTTGTTTGTATATAGCATATGTATGTTTATCCAATATATTTATCCACTTTATGGTTATGATTATAGAAAAAAAAAGGCGTACGCTTATATTGTATGTCAAATTAATTTAACTTTAAATGCTTTTCTGTCAAATTTACATTAATTTTTCAACATTTGCTTGCAAGTAGCGAATTACTTTTTAAACATATTCAACATAAATTATTAAATATTATGATATTTCTTTACAATTCATATCATAAAACTAAATACTTTATTATGGGATTTCATCAGATGCAATAAATTTACGGCTTTTGATTCGTTGACTTTTTGATATAAAAAAATGCAAAAAATTTTTATTTTATTTTATAATATGTGAATATGTAATCAGAATTTAACGTTTCCAGACACGTGTTCGTTCGCTTTATAAGCGGTTTTCAAAAGAACACAATTACAAGTGTCTGTTATACGGTGAATGACAGGCGATTAATTTATTGGGTTCATCATTTTTTAAATTTTTAAATATTTTTTTTTCTTAATAATTTCTTATCGCTGTGGAATGATTAATAAAAGACACGAACAATTAAGATAAAAAAAAATAAATGATTGGATTCCGGCAAAATAATTCCCAATTAATAATTCATATTACATGCCTGCTGAGACAATGCAAATGTTTCGGAATTTTTTAACGTTTTTGAAATACTGACAACGTTTTTTGTTAGGGGCATTTTATACCAGCATATACAGCTCTCAGAGTTGATGTATGGATATGATATGCACTGGATATGTGGGACATTTCATTAAGTGTAAGTACACAGAGGGAAAAAACCGGTAGAAAAGTACCGAAATTGATACAATCCGTTGTCAAAAGTGAGCTTACCACGTTTGTTAAGATTTCGACAACGGATGTGTATAAAATTTTAATAACACCCTGCTATCATTTTGACAACCACCGTGGTAATTTTGACAACGCATCGTTGTCATTTCGACAACGCATCGTGTTCATTTCGACAACGCATATATTCACTCCATAAAGATACCCCATTCTGAACCCGACGAGTATAAAAACAATTGCGATATATATTTTATGATTTTCTTTATTATAACATTAATAATTTTATACATATTTTAATCTTATTTAATTTAAATGAAATGGTAGACTTATAAAGTCTGTAAGTGGTTTAATATAAATGTTTTTATTTAATGATCCAGTTTCAAATGATTGAAAATGGTAATTAAAGTTTCTTATATTTATGGAATAACATAAAACATAAACTAAAGAATTTGAAATTAAAAAGCTTTTAATCTTGTACAATTCAATACATTTTAAATTGGCAGCTAAATAATATTTTTCTTTTATTTTACCTTTTTATCGCTGATGAAGGAACTGCTTGGGGACATGGCATCATTTTGGTTAAACCATAACTGAACTTCTGATGGCTCGGAAAGGGTATCATCGTTAACTCCTAGCTGATTGAAATACATATATTTGAAATTATGTGTATTTGTATAAGTAAACACTTTTACTCACCTCAGTCTTTGTCTTTGTCCACTTTAGTAGTTTACTTCGGAATTCTGCACGTAGCCCCAAATGTGCAATAGCTTCTGCAAGGTCGCCATTTGTAATGTCTGGCAAGCTTCTGTATGTGACATTTGCTGCTTAAATTGAATAAAAGTTAACTATTTTTATATTATTTAAGTTTTTAACAACTTACCTTTTAATGTGTCGAATGGAGACTCCATACCTACGCTTTCTAAGAATATTTGTAATTCAATATCATCGCAAATAGTTTCTTCATTTTCCATTATAATTTCACAAAATTATTATATTTTTTTATAATTTATAAAATGATTTGATTGATGATTTGAACGTCGACAAACAGCCAACGCCGTCACAAATTAGCTTCATAAAAATTTAAATTTATTATTGAATTTTTTTTTTTGTTGATTTGACAACGTCGTGTATCAAATCAACAACAGATGTTGTTGAAATATTATAAACACTTTTGTGTCAATTTGATACCAAACGTGTATAATTTTAAAACGTCTTTTTTCCCTCTGTGTATACGTTATTATAGAACTTTTTGTATTCGTTTGAATATCTTTTTGATGCTATTATGTGTGGTATATACACATCATACATACATAATTGCTCTTTACAATCATTCAGTCAGGATTACGACCTAGCTACTCACTTCGCTTATGTTTCGTTTTATACATGAGTGGCGGGACCTAAAATTTAAAGTCGAACGTCCGAACGACATTTTTTTTGACAAACTTTTCATGGCAATTTTATTTACTCTCAGAGTTTCATCCAGAAATATGCTGATATGAAGTTGCCAAAGAAATCGACCCCTTTGCGCGAAATTATCGTATGTTACAAAAATATCAAATTTTACAGGACAGCCATTTTTCTACTTTTCTCTGATTTCGCTTGCAATATAAAAATGAAAATATACATGTGCTTAGATAATTAACTAATATAACTACACCTAAAAGTATTCCGGTGGAAAAGTTCAAGTTTTCCGACAAAAACGTATTTTTGGCACATACGATAATTTCATTCACAACGTTTCGTAGATTGTTGTGTAGAAAATGGCACTTACGATATCATTTGTCAGTGTTAGAAATAAACTGAAACAAAGATTTATTAGTGGTTTTATGTATTTGTTCATTATTTTTTAACTTAGAATGGTACAAAGTAATAAAAAATGTAATCAATATTTAACAGAAGCATGAATTCATTAAAAAAAAACTAAAAAAAAAAACAATAATAATAATGAGTTAATCTTCTTCGTCGCTTTCATTTAACATGTCTTTTTCGCGTACAGAATATTTTAAATTTAAATATTCATTGTGGTATTTCGGAGGTATGCTATTTTTTAAACCTAGATTTTTCAAATCATTGAATTTTTGCAAAGAGATACACAAAGGTGAATTGTACAACTTTTGTAACTTAAAGGTAAAATTAAAGTTATTTATAGTTCTTTTTAGTGGAATTGTCGGAATATCCGTAAATGAGTTCAATTGATTTTGATTTTTTGTCTAATAAAGCTATGCGAACTTTATTTACGTTTAGTTTAACTTTGTTTGGTAGTAACAGATTTGCAAAGGACTTTCAGTTTTCAAACTCTGAGTGGCCTATTTCAATACAGTTGTACCCCGATGGATTAGTTCGTGCATTGCGAATAGTTGTGGGCCATTCACTTGTCGCCCAAATGGTACGTCTGCGTACAAATGATTCAATTGTGCAATGCACAGAATCAACTGGCCTCATTGTATGACCGGGAAGTAAATATGTTATTTTAATTTTTTCAACGAAGTTTGACAAATTTAAAAAATGTATCAACATAGCTAATACAGTCTTGTTGCGGTTTTGACCAGTGCAACTGTCGCAATATAGGGCTATGTCTTTAACTGCCTTTCTTTGGTCTACGATTATTAAATACTTATACAGGGCTGTGGAAATTTCATTGCAGCCTCGCTTACCATCACACTCGCCCCACAAATAACAACAGCCACTTCTAGTGCCGTTTTCATAAACGCTGAAATTGTAGTAGGCATACTTGCGTGAGTAAAAAAGGGTTATATTATTTCCGAACGGAGTATTCAAAACTTTTTGCAAATCGAAGCTGGCGCAAACAAAACAAGAAACATTTTTGCTTTTATTTTGATCTCTAAAAAAATTAGCCTTGGCCTCATCTTTGTCTCTTATATGCATCCTATACTCATTGGAATTCTGCAAACGATTTTTTTCCTCTTCATTAAGATGTTTCATATTTTCGCAATTAGTGCACTTATCTTTTTTTGGCAAATGAACGCCTATATTAAAATCTTTTTGGAAAACCTGTCTGAAAACCCAATTTGACACAATGCAGTTGCTGAGGTTCTTATCGTTACTATAAAGGGTTTGCTTGTTCTGAAATTCTTGTGGCAAATAAAGCGAGCAATTCCCTTTACCTTCAAATTCTAACTTAGAAAGAAATATGTAGTAAATATTGTAACACCTACAATATGCAAAATATTCTTCATTGGTAGATACGATAAAATCGCTCACAAGAAAAAATGGAGTGTAACATACGATAAAGTATTCAATCAATTTTTGGAGCAACGAAGTGGAATCCGCCTACAATATTTTGTCAGGTGGCGTCTCTTTGAATGTAGAACAAGATTGCATCAAAAACTCAATTTCAAAAAAATTGGCATATACGATAATTTCGCGCAAAGGGGTCGAAATATTAAAAATTTCATTTTGTTGGAGATGTCTGACCTGGGGTTTGAACCTTGGCCTCACGTTTAATAATCCAGCACACTACCTACTACACTACGGCGACTACATTGTATGGTACAGTAGCGAGAAAAAAAAATGCAACACTATGTCATATGATATTCAATCGTTGCTCGAAACTTATAACGTTATCCAATTCCACTCCACTTTTGTTTTTTTTATTCGTTGACTTTTAAACTTTAATAGAACGCATCATTAAGCGTTGTTAGCTTCTCTTTGTATTTAATTTTTTTAGATTTATAAAAAAGTGAACAAATTTAGCGAGAACAAAAAAAATGCAACGCAATGTGGTAAAGGTAAAAGGGGTTCAACTAGAGTAATTAAAATAAAAGTTTAATGAAAACTTTGCAAATTGTGAATTTTAAAATAGAAACAGCTGTCATTAGATAGCAAATTTGCCATTATAAGGGCTTTGGAAGAAGGCAAATCAATGAATGAAGTTGCTCATCAAATTAAATATCAAGAAATCAACGGTTTGTCGGATTTCATTGCGATATTGTCAAACAAATAACGTGGAAAGAAAGAGGAAGTGGTCGACTTTGTAAATCTATTGCCCGCCAAGACCGTCAAATGGTAAAACTAGTAAAAGTTGACCATCGGAAAGCGGCAGTAGATTTTACTAATTATGCAAACGACCAATTAGGGGTTTCTATTGGCGTACACACAGCAGAGATCAGCAATGAATCGTTTTTTTGCTACTCATAAGCACTCATTCAATTTTGAGTATGAGTGAATCAACAGATTTGAAATTCAACTACTCTGATTCATTCGTACTCGCTACAGCATTGATTTATAAGTATAGGTTACAATGAGTATGAGCACAACGTTGACATCAAACTCACAACATTCGAAATGTGTTTGATTCATACGCCTACTCATTCTGATTCATAAATTTAGAAAAATACTTATAATACTTGTAAATAATTCAAGTGACTCGAATCATTCATCAAAATTTACAGTCTTAGTTATTGTTGCATATATAAAAAAAGAAAAATAGTCACATAAGCAAAAAAGACACAGCAGTAAGCAGAGCTAGCACACAATCTCCTAGTGAGTATTAAACTGTTCCTACGCGAATCATACTTATTTTATGATCCTTGTAAATGTTGAGTCATGGAGAGTCGAAATCAACAACATGATACGTGTTCTTAAGTATGAATAGGATGAGTACTTCAAACTTTGAATATGAGTAGTATGAGTATGATATTCAAATAAGTATGAATTCGTATAAGTATCAGAAATTATGAGTATGATTCGATTCTACTCATCCTTTTGAATACTCATTGCTGATCTCTGGTCGTAAGCACTCTGGGTCAATGATTACAAACTTTTGAATTTGATGATTTTAACACCAACAACAGACGCGCTATGTGTATGAAGGCATGGTCATCTCACGTAGGGCTAATGTGAATTTGTCACTGAGATCGTGAATCTTGTGGAGTTTTCTTAAATCGCAGGTATATGCGAATTCGCCAAAAATCACACCCCATGACATCGCTCATATTCAGCCTGATTTATGCGCCAGAGTTCTACCTCTAATAACAGGTCTTTCAAACGGAAAGAGAAAAACATATCGATGATTCTGACAAAATCTCTGAGCATAAATAAAAGTGCCATGAATAAGTTTGTCGTTCGAATCAGACTTTAAACTGTAGGTTCCGCCACTCACGTATAAAATTAATACACACAACTGTAAGTGGTTGTAATGACATACATAAGTATGACATACATAAGTATGTATTTTCTTTCGTAACTGGAACATTAACGTTAAAATAATGCATGGAAATGAATTAAATTTTACGATTACATCATCCTCTTTTGCATTTGGACTTTCTGGCCATCGATTCGAACAGACACCCAGTCTTTCATTCCTGGCATCATTCGACTCATATCATCTCGCTGATAAAATTGTGCTACTAGAGATTCAGTTTCGCACGCTAAAGTTTTTCCACTCGCATCCCATTAAGTGACCACAAAGCTCTTAAAGGAAAAGAACTAAGCTTTCTTTGAGCAAAAAAAAAAACATCCATTAAAAAAATATAGTGCATATGGTAAAATTTAAAAACTTTGGATTTTGAGTTAAAATATTTTTTTTATAGATATGGCTCTTGCTACTAAGTGCCCACAAAGATCTTAAAGGAAATGGTTTAAGTTTTCTTTTGAGGAAAAATAAAAAAAACTCCATTTCGAAAAAAAATGGGGGAAAATGAAAATGGTACATGTGCCAAATATTGAAAAATCTTATTCTTGAGTTAAAAAAACTCGCATCCCATTAAGCGATTATGAAGGCCTTAAAGGAAAAAAAAAAAAAGGGCCCAAATTGAAAAAAAATTAAAAAAAAATTAATTTAAAAAAAAAAAAAATAAAAAAAAATTTTTTTTTAAAATTAAAAAAAATTATTTTTGGAAAGATTGAAGAAATAGCTATCTAATATCCTTTGGAAAATTTTTGCTAGGACCAATAGGTGAAAAGTTACACACATTTTAAAAAAACCCTGTATGACCAAAATGTCCAACTTTGACCCCCTCTAACTCCTGCAGTTCTGGACTGATAGAGCTGAAAATTTGTGTCTGGCCAACTATCCAATAGTGCTAACTTTGGTGCAAATCGGAAGACATCGATTTTAAAAATTGGGTCACTTGACACGAAATCGCCCATATATATAATTACAAAACACCTAGGGCCTCTGGTTTGAATCGAACGCATGGACACGAAATTTGAAATTTACCACACTACCAACTAGATCATCAGAGCACCTATTTTAACGGTTAGGATGGAATTTTATAATATTTTCCGTCGGAATTTACGTGCGTAAACCCTTATCGTGAAGGATAAATAATCAATAAAGTTTTCATATTTTATTGATCTTAAGCGAGTTTTAGGGAACAAAGGGAGTATGTAGGAAATAACTCATATTAGCAATTTTAAATCAGACTCTCTAAGCCAACTTGTAGGACGCTGGCTCTAAGGCTTACCCTGTGGTTTCCACGTAGCACTTCCAGGTTAACTATAACAGCGTTTACTCTATTGATGGCGAAAGATTAGTTTCTGTTAAAAGAAGGGCCCGTAGAGCATGGCAACTGAACAGATCATCCTAACAAAATATCATTCTCAAGGAATTCATAAAACAGTTCAGAGAACTTCTAGTATTACATAGGACGTCAGCTCTTACAAAACATTTGAAAGGTCTTCAGTCAACATCAGAATTAAATTATTCATTGTGGCATGCTACTAGGAAACTTAAACGACTGTGTCTTGTCACAGCAAGAGATGATCATATTCGTCAGAAGTAAAAACTTGGGCAATTTTATTGATTAATATCTATTGCGGCTAAGGTCAACTATATTAATTAACAACAAAAACATAAATACTTATTCATTATAAAAAATGTTTTGGTACGAAGTTGATATCAGACTTAAAATTTAAGTGGACACATAATTAAGTCATCTGAAAAAAAATTATTGAAAATTTAATTTAATTGCTTTATTTTGCACCCAAACTATTTTGAATCTTGAATATTTTGTGGGGCGCCCTTTTTGGCGTATTATTTCAGAACATCTTTGTGGCATTGAGTTGATTAAATTGCGACACTGCTCAGGACTAATATTATTCCATCCTGCCAGGATAACCTGCAAAGTGCTTTTTTGCTGCCAGGTTTTTTGGCTGCAACTGCTCGTTTTACGATCCCCCAAAGATTTTCAATAGGGTTCAGATCGAGACTTTGAGCTGGCCAATCAAGAACCCTTATTTTTTCCTCAGCAAACCAAGCTTTAACTAACCGAGATTTATGTTTCGGGTTGTTATCATGCTGAAATATCCACGCTAGTGGTAATTCGTCCTCATAATCTTTAGTGAAATTGTTCTGTAGGATGTGTTTATACATTTCCCCAGTCATTTTCCCATCGATTCTTACCAGTGGACCAACGCCGGGTGAGGTGAAACAACCCCAAACCATTACTGACGAACCTCCATGCTTTACGGTTTTTTGGTGCACTTTGGGTCCAATTGCGTATTGACAGGACGTCTTACATAGGGTCTGCCATCGTTTCCAATGATATTAAGCTTGAATTCATCACTCCATACGACTAATTTCCAAAATTTTTCGTCTTTATGGAGGTGGGTTTTGGCAAATCGAAAGCGTTGCTGAATATTTTTTTTGACACATTAGGTTTTCTTCTCGCAATACGTCCATGTTGATTATTGTCAGTCAAGCGTCTTCTTACGGTCCTTGCCGATATTTAACAGCGTATTCCAACTCAATGCACGATCTAATCTGAGTAGATGTGAGGAATGGGTCAGCTTCACTCATCCTGGCTATGATTTTATCTTCAGCAACGGTCGTTTTGCTGAGGAAAAATAAGGGTTCTTGATAGAAAATCTATTGAAAATTTTTGGGGGATCGTAAAACGAGCAGTTGCAGCCAAAAAACCTAGCAGCAAAAAAGCACTTTGCAGGTTATCCTGGCAGGAGGGAATAACATTAGTCCTGAGCAGTGTCACAATTTAATCAACTCAATGCCACAAAGATGTTCTGAAATAATACGCCAAAAAGGGCGCCCCACAAAATATTAAAGGTTCAAAATAGTTTGGGTGCAAAATTAATGCAATTAAATTAAATTTTCAATAATTTTTTTCAGATGACTTAATTATGTCTCCACTTAAATTTTAAGTCTGATATCAACTTCGTACCAAAACATTTTTTATAATGAATAAGTATTTAAGTTTTTGTTGTTAATTAATTATTAAGCATATGAAATTAATAAATATAAGTTGTTTTTGTTTCCATTCTTCTTAAATCTTTTTAATTTTTACAAAAATTAAAATTTTACTTAAGTGACTTAATTGTGTGTCCACGACTGTACCTATGGAAAGTACATGAGTTAGCTACAGTGGTATTGGAAATTATCACTCAATTCGCATCAGATATAAAATGAATATCAGTTTTTCTAAAACTGTGACCCTATATTTTAACTATAAACTTTGCATCAGTGGGTAAGGGTTTATTTTCTACTATCTACACATTTTTTTTAATACCTAAAGTAATACAATATCTGGTAAATAATGATACTATTTTAATATGTACTGTATTATTATTTCGTATTATTTTATGTTTGTTTTCTAAATAATTTTTTTATTTTCAAAAATATTTTTCACAAAGCCATGTCATTTAGAGTGAGAAAACTCGTTGCTTTGCATTACGAATTATTCACTGTCCAACTTTGTTACATTTTGTGGAGAAAGAAAAAAAAAATATTGAAACGTGTCTGTTGTTATACGTCTTTAATTAAATTCCAAATGATTTCAACTATTTCCTGCTACTAGTATTCGTACTCGTACTCTAAAGCAGTTTTGAACGATAACTTGCTGGTATTTTGGCTGCTACTAGTGCTCTTGGAAATTAAATTGACTGCAAGTGGTGGTCATTTTTATGAATTCAAAATTAATTTATGGTACTAAAAACACTCATCAGTTATTAAAGCGTTAAGAGAGAAAAACTAAATCAATTAACCGATATAAGTTTCAAATTTCCTTATCGCCCAGCCATAATAATAATTTGACTCAGAGTCAGCCGGAGTATGTCGGTATGATACACGATGTGGTTTAATAAATGTGGTAACAAGAATATAGTTCATCATAATTTATGGTCTCATGGCTGGCTATTGACTGACACAATATTACGCAGCATTTAAGTTATATTAAGTAAATGTTTCTAAATTTTCAATAAAAAAAAATTCAAAATTCTTATCTGCTGTTTACGTATTCAATACATACAAAATAATATTTCAACTTTCAAGGGAATTCAAAAAAAAAAAAAATAATTCAAATTTAAATTAACTAATGGTGTTTTCTTTTCTACAAAGAAAATGTTTATTTGAGAAGAACATAACACAAATATTAAAAAAGGGAATGCCCTGTGTTTACCACTTATTAAGAAAATGAATGAGGAAATGGCAATTTGTTCAAAAGCAGTTCAATGTAAATAATAATATTTAAAATTAATTTAAAAAAAGTGTTTTGTACGTATTAAATGTTTTATATTTATTAACGTTAAGGTTTTAGATTTAAAAATATGTTGTATTTTTCGATTTGTTTTCAATAAAATATGTAAATATGAAAAAAGGTGTTGCCAGATAGCTAAATTTTCGACTTCATTTTTTGAGCGCTGTTTTTTATAACCAAAAATAATTTTTTAACACTGAATGCATTTTTTTTTAAATTAAATTTTCCTTAAGGTTACTCCACAAAACAATGAAAAAATTAACTTCAAAATTGGATAAAGATACCATGCGGCTTTTTTTAAATTTCATCTGGTAGCCCTATAAATAAGGAAAAGTCATCTGCTTTACAGGGCATTATCAGCACTCTCGATTTGTACAGGGCATAAAATGCAATGCCCTCCACCATTGGCAAGTGCGAATTATTTAGAATAAAACATACCACCCTTTTTGAGGGCGAAACATTTTTAAGAAAGAAACACAAAATTGCATTTTGCACATGCACAATGCACATTTTTTGGTAGAAAAGAAAACACCATAAGTCATGAAATTTTACTTAAACAAATCCAAGTTTCAGTATTTTTGCTATACTGACTGATATTTCTTCAAAAAAGCATTCAAATTGTACGTGATTATCTTGAAGTCGTCGTAGTTCAGTAAACAATGTGTTGGGTGTTTAGACATGAGGCCATGGTTTAAAACCCAGGTCAGATATCTACAGCAAAATGATATAAAAAAAGTTTTCCTTTGGCGACTTCCTCTCAATAGATTTCTGGCAAATCTATCGTTCGGAGTCAATTTTAAACTTTTAGTTCCGCCACTCATCTATAAAATTAATATACAGCATAAGTGGTGTGAGAAACTAAATCGTAACTCTGACTGAAGGGTTATAATCAACAATTATTTATGTATGTACATATGTATGTATCTTAACCAAATTCGAAAGTGTTTTATACAGGATCAAGAGAAGCCAACCTTAGTAGTTTAATATCTATTATAAGGACAGATAAAGCAATGGAATTGCTGAATGTCCTTGAACCGTTAGTATTAAGCTAGAGTATTATGTATTAGAAGTAAGAACAGAATATTAAGAAAATAAATAAATCAGTTGAAATAGAAACTTTATCATCTCCGGTCATATTCTTTAAAAACTCGAATCTTTTGGTCTTGTCGCGAGTGTATAAATTCACCAAGTGCCCAATTTTATTTAACTCCTATTTAACTCTACTCAATTTAATGCACAATTTTGGGTATTGAGTTCGATAACTAATTTCCAACCTGATAGTGTTATAAATACAACCGTCTTACATTCTCCTAACAATATAAAGTTAGCTGATTCGTGCTTCCACAGACCACGAAAGATTGATTTGCTCATCGGAGCAGAAATCTTCTTCGAGCTAATGAGTGTTGGTCAGATAAAATCTGGCCCTAGGCTTCCAATCCTTTAAAAAACTTGACTTGGTTGGATTGTCACTGGAAAGTACAATCAATCAAAGGGCTCCACTAACAATACCGTTTGTCATTTGAGTACTTCGATAGAAAACGAGAGCAATATTGATTCGATAGTCAAGAAGTGCTGGAATTTGGAAGAGCTTCCAAATGAATCAATAAAAATTTATTCAGAGGAGCAGCAACAGTGTGAGGATAAGCTTAGAAATTCAATACGACGGAGCAGAAATCTTCTTCGAGTTAATGAGTGTTGGTCAGATAAAATCTGGCCCTAGGCTTCCAATCCTTCCAATTGTCACTGGAAAGTACAATCAATCAAAGGGCTCCACTAACAATACCGTTTGTCATTTGAGTACTTCGATAGAAAACGAGAGCAATATTGATTCGATAGTCAAGAAGTTCTGGGATCTGGAGGAGCTTCCAAATGAATCAATAAAAATTTATTCAGAGGATCAGCAACAGTGTGAGGATAAGCTTAGAAATTCAATACGACGTTTAGCGTCAGGACGTTTTGTAGCCTCAGTGCCTTTCAGGTCTGATACAGAATTGTTGGGTTCTTCGTTCGAAGACGCGAAGAGACGATTTCTCTTGTTGGAACGAAGACTGTCCAAGGACGACACAGTCAGACATATGTATCATGACTTCATGAAAGAGTATTTCAATTTAGGACATATATTTATGTCACTTTTGGATAATATGACAGATTCTCCTCACTATTTCATTCCCCATCAATATGTTCTGCGGCCTCAAAGTACAACTACTAAACTTCGAGAAGTTTTCGATGCTTCGTGTAGATCTTCTTCTTATGTGTTATTGAACGATCTGCTAATGGTTGGTCCTACTATTGAAGAAGAACTCTATTCTACACTCATCCGTTTTCGGCTTCATCGGCACGTAATCACTGCAGGTATCGAGAAAATGTATCGTCAAGTTTTAATCGACAAGACTGACAGAAATTTTCTATTAATCCTTTGGAGACAAAATCCATCTGATAGCTTACAGGTGTTTCGATTAAACAATGTAACTTATGGCACAGCTTCTGCCCCTTTTCTAGATATAAGATGTCCAAATTGAATTGAGCGATTTGTACAAAGAGACTTTGCCTATTGGATGTGGCCCAACAGTAACTTTCAATATACAATCACAAACAAATGGTACCGAGATTCTGTTATTGGTATGACATAAGGCGGTTCATTTCTATTGGAAGAAAATGCTTTGTTAAGATAAATTTTTGAAAGAACATTTCACTCAAAGTATTGTTTAGATTTTGTCTATCTTTTTGGCAATACAAGGCATCCGCTCGTATTTTGTGTCCAAGAATGAATCGAGTCAATTTTTGATATCGTGCTCTGACTTTAGTGAAATGTACTACAGTGATAGTGTTCTCTATTGATCGAAACTGATGATAGTCAGAAGGGGTTAGGTCTGGGCTATATGGCGTGTGAAGTAAAAGTTCCCATGGTAAGTAGTTTGGCAAGATGCACCTTCCAGTTGAAACCAAACATGTTTGATAACAATATCATGAAGAGAGGGTACAAAAAATCGGTTATCATGGTGCGATAGTCTAGAAGATAGTGTGTTGGCTTGTTTGACGAAAGGCTCGAGTTCAAATCCCAGTTCAGACATCAAAACGAAAATATGAAAAAATATTTCTTCGGCGACTTTCTCTCAGCAGATTTCTGGCAAAAACTTTGAGAGTAAAAATTGCCATGAAAAGCTTCTCAAAAATCTGTCGTTCGGAGTCGACTTTAAACTGTAGGTTCCGCCACTCATGTATAAAATTAACGCACACAACACGAGTGGTGTGAGAAGCGAGGACGTTGTACAATGGGTCAATTCGACCTCCGGGTACTGTACTTGTCACAGTTGACAAGTACACGTCCTCTAACCTAACCTAACCTATGGTGCGATAGGTGTTTCCATTCACTGTAATCGTTGCGTCGTCCCCATTTTCAAAGAAATATGGGCCAATGATGCCTCCGTTCTACAAGTCGCACTAAACAGTCACTCGTAATGGGTGTATTGCCTTCTGTAAGACCACGTGTGGGTTTTCTGAATGCTAAATACGGCAATTTTGCTTCTTAACGTATTCACCAAGATGAAAATGAGCTTCATCCGAATATATGACTTTTTTTTTTTGTCAAAATCGACATCATCGTGCTGTTGCTCGTTTGTCCAATAAATACTAACATTACTGAAGCGTAAATCGATTCATTATGTTGAGTGGCGATAATATACTGAATTTTGTAATAGAATAGAATGACATAAGTATTGCTAGTATATCGATTTTCATTGTAATGGAAGTCAAATATCACGCATGAGTTACCTTATATTTTGGTTTAATATCATCAATTCCTCCGGCGAGTAATAAAGGCTGCAGTATCACCCTTAAGGACATATGTATATTGTGGCATATTCTGTCATAGTTGATGTTGCACAGACCTGGATCTAAAATAAATCCATGTGCTACCCTTTAATTCACCCGTATCATGCTCTATATAAACTCAATTTCTTTAAGGTAGTTCTCATTGATTTGAAGTAAACTGTTGAAAACGTTCTTTACTCTTAATGTAGCAAAAAGAATAAAATTTCGGTAGAAATGATTCCATTCACTGCCTTTATAACAACCGTTAAAGCTCCAGTGGTGGATTTGTCTGTTTAATCCATGTTTTCTTTCGGAATATCTCCTGCTATAGATAGGTAAGATTTCTGATTATCTAATCGGTTCATCACTCTTACAGCATTCAAGAGGCTTTACAGTTTTTCATAGTGAACAATAGAATGTGTGGTAACAAGTTCTTCGTAAACCATTCTATTCTCCAATGACTTTTGTTTACTTCTTCCTGGAGCTACTTACATATCGGGTCCGCCATCTAACGTTTTTTTTTCAACTAGTGCTTATTTCGTGAATGGTAACACTTAGCTAATGTCTGATTTGACAGATAATTAGTTTTATCCTTCCGCTGAACGAATATGGTTCCATCCAATGCGTTTTCGCTTCGCTAAGTGGGCCTGCGATCGACTTACAGAAGATGCCGATTTTGGCAAAAAAAATCATCTTTTCAGATGAAGCTCATTTTGATCTTGGCGGGTATGTAAACAAGCAAAATTGTCGCATTTTGGGGCACAGAAAACCCGCACGCATACATTGAAAAGCCATTGAAAAGGTGCGGATTTTGGTCCAGAGGCACAATTGGGCCATTTTTCTTCGAAAATGAGCAAGGAGTGGCCGTTACAGTCAGTGGCGATCGTTATCAGGCCATGTTGAACGAATTTTTGTTCACAAAAATTGAAGAGGAGGATATTGGCAACATTTGGTTTCAACAGGACGGCGCTACGTTCCACACAGCCGAAGCTACACTCGATATTTTGCGCCCTATTTTTGAAGATCGTAATATCAGCCGCAGAGCTGATGTCGTTTGGCCACCTCGGAGCTGCGCTTTGACACCGTTGGACTATTATTTGTGGGGTGCCGTCAAAGATAAATGTTACGCCGTCAAGCCAGAGACAATTGACGCTTTAAAGGACAATATTAAGCCATTGGTGAAATACAGCTGCACACAATCGATAATGTGCTTAAAAATTGGACCGATCGTGTAGGCTACTGCATGGCCAGCCGAGGCAGCCATTTGAATGAAATTATTTGCCATTATTAACCGGAAGGATTGTACTTTCAAATAAAAAAAGAAATTCGCGAAAATATTCAGTAGTTTTTTTTTAAAGCATTTTCAAAAAAAAAATGTTATTTGGCGGACCCTTTAGTTTTTTAATTTTTAAAAGTTGCAGATTGAAGTCGTTTTCTGCATAGGTTTCGATTACCTACCACTTTTTTATTTTTTGTTGCATCTACACAGTTTGTCTTTCTGAGTTTTGACTCACCATCGATATTTTTTGCTGTAAACCATTACCTAGTTACCATTTGCACTGGAACTATTACTTTGTTCGATACATATCTGTGGCGAGAGTGAGTTTATCACTTATCCTCTATATAATTTCAGTTGTAGTATTTCACATTATATTTCTTTACTTTCTTCTGATGATGCACTCTCCTAACATGCGTACTTTATCTACGGAGTGCACAAACTTACTCGCCTCCAGTCTGGATATACTATGTATATGTACACTCTGTGCATGATTAATGACTTGAAGTCCCTTTTTTTTTATAAAAAGTCGTTTTCTGCAAGTAAATGACATAGTTCCTTCCTCTTTGGGTCCTGAAGAGCTATATACTCACCGCCTTAAAAAAATTTAAAATGTCGTCATCAAGTCTCCAAGTTTCTAGACTAGGGCATGTTTGATCCCAAATTGCAATTCAACCAAAGTACTCGATTCCCCTTTTAAAACGCAAAGGCAAAGATGTTACGTTGACGTCTGTTATGAGGTATTTTAAGATTTTATTGACACAAATCAATATCGTTTTTTATAAAATTATTTTCATTTGCTCTTCATTATAATATTATTTTAGATTACAAGCGTATTATGACTACACTTCTATCAAATGTCTTCTCATAAAGCATTTGATGCTAAGCTTTTTTTTCAATTTGTGAAATTTGCGTGTTTGCTTATTACGCGTAAACCACACAATCTGAATATTTCATAAAAAATGAAGACTTAAAACAAATACGCACACACTCATCCTTCGAATGTAATGTGATGTTTTTGTAACACAGGCTATTTCACTTGCCTGCCTGTTTGCATGGAAAACACAAACAAAAACACTCAATTTTGTTTGTGTTTCCCTTATAAACAGGCAGGCAAGTGAAATAGGCTGTGTTACAAAAACATCACATAAATCATTTTCAATTTTTAGTTGGTCCACTGGCATGCTGAGACAAGTGAGAGTGAATTTACAAAAAAAAAAAAAAAAAAAAAAAAAAAAAAAAAAAAAAAAACATTGTTGCTGCAATATGTTGCAACTTTGCAAGTATCTCCGCATGTAGGATTCACTTTATCTTGTTGATGTATTTGACATTTTAATTCGCTACTGATGAATAATGACTAATGGCCGTAATTGCATGTGCCTGTGCACCAAGTCGTCGTAAATACTCAGGTTTAATGATGGCAATTTTTATGGTTGATGCATTACGAGTGAGTTGCTTGTTGCGACCAACATAATTCGATTGTCTTGCAAATGGTGGCCGGTTATATTGCAAGATGACAACAGGTTGCATAAAAATCTAGACGTTTGATTTCTTTCATTCGCGTTTCTATTGTTTTTTTTTCTTGAATAATTCATAGACGAGAATTCATATTTTCATTTGAAAACAGAAGTATTTTTTGAGTTTTGACAGCTTGAGACAACTATTAAAACGATACGTATTAAAATGTTTAAAAGATGATTAACTGACTGTTGGGGCCATGTGGATAAACAATTTATTGTGTTTGTGATACTATTGATAAGGTACGTTTACATTTGACAATTATTTGAAAAAAAAAACGTAGGAAATTAAAACAAAAAATAAAAAAAAAATTCTTTGAATTTTGAATATTTTGTAGCATTTTTGATCAAAAAACTTTAGATTTGTTAGAAATAATAAATAATAAAAAATAATAAAAGAACAGTTTCACAAATTTATCTCCGCTTGGTCTTTTCAAAATCTTATTCATATTTTTTTTCTTACAAGCCAAAAGAAGTTGATAATCATCGACTTGTAGTGCTCGATATTGACAGTGATATCTGGTCAAAATCAATTTCAAAGAATTATGGAGCGATGATGCTGAAAATATACATCAAATAGTGACTTCTTTAGGATGCATTGGACAGTCTTCAATCTGCAGTGACAGAAAAAAGTCTACATACAACGGTGTATATATATATAACGGTGTATATAATGGTGTATATAATGGTGTATACAACGGAGTATACAACGGTGTATATAACGGTGTATATAATGGTGTATATAATGGTGTATACAACGGTGTTTTTTCTAGCTAATTTTTTTGTTTTTTCTAATAATTTTAATAAATGTTTAAATATTTTTTTAAAATAAAGGGCTATCCATTTCGTGGTTTCAAAAGTATGGGACTGGAATTCGACATCTGTCAAACTAAGTTGTGAAACCAATTTTTTTCTTTTCAGTTGAAAGTCTGACGTTGACGAAAATGGATCGCTTGACTATCACACAACGCATAAAAATTATCAAAACCTACTACAAAAATGGTGATTCTGCCACAGCCACGTATCGTGCTTTAAGAGGAGATTATGGTTTACATAATTGTCCAACTACGCAAGCAATTGGCAAAATTGTGAAGAAATTTGAAGAGACTGGAGTGGTTACAAATATCTTCTCGTTCCGCTGAAAATATCGCTATTGTAAGTGAAAGTGTTACCGAAGACCCGAATGTGTCGATTCCTCGTCGTTCTCAGGAATTAGGAATGTCTTACGGCACATTATGGCGTATTTTGCATTTAGATCTACACCTACATCCATATAAAGTCCAGCTCACGCAACAACTGAAGCCCGCTGACCATTCACAACGTCGTAGATATGTGGAATGGGTGCTTGAACAACAGTCGGTGGACGGCAATTTTTCGAAAAAAATTTTCTTCAGCGATGAAGCACATTTCACACTCTGTGGGTATGTTAATAAACAAAATTGTCGTATTTGGGGTTATGAGAATCCTCAAGTAATTGAAGAGAGGCCATTACATCCAGAAAAAGTCACTGTTTGGTACGCTCTTTGGTCCGAAGGTGTGATTGGACCTTACTTCTTCGAAAACGACGATGGAACGACTGTCACCGTCAATTCGGAGCGTTATGGTCATATGATAATCGACTTTTTTTTGCCTGCTATTGAAGAATACGACTTGGAGAAGATGTGGTATCAACAAGACGGTGCCATATGCCACACAACTCGAGCGAATATGGCTTTATTGCAAGAGACATTTCCTGGCCGCGTAATTTCTCGTCGTGGCGATATCAACTGGCCACCAAGATCATGCGATTTGACACCATTAGACTTTTTTTTGTGGGGCTACGCGAAAGACCGTGTTTATGCAGATAAACCTTCAACTCTTGAGCACTTAAAAACCAACATTCGTCAAGTTATGGCTGAAATACCGCCCAATATGTGTCAAAAAGTGGTCGAAAATTACCTCAAAAGAATCAATGCTTGCAACACTTCGCGTGGGGGTCATTTAAATGATGTAGTGTTCTACACATAATGTCAACGTTCAAACTTTACAATAAAAAAGAAATATCATGAAAAAAATATTTTATATGTGCTTAATTTACGTTTACTTTTGAAACCACGAAATGGATAACCCGGTATTAATATATATTTTTATATTCGATTTTGTTTTCAGACATTCTTAATTCTGACTGCATGTGTAATTTGAAAAAAAAATCACCGCTGTATGTAGAGTTTTTGCCTTGACTGTATGTGGATTGGTATCGTCGGAAAATCGATAATTTTATTTGTTCACATACCAATTCTTCTAGAAATGGGCGTCATTATTGACGATGATTTTCAGATAAAAACTAGAGTGAGATGCCATCTCTTCCAGATCTCATGCAGCAAACACAAGTCGCAGTCTATGGTCGCCCAAGGTGATTTGGCAAAACAGACTGAATAAATGACAACTAATTTGAGTGATAAAGCTTCAACAAGATGGCCATTGTCAACTGTTAAAGTTGGAAAGTCAATATTGGCAGATCCTATAGAAGACTGCCATGTTTTACGCTTTACAGAGAAGTTCTGTGGGGCTTATTTAAACAGTATTTTAAAAGACCCGCAATATCGAGCCATAACCGCAAAAATATCTCAAGCGACATATTTTTCATATATCGTTTTTTGTAATAAATAAATTCATTGGCATCATTTGCATCATCTATAAAAATTTCAGGGTCACACGGTGCACCGTTATGAATTTATAACAAAAAAAAAATTTTAACTTAAGTGCACTTTGTAAATTTGTTTGTTTTTTTGTGACAGCGACTGTCGCTTAAGATAAAATTTTCTTAATAAAAAAACTGAAAAACATATTTTTTTAAATTATAATATAATAATACTAAAGTATTATTTTAATACTTGTATGTAAATATGTTGTACATCTGTAAAATTTATAAAATATGATAGAGGTAAATAAGGAAGTGTTAAAAGCATATCAAATGCACATATGTGCAACATGTAATTTATAAAGAGAAGTCAAAGGATATTTTTAAGCGGACCAGGAGAAGAGTAAAGCTGATTATTCATTTCTGTGTGTTAGTTTCGATCTGCAAAAGGTACTTAACACACCACACGGAAACGCTATAACACTGTTTTACTGTAGAAAGTATGCATTCTATAACGAAAGCTTTTACGAAAGTGGCACCAGAAACGGGTGTTGCTTTTTATGGAGAGAAAACGATGGACCATCGATATATGGTCCGTTCATTTATCATAATTACCCAAAAAATCTCTACTTAAAAAACACGAGTTAGGGCCTTTCTATATTCAGGCAACGATATGTATGTATGTACGCGTAACAAAGAAAAAATTGGAGTCTTTTAACACCTATTTCCCATATTACATAAATACATACATAATTGGTCATTACAACCCATCAGTCAGGATTATTGACCTAGTTTCTCACACCACTTATGTTGTGTGCGTTAATTTTATACATGAGTGGCGGGACCTACAGTTTAAAGCCGACTCCGAACGACAGATTTTTTTTCAGAAACTTTTCATGGCAATTTTATTTACTCTTAGAGTTTTTGCCAGAAATCTGCTGAGAGGAAATCGCCGAAGAAATACTTTTTGTATATTGTTTTGATGTCTGGCCTGGGGCTCGAACACTGGCTTTATGTTTAATAAGCCAACACACTACCTACTAGACTACGACGACTTCCTATTTCCCATATTAATAATAATAATTCGTACTGTTAGATATTGACTGTATTGGTTACAAAAATATTTAATTTCTTGTACAAATAAAAAGCCTTTCATATGTAAATACATACATTTATATATAAAATGTTGTAATAATGACCTAAAAAGAAATATATTACAAAAAATATAGTTTAGTAAATGAAAAAAAAAACCCCTCTGTCATAAGAATATTTTATCTTAACCGACACAATTTTTTCCCAGTAGTTAATCAGAATGACAGCAAAAAAAGCTTAAGCGCCAAAAATTACTGTTATTATGCTGATATGAGAAATCAATTGGATTTATATTATGCATTGGAACAAAATGTGTCTTCGGACAAAATTTTGTTGCTCTAACTTGATTTGAACAAGAAATAAATAATAAAAACCTTCCTCTGTAAAATTTCGTTTTTGTCGCTTGAGATATTTTTGCGGTTATGGCTCGATATATAGAAGTAAAATACATCCAGAAAAGAGTTTCAACTTTCCATCTTTCGTCATAAAGCTAGCATTTAATGCCACTTAGGGCCATTATTACAACTTGCCGTTAACTAAAGGGAGGATTTTAACGGACAGATAAATTGTTTTTCATTATTATGAGTAACCAATAAGATAGAAGTGATCATTAAGCTAAAGGGAAGATCATCCTACCTTTAACATTTAAAGGTCACTTTATGTTTGAACTTGCCATATCATATATTATTTTCGATATGGCAACTTCAAATTTAAACAAAATGAGCATATACAACAAAAAAACGAAGTCCGTTGTTGCCACTGCGTTAAAAAAAAAACTTGTTTAATTGAGCAGTTTTATCGACTTTGCTCCGGCACTGCCATATTTTAATTTTATTTTATCTGTAAGTTTTAATAACGAAAATCAGTTAAAGGTAACTTTACAGTTCCCTTTAGCTAAAGGTACCTTTAACTAAACCCAAGATTAACGGCAAGTTATAATAATGGCCCTTAATTTTGTATATCGGTTCTTTGAATATGAAAAAAAATTGTTAAAAGATTTCATTTCAAATATGTTTAGATATCGGAAGTTCAATTAGAATTATGTTGTTAAAATCAATTTTTGAATTTTATTTCATTTGTTTTTATAAAACGTGCTACGAGTAAAATGTTGCAAAATTAAAATTCTGCTAAGTGGTATTATTTTTTTAAAGCTTTAAGCAACAACAATTTTACAAATTGTTTATCGTTGCAAGTTGGCATTTTAAAATTAAGCGAAACAACACAAATAATAACAATAATAATAATAACAATAATAGATTCGTTAAAAGAGCGGAAAAAAGCAAAAATTAACAACAATAAAAAAAATATAGTCCACACTGGCACTTAAACCCCATTAATCTGTTGAAAAAGTTGGCGCCAGTAGCCGCCACACATCTGGTTTATTTTCCTGACTTTAACTGAATCAAATATGGCTCCTGCCATGTGGTGGCCTGTCTTTCAATCTGTTTTTCTTTCTTTCTGTAGACTTTTTAAAGGATTTCATACACACCTCAGTTTTAAATAGATTAAGATAGATTTTTATATGGCCGAGGTTGGTGTCGACGCTATTTCTCAGGCTTACTGTTGAGTGACAGAATGACTGACACATAAATTGACAGACAGACAAACAGACCGACAGACAAACAGAGAGAATTTCAAATTTCATCAAGGAAATCACGGAGATACACTTCACGAAATACTTCTATTATAATTATTATAATCAACTCTTAACGAAATTATGCTGTCTGTCGTATCTTATGAAAACTAATCATTAATTTCAAAAAAAAACAAAATAAACTATGGAAGCTACTCAGATATGAATTACTGGGGCTGTTTCACGTCTACCGTATGTATACTGGTGTTGCATGTGTTCATACTTGTATACATACTTATGTATATTGTATTTTGCCAGTACATCGCAGGTAATTGAAATGATTATACCACCAATTAATTTGAGAAGTAAAATTCTGTTACTCTTTCCATGGATAGTTTCTTTAAATTCTTGTTGCAACTCACAATGTAGAATGAATTCAATTGGGGGCATAGTTGTAAACGATCTATTGAATCATACTTTGTAATTAGATCGTACATATGGTAATTGAAAATTGTATTCCGATGTACACTGCTTGTCATTAGAATAAGACTTTAGTTCTTTCGTATATTTTTTATCAGAAAAATTTTAGAATTATTTTTGTATTAAACGGACAAGAGAATAAAACTATCGTCATATAATTTCTTGCATATTTTAATTGGTACTGATAACTATTTAATCCATACTGATTGATAACGATTACATACATACATATGTAATTGGTCATTACAACCCTTCAATCAGGATTACGACCTAGCTTCTCACACCGCTTATGTTGTGTGCGTTAATTTTATACATAAGTGGCGGCACTTACAGTTTAAAGTCGACTCCGAACTACTGATTTTTGAGAAGCATTTCATGGCAATTTTATTTACTCTCAGAATTTTTGCCAGTAATCTGCTGAGAGGAAGTCGTCGAAGAAATATTTTTTCATTTTTGATGTCTTCCCTGGGATTTGAACTCGGGCCTTACGCCAAAATAAGCCAACACACTACCTACTAGACTACGGCGACTTCACTTTGATAACGATTACATATATTAAAATGCGTCATTAGAACAAGTTTAGATGCACTACGAGTATTACATGAGGAAAGTAAGGTGCTTAAACAACCAAACAGCAAAACAAATGTTGATGAGCTATTTGCAAGCTTTAAAAGTAATTACTTTCTTGCTTACTTATTTAATTGGCCATTAATAACCCAATTATCGGTTTTCTGCCTTCTTTAGCACATCATACCAGGCGCCTTTGCTACTTGCGCGTCTTTGTCAGTTCATCTCAGCATCAAATACACGTTTTACGAGAACATACTCCTCCATCCGAACTACACGAACATGACCGAGCTAGCGCAGCCGCTAGATGCTAATGCACTGCAAAATATCCATGTCGATGAGGAGTTCATACAGCTCATTATTAGATCGCATGCGTAAATCATCTCTAACTCGCCCTGGACCGAAGATGTAGGACTTTTCTCTTGAATACTCTTAAGGCTGCTGCAACGGTGCTTGATAGTGTCCATGTTTCTGTGCCATAAAGAAGCACGGGTAGGATGGACGACTTGTAGAGCGTAAGTTTAGTTGCCTAATGCGACCATAGTTCGCAACAGTGATCCTACTTTTGATCTTCAGACTGACATCACTTTTGCTGGTAACGGCGGAGCCAAGATAAATAAATTTGTCGATAACATCGAAAGTCGCCTGTCCCTACTTGTTGACAACATATGTATACTTCGTTTTGCCGTCATTGACTGCCAGACCCATATTGATAGACTCTCGTTCAGTAGCACTACAGGCAGCAGTAAATCTCGCTTGGTACATCCTATCATCAGCGCACGCAAGCAACTGGACACTTTTGTGTAATTATGAGTAAAAATTCATCGTTGTCCATAGCGGCAAAAGCCAAAATTGGGGCATATAAGGAAGAAAATTGCTACAGTCTTTCTGAAGCTAAAAAAATGAAAGATTACATTTACCCTGCCATAACCCTGCGGAAGAGGCGTTCAATTATGAGAAAGTCTTTTAATTCATTAAGTAAAATACGTTTTCAAACTGTTGGAAAAAGTAAGATTGTCAACTGTCAGGCACATTATAAAATCATGCTAACATTAAACAAAAAATCCAAGGAAAACCGAATAAAGTTGGAACGTGCTTTAATAGCATGGATATGTTAATAGAATTTGCAATTTTCTTATTAAAATAAATTCTTTGTCTTATGGTGTTTTCTTTTCTACCAAAAAATGTGCATTTTATTAACGCAAAATGCAATTTTGCATTTGTTTCTTAAAAATGTTTCGCCCTCTAAAAGGGTGGTATGTTTTATTCGAAATAATTCGCACTTGCCAATGGTGGAGGGCATTGCATTTTATGCCCTGTATAAATCGAGAATGCTGCTAATGCCCTGTAAAGCAGATGACTTTTGTTTATTTATAGGGCTACCAGATGAAATTTAAAAAAGTCGCCTGGTATTGTTATCCAATTTGAAGTTAATTTTTTCATTGTTTTGTGGAGTAATCTTAAGGAAATATTACATTATTAAAGCTACATGGTCAGCAGTATAAAAAATTGTATTCAATGTTAGAACAGTGTTAAAATATTTTTTTTTTGTAATAAAAAAGCGTGCAAAAAATGAAGTCGAAAAATTAGCGATCTGGCAACACTTTTGAACAAATTGGCATTTCCTCATTCATTTTCTTAACAGGGCATACCCTTTTTTAATATTTGTGTTATGTTCTTCTCAAGTAAAAAATGACATTACAACAGGGTTGGTCAAAAATTTTTTTAATGTACCGTGTAAGAGGGTGACATTTTCTTTGTAGAAAAGAAAACACCATTATTCTAATGACCTGCAGTGTTACTTAGGTTTGTAAAAAATTATATGAGAAAATTATTATGTTATGTATGTATGAGCTAAGTATAATTAAATTCTTCTGTGATATTCTGTGCTATTATTGTGCATTAATTATATCTTAAGAATACTCTTTTTTTTTTAGAAATTAAAGAGAATCAAATTGAAAGCCAATAATATTTCAATTAAATTTTTACGTGAACTGAAATAAAAACTTAAAATCTAAGATGCCGTTAAGGGGAGGTAAAAATTGAACCTAAAGACCTCAAATTATTCATATCAATTTTTTATTTAACGCCTTAATAGTCCAAACTAGTCTCATATGAAGACGTATTGTAAACTAACCTCTGTGTGCTCTAACCGACACGAGGTGTGGTGATAATCACACCGCGAAATATAGAGATTGTCCAGTGAACTCATTCTTCAAACTATTCATTATGTAGTCGATTTCTTGCACTGACCGAAATTGGTAACTTGTCTGTTAAGATAAAGTCTAACTGGCTTGCACTCTAAAGGGTCTTGCAGATATTGATAATTATATTTGAATATTTCCGCCAGTCTACACTTAGGTATTTTATGATGGTGTTGTGAGAGATAACACCGTCTTTAACCATTGTTAGCAAAACTAAACTGAATATTTACTTACTTACTTAACTGGCCATTAACAACCCGATTAACGGATTTCAGCCTGCCGCAACTTCCAGGCGCCTCTGCTTCTTGCGCGCCTATGCCAGTTGGTCATAGCAATCGATGACAGGGCTTCCTCGACTTGGTCCTTCCAAAGGATACAAGGTCGTCCTCTTCGCCGACTTCCACTGATCCCCGCATCAAATACCCGTCTCGCCGCAGCATCCTCCTCCATTCGAACAACATGGCCGAGCCAGCGCAGCCGCTGGATATTAATACGCTGTACAACGTCTATGTCGTTGAGGAGCTTATACAGCTCACTGTTGGATCGGATGCGTAAATCATCGCCAACTCGCACTGGACCGAAGATCTTACGTAGGACTTTTCTCTCGAATACTCTCAAGGCTGCTGCATCAATGCTTAACAGGGTCCATGCTTCTGCGCCATAAAGAAGCAAGGGTAGGATGAGTGTCTTGTAGAGTATTAGTTTTGTCTTACAAGAGATCAATTGAGACTATAGTAGCACCTGTTTGCAAGAGTAATCCTGCGCTTGATTTCCAGACTGACATCATTTTTGGTGGTAACGGCGGAGCCAAGATAAATGAATTCCTTGACTGTATCAAAGGTATAGTTATCGGCCGTAATCTGAGAATCAATACGCCGCACGTCTCTACTTGTCGATAACATATACTTTGTTTTGCGCTCAATACTTACTTTCAACTAAAGTCTTCTGTTATAAATTCAGTCGCCTCAAAGTGTGGGATCTTCCAACAGGGCCTTCCGAACTTTGACAGTTGATAACGGTCACCTCGTTGAAACTTCCATCTGTCAAATTGGGTGTTAGTTATTCAGTCTGTTTTGTCAACTCACCATGGAGGACCTTAAATAACGACGTGTGGATGCTGAATGGGCACTGGACTCTAATTTTCATTAAAAAATCATCTTTAGTATCGAGGCCGATTTCTGGATGAATAGATGTTTAAAAAACCATAATTCACATGAGATCCAAGAACGTCTAATGCATACCGAAAAAGTTACATATTGGCGTGGATTTTCAGTTGTCAGAGTCATCAGTCCATATTTCTTTGAGAACGACGTTGGACAGGCCATCATTGTAAACGGTGAGCACTGTGGGTCGATGATTACCAATTTCTCTTGCCCAGAATTGGATGATTAGAACACTCATGACATGAGGTTACAAACAGAGATCAGCAACGAGTATTCAAAAGGATAAGTAGATTCGAGTCATACTTATTATTTCTGATACTTATACGCATTCATACTTATTTTAATATGATACTCATACTACTCATACTCAAAGTTGGAAGTACTCGTCGTATTCATACTTAACAATACGCATGATGTTATTGACTTCGACTCGTCTCTACTTAACATTTACACGAAGCACAAAATAAGTATGATTCGCGTACGAACACTACTATACTCACAAGAAGATTGTGTGTATGCATTGCTTGTTGTCTTTGTCTTTCCTTTTTTCTTTGTTTGTATATGCAACAAGAACAAAGGCTGTAAATTTTGATGAATGATTCGAGCCACTCGAATCACTTATAAGTATTATAAGTATTTTTCTAAATTTATGAATCAGAATGAGTAGGCGTATGAATCAAACACATTTCGAATGTTGTGAGTTTGATGTCAACGTTGTACTCATACTCATTGTAACCTATACTTATAAATCAATGCTGTAGCGAGTACGAATGAATCAGAGTAGTTGAATTTCAATTCTGTTGATTCACTCATACTCAAAATTGCATGAGTGCTTATGAGTAGCGGAAAAACGATTCATTGCTGATCTCTGGTTACAAAAGGACGGCGCTACGTGTCACACAGCTCATGGTATTCTGGATCATGATTTTGGATATTCTGCGCGAGTGATTTGATCTCACGTGAAGGTGATGTGAACTGTCTACAGAGGTTGTGCGATTTGAAACCGTTAAAGTTCTTTTATAGGGTATTCTCAAGCCGCAGGTACATACATATATGCCAATAAGTCACAATTAGATTAATAAAGCAGTGTTATCATCGTTCCAAAGAATATAATTGTTATAAAACCCAATGGAGTATTAAAATAAAATTCAAAGTGGTTTTTATAATTTTCTTCTTCTTAATTTCAAATCATGCATTAGTAGTCATTAGATTGAAGTCAGTAAGACAAATTGCTAACTCTACAGGCATGTTCAAATAAAATTTTTAATTTAAGAAAAATGTTTTTTAAATTATTTTACATTCAAAGGTCAATTGAAGTGTGCATAAATCAAACAATTAATTTATTAAATATTTTGTTTTTATTTAAATCGAAAAACAAACATTTTAGCCTTGAATGCAAAACTTAATATTTTCAAATGTTTTTCAAACGTATTTCAAAAAGAACGTCTTCAATAAATTTGATTTTTAAAATTAAAAAACAAAGAAAAAAACACAAATTCTTCATAAAAAAAAATTAACAGAATGTACATACGTTACATCAGTGCAATAAAGGGGGAGGTGACCAAATGTCTGACTTTACTTGCAAATTGCAATGGTTTCAGACTCATTCGTTACGATTATTGTTTATGCATGGAAAAGTATTATTTTGCATCTGGTAATTGCAAAGAATAAATGCAGGTGTTAATACTTATGAGCCGAAGAAATAAGACTTACAGACAGACAGACACCCAGCTTAGGCGAACATTTAAGTCATATCGAGACGCATTAAAACGTCAAATCTAAAGTGTGTATGCATAAGCACTTGTGGTTGGCATTTTTAGCAAAAAAATTTTTTGATTTCATATTAAACATAGCAGAAGAAGAGGCCACAATAGAAGGCAATCGTAAATTGCAATCTTTAATTGTACAGGCGAAATCTCAGCAATACAGGTGATTTATGTAGCTTTAGCTACCGACTGACTGCCTAACAGGGAATACATTTTTTAAAAACCATACGCTCTTACTACTACTGCTCATCATATGATAATGTTTTCAAAAGATTATAAGCAAAACTAACAATAAAAAAAATACAAACAAAAATAACAACAATATTATTGATATACATATAAAGGGCTATCCATTTCGTGGTTTCAAAAGTATGGGACTGGAATTCGACATCTGTCAAACTAAGTTGTGAAACCAATTTTTTTCTTTTCAGTTGAAAGTCTGACATTGACGAAAATGGATTGCTTAACTATCATACAACGCATAAAAATTATCAAAACCTACTACAAAAATGGTGATTCTGCCACAGCCAGGTATCGTGTGTATCGGCAATTTTTCGAACAAAATTTTCTTCAGCGATGAAGCACATTTCACACTCGGTGGGTATGTTAATAAACAAAATTATCGTATTTGGGGTTCTGAGAATCCTCAAGTAATTGAAGGGAGGCCATTACATCCAGAAAAAGTCACTGTTTGGTGCGCTCTTTGGTCCGAAAGTGTGATTGGACCTTATTTCTTCGAAAACGACGATGGAACGACTGTCACTAGGCTTGCCAGAAGTATAACAAATGTACAATCAGTGTTGACTAACATGATTTGACAAAATTAACATGAAAATTATTGCCCAAGTTATTGCAGTGTACCAAAAAAATTTCTATTTAGCTGGACAAATTAAATTTTAGCTGGACAAGCATCAAAAAGCTGGACAATCCAGCCAAGTCCAGCCAGGCTGGCAACCCTAACTGTCACCGTCAATTCGGAGCGTTATGGTCATATGATAACTGACTTTTTTTTGCCTGATATTGAAGAATAAGACTTGGAGAATAGGTGCTTTCAACAAGACGGTGCCATATGCCACACAACTCCAGCGAATATGGCTTTTTGCAAGACACATTTCCTGGCCGCGTAATTTCTCGTCGTGGCGGTATCAACTGGCCACCAAGATCATGTGATTTGACACCATTACACTTTTTTTGTGGGGCTACGCGAAAGACCGTGTTTATGCAGATAAACCTTCAACGCTTGAGCACTTAAAAACCAACATTCGTCAAGTTATGGCTGAGATACCGCCCAATATGTGTCAAAAAGTGGTCGAAAATTACCTCAAAACAATCAATGCTTGCAACACTTCGCGTGGAGGTCATTTAAATGATGTAGTGTTTCACATATAACGTCAACGTTCAAACTTTACAATAAAAAAGAAATATCATGAAAAAAATATTTTATATGTGCTTAATTTACGTTTACTTTTGAAACCACGAAATGGATAACCCGATAAAAAGTCCGCTATTACCAGAACTGAGGTACATACATAATATTTAAAAAGGCAACATTTTACAAGTTTTTCATTTTCATGTTAAGCAGACACAAAGAGTTGGCCAGAAAAAAAAAATTAAAACCTGACAGTTACTATCGTTTACCAGAGTTTTGTAAAATATTTTTAAAAGCAGCATTATTTAATTTAGCAACTTACTGCAACAAATGCAAGTTTGTTTAATTTTAAAAATAAAAAAACATTTAAGACTTAAATGCGATAATCTGGTTGAATGTATATTTAAGAAAAGCTTCCATTATTATTATCAAAATAATAATCCGATTATTGTAATCCTGTGTATGTGTGAATTGCTCAATTAATGTCACACGTGTTGTTTCTTTTTCAATTTCACTCCCCTATAGTGGAGGTATTGTTTCGGGTTTACAATTATGTGTTTAATACAAAAAATATAATAGTCCAATAGCCCTCTGTCAGACTCATTATGATTCAATTTTTATTTCCAATCACTATTCGTTTCAGAAATATATCGAACTAGTTGACGATTCAATTGCCTTCAATCGATTTTTTATTTTGTTGCGTTTTTAAAAGGTGGATCCAAGGATTGCAATTTTCAACTAAAACTTTGCAATTTTAATATTTTACAGTGTATAATACTATACGCAGTGTTTAACTACATTCATCGTGCTTCTTACGGCTACTGAAAGCCAACGTTGCCTTGCACTTTATATATTTATACTTCATCCATTTTCAGTATGTCAACATCTAGAACCTAACTGTTGATTTGTTGTTGTTATTTTTGTCAGCCGTCCTTGGTCTTCGAGTATAGCTTTGTTATTGTAATTTGAACTATTCTAGTAATTCCTTTCCTGTTTTTTCTGAACTATAGAATAGAAGAACTTTTTTTTACATACTGAACAGACGGGTTATAGGGTAGGGTTAATTTTAGGTTTGGGTAAGAGGAAGTAGGGTGTATAAATAGTATAATAGGACACAAACCTTTTCTATATGTTATTTGTATACATATATGTAAGTAATGAGTGTTCGTTAATGTTTTATGTGTATATATGTATATTTAAACGTTATAAAACTTATATTTGCTTGTATTTGTAACTTTAATTTCACAGTGTGTTTTAGATTTGTTAATGTTGACAATAGTTATTATAATGCAATGTTTATGTTATGTGTTTAGAATTCAAAATATTGGATAATACAGGGTGGGCCAAAAGTCACGAAGGGGTTTAATCGTTTAATCGTTCTTGGGAATCTCGTGGCTTTAGTTCTTGCACTAACTGCAGCTTGTATGGGAAAAGATGTAAATTTCCCTTTAATATTCTGCGTAAAGACCGCCGAGACATTTGCAGCTCAGCAGAGCGCCTTCGAGTTGATGTTTCAGGATTCTCCTCAACACTCTCCAGAACGCGTTGAATATTTGCTTCATTAATTACAGAATGTGGTCTTCCGCTTCGTGGAAGATCCCTTAGTGAGCCTTGTTCCTGAAAACGTGTCACTAATTGATTCGGATGGTGAATTCCGCACATTAAAATGACGACGATAGGCTCGTTGAGTTTGAATTATTGATCGATGATGTTCAAAATAAAGTTCTATGATTTTGGTTCGCTGGATAACGTTGTAACCTTCCAAAATTAATCTCCCAGATTTATTTTACAAGTCCTAAAAAGAAAAATAAAAAAAAAATTAAACTAGAAAAGTTATTAATTTTTCAAATCCCTTCGCGACTTTTGCCCCACCCTGTATAAAATAAATTTGTTCAATGTATGTAATTTATTTAGAGTTCAAATTTCAAATTTAATTTTGTTCACTATAAGTTCACACTCTTAGGGTTTGTTGGGTTTTCGTTCTGCGTTGTTCACTGTTCAAGGTCGATAATCAACTGATCGACAAAGGATTCACGTCCTTATGTAGGAGTTGTTGATGAAAGTGTGTATGTTGATTTGTGTTGTGAATATTGATGTGTATTGGGGATGTTATTGTCATTATTCGTTAATGATGTTTGTGTTGTTAGGTTATCAGGGTTGGGATTGTGTGATTTTTGTTCACTCGTGTGAACATCCTCCCGGGCCGGCAACCTGTGAATGAAAAAACAATTATTTTTAATTGCTCAAACAAAGAGGGTATGGGTATTAATTATTCACTCAGGATGTCGGGGTCTTCCCATGGGTTCAGACATTAATTTTGACCTCTAAATGGGCCATAACTCTCTGTCGGGTGGAACCTGAAATGAATCCTCTGGTGAGTAATAGTTGTGGGTGTTCCGGGTAACAATTTGGGTAGGTAATGAGTGTTTGGGTGAGTAATGGGTAATTATTAAGGGTATAAGGGTGAACACATACTTTCATACTGAATTGATCATTACACCCCTTCAGTCAGGATTACGATCTAGCTTCACACATACATAGCTGTCAGATAAGTGAAGCATCAAATCGTCAAATATTTGAGAAAAAATCGTCAAAATTGTCAAAGACGTTCATTGAAATCGTAAAAAAATCGTCAGAAATAAATAAATTGAAAGGTTTTAAAAACAAAAACAGTCAAAAAAGGTCAATGTTAAGCAGCAATAATATTGCAAGTATGTTGTAAATATTAGGGAGTCAGAAGATCTTGACATTATGGGCATGAAAATTCAGTGCGATGTTTGCTAGAACTGACACATTTTTCAGTGCCTTGGTTTCTTAACAAATGTGCAATAAATACTTTACTTCATCTGATCTACTTACCATTTACACCATTTATAACCGATCGAGAATGGAATACAACTCTCATGTATGGTTGGCCCTTAACCTCTACTTTGAGAATTCTTAACCGTTTACAGGAGAGGCCGTAGTAGCTCATTAATCACGATAGTGTGTCCAATTCCATTGATTCATTGGAGCATCGTTGCAATATGGCTTATGTTTCACAGTTCTATCGCTACTACAACGGATATTGCTTGCGCGAAATGAGGGGACTTTATTTTGAAAATCATGTACATATTCCTACGTAACACTCGTCTTTCTCGGCCAGCACATTCGTATGTGGTCGATTGGTCAGTTTATCGTACACTGCATTTCAGACAAAGTTCGTTTGTTAGACGGACTATTCGTATGTGGAACTCCCTTCCTGCAGAGATCTTTCCTGTTACTTTTGGTATAAAAATATTCAAACCTAGTGTCCATAAACACTGCTCCCTCTTTCCTCCTTCCTATAATATATTTTCCTAGTTCCAAAGACAATGCCTTTGTTCTTCCGATGGTAATATTAGAAGCTATAATCGAATTTTTAAAATTGTCTGCAACGGCATATGATAATTTATGCTCAACTACGATGTTATTTCGGAGTTGAAATTTTTTGGCTTTTAAGGGATTAAAAAGGCATAAATAAAGAAAAATCTTCACACGTAAAATAACTTAAAAATATAATATTTTACTCATTATTACTAGCATAAATTTGCAATAGTAACAACTGCAAAGCAAAAAAGCTTTTAAGTGGCTTTTAATATACTAAAGTCAAGAATATTGTTACGAAAATGGAAATGGTGTTGATAAAATAATAAGGTAAAGCTCCAAAAACAACACAATGGACTTGATCACGCATAAACAAAAGCTCCAAAAACAAAACAATGCAGTTGTTCACGTGATCAACGAATTAGTAAACGTATAGCAACAAAAATAACAGGCTTGTTTCCAAGATCGATAAACAAAAATATAGCAACAACGTCCGTGTATAAAAAATATAGCAGAAAGCCAAACAAACAAAACAACAACAACTCTGCCTGGACGAAAGTAAACAAGATACACGAACAACAAAAATGGAAACAAGTTGTTTACATTTTTAGATTGTTCCCGAAGGTCGTCATCATCCTTCAAGGGCATTCATCACACTGTTGATCCAGTGATATAAAAGGCAAGATAAAGCGAGCAACGATGATTCAGTTAGAATTCAGTCAGCCGTGTATGAAGACACGTGATTCTCGGAGATCGAGTTAAATTAGTCGTGTGACGACGTCGCGTTGAATTGAGTGAGAATTCAACCAGTGGTGTGTGAAGATACGAGATCAAGTTATAATTCAGTCAGACTTGTGTGCAGACAAGTTGCGTGAAGAAAACAGTTGTTAGTGTGGTGCTTACAAAAAAGGTTGTGAGCAAAGAAGAATAACTAACAAGTGTTGTTGCTTATAAAAAGGTTGTAAGCAGAGAAATATCACGAACAAGCACATATTGAGAAAGTTATCATTGTATACGTAGAATAAGTTCGAACAGTGGCACAAAAGTTGTGCAGATAATAAAGAATTGATTGAAAAATAAACACAGATTTATTTTTATTTTATTTGCAATCTACGAACTCATATTTTTAACGTTTTTAAAAGGTAAAAACGTATCTAACAATATGATGTAAATTTTTAATCGCTAAAAATCGTCCAAATAGGGGCATAGATCGTCATGACGTCAATATGATATTTTTGGAGATCAAAATCGTCAAAATGACGATAAATTTGTCAAATCTGGCAGCTATGGCTTCACACACCACTTATGTTGTGTGCGTTAATTTTATACTTGAGCGACGGGAACTACAGTTTTAAGTCGACTCCGAATGACAGATTTTTGAGAAACTTTTCATGGCAATTTTATTTACTCTCAGAGTTTTCGACAGAAATCTGCTGAGAGGAAGTCGCCGAAGAAATATTTCTGACCTGGGGTGCGAACCGAGGTCTCACGTCTAATAAGATGTCACACAACCTACTAGACAACGGCGACTTTTTTACACTGAGCCTTACTTAAGTTATAATGAACTGTTTCAGACAAAAAACAGCCAACAAATTGCTATTCTTGAAATTCATCTTTAAAAGCTTTGTTAGATTAATTGATCTGCAAATGTTTACCATACGCTTCCCTTTTAGTAAAGTTTTCACTTTTTCTACAGATACATATTGAATTTAAAAGTATTTACCGAAACGTGTTAATTTGCCTTATTCTTGTTAACACTTCAATGGCTGCTTAACTTGACTGCTGTTAACGTAATGATTTACGAAGCAACCGTTTTACATGCACCTTTGACTTCTTAAGTGCTTCGTCACGAACAAATTCTTCATTCTTTATTGATTTTTTTTTAATTCCTTTTTTTCTTCTCTTTGAAAGAGTTTTCGTCCGACGTTCTGTCGTTTGCTGGCCTTTTCGTGTCACGATAATTCGCCAAATTCGTTCGTTATTCGTTAAGGTGGGTTTCATTGGTTTTATTAGTGAGTGTCACACCATATTTTTGCCTGACACATGCTAATAAATGTTGCTGCGCTTGCCTACTTATGTAGTATGTCTTTTGACTGTTTTTTGTCTTGTTGTTGGTGGTGCAACAATGTCTACAACATTATTCACACTCGTAAATTGATTGTTTCTGGTTGCAAGTCAAATTAATTATGATTTTTCCAATTTTTCTCTATAAGCCTGGTTGGTACATTGTACTTACCGTGTGGCAAACAATAGCAAAAGAAAATATTTTTATTGTAAAATAATGAGTGTACAGTGGCACACAGATTATTTCGTGTGGCCATATAGCAAATTAAAGCGTACTAATCTCTTACTTATTTTTTTAATATTGTTACGTTTTTACCTTTTTAAAAACGTTTAAATATGAGTTCGTTAATTGCAAACCAAGTAAAAACAAATATGTGTCTTATTTTAATTAAACTCTCTTTATTGTCCACACTTTCTTATATGCCACTGTTCGCACTTAACCGATACACAATAATTACTACAATTTATTGCTTGTTCACGATTATTCACACACAACTATTCGCTATACTGCTCACAACGGATATCTTCGAACCACGACTTCGCACGCAACTTCACTCAAGACTGACTCAATTATAACTGACTCACTCGTCTGCTTTGTCTTGCCCTTTTATAGTCCAACACGAACAGTACATCGAACGTTCTTGAAGAAGAACGTTCGCGGTCTCGTATTCTCGCAATTTCTATGCTGACTGTATTGCTTGTTGTTGCGCTTGCTTATTTTTCCATCCCTTTTGCTCTCATGCTTGTTGTTGGTTTATTTGGAAGATGTTCGATGTATTCGTTAGAGTGTGTTTGTGTATTGTATACACATTGCCTCTTGTTGCGTTCGCTTATGTTGCGTTTGCGTTATACATCTCTCTCATACTCATACTGATATTGTTGGTTTACTTATAAATGGTTCGATGTACGCGTTAGTGTGTATTTGTGTCGTGTGTATTGTGTCCGCATTGCCTCATGGTCTCTGTATTTGTAGCTTTTGTTTATCGTTAATGTTAAACGATATTAGGTCGTTTCGATATGCGTAACAATATTGACAGATAGGAAGCAAATTAAATTAGTTGTAGTGAAAAATAAAAATAAACTTTAATAAATTCATTCGTGAATTCATTACAATTGAGCACACGAAATAAGCTGTGAGCCACTGTATTTGTACTTGTATTATTTTTTATTCAATTTACAATAATTTTGTCTAACGGTAATATATGTACATATTTTGAATTTAAACTTTTGACTAGAGCTATAAAACTAGCAGAGTTAAAAGTATTCAGAGGGGAATTCGTCACAACCCTCCTTGTGTGTTGACCTTACCCTCATAACAGGTATTTACGCTGCGTATGAAAGCGCTGCCTATATTCAGCATTGTCGATCACCGCGTCATCCTAATACGGTTGACAAAGATATATGCAAAATTTACTATGACAAAAGCTGCGTTTAACAACAATTAAATTCACCAAGTGACTCCTTCACCCATTGGATTCAATTAGCACGATTTCGTCGTCCACCTGCCAATAGGTTCAGCGTCAAACTTTGTTGTCACTTTGCCCGTAAATATTTCTGGCATCCCTTATGGTGTTTTCTTTTCTACCAAAAAATGTGCATTGTGCATGTGCAAAATGCAATTTTGTGTTTGTTTCTTAAAAATGTTTCGCCCTCAAAAAGGGTGGTATGTTTTATTCTAAATAATTCGCACTTGCCAATGGTGGAGGGCTTTGCATTTTATGCCCTGTACAAATCGAGAGTGCTGATAATGCCCTGTAAAGCAGATGACTTTTCTTTATTTATAGGGCTACCAGATGAAATTTAAAAAAAGCCGCATGGTATCTTTATCCAATTTTGAAGTTAATTTTTTCATTGTTTTGTGGAGTAACCTTAAGGAAAAATTACATTATTAAAGATACATGGTCAGTAATTTAAAAAAAAATGCATTCAGTGTTAAAAAATTATTTTTGGTTATAAAAAACAGCGCTCAATAAATGAAGTCGAAAATTTAGCTATCTGGCAACACCTTTTTTCATATTTACATATTTTTTTGAAAACAAATCAAAAAATACAACATATTTTTAAATCTAAAACCTTAACGTTAATAAATATAAAACATTTAATACGTACAAAACACTTTTTTTAAATTAATTTTAAATATTATTATTTACATTGAACTGCTTTTGAACAAATTGCCTTTTCCTCATTCATTTTCTTAATAAGTGGTAAACACAGGGCATTCCCTTTTTTAATATTTGTGTTATGTTCTTCTCAAATAAAAAATTACATTATAACAGGGTTGGTCAGCAATTTTTTAATGCACCTTGTAAGAGGGTGACATTTTCTTTGTAGAAAAGAAAACACCATTAGTCTTTTTCGCTCGTGAAGATCTATTGGTATTTTATTAATGATTGCTAGCACAGCTGACTTAAAAATAGTCTTTTAATCTGATGATTCATTCTTCAAACTAGGCTATAGCGTCGTATAGCAGGATTAAGTATGCTGTTGCCATCAACAATGTTTGACCCACTAGCATTAGTTACGAGTTTAATAGGCTTGTGACTTCAACTAGATTTTTTTTTTTTTAATTTCATTTAATTCAATTAAAAATGTATACAAGATCGAATAATGCCTCAGCGCCAGTAGGCATTGGAGAGGCTAGTTGGCAACATTTATTTCAAATTAGATGCTTTGCAGCATGTTGTACCTAGATAATCTTAAGGCAATATATCATTTTCATTGTTAATGTGGTAACACATGCTAACTTTTCAATGTTCAATGTTATGTGCTTCCTTTTTAAAAGTATCAGCTTCGTTTTCCCAGGGGCGAGTTATAATCCTCTCGCCCCGAGGATTCCATTTCCAGTGTTCTCTTCACTTTAAGCAACACTTACTTTATCAACATCATCGGCATGTCCAACAGAATGTTTATCGTCTGCTATTGCAATACTAAACATATCGTTAAAGGTTATGTTTCTGAAGTCAAGCCCAAGAATTGCTTTTTAAGCTGCGCCCTGGCTTCGAGGATTCCATTTCCAGTCTTCTCTTCATTTTAAGCTTCACTTACTTCATCAATGTCATCGGCATATCCAACAGAATGTTTATTGTTTACTATTTAAAATACTAAATATATCATTAAAGGTTATGTTCCTGAAGTCAAGCCCAAGGATTGCTTTTTGAGGAACAGCAACTTTAGTAAATAACCAGAAACAATAAGCCTAGCTTCATTGTATACGAAATTTTTGGTAGATGATTCGGACATGTTATCCACAGAAGGAAGTTTATTGACAAAAAGCATTTTAAGACTTCGATACTGTGAAGCATTGGTAAAAATAACTTTACTGCTTGGAAGCATTTGGATTTTTATCCTTCAATAGTTTTATTTAAATGATCAGCAGTCACTGTAATTTTAGGTTAGGTTAGGTTAGAGGACGTGTACTTGTCAACTGTGACAAGTATAGTACCCGGAGGTCGAATTGACCCATTATACAACGTCCTAGCTTCTCACACCACTCGTGTTGTGTGCGTTAATTTTATACATGAGTGGCGGAACCTACAGTTTAAAGTCGACTCCGAACGACAGATTTTTGAGAAGCTTTTCATGGCAATTTTTACTCTCAGAGTTTTTGCCAGAAATCTGCTGAGAGGAAGTCGCCGAAGAAATATTTTCATATTTTCATTTTGATGTCTGACCTGGCATTTGAACTCAGTCCTTTTCGTCTAATACGCCAACACACTACCTACTAGACTACGGCGACTTCCACTCTAATTTTAGGAATACGAAAATCCCGCTTAAGATTTTAATCACTGATGTCATATTTTGTAAGGCTTTTGTTTTAAATTTTTAATATTCTTTGTCACACTGTATGGTATTCTAATGCTTAATGCCTAGGCGTAGGTGTAAGTTATCGTGTTTAATAAGAGTTTTTCTTTGCTGAATCAGTTGCACTGGATTCAAATGGGAATACTCGTACAAACGTTTGAATGAATTCATGAAATGAATGAATACACCACGAATGGTTGTATGAATGAAAAAATTGCTTGGCTGGATGGATGAATATTCGTTTTGTTTAAAGAGTAAAATTATAGGAAATGTTGTTGTTGTTGTCGTTTTGTAACTGGTAGCAGGCCAACAGGCAACACATTAAAGTGTTTCTTGTTGTAGCACTGCCTCTCAGCACAGCAGGAGTTTGTGTGCGAATATGATTTGCCTGTCACATGTGAATTTCACTGTATAGGGAACTAAATTATCCGTAGACACATACAATGTTTAAGAATTTAAATTTTATTTATGCAAATAATGTGACAATTGAATTTAAAAATGAAAAAAAAAAAAAAAATATCAGAGGTAAACTGAAAACATTTTGTATGTCTGTAGAAAAAAAAAACAAAACAAAAAAAAAAAAAAATGGAAAAACATGAAAATATAACGCACCCGCACCCATTAATGTATGTATGTGGAAATTTGGATTTGGCTTTTCAGTTTTCCAATTTTATGATTCATATTTTTCGCCAATCTATTGACAGCAAATTAAATAAACGCCCTCATTTAATTTGAAATTAAATAACGAGTTAAACGATAATTTAATTTTTGAAATCACACTGCTTTGAGACAATAAGCAAGCGTGCCGGTTGTTGTTGAACATTTAAGGACGGGTTTTAAGTGTCTGCACTTAATAATGTATTCGATTGTATACATATTTTCCTTTAAGTGTTGATTACATTGAAATGCTATTTTCGTGAGTTAATGAAGACAATAAGTTTGCGAATTAATTTTAATAGCCCAACCTTTTTTTACAAGCACAAACGATTTCTTACATATTAATGCCTTCGTTTGTCTTTAATACTAATAATTGATTCGATAAGTTTGCCATTAAAGGTATTTTTTTTTTTTTGCTCGATTACATACAATGTATTGATAATTTATTATTGTTTTATAAATTTAAATATTTTATACAAGTTTTTCTCAACTAAAATTAGCAATATGCCAAAATCGGCTTTTTGCGAAAAAAAACTTTTTTATTGTTGAGAATGATTCTTTAGGGCTTCAGTAGCAACTTTTGTTCTGAGACTTCTTCATAATTCCGTTATTTACAAAATTACCGTTATTTTTATGTTATTGAAGAAAATCAAAATTTTGACCCATAAATTTCCAAAATTCGACCAATGATGTTTGGCAACTTTGTACAAAACCCTTTGACGAGTATATTTGCTGAATATATGAACTCATTATATTTGCAAATACAGTCAAAGCTCGGTATAACGAACGATATATTGTCAGGCCCTTTCGTTATAGTGAAAAATTAGTTATATCGCAGTTTTTTTTTAACAAAATTTTATTAAAAAAGAAAAGTACATTTAATTCATTTTATTAAAAATATATAGATATGTCCTTAAAGTAACGTTTGATAATCAATAAGTGAGTAAAAGTGTTAAAAATTATTTAAGTTGGTGGAAAAAACTTATTTATAGACGTTTGTTTACAAGTAACTTGAAGACTCATTTGAAGAGCTTCTTCCTGTATTTCTCGAAGTACTAATTGTTTTTGGATTTAAATTTGCTAAACATTTGGAAAAATTGTACTTAAAAGTCTGACTCCACGTCTTATACACTGTACTTCATCCCCTTGAAAAAGTCTAGAAAGGGGGATATCGTCCTCATCATCAAACTCATAATTTTCCAAAAATATAATTTTTTTCCAACATTTAGATAATGCGTCCTCCTTAACATTGTTCCAGGCGAGACCAATCATACAGGATGCATCATAAAGAGAAAGACTTTCTAAAAAATGTATGATGTCATCTGTTTCAGATGCCACTATTTTTGAAAGGAGGCTATTTCTGTAGTATAATTTGAGTAAGCGAATGGCGTTTTGGTCCATTGGCTGGATAAGAGGAGTCACGTTTTTTAAATTATTCGTTATACTGAGCTTGAAAATTATAAAACATTCGTTATATAAGGTAGTCAATGTAAGAAATTTACTCATTCGTTATATCCCGAATTCGTTAAAGTGAGTATTTGTTATACCGGGCTTTGACTGTACAGGGTTTTTCGATACATTATCCAATAAAAACGAATTTTTCGCCATCTAGCGGCAATAATTTGTAATACCTATATTCAGCAATTAGACAGATAATTTGAATACCTTTCGATCAAAAAACAAATTTTGAAAATCGGTTGTAAAATGACCAATTGAGAAAGAAAAGAGCTATAAAATAATAAAATACACTAGAGCCCCGACTTGCGTCGATCCGTTTTGCGTCGTTTCGATTTGCGTCGCCTTTTAAAAATTGACAAAACTCAGCTTGCGTTGTTGCAATTTCAACTCGCGTCGTCGTTTCGTCCCCGATTAGCGTCGATTCGATTTGCGTCGTTTGAATCCCAACTTGCGTCGTTTAAATTTCGATTTGTGACGCTACATACGTTTAATTTTTTTCTTGCAGCATTGAGTACTACCATTTTAGTATTTGTATTGTGGAACATATTTAGAATTTTTTTTGTATTTTAAAATTCTTGCAACTTCTGTTTATTGTTTTGTTATTTCTTTGTAATAATTAAAAAACATTTGTTGAACTAAATAAAATAATGAAAAATGTTTTCATTATTCATTCATTTTGCTTTCCTTTGAATTCTTGGTCCCAATAAATTAAATTTCAATGCATTTGTATAGAAAAAGTTGATTCGATTTGCGTCGTTTTGATTTGCGTCGCAATTCTCCGGTCCCCATTAACGACGCATGTCGGGGCTCTAGTGTAGTTTCAAATTTTTAAAAAAAATATATACATACATATTGTTACGTTTTTACCTTTTTAAAAACGTTTAAATATGAGTTCGTTAATTGCAAACCAAGTAAAAACAAATATGTGTTTAGTTTCAATTAAACTCTCTTTATTTATCACACTACTTTTATGTGCCACTGTTCACACTTAACCGATACAACAATAATTACTACAATTTATTGCTTGTTCACAACTATTCGCTCGCAACCGATATCTTCAAACACGACTAAACACGCAACTTCACTCAAGACTGACTCAATTACAACTGACTCGTTGCCTGCCTTGCCTTGCCCTTTTATATGCGAACCTCTTCAGTCTGATGATGGTTCTCGAAGTGGAAGGTTCGCGTTTCGCATTCTCGAGAATTCTATGGCGATTACTTTATTTGTTGTTGCGGTTGCATACTTGTCTGTCCCTTTCTCTCTCATACTTATTGTAGCTGGTTTACCTATGGGTTCGCTGTATGTGTTAATGTGTATTTGTGTCGTGTGTATTGTGTACGCATTGTCACTTGTTGTTGTAGCTTTTGTTTTTATGTGAAACGATATTAGGTCGTTTCGATCTGCGTAACAATATGTAACTTAAATTCATCATTAAAGTGTTTTAATTGCTTACATTTTAAGTTTCGCGAATAAGATTGTATTTATTTTAATTTCATTGAACAGACTACTTTTTATTTATACTTTTCGAAACATCAAGTTATTTTTATTATTTACATTTTTAGAGGTCTACATAGGAGTGTAAATTCTTCTTTGAGTTGGGACTCTAAACCCAAATTTGTTGTTTGCCAAACTTTTTCACCGTGATATTTATAATTTAAGCGTCTTAAAATGTTTATTTGCTTTTTAAGAATTTTAATCCGATTACTCTGTACATCGACATAAGATAGTTCATGTAATAAATTAAATAAGTCCATAGGCTCGTCCATATCAATCAAATATTGAAATAGAACTTTACTCTCCGTACGTCTTTTTTTTTGTTTCTTGTTTGCTCTCTATCTCTTTCAATCTCTTTATTCGTTCCTCAGCATTCCATTTTGTATTTTCCTGAAAAACCTTCTTCATTATTTTAACACCATTTTCCATATTTTGCTTCGTTGGGTGGAACATAGGGTGCCGGCTAAAATATCTAAAGCCGTACAGTGCGTTGGCCCATAGAAAGGACAATTTTTAAAAGTATTGCAAGAATTTTATGAAAAAGGATATATGGCAGGACCCATAGTCCTCGCTTTGATTTTATTAAAAATTTACACACATATTGGTAGTATTATATGTATCTTAACTGCAACTTTTCATAACTTTACATACATTTTTGTGGAAAATATGAAGATTTTAGTTTAAAGGACATATGGGAGGTGGGCGTGTCCTTGAGCCGATTCTTTTGAAAATTCAAATTTTTCTTAATTAAGGGCGTTCACGACAGTACACCAAATTTCAAAAGCCTATTTTTCATTCCTTCTATTTCTGTCCCTTCGTTTTAAGGGATCAATGCACTATGTGCCGTCTTATCACGATAGTAAATGAAATATAGGTTAGGTTAGGTTAGAGGACGTGTACTTGTCAACTGTGACAAGTACAGTACCCGGAGGTCGAACTGACCCATTCTACAACGTCCTAGCTTCTCACACCACTCGTGTTGTGTGCGTTAATTTTATACATGAGTGGCGGGACCTACAGTTTAAAGTCGACTCGAACGACAGGTTTTTTGAGAAGCTTTTCATGGCAATTTTTATTCTCAGAGTTTTTGCCAGAAATCTGCTGAGAGGAAGTCGCCGAAGAAATATTTTTCATATTTTCGTTTTGATGTCTGACCTGGGATTTGAACTCGGGCCTTTCGTCTAATAAGCCAACACACTACCTACTAGACCACGGCGACTAAAAAAATGAAAAAAATGAGCGGTCTTGACATCTACCGGTTGAGGGATTTTTCACATTCCTAAATTGTGATACGATTTAATTTGATTATTGGGGACACCGTCCAATTATATTCTCCAATTCATCAAATTAAATTATCGATTTACTTAATTTGGAACATAAAATGGTTAAGCCGCCCGCCCGCCCCTCTTACCCATTTCGATAATTCCGCACACACTAGGATATCTAGTGTTCACAAATGAAATATAAGTTTATTTACTTAACCCATGGAGAGGAGTTTTGTTTCCCAATGTAAAAACAGTGTCTATAGTCTTAATTACTGACGTATAATTCATTTCAGTAGCATAAATTTCAGTTTTTTACAATATGCACTCTATTTTTAAAATTAATTAATAAAATTTGCCGAAAATAGGTTTTAGGGCCATTATTACAACTTGCCGTTAACTAAAGGGAGGATTTTAACGGGCAGATAAATTGTTTTTCATTATTATGAGTACCCAATAAGATAGAAGTGATCGTTAAGCTAAAGGGAAGATCATCCTACCTTTAACATTTAAAGGTCACTTTATGTTTGAACTTGCCATATCATATACGATTTTCGATATGGCAGCTTCAAATTTAAACAAAATGAGCATATACAACAAAAAAACGAAGTCCGCTGTTGCCACTGCGTTAAAAAAAACTTGTTTAATTGAGCAGTTTTATCGACTTTGCTCCGGCACTGCCATATTTTAATTTTATTTTATCTGTAAGTTGTAATAACGAAAATAAGTTAAAGGTAACTTTGCCGTTCACTTTAGCTAAAGGTACCTTTAACTAACCCCAACTTTAACGGGAAGTTGTAATAATGGCCCTTAGTGTTTTTTAAACGGCACATATTGAGCTGAATATTTTGGCTTGAAAGTCAGCATAATTGTTGACGACTATAGTGTGTAAAATTCTGCGAAGTTGCTTAGAGATTATATTCCTACTTCAAAAGTTATATGTGAATGAAAGTGAAAAAAGGGCATTTTTTTTAATTTTTTCGCATTTTTTTTTTAACATTTTCCACATTTTTTTGTAAACGAAAAGTGCGTTCGTCAAGCAATTTCGCAAAATTTTAAATTTTGAAGTCGTTAACAACTGTGTTGAATGGCAAGACATAATATTCAGCCCAATTTGTGCCGCGTTAAATGTTAGCAGTAGTATTTTTTACTTTTAAGTTTTGTTGTTGTAATTTTTTTTCTCTCAGTGTATTATTGCAACAATACCAGAAAATGGAAGATTAATAGCCAAACTAACTATCCAATAAAAAAAAAATATTGATTTTTTAGCTGTTAACATAAATAATGCGTTAAATTCACGAAAAGTTAAAAAGCCCAAGTTTGAAAGGCAACCCTATATTTCCGTTTTAGGACAAGTGAGGGACAATCTAATTAGCAATTACGGTAGCTGACTCTACCCCCGAAGCATTCAAAATAATTCGGCATTCATAGCTTGAAAATGAAAAAGTACATTTTTTTGGCATATTGCTAACTAAAATAAATAAAAACAAATAAAATATTTAATTTATTATTACGTTACGTACATACATATCTGTTTCATGTTATCAGTTAATAAAATTGTGACATCTTTAATCAATAGTCAGATAGATCTATTGAAACAAGTTTAATTAAATCATTCGTTCTTTAGTTTTAAATTAACACCAGTTTCTATACTCTACGTTCCGATAAGAGGGTATATGTACATTGAATTTATGTTTGCATTTGTAATGTCTTAAAAACAATTTTATTTCAATTCAATTGAAAATTTTTAATTTTATTTTAATGGTCGAGTAACTTCTGTTAAAATAGCCGGAGGTTAGTAAGTAGCCCGTGGTTCAAACCCCAGCTCAGATATCTCGAACAAAACCGAAATATTAAAAAAAATATTTCTTCCGCGGCTTCCTTTCAGCAGCAGTCTGTTGGTAAAAATTCTGTGTATAAATAATATTGCAATGAAAAATGTCTCAAAAATATGTCTTTCAGAGTCAACTTTAAAGTGTACTAGATGCCGCCATCCTAATAAATATTATAAATCTTTCTGTAAGTCTGTTTTTTTGTTGGTTTGTTTGTTAGCCAATCACGCCTGGACCGATTTTCTTGAAATTTGGGATATAGATCGAGCTTTTGTCGGTGCAGGAAAAAATGGGACAAAGGGAGAAAAAATGGGCAAAAATTAGTACTTTTATGCATAAATGCTGTATTTTAATTGTTTTATAGGTAATTTTTTACGATTTAGCTTGGTTAAGTTTCCCAAATAGCTATTGGAGGTGTTCCGTTTCTAAAGTTGAACCAAAAGGGGTCCAAAAAGGGGGAAATGGGTCAAAAACGGGAAAATTGAGTGCATAGCCAATCACTCATGGACCGATTTTCTTGAAATTTGGGATATAGATCGAGCTTTTGTCGGTGCAGGTTATAAGCAATAAATCTTTTCAAAATTTTGACCAAAAGGGGAGACAAAATGGAACAAAGGAAGAAAAAATGGGCAAAAATTAGTACTTTTATGCATAAATGCTGTATTTTAACTGTTTTAAAGGTATTTTTTTACGATTTTGCTTGGTTAAGTTTCACAAATCGCTATTGGAGGTGTTCCGTTTATAAAGTTGGACCAAAAGGGTTCTAAAAAGGGGGAAAGGGGCAAATTGAGTGCATTTATATTTAGGACTTAGAGTATTCAAAAAACTGGGTTGTTTGTTAAACCGGTTTCCAAATAATTTGAAAAATTGCATTTTTTTAAGAAACCGGTTTCGAAACCGGTTTTGATAAACCGTTTTTTTTATTTATTGTTATTTTTAATGCAAAAATGACCCAATAATAATATTTTTTTTAAATTTAAAGAAAAATTTATACAATAGGGTGTCCCATGGCCAACTTTTTTGTAGAAATACCTCCCAAACGATGCCTGTCTTACATAACCCGCGCAAAGTCGGGTCATTATAAAATGAACACACCCAAAATGAGTGGTGTGAGGAGTAACTAACCTCTGCTCAATAAAGAAAATGATTTGGGCGCGGAAATCACCAGAGAAGCGTTGAATTGAATTTATAGAGGTTAATAAACAGAAGTAATAAAAACTAGTACTCTTGGATAGGTGCTCAGTTAATTGCTGATTAGGACTTTATTTTATCAGAGGTTTTGGTTTAGGAGTTTTCTCTACAACTCATATAACAACTTTAATGGGTGAATGGAATGTTTAGATGCGATACAATTTAAAGGAGTTCACATATGGACTCTTCGAAGCTTGGATTGACAGCCATGTTAGCTATTAAAGGATGTTTAAGATAGTAATACATTAGGTTAGGTTAGGTCGGAGTGGTAGCTCTGATTTCACAAAGCACACTTGAGCACGCATAGCGGCCCATTGTGATGCCACGGGTGAACGCAGTCCCTGTACTGACCAAGTTCCACCACAATGAGGGAAAAGGAAGAAGTTGGTCAACGCAAGGGCTGCACAACGGAAGCACGACTACCCAGCACTGGAAAACCAGCCAGAAAGTTTGATGAACGAGGCTATATCCTTGATATCAACGGATGATAGCTCCGTTAAGCTAACAAGAAATGGGGAGCCAAATAACCTATATCTACACCTGGCAAGAGACGGGCACTGACAAAGAAAGTGAATGACAGTCTCCTCTTCTTTAGAGGACTTGTATCCACGGCAAAAGTCGTTAAAGGGGAGCCTCATTCTTTCCGCGTGTCTACCCATGACGCAATGACCCGTAAGCACGGCCACTGTAGTCGAGATGACGTCACGACCAAGACCAAGTAATTGGTTGGTACGCCTTTTATCCATCGAGGGCCAGGTGAGCCTAGCGGTGGAGCAGGACTCCTCATTGACCCAGGATAGGTTGGCGTCCCGAAAGAATTTCCGTGCAATGGTCAGCTTGATCGAGGCAAGTGGTATACCCACTTCAACAGAAGAGGATTCCGGAAGGAGCGCACCAGCTCTGGCGAGCTCGTCGGCCCTACAGTTTCCCGGAATTTCACTGTGCCCGGGGACCCAAACCAGAGAGACACTGGTGAAGCGCCCCGAAAGAAGGTCGAGACAGCGGCGACATTCTCTAACGATCCTAGAGTTATTCACGAAACCCGATAGAGATCTTATCGCGGCCTGACTATCAGAGAAGACCGAGACGCGAGAGAAGGGAGCATCGTTGACGAGGATCCATTGAGCGGCCCGGTAAATCGCCATCACCTCCGCCTGAAACACGCTGCAGTAGTCCGGCAAACGGAGAGAAATATTCATAGTAATACATTACGTACGGAAAATCAGGGTGAAAATATTATAAAATTCTGAATATGACTTGTAAAGATAAGATTAAAAATCTTAAGACAATTTTTTTACGTTCATGGAATTAGTAAAAAAAACTTAAACACAATCAAATGGAAAGAGCTGTTTTCATTTCTTTTCTTCCTGCCTTCCAGACAAAAATTTTTTTTGGATAACTTTTTTGTATATGTATGTAGTTTAACAGCTCTCTTATTAAGAGTGAGATTATGTATATTTGTTGCAAACAATTCTCAGCTCGATTTGTTTAAATTTCGTACGTTGTCCGGACAAATTTGAACAGAGTTGACAATATATTGTATTTTACATACAAAGTTGAATTGATTTGCCCGTAAAAAATATTTAATATTAGAATTTGCTTAAGAAGTGTTGTTTGGCAACAAAGTTGTCTGAAATGAGTGAATTGTGTTGCTGAACAAATTCTTATTTTTTTTTTTGCAAACAACATCGATGAATCCATTAACTATAGGGTGATTTTTTAAGAGCTATAGGAAAATTTTTCAAAAAAAAAAAAAACACATAAAATTCAAAAAAATGCATGAAATCTTTATTTGACTCGATAGTACGGTCCATATAATTTAATGTTTGAAGATAATTTCATGCAAATGTTGACCGCTACTGCGCGTCAAATGGTCCATCCGCTTATTCCAAATTTGGCATACTCTTTCCAACATTTCGGCCGGTATCTCACGAATAAATGCTTAAATGTTGTCTTCCAATGCGTCAATTGAAGCGGGCTTGTCTGTATAGACATGAGCTTTAACATAGCCCCACAAAAAATAGTCTAAAGGCGTTACGATTCGCAGCATCTTTGAAGAAGTACGGTCCAATGATGCCACCAGCCCATAAACCGCACCAAACTGTGACTTTTTCTGGATGCATTGGTAGCTTTTGCAATGCTTCTGGCTGATCTTCACTCCAAAATCGACAATTCTGCTTATTTACGTATCCATTGAGCCAAAAATGAGCTTCGTCGCTGAACACAATTTTTCAATAAAGAAGTGGATCTTCGGCCAACTTTCCAAGAGCCCATTTTGATAATAAAATTCAATGATTTGCAAGCGTTGTTCGTTTGTAAGACGATTCATGGTTAAATTATAGACCAAACTGAAGATGTTTGACAGTGAAACAAAATACGAAACGTGCGTGAGCTGTTTAAACCAGTGTTGCCAAAAAGATAATAGCTAAAAAATCACCCTATATTAACTGATGTTTTCCTTTACATATTTTACCTCGTTCACATAAAAACGCATCCCCGATCTAGTGAAGTGTGATGGTTTTTGGAAAATTTCATAACACGAAGACAATCGTACGACAGCCAAATTAGTACAGTACATCACTCGATTTACGACGCAGTTGGTTCCAAAAAAAGGCGACGTAAATTGAAACGACGTAAATCGAATTTCATATTGCTCATACTACAAAGTAGTATGTTTTTATTAAGGAACTTAAAAAAGTTACAGCAATCCCTCGATTTACGTCGCAGTTGGTTCCAAAAAAAAAAATCGAATAACGACGCAAATTGAAGTACAAAATTGAAGTAAAATTGACGACGTAAATCGAAACAACGTTATTCGAGGCGACGTAAATCGAAGGATTAGTGTATCCCTTTATTTACTTTCTCATTGCATACTTATGGGTCTACTAAGCTTTGACATCGAGCCTTTGTAAAACTTTTTTTATTTCTTCATAAAAAGCTAGTGTTTTGTGTATGAAATGGGATATGAAAGGCCTGAAGGAAGATAAGGGAGGCAGATATTTTTTATTGGACCACAAACACGACAACTCGTGACTACTCCTGTTTTTCCTTAGCTTGTAAAGCAAAGCAAAAATGGTTGGCAACTCCTAAACCCGGAGTTAGGTAAATTTCAAGGCAATACTGAATGGTTGAAAAACACCACCAACATGCAAAATAATGCTTTGGAAGATAAAATTTGAAAAACGTTTCATCAGAATATTTATATAATGATGTGACGTTCATTGGAGTGGAACCACGTTTGCGGATTACTGCTGATCTATTTATGGATATACAATGTATATTGGAAATCATTTAAGAAACACAGAAATTCAATTCCGAATCCTTAGAGCAACTAAAATTTTAAAAATTTCAGATTTATTTTTAAATGTAGAGCCATAGAGCCTTAAAATATGTTAGATTTACATCAGGGAGTTAAGTAAAGAATTCACGGATTATTTGGTGCTCTGTGTATACGAATTAACAAGTCGAGGATAAATAATTTCTTAAGCCAACTACTTCTCTGTTACATTTAGTGAACCTTACTTAGCAAGCGATTAATCTAAAAGACACATTAAGTTATAGGGTACCAGATATCAGGGTCTGATAGACCAAAACTTTGTTGTTTTTTTTTTTTTTTTTTAGAAAAATTTTCTTGATTCATATTGAAATTAAATTCAATCAATCAATTGCTCTTGATGCAGTGATTCAAAAAATATCAAGCAAATCTGTCATGTTGTTTCGCATTTCATTCGTCATAGAGCACAATGTACATATGTACATACATTGTATGTATACACACATGTGCAAGTGTGTTCGAATAAATAGCATCGTTTATTATTATTAGTATGTTTATAATCTAAAATAATCTAAGAAGGTGTAAAAAGATTAAGAAATTGTTTATCTAGATATCTGTCAACGTTTTTGATTGAGTGGAGTAGGCGGCGTTGTTACGCAGTACTGAAGATGTAGCAATTTTAAGTTTTTGAATAAAGAATAAAAAATATAAAGAAAAATAAAAAAAAACTTTTATTTAATTGAATAATTTAATAATTGTATTGTTAATTAAATATGGAATTATTACAGTTTAGATTGTCAACACTTGTCAACTTCTAACAGGAGGCAATTGTAGTTGAATAAATAAATAAAATACAATAAAAAAAAATTCAAACACTTGATTTAAATTAAAATTTAACATAAAGTCGGCTATAAATGTAACTGTAAATAATTCACAACATATAAAGGGCTATCCATTTCGTGATTTCAAAAGTATGGGACTGGAATTCGACATCTGTCAAACTAAGTTGTGAAACCAATTTTTTTCTTTTCAGTTGAATGTCTGACATTGACGAAAATGGATCGCTTAACTATCACACAACGCATAAAAATTATCAAAACCTACTACAAAAATGGTGATTCTGCCACAGCCACGTATCGAACAAAATTTTCTTCAGCGATGAAGCACATTTCATACTCGATGGGAATGTTAATAAACAAAATTGTCGTATTTGGGATTCTGAGAATCTTCAAGTAATTGAAGAGAGGCCATTACATACAGAAAAAGTCACTGTTTGGTGCGCTCTTTGGTCCGAAGGTGTAATTGGACCTTACTTCTTCGAAAACGACGATGGAACGACTGTCACCGCCAATTCGGAGCGTTATGGTCATATGATAAGCGACTTTTTTTTTTGCCTGCTATTGAAGAATACGACTTGGAGAATATGTGGTTTCAACAAGACGGTGCCATATGCCACACAACTCGAGCGAATATCGCTTTATTGCAAGAGACATTTCCTGGCCACGTAATTTCTCCTCGTGGCGATATCAACTGGCCACCAAGATCAAGCGATTTGACACCATTAAGGCCGTGTCAGATAAAACTTTGTTGCTTTGCGTGACGTTTATAACTTTGACAGAAAAGCGTAAAGCAAAAGGTGTATGCCACAACAAAAACTTTGACAACACTCGCGTTGTTTGTTTATCTTTTAAAAGTGGTTGGCGCGTAAGTTTTGCTTTTAATATTTTGTGTTTAAATAAGGACTAAAAATGGATTTGGAGGATTTATTGGACATACTTATAATTGTACTGCTAAAAAAACTAAAAAACATAAAATTTAAGGACAAATATTAAAAAAATAAAATTTGCGCGCAAATTTGCCAAAAATATTTACAGAATAATCAACAGCTGATTGTCAAAGCGCGCAAAAAGATGAGAGATGCCCAACTTTTCGCTTTGCGTTGCGTTAAAAGCTGTTTATGTGACAAGTGCCATATAAACATGTACATTTATCTTAAATGTCAAAGCGAATTTGTAACGCAACGCGAAGCAAAAGTTCTATGTGACACGGCCTTTAGACTTTTTTGTGGGGCTACGCGAAAGACCGTGTTTATGCAGATAAACCTTCAACTCTTGAGCACTTAAAAACCAACATTCGTCAAGTTATGGCTGAGATATCGCCCATTATGTGTCAAAAAGTGGTCGAAAATTACCTCAAAAGAATCAATGCTTGCAACACTTCGCGTGGAGGTCATTTAAATGATTTAGTGTTTCACATATAATGTCAACGTTCAAAGTTTTTTAATAAAAAAGAAATATCATGAAAAAAATATTTTATATGTGCTTAATTTACGTTTACTTTTGAAACCACGAAATGGATAACCCGGTATTTTAGTTGTAGCATTAGGTTAGGTTAGGTTAGGTTAGGTCGGAGTGGTAGCTCTGATGTCACAAAGCTCACTTGAGCACGCATAGCGGCCCGTTGTGATACCACGGGTGAACGCAGTCCCTGTACTGACCAAGTTCCACCACAATCAGGGAAAAGGAAGAAGTTGGTCAGCGCAAGGGCTGCACAACGGAAGCACGACTACCCCGCACTGGAAAACCAGCCAGAAAATTTGATGAACGAAGCTATATCCTTGATATCAATGGATGATAGCTCCGTTAAGCTAACAAGGAATGGGGAGCCAAATAACCTATATCTACACCTAGCAAGAGACGGGCACTGACAAAGAAAGTGAATAACAGTCTCCTCCTATGATCAACTGCTTTCAACTGCTATATTCGCTGAAGAGTTTACGGGTGATCTTTAAATATCTGCATCTATCAGCTGTTCTTACTTTGTACTGGTATTCAAGTTGAAGTCTACGTTTTAGGTGGAGTTGTGGATACAATACAGATATTTTAGATTTAAATACTAAACTTTGCTGAATGCATTGATGTGGTTAAAACACTGTATACAGTACAAAAATAACGCAATCTGTATACTGATACGAACAACTTGGTTAAGCAGCTTGAACATGATAGTAGAAAGACATTATCCTAAAGTATAGTCTCATTGGCTGAAGACATACTTCAAGGTCATTAAAATGTCGAGCACTTTGTTTGTTGCTAAGGATGTAATACATGAAGTTTCTGCAACCACGACAGAAAAGCAAAGATCGCAATCTACGAGTTATCTTGTAGTTCGAGAGTCAGTGTGCTGATATATGGCAACAATGGCAATTTATCCAACATTGACGTTAAAGTGATCGTTCTGTGGATCGGTTATAAACGAATTTTAGATGTTGGTCAAAGCAAGAAGTCTTAAAGTAATTCCGACTGATTTTTATTATTTAAACGCTCTGTAGTTGACTTAATTTAGCAGGTAGTGTATTAGATTATTAGACGTAAGTCTACGGTTCAAATTCCAGGTCAGACATCTCAAACAAAACGAAATATGAAAAAATATTTCTTCGGAAATTTCCTCTCAGCAAATTTCTGACAAAAACTGTGAGAGTAAATAAAATTGCTATGAAAAGTTTCTCAGAAATCTGTCGTTCGGAGTCGACTTTAAACTGTAGGTCCCGCCACACATGTATAAAATTAACACACACAACATAAGTGATGCGGCAAGCTAGATCGTAATAAATTGTAACTACAAGTGAATTATTAAAGAAACGGGAGTGTTGAAGAATGTACATCGTTTTTGTAATGCTAATGTTTTTAACGTCTCTGTTAATATACAATTTCAATAATACAAGCAGTACTGTTCTCTTACTGTGTACTTGTACTCACATACAATATACGAGTATTCGATAAATCTTTAATACAGTTGGGGTTGTGTGTGCAGTTGTCAGTTTGAGGCTGTAATAAATTTACTACTTTTGCTGAAACCTGCAGTTCATTTGGGATTTTAATTTTTTTTTAGTTTTTTTAGTTTTTTGCTTTCGATTTAATAGAATCACATACGTTTTGATTAGAAAAGCAGTGAGTGCCACCAAGTGTGGCCACTTTAGTGGCAAGTCGTAAGCTTATTAGTGTAGAGGTGGTCAAACTCCTTGAGGCGGAGTTTTGAGTTTTTTTTTTTTTTTTTTTGCTACAGTTTCTGTTGTCGTTGTTCAGTTTAATCCAAAGTTGTGTAATTTTCTTGTCTGTTATTTAATGCAATTGATGCTGTTGTTGTTGGCTTAATCATGTTTCCATCTGTGTGTGTATATGTACATATGTGTGTGTGTAAACATTTTAAGCACATTTAGTTCAATAATAATCGTAATTTTAAGCCGTTTGTTTTAAAATTTAGAGTCTAAATGAATAAATTATTCTGATTTTTATTTTCCTCGTTTTTCTCCATTTTTGTAGACCAAGAATGTGGACAATTTGACAAGGAAAAATAAATGCTTAAATTATGAGTTATTACACCGAAGGACCATGTATTTTGTGTAATTGAATATTGCAGTGCAGCGAATGTATGCATGTATGTATGTACAGTATTGGCCAAAACTAAAGCACCCCCTCAGTACATTTTTTTTTTAAATGATAATTTTTTTAAGAAAACAAAACTATTAAAATTTTATTTTTATTTTTTTTATTTATTTATATCCTTATTATTGAAAAACACAAACTTAAGGAATTCAGAATTTTAAAAAAAAAAGTTAAAATTCAAAAAACATTTTAAGTCGCAAATATAAGTGGACAAAACTAAAGAACCCCCCAATTAAGGTGCACCAAAAACTATTGAAATCAATATTTTGTTGCGAATCCTTTACGCACATCTTTTAGGCATAGGGGACATTAAATTATTAATTATTTCAGGAGATATTGCTTCCCAGGCTATTTTTGAGGCTTCAAATAAATCTTCTTTGGTTTTGCAATTTTGTGGGTTGATTTTTAAGTTAATGAGAGGATTGGAGAGCTGGCTTATCAAGCCATCAATTGAGTGCAAAATATGCAATCAACAGATCAATTAATTCTAGGCTAATTTAAAAGTTTTTACAGACTGGTTGCACATCTCCTACTCATTCTGGAGGAAGGTCAGGTGAAACCTTGCGACATGAAGACTCTTTAATTAAAAGGACGATCCAAAATGATCCTACAGCATCTTCTAGTCACGTACGAAACCGCTTAGATTTAAAAATAACAGAAAGAACGATTTCCAGAAGGACGGTAGAGGCCGGATTATTCAGTCGACGACCATCAAAAAACCTTTGATATCGCTAAACTTGAATTCGCCAAGACCACATCTCAACTGGAGTGTCCAAAAATTGATGAATGTGCTGTTTTCTGACGAATCTAAGTTCAAATTAAAGGATTCAGATGGCATAAGGCATCCAGAGGCAGGCCAAACGGACAACGGTTCAATCCTAAATGTACTGAGGGGGTGCTTACGTTTTGGCCAATACTGTAGGTATGTACATATTAATGTAAATGAAAAGTTAACATAATTTGTATAGGAATTGTAAGCAATTAAACGCTATTTATTGCAATAAAAAATATTTACAAAAACTTATCTGAATTATGATCTGAACTGGAATAATTGTATTGTACAAAGAAATTTTTCTTTTGTATTTAATTTAATAAATAAGAATACATAATAGATGTTGTTGTATTAAAAAGGAATATGTATGGTACATTTGGAAATTGAAATAAAAAAAGAAAAATAATGATAAATATATTTATAAGCATTTTGCAAAAAACTTTTCTGAGTATGGCTATAGGAAGTTGTAGTGTGGCATATTTATCTTACTATTTAAATTTTATTTTATTTTATTTTATACTAACATATTTTGTATGCCGATAACCATAAAATTGTACGTCACTAGCATGTGTAAAATTCTTTAATATCCAACATTGTTACTACTTCAATACACTTTCCTTGAGTTTGATAGTCAATTTGAATTGGGAGCGCTTTATTACTATGAAGAAAAGCTCATATTGAAAAGGATATAAAACACTGTTGCAAAATTGAAATTTTGAAATGGTACTGAGCTATAATTGAAAGAGGACTTTTTTTTCGTCAAGTGGTACTTTGATAAAAGAAAAATATTTATTTATATTTAATACACGTACGGAACGAAACAGACAAATTAACGACTTAACGTTGATTCGGAACGTAACCGAACATAAAAGTCCCGTTTAGTTAAACGTCGACGGAATCTACGTTCGTTACATTTCGTTTTTTTTACATTTGCTTTTCTTAATCTAAAAATGCACGTACGTTCCGCGGACTTTTGGCTAACTGATGCTAAAGACTAATTGAACGTAATGCTGAACATGTTGCTGACACATTAATAGATGAAAAGCTTAAAAAATAAAATATGTAATAATAAAAAAGTACTGAAAGCATCCCGGTGGTACTGCGGTATTTTTGAAATGGAAAAGTACTGAAAAACTTACTAAAATACTGAATTTTTCAACACTTTTATGCTATAACAGAAACAGTTTTTTCTATTGTTGCAGGTGAGTGAGGTAGGTCGCGAGGTAGGACGCACAACTAATAGCAGGTGCACTATAAGCTTTTTGATAACAATGGTTATCGTTCCTTATATTGTAGATGCAATGGCTGACATATACTCTATAGATGTTGGTCGCGATAGTGGCCGCAAATACATAGAATGTTTGGGACTCTCTCTTTTCTGTAGTTACATATACTTTTTTAAAGAACAAAACAAAATAGGAATCGTTATAAAGTTCAGTTAAAATTTTCTGTCGTCCTTTGGTTTCTGTACTGTACTGAGTATTCAGTCAAAATTTCAACTCAAGAACTTATCAGAATTTAAAATCAATCTTACTTATCAATCGTATTGAGACATTCTTTCTTTTTTTTTTCAATACATACCGTGAGTTGAATAATTTTCCGTACACCATGCTTTTACAAACAACATTATATCGACGGCTCCGTTCTATAACATTCTAAGTCGAAAAAGTGTGTTTTGAGTTATGAGCTCTCAAAGTTTTCACGCGCCATATGACTATATGTGTATTCTAAGTAGATTTTTCCCTATAACTTCGAAACCGATCGGCGCATCTTAACCAAATTTTGACAGTATTTAAGTTAGAGAACGTAGAATTTAAAAATGTAAGAACATTAAAAACGTTCTAAGTACACTTAGAACGTTATAGAATGGAGGCGTCGATATATTGCATTATGTTTCGATTATAATCAATTGGAATTTTTCAAAAGCTGAAAAAAGTTACAATATAGTAACTGAGAAAATGTTGACTACGTATGTACTTCAAAAACAAATACATTCAAAATACTCCAGAAATAAGCTCAAACAATTGTCCCTACAGTTTAGGTAGGGGCAAGCTAACATAACGATTTTTTTGAAAATTGATTTATTACAAAAAATCTCATAATGCTACACTTTTAATAGTTATTCGATTCGATGGTATATACAAATTCAAACATCATCTCACTCAAACATATCCTATATTAATGCTGTGTCAACGCAAAAAGCGCTGACGGTAAACGAGCCATCAACTAAATTCCTATTAAAGCTACAGCCAATGAATAGTTTTATGACAAACATGATTAGTGTAATGCTGGAAATCCTGAGTATACCGTCCATATTATTGCTCGAAACGATTGGCAACCGATGAACTGTTTGTGAATATTCTTTTGAAAGTCGAGCTACATTTACATACATACATAATTGGTCATTACAACCCTTCAGTCAGGATTACGACCTAGCTTCTCACATCACCCATGTTGTGTGCGTTAATTTCATACATGAGTGGCGGAACCTACAGTTTAAAGTCGATTCCGAGCGACAGATTTTTGAGAAACTTTTCATGGCAATTTTATTTACTCACAGATTTTTTGTCAGAAATCTGCTGAGAGGAAGTCGCCGAAGAAATATTTTTTTTTTTATATTTCGTTTTGACATCTACTAGACAACAACGACTTTGAGCTACATTTGCCGCATGTATATTTTATAAAGTAAAGCAATTATAAAATGAGTCCTTAAAGTACTATTGAAAAAATAATTCCTCAGTAAAATAAGTTGATTAATGTTAAGGTCAAATAAATACATGAATCGTCAAGATTAACAATAAATTATAACAACTTGCCTTTTCTCTACTAATGCCTTTACACGCTAATGAAACTAGAAGAAGCCAACGTTCCCTTCATGATACATTGGATAATGGCATGATTTTTACTCATTTACACACAATAAAGAGAAAAAAGGTAACTTTTTGAATAGTAACAAGACAAACGTCGCTTAAAAGTGTTTTGCAACATGCTGGAGATAAAAATCAACATAAAACATGATCCATTGGCCAGCTAAACACGACTTTAATCACTCTTTTGCCGCAGCCATCACCATCACCATCACACGTCAAGTATGCACACACTTTCAGCTGTTGGCAACGGACAACAGACAACTCAATGTCCGAAAATGTTTGAAATCAATGGATCATGAAGTTTGTAAATTTTAATACGGAAAAGAAATGATGAAAAGATATAAAGAAATAGGTGTTGCATCTATCCGCAGCTAATGAAGCATTAAATGTTTTAACGATTACTTTGTCTTGTTTTTGTTACAACATTTGCCCAAAGCACAATGGCACTGTGCTAAATGATGGTGTCCTATGTGTGTATGTGTGTGAGAGATTTTAATCATTCGATAAAAAAAAAGCCATAAAAACAGTACGACATGGCTACTAAATATTTGCTGTTTTATACAAATTTGTGTGTGTCTCGCAGATTGTTTAGTGCAACAAATAAGTTGCATACAAATACTTACATAAACTTCCAACTGTTATACAGCAAGAAAATTTGAAACTATAAATCTAAGGCCAAAGTTTGAAGTCTGTTATTTTATTTTAATTCCTTTTAATCCCTTGCATATTTAAATACGAAATAAAAACCAGTCCTATATAATAACAATATACTTTGAAAGGAAACAAACCCCCTTCACAACACACTCAAATCAAGTTAGGAAACAATATTAGAGAAGAAAGACGAACGAACAGACAAAATATTTTAATGACTTTGAAACATTTATGGAGAAATCATTAAAAAAGACACACGAAGCAAAACGAATCTACGATTTATGTACGAGTATGTATGTGAACATGAGTTAACAATGGCAATGTAACGGCCAGCTCTGTAATTAGATTCGCACACGTTTAAACGAATACTGAAAGGGCTGTGAGAGCACTTCCTTCTCATATTTTATAAAATAGAAAACACCCCTCGTTAAGTTCAGAAATATGTATGTTGATGGTTTAATACACTGAAACAAATTATTTTTGGAATATAATCTTATCTCTGGGGGGCTACTGTGTAATTCGATTCGAAAATTGAAATCTTTTGAATAGCTCATTCGATACGAAAATGAAATTGTACTGTCTAACGCTTTCGAATTACTTGCAGCGAAGTATTAATTCGCATGTGGGTAAAAACAGCATGTACTTGGGGGCACTTGAACTTAAATGTCAAAATAACTAAGAAAAACTTGGTTTTTAGTTTTATTAAAAATTTTAGACTCAGTAAGGATGCTTTTCTGTATGTCTTTAATTCCATTAAGGACAACTTAAGTGCTCCTCAAAGGTCCACTGCGAATCCATCTTCTTTCGAATGAAATACGAAAAAATATAACGTTTTTGTCATTCGTTTTCGTATTCCACGGTTGCACTTTCATGAATACGAAAAGGGAAAAAAGTACTTACGTTCGATTTCGTGGTTTCGTGATTAACTCTAGGATCGTTAGGGAATGTCGTCGCTGTCTCGACCTTCTTTCGGGGCGCTTCACCAGTGTCTCTTTGGTGTGGGTCCCCGGGCACAGTGAAATTCCGGGTAACTGCAGAGCAGACGAGCTCGCCAGAGCTGGTGCGCTCCTTCCGGAATCCTCTTCTGTTGAATTGGGTATACCACTTGCCTCGGTCAAATTGACCATTGCGCGGAAATTCTTTCGAGACGCCAACCTATCCTGGGTCAACGAGGAGTCCTGCTCCACCGCTAGGCTCACCTGGCCCTTGATGGATAAAAGGCGTACCAACCAATTACTTGGTCTTGGTCGTGACGTCATCTCGACTACGGTGGCCGTGCTTACGGGTCATTGTGTCATGGGCAGACACGCGGAAAGAATGAGGCTCCCTTTTAACGATTTCTGTCGTGGATGCAGGTCCTCTGAGGAGGAGGAGACTGTTATTCACTTTCTTTGTCAGTGCCCGTCTCTTGCTAGGTGTAGATATAGGTTATTTGGCTCCCCATTCCTTGTTAGCTTAACGGAGCTATCATCCATTGATATCAAGGATATAGCTTCGTTCATCAAATTTTCTGGCTGGTTTTCCAGTGCGGGGTAGTTGTGCTTCCGTTGTGCAGCCCTTGCGCTGACCAACTTCTTCCTTTTCCCTGATTGTGGTGGAACTTGGTCAGTACAGGGACTGCGTTCACCCGTGGCATCACAACGGGCCGCTATGCGTGCTCAAGTGAGCTTTGTGACATCAGAGCTACCACTCCGACCTAACCTAACCTAACTTACGTTCGAAAATAAATTTCCGATAATTGTATTACACAGTTCCTTTTTTTCGAATTCGTATAATTTTTCTTTCGAATCGAATTACACAGTAACCCTCCTGATTTGATTTGCAAGATTTAAAGAGTTCTGAATGTTGTAATAAAAAAAAAAAGACAAAAAAAAAATTAATTAATTCAATCACCACTATTGTATGAGGCTAATACGGTAAATCTCAATAAACGCCATTATTGAGCTCAATATGTCATATAAAGTTTCAATTAATAATTGCGCAATAAATACGTAAATTGTTATAATATTGAGTAAAACTTAAAATGCAGCATTGTCATAAGTGTGTTTAGTGAGCGTATTACAATTAACCGAAGACTTTCTGTTGATATTTGACAACTCAAATGTCAACAACGACAAACAAACACCAATAAACTAACAAACGACATTAATCTTCGCGACCAAAATAAAAACAATGTCGTTGTTTACCAGCTGTTAAATGAATATTGAGTAAGCTGATTTGCGTATTGCCTGAACACTTAAAATATTGTACTCAATTAACCGAATTTTGTCTCAATAAATGTGCATATCTGAACATAGTATAAGGTACTTCGGAAAGCAATTGATCGTATGAATCTTAAAGTATGGGATCTATTTCGAATACGGCATTAGAGCTTTGAATAGTTTCTGTCTATGCTTCTAAAGTACATAGCATCACATGATTTGGAGATTAATTAAGAGTAATTAAAGGTATAGAGGATATTTATGGATTGAATAACAACTTTTAAGTTTTTTAAAGCGAGAAAATGTAGCAAAGTTAAAAAACATAATTTCTTAAAGGCTTTGTTTTATTCGGTATTTCCGCGTGAACGCAACGGCTAAATTTGGCCAACTTGCGTTGAACACCAGCTATCAGCTGGCTTGCTATGTTTTTTTTTGGATTTAGAGTTTTTATCGTGTGTAGATAAATTCAATATACGTCGAAGTACTCATTATAATAACCTATTACATTGTAAGCAAAGTATGTCATTTGAAAATGCCAAAGTACAATAAATGACGGCTTTTATGTGACTGTGCCTTAAATTTTATTTAATGTAAAGTTGCGTTAACGTGATATCTAATTCTTATTCCGGAATGTGTTATATTGTGCGTTGGAAGGACCAGATCGAGGAATCACTCTCATCGATTAGTGTTACCAACTGGCGTAGGCGCGCAAGAAGCAGATGCGCCTGGAAAGATATGTTAAAACAGACCGAAATCAGTTAATCGGATTGTATTGGCCAATTAAGTAAGTAATTAAGTAGAGTAATGCGTTATATTGTCGTATACTGTAGTTCATCGAGTTAGCTAATTGCAATTCTCTCTCCTATCACCTATATTTATTGTGTTGTTGCTCAATAATAATAATAAACGATCTCCATTGCAAGTAAGTAGAAAAGTAATCATTAACGGAAGAAAATGTTAGAATTGATAAGTTTTGTTTATATGCCGTCCTTCTCTCTTTTCCCTTCTTAAGCTTATAGTACATATCACTCACGAATTATAGTTAGGTTAGAGGACGTGTACTTGTCAGTTAAGACAAGTACAGTACCCGGAGGTCGAAATTGACCCATTGTACTCGTACATGAATTATAGTACTTCACACGATTTATGAGTTTTACCTTTTTTAAGTCATATATAACGCTTTTTTACCACATAATTTTACATCACAACTGTCATTGAGGACAGGAGGGAGTGTCAGCTTCGTTAAAACTGAAGTGACAGGACCAACAAACTGCACTAACTACACCGCAAACGCAAATTAGAAGGGATTGCTTCGGAAAGATTATAAAAAGTTGGAAGGCAATAAGCAGGTTAGTCATATTTTGCAGAAAATGCAATGATTTGAAGAAAAATCTAAAATATTTTTAAACAGTAGAACGGTTTTTGGTTACAGAGTTAGACAAACTATCTAAGAAGCAACAGATTGGGACGGATCTAGAGTGTCAGCGAAGTCCAACTGGTAGAGCTAAGATGGTAACTGGTCACCTTTTAATTGAGACTCAAACACAAAGGATGGGTCATCTTCAATGTAATGCTTTCTGTGTATAATGTAACGATGCAGATCCTTCTAATCTTGTCTGAGGACGTTTATACTACTTTGAATGGGTATGTGTGCATTTAATCTGATTTCAACTCTTTTATTTTCATCTCCATAAATATTAGAAAAATTTCCGTATGAATATTTTTAGTTTATTTCGTTCAGTGTATTGGATGTTGCATTTTGCATTTTGTTTTGCACTTTTATTGTTGGTTAATGTCAATTCTTTACAACTTTTAAGCCTCACAACAATAACAATAACTCATGAAGTCATTAATTTTATTTTTAACAATTAGCATTCCATAATAACAACAACAATAACAACAATTTATACTATAAATTATAGTCCGTCAGTCAATCAATGTGAACACACACGTACCCACCAGAGATCAGCAATGAATCGTATTTTCGCTACTCATAAGTACTCATGAAATTTTGAGTATGTGTGAGTCAAGAGTATTAAAATTCAACTACTCTGATTCATTCGTACTCGCTACAACATTGATTTATAAGTATAGGTTGCAATGAGTATGTTGTACAACGTTGACATCAAACTCACAACATTCGATTCATTGTTTGATTCATACGTCTACTCATTCAGATTCATAAATTTAGAAAAATACTTATAATACTTACAAACGATTCGAGTCACTCGAATCATTCATCAAAATATACAGTAGTAGTTATTGTTGCATTTACAAAAGAAGAGAATAGAAAAGACAAAGACAGCAAGCAAAGCACACACACAACCTTCTAGCGAGTATTGTGGTGTTTGTACTCGAATCATACTTATTTTGTGTTTCGTGTATATGTTGAATTATGGAGAGCCGAAATCAACAACATCGTGCGTATTGTTAAGTATGAGTACGATGAGTATTTCTAATTTTGAATATGAGTAGTATGAGTATGATATTAAAATAAGTATGAATGCGTATAAGTAGCTGTAATTATAAGTATGACTCGAATCTACTCATCGTTTTGAATACTCGTTGCTGATCTCTGGTACCCACCTTATGTACGAATTATTTTTGAAGTTGCAAAGAAAAAAAAAAAACTAATTTGATTACTTGTTAGAACAGTGTTAACAGCGACAGTTAAAAAAAAAAATATTTTTCAATCTTTTTTTATTTTTTATTCAATTTAATGCACTTCATTTCGTATCTTAAATCATTGTACGAGTAGTTGAATTGAATTGTATGTACATATTGAATTTGAATAGGGTTTTATTTCTTACTTTTTTTGTTGTTTTTGTTTTCATAATATTTTATTGATGACAATATCGAATACAATGGCAACGACAGCTACCTCAGTAACATTGTTGTATCGCTGCAGATACTTTTTTTTTCAATCCCTTAAGACTCATTCTTCTTTTTTCTATTCAAAAATGCCGAATGATTGTTGATTTTTTTTCTTTTTTTTTTTTGTAATACTTTCAAGTATCATTGTAGCTTTTCGTACTGGTTTTGCTATTGAAATATAATAAAAACAACAACAACAACTTTTATAATGTATATATGTAATGCATGTGTGAACGACTTTTACAATCAAACAAAAGAGGGAAAAAAAATTTAATAAAAAAAGAAAATCGTGTTAATGGGCTTTAATTTTGTTATTATCGTCTATCGCGCAATAGTTTAAAGATTGCTCGGACCCACTACCATTATTAGTAGGCCGTAACTGCGTTAATGCTATTTGACGGCTTTTGATGGAGTCGTACTGAGAGTGTTGTGACGATTTTCTGCTTGATCGATTAGAAATTTTACTTTTGATTTTATGCGCCTTAAATCGCATCGCATTCAATTATTATAAGTGACTGTAACAATTTTAAGGAAATTGTAAGCACTGACACGCAGGTGTTGTGCATAAAAATGTTTTTTTTTTATTCTTTTTTTTTGTTTGTTTAAATTTTGAATTTAATTTAGAAACGTTTTTCTTTTGAAGAGATAATAACAAATTGTGTCTCATAAGAAACTAAAGAACGCGTTAATAAATAGTACGCTTTGGATTTAATGCACTTTTTTGAATACAGGTACTTAACCCATTAGTGTTGCCATTTTCATTTTCAAAGATATTTCCACTAATAACACTATGCAACAAAATAAAAAAAATTAAATACACCCGGCTAATGACCTACACTATGTTGTGAGTTTTGTTGAGTAGATCTCAAAAATATTTTTTTTATATTTCTCGAACCCTCCAAACTTGTTTTATTTGACAAAATCTGTTTTTTTTTTGACTTTACGCACAAATTTTTGGATTACTCAAACATTTCTGATCCGATTTCCAAAATTTAAATCTTGTTGGAAAGGGGAGAGATGGACCTTTAAAACAATGTACATATATCTATTATTTGACTTAATATGCTATGAGTTTTGATGAGGTATACTTGGAAAATTCGTATTTTTCATATATTTTCAAGTTTGTCCATTCATAGTAACAAACTTTAATAAAAAAATATAGGATAGGTGATAATATTGTTAAAGTCTGTTCTCTTGTGAAGAGATTGAGTCATCATTTGATCGAATCGGACAAAAATTGCCGTAGTTATTATTTAAAGAGTCTAACAGTCGAGTTCAAAAATTTTCAGAATTTTTGATGGATCTTAATTGTTATTCACAAAGTGTGTCAATTTCACGTTTGCACGACTTCCAGAAGTCGGCTAATATTTGTGTTTTTTTCAAATATTATTATTTCTCTTTGCGCAAACATTGGCCAACTTCTGGTGGTCACTCAAACGTGAAATTGTTACATTTTGTAATAAACAATCCAGATCCATCAAAAATTCTGAAAATTTTTGAACTAAAAGTTCATTTGATGAGATGACATATATAAAAAATATCACTCGACTGTTATACTATTTATATAATAACTACGGTAATTTTTGTCCGATTTGACCAAACGAAGTGCCAAACTCTTCACAAGATAATGTACTTTCAGAATGTCATCACCTATTTCATATTGTTTAAGTAAAGTTTGCTACTATGAACGGACAAACTTGAAAAAATATGAAAAAAATTCGCATTTTTCAAGTTTACCTCATCAAATCTCATAGCATATTAAGTCGAATAATAGATATATGTGTACCGTTTTAAAGATCCATCTCTCCCCTTTCCAAAAAGATTTCAATTATGGAAATCGGGTCAGAAATGTTTGAATAATCCTGAAATTTATGTGTAAAGTCTAAAAGAACAGTTTTTGTCAAATAAAACAAGTTTGGAGGGTTCGAGAAATATAAAAAAGGTATTTTTGAGTTCTACTCAACTAACTGAACAACGTGGACTATGTAGTTACTCGGGTGTATTTTCACTGTCGCACCGCGTAATGTTTAAAAGAAAATATCCAAAAAAATTCTTTACTTAAGAAGTTAAGACAGCAGAATATTTATCGATTAATTCCAATACAATTATAAATCCTATTATATCTATTATGAGCAGGGCATCCTAGGCCTTATGCTGCGTGTAGTGTAATATTTAGATCAGAGTCTCTGGTGAGAATCAAAACCATGACCCTAACGCTTATATTCGACTTAACTACCCACTAAACTATTAGGGCACTGTATTTATTCACTCCAGTAGTAAGGAGTCGCATTCTTTCTGCGTGTCTACCCATAACACAGTGACCTGTAAGCATGGCAACTGTGATCGAGATGATGTTACGACTAAGTCCAAGGAACTGGTTGGTGCGCCTTCTATCCATTGAGGGCCAAGTGAGCCTAGCGGTGGAGCAGGTCTCCTCATTGATCCAGGATAGGTTGGCGTCCCGGGAGAATTTCCGCGCGATGGCCAGTTTGAACGAGGTAAGTGGCATGCCCAAGTTGATCGGAGAAGATTCCGGAAGAAGTGCGCCAGCCCTGGCTAGCTCGTCTGCTCTGCAGTTTCCCGGAATGTCGCAGTGTCCGGGGACCCAGATAAGTGTTACACTGAATCGCCCAGAAAGAAGGTTAAGGCTGCGGCGGCATTCCCTGACGATCCTAGAATTATCCGAAACGTTCGATAGAGACTTTATCACAGCTTGGCTATCGGAGAAAATTCAGATGCAGCTGAAAGGAACTCCGTGTGCGAGGATCCACTGTGCGGCCCGGTAGATGGCCATTACTTCCGCCTGGAACACGCTGCAATAGTCCGGCAGCCGGAGTGAAATGTTCAAGTCCAATCTCCCAGAGTAGACTCCGCTGCCCACCCCGCAATCGAATTTGGAGCCGTCGGTGTATACATCTAGGAGTTCCGGGAGGACGGTCATATCATGGGTTCCAATCGCTTCTGCTCGGGATCAGGAAGTTGAAACCCCTATCAAAACAGTATTCCACAGGGAGATAATCGATATCCGGTGGGGCCACCGGGTCAATCTCTAAAATAGAGGAGTGACCAGCAACAATATGTAACCGACCCTGTTGTTTATAAGTTTAAGTGTTTAAAGAATCATTTTAATGGTCATACAATTTTTAACAACTCAAAAATATTCCTAAAACTTAAAGCTAATAAGAATATGTGAACATTTGTAAAGAGTTCTTATATTCTTATTAGAATTTTTCTTTTCCCTGCCTATAGTATTGAAAAAAAAAATACATTTTCGAAATCAACTTGTATCGCAACATTTCCACAAATACTTAACATCCCTTAAGTTGATGTTTCAAAATGTTTCAATTGCACTTAACAAACAACAAATGTTGCAACATTGGTGATTATCAGTCGCGTGAGCTAATGTTGCATGACCAAAATACACAAGTTGTTCAACATACAGCACGATCGGCACACAACAGTTGTATAGATAAGTTCGTTGAAGAGACAACCGGGAAAGTGAGTGCGCTTGAATGAAACGAACAAATACTAACTAACGGCAGTAGTGAAATGAAATGTTTGGGGTTTTAAGAAATGTTTGAATATTTTTGAAAAATAAATAAAAATTAAAGAAAACCAAATAAATACGAAATGCATTAAAAACAAATAAGAAAAGGATTAAAAACAAGTCTGTGTGCATTCTTTTAATAGAAAAAAAAACGAAAAATAGTAAAAATTAACAAATTGTGCTGAAACTAATGAAAGGAAATAACAAATGAGATTTTAAGGATATATGTTACCTGAACATACATAAGCTGTGTAACAAGGTAAGTACTTGAGTGGTTCATTAACATACTTAACATAAATACCGCCAAGTATGTACTTGTATTGGCGTTTGACTGCAATTAGAAAGATCATGTCAATTTTCTTGATTTGTGTCTTGTCTTGTTAAATTTTTATTTATTTTTCTATTTTTTTTTTTTATTTTGAGATCTTTAATAGAAAATTTATTGTTATCCACTGGATAAACAAAACACAGCTAAGCATTAGTACTTACTTATGTGTAAAAGTGAAATTTTAAAATAAAAAACGTTTATAATGAGTTTTCCTCCATTCAAGTATGAATATTTTTATTTCTTTCTTTTTACTAAATTTAATTAAATTTTACTGCTGGTTTTCTACACTTCAGTTGCAGTGTTTAGGCTACAAATACATCGTAAAGAAAAATTTATATAAAATATTTGGAAAAATTCAAAAATATTTTTATTTATTTACCGGAGGTAAACAAAAACCAATAAATTGTTTTTTTTTTTTTTTTTTTGAAATCTTAGAGATTTGTAGCAGAAAGAAAAAATAAAAACCAGAGAACATAAATTTGTTGACTACAATGAAATATTTATCTACAACCGCAGCTAATTTTTTGTTTATGTTGCATTGATTGGTTCTTTGACTTCAGAAAAAAATTTAGAAAAAAAAAAAGAAAACATTTACAAAGTCCAATAATATCGAAACTGTTTACAGAAGCATTTGTGTGAAGGTGTTCGATTTTGAAATATGTTTAGAAGAGATGTCAGTAGATACAGTATTCCCTCGATTTACGTCGTCTCGATTTACGTTGTTTCGATTAACGTCGTCAAAAATTTTGTTCCTTTCAACTTCGATTTGCGTTGTCATTCGATTTACGTCGCCTTTTTTTTAGAACCAACTGTGACGTAAATCGAAAGATTACTGTAACTTTTTTAAGTTCCTTGTTAACCTTTTGACGGACACTGACGTCTATAGACGTCATAACAAGGGTTTCTGGGGGGACATGACGTGTATACACGTCATAAATTGTCGGAATTTTCGTATCTTGTCAAATAACGGAGATACAGAAGTGTCCCACGGGAAGGCCTCCTAAAATTTTGGTGTCCGTCAAAGGGTTAAAAACATACTACTTTGTAGTGTGAGCAATATGAAATTCGATTTACGTCGTTTCGATTTACGTCGCCTTTTTCCGGAACATTCTACGACGTAAATCGAGGAAATACTGTAGTGCGATAAAAATGGTAATTTCTTATTGGATTAGACATTTCTTAATTCTGTAAAGCGCTAACAGTACACTCAAACCTCGTTTTATGCGAATTCAAATTTATGAGGCTTCAAAATTCTCAAATTTTTTCTTTGCAAAAACGATTTTAAGGAAATATTGAATGTTAATATCCAAAAAAAAGTGTTGTTCGTAACAAAGTTACTACTATCTTTAAATTTGTTCGGCATTTCCGAATATTATATTTTTATTTTATTGAAGAATTATGTATTTTCTTCATTATTTGGAATTTTGTATTAGTTGTTGTTTATTTCCTATCTTTTTCCTTATTTTGTATGGTCTCAGCAAGGGATTCATTTTTTGTTGATTTTTTATATGCGATTTTGTTCGAATTTTAAGGGTTAAATTTGAATTTATGCGCTTTTTTATTTAAATCCCTATTAGTGAATTTTGTATGAAGCTAGTGTATCGTTTCATGCGAATTTGAATTATGCGATTTTTTTGCGAAACGAATTAATCGCATAAAACGAGGTTTGAGTGTAGTTTGAAATTGTTTGTCTTGTCAGCTAATCTAACCTAACGTAGTTAAATGAAATTATAAATAAATCTGAAAATATTCTAAAGTATAAAATTCTTGCTCTTTAACAAGTAAATGAATTGGCAGTAAGAAATAGTGATCAAAAGTATAACTTTCCGTACCATGGATAATTTGACAATTCTATCTGTTGACGTACACACTGAGCCGGATATGAACTACGTTGCTGAAAATGTTTTTTCTGTAGAAACGTTTAGGCAGTTAGGTAGGTATGTGGAAGGCGAGGAGATAAGAGTTCATACACCTAATCCATCGTGTCGGGTTCTATTGCGCTCACCATTAGTGAATGCCATCTATATTTTCTATAGGAAATCTGTATCCTGCAGAAACTTTCTTAATTTCTTACAGTCCACTTTTCTCAAATGACTTACACAGAGCGCCATAAGTGAGTCAACACCCATTATAATTTTAAATTTTCTATTATAAAAAAATAACATTTTATAAGTAATAAATAAACGTTTTTAATTTATGGAAATTTATTCGACTATTCTCATTTACTTTTCTCGCTATCCTAAGAAAATGAATTATTTCAGCGGTGTTTACTCACTTTTGACGCTCACTGTACATATCGCTCCTTTATTGCAACATAGTCATATCTCAAAAAATTAAAAATTTGTAGTTACTTAAGCAAAACTGCTCTTTTAGACCTTCTGTACATGTTGAAAAAAAAAAAAATCAGTTTTATATCCCAAGCTGAACCGAAGTTATAGCAAAAAGTGTTTGCGGCAATTAGATCATAGGACTTATGTCTTGAAAACTTAAATCGCATTTTGCCAAGTTCAAGTTTTTTTTTGAGATATGACTATGTTGCAATAAAGGAGCGATATGTCTGTTATAAGAAAGCTCATTTCTTAAAAGACTGGGCAATAACATAAAAAGTGGTTCAGATGTACATGTAAGGCAGTGTGTCCCGTAAGGGCGCTCATCAATGTACTGAATTTATCTTTATGAATTTAGGGCCATTATTACAACTTGCCGTTAAACTTGGGTGTAGTTAAAGGTATCTTTAGCTAAAGGAAACTGAAAAGTTACCTTTAACTTATTTTCGTTATTACAACTTACAGATAAAATAAAATTAAAATATGGCAGTGTCGGAGCAATGTCGATAACACTGCTCAATTAAACAAGTCTTTTTTTAACGCAGTGGCAACGAGGGGCTTTGGTTTTTTGTTGCATATGATCATTTTGTTTAAATTTGAAGTTGCTATATTGTCCCAGGTCAGACATCAGAACGAAAATATGAAAATATTTCTTCGGCGACTTCCTCTCAGCAGATTTCTGGCAAAAACTCTGAGAGTAAATAAAATTGCCATGAAAAGCTTCTCAAAAAACTGTCGTTCGGAGTCGACTTTAAACTGTAGGTTCCGCCACTCATGTATAAAATTAACGCACACAACATAAGTGGTGTGAGAAGCTAGGTCGTAATCCCGACTGAAGGGTTCTAATGACCAATTATGTATGTATGTATATTGAAAATAATATATATTATGTTAAGTTCAAACATAAACTTAACTTTAAAAGTTAAAGGTGAAAACGCTCCTGTATAAGGAAACAGATTCTCAAATTAACAAAACATCCAAAAATAGACCCTTTTTCAAAATGGTCCAGCTTACGAGAGGTCAAAGCTGGAGCAGAAATATTTTAAATGTTATCTTAAAAAAGTCTAAGGTTCATTTTTAGGGGGGGTACATCGAGCACGAATTTCGCTTCCATACAACTTGAGTCGCTCTAATGTACATATGTAATTAGATGAGTTATAATTATTTCCTTTATTAGTCGAATTTCATGTCGATCAAATGCATTCCAATGAATTACATTACGCTACTCTGTAAATTAGTTTTTAGAACTATATTTTGGATGATGCACTGCTTGTCCTGCAAACTGTATCGGCCAAAAACTTTTTAATACATCGGCATTAAGTAGTTTATTTTCCTCTTTATAAAGTTATAACTTGTTTTTGGTTGTTCGTAAAGTTTTAGATCATTTTGCATAAATAAATAAAGAAATAACGTGGCTTTTGCCGACACATTTCATATGTTCATCATGTACATAGATAGTTGAAGAGTAATAGGGAATAGATGAGTGGATTAAATAGTGGAGTGTAGATCTGAATATTTCTTATTAGAATAGTATGGATTAGTAGACCTTACATTACTAACCTAAAGCCTTAATTATCATAACTTGCCGTTAACTAAAGGAAGGATTTTAACGGGCAGATAAATTGTTTTTCATTATTATAAGTGGACAATATGGTGGAAGTGAGCGTTAAGCTAAAGGGAGGATCATCCTACCGGTAACTTTTAAAGTTAAGTTTAGTTTTGAACTTGCCATATTATATATTATTTTCAATATGGCAACTTCAAATATAAACAAAATGAGCATATACAACAAAAAAAATCAAAGCCGGTCGTTGCCACTGCGCTTATAAAAACTTGTTTAATTGAGCGGTGTTATCGACATTATATTTTTAAAAAGTTAACTTTATTTTATCTGTACTTTACAGTTCCCTTTAGCTAAAGCTACCTTTAGCTAAACCCAAGTTAAACGGCAAGTTGTTATAATGTCCCTTAAAATTAATAAAAATAATGTGTTGAGAAGGATACTGGCTGCAGACCAATATCATCAGTCTCATTAATAAGGCTAATGATTCTGCAAGGTAAGGAATCCTGAAATGCAGCTCTAATTACAGTTTTAATCACAGCTCCACTAGATTTCTTATAAAGCAAATCGATGATACAATGTTGAGATTATTTGAAAACGCATATACCACGTATGCTCATTGACGTTACTTGATCAATCCATTTGGCTTGTTTATATTTCTAAAAATTGTTTTCATTACTTTGAATCCAATTTTGATCCCCCCCAAATTAATTTTTCAATTATAATTTTCAGGTACATAACCTCAATTACGGATAAACGAATGAAAAATCCTTCAACAACAATACCGCAACAAAGGCATACACCAACCATCATTTATTTTTCATTTTTTTCTTTTTTTTTCTTTTTTATTAATTGCAATCAAGAGATACGACGAATAAAGGCAGAAAATAAACAACAAAAAACTCTTAAAGTTATATGCGAAATAAAAAAATAAAAAAAGAAAAACATTTAAGAAAGCGCCACCAGCCAGCCATTCAGCCAACTTGTTATTGTTGTATTATTTATTGAAATCATCATCAGTATTTAACGAATAAAAGTAACGCCTCTCATCATTTGTTGTAAATGAGTAGCAGCAACAACTAAACGGCAAACAAACAAAGATACATTCTTGTCGTAAATTGATTCTGAATACGAAAAATAAATACTGAGAAGTATTCGCTCAAACGGGCGAACAATAATTTATGACGTCACATACAACATAAATTATAAAATCAAACAATAAGTCATACAGAAGCTGCTCAGTGTAATATTACTTGCTACATAGAGTAAGCGAAGCCAGCACAATCATTCTGAAGACTTCTGGACAATTATCAGTTACGAACGTTGAGCGAAAGAGTATCGTTTTTTGGTTTTTTGCCTTTGCAAGTGAATGAGTGGATTTTGAAAAAGTTATTGATTCTAGAGAAGAAAACGAAGAAGAAAAATAGCAATGCATAGTTTGAGACCGAACAGTGTTTGTGATACGACTCCTCTAAAGAGGCTGGAGAGTCAAAGCAGTTGCAGTGAACCATCTTCGCCAACATTGAACGGTGGCCTGTGTGTGGGTGTAACGACAACAATTGCCGCTGCTGCAACAATCCCTAACGGCAATGTCTGTCTAGTGGGTGTTAATGGTCTGAGCGCTACTGGTCTTGGTAGTGATACAACAACTTCTGCATCGACCACAACAACAAGTACAACATTGTCGTTGAATAGTCAACATCATAATCATCATATTAATAATTACAACAACAATAATTACAATAAAAACGAGAAAAATTTAAATATTTTTGGAAATACCGGCATTGGAGGCAGCAGTAACAGCAGTAGTGGTGGCGTCATAATTGCAACAGGTGATAAGCATAAGATGGAGCTGTACGGCACCCGGAAGATATGTTGCCGTCTATTAGTGGATTTGATTATATTGGCGTGCGGTAAGTGATTCATGCAATTTTGTAAACAATGTGAGTGAGAGTGATAAAAAAAAGTGATATTCAGTTATTGAGGCAGTTAAGCTTTTTATCACAAAATGTGTCAATTTCACGTTTACACGACTTCCAGAAGTCGGCTAATATTGGTGTTTTTTTGCAAAGAGTATTATTTCTCTTTGCGCAAACATTGGCCAACTTTTGGTGGTCGCTCAAACGTGAAATTGACACATTTTCCGATAAACAATCAAGATCCATCCAAAAATATGAAAATTTTTGAACTAAAAGTTCATTTGATGAGATGACATATATAAAAAATATAATTCGGCTGTTAGACTCTTTAAATAATAACTACGGTAATTTTTGTCCGATTTGATCAAACGAAGTCCCAATCTCTTCACAAGATAATGCACTTTCAGAATGTCATCACCTATTTCATATTGTTTAAGTAAAGTTTGCTACTATGAACGGACAAACTTGAAAAAATATGAAAAAAATTCGAATTTTTCAAGTTTACCTCATCAAATCTCATAGCATATTAAGTCGAATAATATATATATGTATACTGTTTCAAAGGTATACATTCTCTCCTCTTTCAAACAATATTTAAATTTTGGAATTCGGGTCAAAAATGTTTGAGTAATCCAGAAATTTGTGCGTAAAGTAAAAAAAAACTGTTTTTGTCAAATAAAAAAAGTTTGGAGGGTTCGAGGTATTTTTCAGTTCTACTCAACTAACTGAACAACGTAGACAATGTAGACAATGTAGTTACTCGGGTGTATTTTCACTGTCGCACCGTGTAATCGTAATAATTTGTGTATTTAACATATGTATTGCTTCGCAAGCAACAGCTAATGATCAACTGAATGTCAAAATGTAGTTTCTGTAAGACGAATGGTTTCAGATGAACGTCTGTTCGTATGCAAAACGGAAACAAAATTAAGTGATTTTCTATACCACTATAGTCTGTTGTATTATTTTGACACATATGGGCAATTCACACAAGAGCTTGTATCATTGTATTGAGTGTATTGTTGAACGAATATACAACAGTGTATGCTTGTTGTTGATAATTTTCATATAAAAATTCGATAGGTAGGTAGGTAGAAGTGGCTGTCCACTCGATGAGCGGACACACTTAGGCCTCATACAGGGCCCATTGTGATACCACAGTTTCATCTTTCCCCTATTCTAGGAACCACTCGGAGCTTCCGATGAAGCGACTTAGACTGCCAATATCCACGCATGACAGTTCATCTACGTCCTCCATGTAGTAGGCACCCAGGTGTTTCTTTCTCCTCCGACCTAGTGCCGGACATGTGCAAAGTAGGTGAAGAATAGTTTCATCCTCCTCTTCATCTCCACAGCTTCTGCAGAAATCATTCGCAAGGTGTCCAAGACCAATACGCCTCGCATGTGTTCCTATAATACAATGCCCCGTAATAATCCCGATAACAGTTTTGAGCCTGCTTCTTTGGAGCTTAAGCAGAGTCGTCGTGCGCCTTCTATCCAGCTTTGGCCAGATTTTTTGCGCCGCTCTGCCCTTATCCGAAGCTGCCCATCTACTGTTGGCAAGGTCCACGATTGCATTGTTAATCATAAGCCCACTGGTACTTAAAGGGATCCCCAATGTAGAGTATTCATCAGAGAGCTCGACGGTCGATACACTTATACACCATATGTTTTTAAAATTTCATTATTCATATGTTTCATTATTTCATATGTTTTTAAAAGTTGTATTGATTTCTTGCTATCAGTTTATGTAAATGCCAGTAATCAAGAAGAAGAATAAAAATACAAAATATTTTCGAAATATCTTGAGGCAATAAATAGTATTTCAAAATTATATTTTTCGCACAGATAATTAATTATTTTTCATTTTGTTACTTCAAAATCGAGTTATAAATACTGGTATTCTTCTTCTTATCGCTTTTTGACATTTGGAATACGAAATACACAATACAGCATAGGATTGTGCATTCACAAACAAAAAGTGTATTCAATACAACATGTTTGTGTTGTATTCGTTTTCAAAATAAGCTCACCTTGTTAACTACGCCTAACTCTGTGTTAGCAAACAGGGTCTTAATTTAGCTGTTATTGCAAATCTATTTATTTTCGATAGCTCCGTGACTGTGCTGTCTATATTCTAGCGCTCTTAAATGTTTTCATCGCATTTGAATAATATTCCCGTTTTCAGGAAACAATTTTCAATTTAAGGCCAAGGAAATTTAGGAAATCGACAAATATCCCGTCACAACCTAGCTTAATTAAGTTGAAAACCAGTAACACTAATGGTGTTTTCTTTTCTACCAAAAAATGTGCATTCTGCATGTGCAAAATGCAATTTTGTGTTTGTTTCTTAAAACTGTTTCGCCCTCAAAAAGGGTGGTATGTTTTATTCTAAATAAATCGCACTTGTCAATGGTGGAGGGCATTGCATTTTATGCCCTGTATAAATCGAGAGTGCTGGTAATGCCCTGTAAAGCAGATGACTTTTGTTTATTTATAGAGCTGCCAGATGAAATTTAAAAAAAGCCGCATGGTATCTTTATCCAATTTTGAAGTTAATTTTTTCATTGTTTTGTGGAGTAACCTTAAGGAAACATTACATTATTAAAGATACATGGTCAGTAATTTAAAGAAATTGCATTCAGTGTTAGAACAGTGCTAAAAACATTTTTTTTGGTTATAAAAAACAGCGCTCAAAAAATGAAATCGAAAATTTAGCTATCTGGCAATACCTTTCTCATATTTACATATTTTATTGAAAACAAATCGAAAAATACAACATATTTTTAAATCTAAAACCTTAACGTTAATAAATATAAAACATTTAATACGTACAAAACACTTTTTTTTTAAATTAATTTTAAATATTATTATTTACATTGAACGACTTTTGAACAAATTGCCATTTCCTCATTCATTTTCTTAATAAGTGGTAAACACAGGGCATACCCTTTTTTAATATTTGTGTTATGTTCTTCTCAAATAAAAAATTACATTACAACAGGGTTGGTCAGAAATTTTTTTAATGCACCTTGTAAGAGGGTGACATTTTCTTTGTAGAAAAGAAAACACCATAAATCTTTTTAAGTTCTAAGGATTCGAACATAAGTTTCTTTAAGAATAAAGTATTTAATGGGGTTTTAAGAAGAGTATCAAGCTTCTGAGCAATAAAATATTGTTCTTCCATTGTTCTCAAGTGTTAATCGTAATTATTTTCATTCGTTTTCTTTTGTTTTCTTTTAAAAATATTCCGAATATTAAAATTGGAACTCAGAAAACTCAGAATTCTATTATTTCTACACTTCTTCGTTTTCTTCTTCTTCTTCTTCTTTTAAGATCACGAGCAAAGTGCAAAAAGTTCAATTGAGAATAAATGATGATGATAACGACACATTTAATAGTGAAAACATGGATGAAAAAAAAAAAAAAAAATAAAAGAAACCCTCTTCTCATGAATGAAAGTGAAATGAAATATAATGTGAAAATGAAAATGAAAATTAAAAAAAAAAAAATAATAAAAACAATTAATTTCTGCTCATGAGAAAATGAAATAATTGAGAAATTTCAATAAAATATTTCAATAAAATAAAGAAAGACAAGAAAACACAACGACAACACAACGATTAAATCAATTCATTTCTAATTAAAAACAATTAAAAAACAATTTGAAATCTTTTTTAAATGCCAAATTATTTCATACAAGAATGAAAACATTGTCTTGATTCCAATTCAGTGACCATGAATTATTAAGATTTTTTTTTTTTAAGAAGAAAAAGAAGATGAGAACAATCAATTAAGAACATGTTGGAAGGGTGGTCAGATGTTTTTTTTGGAATCGATTTAATCTCAGCCGCTGTTCTTCTGTATGAAGTTTTTATCAAAAGTTAGTTGCGTTCGGCGATCAGCGCGTCTAATACCCGCCCAAATCATATACAAAGATCGAAATTTTTAAATGTACAATAATATAAAATTTGATCAAATCCGTTACGTACGAAGATCGGCAAAAATCTAAGGATGCATTGGCTATAACGGCAGATCATTTCCACATTCACCGAATGTCGAAATTCAATCATATCGCTAAGCATTTGTCTTAAGAATGAGAGAGGATTCCAACAGAGCCTCCGATAAGCCTCCCTGATATTGTTGCAAAAATATTTGCCGCTGGTTGCTGAAGTTAGCGATTGAATCGAAAATATAAACATGAAAACGAGACATCTCGTAAGTTGGTCGCAACGTTTGATTTCGTAAAAACGAGATATGCAGCTTGTAAGAAATATATTCCTTTTCTCAACTTCTGAGACTAATGGTGTTTTCTTTTCTACAAAGAAAATGTCACCCTCTTACAAGGTGCATTAAAAAAATTTCTGACCAACCCTGTTGTAATGTAATTTTTTATTTGAGAAGAACATAACACAAATATTAAAAAAGGGTATGCCCTGTGTTTACCACTTATTAAGAAAATGAATGAGGAAATGCCAATTTGTTCAAAGGTATTGCCAGATCGCTAATTTTTCGATTTCATTTTTTTATAGCAAAAAAAAAAAAAATATTTTAATACTGTTCTAACATTGAATGCAATTTTTTATATTGCTGACCATGTAGCTTTAATAATGTAATATTTCCTTAAGATTACTCCACAAAACAATGAAAAAATTAACTTCAAATTGGATAACAATACCAGGCGACTTTTTTAAATTTCATCTGGTAGCCCTATAAATAAACAAAAGTCTTCTGCTTTACAGGGCATTAGCAGCACTCTCAATTTATACAGGGCATAAAATGCAATGCCCTCCACCATTGGCAAGTGCGAATTATTTAGAATAAAACATACCACCCTTTTAGAGGGCGAAACATTTTTAAGAAACAAACGCAAAATTGCATTTTGCGATAATAAAATGCACATTTTTTGGTAGAAAAGAAAACACCATAAATAAAATTGCAATCAATGCCGTTCAAGGTTGACGTCATGCTATAGGTATAGTCACTGATGAATAAAATTAAGAAGATAGGTGTAGCAGTCGCTGTAGTCTAGTAGGTAGTGTGTTGGATTATTAGACATGAAGCCTACGTTTGAACTCCATGTCAAACATACATACATACGCAATTGGTAATTACAACCCTTTGGTGAGGATTACGACCTAGTTTCTCACAGCACTTATGTGGTGTGTGTCGTCAATTTTATGCATGAGTGGCAGGACTTACAGTTTAAAGTCGACTCTGAACAATAAATTTTTGAGAAACGTTTCAAGGCAATTTTATTTACTCTCAGAGCTTTTGCTAGAAATCAGCTGAGAGGAAGTTTCCGAAGAAATATTTTTTCATATTTCGTTGAGTTGGAGATGTCTGACCTGAGGTTTGAACCAAGGCCTCACGTCTAATAAGCCAACACACTAGCTGCTAAAGTACGGCGATTATTAAATTCCAGGTCAGACATCTCCGAAAAAAAGCGAAAAATGTAAAAATATTTCCTCGGTGACTTTCTCTCAGCAGATTTCTGGCAAAAACTCTGAGAGTAAATAAAATTACTATGAAAAGTTTATCAAAAATCTGTCGTTCGGAGTCGACTTTTAACGGACTCGCTGCTCGTGTATAAAGTTAACACACACAATATCGGTGGTGTGAGAAACTAGGTTGTAATCCTGATGAAAGGGTTGTAATGATCTATTAAGTAAGTAAGTAATATTGTCTTTAAAATTTAACCACGTTAACAATTTCTTTAAATGAGTTCTAGAATTGGAGGTTTTCTAGTGAGTAGTGTGCTAATTTGTGAGTGTGGAGGTTGTGGGTTGGGTTGCCACCAGAAACTCTGATCTATTACAATTTGTAAATTATTTAAAAATTCAATCATGATGAAGATATAACACTAGTACTCTTGGTTTCCCTTTGCCTATTATTTAATTTTCGGTATTTCCACACAATGCTTCAGTAGGAGACATCGTTTGAGTGTGACCTCAGTACGTAACACGAATTTAGATTTTACCAAGTTTAATATTATTTATCGTCTTTCCTTAAAGGAATATGGTATCTTCCTAAATCGTCTCACATATGCCTTTTAGTATTTCTTAGCTTTGCATCACTAATCAAGTTTTTTTTCAGCTAATCAGCTGATTTGTTTGCTATGATGATTGCGGTATCAGTGATCTTTGAGCCCATCTCTTACCAAAGATGTGGAACTGCCTTACCTTTTTATTTTTATAAAATTCCCTGTTTATGTTATCACATCTAGTGAATGAGAGTGCCTTTCCTAGATGAATAACTTGCACAATATTGATGCTTTTTTGTTTTTTAAAATTTCAAAATTATTTGCTGACATGTACGTGCATATCCTTAATATATCTTAGCGAGTAGCAATTATTTGTTCGGTTTAATTTCAATTACATTTTATTTGCTAAATCTGATGCCTAATGAATGTAATTATGAAGAGAAGATATAACTAAGCATACATTGTATTGTTTAAATGTTGATGCACTTAAGCAGTATCAATAAAACTTGAGCCTTCATAACAAGCAGTAGGTCATGTGTAAATAGTTTAAGATAACACAAGCACGATCTGAAATTATCTAAACAGACAATATTGAAGACTTCAATGCGTTTGCATGTCAAATGTGTAGACTTTTGCTACAATGTATGAATATTTGTTTTGTAATGCAATATGTTTATATGTTGCGCAATACTATTAAAGTTTTGTTTCAGTAGCAGTCATCTGTCAAAATTTTTTGTCAAAATTTTAATTAGAACTTCATATTCATATTTTATCTGACAATAATGAACATGAACCCGGGTTATCCATTTTGTGGTTTCAAAGGTAAACGTAAATAAAACACATATAAAATATCTTTTTCATTATATTTCTTTTTTACTGTAAAGTTTGAACGTTGACATTATATCGACGCCTCCGTTCTATAACATTCTAAGTCGAAAAAGTGTGTTTTGAGTTATGAGCTCTCAAAGTTTTCACGCGCCATAGGACTATATGTGTATTCTAAGTAGATTTTTCCCTATAACTTCGGAACGGATCGGCGCATCTTAACTAAATTTTGACAGTATTTAAGTTAGAGAACGTAGAATTTAAAAATGCAAGAACATTAAAAACGTTCTAACTACTCTTAGAACGTTATAGAATGGAGGCGTCGATATGTGAAACACTACATCATTTAAATGACCTCTACGCAAGTGTTGCAAGCATTGCTACTTTTGAGGTAATTTTCGAATGACGAATGTTGGTTTTTAAGTGCTCAAGAGTTGAAGGTTTATCTGCATAAACACGGTCTTTCGCGTAGCATCACAAAAAAAAATCTAATGGTGTCAAATCGCATGATCTTGGTGGCCAGTTTATATCGCCACGACGAGAAATTACGCGGCCAGGAAATGTCTTTTGCAATAAAGCCATATTCGCTCGAGTTGTGTGGCATGTGGCACCGTCTTGTTGAAACCACATATTCTCCAAGTCATATTCTTCAATAGCAGGCAAAAAAAAGTCGGTTATCAAATGACCATAACGCTCCGAATTGACGGTGACAGTCGTTCCATCGTCGTTTTCGAAGAAGTAAGGTCCAATCACACCTTCGGACCAAAGAGCGCACCAAACAGTGACTTTTTCTGGATGTAATGGTCTCTCTTCAATTACTTGAGGATTCTCAGAACCCCAAATACGACAATTTTGTTTATTAACATACCCACCGAGTGTGAAATGTGCTTCATCGCTGAAGAAAATTTTGTTCGAAAAATTGCCGATACGCACGATACGTGGCTGTGGCAGAATCACCATTTTTGTAGTAGGTTTTGATAATTTTTATGCGTTGTATGATAGTTAAGCGATCCATTTTCGTCAATGTCAGACATTCAACTGAAAAGAAAAAAATTGGTTTCACAACCTAGTTTGACAGATGTCGAATTCCAGTCCCATACTTTTGAAACCACGAAATGGATAGCCCTTTACAATGTCGTCAAAGCCAATGCATAGCGGCGGCTTGACTCTGATATTTTTAACGAATAAATAAACAAATAAAATTAAATAGGAATATGTATATGTAAACCCGGTTGTAGTGGAACAATTTGATTCTTTGGATATGGTTTTGTAATATAACGTACGTTTTTAGCAGACGCTTAATAGAGATCAAGTCAGATGCATACACGAATGCAAATATTGTGCAGCGCATCTAGATATACAACTTTGTTTGACACATAAATGACAGGTCAGACGTAGAAAATATTTATGTTGTGAGAAGAGAACAGTTTTTAAGAACATTTTTCTACATAAGTTATGTTTCTGAAGTCGCTGCATCTTTGAGATTTTGTTCTTTCAGTTGGTAGTTGATGGGTTGACTCATATTTAAAATACGTTACGGTTTCAGTGCGTCAAAAACCTTTAGAATAGTATGGTCAAGTTCCTGGGTTATGAATTTTTTTAAATCTTGTCGACCTGTGTAGTTACACTCGGTTGTGATACAAATTTCTATTGAAAGAGGACTTAGAAAACCTGGATAAAGAAAGGTTATACAATCATGTAAAAATTAATAAGGACACCAATATGACACTTAGAGATTGCGATCAAAATGTAAATAAAATAAAAAAAATTGCTGATGAGTAACTGCATTTATTCTCAGCTAATATATCATAAGAATAAGTTATATTGCGGTCTTATAAAAGTTTCGCTTTATTTTAAATTAAAATTAAATTAGAAAATCCACATTTTGAAAACAGGGACACCCCATAACTTAGTAAATATTTTGTTACTGGTTTTCTAGTTACGCCATCGTGTGCCGTATACTTCTCGAGATATCGCAGCGACAACACTTAGCAATTGGAATATCCAATTTTTATAGAGCGTTTAACCCTTTGCGACCGTATTAATTTTATATATGGGTGTCATGCCATCATACTATGCTCTGTCTGACTCCGCTTGACTTATATGTCAAGAGGTGTGCAGCGCGTAGTGCCATACGCCTGAGGGAATCGGGTTGCTGGAAGCAGCGCTCGATAGGTCACTCCAGAGTTCTGAGTATCGTCTTTCCTGACGGAAGGTATGGACTTTCGGAAAAAGCCACTGATTACATTGTGCCCGAGGCTATATTCCTACCTGGTTTAAGGACACTTATACCGGATAGGGCACAATGGAATGGTGGGGTACTCCGGGGGCAGAGTGGTATACCCATTTTCACAGATGGGTCTAAGTTAGGTGGATGTACAGGTGCTGGGGTTTTCTGTAGGGAACTCGGTCTTGAACTCCACTTCAGGTTGAATGATGACTGCAGCGTTTTTCAGGCGGAGATTTTCGTAATACTGAAGGCTATTGAGGCCATAGCTGGTGGCCCATCTTCGGATTCGGAATCTTACATGATCTTCGTTGACAGTCAGGCTGCCCTTAAGGCCATTGCGTCGGTCTGGTGCAAATCACGACTGGTTCGCGAGTGCAAAGAGTCGTTGAGGTCTTTTGGACCGGACCGTATCCGTCTATGCTGGGTTCCGGGTCATAGCGGAATACTGGGCTATGAGACGGCGGATGCCCTCGCTAGGTTAGGTTCCCTTTCGGGGGGCGATTTAATAGTTGGTCCTGAACCCCCAGTCTGCCACCTCTATGGCCTCATCGATGGATGGGTCAGGGAGGAAGAGCAGAGGCGTTGGAGGAACGGATCAGGTTGTTCTGTCTCTAGACGTCTATGGCCTGCTGTGGACAGTAAGAGAACAGATTGGCTGCTGGGCTTGGTTAAGGCCAGCGTAAGGTTGGTTGTCGGTTTTATCACAGGGCACTGCGAGATTAGGTCGCTGACGGGGATCTGGAACAGATCCCAGCCGGACTATTGCAGGGTATGTTGCGATGAGGAGGAGTTAGAGACTATCGAACACCTCCTCTGTAACTGCCCAGCCCTTGGTAGGTTGAGGTTGAGGACCCTTGGCAGAGCCTTCTTTGAGAGCTTGAGTTCTGTGTCGAGAGCCGACATCAAGGCTCTCCACAAATTCATTAGCAGTTTGAGCTGGTTGAGAGGTACTAGGGCTTCATAAGTGTAATCGCGCGCTCAACCCTTGTTTGTGTCTGTTTCTTTCTGTGTGATTCCCATCCTCCCCTTACCCTTATGCCCTCCTTTCATCCTATTCCCTCTCCAAGGACGTTGTACAATGGGTCAATTTCGACCTCCGGGTATTGTACTTGTCTTAACTGACAAGTACACGTCCTCTAACCTAACCTGTCATGCCATCATAATACACAGTATGCAAGATTTTGAAGGAAAAAGTCAGTGTTGAAAGAGTCAAAATATTAATTCGTCATGGCTACTTTCAAGTTCACGGAACACTTCTTTCAGTAAATTTCTTTTTGCCATTTCATTAGAGTATTATTTTGAAATATTTTAAGAAGCGAAATCGCCAAATCTAAGTTAAGCACAACTTATAAAATATCATTCGATTTCAAAGATTTTCGAAAGCTTATCGATTGAGAGCAGACATACGACTAGATCGGTAAAAAAGCTTTGGTGGCTGAGAGCAGACATACGACTAGATCGGTAAAAAAGTTTTGGTGGCTGAGAGCAGACATACGGTCGCAAAGGTTTAATAGTTAAGTTGGTTGTAAAAGACAACAAATGTTAACAAAGAAAAAATATGGGAACAATAAAACATTTGAAAAATAAACAGGATTGTTAAATATTATGTATAATATGTAATAATGATAATCCTGTTTTTATTGTGCTTGCTTATGATGTAAATTTGCGGCTATTATTTAGATATGGCCATAGAGCGTAAAAGCTAAGCGGTAGAAAACGTTCCGCTTACCGCTCTTCTTTCGGTGAGAGGGCAGTAAGAAGGGAATGCTAATGTGGCTCTGCATACCTGTTAATTTATTGTTCCTGTTACTCTAATGATTGGTATTTTTTCTTTCAATGGGCGTTAAGTAGCTGTGGTCTAGTAGGTAGTGTGTTGGCTTATTAGACGTTAGGCCTCGGTTCAAACCCCAGGTCAGACATCTTCAAGAAAAAAGCGAAATATGAAAAAATATTTCCTCGGCGACTGCCTCTCAGCAAAATTCTGGCAAAAACTCTGAGAGCAAATAAAATTGCCATGAAGAGCTTCCCAAAAATCTGTCGTTCGGAGTCGACTTTAAACTGTAGGTCCCGCCACTCATGTATAAAATTAGCGCACACAACATAAGTGGTGTGAGAAACTAGGTCGTAAGCCTGACTAAAGGGTTGTAATGACCAATTATGTATGTATTAAGGAGCTGTAATAGAATTATCTGTTGTACGGCGACTATTGTGTTGACTTATTATTGACTTGTTGACATCTTTCAATGGGCATTAAGTAGCTGTGGTCTAGTAGGTAGGCTTATTAGACGTGAGGCCCCGGTTCAAACCCCAGGTCAGACATCTTCAAAAAAAAAAAAAACGAAATATGAAAAAATATTTCCTCGGTGACTTTCTCTCAGCAGGCTTCTGGCAAAAATTCTGAGAGTAAATAAAATTGCCATGAAACGTTTCTCAAAAATTTGTCATTCGGAATCGATTTTAAACCCTCCAATCTTGGATAAAATTAAAGCACACAACATAGGTGGTGCGAGAGCTAAGTTGTAATCCTAACTAAAGCGATGTAATGGCCAATTAAGTACGTCGGATCTTAATTATATGGTATCTACAGATTAAGCTTGTTAATAATACTCATATTTTGTGAGGACAAGGTTCAAATTCTATATCAAATTGTTTACATTTAAAAACGTAATGAAATCTAAATAAATCAGGTCAGAAGGTACTTTATATTGTACAATACTAGACTCAAATTCATAATCTCACATACTATCAAACTGTGATTTTCAATTGAATATGAATTTTACATACCGCATAGAGATTTACAATATCCACCACAATACATATAAATTTCTTGCGAAAAGCCAAAGCGAAATAGGGGAAAAAAAAAGATTATTGCTGATCAACAACAGTAACAACAACAGCAAAAAGTCTGAATAAATTTAAATAAGGGAAATAAATAATGCGTTACTTTACTGAAAATCGTAATTGGAAAATTAAAAATGATTTCAAAAAATCTCTGCAAAATTCAAACGACCAGTGTTGCTACTCATAAACATTATTATTTCAAAACTTAATTTACTTAAATCAGGTCTGGGGGAGATGAATAACTAATTGGTTGGTCGGTTGGTTGGTTGGTTGGTTCGTTGGTTCGTTGGCTTGTTTGGATGTAAACTATTGAGATGAATATTCAGTTTTTTTTTACAGATTGTTCTAAATCATCCACCACATGCATACATTACGTATGTGTACATATGTATGTACATCGTATATGAGAGTATGTATAATGAAATAAAAACATAATTTTTTTCTTTTAAATTTTGTTTTTGTATTTCGTTTTTCAATCTTTTGTTTTTATAAAAATTAATGAACAATGAATAATTTATTTGGATGTAGAGCATCCAATCAGTGTATGTGGTGGTGTGGTATACGTAGTACATATGTGGTGTACGTGGATAATGAATGAATGGAATATGGTACGTACGCTGTGTAGTTGAGTATAATTCTGATTCTGATTAAGTAAACAATGAAAATGCGCAAAAATACAATGAAAACAAATCGCAATTTATTTATTCCATTTTCATTTTTTATTTTTTATTTACAATATTTTTCTACTCACTTCTATAAACAAAACAATCAAAACAATTTACCCCCTTTTGGGTGAATATTATTATTGATATCAGTCAGTATGGTTGGCAACAATTTACCTTTTGAATTTCGTAGGTGACCCTATTTATTCAACAGACAATTTGTATTCACTACGAATTTAATTGTGAAATACAATATGTATTGCTCGTATCAATTTGAATTTTACATTGTTTACATTTGGTCAATTCACACAAGCCGTTGTATCGTTGTATTGAGTGTATGTATTGTTGGACGAATATACAACAGTGTATGCTTGTTGTTGATAATTTTCATGTACAAATTCGATACACTTATACACATTTTTTTCATATGTTTTTAACAGTTGTATTGGTTTCGTGCTATCAAATTGTTTGAATGCCAAAAAATACATTTGAAATACGAAATACACAAACACAGCATAGCATTGAGCGTTCACAAACAACCAAGTGTATTCAATACAACATACACGATACAAAGTCGTGTGAATTGCCCAATTACATACATACATAATTGGTCATTACAACCCTTCAGTCAGGATTACGACCTAGCTTCTCACACCACTTATGCTGTGTGCGTTAATTTTATACATGAGTGGCGAGACCTACAGTTTAAAGTCGACTCCGAACGACAGTTTTTTGAGAAGCTTTTCATGGCAATTTTATTTACTCTCAGAGTTTTTGCCAGAAATCGGCTGAGAGGAAGTCGCCGAAGAAATATTTTCATATTTTCGTTTTGATGTCTGACCTGGGATTCGAACTCGGGCCTTCAGTCTAATAAGCCAACACACTACCTACTAGACTACGGCGATAATGAAGTGAAACGGCATGCACCAAAAAATATTGGGTGCCAAATGTTTAAATAAGGCCATACAAGCTGGTAAGACAAAGACCGTAATTGTCGATTAATTGAGGTACGTACAGTAGAAATTAATGCAGATGTGAAATTCTGTTTTATTTGAAAGACTTTTAGAGCGAGAAGCATCAACAAAATATCATTCTATACATATAAATAAATAAGGCTAGTTGCGCCGTTAAGACGATGGCCCCGATTGTTGATTAATTAATGTGTGTACAGTAGAAATTAGTGCAGATCTCACATTCCATTGCATTTAAATGACGTTTAGAGTAAATATCATCAATAAAATATCAGTATATAAAATATTACTTCATGTTATTGAGAATAAAGTAGTTGCTACTATTCTTTTAACCAACACTGTATAATGAATGACTTTCAATGTCTACGTATATTGTAAAGGGTCCGCCAAATACCTTTTTTTTTTTGAAAATGCTTTTAAAAAAAACTACTGAATATTTTCTCAAATTTCTTTTTTTATTTGAAAGTACAATCCTTCCGGTTAATAATGGAAAAGAATTTCATTCAAATGGCTGCCTCGGCTGGCCATGCAGTAGCTTACATGATCGGTCCAATTTTTAAGCACATTATCGATTGTGTGCAGCTGTATTTCACCAATGGCTTCACGAATATTGTCCTTTAAAGCGTCAATTGTCTTTGGCTTGTCGGCGTAACTTTTATCTTTGAGGGCACCCCACAAATAATAGTCCAACGGTGTCAAATCGCAGCTCCGAGGTCGCCAAACGACATCAGCTATGCGGCTGATAATGCGATCTACAAAAACAGGGCGCAAAACATCGAGTGTAGCTTCGGCTGTGTGGCACGTAGCGCCGTCCTATTGAAACCAAATGTTGCCATCATCATTTTCCTCTTCAATTTTTGTGAACAAAAATTCGTTCAACATGGCCCGATAACGATCGCCATTGACTGTAACGGCCACTCCTTGCTCATTTTCGAAGAAAAATGGCCCAATTATGCCTCCGGACCAAAATCCGCACCAAACAGTGACCCGTTTTGGGTGCGTCGGCTTTTCAATGTATGCGTGCGGGTTTTCTGTGCCCCAAATGCGACAATTTTGCTTTTTTACATACCCGCCAAGATCAAAATGAGCTTCATCTGAAAAGATGATTTTTTTTTGCCAAAATCGGCATCTTCTGTAAGTCGATCGCAGACCCACTTAGCGAAGCGAAAACGCATTGGATAGTCAATATTCGTTCAGCGGAAGGATAAAACTAATTATCTGTCAAATCAGACAGAAGCTAAGTGTTACCATTCACGAAATAAGCACTAGTTGAAAAAAAAACGTTAGATAGCGGACCCGATATTACTCTCTGTGTACAGAGTTGGAACTACAGATAGAAAATAATTCATTCTGTGACTATTATATATAAATCAGCATTTTATTTAGTTTCTAATACAACATAATAATTAAAAAAGTCACCGAAGTCTAGTAGGCAGTTTGTTGGCTTAATAGGCGAGAGGCCTCGGTTCAAACCCCGGGTCAGACATCTAAAACAAAACGAAATGTGAAAAAAAATTATTTCTTCAGGGACTTCGTGTCAGCAGATTTCTGGCAAAAACTCTTAGCTTATGGTGTTTTCTTTTCTACAAAGAAAATGTCACCCTCTTACAAGGTACATTAAACAAATTTTTTACCAACCCTGTTGTAATGTCATTTTTTATTTGAGAAGAACATAACATAAATATTAAAAAAGGGTATGCCCAGTGTTTACCACTTATTAAGAAAATGAATGAGGAAATGCCAATATGTTCAAAGGTGTTGCCAGATCGCTAATTTTTCGACTTCATTTTTTGCACGCTTTTTTTATAACAAAAAAAAATATTTTAACACTGTTCTAACAATGAATGTTCTAACAATGAATGAATTTTTTATACTGCTGATCATGTAGCTTTAATAATGTAACATTTCCTTAAGATTACTCCACAAAACAATGAAAAAATTAACTTCAAATAGGATAACAATACCAGGCGGCTTTTTTAAATTTCATCTGGTAGCTCTATAAATAAACAAAAGTCATCTGCTTTACAGGGCATTATCAGCACTCTCGATTTATACAGGGCATAAAATGCAATGCCCTTCACCATTGGCTAGTGCGAATTATTTAGAATAAAACATACCACCCTTTTAGAGGGCGAAACATTTTTAAGAAACAAACGCAAAATTGCATTTGGCGTTAATAAAATGCACATTTTTTGGTAGAAAAGAAAACACCATAAATAAAATTGCCATGAAATGTTTCTCAAAAATTTGGTTGTTTGGCATCGACATTAAACTGTAGGTACCGCCACTCGTGTATAAAATTAACACACACAACATAAGTGGAGTGAGAAGCTAGGTCGTAATCCTCTGACTGAGGGTTGTAAAGACCAGTAAGTATGTCTAATACAATATTCTAGCGGGTTGCAATTGCGCTCTTGAAAAGCTTGTTCAGTGTAATATATTGTATTTCACGCTCTTTGGTGTAATAACTGACGGAAAGGAAAGTACACTTTATATGGGCAATTAACGATTAAAGAATATAATTAAAAATTTAAATATAAATCACATCTCTCGGTTATTTATAGTCTCAATTCCTAAAAAAAAATTTTTATATTTAATTTTTCTTTAACCCGAATTAACTAATATCTCACTACCATATAATTTTTTTTGAATTTTATCGTTATTCAGTTGTTCTGTATCACAATATTTAATGCAAGATTCTTGTAAGCGTTATAATATCGACGCCTCCGTTCTATAACATTCTAAGTCGAAAAAGTGTGTTTTGAGTTATGAGCTCTCAAAGTTTTCACGCGACGTACAACTACATATATGTGTATTCTAAGTAGTTTTTTCACTATAACTTCGGAATGGATCGGCGCATCTTAACCAAATTTTGACAGTATTTAAGTTAGAGAACGTAGAATTTAAAAATGCAAAAACATTAAAAACTTAGAACGTTATAGAATGGAGGCGTCGATATATGAATTGTTAACAGAATTTTAGCCTATAATCGCCTGCTATTTGGTGTTAAAAAAATTAATGAACTGTTAAATGCTTAAACACACACACACAAGTGAATATAAAATTATTCAACAAATTATTACAAATGTTTTCGATAAATGAAAATCTAAAAATAATTTAAAAATAATAATAATATTTTTGTATTTGTTTTTTTGTAAATTTAAACAAAATTTTAAATAGATTTTTGTTTTTTAAATTCTTGGTATTTTGTTTAAGATCGCCAGGTGGCTAGATAACTGCTCATAGAATTTTAATGTCATAATTAAAATTTTAATTGAATTTGTAAACTGAAGTGTAAATTCCAAAATAAATATTTTATTTTTACAATTGATGACATCTTCGTTTTTTAAATCCAGTGTAATAACGCTTAAGAGAGCGAGTAATAGCTTTAAGAAAATTGGTTTAGGAAAATATTAAGTTTCTAATAATCCATAAACTTACAGAGATAATAACAAATAATGCTATAAACACAATAAACGCAACACAACAAACACAACAATTTTGTGTATGTTATGATATTGATATTATTAAAGGGTGATTTTTTAGCTATTATCTTTTTGGCAACACTGGTTTAAACAGCTTACGCACGTTTCGTGTTTTGTTTCACTGTCAAACATCTTCAGTTTGGTCTATAATTTAACCATGAATCGTCTTACAAACGAACAACGCTTGCAAATCATTGAATTTTATTATCAAAATGGGCTCTTGGAAAGTTGGCCGAAGATCCACTTCTTTATTGAAAAATTGTGTTCAGCGACGAAGCTCATTTTTGGCTCAATGGATACGTAAATAAGCAGAATTGTCGATTTTGGAGTGAAGATAAGCCAGAAGCATTGCAAAAGCTACAAATGCATCCAGAAAAAGTCACAGTTTGGTGCGGTTTATGGGCTGGTGGCATCATTGGACCGTACTTCTTCAAAGATGCTGCGAATCGTAACGCCTTTAGACTATTTTTTGTGGGGCTATGTTAAAGCTCATGTCTATACAGACAAGCCCGCTTCAATTGACGCATTGGAAGACAACATTTAAGCATTTATTCGTGAGATACCGGCCGAAATGTTGGAAAGAGTATGCCAAAATTGGACTAAGCGGATGGACCATTTGAGGCGCAGTCGCGGTCAACATTTGCATGAAATTATCTTCAAACATTAAATTATATGGACCGTACTATCGATTCAAATAAAGATTTCATGCATTTTTCTGAATTTTATGTGTTTTTTTTTTGAATTTTTTTTCTATAGCTCTTAAAAAATCACCCTATATATTGATAGCACTAATCTTATCATTATCAGCACAAATCCTTTCACTATTGACACTAATTCTCTTATTGCTGCATATAAAAATAGAAATTAACCTAAATGCAAAGCATCAGTGACGTTGTTTGTTGTCGCGCTGCCTTTAAAGTAATCACTTCCATATACATTGGTGTGTTTGCTGCGTTGCGTTTAATGTGTTTACAGCATAACTGTTTAATAAAGTTGAGATGGTGTTTAGTGGTTAAAATGTCTGACAACAGAACCTTCGTTTCAAATCATGGAAAAGTCAAAACAAATTTTATTCACAGTTACCGAATTTATAAACTAGGGGTCATCCACTGAGTGTTTGCTATGCTAAAAAATCCTTGTAGAAATCTTTTTGTCACTAGTACCTCCATAGATTATAACATCAACAGCGTACAATAAAAGAAAGTCACGTACCTTTTTATTAGCAAAAAAAGTGCCTCACATCACAACTGAATAAAAAAGCTCGACGATTTGACATCAAGTTAGTATATCTTTGTTCTACTATTGAGAAAGTAATAGTCAAATAAATAAAGTCTGCGATGAGCTAGAGACGAACGTAAGCAATTGAAGTGGGCTCTATTCTTTTACTCTTAACCGTTGTGCAATCTGCACAGAAATAATGCATGGCATATGAGTATACAGTGATAAAGATGTCTCTACAATATATTTAAAATATTTGATAGGTGTGCTTCCTATACAATTTAGGCCAGGTGAATCTGCCAATGCACCAAGCCTCTTCCTTAATCTAGTACATATTGGTCAGCTAGTTTGTATTGGACAGTCTAACGATGGTAAGACGGAGGACGAGCATTTAGTAAGAGTGTTCTTTTCTAGCAAGTTCAACAGCTACACAATTATTTGTTTGACATAAAGTTGCTGCGAGAGTCGATCAAGGACATCGAGGCTAATGTGAGTCATATTAGAGTAAATACTGAGTCCGATTGTCGCTTTGCTGTCAAAGAATATAGAAATGAAAAAGAAAAGGGTACTCTTTACACACATCAATTTCGCAGTATTATTAATAACTATGATTTCAACGAAAACGACACTACATAGTCGATAGCAAAGCGCTATCTTAAAACCAAATACATCAAAAAAAAAAAACAAAATCCACAACCAGAATGACCATGTCAGAAGACCAGTCTACCCTGCGCAAAATCCTTTGCAAGATTAGTTTCAAATCCTCAGATAGGATAGAGGAGTGTCCTAAAAATTTAATGTTGCAGTACTATATGTTTTTTGGTCATTAATATGAAAGCCAATCAAGCAACACAAAATGAGCCGCTGTGAGTATAGAGCACAACACATCTGTAATCTGTATCGCAACAGATCTCTTCACTTAACCAAAAAGTCGCGCATTAAAATTTTTAGCGGGTAATTATCCAGAAGAAAACTTGAAGAAGATAAGGTTCGTTAACCACCGAATAAATCTAGCTAAACACACGAAAACGAAATCACAATCTTGTACCAAGTGCTCTACTGCAGAGCTTCCTCAGCTTAGTTTAGGGTTAAGATTTGAGTACAGTTTTCTATGAAAAAGAACGAAGACATCCAAGTATGTGATAAAGTATTTTGATTTAATATATGATACTTTATCAGTTTGAGAATAAACATAATCTTCGCACTCCAGGAATGGCATTAAAAATTGCTGCTAACCATGGAAGAATAAAATTCGCCTCATTATAAATGTCAACAAAATTAATTCTATGTAATCAAAGGGATGTTAAAAAAAACTATAGCATGTTACAATTAATGTTGCATGCTTGATTGAGAATTTTATCTGTAACACATATCGGAATGTGAGTGTCAAGAAGTAGGCAAAGCGTTTCAGTGATTCGGGTAGTCCAACTAATATCAAGTTTATGAATACAATCTAGAGATTCGATAGAGTAGACGGCTGTCTTCAATAGAGGATTCAATATAAACGCAGAAATTCCTATATGATGCTCTTTTCGTCATAGTGGCAGACGTTAGATGTTTTTCTTAATCTCTTAAAGTTTCCATTCACCATTTGTTCTGGTCTTGTTAAAGAGCTTACCACTTAGATGGTAAATATTCTTAAACTCGTAATTTCAGGATGGTTGACGCTTACCCTTGTATATAAACAGTTAAACAACATCCGAACGATTGCGGTTAAGTTCTACGTCCGCCTTTGTCCATAAATATCGAGTATTTGTACGAGAATGGGTACCGGTACATAGAGATTTCGTTGGAAATCGCATTGGTGATTAGCTAAGGCTGGAGATGAAGTCGCCACAGTCTAGTAGGTAGTCAAGCCCCAGGTCAACATCTCCAACAAAAGGATATATGAAAAATATTTTCTTCGGCGACTTCCTTTCCGTAGATTTCCGGCAAAAACTCTGAGCGTAAATCAAATTACTATAAGTCTTTCAAACAAATCTGTTGTTCGGAGTCAACTATAAAGTGTAGATTTCGTCACTCATGTATAAAATTAACACACACTCTGTAAGTGGTGTGAGAAGCTAGGTCGTAATCCCGACTGAAGGATTGCAATTATCAATTATGTATGTGTATGAGCTGGCCAGGACCGGAATGGAGTTTGCAATAACAGACATTTTACAGGGTATAAGTGTTCCAATTGTCTAAGTTAAATAAGGTTACGTGTAGATTCTGCCGAACACGTTGGAATCACAAGAGAACTGGCTCACTGATATTCTTAAATTCCATGGCCATCCATTGTTCAATAGAGATTTACACTGTTCTGGTACGCATTACGAAAGACTTGGAATTCCGGAAAATGTAGGTGAAACGATGGCAGTTTTTGAACTCTCACTTTGAGGCCTTTGACCTACCTCTCTAATATAAAGATTGCTGTAATAGCAAGGTTGGTTTCCCCTAAGAAATGATTGATCCAAGGATGTAACATTGACTGTATGGACATAAATCTTGGCCTAAGTGGGACTCCTTTTCTTTAAGGAGGTTCTGCTACCATGCCTAACCTAACTATAACTTTTTTGAAAACTTTTTAATCGAATGTAGGTATTGTTTAATCGAAATCTATATATATAAAAGTGGATGTGTGTATGTATGTAACGTATGGACTCCAAAACGGCTGGGCCGATTTTGATAAAATTTTCAGGGAATCTTCAGGCGGGTAACACTGTGAAGTCTGATTTTTTATTTCCGGTCTGTGGGCGGAGGGGCGTGGCAAAATCCAATTTGTTTGTTTGTATGTACCTTATAGAATCGTAAACTATGCATTTGATCATGTAATGATCTTTAGCAAAGTTGTTGCGCATGAGCCGGGGAAGGTTTCTAAGTTGGTATGACTAATTTCCGGCAGGGGGCGCCACTGAAAATTACTTAAAATCAATTAAATCGTAAACTGTGCATTTGATCATGTTATGATCTTTAGCAAAGTTATTGCGCATGAGCCGAAGAAGGCTTCTAAGTTGGTATGACCAATATCCGATAGGTGGCGCCACTGAAAATTACTTAAAATGAATTATACCGTAAACAGTGCATTTGATCATGTTATGATCTTTAGCAAAGTTGTTGCGCATGAGCCGAAGAAGGTTCCTAAGTGAATATGACCAATTTCCGACTGGTGGCACCATTGAAAATTACTCAAAATGAATTATACCGTAAACTGTGCATTTGATCATGTTATGATCTTTAGCAAAGTTGTTGCGCATGAGCCGAAGAAGGATTCTAATTTGGTATGACCAATATCCGATAGGTGGCGCATCTGAAAATTACTCAAAATGAATTAAATCGTAAACTGTGCATTCTTTAACAAAGTTGTTGCGTATGAGTCGGCGGAGGTTGGTGCAATTAATTTCCAATGGATGGCGTCACTGAAAATTATTCAAAATGAATGACAAGCAATTGGTCGCTCTACACCTCAAGCACGGAAGAAAGGAGTATTACGAGCTTCAGAATCAGACGAGCATTGAGACCGGAAAATCTTCGAGTATATGCCGCTGAGACCCGTTCGCTTGAACCACTTAAACAACGAAAAGTGAGATTAGAAACTGATCGAATGCGTACTACTCAAGCCCGTTCATCTGAATCATAAGGACAACGGGAAACAAAATCAATAAAATGATTCAAAATTAATTGGACATTCGTGTATTGTCTTTCCTTCAAATTTATTTTAGTTGGTGGCGCAGCAACACGCGCAGGGTACACCTAGTAAAATCTATAAAATATTATTATGTTCGTGTATACATGAGTTGAGAATGGTTTTAAGAACATCTATTATTTGAATAATAAATTTTATTTAACATTCTCGTAATTCTCGTGCTATAACTCGTGTATTATAAATTATTTTTCAAACTTTAAACAACAATTAATCGCCTGCTGTTTGGTTTCAAGAAATTAATGAACTGTTAAACGTTACAACAAATATTGATAAATGCTTTTATTAATAACAATTTAAAAATAAATTAAATTCAATATTTATTATTTCTTTATTTAACATTTAATAAATGCTACTGTAGATCGCCAGTTGGCATCAAACCAAACCCTCGAACAATGTTGATTTCTTAACTCTTTATTAATGTTTTTTAAGAGTAGAATGTTATGATGAAATGAAAGAATGAATTAGAAGTTAAGTTACAACGTCATTAAGAATAATTCTTAAGCATTTGAATAATAATAAAAAACGATTTATTAAATTAACAATGATTAGATTAAAATTTGAAATCTAAGACCGAATTATTTCAAGTTTTTCAATAAATTCATTGTGTTTATAATACAATAAAAATGTTTGAATAGTTTGTTGTGATAAAAACTTTGATACATTCCACACCGCAAGAAATGATCATACCAAAAAAAAAAAACATTTCAATCATTCAATTGTCACAGGCATTTAGCACTGTTGCATGCAACTTTTTAAGCATTTAAATGCAAAAAAAAAAAAATATCTATGAATAGTTATTCTATGTGTCTATTGCTATTTAAAAACTCTGGTTTTAAAAGTAAATGCCGTCTGTCTGTCCGTCCGTGCGTATATCCATCGATTTGTATATGTTGCTGTCTCTATACTTTGTGTAAATGAACACCGTTAATGTGGGTACGAATGTTGTTTACTTCAGTTTGTTGGGTAATATGACTCTGCACTGGTTTGTTGCTTTGTATTCGTGTGAATTTGTTTGTTTTGGTTGTTGTTGCTGTCGTTGTGTTTTTTTATTTTTTTTTTTTTGTTTGTAGATTTATTTGCAATTGATACTGAAAATTTATTCATTTGCCACATGTGAACGAACACCTGCCTTCAACTGCTGTATGCAACATTAACACACGTTGCAATTAAATACGATCGACTACTACTACTACTACCACCACCACCACCACCACAATTCACATGAATTTTTAATGATTTTAAGCAAATTGTAAATTAATGCAATCATGCCAGTGATGCAAGTGATGCAAATAAAAGAACCCAAAAACGAAATGTAAAACAAGAGTTCTGTGGTACATTGTTTTTCATATTGTGTCAATAGGTATTAAGATGGTATTAAAGAATATATTCTACATAGAGATGAGCGATATTTTCAAAACTGTGATTTAATCACGGTGATTGATAATTCACTGGTAACTACAGTGATTGAAATTGCCAAATAACAATAACTAATAATGTCGTTCTTTCAAAATTGTTACATACTCAAATTTATTTAATTTTATTTTGACCGATGCAGAATTACTATTAGATGATGCAGATTATTTACTTTTGTCTTTTATACATGAACTTTCTGTGAAACTTAATTGTCAAACTTCATATAAAAAAAAAAATTACATTAAAAATAATAACATTGATGAGACAGCACTTTGATTTTGTTTAGTAGTCTTTTCATAGTATATATCTAGTTGTCTCTTTCTTACGACTTAATAAAATACGTTATTGTCATTATTGTATTATTGTAATACTGTGATCACAATCACTGTTTTAAAGGACAGTGATTAACAAATCACGTTCACTGAGAACAACGTTCTTCAAAAATCTCTGGATCGCTCATCTCTAATTCTACATCTGATGGGTTAAAGTGGGCCAGTAGTTTTGGTCGTAGTCAACTTCTATAACGTAGTAATTGTGCCACAAAATAAATCAATTGAACTGTTTTCAAACGTACCAAATGTTACATTCATAAATGACGGCTGTCGAATTCTTTGACAGAAGCGTCTTTCAAATTCTATTTGACAACTAATTTAATAAGAATGACATTTTTATAGTTGTTGAAAACAAATTGTTTAACAAATATTGACAATGAAATCTTTTCGATTTTAATAAATTGGCAGACAATGACAAATTGGAATTTAAATCACAAAGAAGACATTTTTAAAAGGTGTAAGAAATTCCTACCGTTGAGTAAGTCAGTAAGTTTGAGGATATTCAAGTTACCAAAAAACAAAAAAAAAAAAAGCAAAAAAAACTACATGACTCGCTTTTGTATGGCAATGGAAGAAGTTCAGTTACATTCACCCTTATCGTGGTTGTCGTAGTCGTTTTTAGTCGACTGTCGTATTTGTAGTCGAATTTAAAACTCAATGGTATCGTGAAAACTTTACGACTACGTCAATTTTGTAAAAGAGCTGTAATGTAATAGACTGCTTAATTTTATTTGATTTTGAAGCAGCTTGTTACAAAATCTGTCAAGAACAACAGTTTTTTACAAAAATTAAAACAAAAATAAAATAACAAAAAACAAATAAATAAACAATAGTAAAAATAATTTCATTTCTTGTTTGGATATTTTTTTAATTATGTTGAGCTTCGCATTTTATTCATCTTTAGAAGAAGATGAAGAAGAATTTTGTGCTTCAGATGCTACGAGTATTAAAAAAAATAAGGCAGCAAGGCGATATATTTTCCATGCCTAATAAGAAGTGAGTTTAAACATAGGTACACATTTTTCGTAAAAGAGATCTCATAAGCAAATTTATTCCAGATTTGTTAGTTATTTTAGGCTTAACAAAGAGGCCTTCAAATATGTTTTAACGACGATTTCTCCGAAATTGAAAATCCCAAGAAAGCAAACCGAAGTGTCCAAAGTGGTCAGGCTAACTGCTGCTTTAAGAATACTAGCGGAAGGAAAAAGGAGCTGGGAATAACTTAATGTCAACCTTTGTCAGTCTTCTGTAAGCGATTCCTTTCATGAATGCATAGAAGCTATATATACTGAATTTTGTCCTCATTGAATACTAATCCAGAGGAAAAATATGAAAAAAAACATTTTAGTTTTAAAAACTGGATTTATTTTATTGAATTTACTTCGTCGTCGTGACTTAAAATGCTTACGACTATTTTTGAAATATTCGACAGGCAAATACGACTACGTCGATACCATTGTTGTAATAGATTTTTAATCAGTGTCGAATTTAGAGACGTTTTTGCCAACCACGATACCTTTTTTTAAAAACGCCTCAAATACGCCACATAAACGTCTACCACGATAAGGGTGATTGTCTGATGATGAACATAAAAAATTTAATTAAAAAATATTTTTTCAACAACTACAGATTTTTATTTGTTAGCTGTCAACGCAACTCTTGTTTAACTGCTATTAACAGTACACCCATAAGTGGCATAAATACATACATACATACATAATTGGTCATTACAACTGTTCACCCACCACTCACGTGGTGTTTGTTAATTTTATACGGGAGTTTAAAGTCGATTCCGAACGACAGATTTTTTGAGAAACTCTTCATGGCAATTTTATTTACTCTCCGAGTTTTTGCCAGAAATCTGCTGAAAGAAAGTCGATGACGATAAATACATAAATACATACATACATAATTGTATCTTTAGTCAGTATTACTACCTAGCTTCTCCCACCACTCACTTGGTGTTTGTTAATTTTATACATGAGTGGCGGGACCTACAGTTTAAAGTCAGATTTTTTTGAGCAATTTTTATTTTCTATCAGAGTTTTTTACAGAAATCTGCTGAGAGTAAGTCGCCGAAGAAATATTTTTTCATATTTTATTTTGTTCGAGAAGTCCAACCTGGGATGCCATAAATATGGGGTCTTTTCTTTCTATATTTAAATTATAATAAAACAGAGTATGTGTGCGAAATTTTTATACGTTTGAAAGACTTATTGATGTCATTATAAGGAGTGCGCACGAAAAAAACTGGACTTATACTTTTCGTTATAGAAATAAAACTAAGTGGCGGATTTTTTTCGTTTTATATTTCAATTAAAGTAAATAATATTTGAATTCTTTTGTGTATAAAATTTTTTTCTGACAAAGATCTAAGAGCATCCAACTTTTTGAGCCACTTTTCTTCCAGACATGTTAGGGTGTTTTTTGAAAAATACATATTATTTTACTTGCTTTGTTTTGGTCGGCAAATCCTTTTTTTCTTCTACTTCCACGCTTTCTCTCAATACTTAAAGACTCCTTATATTGTTTTATTCTTACTTTAGAAACTGTTTTTTGGTTAACACCTGCGAGCCTAGCAATCGTTTTTTGTAAGCGGCGCGGTTTTTCATTGAAAATTTCAATTATTTTTTTTTACGACATTCTTGTTGGGTGCCCATTTTCAAAAAACTAATTTTGCTATTGCAATGAGATTTAGCACGTGGATTTTGAAACAGATGACTAACAAAAACAATGTAACGGTATTCATTTTTTTCAATTATGATAAAAGTTATAAGCTTAAAAGTAGGCCAATTTTTTTTGTGCGCACTCCTTATGTAGAGTATAACATCGTTCAAGTTATCTGGGTGGAGGGCATTCGAATTGTCGAATTTTCCATGAATCTTGCTTTTAAATCAGACTGAATTCGACTGTTGACAATGGTATGTCAGATTTGAGGACCGCTGTGGTTTCGCATGCACCTGCGACTTAAGAAAATACCACAAGAAAAAGTCTAACGAGAGCACCATGCCCTCAAATTGGCTGTGCAAAATATCAAATATAGATGAGCTGTATGGTAAACCACATGTCGTTGACAGTGATGACCTGACCAACGTCGTTCTTAAGGAAATATATACCGATGTAGCTCCCAGCTTTTTTCAATTCACACCAAACAGTGACTTTTTAAGGATGCATTGGATTCTTTAGGATTTCATGGGGATTAGTATCATTCCAATTTCAACTGTTTTGGTTTTTCACGTACCCATTCATCCAGAAGTGGGCCTTATATCTGAAAATAATTTTTCGGTAAAAAGTTAAAAGTTATAGCCAGTTACCAACTGCTGCAGAGCTCATTCGGCGAACGCGCGCCATTGACTTAGGACGTCCATAGTGATTTGTCAAAACAAAATGAATAAATCACTAGTTAAAAAATGTAAACTTCAACAAGATGACCGCCAATCACTGTCAAAATTTGAATTTCCCTGTTGGAAGACTTCATAAAAACTCATCGTAACTTAAATCTTTTTTGAAATAAAACACAAAAAGAAAGTGGTTCAAATTCAAATCAATATCTTTGCAGCCGCAAAGGGATACAGAGATCCAAATCTTATTTCGAAAAATAATTAAAACTTGTAAGAATGTCATGCAATCGAATTAGGTTAGGTTAGGTTAGAGGACGTGTACTTGTCCGTTAAGACAAGTACAATACCCGGAGGTCGAAATTGACCCATTGTACAACGTCCTTGGAGAGGGAAGGAAATAGAGGGAACAGGATGAAAGGAGGGCATAAAGGTAAGGGGGGGGGGGATGGGAATCACACAGAAAGAAACAGACACAAGAAAAAGGGGTTGAGAGCGCGACTACACTTATGAAGCCCTAGCACCTCTCAACCAGCTCAAACTGCTAATGAATCTGTGGAGAGCCTTGATGTCGGCTCTCGACACAGAACTCAAGCTCTCAAAGAAGGCCTTGCCAAGGCTCCTCAACCTCAACCTACCAAGGGCTGGGCAGTTACAGAGGAGGTGTTCGATAGTCTCTAATCCCTCCTCATCGCGACATACCCTGCAATAGTCCGGCTGGGATCTGTTCCAGATCCCCGTCAGCGACCTAATCTCGCAGTGCCCTGTGATTTTTTTTTTGCAATCGAATTAAGTTATTAAAGATTTGAACATGGCAAAGAAGCGTTAAACTCAGATATAAACAGTATTGATCCCCTAGTTTACCTCTGTGATCAGTTGTTAAGAGTGTGACTAACTATGCTTACTTATTTATTTTTGAACAATTGAGACATCAGTTTCTGGTTAAAACTCAAAACCTAAATTTCTGAAGCATACATACATACAGAGTTGGAAAAAATAATAGGGACACTTAAATTTTTCAATATATTCTTATATTTTTAAATTAAAGGTATTCAAATAGTTTAACTAATAAAATAAAAATAAATGACTAGTTCTGCCAAATTCGTAAAAAAATATAATTTATTTGAAAAAGGCCTGGAAAAAAAAAGGGACACTTTATGTTATGCTAAAAATATGTATATTTTGTTAAACATTATCATCATTTCCAGATATTATTTCAATATTTGGTTGAAGCACCTTTCATTTTTATTGCCTCCTGACAGCGACGACTCATAGATCCCTCAAGATTCGCACAGACCTCAGGGGGAATTGAATACCACGTCTCCTGAATTTATTCCCACAATTCCTGTTTATTTTTTGATTTTAAGTTGCCGATTTTATTTTTTAGAACTTCCTAGAGGTGTTCAATGGGGTTTAAGTCCGGTGATTGGGACGGCCACTCCATTAAAGGCACCTCATTCTGTTGAAACCACAATTTGACGCTTCTAGCGGAATTCTCATTTAGTTCGACTTTCTAAAAAGATTGAAAATCGTCTCTAATTATTTAAGAATACTTTTCGTAGTCAATGGTAGTAATAACTAGTTTAGCTTTAATTTTATATTTTGACAACGTACATACATTGTCGGTCAAAACATATTGGACAAAATTCAGGTTATAATATTTTGTACGATTTAAAAGAAATTAGATATCTTAGGAACAACATATACATACTAAAATAATAATACATCCCTAGTATAGTTAAAAATAAAATTTAATTTCAGTGTTTATTATGATATTATTAAAAATTAAACAAAAAGGTAAATAAAGACAAAAAATTCATACGACAAAACATATTGGATTATGCAGCATGATCTAATAATTTGTTGCATAACCGCGATTTTTTAAAACTTCAACACATCTTTTCGGCATAGAACTAATAAGATTCTCTATTATATTCGTTGGAATAGCTGACCATGCCTCATTTATAGCTTGATATAATTTATTTGTATACCGATGTGCCGATTCCCGATTTACCTTTCTATTTACTATTTCCCATAAATTTTTTATAGGGTTGAGGTCGGGTGACTGTGCAGGCCACTGCATGACATTAACGCCTTCTTGTTCCAAAAACCCTTTCACCAATTTGGATGTGTGTTTCGGGTCGTTGTCGTGTTGAAATATCCATTGGCGTGGCATTTTATCATGGGCATGTGGCGACATCTTCTCCAGCAATATATTTTTATACATTTGTTTGTCCATAATACCGTCGATTTTGTGTAAAGGTCCTAAGCTTTCCCCAGAAAAGCAATCCTACACCATAACATTGCCACCTCCATGCTTAACTGTTCCGGAACAGTATTTCGGATTTAGTCTGAATTTTTTGTCTTTATTTGCCTTTTTGTTTAATTTTTAATAATATCATAATAAACACTGAAATTAAATTTTATTTTTAACTATACTAGGGATGTATTATTATTTTAGTATGTATTTGTTGTTCCTAAGATATCTAATTTCTTTTAAATCGTACAAAATATTATAACCTGAATTTTGTCCAATATGTTTTGACCGACAATGTATGTACATATGTATTTCTTTTCCTTTTTTAACAAAATCTTTTCTTTAAACTTTTCATTCATGTTTTTTCTTGAAGATTTCTCTAATATTGTATTTAAAAATTGTAATTTTTTATTCCTTTTTTTTAAAACATTTCAGTTGGTTTACCCATATTGGGTTTCAGTTTATGGGGTGAATCGTATAAACGTGGATTCTTCTGTAACGATGATTCCCTCATGCATCCCTATCATGAGTCAAGCGTTGCCAGTTGGATGTTGTATTTGATGTGCTTTTTAATACCCATAACAATAGTGAGTAGAACATTTGAACATATCTTTTATATTTTCTAAAAATATATTTTTATTGTTTATTTACTGTAATTGTTTATATCATTGAAAATATTCTTCATATTCTTAACAAAACAAAAAATAAATAAATAAATTCGTTTAACAATGTTTTACAATAAAAATAATTTTTATTATTCAAAAAACAATTTCATTCTGATGCCTTTAAAGGCAAAAATAATTTTTTTTTTTTCTTGAATTGCTTTGTTTATTTGCGATAATTGTTGTAATTTGTTGTAATACTTGTTTTTATTTTATTGTTATTGTTGTTGCAATAATGTCAAATCTGTCAAAATGTTGTTGTTTGTCTACAATTATATACATACGAGTATTTATTTACAAACAACAAAAAAAAAAGTCAAACAAACAAACAAACAAACGGCTTAAAAAAGAAAACAAAAAATTTGTTTTTGTTTAAAAAAACTTGAAATATTTTTATGTTTTTTTTTTTAATTTTTCTTCTTCATGTTGTTGTTGTGTTTTTGTTTATTCATTAACGAACAAATAAAACATTGTGGTTTAAATTAAACGAATTGTGTCTATTATTACTGTGTGCGTGAGTGTTATAGGGTTGAGCAGGTGATAACATACAGTGTGTAGTCAAAACAATTAAAAACTATTTGTACACTCTACTACGTAAGTACATGAGAAAGAGTTACGTTTGTTGTGTTACTGCCATACATACACACAGTTACTAAAGTATACATACGGTTAACAAATTTCAGAAAAATTTTAACAATAATTTTGCCATATGTTCTACCGTGCATGACTCATTTAATGAATACGATAATTACATCTTCTACTTACCCTGCAATGTGGAAAAGTGCCAAGATAATACCAGTGCCGAAACAAGATAAAACTTACCGACCAATCGCAATATTGTCATACTTATCGAAAATTTTCGAGAAATTAATTTATAAGCAGATGACCCGATACTTATATGACAATGGCATGCTTTCTGAGAGGCATTCTGGTTTCAGACCTAATCACAGCTGCATTTCTGCGCTCAGTGATGTTTCGGAAGAGTTGCGATTAAGTGCGGATGACAATATGACATCATTTTTGGTTTTACTTGATCATTCTAAGGCTTTTGACACCGTTAATCATACTATTCTCTGCCAAAAGTTGGAACACATGTGCCATTTTTCGAATACTGCTGTCAAGCTAATCTCGTCGTATCTACGTGATAGAAGTTAATTTGTATATGATGATGGTACTAAATCGGATAATTTTTTAATATCTAGAGGTGTACCACAGGGCTCGATTCTTGGTCCACTTTTATATTCGATATATTCTAATGATCTGCCAACTAAGTTGAAGTTTTGCAAGGTACAAATGTACGCAGATGATGTTCAGTTGTACATTAGTTGCTTGCCTTCTGATATTACAAATTGTATAGGGAAAATAAATTGTGATCTGCATAATGTGTTTCAATGGGCATCGATTAATGGTCTTTGCCTCAATCCGAGGAAATCAAAAGCTTTAATAATAGGCAAGGTAAACTATACGGCACAGCTTACACCATTACAGATTAATAATACTTCTATTGAGACTGTACATAGTGTTAAGAACCTAGGAGTTATCTTTAACAACAGCCTTAACTGGTCCAACCATGTGAATTCTATCTGTGGTAAAACGGTTGCCATGTTGCGAAGTCTTTGGCTAACGCAATATTTTACTCCGTTTGATATTCGTATGCTGCTCGCGAAAACATATCTCATCCCCACTCTGCTGTACGGATGTGAACTGTTTTCTAGTTGCGACTCAGTAAGTAGGAACAGGCTCAAGGTCACTTATAACAGTATTGCTCGATATGTTTTTGGTCGTACAAGGTACAGTAGGATATCTGAGTTCTCATATCGAATTTTTAACACATCTTTTGGAAATTTGTTGAAATGCCGTACTCTGGTGTACCTACATAAAATCATCTATATTAAGAAACCCCATTATTTGTTTGATAGATTAGTTTTTGCAAGATCTAATAGAGGCTTGAGAATTAATAGCGTTAGATACCGCAGGCAGATATCTGAGAGACACTTTTACATCAATGCAATTTGTCTCTGGAATGAACTCCCAAACAACATACAATTACTAAGCAATGCTAAGCATTTCAAGACTGCAATAATTAAATTTTTGAATGAACAAAATGCGCATACGTAATTAATCAATCATATTTTTTTTAATATAATTATAAATTATGTTTTTAATAACATTTGTTATGTTAATTTATTTTTAACGTTATTATTTTGTATTTTCTTATATTTTGTTATGCCTATATCCTTAGCAGTACTATTAAATAAGATGATATCTTGTTGTACTGTATTTACGCCTGAATGAATAAATAAATAAATAAAATAACCAATCCGTTTTCGTTGAAAATCTTTATAATTGTCTGACAACTTTCCTCGATTTTAAAACGGTCTTTTCAGAAATTTTTTAACCGTATGTATACTTTAGTAACTGGGTGTATGTATGCATGTGATTAGAGTCGCTTCAGTGTGGTTGATTAAAAACAAACATTTATTCATCTAAATCGATTTCTCATCAGTAGAGACTTAACATTCGCTTACAACATTAGTTCAACTTTTTAAAATCCTCTGTTTTTACTGCCTCTTACTTCAGTAGAAAATACTGCCAAAAATAAAAAGGCCACGTAATTGATGCACAAGCATGAACAATTGTTAATTTGATTAGTTTTCGACACGGCAACATCACGAAAAATGCATGGATTTGTTTACAAAATGTATAAAAATATCATCATTAACGTGTAGTGTCATCGTTCGTAGCAAGACGTTACTACATAAGGTGACCTTAATTCTACAACAAGACATACTGCAAAAACAACAGACATTTTGTTGAAGAATAATTGGGCAATTCACACGACTTTGTATCGTGTATGTTGTATTGAATACACTTGGTTGTTTGTGAACGCTCAATGCTATGCTGTGTTTGTGTATTTCGTATTCCAAATGTATTTTTTTGGCATTCAAACAATTTGATAGCATGAAACCGACACAACTTTTGAAAAACATATGAAAACATACATAATTGGTCATTACAACCCTTCAGTCAGGATTACGACCTAGCTTCTCACACCACTTATGTTGTGTGCGTTAATTTTATACATGAGTGGCGGGACCTACATTTTAAAGTCGACTCCGAACGACAGTATTTTGAGAAGCTTTTCATGGCAATTTTATTTACTCTCAGAGTTTTTGCCAGAAATCTGCTGAGAGGAAGTCGCCGAAGAAATCCTAATATATATTATAAATCTTTCTGTAAGTCTGTTTTTTTGTTTGTTTGTTTGTTTGTTTGTTTGTTTGTTGGTTTGTTTGTTAGCCAATCACGCCTGAACGCCTGGACCGATTTTCTTGAAATTTGGGATATAGATCAAGCCATTGCCGGTGCAGGTTATAGGCTATAAATCTTTTCAAAATTTTGACCAAAAGGGGGAAAAAAATGGGACAAAGAGAGAAAAAATGGGCAAAAATTAGTACTTTTATGCACAAAATCTGTATTTTATCTGTTTTAAAGGTAATTTTTTACGATTTAGCTTGGTTAAGTTTCCCAAATAGCTATTGGAGGTGTTCCGTTTCAAAAGTTGAACCAAAAAGGGTCCAAAAAGGGGGAAAGGGGCCAAAAACGGGCAAATTGAGTGTATAGCCAATCACGCCTGAACGCCTGGACCGATTTTCTTGAAATTTGGGATATTGATCGAACTTTTGTCGGTACAGGTTATAGGCAATAAATATTTTCAAAATTTTGACCCAAAGGGGGAAAAAATGGGTCAAAGGGGAGAAAAAATGGGCAAAAATTAGTACTTTATGCATAAATGCTGTATTTTATCTGTTTTAAAGGTATTTTTTTACGATTTAGCTTGGTTAAGTTTCCCAAATAGCTATTGGAGGTGTTCCGTTTCAAAAGTTGAACCAAAAGGGGTCCAAAAATGGGGAAAGGGGCGAAAAACGGGCAAATTGAGTGCATTTATATTTAGGACTTAGAGTATTCAAAAAACTGGGTTGTTTGTTAAACCGGTTTCCGAATAATTTGAAAAATTGCATTTTTTAAGAAACCGGTTTCAAAACCCGTTTCGAAACCGATAAACCGGTTTTTTATTTATTGTTATTTTTAATGCAAAAATTACCAAATAATTTTTTTTAATTTTTTAAACTAATCCAAACTACATAACCCGCGCAACGCCGGGTACAATCTGCTAGTATTTTCATATTTTCGTTTTGATGTCTGACCTGGGATTCGAACTCGGGCCTTCAGTCTAATAAGCCAACACACTAACTACTAGACTACGGCGAAACATATGAAAACATATACACATTTTCTTCATTCACACAATTTGATAGCACGAAACCAATTTATCTTTTAAAAACATATGAAATAAATGTGCATAAGTATATCGGATTTTTACTTGAAAATTATCAACAACAATCATACACTGTTGTATAATCGTCCAACAATACACTCAATACAATGATACAAAGGCTTGTGTGAATTGCCCAAATGTTTCTGTAAAAGAAAAAAAAATTATTTTAAATTCCAAACCAATTCCATATCAACTTGATTTATTTATTTCCTTTGATTATTAAATTTCTATAATTTTACAATTCACACTAGTGCAGTACCTTCAAATTCCTAAAAACTTTTCTCATTCAGTTGGTACATACAAATTAAAGGCAGATTTTATTACAAAAGTGGTGCATATGATTGCCTATTTGATTAACAATCCGTCAAAACCCATAGGTTGAAGAATTTGATACGGTTTTCATTTTACGAAAAAATATGTTTTATGTTGGCCACTGATTTCGGAATTTTCGCCCCAAAGTTATTATATCTCAAGGGAGAAAAATGGTCAATGCAAACGTTATTTAATATTTTTCTTTCAGAGGCACACAGACGGAAAGATTTGAAAGTTTTTCTGAAAGATTTTGCAAAGACAGCAATCTCTCCAAAATAGAGTACATGGATGTACTCGTATATGGAAGTGATTATTTTAAAGGCAGCACGACAACATGCAACAATCCTTAGGTTAATTTCTATTTTTATTCGCAGCAATGAGGGAATTAATGCTAACAGTGTTTTAGTGGCACCAGTGATAAGGAATAAATGAACTGTTTTGCTTATGCTTTGCCGCTGATGCCTTTATTATAATTAAACTTACCTGAGGCTGCAATTAAAATATTGTTGTACTTGCTGCGTTGCGTCTATTGTGAAATAAGAGAAATAATGATATTTGCAAAAACACAAATATTAGCCGACTTCTGGAAGTCGTGCAAACGTGAAATTGACACATTTTGTGATAAACAATCAAGATCCATCAAAAATTCTGAAAATTTTTGAACTAAAAGTTCATTTGATGAGATGACATATATAAAAAATATCACTCGACTGTTAGACTCTTTAAATAATAACTACGGTAATTTTTGTCCGAATTTTTATACAATTTTATCAAATGATGACTCAATCTCTTCACAAGAGAACAGACTTTAAGAATATTATCACTTATCCTATATTTTCTTATTTAAGTTTGCTACTATGAATGGACAAACTTGAAAAAATATGAAAAAAATTCAAATTTTTCAAGTTTACCTCATCAAAACTCATAGTATATTAAGTCAAATAATAGATATATGTACATCGTTTTAAAGGTCCGTCTCTCCCCTTTCCAACAAGATTTAAATTTTGGAAATCGGATCAGAAATGTTTGAGTAAAAACAGATTTTGAATATGAAAAAAATTCGAATTTTTCAAGTTTATCTCATCAAAACTCATAGCATATTAAGTCGAATAATAGATATATGTATACCGTTTTTAAGGTCCATCTCTCCCCTTTCCAACAAGATTTAAATTTTTTGAAATAGGGTCAGAAATGTTTGAGTAATTCAAAAATTTGTGCGTAAAGTTAAAAAAAAAACAGTTTTTGTCAAATAAAAAAAGTTTCTAGGGTTCGAGAAATATAAAAAAAATATTTTTGAGATCTACTCAACAAAACTCACAATCTACACTATATCATTCGCCAGGTGTATTTAATTTTTTTATTTTGTCGCATAGTGTTATTAATACAAAACACACAAAATATAATGAACGTTTGCCACCTTGTAAAGTAAATACATCTTGGATTGTAGATTATGAATACCAAATAGATTAAGAGTGTCAAAAAAAAAACCCTATAAAAATCAAATGAATTTGTTAACTTCCACTTTATATGAGGATATCTACCTTGAATCAGCGTATAAAATATAGTAAAAAATGTATAGTAAAAATTTTGTTGATAACTTATTTTGGTGATGAGAAAATACCATTGACATCATCCAATCAATGACTATGCATTCGACGCAGCACTTTTGCAATTGCCGCCTTAGCCTTAATTATTTTAAAAGGAGCAGCGTCAAAGTATGAATAAAATAAATAAAAAGAGCCCACCTGCCTACTTTTTATGAATGGTGTCACTTTTTACACTTTATTAGCGGTTATATTGTTTACATCGTGTTTTTAAAACCTCCATTTCGTGCATTTCGGTGTATTAACATCATCAACTCGTTCATTGACTCTAGCAAAAATAAAAATTAACTCAAGTATTCTGCAGTAGCGCTGCCTTTAAAATAATAATTTCCAGATGCGGCACATGGCGCGTTGAGTGTGTTTATAACATTTACTGATGAGCTGTATATCTGATGAGTAGCTGTTGATGATGTAATCATCTTCAATACGTATTACAGGGTAATTTGTTTCTGTTATTGCTCACTTAATTTTGCATGCCAACAAACATATTAACACGAGATTCATAAGATTTAGTACTTTTAGGGCCAATATTACATCTTGCCGTTAATTAAAGGTAGGATTTTAACGAGCAGATAAATTGTTTTTCATTATTACAAGTAGACAATATGGTAGAAGTGAGCGTTAAGCTAAAGGGAGGAACATCCTAGCGGTAACTTTTAAAGTTAAGTTTATGTTTGAACTTGTCATATCATATATTATTTTCAATATGGCAACTTCAAATATACAAAAAATGAGCATATACGACAAAAAAAAAAAAAAAAAAGCCTGTCGTTCCACTGCCTTTAAAAAAATCTTGTTTAATTGAGCAGTGTTATCGACATTGCTCCGGCACTGCCGTATTTTTGAAAAAGTTAACGTTATTGTATCTGTAAGTTGTAATAACGAAAATAAGTTAAAGCTAACTTTACAGTTCCCTTTAGCTAAAGGTACCTTTAACGAAACCCACGTTTAACGGCAAGTTGTAATAATGGTTCTTAGAATTTTATTGTTTTCCAAATTTGCAAGACTGAATTGAAGGGTATTTACGTGGATTGATAATATACAGATACCGCAGAGTGTTCATTTTTATTGATACGTAATATTTCGTGGAAAATAAAAAGTCAGAAAGTAACTCTAAGGCAAGTTGTAGATGCCTTCTAATAAAATTTCCGTTTTTAATACAAAAGTTTTATTACAAGTCGGCTAATGTTTGCGCAAAGGGAAATAATAATATTTGCAAAAAACACAAACTTCTGATAGTCGTGCAAACGTGAAATTGACACATTTTGTGATAAACAATCAAGATTCATCAAAAATTTCGAAAATTTTTGAACTAAAAGTTCATTTGATGAGATGACATATATAAAAAATATCACACGACTGTTAGACTCTTTAAATAATAACTACGGTAATTTTTTTCCGATTTGATCAAATGATGACTCAATCTCTTCACAAGAGAACAGACTTTAAGAATATTATCACTTATCCTATATTTTCTTATTAAAGTTTGCTACTATGAATGGACAAATTTGAAAAAATATGAAAAAAATTTGAATTTTCCAAGTTTACCTTATCAAATCTCATAGCATATTAAGTCGAATAATAGATATGTGTATACCGTTTTAAAGGTCCATCTCTCCCCTTTCTAACAAGATTTAAATTTTTTGAAATCGGGTCAGAAATGTTTGAGTAATCCAGAAATTTGTGCGTAAGGTCAAAAAAAAAAAACAATTTTTGTCAAATAAAAAAAGTTTTGAAGGGTTCGAGAAATATAAAAAAAATATTTTTGAAATCTACTCAATAAAACTCACAACCTACACTACTATGTCATTAAGCGGGTGTATTTAATTTTTTTTATTTTGTCGCATAGTGTTATTAACTCCAATATATTATGTATAATTTTAGTTTCTGTGTCACAATCAAACTTTCAATGGGTTACACTACGATCACCTAGTTTGTGTTGTAAGTTTTCCAACAATTTCCAGCAAATGTGAGTGCCAAAAAACGAATTATGTTCACGAAACATTACACTCACGTGCCCATCACTAATTTCTTTAACAATTTTAATGCCATCTCCAATATTTATTTGATTGCATTTTGCATGACAGTGTTGTTTACTTGCCAGTGCTGCTGTACGGGTATTTCAGTGAAAGCCGAAAGAAGATTTCAGATTTCAAAAAGTAAAAGAAATTTTACAAGGCATCTGTTATAATAAAATAAACTTAAAAAAACTTTATGCCGCCTTGAAAAAAACGAAAAACAATAAAAATGGAAAAAAGATACATATTCTCCAGCTGCTTGGCATTGTATTCCTCATGTGGCCTCATGTGAGAGAGAATCATGTTGGCATGAAATTACAATATTTGTCTGCATAAATATTTAACATTAGAATGTCGACTGCTGCAGCATAAATTTATGCTCACTTTGATCTTAATCTAAACGCTCGCTCCATACTGTTGTTTCTATTTACATAAGACAACAAGTATCTTCAGTTGCATCTCCATCTGCATATGCATCTGCAACTGTATTTGGAGGCATTCTAACACAAGACAATTCCACTTATTTACAACGGCTTTTATCTTAAAGAACTTGTTAAACTTTTAACTCGTAACCGCAAGCAAAACTTTAATAATTTAAACTATTTTCTCGTGTCGGCAAATTGAATTTCATTATTTGCTGTTACAATAGACCGATATGTTTGTAGATTTGTTCACAGATTAAAATATTAAAAAATAAAAAATATGTTTAAAAGCCGTATTTTATTTGACGTTAAATCGTTTAAAGCGCTTAAACTGTTAAAAGTGCTGTTAAAATTGTAACTTATGACATTCAAAAATGAAAATAACACATCAAAATACTGAAGACCGTCTTAAAAGTTATGATCAAATTAGCTTTGAGCTTAACGTAAGCGTTACGAAAAAGAGATATTTAAGGAGAAGTTTAAACGTTTTCGAGGTTTTCTAAATATTTGAATTCAACCAATTCTAGTAGCAATTATATGATTTATCTTTATAACAGTCAATTGCGAGACAACTTTTAATTATAACAGTTAATTACAGCTAATTATACAGGGTGGGCCAAAAGTCACGAAGGGGTTTAATCGTTTAATCGTTCTTGGGAATCTCGTGGCTTTAGTTCTTGCACTAACTGCAGCTTGTATGGGAAAAGATGTAAATTTCCCTTTAATATTCTGCGTAAAGACCGCCGAGATATTTGCAGCTCAGCAGAGCGCCTTCGAGTTGATTTTTCAGGATTCTCCTCAACACTCTCCAGAACGCGATGAATATTTGCTTCATTAATTACATAATGTGGTCTTCCGCTTCGTGGAAGATCCCTTACTGAGCCTTGTTCCTGAAAACGTGTCACTAATTGATTCGGATGGTGAATTCCGCACATTAAAATGACGACGATAGGCTCGTTGAGTTTGAATTATTGATCGATGATGTTCAAAATAAAGTTCTATGATTTTGGTTCGCTGGATAACGTTGTAACCTTCCATAATTAATCTACCAGATTTATTTTACAAGTCCTAAAAAGAAAAATAAAAAAAAAAATTAAATTAGAAAAGTTATTAATTTTTCAAATCCCTTCGCGACTTTTGCCCCACCCTGGCATCTTATACTATATAAGATTAAATTACAATATTTATATTTCCAATTATACACTTAAGGAGAGTGCCCTTAAGGAGAGTGCCCGACAATATTTCGAAATTTTTTGTAATTTTTCTTTGTTTCAGTTTTAAAACTGGCAATGAAACAATTTTAAAATAAAAATAACGGTAATTTATTAATGTATAATTTTTTTAATGTACAGTTTCTTTTTGGCGCTCACTGTAGATAGTCCATTGTACTGTACATTTTAAAATATTTTTTTTTGTTCTCATTAACGTAAATAAGCAGTTGTTATCAAATTTTATATAGTCGCCATAGTCTAGTTGGTAGTGTGTTGGCTTATTAGACTTAAGGCCACGATTCCAAACGAAAACGAAAAAATATTTCTTCGGCGACTGCCTCTCAGCAAATTTCTGGTAAAAACTCTGAAAGTAAATAAAATTGCTATGAAAAGTTGCTCAAAAATCTGCCGTTTAGAGTCGACTTTAACTTGCCACTGATGTATAAAATTAACATACACATCAAAAGTGGTGTGAGAAGTTAGGTCGTAATTCTGGCGTCAAAAGAAAGTGTACACTATGGATAAAATTCTAACAATCTCAACTCAAGTTTTCCACTTAAGGAGAGTGCCCGAAAAAATTTTACAATATTTCCAAAACTTTCTAATTCTTTTCTTCTTGTTTCAATTTTAAAAACTGGCAATAAAATAATTTGAAAAAAATTAACGGTAATTTATTAATGTATATATATTTTTGAATTGTACACTTTCTTTTGACGCTCACAGTATGTGTATATATGTATATTATTAAGTATTTATAATGGTTAATGCAGTTGCTATTTGGTTTTTCAATGCAATTTATTTCGGTATGAAAAAAGTTTCGTAAATTTCAAATTTTGTGCAAGGATCAGCTAGAGGTATATCAAGAGCTACTAATACACCCTTGGAGATGTACAGTTTGGTATAATTTTACAGCCGATCGCATCATTAAAACGACGAAAATCGCAAAGTTCCTGTCAATGAAGTCGGGTAACGAGTAAAGATTCCCATTTTTTTCCCGCAAATGACAGGATTAGTCTTGGTTGACATGTGGTTGTACTAGACTGTTCGACGATTCACTCGACACACAATACCATTAACATTTTGGGATGCGAGTTTACTCTTCTGTTTTGGTTTTATCCATTGGTTCCCAAAGTTTATGTTATGTTCACTTTTAGTACTCACCTTAGAGTTGGAGCTCTAATATATTGGGTTTGCGAAACAAAATTTTTTTTATTATCTTGTTAACCCAAAAGAAAATTAGATTTGGAGCGAATATTGCCTGAAATATTCCGTTGAGACTCGTAGGAAGAATAAAAATTAAACCAAAGGAGCAGCAATAGCATGGACGCTTATTTACGTGCTGTGTATAAAATAATAATATACGATACTTAACGCGTTGAGTGTGTTTATATATACAGACAGACAGGATTACAAACTAGCTTTTCACACCATTCATGTTGTTTTTGTTAATTTTATACATGAGTGGCGGGACCTATAGATTTTTGAGAAGCTTTTTCATGGCAATTCTATTTATTTTTAAAGTTTTTGCCAGAAATCTGCTGGGAGGCAGTCTCCGAAGAAGTATCATATAAATTATTTCTAAAGCACTTTTTTTTGTCGGTTGCAAATATCTCCCATACCACCGCATCAAATTTTATGAATGATATCTCATTTTAAAGCTTATATCTAACACTAATAACGAAAAATAATTAGAAATTGAAAAATTAATATTTTCATTGATAAATATTATATTTTATATAGAACTGCATGATAATACTGTTGTCATTATGATTATATATTTTTGTTCAAGTGTGGTAATACAGGGTCGCTTAATAGTAATGCAGTTCTACATAATATATATTTTATTAAAATCCATTCTGGCAATACCGCTATTTACTATAATGCCGTTTATTACTAAGTCAGTTATATATAATATGCATATTAAGTCGTAAAAAGCTGTTTTGGCAATACTTTGCAGTAGTTGTTAGATCAAGTGCGATAAACAGGGTCGCTTAATTGTAATGCTATTCCATATAATATATAAAGTTGTAAAAGCCATTTTGGTAATGTCGTTATTGTCATGGCATTGTTTGTTTTATGAAGTGTAGTAATACGGTGTCTTTTAATATATACATATATATAGTGTCAGCTGATATTTAACAGTTAAAAAGGTTTTAAGAAAAATCAGAACCGGTCTTTTCACATGGGCATTTATACGTGGCTTTTTCTCGAGTGCGTACGTTTAAAGATATTTTTGTTTGTATTAAGGATTCGTACGGGCAAAACGTTAACGATGATCATGTCATTACCTCTAACATTCAAAGAAGTATTATAAAAGCATTTAAACATATGTATGTATGTATGTAACTATGTATGATATATTATGATATCTAATATTTTTATACTTTTAATAAAATTTCTATTAATTATTTTCATTTTATGTTACAAAAATGACAACTAACGGTGCGAAATATTCGCACGGGTCATCTAGTTTGTTTCATATTTCGTTTTGTTGGTGACAAACCTGACCTGGGGTTTGAATCGTGGGTTTACTTCTAATAAGCCAATACACTAACTACTAGACTACGGCGGAGCTATGTCAGAATCCTGTATTACGATACTCTAATATGTAATTCTTAGTGGATTAAATCTTGTCATAAACTGTTCATACTTTTCCAAAAACTTTTCCGATAATAGTGTACGGTGTCAAATGAGGTTTAAGTGTACTACATAATTTGTTCACATCTCTGGTATGTACATATATACATACATAGCCCGTATGATAAAATAAAACAGTATGTAATGTAAATCGTTCTCTCTCTCTCTCTGTCTCTTGTAATTGACTTTTAGTAGATACAGTGTTAATTAATTAATTAATTATTTTAATTCATCTCAAATGACGTTAATGAATATAAATTTGAAATAAAATTTATTCTCTTTGGCTTATACTCTGTTCTCTGTTGGCGATTATTTATTTCGTTTTTTGTTTTTTCGTTTTGTTTTGTTTTGTTTTGCAGATAACAATCGTTGAATTTTTCAAATCGAATTCACATAAAATGCATAGTTTTGGTAATTTATCAGGCAGCAATTATTATTTTTTGCATTTGGAAATACCCGATTGGATGGTGGAATGCTATAAACGTATCGGTTTGCTAATATTCGGTTCAGGTGTTTGTGAGCTGACGACAGATATTGCCAAATATTCAATTGGACGATTACGGCCACACTTTTTTGCGGTAAGTTCAACTCTATAGTCTGTATAACAATTGTTTAAATTAATGGTAATGGTGTTTGGTTTGTTTACATGGCAAAAATATATTTTTTTTAAATGGCAATTTGTAATTTTATTAAAACAAAACAAAAAAAATAAAAATATTTAAAGGTTTGCCAGCCCATATTAAGTGATAATACAACATGCGATAGTCCCTTAAATGAAGGTCGTTATATTGAAGATTTCACTTGTCGCGGTCTTGGCTATTCCATGAAAATTCTTAAAGAAGCCCATCTTTCATTTCCTAGTGGTCATGCCAGCTTTACTTCGTTTACAATGATTTACATTGCGGTAAGTTACAAAAGCTAGCCTTAATATACATACGATATGAAAAGAGAAAAAAAAAATTTAGATTATTGCCGTTATGCGGCAAATACAATATTCTTTTAAATTGTAATTGTAATTCTCGATATCGATGCAACTTGTTGCATTCTGTATTTGCTTTGTGTATTATTGTAGATTTATCTGCATAAGCGCATGACCTGCTCGCGCAGCAAAATGTTCAAACACTTGTTACAGTTCGTATTCCTCATGTTCGCCTGGTATACATCGTTGACACGTGTTTCCGATTATAAACATCACTGGACCGATGTATTGGCTGGTTCTCTCATTGGCACCCTCTACGCTATTATAGTGGTAAGTTAAGCATTCTGTTTATAAGCAGTGTTCGAAAAAATACTGTACACTAAGCATTGTGTACGTAACTGATAAAATACTTTTAACTTTCATTTAAGTGTTTGTGAACTCGTACGCAAACACATTACGTACACAACATCCACAAAACAAATGAACGCAAACTCTAACATAACGTACTGAACAGAGTTCAGAAACACTATTTCTTAGTGTTTGTGTACAAAGTACGCTAAAAAGATCAGTACACAACGAAAAAATTGGGTTTTAGTGATCTTTTTTTGAGTACACTAACATTTTTAGTGTACGCGAGAGTTTATGTTCTCATTCAGTATTTTTAGAGATCGCGTTGGGTTTTTGATGCCTTTTATTTTCTTGAGGAATAAGAATACAAAGAAAAACTGTGAATTTTTCTCATTGTAAAGAAAAGGAAAAAATTCATTAGGTAGAAAATATCATTATGGAAAGTTTTACATAATAAGAATGTTTGGAAATGTTATGGTGACTGGTTTGCGAAACAGAGGACTTTAAAATATAACTCTTTGAAATATCCCAGTTACCTGAAATATTTAATGATATTAGGTAGATTATTGGCGGGTTGTGAGGCTCAAACTCCAGGTCAGACATTTCCAACAAAACGAAATAGAAAAAATTTCAGCTAAGCTTGAAACAATATTATTTTTGTTATTCCAGTATTCCAAAATATTACAGTTCAGCGGAAGCCTTGATTCCCGTTCGTACAGCTTAGCTGAAATAATATTGGCGGTACCTTCTTCCCAAGTAAGCGTGGAACGGTTATTCTCATCTCTTAAATTTATTTTATCAGATCAGCGAAACAGATTAACAGCAACTAATGTTGAACATACATTGATGGTCAAAGCCAATGGAAAATTTGATTATGAAAATTGAAATCTTTTAATAAATTTATTTATTTATGTATATATAGAAGAAATATTTTTTCTATTTCGTTTTGTTGGAAATGTCTGACCTGAAGTTTGAGCCTCACAACCCGCCAATAATCTACCTAATATCATTAAATATTTCAGGTACCTGGGATATTTCAAAGGGTTATATTTTAAAGTCCTCTGTTTCGCAAACCAGTCACCATAACATTTTCAAACATTCTTATTATGTAAAACTTTCCATAATGATATTTTCAACTTAATGAATTTTTTCCTTTCCTTTATAATGAGAAAAATTCACAGTTTTTTTTGTATTCTTATTCCTCAAGAAAAATAAAAGGCATCAACCAACGCGATCTCTAAAAATACTGAATGAGAACATAAACTCTCGCGTACACTAAAAATGTTAGTGTACTCAAAAAAAGATCACTAAAACCCAATTTTTTCGTTGTGTACTGATCTTTTTAGCGTACTTTGTACACAAACACTAAGAAATAGTGTTTCTGAACTCTGTTCAGTACGTTATGTTAGAGTTTGCGTTCATGTTCATAAACATTAAAATAGAAACGAAGAGTTTTGCTCTCGTTGTAGGGAATGTGTTTGTGTTCTTTACACACGACATTCAGTACAGTATGTAAACGTTGCGTACTTTAGAGTATTTTTTCGAACACTGTTTATAAGTCTCAGCATAAGATTTCAGAACGCCTAAGACATTGTACATTAATTTGAATTGTAAGAATACTTTTATAAATTTTTTAAATTTTTATTTGTTTAAAATTTTCTGCATGAATAAGTAAAATTTTAGTTTTTGATATGAAAGACGAAATAATAGGTTGCAAGTTAAAAAATTGTGGTGTAAGTATAATTATTTTTTTTTAACCCATTGAGTGTTTTGGTTTTATTGAACTAAAATTGACAATTAGCGTCCTTCTAGTAGGAAACTGGCAACTTTTCAGGGATTTGATCATTTATTGTTTATTCAATAACAAATGTTACAGACTATACTTTCTAATATCTTCATTTAAATAAGGTTTATTTAGGAGTAAGTTGGTGACATCTATCAACATCTATTTGCAACTGTCATGAATATTGTTTCTCATAGTTTTTCGCCTTGAAAAGTTTCTGAAAAAATCCGTCGTTTGGGACTTTAAACTGTAGGTTCCGCCGCTCATGTATAAAATTAACACACACAACATATCTAAATCAAATCCAACATTACATGCGACCATGTGCAATCGGGCCCATAAATTTGAATTCAGAAAGAAACTTAGCACTATAGAACAAACCTACTGATTGTTGCAATTGATAAAAAATGATTTTGAAGAGAAAAAGTACTGCTCCTTCTTTTTTATTGCATTTTTGCAAGCATTTGACAGAGGTTGGCACGACGATCTGAGTTAAGACTAAAGTTTATAGTTTGTGAAGGTGACTTTTTGTGTGCTGTCCATACGTTTGGAGCGGTTGTGCCACTGGGAAATATATTAGGTACAGTTTTGTATTTAATATATGGGCAATTTCGTGTCAAAAAAAAAAAAAAAATTAATTAAAAAAAATTTTTTTTAAATTAAAAAAATTATTTTTAGAAAGATTGAAGAAATAGCTATCTAATATCCTTTGGAAAATTTTTGCTAGGATCAATAGGTGAAAAGTTACACACATTTTAAAAAAACCCTGTATGACCAAAATGTCCAACTTTGACCCCCTCTAACTCCGGCAGTTCTTGACTGATAGAGCTGAAAATTTGTGTTTTGCCAACTATCCAATAGTACTAACCTTGGTGCAAATTTCATCCAAATCGGAAGACATCGAATTTAAAAATTGGGTCACTTGACACGAAATTGCCAATATGTATATCGGGTGGGCCATCTATCGGTTTAAATTTTAATCGTCGGTTATTTCGAATCTCACAAAATTCAGTATATTATCTCTCCGGAACGTAATGAATCGATTTACGCTTGAGCGACGGAAATTGGGTCACTTGACACGAAATTGCCCATATGTATATCGGGTGGGCCATCTATCGGTTTAAATTTCAATCGTCGGTTATTTCGAATCTCACAAAATTCAGTATATTATCTCTCCTGAACGTAATGAATCGATTTACGCTTGAGCGACGGAAATTGGTTACTAAAACAAAGACAATTGGTCGGAAATTGCAAAAAAAAAAATCATCTTTTCGAATGAAGCTCATTTTCATTTTGGCCGGTACGTTAATAATCCACCACATACGTGGTCTGACAAGCCAATGAACCCGTTAATAGTGACTGTTTAGTGTGACTTGTGGCTTGGTGACTATGGCTTGGTCCATATTTCTTTAAAAAGAAGGACGATGCAACCATTACGCCTATCGCACCATGAGAACCGATTTTTTTGTACCCGCTCCTTATGGCATTGATGTGAACGATGTTTGGTTTCAACAGGATGAAGCAACTTGCCACATGTCTCATGCCACAATCGCCTTATTGCGTCAAACGTTTGATGGCCGTTTAATTAGCCGGAATGGTGATATTAATTCGTGATGCCATTGCCGAGATACAATCCCATACACTCGAAAAAGTGCACAAGAATTGGTCCGATCGACTGAGGTACTGTGAGGCCAGTCGCGACAGGCATATGAATGAAATAATATTCCATTTCTAACCGGAACAATTAAACTTCATAGCAGAAAAATTAATTTGCAAAATTTTAAACCGTTTTCGTTTTATTGCATTTTCAAATTTAAACTTTTAAGTGGTTCAGCCTTTACTTGAGGAGCAATGCGTATTCTGCTACCTTTGCTGATGGCACACCTTTTATGAGTACGCGTAGCATTTCGACACCTACAAGAAGAAATTTTTCAACTTCAAAAATGATTAAATTTATGACAAATAAAAGTTAACGAACAAAAATGTGCAAAATATTATTGAATATTTTTTTTTTTTTGTTTTTAAATTGGACTGCAGATTTCTATTGTACAATTCTCTGTTAAAGCCAATATAATGACTGGAGACTGTCTCTACTTTTCTATTTAAAAACTTTAACTTTACAAAACAATTATACATAACAATCCTGTGCTATTGTATGGGTGCGAAATCTTCGCAAATTGCGATAGTAATGACAACCGCAAACTAAACTTGGCATACAACAATATTGCAAGATACGTGTTTCTTAAAGGTCGCCGTGATCATATTTCTCATTTAGCGTACCAGATATTTAGTGTGAAATTTGATAATCTTCTGAAAATTAAATGCCTTATTCGATTCCATAAGATTATTAATACGGGACAGCCGGAATATTTATTGGGCCGAATTAAGTTTGCTAGGTCATTCCGCGGCATGAAGATTATTCAACAACGGTACAGGACCCTTCTGTCACAGCGTCAGTTTTTTATACACACCACAAGTCTCTGGAATTCCCTACCAAATTACATACAAAAGTTAGGCAATGCAAATGCGTTCAAAAAGGAGTTATTTAAATTGTTCTCTTAATGAAAAGTATGTTACTTCCTTAGTATGGTTACTATATCGGTTAAATATTTATCCTTACTTTCTTACTCTGATTTTTGTAAATATTTCTTTTTTATATTTTTTTTATAATTCTTTATTTTTTTTTTTTTTTGAACTTCTTTAGTTATTTCTGTTGGTTTTCTAAATTGCTTGAAATTATACTTCTACTTAAATTTAATAGTTTTATTAATTTGTTTCTTATATTAATTTGCTATTTTTTTTGCTTAATTTCTTATATTTTACAATTATTATTATTTTTTTTATGTTTTATATCTTATTGATCCTAAGCATAGCACTATAACTTATAAGATTAAAATCTTGTTGTGTTATGTTAATTACGAGGGCGGTTCGGAAACTTCTTAGCCTATCAATGAAAGAGAATAGTTAGTTTTTCAAAAATATTTTTATTTTTCAATATAATCTCCTGAAAATTCAATACACTTAGTCCAACGCTTTTCTAGCAATTCTATGCCTTGATTAAAATAGTTTTCCTCAAGGTCTTCAAAATACTGGTTTACAACTGTAATTGCATCTTCATTTGAGGTAAAACGCTTGCCAGCAAGGAATTTTTTTAGATTAGGGAACAGGTAAAAGTCACTGGGAGCTAAATCAGGAGAATAAGGTTGGGTGGTCAAGCAACTCGTACTTTAATTCGTTGATTTTAGCCATTGTTAAAACACTCTTGTGCGCTGGTGCGTTGTCTTGATGAAAAATTATTTTTTTGTGTTGTAAGCCAGGACGTTTTTCTCGAATTTGTACATTTAATTGATCCAAAAGGTTGCAATAGTACTCTGAATTTATTGTTTTACCCTTTTGCAGATAGTCAATCAATAAAATACCTTTGAAGTCCCAAAAAACCGTTGCCATAACCTTACCAGCCGATTGAATTGTTTTTGCCTTCCTTGGGGACTTCCTCCAGCTTCAGTCCATTGTTTGGATTGTTCTTTTGTCTCTGGAGTATAGTGGTGGATCCATGTCTCATCAACAGTTATGAAACGACGCTTAAAATCCATTTTATTTCGCTTAAAACGATCCAAACAAGCTTGAGAAATGTTCATTCTTATGCGTTTCTGGTCGACTGTTAACAAATGCGGCACCCATCTTGCAGAAAGCTTTTTCATCTGTAGTTCTTCACACAAAATTAAATGAACTCGATCATTTGAGATGCCCATGATGTTAGCAATTTCACGCACTTTTATTCGTCGATCATTTAATACCATATCATGCACTTTGGCTACAATTTCTGTTGTTGTTGCTGTTTTTGGACGTCCACTACGTGGTTCATCTTCAATGCTTGTACGACCACGTTTAAATTCAGCAACCCAATTTTTTACGGTTGCATATGAAGGAGCACTTTCACCTAACACATTCACCATATCATTATGAATTTCTTGTCCCGATAAACCTTTTTTATGGAAATATTTAATGACAGCACGCATTTCTAATTTTTCTATTGTAAAAAAATCGCGGATGCGTCTTTTTTGAACACCTGTTTCTATATGAAGGAGTTGCCAGATCGAAACAAAATTTAACATGTGTTCATAACAGAGATGGAAGTTTCCAAAACACTTAACTTTTTTCTGTTTATACCGCGCTTTTTGTGCTAGGCTAAGAACTTTCCGAACTACCCTCGTATAATAAATAAATTAAATTAAGTGGTCTTGCTGTACGCTGATGTACATGCAAACGCCTCCAAAATTATTTACCGAAATATTTACATGTTTTTTTTTTTTTAATTTTATTTTTTTCCTTTTTTTTTCCATTTCATAGACATGTTCAATGTGGTAGATAGGGCAACACCGAATGATGGATGGTTCACTGGCAACTTAAACGTGGATTTGTTTCATATTTGGGAGATTATTATTTTTAAGGCGGCGTTAAATGTTTTTTGTGAATGTGTTTTAATTTTGGGATGAAATCCTTTGAAAAAAAATTTAAAAGAAAAATTGTATTTTTTATTTATTCAATTCAATATTTTGGTTTAAATTGTTTTAATTTTAATTTTTCTATTATTATTATTGGTTTATTGTATTTAAAAATTTGAAATATTTTTTGTTTTTACAACATTTATTTAAAAAGAAAAAAAAAAGCATTTTTAGTGCATTTATTATTATATCGATAACAAAATATGTAATAATTTTTAACACTTTGTCTGTGTCCTCTTTATGTGCGCATTTTATAATCGCATTCAGTGTTATTCTGTACACATATTCTGTTTACCTATAAATTAAGTTTCACTTTTAGATTTTTATTTTTATTTTAATTTTAACTTTAGTTTTTAACACAAGTATTTATTGTAATTCAAATGTATTATTTTTACAACAGCAACAGCAACAATAATAAACGCAATAATATTTAAGACAAAATATAAAATTTTTTTCGATATTTTTTCTCATTTCTTGTTTAAAATAAACGCACGATAACTCCAAGGCAAGTAAATTTTGAATTTTTTTTTGTTAATTTTTTTATTTTCTTAACTTTTTGTTTAAAATTATCTTTTTTATATCCACAACAAATAATAAAAAGAAAAAAACCCATAAAAGTACCAACAAATTGTATGAACAGCGGTTATTATAAGTTTTATTCGACGTATAGTATTTTTTTAAATGAATTTTTGTGCAGTAATAAAAATATTTTATTTATCTTTTGGTAAACATAAATAAACAAACAAAAAAGAAATTAAATTACAAAAAAAAAAAACAACAAAATCATGAATTTTTATTCCACCATATATGTAAATACCAATATTTTGATTTAAACAACGATTACGTTCCACATTATTTCTTAAATGAAACTGTAAACCGTAATATAAACGTGAAAAATTTATTATTTTCCTTTGCTTTAATTGCCACAGTTGATTTTATATTTTTTTTTATTATTATAAGCTTATAATAAATTGTAATTTTTTAATTTAAATTTTAAAATTGAAAATCAAATTTACATGCACAAATGGAAATACATATGTTTTCTTGCAATTAAGTATCGTTTTAAAATGAAAAACACTGTATGCATCATCCAAACAATTTCAATCGGGTCTGGACTATAACATGAATTTTTAACCTTTGAGTTTTTTCGTTAGGTTATTTTTATGAAGTCTTATCTAGGAAAGGTCATATCCTATATGTAGACAATTGGTATTCCAGTCCATCTTTATTTAATTTTCTACATACAGTATTCCCTCGATTTACGTCGTAGAATGTTCCGGAAAAAGGCGACGTAAATCGAAACGACGTAAATCGAATTTTATATTGCTCATACTACAAAGTAGTATGTTTTTAACAAGGAACTTAAAAAAGTTACAGTAATCTTTCGATTTACGTCACAGTTGGTTCTAAAAAAAGGCGACGTAAATCGAAGTTGAAGGGAACAAAATTTTTGACGACGTTAATCGAAACAACGTAAATCGAGACGACGTAAATCGAGGGAATACTGTAATAATTGGACAAATGCATGAGGAACCGTAAGAAAAAGAAGGATAGGTATGCCAAAAATGTATGAAAAACTAAAAAGAGGAGAGGCAACCTCTCTCGAACATCCAAAAATTTGAATGTCATAAAATGGATGGATGGATAAAAAAGAAGTCTATATTCTTTCAGTAGTCGTCGTCGTCGTAGGTAGTGTGTTGGCTTATTAGAAGTGAAGCCCGGGTTCGTATCCCAGGTCAGTCATCAAAACGAAATATGAAAAAAAATATTTCTTCGGCGACTGCCTGGCAAAAACTCTGAGAGTAAATAAAATTGCCATGAAGAGCTTCTCAAAAATCTGTCGTTCAGAGTCGTCGTTAAACTGTAGGTCCCGCCACTCATTAATTAAGGCACACAACATAAGTGGTGTGAGAAGCTAGGTCGAAATCCTGACTGAAGGGTTGTAATGACCAATTATGTATATTCTTTCAACCATGCGTACCGCTGAATTTGAGATAGTAATTAATAAAGGAGCTAACAAAATTATTCAAAAACATATTGGATTATAATAATTGAATGGGTGCAGTCGATAAGACTGACATGGGTGTAAGTATCGTGAAATCAGCACGCAAATCTCTAAAATGGTATCACAAATATTTCTTTCATATGTTATACATTTGTGTGTGTGGAATGCTTATTGTCTTCACAAACATAATAGAAATGAATCAATATCCGTGACAACATTTCAACTACGCTTAATTCGAGAAATATTGCAGAAATATTACCTCAACGTTTAGCCATGCAAAAATCATCCATTAAGGTTAACCGAAAGATATTTTCCTTCGGTTCATAAATCGGTAGAGAAAACCCGAAGTAGAAGATGCGTTGTTAGCCGTGCAAATGACATAAGACGGGAATCTAAATCTGAATGTGATATATCACAATCAAAGAAATTACAAAGAATTATCCTAATTTAAGTTTTTATTTAATATACCAGCAACATTTTTAAATATGTAACACTTAAATGAGAAAATCCGAACATCAACTTGAAATCATGCAATGCGCACACTTCGCGGCGTGCTGCACGGTTCAGTAGCATCACTTCGGCGGAATGGACTGCGTTAACGAAAGGGTTAACTGTTTGGGTTTTCAAAGATTTGAAGGATATTTCACGTAAATGTTGTCCGTTTCTACGCTCCTACCCGTGAGCTCCAATTTTGACACATTTTTTCTATCACTTCGGGCCGTATTTTACCACTGGAAGCTGAAATGTTTTTTTTAGCCTAGTATTGTTAAATCATATGATATTGCTGGCTTCAAAACGTCATCAAACACGTCTCTCAATAGGTTCTTGGCATGTTAACCAAGTCCAATTCTTTCATTTTATTTAAAAAATGTTATTAAATTATCGCATGGTAACATGCCTAATTGACTGTAACATTTCTTCTCATTGGTTGCGTCAGGATACCTTCTCCTCTTAATTTCTGTTCTTTAGGGTGGTAAAATATTTTTGCTTCCTCTTTAAAGCACCTGCTTCCGACTTTATTCGGCGTTAGTACCTTTTTGAGGTATCAAAGGATTTACCATCTGCACTGTACCTTGCGCTATAGCCTTCATATCCAGCCACTGCGAGAGGACTTTAAAGCAGGATGTGGATCCAGCTCTACTTTCTTCTTGTCAAAGATTAAAGAATCTTCTTCGATCAACTTGGGAATGCCACTTACCTCGTTCAAACTGGCCATCGCCCGGAAATTCTCTCGGGACGCCAACCTATCCTGGATCAATGAGGAGACCTGCTGCACCGCTAGGCTCACTTGGCCCTCAATGGATAGAAGGCGCACCAACCAGTTACTTGGACTTGGTCGTAACATCATCTCGATCACAGTTGCCATGCTTACAGGTCACTGTGTTATGGGTAGACACGCAGAAAGAATGCGACTCCCATTTAACGATTTCTGCCGTGGATGTAGATCCGCTGAGGAAGAGGAGACTGTTATCCACTTTCTATGTCAATGCCCATCTCTTGAGAGATGCAGATATAGGTTATTAGGCTCTCCAACCCTTGTTAGCTTGACGGAGCTATCGTCCATTGACGTCAAGGACATAGCCTCGTTTATAAAACTTTCTGGCTGGTTTTCCAGCGTGGGGTAGTCGTGCTTTAAATGTGCAGCCCTTGCGCTGACCGATTTCCCCCTCATTGGCTCGGAGGAACTTGGTCAGTACAGGGACTGCGTTCGCCTGTGGTGCCACAACGGGCCGCTATGCGTGCTCAAGTGAGCTTTTGGCATAAAGCTACCACATTAACCTAACCTAACCTAAGATTAAAGAATACAAACTTCAGAAATGAGAAGTTAGGTTGTAGTCCTGACTAAAGCATTAAGTAAGTAAGTAGATTTCAAAAGACTTGGGCAATGGAGAAAAGAAACGAGCACGACAGAAATAAATGTGGAAAAGAACAATTTTGTAGGAACAAAACCTTTCTTATATTTTATAAGAAATTCTGTTTTTGTAAGTCCATCAGTTTTCTGTATGCGCTTAGCCTGATTTAATGTTGAGGGAACCTGTGCTGTTGCCATTGCTATATTACCATACCCCACATCTACGGGGTATTTGAGCAGGAAATTTATTTGTGGTAGGTGGTACAATATTGTAGGAATAATACTGGCGTAGTATCCAAATACAAATCAAGTCAAGTCAATTTGTTCTTCAGCTTGGAAGAAATCAATCTCATTTTAATATCTATCAGTTCTTAATCGTTGCTTGCAACAATTTGAATTGCATTCGCAATATTTCCTTTTTTTTTTATGAAACCAGCACTCAGGGGGATGGCCCCTACTCATGCAGTGCATTGTGCAGGTTTTTTTTTTTAGAAAAGGTGGAAAGGGGGAAGATGCGAACGGCAAGGAAACGAGTTGCTGCTAGGTGACTATAAAATGGCCAGTACTATACCTACGTTAAACTGGCCGTATTAGCTATGCAGGTGAGTTTGCGGGTTATGAACGGATTTAAATTAAACAGTATAAGCACTTTATAGGCTTGGATATGTGACGATTTCTATTATGTATCAATACGGGTAGGCTCAGTAAATTGGAGCTTGTAGTGTCAGGTTAATGGGTGATTTTTTTTTTTTTTTTTGTTGCAAATAATTTGGCATCTATTTGTTGTCCTGTCGTTTTCGAGGTGACTTTTGGCTTATTTCTGGCTTAAATCAAGATTTGTTCTTACATTTCCAGCAACCTTTTTTTTCCTGAGATGACTATTGTGATCTAGGTAAGCAATCTATCTGATCTAGAGAATCATAAGCATTGGCAAAATAAGGCAAAAGTAAATGTATGTGGAAGTAAATGAAAAAGAAAAATGTAAGTATTTTACCATTTAAAACGGTTAAAATTTGTATACTAATGCTAGCGTTGAATCTGCATTTGATTATTGAGTTTATACTGTCAGAATTTTTTGCTTCACCGAATTTTGTGGCCTCTGCTTAAAGATACTTTGTTTTTCTTAGATTAGAGAACTAAATTTATGGTTGAGTTAAACAACTTAATTGTTTGTTTTCCATTTATTTTGGGATTATTTAATTTGAATTTAATTACGTACACAAATACACACGAATGTATGTATAGATATGTAGAATTTATTCATTGATTCATTCATTCATTCATCGCTATGCGTTCATTAAACGTATATTCAGATGGCGAAATACGTTATTTTATTTGAATCAATCTCGATACAATTTCATTTGTAACTGTCATTAATACTTTTCACCGTTACAAAGTAATATTCAACTATTTGTTGTTATTGTTTTTGTAATTAATTATACTGTTAACGGAATTTAATGTTAAACAATTAATCATAATGGCAACAAAACAAAATTTAAAGACATTTCCAAGCAGATAAAAATTAAAAAAAAAAAACAAGAAAAACATTTTAGAAATAAAATGAATAGAAAATATTTTTTAATTGATTGTCTTTGTGTAATGCAACCATATGCGGAAAGTTGCATATGCTGAATGCTGGAACTACTGCATTCGTTGGCACAGTCGGGGGACAACCGTATCGCATATTTAAATCTCAGAGATTGCATAATTGTTTGTAAGACAAAAGTGCCAAAGATAATTCAATAGATAGTGCTTCAATTTGTATACACAATGGGTCTCATGCATAAAACGTGAGCTTTAGCTCGGGCTCGGTTTTTTGAGTAAAAGATGCTTGTTGTATGCAAAATAAAATTTGATTTATTCGCTTTTACTCACTGCTCACGTTTGATCTCGTCTTACTGATTTTGTACTAAGTTAAATGAGCTTGTGCTCATGTTTATATGCATAAAAACAAGCTTTTGCTTTCTTTTGTGAGCTCTTCCTCAAATTTTGTTGAGCATGCCTTACAGTTGACTCGCGTATACTAGAAAGGAATCATGGCTGAATATTTTGTGCCACAAAGAAATACAAAAATTTATCAACAGCGTAAAACAAATTTAACAAGTGAGGATAAAAAATTATACAGGTTTGTATTCTTAACTATTAATTTTTTTTATATACTTAATAATAAAAAGATAAATACATAGGTTTGATTGATTATAGTAGCATCTGCTGGTTGGCAAATTATTTTTTTGAGGAGTCAGAAGAAACACGTGGTGGCGCCCTCAGCAACATTGATAAAATTCGAATATATTTAAGATTTTGTGCAGATCCTGGATTCCAAAATGGTATAGCCATAGATATTGGAGTACATCAATCAACTGTGTCGCGAACTATTGCGAAAGTTGCGAAACTTATATCTTCCAAAGCAAGCGAGTGGATCATATTCCCGAAAGATCCAGAAGAAATAAGGGATGCTCAAATGAAATGGCAAGCAAATTATTGTTTTCCATTTGCAATTGGAGTGATTGATTGCACCCATATAAAAATTAAGAAACCCACAAATCAAAGCGATGAGTATATTTGTAGAAAAGGCTTCCATTCTATAAATGTACAGGCAACTTGTGATGGAAGTGAACTTTTTACAAGCGTTGACATATCCTGGCCTGGTTCAGTTCATGACTCACGCATCTTACGAAACAGCGACGTATGTATGTAGAATAATGCAAAATGCAACGAACGATGCATTACTTCTCGGGGATGAGGGCTATGGAATATGCCCATGGCTAATGACACCATTCAAGAATCCAACAACTTACATAGAAAAAACATTCAACAAAGTGCTTACAAGTGAACGTGTCATTATAGAACGGTGTTTTGGGCAATTGAAGCAAAGATTTTCAATACTTCAATACAAAATTCGTGTATCGACAGAGTTAGCACCCCACGTAATAGCCAGTTTACATGTTTACACTTCAATTACAATTAGATGTTTGATCTCCCTTTGCTCAAGTAATTGCAATTGGTTTGAACTCATTTTTATGCATACGAAATTGAGTAAAAGCTGTTGCTGTTTAATTGAACTCGACCTACGAGCAATTGCTCACCTGACTCAACTCAGCGCTTTTACTCATTTTTATGCATGAGACCCATTGTACACTGTCTGAAATAATTGTTCGTACATCAAACAGGCGTAGACTATTTTCGCAATATTTTATAAACTACTAAGCAGATATACTCGTAAATAAATTAAAAGTTAAACTTGTGATTCTAATAATTCGTTGAAGTCGCCGTAGTCTAGGAGGTAGTGTGTTGGCGATAAGTATAGTTTAAAGACGACTCCAAACGACAGATGTTTGAGAACCTTTTGATGGCAATTTTATTCACTCTCAGAGTTTTTACCAGAAATCTTGCTGAGAGGAAGTCGCCAAAGAAATATTTTTTCCTATTTCGTTTTGTTGGAGATGTCTGACCTGGGTTTTGAACCGTGGCCTCACGTCTAATAAGTCAACACAATACCTTTATTTAAATTAGAGGTTTAAGCAGTACATTTTATAGTATGCGGCTTTAACCGCATATATCTGTTTACTATCATAAGCGCTACATTATTTCTAAGAGAAAATTTAAATGTCCAATATATTGGACGAAGTATTATGTCCTTCTTACGTGGAAAGCTTGCCTTGCATTCGCTCATAAGCAGAAAGAATCTCTCATTTTTGCTCGACCTTTTCCTTCCGCGTAAACTTGTGTGTTATACTATGTTCAGACATGCACTTTTGTTAAATCAATATTCGGTTTATTGAGAACAATATTTTTAGCGTTCAGACATATAATATACGAAAATTTATTTGACAGCTAGTAAACAAAACAGCTGATTGCTTCAACAACATTGCTTTTAATTTAATCGCGAAAATTAGTGCTAAAAAATTTTTTAGAAAAAATGGAAAAGAATTTAACATTTAAAAAGGTATTGCTAATGATTAACCGAAAGGCCGAGCTGTTGCGGTTAATAGGGACTACTTTTGACTCCAAAGTGGCTTTTCTCAGAAGGATGAGAAAGAAAAATTTGATATGAAACTCAAAATAAAATACAAACCTTTCTGCTGACCTTCCATTTTTTGTTTGTCGTTGTTTACATTTGAGTTGTCAAATATTAATAGAAAGCGTTCGGAAAAATGTAATCTTCTCACTGAACGTACTTATGACAGTGTTGTATTTAAAGTTTTTTATCAATATTATAACAATTTATGAATTTATTGACCAATAATTAATTGAAATTTTATATGAAATATTGAGATCAGTAATGCCGTTTATTGCGATTTACGCAATAAAGGTGCATGTCTGAACCCACTATTAGCTTTCTGTCACATACTGAACAAATAATATTAGTCGAATATTTTCAGCAATTTATTGCATAATTTTGCCATCATTATGCAGTTTAACAATTAACTCTTTTACGTCAAACGAATTTGTTTGTTATTTGAAGTCACTTTGATCATTCTATCAAACCGATTATTCGATAACGTAGAATACATACATAATTGGTCATTACAACCCTTCAGTCAGGATTTCGACCTAGCTTCTCGCACCACTCATGTTGTGTGCGTTAATTTTATACGTGAGTGGCGGGACCTACAGTTTAAAGTCGACTCTGAACGACAGATTTTTGCGAAGCTCTTCATGGCAATTTTATTTACTCTCAGAGTTTTTGCCAGAATTTTGCTGAGAGGCAGTCGCCGAAGAAATATTTTTTTTTTCATATTTCGTTTTGTTGGCTGACCTGGGATACGAACCCGGACTTTTCGTCTAATAAGCCAACACACTACCTACTAGACTACGGCGAATTTCGACTTTGTGAAAGCAATACAAATTTTAAAATATCGTTGCATTAGGGGTGGTTACATTTGTCTTTATCTAAGGTGTATGGGGCAATTGTTTGAGCTCATAACTTAAGTTTTTTTTGGTATACAGCTATTAAGTAATGCTAAGCAATTAAAAATTGCAATATTTACATTTTTTAACGGACAATAATGCACAAATGTAATTAATTAATCACATTTTTTTTATTTCATCATAAGTTTATTTTTATTGATATTTCTAAGTAGAAGTATTTTTACGATTATTATTTTGTAAATTTTCAAATTTTGTTATGTCTATATCTAAGCAGGACTGTTGAATAAAATAATATCTTGTTGTACTGTATATACGCTTGAATAAATCTGGGACGCAGTATATTCATAAGCAGGGACATTTATAAGTCTATTAGGTAGTCGGGAGGTAAGACATCTCCAACAAAACGAAATATGAGAAAATGTTCTTCGTCGACTTCCACTCAGCAGATTTTTGATAAAAACTGTGAAAGGAAATTGCGATGAAGAGCTTCTCAAAAATCTGTCATTCGGAGTCGACTTTAAACTGTTAGTCCCTACGCTCATGTATAAAATTAAAACACACAACATAAGTGATGTGAAAACATAGATCGGAATTTTGACTGAAGTGTTGTAATAATCAATTATGCATGTTTTTTTTTTTAATTTATTTAACTCTTTTAAACTCTTTAAGAATGGAAATTTACAAATCCTTTATTTACACCAATATTACTATGTACAGGGTGGGCCAAAAGTCACGAAGGGATTTGAAAAATTAATAACTTTTCTAGTTTAATTTTTTTTTTATTTTTCTTTTTAGGACTTGTAAAATAAATCTGGCAGATTAATTTTGGAAGGTTTCAACGTTATCCAGCGAACCAAAATCATAGAACATTATTTTGAACATCATCGATCAATAATTCAAACTCAACGAGCCTATCGTCGTCATTTTAATGTGCGGAATTCACCATCCGAATCAATTAGTGACACGTTTTCAGGAACAAGGCTCACTAAGGGATCTTCCACGAAGCGGAAGACCACATTCTGTAATTAATGAAGCAAATATTCAACGCGTTCTGGAGAGTGTTGAGGAGAATCCTGAAACATCAACTCGAAGGCGCTCTGCTGAGCTGCAAATGTCTCGGCGGTCTTTACGCAGAATATTAAAGGGAAATTTACATCTTTTCCCATACAAGCTGCAGTTAGTGCAAGAACTAAAGCCACGAGATTCCCAAGAACGATTAAACCCCTTCGTGACTTTTGGCCCACCCTGTATTACAATTAAACTATTACCCGCTAAATCATATTGTTACTTTTTTACCTTTTAAAAACGTTTAAAATATGAGCTAGTAGATTGCAAATGAAATTAAAATAAATTTGTGTTTAGTTTTAATTAAAATTCTTTATTATACGCACAATTCTGTATGCCACTGTTCACAACTTGATATAAACAATAACAATTGCTTTTCTTTGTTATATCCTTTACATAAACAATAATAATTACTGGACAATTATTCGACAGATCTTTGCAACGGAGGTCTTCAAACTACGATTACTCTCTTCGAACGCACTGAGTCTTCACAGAAGACTGACTGAACTTCACTAACTCCGTCGCCTGCTTTGCCTTGTCTTTTATATGGCAGGGTAAAAAGTCTGATGAATGTTCTTGAAGGCGAATGTTCGTGTAAACATCGTTGTTTACATTTATTATTGTTGTTTCTGGTTTTTTGTTTACTTGTTTACTAGTTTTTTATGCTGGTGTTTGTTGTTGTATCAAGCGGTACGATAATTTGTAAACAGGTTTGTTTACTGCATTCTTTTGTTTTTGTAGCTTTCGTTTATAATTTTAATGATAGGCGATGTAAAACCAAAACACCAGTAGCTAGATTCTTAATTTTCGTAACAATATTTAGTGCCAGTATTCTTGTACAGATGTGAAATCAACGCTTACTGTGTTTCTGCAGGCTTAAGAAAATTAAGTGGGGCTTATAATGTTGAAGTAAGATATGTCTATGGGCTATCATAGTACGACCGTGTATATAGCTTTGCAATTAAACTTTATGCTGTTTTAAGTTATTCTTACATTTACACAAAATCCTATACACCCGTGAACCAAAGTATCTCTTTCGGTCTCAGAGACTAAATAATATCATTCAGTTCAGACACCGACCTTTAGTATCCGGAATGCAATTTTTTATCTCTTCTATTCGTCTTTGGAATTCATTGCCTATGGGGACAAAACTACTAAGCAAGGCCTTATAGTTTAAAAGGCACTCTTTTCCAATATTATTCTTCATCTCAATATAATTAAACATGTTGTGATTTAGTTAATTTCTTTTAATATTGTCATTTATTTATTGAATACTATTATGATTATTGTTATGATTTTAATTTTTATTTCATTTATATACAGTGTTGGAAAAAATAATAGAAACGATTACTAGTACATCATTAAAATATTGTATACATTTTCGTAATAAACTATTAGTGTTAGAAATCACTGTCAAATTCTTGCTAATGTAATGGGATTTTATTATTTGTTTACTTTATTGTTTTCTTCTCTTTTAATTTACTAGTTTTCAGGAAAAAGTAAGAAAAGACGTAATTTAGCTGGAAAAATTAATAGAAACGTTTTTCTAAAATCGTGTTTAAATTTAAAATAAATAAACTTTTTACATAAAATATTTAGAAGTGGTAAAAATTAAGTTAAAATAATTTGTTTTAAAACATTTGCAAAATTTCCGTGTTGAGTGTATGTTTTAAATCTTTTAAAAAAATGGGTCGAGGTGTTCATACCACTGATGCTGAAAGAAATGTTATCCTTAAGTTAAAATCTGATGGCTTATCACTTGGAAAAATAGCCCAAATATTGAAATGTTCTAAACATAAAGTATTTAACGTGATTCACTATACAAAAAATATCGAAACTAGAGGAAGAAAGAGGAAAACGTCCACGCGTTTTGATCAAATCTTAGTACGTCATTCCAAAAAAATCCTTTTGAGTCATCTAATGGACTTAAAAATATACTAAATGCTCCAGTAACAAGCCATACTATAAGAAACAGGCTCCAAGAGGCTGGACTTATGGCTCGAAGTCCAAGGTCAGTACCTCTTTTAAGTAAAAAAAAATATACAAAAAAGGTTACAATTTGCAAGACAACACCAAAGTCGCAAAAATTGGAACAACGTGCTGTGGTCTGATGAGACAAAGATAAATTTTGTTGGATTAGACGGAAAATGTTTTCTACGTCGCCCTGCCAATAAACAGTTTGATCCAAAATACACAAAAAATACAGTCAAACATGGTGGCGGGTCCCTAATGATGTGGGGATGTTTTTCAGCGTCTGGCGTTGGTCCAATTTTATGGGGAAAATGACAGCGGTAGATTACATAGATATACTCCAGAGCAAAATGCTCCCATTTGCTGCGGAGTTTATGCAGGACAATGATCCCAAACACTCTGCAAGAAGTGTAAAATCTTGGTTTCAGGAAAATCAAGTCCCCGTAATGCAATGGCCATCACAATCACCTGACTTAAATCCTACTGAACATCTATGGGGAGTCCTTAAGAATAAGATTGGTCTGTGTAAATCTAAAACTAAGCAACAAATGTGGACTAAAATTCAAGATCCTTGGTATTCCATTTCTCCAGACATCTGTGCTAACCTTGTTGGTTCAATGAATAGGCGGTGTCAAGAAGTTATCAAAATGAAAGGAGCCTCAACCAAATATTAAAATAGTATTAGGATTTGATGGTAAAATTTAACAAAAACTTTTTTTTCCCAAAATATAAAACGTTTCTATTATTTTTTCCAGGAATATATAAAAAATATAAAATTTTTTCAAGAAGAAAGCATAATTATTTTTTTAAATGTTTAATAGACAATGGATATACCTTTAAGTTTATGTATATACCTTTTTTTATTTACTTAAAGATAAATGAAAATTTAAGAAAATAATAAAAATTTGATGCGTTTCTATTATTTTTTCCAACACTGTATGTTTTGTTGTTTAGAACATCAAGTAAATAAATAAATAAATAAATAAATAAATAAATAAATAAATAAATAAAAATAAAAATAAAAAATGTGAAATAATGACTTGCAGTCCTATGTATGATTTAGGGCTGACAGATATAATTGAAATTGGTCATAGGATTTCCTCCATCTCTGAATAAATACTCATGCGATTATTAGTTAAATCATCTGTTTTCGATTAAATTTCTTATCTCATCAAACATTTAAAAATTTGCCGATGCTTTCACCCCACTAATCTGTATGCAGAAGTCGGTAGATAAGAAACAGAATTCTTACACGCAGAGAAATTTGTTAATCAAAATTTTGAAATTTAATTGCATTAATAATAAAGAAATCATCGCATGCGACATGCGAACATTTATATTATGATTGACTTACAGCTAGTAACCTAGTTTAGGGTGGCATATCTATCGGTTTAAAATTTAACCGTCGGTTATTTCGAATCGGGCAATACTTATGTCATTCTTTTCTGTCACAAAATTCGATTTATGCTTTGTTTTCTCGTCGCTAGATGGGCCAACGAGAAACTGCACAATGAATCTCTTTTTCATCTTGATGGGTACGTTAATAAGCAAAATTATCGTATTTGGAGCACAGAAAACCACACGTGGTCTTACTGAAGCCAATGCACCCATTACGAGTGACTGTTTGGTGCGGATTGTGGAGCGGAGGCATTATTGACTCATATTTCTTTGAAAATGAGGACAGCGTAACCATTGCGGAGACACCTATGACACCATGATAAAAGATTTTTTGTATTGGCTCTTCATGGTATTGATGTGAACGATGTTTGGTTTCAACAGGATGGTGCAACTAGCGACACATCTCATGCCAGCTACCAAGGCAGCAAAACTAACGGGCATGTTAAGCAGACTGATGGCAAATATTGGCGGACCAACACAGGCCAAACGGACATTGATTATGGCGGCGACAAACTCGATATTGCTGTATGGGGAGATGCGCTGGAGATTAAATCTAAGTGGAAAATATTAGCAGCGGTGCAGCGAACAGCGGCACTAAGAGTTGCCTCGGCCTACCGCACCGTATCGGGCGCCGCAGTCCTCGTAATCGTCCGCGAGATACCTATTGACATACTGGCATTTGAGCGAAGAAGATCTTGGAAAATGAAGAGGAAAAATCTCGCCATTAGTAGCGCAGATCTCAGATCTCAAACACTACGGCGATGGCAAAGTAGATGGAGTGAGGAAACAAGCGGAAAATGGACTGGTACACTTATTCCGTCTATAGAGGCATGGATACGGAGAAATTTTGGGGAAATTAACTATTTTATGACCCAGTTTCTTTCGGGTCATGGTTATTTCCGACAATATCTATACCGCATGGGCAAGGCAATTGATTCTGGCTGCATTTATTGCGAGGAAATGAGAGACGACGCTGAACACACATTCTTCCATTGCATCAAATGGCAAGACGAGAAGAACATGTTGATAGAGCAAATTGGTGAATTTACACTCGACAACATTGTGGACGGAATGCTCGAAAGCGAGACGAAATGGAGCGCTGTGAGAAGATACATACGTTGAATGTGTACTTCGCAGGAAGAAGGTCGACCTTGACACAATACAACGAAATGATACATGAAAAGACGAGCCAATAGCATGAAGCTGGCTTCAAATATGTCGTACCCAGACGTGGGAGAGTAGACAACGGGTCCTTAACGGGACGTCGTTCTGGGCCCTTCCAGAAGTAATGCAGATATCGGTCCCGGGAAGGGAGTATCCCCAGAAGAAGAGGAGGGATTGTTTTAGTGGAAGCACCACTCGACGCAGTTGATGACGGTCACTAAAAGTGCGAAGGCATTTGGAACCCTACCTCACACGCCAAAAAAAAAAAAAAATACCACAATTGATTTATTGCGTCAAACGTTTGATGGCCGTTTAATTAGTCGAAATGGTGATATCAGTTGGTGGCCAAGCAGCTGCGATTTGATACCGTTGGACTATGTTCTGTGGGGCGTCGTTAAATATAAGTGTTATGCCGACAAACCAGAGACAATTGAGCATTTGATGTCATTGCTGCGATGTGCACGAAAATTGGTTCGATCGTAAGGAGTACTGTGGGACCAGCCGCGGCAGCCATATGAATGAAATAATATTCCATTTCTAACCGGAATAATTGAATTTAAAATCGTTTCATTTTATTGAATTTTTGAATTTAAACTTTTAAATCACCCACCCTATGTAATAGATTAGATATGATGATGTAATTTTTCGAATTAATTTTTGCTAAAAAAAAAAAATTATCTTAATTAATTAAATATTGAATTATTTGATGAACCTTTTTAAGTATAATTCCATTCGTATTCATAAATAAATAAAGATTAAATTAAATTATAAAATATCTCTACGCTACTGAAGCGAAAGCTTTTCTTGTTTATTATTATTCAGGTGGCTTGTTATGTGAGGTTAATTTAATTAAATTAATTCTGTGCTGATGTTTGTAACGACAAATACAACTTTAATCCTATAATGCCGACGATGAAATGGAACCTCATTGTATTTATTTATTACAGTACACTTGAAGATAAGACTGATAGATAACATTGAAATTGAATTATTGTGGGACAGCTGATGATCTTGCAATTGTTTACTAATAACACGGTGCGACAGTGAAAATACACCCGAGTAACTACATAGTCCACGTTGTTCAGTTAGTTGAGTAGAACTCAAAAATACCTTTTTTTATATTTCTCGAACCCTACAAACTTGTTTTATTTGACAAAAACTGTTTTTTCTGACTTTACGCACAAATTTCTGAATTACTCAAACATTTGTGACCCGATTTTCAAAATTTAAATCTTGTTAGAAAGGAGAGAGATGGACCCTTAAAACGGTAAACATATATCTATTATACGGCTTAATATGCTATGAGATTTGATCACGTAAACTTGGAAAATTCGAATTTTTTTCATATTTTTTGAAGTTTGTCCATTCCTAGTAGCTAACTTTAATAAAAAAAATATAGGATAAGTGATAATATTCTTAAAGTCTGTTCTCTTGTGAAGAGATTGAGTCATCATTTGATAAAATTGTATAAAAATTACCGTAGTTATTAGTTAAATAGTATAACAGTCGTGTTATCTAATATATAAAATTCTCGTGTCACGGTGTTAGTGGTTAAACTCCTAAATGGATCGACCGATTTTCATGAAATTTTGTGTGCATATCGGGGAGGTCTGAGAATCGGACAACATCTATTTTTCATATCCCTTAATGTTTAAGTACATATTGATTGTAGACGAATAAAATTTGGTGGATAAGTTCGTATAGTCGATATCGACAATCCCACTAAAAGTGGATGTGACAACCTCCTCCTTCAAGTGATACCTATAACACTTAAACTACTGAACCGATTTTAACTATCCTTTTTTTGTTCGAAAGCTTATCAGGTTTAGATGGTTTGCAAAATCGATATAGCAAAAAGTAGGCGTGACAAACCTTTAAAATTGAATACTTAGGGACATAGTGATCGTATACGAATGCAATTTGGTGGGTAAGTTCGTAGAGTAGATATCGATAAACTCTTTAAGAGATACCTATAAGTCGTCTAATTCGATGGTTTATAACTACATATGTACATATATAACATGTTGGAGCGAGTACAACAACTACAACTTTGTCAGCGCTACCCATTATTCGGACCTCTAATTGTTCTTCTTTGTATGACTCACCTAAATAACGTGCCAACTTCGATTAAATTTTGAACTAGATAGATCTGCGTACCGTAGAACACATTTGGTTTACGTTTTTCTTTTTAAGAAATACTCAGAGTGGGTGGCACAGAGGTTATTTCTCCTTATTCCCAACTATCAAACTGATTTTGATTAATTTTGGTGGTGTCTTAACACAACTTCAGATTAACAATTGTCTACAACGCTTTCGATTATAAGTACATCCCCACACACTTACAGTAAGTTAGTTATTTTTATATAACTGTTTTATGCAGCGTATTACAATAAATATATAATGTGACCTGTTTTGGGCAATAAAAAAAAATCAATTTTGGACTGGACGAAGTTCGACGGGTCATCTAGTATTTTTTATATATGTCATCTCATCAAATGAACTTTTAGTTCAAAAATTTTCAGAATTTGTGATGGATCTTGATTGTTTATCACAAAATGTGTCAATTTCACGTTTACACGACTTCCAGAAGTCGGCTAATATTTGTGTTTTTTGCAAATATTATTATTTCTCTTTGCGCAAACATTGGCCAACTTCTGGTTGCCGCTCAAACGTGAAATTGACACATTTTGTGATAAACAATCCAGATCCATTAAAAATTCTGAAAATTTTTGAACTAAAAGTTCATTTGATAAGATGACATATATAAAAAATATCACTCGACTGTTATATTATTTATATAATAACTACAGTAATTTTTGTTCGATTTGATCAAACTAAGTGTCAATCTCTTCACAAGATAATGCACTTTCAGAATGTCATCACTTATTTCATATGTTTTAAGTAAAGTTTGCAACTATCAATGGACAAACTTGAAAAAATATGAAAAAAGTTTGCATTTTCCAAGTTTAACTCATCAAAACTCATAGCATATTAAGCCGAATAATAGCTATTTGCATACCGTTTTAAAGGTCCATCTCTTCCCTTTCAACAAGATTTAAATTTTGTAAATCGGGTCAGAAATGTTTGAGTAATCCAGAAATTTGTGCGTAAAGTCTAAAAAAACAGTTTTTGCCCAATAAAAAAAAGTTTGGAGGGTTCAAGAAATATAAAAAAAATATTTTTGAGATCTACTCAACAAAACTCACAACCTACACTATGTCATTAGCCGGGTGTATTTAATTTTTTTTTATTTTGTCGCATAGTGTAATCATGGGCTAACAGTAAACGTAGGGTATCAAACAGTCTTAAAGATTTCAAGTGAATTTAATTTCTTTTTATTTATACTTTCTTTTCAATTTTTTTTTTTTTTTTGTATCACTAGCAAACACATTTGCAGTCTTGTTCATACATGTCGTGAATGGAATGTATTACGTTGACAGGAGGAGTACATATTTATTGATTTAATCAGAATCAGTAAATTTTTGAATTTCAAACGAGACAGTCATCAGTCATGTTTCCTCTAACGGCTACATACTATGATCCTAAAGAGAAGATCTGGTCCGGACCGAGCAAAAAGGATTTCTATAGTAAAGAAATCACTTTGGGTGAAGTCGCCTGGTTGGAATTGTCCAAGAACCCACAGAAGATAATACAAATTCATGATGCCACCAAAGAGCAATTGACTGCCCAAGAATTTAAAGATCACATATGGGCATTAAGTAAGAATTTCTTAAAATTGGGCCTTAAAGTGGGCGATGTTATTGGCCTCTATGCTCACAATTCCACACATGCTGCAACTGTAATGGTGGCATCGTTTTTGTGCGGTACCCCGGTAAATGCTTTGTTTCCGGGTTTCGATAAAGGTAAAGAAAGTGCAATAACCTACTGATGTATGACAGTGAATTGGCATTTATAAGGTAATTTACCGTTTCTTACTCTCAGATAATGTGAAATTAGTTTACAATATAACGACACCAAAAATTCTCCTTTGTGATGTGGAAAATTATGAAGTTACACGACAGGTGTGTGAAGAACTAAAATTGAATGCTCCCATTTACATAATGAATGGCAAAATTGATGGAGTCCCCAGTATATTGGATTTGTTGAAGTGGGATGGGAAAGCAATCAATGAACCATTTTCGTAAGTAGTATTTTTCTTTATCAACAAATACAATTAATAATGAAAAATTAAAAATTATGGTACTATATCCCAGTCAGCAATTTTGAAAATTATTAATCAAATTCAAGTCTTTTTTGATTCTTCCGCGCGATTAAAAAGCTCGAATATGCGCTCATTTTCTGATCATAAAAGACTCTGTTGTCGGGAGAAAAAAGTGACTACGAGCGACTCTTCTTAAAAAGTCACTTATGAGTCATTTTCTATATTATTTTAGAGTAATTTTCGACCCTTTTTCTAGTAGCTTTATAATTATTTTCGAATCACTTTCTGATCATTTATTAGTCTTATTTAACTTCGTTTATGATTCTTTTTCGAGTCGTCTTTCAGTCACTTTCTGATCATTTATTAGTCTTATTTACCTTCGTTTATGATTCCTTTTCGAGTCGTCTTTCAGTCATCGTTTAATCGCATACGAGCCTTTTATGAGTCCTTTTATTGTCATTTATGAGTCATGTTCGTATTAATTTGGACTCGTTTTTAGGTCATTTATGATTAAAATTTGAGTCATTTATTAGTCGTACTTATAATTTTATTTTACTCTCTTCAAGTGTTTTTATTAGGTTTTCTGAGTCCTACGTTTACAACGCCGCGATTTCAAAAATCACTTTCGCATGAACATTAAGTAACAGATAAAGAATATATGTTTATATTCGTGATGTATGTACATCAGACATCAAAGTTTATTTAAAACAAATATTTTTTCTTCGTTAAAAAATAAAGAAAAATTTTCTATTTAACACAAAATTGTACTTTATATCACAGCCATCTTTACATAAATGAAAATTTATACAGAGAAAAGCAGTTTTTAATCATCTATCTGCTCAAAATATGATCATAAAATACGTAATTACAATCACTTTTCAAACACCTGCATGATCTGTTTTTGATTAATCGTTTTTCAATCTTCAGTATAAGTAGAATATAATAATAAATAACGGAAATAATAGTCACATTTTAAACGTCTGGATAATTAATTTCCGATTGCTATACAATTTTTTATTGTATTTTAAATCGAACTCATTTTACTCATTGACACGAATCATTTTTGAGTCCTTTTTTAATCGTGTAACTGACTAATAAGTTTTTGATCACCAAAAGTACTCTAAAAAGACTCAGCAAGGTGATTTTTTTAAAAACAATCTTCCAATTGCTAGCTGGGTTCAGCTAAATAAATGACATTCGTGTGTATGTGTGTGTGTGTGTGTGTGTATGTTCATTTGTATGTTCACATTGCCGAATTCATACATAAATAATATTGAATGAGATTGCATTTCTTTTGATTTCAAAGTTTAAGGTCGAATTAATAAACTAACACTCAGTGTTATTAGATATTTTAAAATTCTGCCACTTAAGGGATTATAGGCAGAAGTAACTGTAATTTTAAGATACTAAATAGGAGTTATTACGTCATCAATCAAATAATTTAGTGTCCTATTGTACCATACTTCAACAAGTTATCAAGTTCGAAACGTTTGCCGATTTTTTGGTTCATCATACTGCTTCGTTATTATCACCTCATCAACATGGTTTCAGAAAGGGCTGCTCAACAACGACTAATGTGCTTCAGTTAACATCCATGATAAATGAGGCCTTTTCTCAACAGAAGCAAACTGATGTAATTTTTACGGATTTTAGCAAAGCGTTTGATAAAGTGAATCATAAACTTCTGTTAACTAAACTGGATTTAATGGGTGTAAATCATAGGAGTTTAAGATGGGTAGAGTCGTATTTGACTGGTAGAAAACAGACCGTATGTGTGAACAATAGCTTATCTAAGTATATTTATGTGCTATCTGGTGTTCCTCAGGGCAGCCATCTTGGTCCACTTCTTTTTTCGCTGTTTATAAACGATCTTCCCAACATAATTAATTTTGCCAATATCTTGATGTATGCTGATGATGTAAAAGTTTTTCTCTCCTTTAATAATTTCATCGAGCATATGTATCTTCAAAATGATCTCAATAATTTCTTTTTGTGGTGCGAGTACAACATGATGGAGCTGAATATTAAAAAATGTAAATGTATGCGATTCTCAAGAAATAATTTTATCACGGTTAATTACTTGCTTGGAGGTCATCAATTGGAGAATGTTGACTCTTTTATTGATCTTGGGATCCTATTAGACCCAAAATTAAACTTTAATGATCATATCACTTTGACTGTAAATAAGGCAAGAAGCACTCTTGGCTTCATAAAACGTTGGGCAAAAGAATTTTCTGATCCTTATATTATGAAACAGCTATATGTATCACTTGTCAGACCAATTTTGGAGTATGGATCCATTGTATGGGATCCTCACTATAATGTTTACAGCGATCACATTGAATCTGTGCAGAAACAATTTCTACTCTTCTGTTTGCGTGGCCTGAGATGGAATTATTTGGATTTGCCTTCATATACTAGCAGACTGGCATTAATAAAACTGCCTACCCTTAAGAGTCGTCGAACAATGCTAAATGTATCCTTTATGATTAACCTGATAAATGGTAATATTTGCTGTGAATTTCTGTTAAAATCGGTTAAATTCAATGTTCCATGTCGTAACTTCCGCTGTTATAATCTTATTTATATTCATTTCTGCAGAACTAATTATGCTGTTGCTGATCCGTTTACTAGAATTTGCCGTCAATTTAATTATTTGTCAGACTTTCTTGATTTTTCTTTAAATTCTTGTGTTATAAAACGTAAAATTATTGTTTTTCTCAATTCGTAACTTTTTATATTTTTATTGTAATAATTAATTGTATTTTTAAAACTGTTAGTCATTGTATTCAATTTTTTTTTTCGTACCTATTTTTGTTATTAGTCAGTAAGGAATTTGTCCATTGACTTAAATAAATAAATAAAAAATTACGAGTGTTAATTGCAAATGTAAATTCATTCTTCCACCTACCAAGAGAATAAATCTTCCTTTCTTTGTACACTTTCAGTTTTCCCTGTGCCAATATAAATGGCGATGATACAGCAGTGATTTTATGTTCTTCTGGTACTACCGGCACTCCCAAAGGAGTTCTTTGCTCCCATCGAGCCCTGCTTCATGAGGATATTTAGTGAGTAGAAAATATTTAAAAATTCTTTAAAATATTTCATTTCTTATTTTATCGAATCGATTCCTTTATAGCGTCACTTTAAAGTCCGATTCGATCGTGTGCACTTTTAGTACCATGTACTGGGCATCTGGTCTTTGGAATTTAGTCGCTGCCTTAAAAAAAAACTGTCTACGTATTATTACCGATATACCGTATACGCCCGACTATTTACTAGATTTAGTGGAACGTCATAAAATTACTCACATGATATTGAATGCCACCCAAATGGCAGAAATATCGCTGTACGAAGACATTGAAAAGTTGCAAAAGTGTGTGGCCTCCATAGACACATTTCTTGTGGGCGGTTCCAAGGTTGCCTTAATTGTACAACAAAAGATCGTCGAAATAATGAGTGTGAATGATCAACGTCCTGGCATTGGCGTAGCCTATGGTATGTCTGAATTATCGGGTATGCTTTCGTTAAATGTAGGCTATATCTGTGAACGCAAATTGGGCTCCGAGGGCAAATTAGTTGCCAACAAGAAAGTACGCATCCTTAGTAAGAGTGGTGAATTTTTAGGTCCTAACGAACATGGTGAAATAATTATCTCAACACCATATAAATGGTTCGGTTACCATCGCAACGAGGTGGCCACTAAAAAGGCCCTTAAAGATGACTGGCTGTATACTGGCGATATTGGCTTCTTCGATGATGATGGTTTCCTACATGTGTGTGCACGTGATAATGATGTTTTCAAATATCGCAACTTCCAAATCTATCCCACATTAATCGAAGATGTTGTATTGCAATTGCCCGGTGTTTTTGAAGCCTGTGTTTTCGGTATATCAGATTTTGTTGCCACAAATTTAGCGGCTTGTGCTGTAGTCAGAAAACAGGATGACATAGGTCGCAAGCTGACAGACAAAGATGTAATAGCCTATGTTCAATCGAAATTGGGCAATATGTACCATTTATATGGTGGCGTGTATTTCGTGGATGCTATACCAAAAACAGGTTCCGGCAAACCACAGCGGGCAAAAGTTTTGCAGGTTATAGAACAATTAAAAAAATAAAAACTAAACATATTATGTATGCATGTATAAATATAAATAATAAATAAATAATAAATATGTAGTAAAAATATAAATTGTACATGATATTCGGAAGATTAAGTGTTTCATTTTACAATACGAATGGTGATTTGGTAAATGGATTTAGTTGGTAAAAAACTGCTTTCAGGTGATTGTTTTAGAATACCTTTTACATATTCCATATCGTTGGTCTCATTTAGAAAGGCCCTACTTCTCACACTTTTTTTGAAGTTGTTTTTTTTGTGATTCCAATACATTTAATACAAATACATACACTTCCTCACAAAAATTTAATAAAAAAAATATGCGAATTAGGGCCTTTCTACATGAGACCAACGATATGTAGTAGCTTTTTGTTCTTACATGTGATAATTTTAATTTAAAATTTAGCACAGAAGTAACTTCAGATCCAGGGTTTTATTAACACGCTAAAATTTAGATTTTACCAATGATATCTAACGAGTAGTTTAGATTAGGTTAGCGGGTAGCTTGTCGTTCACAGGCAAGTTCATTCGATAGCTCATATGGCCCACTACCCAGTGTGAGCTAAGACTCCATGTCATGATCCGTTTTTGGTGTGTTTGAATCACACTCAGCACCGGATGAAACCGACCTGTTCCCTTAGTAGCTAATCATTCAAATCTTACTCGTTGTTAACTTGTTAGTGCGGTTCAAGCTAGTTACTAACGAGTAAGATTGTATTCACATTATACATATACAGATGGTTCAAGCAGGGTCTAAGGTTAAATTTAGAGCAAAATAGTGTTTTCCAATTTATAGTAAAATTTTACAGATTTCCCCTAAAGGATCAATTATGGACTGCAACTAAAATCAAGTTGAATTCCAACTGTCAACTAGGATTTTAAATTTTCACTTGTTTCAATTTCAATTTTCGACCACTATGGTGGTCATCTGGCAATGCAACTGCAGTTCCGGTGACCCACAATAATGGATCCATAAAAGCTGGTATCTTTTTGTTCATATTCTTTCACTTTTCAATGTCTTTTAAGGACGTATCACTATTAGTTATAGTCAACTGCAGTTATGGTTACGCAGATAATGTCGCCGCATTCTAGTTGGTAGTGCGTTCGTTGTCTTATTAGACGTGAGGCGTCGATTCAAAATTTACGTGAGACATCACAAACAGAAAAATATTTTTTCGGCGACTTCCTCTCATCAAATTTCTTGCAAAAACTCTGAGAGTAAATAAAAATTGTCATGACAAGTTTCTCAAAAACATGTCGTTCGGAATCGACTTTAAACTGTTGGTAGCGCCACTCGTAATCCTGACTGTAGGGTTGTTATGACCAATTAAGTATCCTATGTATGCATAATGTAAAGAATTGGTTGCGATGGGGTTTCAGTTGCAAGAGTCACAAGGAAACGAAATAATGATAATGGTATCGTAACACGAAGGCGCTGGTAGGTGGTGTATTGGCTTAGTAGACGTGAGGCCTCGGTTCAAACCACAGGTCAGATATCTCCAACAAAACGAAATTTGGAAAAATACAGTATTACAGTGATTGGTGTTTACAGCCCTTTAGTCTCGATTACAACCTAGCTTCGCACACCACCCCATGTGGTCTGTGTTAATTTTATTTATGAGTGGCGGGACCTACAGTTTAATGTCGACTCCGAGCGATAGATTTGAAAAAGTTTTCATGACAATTTTATATACACTCAGACTCTTTGCCAGAAGACTGCTGAGAGAACGGCGCCGAAAGACATACTATTTTCTTCATTTTACATTTCTTTTTTTGTTCGAAATAACTGAGCTTGGTTGTGAACTAGAGATCAGCAATGAATCGTTTTTCCGCTACTCATAAGCACTCATGCAATTTTGAGTATGAGTGAATCAACAGAATTGAAATTCAACTACTCTGATTCATTCGTACTCGCTACAGCATTGATTTATAAGTATAGGTTACAATGAGTATGAGTACAACGTTGACATCAAACTCACAACATTCGAAATGTGTTTGATTCATACGCCTACTCATTCTGATTCATAAATTTAGAAAAATACTTATAATACTTATAAGCAGTGTTCGAAAAAATACTGTACACTAACCATTGTGTACGTAACTGATAAAATACTTTTAACTTTCATTTAAGTGTTTGCGAACTCGTACGCAAACACATTACGTACACAACATGTACACAACAAATGAACACAAACTCTAACATAACGTACTGAACAGAGTTCACAAACACTATTTTTTAGTGTTCGTGTACAAAGTACACTAAAAAGATCAGTACGCAACGAAAAAAATTGGGTTTTAGTGATCTTTTTTGAGTACACTAACATTTTTAGTGTACGCGAGAGTTTATATTCTCATTGAATAAGAGAGAGAGAGAAAGAAAAATGGCCAGTTTTTATTTGTATTCGTAAGCGAAATATGTCTATTATTCCTACAGAATAATAAATGGCATCAAAAACCACAACGCGATCTCTAAAAATACCGAATGAGCTCTCGCGTACACTAAAAATGTTAGTGTACTCAAAAAAAGATCACTAAAACCCAATTTTTTTCGTTGTGTACTGATCTTTTTAGTGTACTTTGTACACAAACACTAAAAAATAGTGTTTGTGAACTCTGTTCAGTACGTTATGTTAGAGTTTGCGTACATGTTCACAAACATTAAAAAAGAAACGAAAAGTTTCGCTCTCATTGTAGTGAATGTGTTTGTGTTCTTTACCCATGACATTCAGTACAGTATATAAACGTTGCGTACTTTAGAGTATTTTTTCGAACACTGCTTATAAGTGATTCGAGTGGCTCGAATCATTCATCAAAATTTACAGCCTTTGTTATTGTTGCATATACAAACAAAGAAGAGAGGAAAGACAAAGACAACTAGCAAAGCATACACACAATCTTCTTGTGAGTATGGTAGTGTTCGTACGCGAATCATACTTATTTTGTGCTTCGTGTAAATGTTAAGTAGAGACGAGTCGAAGTCAATAACATCGTGCGTATTGTTAAGTATGAATACGACGAGTACTTCCAACTTTGAGTATGAGTAGTATGAGTATGATATTAAAATAAGTATGAATGCGTATAAGTATCAGAAATAATAAGTATGACTCGAATCTACTCATACTTTTGAATACTCGTTGCTGATCTCTGTTGTGAACCATTGAAACTCGCCTAATAAGCCAACACACTACCTGCTAGACTACCGTGACTTTATATACTATAGCTGAAATTATGCTAAAGGATTAGTATTCGAATGAATACTATATATACATAGATATAGAGCTTAGCTGCGAGCATTTACATAAAATGTATCATTTGCCACCTCAAATAAATATTTCATTCAGTTCTGTAAATTTGTTTTTTTTTTAATCTTCAAAACTCAAACGTTTTAAAAATCACAATTTTTCTGTCAAATTCCACTCTTCCGCTATTTCCTGCTCATGATAATTTTTTTCACCAGTTCGTAAAGTATTGCTGTAGGTAATGATGCCGTAATTTGTCAAATCGGTTGTCTCCGTAATCTGAAGAAATATGTGATGGGACCAAATGGCTACGCCGTATAATTTAATTTTGAAGGTGTGGCAGAATGACAATGTGAAATAAAAAATTAAAATCTCATGAAATATGCAAGTCATCATTCTAATTCGAAATATTTTAGTAGGTAGCTACAGCGCTATTTATTTATTTTAAGTCCTATCATATCAAAAAATATGTCATAATTGTTATCATAATTGCTGAATAAGAATAATAAATTTATTTATTTATTTTATTTACTTTTAGATATTTCAATGTATTTAATTATCTCTCTCAAAAAAAAAAAAAAAAAAAAACAAAAAAATAGGAGACGATTTTTTTTTTAATAATTTAATTTGTGAAATGAACATTTTAAAGTTCACAGATGTTTTCCGATTATTAATTTAACAAAAAAAAAAAAAAAAATGTGTAGAATTTCAAAATATTTGCAAACAGTAGAGTGTCGTCTTTAGTACTCGTAAGTGATGTTTCTAATATTTAAAACATTTCTATGACGCTGTAAAATGACTCGGCATATTGATGAGTTTTACACTCCAGGTAACTTAAATACGGGAAATACCACAAAATCTATTCAAAGGCAATATTACGAGCGATTATAAAATAAATATTGCATTGACATTTAGACGAGCGAATTGGATTCTTATTGGAGTCTTTCATTGGAGTTCAATAACTTCAATTGGGAATAGAAATCCCGAACTTGAGAAAAAAAAAACCAAAAGAATACTCATAAGATAAATATCATGATATAACATTTTGCTACTAAGAACTTGAACTTGAAAAAAAAAAAACCAAAAGAATACTCATAAGATAAATATCATGATATGACATTTTGCTACCAAGAATACATGATCTTTACAAAATATGTGCGATAGTGGACGATAATAGTGGATATAAAACCTGTTAGCACAGTTACTATCATTTTTCAGTGAAGTGATGTACATTAATTACATTAGTCGCTGTAGTCTAGTAGGTAGTATGTTGGCTTATTGGGTTCTCCAAAATCTGCCGTTTGGAGTTCACTTCTCCCACTCGCATCCCATTAAGCGATTATGAAGGCCTTAACACTAGAAAGACGGACAGGGATCATTTGACCCATTTACAAATCTAACTGCTAATATTTCTCTTATGAATTATATCACAGATTTCTTACTTCGTGGCTTTTAATAATACTCCATAAAATTTAATTTAAAAGTAATTTTTTTTTATTTAGGTATTCCAAATTTCAGTTATTAAAGCAACTACCTAAAAAGACGGAGAGGGGTCACCTGACCCTTCACATATCTGACTGCCGCTATTTATTTTATTAATTGCTTTTCCCAATTTTTATTTCATGAAATAATTGCAACAAAGAAAACATGCATACCAAATTTTTGTTTATCAGAATATCATTATTTTTTGTTGGTTTCCTCTAGTAGCCAACGTCACTCAGTTTCAGAACAACACGACCAATGCCAAATTCCATCAATTGTAGAAAATGGACACGACAGGCGGTCAGCAGGAGGAATTCTTTGGAAGACTTATTCTCAAAAGAGTTCCACACTAGATCGTCTTGCCGCCCGTAACATTTTGGTTGAACATCCAGGAGCTACCCATTATGCAAAACAACGAATTGGTGCTGAATTTACAACAGCCTGGCGACTGCTGACTGATGACACAATTTTGTGTGACATTCAAAAGTGTACGCAGACTGAGGCACATAAACAACTTGGCGATACAAACTGGATTATACCTTTACAAGAACTGGACAAATTCATCTCAGTATTGTACGCTAGGAGTACTTGTGGATGAAAGAATATATCTGTAAAAGATTTATGGAACAAAAAATAGGGAGTTGCTTTTTTTTACAAACTATGTCTAGAGACCGATTCAAAGAAATAATGAAATATGTATATTCGTTTAGACGTGCGAGAAGAAAGATCTACTAGACTAAAAACATATAAGTTCGCCCTAATTTAGGATGTTTGGAGCCGTTTTATTAAAAATTGCAAATCTTGTTATAGACCAGGTGAAAAAATCGCTGTCGACGAACAATTCTTTCCTACAAAAGCAAGTTGCACAATACATGGCGAACAAACCCGACAAATTTGGTATAAAATTTTGGCTTTGCGTAGATGTCAAATCAAAATATCTGCTCAACGGTTTCCCCGGACAGTCAATAAAGTCAAGCTCAAGAAGATGACCAGTACAAGTTTTTTTCAACATATTGGACTTGGCAGCAATAAATGCATGGGTGTTATTCCAAGAAGTAACAGACAAAAAAATTCGGAGAAGGAAATTTATTTTACAAGTAGCATCTGAACTCAGTCACATTGACGAGCAAACACAAGCAGTGAAAAGAAACCCCTATGCGGAACCATAATAAATCAAAACATTTTATATACGCTAGATGCGTTTAAAAGACAGATTTCAAAAAAAAATCGTAACATTATTGACCTGTTTCACGATCTCGATATAAAAACTTAAAGGGAGTCAAATGACCCCTACCCGTCTTTTAAGGTATATTAATTCTCCCGTCTTTCTAGTGTTAAAGGAAATTTTATAAGCTTTCTTTTAAGCAAAACAAAAAAAGGCCCAAATTGAAAAAAAATTTAAAAAAAAATTAATTTTAAAAAAAAAAAAATGAAAAAAATTTTTTTTTAAAAAATAAAAAAAAAATAATTTTTGGAAAGATTGAAGAAATAGCTATCTAATATATATATTTTTGCTAGGACCAATAGGTGAAAAGTTACACACATTTTAAAAAAACCCTGTATGACCAAAATGTCCAACTTTGACCCCGTCTAACTCCGGCAGTCCTTGACTGATAGAGAGAGAAAAATTTGTGTCTGGCCTACTATCCAATAGTACTAACCTTGGTGCAAATTTCAATTTGTGTCTGGCCTACTATCCAATAGTACTAACCTTGGTGCAAATTTCATCCAAATCGAAAAACATCGATTTTAAAAATTGGGTCACTTGACACGAAATTGCCCATATGTATGTATGTGGTGTGAAAAGCTAGGTCGTAAGCCTAACTGAAGGGTTGTAATGACCAATTATGTATGTATGTATGATGTACATTATTGCAGGAAATGTATTTTTGATAAGAAATTTTACTGGCTTGATTATTATCATTATTATTGTCATGAAGAGTTGCCTTAATACTGCGACCATTCGATCTGTTGTACTCCATAAAATTTCATAGAGTATCCGTATAATGCCTCCTTCAAGCCTGTAGCCCTGATAAAATTCAGGATGCTGATAATTCCTCTTGCTTAACATCTAATATACATCCAAGCGTGGCTCTCTGGGATGCATTAATACTCCACAGTTCCCAAAAACGTCTTTCAATAATACATTCCTATCGTCACAGAATCTACATGTTGGGCCCGAGACAATCCCCATTCTGAATAAGCGTACCCTGAGTCTGCAGTGCCCTGTCAAAAGACTGGTTACCAATTTTAGGTTATTCCTGAATAGTCTGATGCATGACTTAGATCTTGAGAAGAGTCTTTGAGTCTCTTTATCTTCTATGTAGTAGAATAGACCTTTCCATACATTCGGCTTCACTCCATAGAAGTATTATGGTTCCACCAACGGCCTCACAAGCTCATCTGCTTGCTCATTGCCTAGTATTGCCACATGACCACAGATCAAGCAGTGGGATTATTTAGTCTCATAAGTGCCGAAGGCTGAATAATTCATTCTGGAATCTAAAAGTCTTGTTCCTGTTCCATCTGCATACCATACAATGGTGATGGCTGGCGTAACATCTGCGCTATTTTCAATTTGACTACATTATAAGAGAATCTAATACGGTCCCGAAGATGTACATATTTTTTTTTTTTTTTTGTATAATTTTACATCGTGGCATGACCAGTAACTGTGGTATTTTACATTGGAAAAGTATTGGATAACGATATAGCAGATAGCATAAGATAACAAATGTTAATTATTTATTACACAATACAAATCAAAAGGCAATTCATTAAAAATTTCAAAATTTTTACAAACATTACCATTTCCTTAAAAAGCTGACAGACTTTTAAGAATGCTGTTATTCGCCCTACAAGAAATAAATAACCGAAACTAATACATACAAGACTTACTTACTACTACGTATGTAATTTTTATTTGACTTTTTATGTTTTAGAGTTGTATTTCTTAATACATCAAAAGCACAATAATGTTGACTGTCAAATGCGCTGCAAATTTATGAATTTTAAAAATTCGGTTGTAGTAGGCTTTGAAAACAAAAATTTTTAACGTCTTATGACGAAAATTTTAATTGTATTCTTTGTGTTAAAAAATAAGACGTGGAAACCAAAAAGTTAAGTATTATTATTATTTTACTGCATAAACTTTAATATACCTAAAATTATAATTATTTTATTAGCATCCACTCATCTTTGCCAGCTATCAAGAAATACCTCACCAGCACATATAAGGTAGATGGCCAAAAATTGGCTCCATTCATTAAGAAATATTTGAAGAGTGCTGTTTTCAGTGGAAAATTAATCCAAACTAAAGGTAAGGGTGCTTCTGGTTCATTCAAATTGTCTGCTGCTGCTTCAAAGGAACCCAAAGCAAAGAAAAAGGCTGCTGCTGACAAAAAGAAGAAGGTTGCTAGTGCCGCTAACAGGCAGCTCCTGGTAAAAATTCATCTGCCGCCAAAAAATTATTATTATTACTATCATTATTATTACTACTATTATTATTAGTATTATTACTATTATTATTAGTATTATTACTATTATTATTATTACTATTATTACTTGTATTATTATTATTTCCTATTTTTTTTCTTCTGAATTTTCTCTATATATTATTTTTTTGCTTGTGTTATGTTTTTTAATTCATTTTTTATTTATAAAATAAAATATATAATAAAAATATGTATATGAAAACAAAAACCAATTTTCTTTTGCAAAGAGGTAATTCAACAGGTTCGACTAGTAAAATGACTAGTTATTTGACTAGTAAAATGACTAGTTATTTGACTAGTTGTTTTACTAGTTATTTTACTAGTAAAATAGTTATAGTTTAACTAGATGTTTTACTAGTAAAATGACTAGTTGTAACTTAAAAAAGGGGAAAGAGTGAACAGGTTAGATATATGTTTTACAGTCGAAAGAATTCATATGTTAGAAAGAGAAGCAAAATCACATGTACACGAATGTTTACGTCAAGTTTTTCACATTGCCCTTAATAACTTGATGGGACGTTGTGACTACTTTATAAGTTATACTTGACGGTCAAATAACTAGTTATTTGACTAGTTATGTTCTGGTAGGGCGGTTAAAAATAAACTAAATAAGTAAACAAGACTACAACAGAATACAACAAAATACACACTTCGAATGGTTACACAGAATTACACAAACAAATATGTTGGAATTTTCTAGAAAGGTCACAAATCCAATAACAACAATTCATAGAAAGATCTCGAAAGAAGTTGCCAAACATACATACAAATAAAACGGTAAAAATAGAGTAAAGAACGATGCTGCCAGTCAGTCATGAATAGTCACTCAGTGATGTGTTACACTGTGGTGATGTAACAATAACCGAGTGTTGAATTTATGTCTGTATTTACCATATCCGCCAAAAATAATTTGAGAAACTTCTTTACAGTCTTAAATAAACTTTTTAATTCAAAAAATACTTGTCTAGGCTGCTAGCATCTATTTATATGATCTGTACTGTATAAAGAAATGGAATTGAATTCTTATCAATGATACTCTCTTATCTCTACTTATTGTGAATATGTAGGTTCAAAATAGCTTGAGATACATAAATTTCGTCTCATCATTTCGTAACAATATTTACAAAGAGAATGGGAGACACAAATTAAAAATTATTCAAAAACACTGACTGAATTCAGTCAGTATTCAACAAACTTTCAAGCTGCCTGCATTAAATATGTTGTCGTTGATGGGAACTTATTACGACCCAGTGGAAAAAATATGGCAGGGCCCTCGAAGAAAAGATCTGTACAATTCAGATCTGACACTAGGCGAAGCAGCGCTAATACAACTGAGTAAGAATCCACAAAAAATCATACAAATTATGGATACCACTGGCGAAACATTGACCGGACAGCAGTTGATGGATTATTCTATGACTTTGGCCAGAAATCTGATGAATTTAAATATAAAAAGTAAAGATGTTGTTGGCCTATATGCCCAGAATAGCACACATGTAGCGACAGTAATGCTGGCGTCTTTTCTATGTGGTGCACCAGTGAACGCATTGTTTCCGGGCTTCGACACGGGTATGTAGAGAGGGTTTACCGATAAGTTCAAGAAAAAGAAAACACCAAATAACTACTGTTTATTATGTAGATAATGTATCTCTGATTTATAAAGATACCCGGCCTAAAATTATTTTCTGTGATGTTGAGAATTATGCAAATGCCAAAGAAGCCAATAAGAATCTCAATTTAAATGCCCCGATCTTCCTAATGAATGGGGACATATCGGGCGTAAGTAATATAAAGCATTTGCTAGAGAGTGATAAGCAACTTGCAAATGGTGAATTGGAAGCATTCAAATTGCCATGTATGGACTTGAAAGGTGACGATACAGCTGTAATTGTATGTTCCTCAGGTACTACAGGAACTCCTAAAGGTGTAATGTGCTGTCATTATGCTCTACTCAATAAGGCCCTCTAGTAAGTACTAACTTGCGAGGTTTTATTCATTTATTTACAATAACTGCTCCATTTGTTTTTTTTTATTATTTTATAGAGTTTTTAACAAAATTTAAAGTTTAAAATATTTTCACAAAATTAAGAACAACACGAAAAATATATGTTGAATTCAATATTGATCGGTGTTCACATGCGACAGTATAATGATTAGATTGAGATTTTTATACTTTTGCTAATAGTCCATTCGAAAATCTATCAATGTAATGCGATACACTTACTAAGGCACAAATCGAACTAAGGTTCCCATTATATTTGCAAAACGGAACTTTTATTCGTTATCGCAACACTGACAGTTGTTAGCACTAGCCTAGAATCTATTACACTTTGCGACAAAATAAAAAAAATTAAATACACCCGACTAATGACATAGTGTAGGTTGTGAGTTTTGTTGAGTAGAACTCAAAAATATTTTTTTTATATTTCTCGAACCCTCTTTACAAGAGGACCGAGTTTAAGAATATTATCACTTATCCTATATTTTTTTTATTAAAGCTTGCTACTATGAATGGACAAACTTGAAAAAATATGAAAAAAATTCGAATTTTCCAAGTTTACCACATCAAATCTCATAGCATATTAAGTCGAATAATATATATATGTATGTATACCGTTTTAAAGGTCCATCTCTCCCCTTTCCAACAAGATTTAAATTTTGAAAATTTCACATTTTCCAAGTTTACCTCATCAAAACTCATAGCATATTAAGTCAAGTAATAGATATTTGTATACCGTTTTAAGGGTCCATCTCCCCCTTTTCCAACAAGATATAAATTTTCAAAAATCGGGTCAGAAATGTTTGAGTAATTCAGAAATTTGTGCGTAAAGTCAGAAAAAACAGTTTTTGTCAAATAAAACAAGTTTGGAGGGTTCGAGAAATATAAAAAAAGGTATTTTTGAGTTCTACTCAGCTAACTGAACGACGTCGACTATGTAGTTACTCTGGTGTATTTTCACTGTCGCACCGAGTTATTTGCAATATTTTATAATGCTTTTCCAATCGTCATTAGCCTACATTTTTTTGACAGTTTTAAGCAATTGGCTTCTTGGTGTTGACCATTCCTTTTAGAAAATAAACGATCAGGAGTACTGAATATACACCAGAATTATTCAACAACCAGCTTACAATTGTGAAAACAAGCGAATTTAGGTTTCTGAGTAGTTTCTAACTTTGACATTTGATAATGGCCATCTTGTTGAAGCTGTAGTTATTAAATTAGTTATCATTTGTCTAATTAGTCCTACCATGGACAGATATAGTGTTCAACAATACGTGCAAATAGTATAAATTACTTTATCAAAATGTTTGATCTGTGTGGACAACATACCGCTAGAAAAGTCATCTTCAGCGATGAAACCCCTTTCTGAATGAATGGCTGTGTGAACAAACAAAATTTGCCAGGATCGTTCAATGCATCCCGAAATAGTCACTGTTTGGTGGGGATTTTGGGCTGGCAATGTCGTTAGTTCAACGGCGAGTGCTTTAGGTCGATGGTTACCAACTTTTTTTTTTGGCCTGAATTGGACGATCTGGACGCTTACGACATGTGGTTTCAACTGGACAGCGCTAGAAGGTTATTTCTTCTCCTTAACTTCACTGTGAACTTATAAAACAAGTGCACGAACTACAATAGAAGATTGCTTTCGTGATTTGTAAATGTCTCTTTAAATTGCCATAAAAGTAATTGTAAACTAACATTACTCCTCTCTTTAATACAAAACTGGAAATTGAATACAACGAAATATTTGGGCAATTCACACAAGCCGTTGAATCGTTGTATTGAGTGTATTGTTGGACGATTATACAACAGTGTATGATTGTTGTTGATAATTTTCATGTAAAAATCCGATACCCATTTTTTTCATATGTGTTTAAAAGTTGTATTGGTTTCGTGCTATCAAATTGTTTGAATGCAATAAAAAAATACATTTGGAATACGAAATACACAATACAGCATAGCATTGAGCATTCACAAACAACCAAATGTATTCAATACAACATACACGATACAAAGTCGTGTGAATTGCCCAATTGATTAACGGTATTTTTTATTCTATTTTATTTGTGAAGTAAAAATTTTGTATCGTTTTTAAGAGTTTTATTAACATTTAAAAATATTTTTGAAAAAACAGTGGTCATTTCAAAACACTGAACTGAATACGTATATACATACTTAGATACATACATAATTGATCAGCAAAACCCTTAAGTCAGGATTACGACCTAGGTTCTCATACCACTTATATTGTGTGTGACTTATATATGAAGGGCGGCATCTACAGATTAAAGTCGACTCAGACTTTATATTTATTTACTCTTAGAGTTTTTGCCAGAAATCTGCTGAGAGGAAGTAGCCGAAAAAATATTTTTCATATTTCGTTTTGATGGGGATGTCTGGCCTAGATTTTGAACCGTGGCCTCACGTCTAATAAGCCAACACACTGCCTACTAGACTACGGTGACTTTGAAACAATAACTTTCTTAAATACAGCATTTCTATTCCTCTTAATTCTTCGAATTCTTTAAATGAGAACCTTTTTAACACGTTGACAGACGTTTGCATCAACACCTGTCAAAGGGAAGTTCTGTATATGGCATGACGGCAATAGCCGTCCAAAACAGAAAAGTTGTTGTTAGACACTACGCTTATAGCGGCACAAATGTGCATTTACCGGCATACAAGTAGAAGATTGATTTCATGTTTTAGGAACAATTTTTAGGTTGAATGATATTTTTTCATCTGTTACAAGACTTCCAGCTTCAGTAAAAAAAGAATACAATCTTCGAACTCCAATTACTCCTATTGACCGTCAATGTGTTAAATTAGTGAACAACAATTGTATAAATTATCTATTTATTAATTATAATACCTACCTACCTAATTGGTCATTACAACCCTTCAGTCAGGATTACGACCTAGCTTCTCACACCACTTATGTTGTGTGCGTTAATTTTATACATGAGTGGCGGGACCTACAGTTTAAAGTCGACTCCGAACGACAGTTTTTTGAGAAGCTTTTCATGGCAATTTTATTTACTCTCAGAGTTTTTGCCAGAAATCTGCTGAGAGGAAGTCGCCGAAGAAATATTTTCATATTTTCGTTTTGATGTCTGACCTGGGATTCGAACTCGGGCCTTCAGTCTAATAAGCCAACACACTACCTACTAGACTACGGCGACTTCATTAATTATAATACAATTACAAATTATATTTACGAGCTGAGTAACTTCGGTGTAGTGTCACAGACAAGAGTCTCTGGTGGGAATCGAACCCACGACCCTCACGCTAATTGTCTAGCACACTACCCACTAGACTACCAGGGCACTCTGTGCTAATTAATCTGATAAAGTTAAAGTTTTTTTTTTTGTACCAATGTAATCGGAAATAATCTAAAGTGAAATATGTTACAGATTCAAAAGTAATTCACAATTTTTCTCGTTTCAGTTCCAACATTACATCTGATTCGGTGGTATTCAATTTTAGTACCATGTATTGGGCATCAGGACTATTGACACTCCTATCATCTCTGCTGAATGGTGTTCTACGTATAATTACCGAGAAGCCATATACACCCGAATATTTTCTTCATCTTGTCGAACACTATAAAATTACACACACTCTCTGTAGTGGCCCACAGATGGCCGAATTGATTTTAAACATTAAAGACCAAGCCATACGAAAATCCCTAAAAACTATTGATACCTTAATGTGTGGTGGTTCCAAGGTACCCGAAATCGTACAAGACAAATTGATGGAGATTTTATCTGATAACAGCCAACGGCCCGGCTTTTCAGTAGTTTACGGTATGTCAGAATTATGTGGAATGCTGTCTTTGAATAGTGGTCCACCGTATCATTTTTCAAGGTTAACCGAAGGTAAATTGGCTCCAAACGAAAAAGTACGCATTGTAGATAAGCATGGCAACTACTTGGGACCCAATGAACATGGCGAAATATTAGTGTATTCCCCATATAAGTTTGTCGGTTATTACGAAAACCCTGAGGCAACCGCAAAGGCTTTAAATAACGGTTGGATTTATTCCGGTGATATTGGCTACTTTGACGACACCGGTTTCTTGCATGTGTGTGCTCGTGACAAAGATGTTTTCAAGTCTAACAATTTTCAAATATATCCTCAACTAATTGAAGATTTAATTTTAAAAGTACCTGGTGTAGCAGAAGTGTGTGTAATCGGTATACCCGATTTGATTGCTTCAAATCTAACCGCTTGCGTTGTCGTACGTACTCAAGATAGGTTTGGAACGAATTTAACAGCAGAGACCATTGATCAGTATGTAAAAGATAATATGGCGAGTGTATATCATTTGAAAGGTGGTGTATTCTTTGTTGACTGCATACCCAAGACGAGTTCGGGTAAAATTCAAAGGAAACTTGTTTTAGATTCAATTGCACAATAAATTACAATAAAAAAATACAATTAATTATAATTAAGAAATTAATATTTAATTAATTAATGTATGGATTTTTTATAGCATTTATTTGAATTTAATTTAATGGCGAGTTATCGTGTTCCCAGGGATTTATGGGAGGCAACCAAGTCGAGGATAATGTTTGCAGAAACAAACATTAAATTATATGGACCGTACTATCGATTCAAATAAAGATTTCATACATTTTTCTGAATTTTATGTGTTTTTTTTTGAAAAATTTTCCTATAGCTCTTAAAAAATCACCCCTTAGAAGGTCAGAGCGAAGCCAAGAAAACATTATCGCTTTTTAGTGGAAAAAACCCTTCAATATGTATATACGTTTACATCAATTTTTTGGATGATTATTAAGAGCATAACATAAATTATGCTAAACGTATGAGAAACAATCTCGAACAGCTAATTTACCCACTGGTACCCGGTAATATTTTCTAAAAAATCATTTAGAGACAGCAGTAGATATCTTTTGCCCTGTTCTACATGAACCTTATGCCAAACTCTGCTTGTGGCTTTTAAATTTTTCGTAAATTTCTCGCAAAAATTTTTTTCCATTCATATTTTTTGTTCAGGTAAACAATTGACCAGGACAAGTCATGATTTATCGATAAATCTGTTTAACAGTAAGGAAATCATATGAAGAAAAATAATTTCTGTTTGTGTGCTCGTAGCATATGACATGAATATGATGACGACGAGATAGATAGATGCCAGTCAACCAACCCAACCAACCGACCATCCAACCAACCGACCAAGCCTAGCAAACAGACAAGTGTTGCTAAATCCAATTTGCATATAAATTCTCAGTGATTTTATGGTACTCGCTTGAAACTGCCATAGGCACGATTATATGGGTATTTACATATGAATGGCGTAAAACACAACACAGCGTTGTTGCTTGCAACCAAAATATGTTGTGGTGTTATGTAGTTGGACACGCTGGTTAATGACACTTGACAAGATTTTCCAATTGTTTTGTAGTACAATAAACAAAAAACATTCATTGATTCATCCATGTATCTGCAACCACTACGGCATACGTAAACATGGGCCATAGGCAATACATACAGTGGACAGCAAAAGTCTTAGTACGTCAATATATTTTAGTAATTTCATGAATTTTAACCAACAGTTTGTATAAAAAACTAGCTGACCCGGCGAACTTCGTCCCGCCCAAAATTGATTTTTTTTATTACCCAAAACAGGTCACACTATATATTTGCTGTAATACGCTGTATAAAACAGTTACTATATATAAAAATAACTAACTTACTATAAGTGTGTGGATCTATCTATCTAGTTCAAAATTTAATCGAAGTCGGTACGTTATTTAGGTGAGGCATACAAAGAATAACAATAAGAGGTCCGAATCATGGGTAGCGCTGACGAAGTTGTAGTTGTTGTACTCGCTCCAAAACAAAAACTAACAGACATACATGTTAGATATGTATGTACATATGTAGCTATAAACGATCGAATTAGCCGACTTATGGTATCTTTTAAAGGGGGAGGGTTGCCACGCCCATTTTTGGTGAGTTTGTCGATATCGACTCTGCGAACTTACCCACCAAATTGCATTCGTCTACGATCACTATGTCCCTAAATATAAGGTTTGCCACGCCTACTTTTTGCTATATCGAATTGTTTTTTAAGCCATCTAAACCTGATAAGCTTCCGCCACACGCCGATCAAGCACCTAACGCCTTCAGCAAAACATAAAATATGCTTATTGCGCAAATAGAGTTTAAAAAAGAGTGATAGATAAATATTTATTTACTTTTTTTTTAATATATTTTTTTCACAAAAAGATGTTAGGTTTCAGTCGGTATCGGGCTAATTAACGCCACTGCACGCTGATCAACGACCGAACGCCTTCAACGAAACACAGCATAGTGCAGTAGTTCTTGAGTTACTGTGCAAAAACACAAAAAAAAACTAAATATTGCGCCATCTGTCTGACGAACCTTAAACTACACAGAAACACTCCTCACGCCCCATAGAACATGTATATATGTTTGTTTGTATAAGTATGGTCAAAATCGGTTCGTGCGTTCTGGAGTTATAGCGTCAGGAAGGAAAACCCGACTTATATTTATATAGTAGATTAAAGTTTTTATATTTATTTTATTAATTTATTTCTGTTTTATTATAAAACAAAAAAAATTTTAATGTTTTTCATAAAACAAGAGAAAAATCAGGAAAAGTTTCAGATGACTCCATACGTACGCTCAAGGAGAACCCTGAGTAAATTTAAAATTCAAAGGCCTAATATATGAAAATGTTATCCCTTGTATTTCGTAGAATAACCCTTAAGGTCAAGCACTCCATTTAACCCATTTGGAATTGAATGTACAAGATTTGTTTAGTGTTTTCTGGTGGCACTATGAGCAAGTTTTTCGGTTGACTTTTGTTTGAGGTTTAGCGATTACGTTACCGTTCTTTCAAATGATCTCGTAAATACTCTCTTGAAATCATATCGGGATGTTGTGCAAGAATAGTAAGCCTGTGGTGACTTTTTTTTGTCAAAATACACTTGTGGACACACAATTAAGTCACTTAAGCAAATTTTTAATTTTTGTAAAAATTAAAAAGATTTTAGAAGAATGGAAATAAAAACAACTAATATTTATTAATTTCATATGCTTAATAATTAATTAACAATAAAAACTTAAATACTTATTCATTATAAAAAATATTTTGGTACGAAGTTGATATCAGAGTGATCAGAGAGAGGGTATTCCATTCTGCATGGATAACCTGCAAAGTGCTTTTTTGCTGCTAGGTTTTTTGGCTGCAATTGCTCGTTTTACGATCCCCCAAAGATTTTCAATAGGGATCAGATTGAAACTTTGAGCTGGCCAATCAAGAACCCTTATTTTTTCCTCAGCAAAATAACCGTTGCTGAAGATAAAATCATAGCCAGGATGAGTGAAGCTGACCCATTCCTCACATCTACTCAGATTAGATAGTGCATTGAGTTGGAATACGCTGTTAAATATCGGCAAGGACCGTAAGAAGACGCTTGACTGAAAATAATCTCCATGGACGTATTGCGAAAAGAAAACCTAATGTGTCCAAAAAAAAATATTCAGCAACGCTTTCGATTTGCCAAACCCACCTCCATAAAGACGAAAAATTTTGGAAATTAGTCGTATAGAGTGATGAATCCAAGCTTAATATCATTGGAAACGATGGCAGACTCTATGTAAGACGTCCTGTCAATAAACAATTGGACCCAAAGTGCACCAAAAAAAACCGTAAAGCATGGAGGTTCGTCAGTAATGGTTTGGGGTTGTTTTACCTCACCCGGCGGTGGTCCACTGGTAAGAATCGATGGGAAAATGACTGGGGAAATGTATAAACACATCCTACAGAACAATTTTACTAAAGATTATGAGGACGAATTATCACTAGCGTCGATATTTCATCATGATAACAACCCGAAGCATAAGTCTCGGGTAGTTAAAGCTTGGTTTGCTGAGGAAAAATAAGGGTTCTTGATTGGCCAGCTCAAAGTCTCGATCTGAACCCTATTGAAAATCTATGGGGGATCGTAAAACGGGCAGTTGCAGCCAAAAAACCTAGCAGCAAAAAAGCACTTTGCAGGTTATCCTGGCAGGAGGGAATAACATTAGTCCTGAGCAGTGTCGCAATTTAATCAATTCAATGCCACAAAGATGTACTGAAATAATACGCCAAAAAGGGTGCCCCACAAAATATTCAAGGTTTAAAATAGTTTGGGTGAAAAATAAAGCAATTAAATTAAATTTTCAATAATATTTTTTCAGATGACTTAATTATGTGTCCACTTCAATTTTAAGTCTGATTGATATCAACTTCGTACCAAAATATTTTTTATAATGAATAACTATTTAAGTTTTTGTTGTTAATTAATTATTAAGCATATGAAATTAATAAATATTAGTTGTTTTTATTTCCATTCTTCTAAAATCTTTTTAATTTTTACAAAAATTAAAAATTTGCTTAAGTGACTTAATTGTGTGTCCACGACTGTATATTGGTGTATTAAGACTTTTGCTGTCCACTGTATGTATGTATATCCAAATGCCTAAACAATGATCATTTAACCAAGTGCCTCTCTTCTTTTAAAGCAAAGAATGTTTTGCAGCATACCAACGTACACAAGTACTGCTAGCAGCCTGGTAGAGAAAAATCAATGTTGAATGGATGTAAAACCACAAGCATTTTAGCGACTGCTTTGTGGAATGGTGGCGAATTGGATGGATGGAACGATGAAACATGGAAATCACTTTGTTGTTGATAACGCAATCGAATCGAAAATGCCCACGCATACTTATTGAAACGCATTGGACGGTTAATGAAGAAATTTTCTTTGGTTCCCGAAAGGCGATTGAAGAGCACAACATTAAATTCTTGATTTCTTTTTTTTTTTTTTGTATTTCCTCCAGCTTTGATGTTGATTGTTCTAATGCGTTCTCTATGCTTTCGAGCTGTTCAAACTCTAAGGCATGGTGGTTAGAAATTACGCAAAATGTTGTTTTTTGATGTGTCACTCTTAATTGATCCATATTTATGGTCGTTATGCCAATATCGCAGAGCTTTGTCTCCAGTCAGTTGATTATAAATGTTCTTGTTGCCGTTATAGTAACACTAGCCGCTATTATTTCAATAACATTTCAATTTATTATTTCGAAATCAAGTCATTTCGCCATTGATTCAGTGTCAATCGTGTCTCCATTGACAATTGTAAGAACACTCTTAAGGCGGTGGTTATTGTTTTAATGGATTTTGAAATTATAACAGTTTGCGCATCTATCAAATGACTTTAGATGATGCGAGTAGCTTAATTTATAAGTGAAATTTTGTTCTTGTTCCTTCTGCACCCATGAGCGGTCTAATGCAATTATTGTATACAAATTTTAAATTAAAATTATACAGATAATGTTCTACGTGTTATAGTAATTGTTTAAGAACAATATACTTACATACATACATATGGGCAATTTCGTGTCAAGTGACCCAATTTTTAAAATCGATGTTTTCCGATTTGGATGAAATTTGCACCAAGGTTAGTACTATTGGATAGTTGGCCAGACATAAATTTTCAACTCTATCAGACCAGAACTGCTGGAGTTAGAGGGGGTCAAAGTTGGACATTTTGGTCATACAGGGTTTTTTTAAAATGTGTGTAACTTTTCACCTATTGGTCGTAGCAAAAATTTTGCAAAGGATATTAGATAGCTATTTCTTCAATCTTTCCAAAAATAATTTTTTTAATTTTTTAAAAATTTTTTTTTTTTTTTAAATTAATTTTTTTTCAATTTGGGCCCTTTTTTTTTGCTTAAAAGAAAGCTTATAAAATTTCCTTTAAGGCCTTCATAATCGCTTAATGGGATGCGAGCGGGATATCTATCAAAAAAAATTTTTTAACTCAAGAATAAGATTTTTCAATATTTGGCACATGTACCATTTTCATTTTATGTCTGGCTAACTATCCAATAGTACTAACCTTGGTGCAAATTTCATCCAAGTCGGAAGACATCGATTTTAAAAATTGGGTCACTTGACACGAAATTGCCCATATGTATAAATGAATGGTTTACAAATAAATATTTTCTTGGAGTGAAGATTACAAGATTTCTGGAAATGTTATTTTTTTTTTATAAAATTTTTGTATATCTTGTAGTCGACAAAAGTCGATGCGACATTTCTTTCCACTCTCTCAGCCTGGTCTTCAAAGCAGTGAAAGGCAAGCTTATGGCATGTAATACTATGGTTTTATTAGACAGAATATTCGCTTTATCATTACCTATCACTTCTTGACGGCTCATACTGACGACTCAGAAAGCGTACCGTTTCATGTCTGGGGAAATTCTTGATAGCTCGCCGGAACATGTTATAACCCTAATTGTCATTTGAATACGTTATTTAAATCCCTATATGTGAAGTTTTCCAAATTATTACTTGCCCAGATCATACATTCCCTAATCGCACGTACATACATCCCTTTGGAGAACATATTATAGTTTGGTAGGCGGAGGCAGGCATACTCTGGTTTCTGGTTCTTCTCTGTATAGTCTCCATATCGCATCCTATCTCCATGTTTGGAACTATCCATGTTGCAATAATCCATTCCCACATAGCTTGTAAGCGCAGACTTATATCGAACCAGTAACTCAATCAGTTGGATAAAGGTTGGCCCTGATTAGAATCTATAGCTCTCCGGCATTTGTGGGATTTTACTGCCCCATTTTTTGAGATATTCTTTCCAGTACAATTTCCTACCCCGAATAACACCCAAGTATTTTTACCTGGTTTGGTGTTCTAAGCTCTTTGTCGATTAATTGTCTGATCTTCATAATAAGCGATCTTTTCGGTCTTAATCGGGTTCCCACCCATAAATGTTCAGATGTTGTTTTTTTTTATCAGACTTCCAAATTTTGTCTGGCTTCATTTGTCTTCATTTTGTTCTCGGACCACTGCCCGATCAGCTTTAAACATGATATACTGATAGCCTTAGCAGAAGTATCCATCGAGGTCCGTTCCAGAGATCAGCAATGAATCGTTTTTCCGCTACTCATAAGCACTCATGCAATTTTGAGTATGAGTGAATCAACAGAATTGAAATTCAACTACTCTGATTCATTCGTACTCGCTACAGCATTGATTTATAAGTATAGGTTACAATGAGTATGAGTACAACGTTGACATCAAACTCACAACATTCGAAATGTGTTTGATTCATACGCCTACTCATTCTGATTCATAAATTTAGAAAAATACTTATAATACTTATAAGTGATTCGAGTGGCTCGAATCATTCATCAAAATTTACAGCCTTTGTTATTGTTGCATACGAGTATACAAACAAAGAAGAAAGGAAAGACAAAGACAACAAGCAAAGCATACACACAATCTTCTTGTGATTATAGTAGTGTTCGTACGCGAATCATACTTATTTTGTGCTTCGTGTAAATGTTAAGTAGAGACGAGTCGAAGTCAATAACATCATGCGTATTGTTAAGTATGAATACGACGAGTACTTCCAACTTTGAGTATGAGTAGTATGAGTATCATATTAAAATAAGTATGAATGCGTATAAGTATCAGAAATAATAAGTATGACTCGAAACTACTCATCGTTTTGAATACTCGTTGCTGATCTCTGGTCCGTTCATTCCTGGATCCCGTCAATAAGGTTTTCTGACCGATTTGTCACGTTAACATTTCTTCCCTAATTTAGATAATAAAAGTAGCTTTGTTACCAATATTAAAAGTGATTAGGTCTAGTACTACACAATGGTGTTTGTTGTGCATTAGTATCGCATCCTGTATCCATAATACTTACTTCCCTGTTTTCTTGGTTTCCTTGACCAGGTGTTGTATCTCCATCGTCGGCGATAGTGCCGGGGAATTGAACGGCAAATAGGATGAAATTGCTTCATCACTGTCTTATAAAATGTTGACAATTCTGAAGATAAAAGAAAACATAAGTGGGACATAACATACAAACCGTCGGGCGGCTCTGTATTTGCTTAAACTAGTTTGTAATTTAAATGATTCTGTTCAGCAACTTTGTTCCTGTTAGTTCATGGTTCCTAGATTAAAACAATGTGTAAGTATCTTATCTTTTTGATTATTTTATCCAGCCGTCTCGCTCCGGTGGAGATTGGTTTGGATGATTTCGATCATTGGTCCTCAAGTAAGCGTCCTCTTGGGAGTTGGTGATGGTGGTGGATATTTCCATTCTCCAGTATTAGCAGTTGAGTGACATAGACACTATGTTTTCCTGTGGGCTCTCGTGTTTGGGAGCCCTCCCGATGAGAGTTTTAATAATCTTGAAGAATACAGCATTGTATACAAAGAAAGATATATCTTTTATTGCAGCAAGACTGGTGTATATAGACGTAGTGTATGCCCAACGTTAGAAAAGTATCGTCTGGATCCTGGTGTATGCGATTCGACGTCAACTTGCAGTCATATCTTTTCACATAAACCGATGTTTTCATATGTACTGTGATATCCTTTATCCTCACTAATTCTAGCATAGAGGTAAGGTGACATACATACATAATTGGTCATTACAAACCTTCAGTCAGGATTATTGACCTAGTTTCTCACACCACTTATGTTGTGTGTGTGTTAATTTTATACATAAGTGGCGGGACCCGCAGTTTAAAGTCGACTCCGAACGACAGATTTTTCTGAGAAACTTTTCATGGCAATTTTATTTACTCTCAGAGTTTTTGCCAGAAATCTGCTGAGAGGAAATCGCCGAAGAAATACTTTTTGTATTTTGTTTTGATGTCTGGCCTGGGGCTCGAACCCTGGCTTTACGTCTAATAAGCCAACACACTACCTAATACAAGATGAATCGTACCATAAATTGCGTAAGAGTCGAATTTTGAAAAATTATTGATAACTCGGTTATGTTATTTTTCACCTTCATTCAGCGGACCTTGTTTAAAGGACTTTAAAAATATGAGATAATGGCGTTCTGTCGGATTCATTTTTTTTTGGTAGATTCATAATCTTCTAAATTGGTTAATAATAGAATTTTGTACTTATTGTTGTTGTTCGGAAAAAGTTTCGGTATTGGATATTTCGGTATTGGACGCTTTGTAATATTAATTCTATTTTATATCCAATATTCAGTTGAAATATTTATACATTCGCTGATATTGAATTTAATATTCATATTTTCATAGCATATTTTAATTGAGTTATTTTTAGATTTTCTGCTGCTGCTGATTTTCCGAAATTAATAAACCCCCGTCGTTATTTGCTCATGGTTTAACAGCCTGTTAAGTATTGTTGGGAACATCTCTTGATTTTATCTCCTTCTAAGTTAACGTTATTAATAACTGTAATTTTTATGTTGATTATCTCTTCTGACACTAGGACATTTCAAACATTGCAAAATGATTTCATAGATGATTTTCCTTCATAGACAACGTTTGATTAAATTAAACTGTGAGATCAGTTAATCGATGACAGAAGACGTTTATCATCAACATCAACATCGTTTATCAGGAACAAGTTTTTCACTACTCTAAAACTGTATGTAAAATGTAGTCTATTGTCGTATTTAATTACAATAAAAATAAGTGTGTAATAAAACAGATTTTAAAAAATCGCAAACTAATCAAATATTAATTAATATTGACCTCCTGTTCAATTAGGAAAAATCATCATAGGTTTTTATAATTTGCATTGTTTAACATACATATGTTTGCATGCTTTGATTTATAAATATTGATTCAACATGTTGCCTTAATTTTAATGCAACTTTTTGTTTATATACAAAATGACGAAATTAACTCTCCAACGTTAGCAACAAATTACCCTTAAATATTTGTTTATAAACATATTGAGAAACAAAAGCATTTCCTCAAAAACTCACCAACACTGATAGAATTGAGCGAGCAGAGAATCATAACAAGACTAAAAACAAAAAACAAAACAAACCAATTCAATGTGGGCAACAAAATAAAACAACACTTTTTTTCAAATCTTGTTAGTCGTGAAAATCTGATTATAAGAAACGGTGACGGTTAGTGGTAGTAGCGCACGCAATGATTTTACGTTGTTGTTGATGGTGTTTTTCTTCCCTGTCGATTTTTTACCTCGGCCATTCGCTTTGCCAAACTATAAGAATATTTTTTAATGGTGCGTTAAAATACGTGTTGTTGTTAATTGTTTATATAAACAATTTACAGATGTAAAAACAACAACAGCAAAAGTAGATAAACAAAATAAAAAGTGAAAATAACAACAAATAGTTTAATGTCAAGCTAACGAAACAGGAAGAAAGAATAGAAATTAAAATCAAAACAAAACAAACAAACAAAAGCAAAAGAAAAAAAGTATTTAATTAAAGAAAGAATAAGGAAAAGAAACAAAAAAAAAAAAAAGGCAATATTGTTTCATTGTGCCGTGCCAAAGATGTTTTTATTTTAATTGATCGGAAAAAGTTTAAATCGAATATACCTATTGTGAGTGTTTACAGCTGCCCATCGTCAATATTCCAAACAATACCAGGTAATTCAAAGATTTTGCATTATACATAAGTTTTTAACTAAATTGACGAGTTTTATAAAAATTTTGCAACATTTTAACTGTCTTTTGTTTTGTTTTGTTTTTAATTTTTTGGTTTTATCATCCACTCAACTGCCAGTTCGCACGCTCGCTCATCTATCATTATAAGATAGGTAGTTGTCATTGAGCTTTTTTCAGATTATTTCTTGTGTCTTTTTGTTATTGTTTTATTGTTATTGTTCTTGTTCTTGTGTATTTAAGAGAGAGAGAGAGATTAAAAAAAAAAATAAATGTTTGCACAGTGCTTTCATGGCAATAAAATTAACGCGCGTACTTGTTAATACATAATTATAAAATCATAGTCAACAACGAATTCAATTGATACGCAAGTTGTATTATAGCAGTAATCAGAAAAGTTCTTATGGAACATTAATGGTGTTTTCTTTTCTACCAAAAAATGTGCATTTTATTAACGCAAAATGCAATTTTGCGTTTGTTTCTTAAAAATGTTTCGCCCTCTAAAAGGGTGGTATGTTTTATTCTAAATAATTCGCACTTGCCAATGGTGGAGGGCATTGCATTTTATGCCCTGTATAAATCGAGAGTGCTGATAATGCCCTGTAAAGCAGATGACTTTTGTGTATTTATAGGGCTACCAGATGAAATTTAAAAAAAGTCGCCTGGTATTGTTATTCAATTTGAAGTTAATTTTTTTCATTGTTCTGTGGAGTAATCTTAAGGAAATATTACATTATTAAAGCTATATGGTCAGCAATATAAAAAATTGCATTCAATGTTAGAACAGTGTTAAAATATTTTTTTGTTGTAAAAAAAGCGTTCAAAAAATGAAGTCGAAAAATTAGCGATCTGGCAACACCTTTGAACAAATTGGCATTTCCTCATTCATTTTCTTAATAAGTGGTAAACACAGGGCATACCCTTTTTTAATATTTGTGTTATGTTCTTCTCAAATAAAAAATGACATTACAACAGGGTTGGTCAAAAATTTTTTTAATGCACCTTGTAAGAGGGTGACATTTTCTTTGTAGAAAAGAAAACACCATAAGTCAACATTTAATAAATAGTCGTTTAGAAATGTTCGTTTCGACAAGTGCTTAGAGACATGGCATATTTAAACGCTGGAATTCACTAACTTCTGATCGAAAAATTAAAAGCTGGTAGAAGCAGATGAGGAAGAAGTATTTTTAAACATTTACAGCGAATTTATATTCAGAAATTTTATTTATTTTATTCTCTTCTCATACAGTGAGCGTCAAAGGAAAATAAACACCCCATTTTATTTGATAAAAATGTACATTTTATTAGTAATTAACGTAATATATCTGTGGTCCCAATAGCTTCAGTCGAAAACGATACTTTCAAGAAAAATCATTTTTTATACACAGAAATGTTTCTTTAAAAAGAAATTAAGAAAGAGCATTAGAAAAAATTTATTGCACAATTATATGGGCAAGTTTAAGATCAAAAGAGATAATAAAAGTCTCATTTGTGATTTTAAGACGTTCTTTATAAATGTAAATTACGACTTAGGTCATTATGTTTTTTATTAAACACTTTTCAAAAGAGACATTGGTAGAGATATCGAATTTTACGTAAATATAATGTGTTTACATATTTACTAACATCCTATGCACTTGTACAGGAATATGTACATAAAATTGTAAACGTACTTTACTATGTAAGATTTAATAAATTGTAGTGTTGTCAGCAATTAACTGAATGAATAAATAAATAATTAAGCCTTGAGGTCGTGAACTGACTGCATTGGCATGCATGCACCAACTTAAGCATTCCAGAACACACGTAAGTAAGTAGCAACAGAAAACTTTACTCCTTTACTTGCTGCAAGTGTTTGCTTAAGAACAACAAAAACAAAAATCAACTCAAAAATAAATCAATAAAATGAAAAACAAATTCGAAATTTTTTAATTTTCCACAGGCATAAATGGACGTGAACTGAAACCGTTTGTGTCTTTAAGCGTTTTTGCCGTATCGCGGTTACTCCCACAATATGAAAATTTATTGCCGATTTAGTTTCAACTGTCAGTGCCACACGTTCAATTAAATTCTATCGAAAACAAAATCAAATCAAATAAATCGTATCGAATCGAATCGAACCAAATTGAATTGAATTGAGAAGTGAATTGTATATACCGCAGCGTACAAAATTTTGTATTTCATGGTCAAGGTCGGTTGTTCAGTCAATACATTCATTCACTCATTCATTCCCACACTCTTTTTTACACATACACTCACTCACTCACAGCCCCAACAGCCTGACAGCCAACAAGTCTTTTTTGGTCGATTTGCTCTCATTTCGGATTCGCTGTACAAATAAAATTACGAAAAACTCTATTTCGTATGAATTTAAAGAAACACAAAAATTTTAAAAAGAAAAACCAACCAAATATTGCCTGGCAATCACATGCATGAGATTGATGTTTTTGTTTTTGTTTTTTGCAGTCTAAGTTTTGTATTTGAAGTGTTTGTCTATAATACATGCATATAGGGTGGGTAATTTAAAAGTTTAAATTTAAAAAATGCAATAAAACGATTTGAAATTTTGCCAAATTTTTTTTTGTTGTGAAGTACAATTGTTCCGATTGAAAATGGAATATTATTTCATTCATATGGCCGCTACGGCTGCCCCCACAGTACCTCATTCGATTGGACCAATTTTCGTGCAATTTTGGACCAAATCTCGGCAATGGCATCACGAATATTGGCCTTCAAATGCTCAATTGTCTCTGGTTTGTCGGCATAACACTTTTCTTTAACGGGGCCCCAAATAGTGCAACGGTTCCTAGTCGCAGCTTCTTGGCGGACAATTGACATTAGCATTTTGGCAAGAGGCCATCAAACGTTTGACGCAACAAATCGATTGTGGCATAAGATGTGTGACAAGTTGCATCATCCTGTTGAATAGCGTTCACATTAATACCATGAAGAGCGGGTACAAAAAAAGGGTTATCATGATGAGATTGAATTCTTCATGGTTGCACCGTCTTAATTTTCAAGGAATTATGGGCCATTGATGCCCCCCTCTACAAGAGGCACCAAACAGTCACTCGTAATGAGTGCATTGGCTTCTGTAAGACCACGTGTGGGTTTTCTGAACCCCAAATACGGTAATTCTGCTTATTAACGTACCCACCAAGATGAAAAAGAGATTCATTGTGCAGTTTCTCTTTGGCCCATCTAGCGAGGAGAAAACAAAGTTTCATCCGAAAATGTGATTTCTAAAATTAACATCATTGTGCAATTTCTCGTTGGCCCAATAAATCCCAACGTTGCTCAAGCGTAAATCTATTCATTACCTTCAGTAAAGATAATATTCTGAATTTAAACCGATAGATGGCTCACCTTATATGTATATTGATTTTTTAAGATATGCATAAAAACTCTCCTGTGTATGTATGTGTATGAAATATTATTGTATGTGGAAGATTTATCTTGTAAACTCGATGTATTTTTGATGTTTTTCTTCCCTTTAACCAGACACCGATGTGGTTGCCGTTTTATATTCACGGTACGCTGCTATTGTTTTTATTTTTTATCTGTCATTCATTAATTTATCTTGACTGCTTTAAAAAAATATCCACTGGTCATTGGTAAGTAAGTGGGCGTTGTAAAGAGGTGGCAAATGTATCTGGTATTCGTTCCTTAAGAGTTTTATTTGTTTAGAAAATACACAATAATACGATACGGACAGATAACGATGGTTTAAATTAAATTAGCGTTCAATTATTGGCATTGAAATACAAAGGAAATTTATTTTTAGATCAAAGCAAATAAACTTCAATAGGTTCTTACTTAAAACAAATCGACAGCGCATATATGTAAGACTACGTATGGGTTTTCTGAACCCCAAATACGGTAATTCTGCTTATTAACGTACCCACCAAGAAGAAATGGAGCGTCATCCGAAAAAGTGATTTGTAAAATTGACAACATCGTGCAATTTCTCGATGGCAGACTCTTTAAAACACTGGTTCTAATCATATCGGGTGTTTAACTTACGAATTGTCTGATTAGACGGCTTCAAATTGTTTTTCTAATTTAGAAAAACTAATGGTGTTTTCTTTTCTACAAAGAAAATGTCACCCTCTTACAAGGTGCATTAAAAAAATTATTGACCAACCCTGTTGTAATGTAATTTTTTATTTAAGAAGAACAAAACACAAATATTAAAAAAGGGTATGCCCTGTGTTTACCACTTATTAAGAAAATGAATGAGGAAATGCCAATTTGTTCAAAGGTGTTGCCAGATCGCTAATTTTTCGACTTCATTTTTTGCACGCTTTTTTATAACAAAAAAAAAAAAAAATATTTTAACACTGTTCTAACATTGAATGAAATTTTTTATATTGCTGACCATGTAGCTTTAATAATGTAATATTTCCTTAAGATTACTCCACAAAACAATGAAAAAATTAACTTCAAATTGGATAACAATACCAGGCGACTTTTTTTAAATTTCATCTGGTAGCCCTATAAATAAACAAAAGTCATCTGCTTTACAGGGCATTATCAGCACTCTCGATTTATACAGGGCATAAAATGCAATGCCCTCCACCATTGGCAAGTGCGAGTTATTTAGAATAAAACATACCGCCCTTTTAGAGGGTGAAACATTTTTAAGAAACAAACGCAAAATTGCATTTTGCGTTAATAAAATGCACATTTTTTGGTAGAAAAGAAAACACCATAAGAATGTACCCAAGGCTACGAACAAAATTTTGTGTTGTAACTGAAAAACAAGCAGCAAAATTGTTTTTTCGAGGTTTTTACGGTTTTTTTTTCTGATCCTTTAAGCACTAAAATATGGCTGGAATTATGGAAAAATTGAGAAAGGTCGATACATAAGTAGTGTGAGCGTTGCTAGGGAATTTGTTAGATTCATTACAAAACAATTATCAATCATTTCAAGAAAGTTGAATAGATAAAGAAGATCGATGTCGTGATCTCGGATCGATTACAACCTTTCAGTCAGGATTGGTACCTAGTTTCTCACACCACTTATGTTGTGTGTATTAATTTTGTACAAGAGTGAAAGGACCTACAGGAGTTTTTGAGAAACTTTTCATTGCAATTTTATTTACTCTCAGTGTTCTTGCCCGAAATCTGCTGAGAGGAATCATAGGAAAAATATCATCATATATATTATTTCTAAAGCACTTTTTTTGTCGGTTGCAAATATCTCCCATACCACCGCATCAAATTTAATGAATGATATCTCATTTTAAAGCTTATATCTAACACTAATGACGAAAAATAATTAGAAATTGAAAAATTAATATTTTCATTGATAAAAATTATATTTTATATAGAACTGCATGATAATACTGTTGTCATTATGATTATATGTTTTTGTTCAAGTGTGGTAATACAGGGTCGCTTAATAGTAATGCAGTTCTACATAATATAGTATATATTAAAATCAATTCTGACAATACCGCTATTTACTATAATGCCGTTTATTACTAAGTCAGTTATATATAATATGCATATTAAGTTGTAAAAAGCTGTTTTGGCAATACTTTGCAGTAGTTGTTAGATCAAGTGCGATAAGCAGGATCGCTTAATTGTAATGCTATTCCACATAATATATAAAGTTGTAAAAGCCATTTTGGTAATGTCGTTATTGTCATGGCATTGTTTGTTTTATGAAGTGTAGTAATACGGTGTCTTTTAATATATACATACATATATATAGTGTCAGCTGATATTTAACAGTTAAAAAGGTTTTAAGAAAAACAAGGTCAAACCCTTCAAAAGGTAGGATTGTATTTACCAGAACCGGTCTTTTCACATGAGCAGTTATACGTGGCTTTTTCTCGAGTGCGTACGTTTAAAGATATTTTTGTTTGTATTAAGGATTCGTACGGGCAAAAAGTTAACGATGATCATGTCATTACCTCTAACATTGTATTCAAAGAAGTATTATAAAAGCATTTAAACATATGTATGTATTATGTATGTATGTAAATATGTATGATATATTATAATTTCTAATATTTTTATACTTTTAATAAAATTTCTATTAATTATTTTCATTTTATGTTACAAAAATGACAACTAACGGAGCGAAATATTCGCACGGGTCATCTAGTTTTTTCATATTTCTGTGAATTGAACCGTTGCCTTACGTCTAATAAGCTACCACACTACCTACTTGACTATGACGACTTTAAATTACATAATTGGCCAGACGAACTTCACTTACATAATTGGCCATCGGAACCCTTCAGTTACGACTATAGACTAGCTTCTCGCATTACCCATGTTGTGTGTGTTAATATTATGCATGAGTGGCGGGATCTACATGTGCGATCAACTGTCCGTGTCGAATGTTTTAAAAAATGTCTAAAAAGTCTCTAATGCTTTTAAAATTCATAAATAACAATATGATCCAATCATATTAAAAAACGGAACCCGTATTACACTCTCTGCTATATGTTAAAATATAATTTTATATTGATGGTATACAAACACCTCGTACGGATTATTAACAAAACTTGTTTACCAATTTGCCATTAATTGCCACAGACCGTGAAATCCATCATTTTTATAATTCAAACGAAATCGTCAGTACTAACCGATCAGAAAGAAAGTAAACTCTTTTCTGTACTCAATGTTTATAAAGAATTAATATTTCTGAATGGTTATTTATCGAATTTAATAGATTGATACGTTTTTAATACCAAAGGAAATCAACTACTGACAACTCTAAAAATAATTTGGCACCTGCAACTAAATCCATAGAACGTCTGGTTTTTCAATAAATTTAAACTGTGAAAAATAATTGCAGAAAATTCGAATTTTTTGTTTATTTTATTGATTTATTTTTAAATAATAATTAATTTTTATATACTTAGCTGTCATTTCAATAATACAGGGCCTTAACAAACACGTTCAAATGAGATTTCTGTATCATGGGCAAAAAATTATATTTGAACCCGACCTTTACGTATGTCTTTAATTTCTATTTGGCGCATTCTTGTATGCGCAGTTATCCCCATTCGATTCGACGGTTACCCTGCCTATTCGACTCGAAGCATTTGTGGTGATGATCTGTACAACATATGACCGATCTAGTTTCGCTTATACATAGGTGCCCTGATAGTCTAGTGAGTAGTGTGCTAGACTATTAGCCTGATGATCGTCAGTTCGATTCCCACCAGAGGATTACGCTACACCGATCGTAATTATTAGATATAATTTGTAATTGTATTGTAATTAATTAATAAATAAAAATAGTTCCACTTACGTCTCCTAATGCCAGTTGCAAGTAGCTGTTATAAGCTGTTAACTTGGACAGAAGACCTATACTGATTGGTAGATTAGGTTAAGTTAGGTTAGAGGACGTGTACTCGTCAACTGTGACAAGTACAGTACCCGGAGGTCGAATTGACCCATTGTACAATGTCCTATCTTTAATATGTGGTAAATATCTACTACTTCTTTATTTCTTAGTTTGTAATATAGGGTGATTTTTTAAGAGCTATAGGAAACATTTTCAAAAAAAACACATAAAATTCAGAAAAATGCATGAAATCTTTATTTGAATCGACAGTACGGTCCATATAATTTAATGTTTGAAGATTATTTCATGCAAATGTTGACCGCGACTGCGCCTCAAATGGTCCATCCGCTTAGTCCAATTTTGGCATTCTCTGTCCAACATTTCGGCCGGTATCTCACGAATAAATGCTTAAATGTTGTCTTCCAATGCGTCAATTGAAGCGGGATTGTCTGTATACTCGTAGACATGCGCTTTAACATAGCCCCACAAAAAATAGTCTAAAGGCGTTACGATTCGCAGCATCTTTGAAGAAGTACGGTCCAATGATACCACCAGCCCATAAACCGCACCAAACTGTGACTTTTTCTGGATGCTTTGGTAGCTTTTGCAATGCTTCTGACTCATCTTCACTCCAAAATCGACAATTCTGCTTATTTACGTATCCATTGAGTCAAAAATGAGCTTCGTCGCTGAACACAATTTTTCGATAAAGAAGTGGATCTTCGGCCAACTTTCCAAGAGCCCATTTTGATAATAAAATTCAATGATTTGCAAGCCTTGTTCGTTTGTAAGACGATTCATGGTTAAATTATAGACCAAACTGAAGATGTTTGAAAGTGAAACAAAACATGAAACGTGCGTGAGCTATTTAAACCAGTGTTGCCAAAAAGATAATAGCTAAAAAATCACCCGATATTTGAGTTAAAAAGTTCATAGGCTAACAGGCAGAAGGCGCTACTATATAATCTTAAATACATGTCATTTTTAGTGAACCCTAATCTTGTGTAAAAGTTTTAAAGCTGAGAGTTAGAGCACCTTGAATCTGGTAACTCAGATTAAGAAAATTTCAATTGCTAACACATCCACCGTATTTTCCAAATCTAACTATGTATGTACTGCCTTAAGAACAGAAGATGAACAGCTTATCTTCTAAAGCCTGGTTATTGACAAGGAACTTGTCCTGTCTTGCTTGAGTAATTACTTAATTGGTCATTACAACTCTTTAGTCAATGCCGATCATGCTTCTTACACTATTCACTGTTGTATATGTTAATTTTATCCGCGAGTGGTGGGACCTGTAGTTTAATGTCGAAATCGAACGACAGATTTGGGAAATTCATGGCAATTTTATTTTCTCTTAGAGTCTCTTTGTATTTCTTTTTGTTCGAGATTCTTAAGCTAAGGTTTGAATCATAAGCTCTCGTCAAGTAAGTCAACACGATTTCTGTCTAATTAATGTGAATTGTCAGTGTTTATCATCAACCCAGCCTCTTCTGTCTCATTTTACAACCCAAAAATTGTGACTGACATATTCTCAAAGTTGTGTGTCGTAAAAAACCAGATAGCGTTTGCACAGTCGGGGAAGTTCAGGTTAGACATATAAGAGCCAAGGCATGGAGGTTAGGTTAGGTTAGATTTAGGATCGCCGTAGTAGGTAGGTAGTGTGCTGGCTTATTAGACGTAAAAGCCAGGGTTCGAGTCCCAGGCCAGACATCAAAAAATAAAAAAATACAAAAAGTATTTTTTTTGCGATTTCTTCTCAGTTTCTCAAAAAATCTGTCGTTCGGAGTCGACTTTAAACTGTAGGTCCCGCCAATTATGCATAAAATTAACACACACAACATAAGTGGTGTGAGAAACTGCAGGCTTCTTGGGGACGATTGCCTGTAGACTGTCTAATGGTGAAGGTATAGCACTGGCCATTTTATAGTCACCTAGCAGCAACTCGTTTCCTTGCCGTTCGCATCTTCCCCCTTTCCACCTTTCCTAAAAAGACCTGCACAATGCACTGCATGAGTAGGGGCCATCCCCTGAGTGCTGGTTTCATAAAAAAAAAAAAAAAAAAAGAGGACGTGTACTTGTCAATTGTGACAAGTACAGTACCCGGAGGTCGAATTGATCCATTGTAAAACGTCCTAGCTTCTCACACCACTCGTGTTGTGTGCGTTAATTTTATACATGAGTAGTGAAGTCGCCGTAGTCTAGTAGGTAGTGTGTTGGCTTATTAGACGAAAGGCTCGAGTTCAAATCCCAGGTCAGACATCAAAATGAATATATGAAAATATTTCTTCGGCGACCTCCTCTCAGCAGATTTCTGGCAAAAACTCTGAGAGCAAAAAATGCCATGAAAATCTTCTCAAAGCCACTCAAGGCATGTAACGTCGACTGAAATTTGTTTGCTAAACTGAGAGATGGTGTTAGATGTATTCGATTCTATTACACATACATATGTACATAATTGGTAACTACAACCATTCAGACTTAGCTTCGCACACCACTTATGTCATGTGTGTTAATTTTATTCATGATTGGCGGGACCTACATTTTATAGTCGACTTCGAACAACAGATTTTTGAGAGACTTTTCATGGCAATTTTATTAACTCTTATGGTGTTTTTTTTTTCTACCAAAAAATGTGCATTTTATTAACGCAAAATGCAATTTTGTGTTTGTTTCTTAAAAATGTTTCGCCCTCAAAAAGGGTGGTATGTTTTATTCTAAATAAATCGCACTTGCCAATGGTGGAGGGCATTGCATTTTATGCCCTGTATAAATCGAGAGTGCTGATAATGCCCTGTAAAGCAGATGACTTTTGTGTATTTATAGGGCTACCAGATGAAATTTAAAAAAAGTTGCCTCGTATTGTTATCCAATTTGAAGTTAATTTTTTCATTGTTTTGTGGAGTAATCTTAAGGAAATATTACATTATTAAAGCTACATGGTCAGCAATATAAAAAATTGCATTCAAAGTTAGAACAGTGTTAAAATATTTTTTTTTTTGTTATAAAAAAAGCGTGCAAAAAATGAAGTCGAAAAATTAGCGATCTGGCAACACCTTTGAACAAATTGGCATTTCCTCATTCATTTTCTTAATAAGTGGTAAACACAGGGCATACCCTTTTTTTAATATTTGTGTTATGTTCTTCTCAAATAAAAAATGACATTACAACAGGGTTGGTCAAAAAATTTTTAATGCACCTTGTGAGAGGGTGACATTTTCTTTGTAGAAAATAAAACACCATTAGAGTTTTTGCGAGAAATCTGCTGAGAGGTAGTCGCCGAAGAAATATTTTTTCATATTTTCGTTTTGCTTGGGTTTGAACTACTGTACCCTCACCACTCATAAGCCAACACAGTACCTACTAAACTACGATGACTAGCCTATCTACTGTTTCAATAAATCCCTGTGATAAATTGGCTGTTGTTGTAGAGTTGCAAACAAAAACAAAAGGAATTGTTCAGTCTTTTATAGCCAAAAATAACTTGTAACCTATTTTTCTAATACAGGGTGGGCCAAAAGTCACGAAGGGGTTTAATCGTTTAATCGTTCTTGGGAATCTCGTGGCTTTAGTTCTTGCACTAACTGCAGCTTGTATGGGAAAAGATGTAAATTTCCCTTTAATATTCTGCGTAAAGACCGCCGAGACATTTGCAGCTCAGCAGAGCGCCTTCGAGTTGATGTTTCAGGATTCTCCTCAACACTCTCCAGAACGCGTTGAATATTTGCTTCATTAATTACAGAATGTGGTCTTCCGCTTCGTGGAAGATCCCTTAGTGAGCCTTGTTCCTGAAAACGTGTCACTAATTGATTCGGATGGTGAATTCCGCACATTAAAATGACGACGATAGGCTCGTTGAGTTTGAATTATTGATCGATGATGTTCAAAATAAAGTTCTATGATTTTGGTTCGCTGGATAACGTTGTAACCTTCCATAATTAATCTACCAGATTTATTTTACAAGTCCTAAAAAGAAAAATAAAAAAAAAAATTAAACTAGAAAAGTTATTAATTTTTCAAATCCCTTCGCGACTTTTGCCCCACCCTGTATTAATATAATGCACCGTATGACAGATTATTGATTCTAAATGCTGTACATTTAAGATAACAAATGCTTACCTAGATATTACACAACATTCTTAAGCTATTATTTAGTTATTCAACAGCAACGGTTCCCGAAATTATAAAATGTGTAGTGAATAGTGAGTGCACTTATCAGTAGAATAGATTTTTTTAAATCAAACAATTCGCTTACAATTGAATTTTTTTTTATTATTATTTATTACACTGTAATGTATGGTATTCCCATTTCAAAAATATGTGGCGAAATGCCAAAAAAATTAACAAAAAAAAAATGAACGAACGAACGAACAAATTAAAGGCAATCTTCATAAACAAAAACTCTGTAAACAATTGAGAGCAGATGACGAAAGCAACGCAAATGAAAATGAAACCGAAAAGACTTCTATATTTCCCATCCTATATTCTTTTCTATTTTGTACTTAAAGAGATCAAGTATGTACGTATTCATGAATAAAAATTTTAGAAAAAAATTTCGAGTATTTGTGAAGACCTTGATTTAAAAAAAATGAATTTTTTTTTCAATTATTTCAAGATCAAAACAGAGTTGAACTTAAGCGTATGCTTTTTAAACATCATTTTCAAACACATTTAATGAATGAATTGCTAGGGAATTTGGCATTCATTACAAAACAATTATAAATCATTTGAAGAAAGTTGAATAGATAAAGAAGCTCGATGTTGTAATCTCGATTCAATTACAACCCTTCAGTCAGGTTTAGAACCTAGTTTCTCACACCACTTATGTTGTGTATGTTAATTGTATGCAAGAGTGCAGGGACCTACAGTTTAAAGTCGACTTCGAAAGACATATTTTTTTGTGAAACTTTTCGTTGCAATTTTATTTACTCTCAGAGTTCTTGCCCGAAATCTGCTGAGAGGAAATCATAGGAAAAATATTTTTTCATATTTCTGTGAATTGAACCGTTGCCTTATGTCTAATAAGCCCACACACTACCAACTAGGCTGCTTTAGACGACTTTAACTTACATAATTGGGTAGACGAACTTCACTTACATAATTGGCCATCGGAACCCTTCAGTTACGACTATAGCTTATGGTGTTTTCTTTTCTAGAAAGAAAATATCACCCTCTTACAAGGTGCATTAAAAAATTTTTGACCAACACTGTTGTAATGTCATTTTTTATTTGAGAAGAACATAACACAAATATTAAAAAAGGGTATGCCCTGTGTTTACCACTTATTAAGAAAATGAATGAGGAAATGCCAATTTGTTCAAAGGTGTTGCCAGATCGCTAATTTTTCGACTTCATTTTTTGCACACTTTTTTAACACAAAAAAAAAAATACATTTTAACACTGTTCTAACATTGAATGCAATTTTTTATATATCTGACCATGTAGCTTTAATAATGTAATATTTCCTTAAGATTACTCCACAAAACAATGAAAAAATTAACTTCAAATTGGATAACAATACCAGGCGACTTTTTTTAAATTTCATCTGGTAGCCCTATAAATAAACAAAAGTCATCTGCTTTACAGGGCATTATCAGCACTCTCGATTTATACAGGGCATAAAATGCAATGCTCTCCACCATTGGCAAGTGCGAATTATTTAGAATAAAACATAACACCCTTTTAGAGGGCGAAACATTTTTAAGAAACAAACGCAAAATTGCATTTTGCATTAATAAAATGCACATTTTTTGGTAGAAAAGAAAACACCATTAGCTTCTCACATTGACCATGTTGTGCGTGTTAATAAAACAGAGTTGCACTTAAGCGTATGCTTTTTAAACATCATTTTCAAACACATTTAATGAATGAATGAATGCATGAATGGTTTCATATGATTTCTATTAACTTAAATTGCTTTGTTTGTAGAAAAAAAAAAAAAAGAACAGAAAGTAACACCACTTCAGTAAATTTAAGTATTTTGCAATTTAATATTTTTAATTATTCTTTCAATTTTGTCTCAAAATTTTACATTTTAAATGAGCTTTCTTTAATTTTTTTTAGTCACTTTTCGAATTACACATGTCCAGATATCCGTTACGAACAAAGCATAGGGTTTTAATTTCCCTTCCGCCAAAAAAAAAAAAAGCTACGTATTCCTACTGACATGTTTTTTTTTTCTTTCATATTTTGTTGTTGTTTAAATTTTACCAGCCAAACAGTCTCTAATAACTTCGCCCATAAATCCATATGCCGATTTAAATGTCATTTAAGCATGTTTATGACGGCTGCTCGCTGCAGTTGCCAATGTTCATGACAATGAAATACGAAACGCTTTAAATTTTTCATTTTTATCTTCACTTCTCCATTTTTTTAGTTTTTTTTAATATCGTATGAAAATTCATTGAACTTTTTTTATTCGTATTCGTTGTTGTTAATTCATTGAAAAAATAATTGACCATAAATTGATTTTATTTTATTTTTTTTTTGCTTCGTCGTCGTATTTATTTTTAGCGAATTTATTTTTGCCAACCATTTTATAAATCTCCTCTTGCCACACTCATGACCTCATTCTGTTTGGCGTTGTACGTTTTTTTTCATTTTCTTACCATTTTTTCATAAATTTTTTATTCGCATTTTTTGTTGTTGTTTTTATTTTTTCATCTACAATATCGTTTAATTGACATTTTAATAAAGATTTTTCTGATTAATCGTTAATTCTTTGTACATACATATATGTATGTATGCTTAAATATTTTTCGTCTTTTATAAACATTTAACCCTGAATGGTGTTCGTATGTATTTTATTTAAAAAACATTCATTGAAGCAAGTAAAACAAAATTCATTCGTTGAAATATTTATTCAAATTATGAATTCTGTTTCAAATGACAAGCCAAACTCACCTTGTACTTTATACTTCGTGTTCATCTTGTGGCGTTTTGCAAACGCGGTCATCTTCATGGCATCGCACAGCGCTTCATGTCCTTGTTAACCTTTTGTTCGGTCATATTGTTTTTATGGTCAAATATTAACAATTTTATTTTTAGAATTAAAAGATAAAAAAGAAAAAGAGTACAAGCAACATACATACGTACATACATTTTTGGTACTTTCTTTCAAGGACTTTTTGTATCACTGAAGTACCTTATTTTGTAGCCATTTAGAAATTGTGTTTTCAAAAGGAGGCTAAAGTATAAAGAAAGATATACAAAATTAATATTAATTACGGTTTGTAGGAAATTTAACCGTAGATCGAGCCTTAAAAAAACTTCATAATTCTAGCTTATGTATCACTTTTGATACATATTTGTAGTACATAGTATTTTCATGATTATTGTTAGATTTTGTTAAAAAATTTAAATATTTTGATTTATTTTAATTCATTTTAATAAAACTATTTTATATTATCATATTTTATTATCACTTTTATGAAATTTACGCCAAAATTTTTGACATGATGTACATTGCAGTATGGTTTTTTACGTAAAAATCAAACACTTCATGTCAGATTGGTTTTATTTTTAACTAAATGACAATAATTTGACATCTAACATCCTTGCTTTGCGGCGATTTATAAGTTTCCAATTATTTAGATGGGACAGCTTATTGTCACTCGCATCAGTAACACTCTCAATTGAGGGCTGGCTGAAACCTAATGGTACAAACCATTGTTATATTTCGTTAGAAAAATTTGTTTTCAACGTCATGTGAGGTAAAAAAGTTTCCCGTAGCAATAGAACGTCGATTGTATCAATAACAAGGCTCTGTCTTGGGTTCCTCTCTATTTTCCCGGATGCGGGTTTCTACAAATACGGCTGTAAGTAGTTGCTACGCATGTAGCATGCACATGAATATAAAACTGCCAATTCCGTTTCGGTGGACCGCGTAATTTATATCGACCATAAAATTCAATTAGTTACTAATCTAGAGCGAAAAAATTATTGGGATTATTAAAAGCTGAAAGACTTTCAGCTCATTTTTCGAAAAGCCGTAATAGATATAAATTTATCATTATTTCCGAGTAGCACATTATCAAACCGCATGATTCTGTTATCGCATACGTTCGTAGTTGGCCGAAATATTATCCTTCCGTAATATCAATGAAATAAAACATAGGACGAAATACTTTTTTATAATGTTTGTCTATCACGTGAGATAAATATGAGAAGAGCAGTAAGAAAGACTCTACAACATTTCAAGAAACATCTGCTAGCAATCTGCGTAAAAATTGTGAGTGTTTTCTCTTCCCAAACTACTAAATTAGTACTATATTTGGCGATAAATATCTGATTGCAACGTTTGTTGCTCCCAATACTTTCGTCAGTTCATAAGACGAGCTTCTGTTTTCTTCTCCTTTAGAGTCTCCAGCAGCAGACTTTCGTTGTAAATGGGACATAACTGACCAGAGGTTAGAACCTTGGTCTGACATCAATAAGCTAACACGCTATATACTAGACTACGACTACTACCGTCAATATCAAGGATATATCATGAACAGAAAATTCAACCTTTTCACTTTCCTCCAACACTTATCTTTCAATTCCTTCTTAAATACCATAAATAACGTATTATTTACGATAAAACTTCACAAAATCTTTGAAAACCTAAAAAAATTACTTACACAACACCAAAGAATCGCTAGGAAAGTCGTATGTATCAAAAATGATACAACGATAGAATTATGAAGTTTTCGATATTCTTCACCCTTGTTTAAAATTTTCTTTTTTTATTTGTTTTAAAATAATGACAATAACAATACTAACGAATTCAAAAAATATCAGGTGTCTAACTTTTTCTGAATTAAAGTTATATAGTGTCAAAAATTGGAATGTATCATTTTTGATACAAAGCTCGATCTACGGTTAAATGAAAATGGAATCCCGTTCTGAAATATTAAAGTTGTAAATAGTAAAGGACCATTAAGTGTCTTTTTTAAAAACGATAATTGCTCGTGGATTCGAGGATTGCATACATACATCCATTGGTCGTTACAACCCTTCAGTCAGGATTACGACCTAGCTCCTCACACCACTTATGCTATGTGTGCGTTAATTTTATACATGAGTGGCGGGATCTACAGTTTAAAGTTATATTTACTCTCAGAGTATTTACCAGAAATCTGCTGAGAGGAAGTCGCCGAAGAAATATTTTGTCATATTTCGTTTAGTTGGAGATGCCCGACCTGGGGTTTCAACCGAGGCCTCACGTCTAATAAGCCAACACACTACCTACTAGACCACGGCGACTTCGGATTCGAGGATTGCAATTTCCAAATTGAAGGAATTGTCTTCGTTAATTTATTTTTACATACATAATTGGTCATTACAACCCTTCAGTCAGGATTACGACCTGGCTACTCACACCACTCATGTTGTTGTGTTAATTTTATACATGAGTGGTGGGACCTATAGTTTTTAAAGTCGACTACGAATGACAGATTTTTGAGAAACTTTGTCATCCAATTTTATGTTACTCATAGAGTATTTACCAGAAATCTACTGATTTATTTTTATCCATTTATGTACATATTAACTACAATACAAATACAAATTGAACTTAATTGTTTATCAGCTAAGCAATTTCGACCATATCCTCGGTGTAGTGTAACAGACTCTCTAGTGGAAGTCGAACCCACTACCCACTACCACAGCACGCTAGACTACCAGGGCACCCAACATTTATTAATTTAAATTAGTTCTTTATTTAAATTTAACACTTTTTTACTTACTTAATTGGCCATTGCAACCCTTTAGTCAGGATTATGACCTAACTTTTCACACTTCTTCAACTCTGGACGACAAATTTAATAATTACTTACTCTTATGCGGCTCCAACACATTGCGACTGACTGTACACAGAAAGAAAAACGGCGTGCTAAAATTAACTTTTCTATTCTCAATTTTAGTCAAAAAACGTGATTGAAAAATTAAGCCCGTTGGTTGGTTGAGGATGAAATAATTTTGATTTTCATTCAACCAACGACCAATATACGATCCTACAATAACCATTTAAATTTAATTTTAAAGTAAATTTGGTTGAAAAATTGAAACTCGTGAAGAAGATGACCAACCGTTGATTTAACATGTTGTGCAACTAATCGCAAAGTGTAAAGACCGAATTAGAGATTTTGCCGAAAGCAGGTCATCGAAACAAATGACTTTTTGTTACTTCTTTTTCCCAAAACGTCAAAGCCGAGGTTTGAACTCACGAGTTCTCTCTAGTCTAGTAAGCCAACACATTACTCTCTAGACTACTGCAATTTCATTTCAAATTTAACTTTAACCTTAATGACTGGGCGCTATTAATTTCATTACATGATCCTTTATCTACAAAGATCAAATTTCCCAGATTTCACTTCGCCCCTTTTATTATTAACAACTGACTGGCAACGTTTCCTCTTGCTCTTACGAAAATTCATTCATTTTTGGTCATGCATCTTCCAGAAGTTTCTGTTAGTCTTCTCATTTGTTTTGTTATTGTAAACCTTGGTAATGTGACTTCCATGTTTTTTTTACTACCACATTTTCTATTTTTCTTGTTTCCTTTTCCGATTAGAGATCATTCTGTCTTCGCAATAATATTTGATATTTAAGACTGTTGCAAGTTCAGAATAAATAAAAGGAAAATTTATTTCACACTTTTTCGAGTGTATCTCTGTAATGGCACTACGAATATTGGTCTTTAAATGCTCAATTGTCTCTGGTTTGTCGGCATAACACTTTTCTTTAACGGCGCCCCACCGGAAAAAGTCCAATGGTGTCAAATCGTAGCTTCTTGACGGCCAATTGACATCACCATTTTGGCTAATTAAACGGCCATCAAACGTTTGACGCAATTAATCGATTGTGGCATGAGATGTGGGGTAAGTTGTACCATTCTGTTGAAACCAAACATCGTTCACATCAATACCATGAAGAGCGAGTACAAACAAATGGCGATAGGTTGAGTGTAATGGTTGCGCCATCCTTAAATCCGCACCAAACAGTCACTCGTAATGGGTGCATCGGCTTCTGTAAGACCACGTGTGGGTTTTCTGAGCCACAAACACGGCAATTTTGCTTATTAACGTACCCGCCAAAAGGAAAATGAGCTTCATTGGAAAAGGTGATGTTTTTTGACAAAATTGACATCATCGTGCAGTTTCTCGTTGGCGCAGTAAAACCCAACGTTACTCCAGCGTACATCGATTCATTACTTTCAGTGGAGATAATATACATACATAATTGGTCAATACAACCCTTCAGTCAGGATTACGACCTAGCTTCTCACACCACTTATGTTGTGTGCGTTAATTTTATACATGAGTGGCGGGACCTACAGTTTAAAGTCGGCTCCGAACGACAGTTTTTTGAGAAGCTCTTCATGGCAATTTTATTTACTCTCAGAGTTTTTGCCAGAAATCTGCTGAGAGGAAGTCGCCGAAGAAATATCATATTTTCGTTTTTGATGTCTGACCTGGGATTCGAACTCGGGCCTTCAGTCTAATAAGCCAACACACTACCTACTAGACTACGGCGACTTGAGATAATATACTGACAGAATAATGACAGAATACAATGACATAAGTATTGCCAGATTCGAAATAACCGGTGTTTAAAATTTAAACCGATAGATGGCCCACCCTATATTAGATTAGATTGTTAGCTTCTTATTACTAGGTTTACCTGAGAATCAATAGATCAATAGTAGTATTCTTTAAAATACGATATAAACCCCAGTACTTGTGTTCATAATCCATGATTAAAGGGATCTGAGAGAACAGATTAGAGCATCTAAGTTCAAGTTGCAATTCGTTTGAAATTGTGCAAGAAATCATAGATACATAATTGGTCATTACAACCCTTCGGTCAGGATCACGACCTAGTTTCTCACACCACTTATGTTGTGTGTGTTAATTTTATGCATGATTGGCGGGACGTATAGTTTAAAGTCCTCTCCGAGCGATAGATTTTTGAAAAAATTTTTCATGGCAATTTTATTTACTTTCAGAGTTTTTGCCAGAAATCTTTTTTCGTATTTCATTTTGTTGAAGAAGTCCGGCCTGAGGTTTGAACCCTGGCCTCATGTCAAATAAGCCAACACACTACCAACTACACTACTCGCTATAAAATGTCCTCTTCTTCTTCACGGTCCAAGCAAAAGTTATATTGGTTTTTCCATTCTTTGTATTCGTAATATTAATGCAGTACAATATTCGAATAAAACCAAACGTATAAATTCGATGTTCAATCATCACCATTAAAGAAAATGAGGTACTTAACTTACTTTAAACCTTTCTTTTGCATTCCCTTATCACTCATCCCTGTTGAGGAGAATCTCTTTTTCAATAGGAAATCAAATTTAAAATTCTGCACATGCGCTTCTTCGCAACGTCTACAACAAAGACTCATCATTTTTCATAATTTTTATACTGAATCATGAAAGGATTTCTTGGCATATAATTTGAGTCACACACATACAATCTACTACAGTTAAATAAGGCTTGCAACGAACAACTGCTTTCCAAAGGCTTCTAAGAAGTCAATGCCGTTTACAGTTCATTAAAATTGTATTTCAACGTTTTGCCTTCGTTTGATTCTTTGCTGCATACATATGTACATATGCATCATTATTGCTGTCATCGTTTGTTGAATGTTGTTGTATGCATATGTTTAGGTACACATTTGAATTATTATGACATGTTGCCAGAGATTTGTTGCAAAATTAATGATCATTTAGCATGTTTAACTATCATTAAGTCAAGCGGAAATGTGTATATAAAATTGATTTCTGTATGAGTTTGGCAAATGAATGATTGTACATATATGAGTAGTAGATGGTTGGCTAATGGACTGATGGGAAAATGTCCTCCACTTTGCCATCATTTAGAGAGATTATGGTAACACGTGTGGTCCTCTAAAGGAGTTTAACTGTTCAAATAGCATACCTCTCTTGTTTTTTGCGCTTACTTCGGCTATGCAAATCCATTAGACGGCGATTTTAATTGCTAAACGAGACGCACACAGATTTAATTGAAAACTAATGTCTTTTTTTTTTTCTTGTTTTTATCATTGAAACGTGCATGGGTTTGTGATTTAAATTTGTTTCAGAGGAAGTTATTGACACAAATGTTTAGTTATTCAATAAAAGTCATCTTTGTTAAATCCGCGACTACTTCCTTGCTGTTTTTTGTTGTTTTAATATCTGGGAAACGTTAGTTGGAATATACTATTCAATAATTTTATTTGTTTCTTATGATGCAACAAATGGAATTAATTATGTTGGTTACATAATCTTGACATTATACGAATTAACAATAAAAGGAAAGCCGCTCATCGTAGGGTCTTTTTATAGATCTCAAAAGTGTAGTACAAACAATTTTCTATGTTTTATAGACAACTTACTTTCCTGCTATGGTCGTGATCCATGCATTATTGTAGGTGACTCAAATATTGATATGTTGAGAGAGCAGGAAAGTGAAGAATTATGGTCTATTTTGCAACATTACGATATTAATAATTGTCATACACTTATTACTCGTCCGGATAGTAAAACTTCAATAGATCACGTATATAGTAATGTACAAGAGTTATTGCATGTAGACTCTGTTGAGTGCGATTTATCGGACCACAATATTGTATCTTGCAGAATTGCTTTTGACGTTTATAAAAAAAAATATTCGACAAGTTTCATACACTCAGTGTGACTATAATCATGTTAAACAATATATTCAAAATTACATATCTAGTATAAGTCAAATTGGTGATCCATCTACCGACACAGTGACCTTAATATCGTGCATTAATGACGCGATGACAAACTCAAGTTCTATAAAAACTAGGAAAAATGTACTTAAGAATGAAATCACACCCTGGATTAATATTAATTTGCAGAAACTTATTGCGTATAAACAGAAACTTTTAAAACAACGAAAAAGAAACCGTACCAAGGTGGACCTAAGTAATAGATTGAAAAGAATTAGCTATATCATTAAAAGGGCTTGCAGAGTATCCATGAACAATTATTATCGTGATGTCTTGGATGAAGTAAAGCATGATCCACGAAAGAGTTGGAACTTTATAAATAAATCACTTGGTAGAGATTCTAATAAATGTATAAATATAAATGATGATAATGGTGAACTTTTTGCTAGTGATTCTCGCAAAGCTGAAGCTTTAAATAACTATTTTATACAATCAGTTAAAGACTTAAGGAATATAATTGAACGAAATCCAGTTGATTCGTATAATTCTCTCGGAACAATGCGATTTTATGATGGTATATTTAAACTGAGATACACAACTTCGACGGAAGTAAATAATATCTTATCAATTTTAAATCCTCGGAAAAGTTCTGGTCATGATCAAGTTTCTCCTGAAATCCTAAAACATTGTAAAGATGATGTATCTACTTATCTTATGCGCATATTTAACAACATGATTGATTTGGGAATATACCCAGACATATTGATAATCCATAAAATAATAATAATTTTTTGATCTTACGAAGGCATTCGATTTTGTTGACCATGGCATTCTACTTGAAAAGTTAAGTCTATATGGAGTTCGTAACCGTGAACTGGATCTATTTGAAAGTTATCTAACAAATAGAAAACAATTTGTTCAGATAAATAAGGAAAAAAGCTTTATTGGTAGCGTGGATCATGGTGTACCGCTGGGCAGTGTATTGGGCCCATTAATGTTTACTTTGTATATAAATGATATTATTCACCTTGATTTGAATGGAAAACTTTTTCTGTATGCTGATGACATTTGCATATTTTACCCATATAAATATGACACAGTGGCTAAGGCCTACATTGAAAGAGATGCAGCGTTAATCGTTGAATATGTTAAAATAAATAAACTCATTTTGAATACTAATAAAACAAAGCTGGTTAAATTTAGGCCAACTAATTGCCCAAATGATAATTTCAGTGTAAGAGTAGATGGTACCGAAATTAAGGAAGTTTCTTCAATAAATTATCTAGGAATACATATGCAAAGTAATCTGTCCTGGAACATACATATACAATATCTTAGGTCCAGAATAAGTTCGGCGATTGGAATACTCTAAAAGTTCAAACATAAATTTGATGAAAATACAAAACTATCGATTTACAATGCATTGATACAAAGCCAATTAGGATATTTAACCATCTTGTATGGCTGTAAACATACAAATGAACTAAAATCCCTACAACGTATACAAAACAAAGCTCTAAAGATAGTGTACAACCTTCCTCAAAGGTACTCAACTATATCACTATATAGAAATGTTTCGAAAACGATTTTGCCAATATGTGGAATATACAAGTATCAACTTTTAATTTTTGTGTTTAAGTCCTTGAACAATATTGGTCATAACACCATAAAATTTACGCGTAACCAACATACGATATTTACGAGGAATAGTACGAGTTTAGTATTAACTCGCTGTAGGCTTGAGATGACTAAGCAACGCATTGAATATATTGGTAGTCGGGAATTTAACAACTTGCCAGAGACCGTAAAATCAATTAATAACATTTCATTATTTAACACAAACTTAAAGAAATTTTTGCTAGGTAACTTGGAGGATTTACTGCCTTGAAAATTTTGAAGTTTCGATAAAAAATCTTTATTCTTATTTTTAATTTTATATTCAAATGCATGTTATTACTATTATTATTATTATTATTGTCTTTTAAATTAATTATTTAAATTATTTTCATTATTTGCTTACATCTTTTAAACTTTTGTTAGGATGTTATTGCTAACTCACCTCTATAATGCCTATACGGCGCAGAGGTATCTTTAGGATGATATAATGAATTGCTTTGTAACCGAATAATAAATAAAAATTAAAAAAAAAAAAAAAAAAAAAGTATCAATATTCACAGAATATTTTTATTTTTTATATTATTGAAACTATTAATTTTAAATTATTAATTTTATACCACAGTTTATTTCATTCGGATTCAATAAAAATATAATAAATTAAATAGAAACGATACGTAAAGTAAAGTAAAGTAAATAAAATAAAATGTGTATCGTACATTTGCTTGTGATAAGATATGATAAAAAAAAAAGAAAATATTATTCACGACAACGTACACACCTCAATAATAAATGAATGAATAAAATTTATTATTTTTATTACACGATAATAAAAAATTATTTTGTAATTGTCATATTAAGTAAATACATGTTTCATAAAAAACATTTAGGCTATTCACAATTATGTAATTCTATTAACGATTCAATACAAGTAATGAATGCAACGAAAATTTGTCTTCAAATTATTTAAATTTTTTTTTTTATTTCGATGTCAGATTTAAGGTAGAGGGAAAAACCCTCGTTTACCAGTTATTTAAACGAAGTCCAATCACTTTGACTCATGTTCTATGCACCCTCTGTGTACTTTTCCATCAAATTTGAGAATATTCAGACTCTAAGTGGCAATGACTATATCTTGTCCGAAAATAATCCTGACTGCAGATTTTATATTACAATTCTAATCAAGAAACACTAGTCCTCTAACACAGTCATCTCTGAATATTCGGTGAAGTGTACACAGACAGTTCTAAACTTGAGAATAAGGCACACTGTAGAACTTCCTGCGAAAGCTCGACTTAGAATATCAGGTCAGTAAAGTCCATTGATAACGCTAATTCTAAGTATTTCCATTATTATTATTTAATATTCAAACAGCGATCGAAATTTTTAGACACGATTTTTAGGTGTAAACTGGTTAATATTCGTCGCGACTCTGTTGAACGGCTCTCATATCAGTTATGTTTCAATCTCATGTGGTTTCCTAGCCTTAGGAGTGTTCGGAGTAATTGTATTACCGATGAAAGGCATTGAAAGTTTTTTTTTTGAGACCAACACCCAAAAGATGTCTCCTATTAATTTACAGCATTGTTGTGGAATTACAGAAGGCTAGTTATAGGAGAAACGAAAGAGGGTTAGTGTACGACAGATATATTCTTCAAACAATGTTTTTTAATGAACAGACTACTTTACATACATAATTGGTCATTAATTACAACCCTTCAGTCAGAATCACGACCTGGCTACTCACGCTACTAAATGTTGTGTGTGTTAATTTTATACATGTTTGGCGGGACCTACAGTTTAAAGATGACTCCGAAGGACAGATTTTTATAGAAAATTGTTCATGGCAATTTTATTTATTCTCAGAGTTTTTGCCAGAAATCTGCTGAGAGGAAGTTGCCGAAGTAATATTTTCGTTTTATTGGAGATGTCTCTGACCTGGGGTTTAAACCCTGGCCTCACTTCTAATAAGCCAACACATCACCTACTAGACTATGGCGACTACAGATTGTCCATTATTCAATGATATCACTATGCGACATAACAAAAAAAAAATTAAATACACCCGGCTAATGACATAGTGTTAAAAAATACCTTTTTTATATTTCTCGAACCCTTCAAACTTGTTTTATTTGACAGAAACTGTTTTTTTAGACTTTACACACAAATTTCTGGATTATATTAACTACGGTAATTTTTGTCCGATTTGATCAAACGAAATGCCAATCTCTTCACAAGATAATGCACTTTCAGAATGTCATCACTTATTTCATATTTTTTAAGTAAAGTTTGCTACTAGGAATGGACAAACTTGAAAAAATATTAAAAAAATTCGAATTTTCGAATTTACCTCATCAAATCTTATAGCATATTAAGTCGAATAATAGATATATGTATACCGTTTTAAAGGTCCATCTCTCCCCTTTCCAACAAGATTTAAATTTTGAAAATCGGATCAGAAATGTTTGAGCAATTCAGAAATTTGTGCGTAAAGTCAGAAAAAACAGTTTTTGTCAAATAAAACAAGTTTGAAGGGTTCGAGAAATATAAAAAAGGTATTTTTGAGTTCTACTCAACTAACTGAACAACGTGGACTATATAGTTATTCGGATGCATTTTCACAATTGTATCGTGTATTTATTGATTGTTGATAAATCCTGAATTTAAGACAAATTTTACTTTATTACCAGACTTCCGTCTGGTTAGGAATGGATAGGAAGTCAAGCAATTAACAATTTAAATTGGATCGTAAGGACATCTCTGTTACCCACGGTTCATTTCGAAATGGGGACGCTTCGATTAGCTGCTGACAACAGCTGCAAATGTTATAGATCGGTTAAGCAGGCCCATCTTCTCTCGAAAGTCTAAAGGAGCTGTCGTTACTTGATATCAAATCAGTCACTAGATATTTTAAGCTTTCAGACTGGTGTTCAGCTTCATTCCAAGACAGTCTTGTTTTATTTCGAAACCTTGATACTTTCGCTTTCCACTATTTGATTTTGTAATACAACAATTATGCGATATGAAAAATATAAATGTGCACCCCAATACATACTATAAGTATGTATAAAAATGCAAGAAATTAGGCGTTCTATCTGCCAACAAAGCTTTATTATGACATATCGAAACCTTATTTATTTTTGCTTCAAAAATGCTTAAAATATTCTTCATTTATACGTCTCATACATATAGCAGAGCAAACCACCCTATTGCCTTTCAATGATCTTCCATTTCAAATATTTCTAAAATTTCTAAACCCACACACACACACACATATTTTGTATAATGTGTAATTTTTATATAATAAGTTAATCCTTTATTACTTATGGTGTTTTCTTTTCTACCAAAAAATGTGCATTTTATTAACGCAAAATGCAATTTTGCGTTTGTTTCTTAAAAATGTTTCGCCCTCAAAGAGGGTGGTATGTTTTATTCTAATGGTGTTTTCTTTTCTACCAAAAGATGTGCATTTTATTAACGCAAAATGCAATTTTGCGTTTGTTTCTTAAAAATGTTTCGCCCTCAAAAAGGGTGGTATGTTTTATTCTAAATAATTCGCACTCGACAATGGTGGAGGGCATTGCATTTTATGCCCTGTATAAATCTAGAGTGCTGATAATGCCCTGTAAAGTAGATGACTTTTATGGTATTACATGGTATTGTTATCCAATTTGAAGTTAATTTTTTCATTGTTTTGTGGAGTAATCTTAAGGAAATATTACATTATTAAAGCTACATGGTCAGCAATATAAAAAATTGCATTCAATGTTAGAACAGTGTTAAAAAGTATTTTTTTTTTGTTATAAAAAAGCGTGCAAAAAATGAAGTCGAAAAATTTGCGATCTGGCAACACCTTTGAACAAATTGGCATTTCCTCATTCATTTTCTTAATAAGCGGTAAACACAGGGCATACCCTTTTTTAATATTTGTGTTATGTTCTTCTCAAATAAAAAATTACATTACAACAGGGTTGGTCAAAAATTTTTTTAATGCACCTTGTAAGAGGGTGACATTTTCTTTGTAGAAAAGAAAACACCATTAATTTTGTTAAAAAACAAACTGATTTTAATCATTTAATCACTTCAGTTGCATTTACATATCCAGATTATGACAAACTGCTAACAAGTGTTACAAAACCGAATTCCAATCCATAATAAATTCATTCAATCATCTGATGATTCTTTCATTTGTTGTTCACTTGTTTCAATTAAACAAATACGAGTCTACCATACATGTGAGTAATCAACTGGAATGCATTACAAAATACTGAGACATTCAGATTAATTAAGGCTGATTAGCAAGGGAAGTCTCATATAATTAAGTGGATCCATTAAGCATGTAAACATTGTAACAACTTAAACAATAAAAAAAAAAAAAAACTTAATTTTACAAGTTAATTAAATAATTGAATGAAAATTTAATTAAAAAGGAAAAATATTTGTAATCGTTTATTATTGTTGTGTCATAAAACTAAAAGCAAAAAACTAAAGGAGCGTCTGATTGTATAGGATCTTCCCAGTTGATAACGGTCATATTGTAGAAGCTATATCTCACAAAGTAGTTGTCATTTATTTAGTCTGTTTTGCCAAATTACCACCTACAATCATGGACAACAACGTTAGTTTGCTGAATAGGCTCTCTAAGAGTTGACAACCGATCGTAATTTTCACTAAAAAATCATTCTTAAAGCCTACCTAATCAATGGATCGGTCAAGAAGGCAGTGACCCGTAAGAATCGATATTGTGCGATGGATGGTCATCCGAGTCAGTCCTTTTCTTTTCCGAAATTTCTCTAACAAATATTCGGCATTTATGAACAAATGGAAGTCGCCGTAGTCTAGTAGGCAGTGTGTTGGCTTATTAGACTGAAGGCCCGAGTTGGAATCCCAGGTCACACATCAAAACGAAAATATGAAAATATTTCTTCGGCGACTTCCTCTCAGCAGATTTCTGGCAAAAACTCTGAGAGTAAATAAAATTGCCATGAAAAGCTTCTCAAAAAAAAAAAAAAACTGTCGTTCGGAGTCGACTTTAAACTGTAGGTCCGGCCACTCATGTATAAAATTAACGCACACAACATAAGTGGTGTGAGAAGCTAGGTCGTAATCCTGACTGAAGGATTGTAATGACCAATTATGTATTATGTATGAACAAATGTGAACGTTGAAACTATGTTCTTTAGTTACTTAATCGTAGGCTGGTTGTCCTAGTAGATCAAAAGATTTTCAGGAAAAATTCCATCACCCAACAATCGTTGCGCTTTCAAAATTACCACCACCTATGCTTGCAAAAACACTGCACTGGTCAGGTAGCCTATAAGAAAGTTTAATATTACATCCCAACTTATCTTTGAGTCATCAGTGTAGACCTCAAAGAGCCCATTGGGTCCTCTGGAAGTTTAAACCAGAAATTTCTAGTTGGAATTCTAAAATCGAATGTTTTATTCCGAAAGTTATAAGGAATCATATGATTGACCCTGAACTTGTCCATAATCCAGATTGTCCCCTTGACTTATAAGAGAATAAAAAGTTTCGATGATATCTCACATATCTCCCGGGTTCGTATCCCAAGGTCAGGCATCGAAACGAAATATGAAAAAAAAAATATTTCTTCGGCAATTTCCTCTCAGCAGATTTCGGGCAAAAACTCTGAGAGTAAATAAATCTGCCATGAAAAAGTTTCTCAAAAAAAAAAACCTGTCGTTCGGAGTCCACGTTAAACTGTAGGCCCCGCCAGTCACGTATAAAATTAATACACACAACATGAGTGGTGTGAGAAGCTAGGTCGTAATCTTGACTGAAGGGTTGTAATGACCAATTATGTATGTATATGTGTATGATATCTCACACACACTTTGTTTTATTTAAATTTAAAGAAAGGAAGCGCTTAAACAAGATCCGATTCTAAAGAGAATTTGGTGCCAACGATGCAATAGTAGAAAAAATCGAGTTTTATTTTATTATCACAAATTTGGCTTGTTTCTGGCTATGAAGAGAGTTACAGTGGAAAATGCATTCATTCAATCACTCATAATTATTAAAAATTTTTCTCTCTTCTTTTTTCTTTTGATTTTGTGTTGAAAAGTCCGCAACTTTTTCAGTTTTTCTTAATGTTTTCAAATAATCGTTGAATTGTAAATGAAAATTCCTGTTAATTTTATAATCATGCTCAACAGCATGCATAATCGAAAACAATCCGATGAACACCAAATAAAGAAAAAACAACAACGAACAACAAACAACTTGTAAATAAACAACAAGCAATGGTAACAACAATATTATTGACAACAGCAACATCTAAAATAGGGAAAAAAGAAAGAAAAATTACCAACATTTGCAACTACAAACAGCAACATATGCGGGTTAAATTAAATAGAAAAAAAAAAAAACAATTATCGTACATGATACAGTACAATGTAAACAGTACAGTGTAACTGATATTAAATTATACAAAACGTAATAAAAAAAAAAATAATGATTTTTAAACACCTAAATTGTGTATTGAAGAAAAAATTTTAAAGAACGGATTGCACAGATTTTGACAAGTTCCGTTCAATCAGTCAGATCTTAATTAAGTAAGCTTTCAACTGAATTTCAGTTTTATTCAAATCAAATCTTAAGCAACCAAATTTTATCACATTCTACAACATTGTTATGATTGTTCTATATTCTTCTCTATGGCCCAGATTGTCGGAAATTTATTTGTGTGAATATCAAAGTTATCATTAAGTTTTAATAACTCTGAACTCAGGTTACAGGTTACAAAATCAAATATTTTTTAAAACAAATACCAAAAGCTATAGTCCCCACTAAGCTTTAATAACACGGTGCGACAGTGAAAATACACCCGAGTAACTACATAGTCTACGTTGTTCAGTTAGTTGAGTAGCACTTAAAAATACCTTTTTTATATTTCTCGAACCCTCCAAAAAAAAAATTAAATACACCCGGCTAATAACATAGTGTAGGTTGTGAGTTTTATTGAGTAGATCTCAAAAATATTTTTTTTATATTTCTCGAACCCTCCAAACTTTTTTTTATTTGACAAAAACGGTTTTTTTTTGACTTTACGTACAAATTTCTGGAGTACTCAAACATTTCTGACCCGATTTTCAAAATTTAAATCTTGTTGGAAAGAGGAGAGATGGACCTTTATAACGGTAAACATATATCTATTATTTCACTTAATATGCTATAAGAATTGATGAGGTAAACTTGGAAAATTCGAATTTTTTTCATATTTTTTCAAGTTTGTCCATTCATAGTAGCAAACTTTAATAATAAAATATAGGATAAGTCATAATATTCTTAAAGTCTGTTCTCTTGTGAAGAGATTGAGCCATCATTTGATCAAATCGGACAAAAATTACCGTAGTTATTATTTAAAGAGTCTAACAGTCGAGTGATATTTTTTATATATGTCATCTCATCAAATGAACTTTTAGTTCAAAAATTTTCAGAATTTTTGATGGATCTTGATTGTTTATCGCAAAATGTGTCAATTTCACGTTTGCACGACTACCAGAAGTCGCCTAATATTTGTGTTCTTTGCAAATAATATTAATTCTCTTTGCGCAGACATTGGCCAACTTCTGGTGGTCGCTCAAACGTGAAATTGAAGCACTTTGTGATAAACAATAAAGATCCATCAAAAATTCTGAAAATTTTTGAACTAAATGTTCATTTGATGAGATGACATATATAAAAAATATAACACGACTGTTATACTCTTTATATAATAACTATGGTAATTTTTGTCCGATTTGATCAAACGAAATGCCAATCTCTTCACAAGATAATGCACTTTCAGAATGTCATCACTTATTTCATATTTTTTAAGTAAAGTTTGCTACTATGAACAGACAAACTTGAAAAAATATGAAAAAAATTCGCATTTTCCAAGTTTATCTCATCAAAACTCATAGCATATTAAGTCAAATAATAGATATATGTATACCGTTTCCAAGGTCCATCTCTTCCCTTTCAAACAAGATTTAAACTTTGGGAATCGGGTCAGAAATGTTTGAGTAATCCAGAAATTTGTACGTAAAGTCTAAAAAAACAGTTTTTGTCAAATAAAAAAAAGTTTGGAGGGTTCGAGAAATATAAAAAAAATATTTTTGAGATCTACTCAATAAAACTCACAACCTACACTATGTTATTAGCCGGGTGTATTTAATTTTTTTTATTTTGTCGCATAGTGTAATTTAACAATCCATAATCTTGATTAATCGAAAATTTAACAAAAAAATAAAACACAACTGTTAAACCAAATAATTACAAAAAAATCGATATCTTGCCATTTCTACGGAATTTAAATTTACACGATTAAGGACCATCATTACAACTTGCCGTTAAACTTGTGTTTAGTTAAAGGTATGTACCTTTAGCTAAAGAGAACTGTAAAGTTACCTTTAACTTATTTTCGTTATTACAACTTACAGATAAAATAAAATTAAAATATGGCAGTGTCGGAGCAAAGTCGATAAAACTGCTCAATTAAACAAGATTTTTTAAAGTGGCAACGACGGTCTTCGTTTTTTGTCGTATATGCTCATTTTGTTTAAATTTGATGTTGCCATATCGAAAATCGTATATGATATGGCAAGTTCAAATATAAACTTAACTTTAAAAGTTACCGGTAGGATGATTCTCCCTTTAGCTTAACTATCACTTCTATCTTATTGGGTACTCATAATAATAAAAACAATTTATCTGCCCGTTAAAATCCTCCCTTTAGTTAACGGCAAGTTGTAATAATGGCCCTAAAAGTAAATAAAATTTCCATGATAAGCTTCTCAAAAAATCTATCGTTCGGAGTCGATTTTAAACTGTAAGTTCCGCCACTCATGCAAGAAGTTAACACGCACAACATAAGTGGTGTGAGAAGCTAGGTCGTAATTCTGACTGAAGGGTTGTAAAGATTACAACAACAATGATTATGCATCAAGCTTAGCTTTGGTTAGCGTGATGATATTTGTCCACTAAAAATATTGCTGAGATAGTCTGCTAATAATGGTTGCCAAACATAAATTAAATGACACAACTTGGGGGCAGGAGAGTCAACTGATAGGAAGAATGTTGAACTTTCAACTAAGAGGTGTGGAGTTTGAAAAGTTACGGTTTAATGGGACTAAAAGAACAATCTGGTATAAGAATAAGGAAAATGAGAATACAAGCTGAATTAATTGAAAATTATTAATGCAATCGAATACTAGTAGAGCTGAAGTCACTCACTTTAATCCATAAGATCACAAGGACAAACTTGTAATGATGCCACATTGTCAAACTTTAACTAATTTTATTACAAATCATCCTCTTGTATGGCAATGTATCGATCGATTTTGTTTAATTCATTGCGTTCAAGAACTCATTCTCTTTCTAAATTAAATTCTACAAAAGATATTCAATAAATTCACTTCACGGAAAGGACTTTAAACTTGAGATATTTCTTTTGAGTTTTCTCTTATTTAATCGTCTCGAGCATTAATAAAAACTGATCTTCTATTTCTGTCTAGACTGTCATTAAATCATAAAAAAAAAACATTTCATGGCTCTTTCAAGATCTTTACCAAAATCATCTCCATACTCCCTCCCACTCCCATTGCTCCAGTGAAGATCATTCCCATTTCAGAAACTAAATAACAGTGTGATTATGATTATGATTTTTCTTTTTCTATTTTCAACACTTTTTTTTCACAATTTTTCTTGTTTTTTTTTTTTCTTTGCTGTTTTACTGTTGCTGGTGATGCTTGATGACTGTGACTGTGGTGGCATTTTGCCAACAAGCAGTCAGTCTTGTTGCACTTATATAATTGGCAGTTTGTTGAATTTGCATTGACTAACTTGTTATAGTTGTTGTTGTTGGTGTTGTTGTTCTGGTTGTAAGGCGATGTTTCAGCTATTTTTACCAGTTGCAACATACTTATTACTCCGCCCCATTTTGTAATTTTTTTACAATTTTTTTTTCCTTTAATTCTACTTATTTTCCAATGAAGTTTTCATCACAAACTATAATTTCGTAAAAATGTTAAACAATCAAGAATTTGGTCAAGAAATTATTTTTTTAATTCAGAACATTATCGTGAAAACCACAGGAATCCATTGGCTATGATTCGCAATAACAAAACATTAAGAAAAATACAAAATTGATCGTGTAACGACAATAATGCCAACACCACACGACAACTATTGTTGACTGCGAAATATTGATAAATGATTTCAATATTTCAACAACTACAACAATTTGAAATAAAAAAACAATTTAAGTACACAAATAAACAAATTTTATCTGAAACTCTTCATCATTTTTATTCTTTCTCTCTGACAAGCGCAGAGTGTTTGACTGACTTCCTTGGCCTCAGGCCATGAATATTCATCATTAAGGGAAGACTTGCAGTAGATGTGGCAGGATGGAGGGACGAGGTCACATACACAGTTTATTTGATCAATTGTAGACAAATGGAATGCATAAGCATTTGCGTATTTGCACAAGAACAGAAACAGAAACAGTAGCAATGGCAATGGCAATAACAAACAACTACGTCAACAACAACCGTCATTTGAAAGTTGGTAAACATTGCCTTGTAGACGCGTTTCATATATGCACTACTCACTCCTTACTTTCTTACTTACACTTATAATCGATGACATTAACGTTGTACATATGTAATAATGACTAACGATATACCACTGTAGCCGCATTAACAGCCATAAGTACCAGCGTCTGTCTTAGCAATTTACCAACCAGCCATTGATCATAACTGGCTGGCTGCTGGCTAGGCGTCAGCTAGTAAATCTGCTGCTGGCTTAAGAAAACTCATTCAGTCTTCAAGTCAGTAAATACTAGAAGTGGCAACAAAGTTGTTGCTTTTATTTCCCTATTGCAACAATTGCTAAAGAAGCAACACATAGCCTGAGAGTAAATATTTAAGAATTAACGTTGTGCAGTTGTGGCGCCCACTAAAGCACTCATCATTAATAATTAATAAAAGCTGTTCTCATTCGTTTCTGGACTGTAAAACAAAAGTTAAGTGATAATAGGATTAGTCAGTGACTAATTCTATTGAATGCAATACTCCGTTAGAGTTGCTTAAACGTGTAGAATACACGACGTATGTATATTTCGTATAATATGATCCACAAATTTGTTCATAAGGCACCGTAATAAGATCAATTAGAAGTAAATATTCACACAAATACTGTTTAATTCATCTAACGAACGTCAAATTCGTGCGATATTCGCGTTGAACAGAGTTTTCCTCACTCAAACATTCATAAACGATATGTCCAAAACTCTCTTTTGATATCTTTAGAGCCTCAACTATCTGGATCAGCTTCAGTTTGTAGTCAATCAAAATTATTTTGTAGGTTTTTTTAATGTTTTCGGTGGTGTCCACAACATACATCGTTCGCATCCTAGTAAACCAGTTAATTTCCTGGTGCAAAGTATATCGAATAATCACCCTTATTCTGGTTGTCGTCGTCGTCGTCGTCGTCGCCGTCGTTACCAAAAATGATGTCGATAAAATCAGATTCGACAAAATCAGAGTCGACACAACACAATATCGACGGCGTATTGACTCACAGAATACCAAATGTGTGTCGACGGTCATCTATAACTGTCAATAACGACAAACAGAATACCAATTTTAAACTGTCGACGCAAGACGACGTCGACGACGACAACCAGAATAAGAGTGAATATTTATTATCTCGAGCTTTGAATTCAACAGTATCTTTTTCACCGAAAAGCAATCATTTATTCATTTTCTTCAAAATTAAAAAAAAATTGCTTCAATCAAAATGTTTTAGTCCACAAACTATTTGTCAGAACTCTGCAAAATTTGTACACATTTATCAGTTGAAGGCTAGGATTAACTCAAAATTATAATTATTGAATACTGGAAACATTACTGCTTCATAGGTACCAAGTAGAGATGTGCAATATTTTCAAAACTGTGATTTAATCACGGTAATTGATAATTCACTGGTAACTACAGTGATTGAAATTGCCAAATAACAGTTACTAATAATGTCGTTCTTTCAAAATTGTTACATACTCAAATTTATTTCATTTTATTTTGAGCGATGCAGAATTACTATTAGATGATGCTGATTATTTACTTTTGTGTTTTATACATGAACTTTCTGTGAAACTTAATTGTCAAACTTCGTATAAAAAAAAATTACATTAAAAATAATAACATTGATGACACCACTTTGATTTTGTTTAGTGGCCTTTTGGTAGTATGTATCTAGTTGTCTCTTTCTTACGACTTAATAAAATACGCTATTGTCATTATTGGAATACTGTGATCACAATCACTGTTTTAAAGAACAGTGATTAACAAATCAAATTCACCGAGAACGACGTTCTACAAAAATCACTGGATCGCTCATCTCTAGTACCAAGTATATGTTCTGATTGATCCTCTCTATCACAGAATCAAAACGTTGAGACGATCGTAATTCTAAACTTGTGTATACATTGAGTCAGAAACCCGGTTGCTAACTTCCGCTTATTCTTGGATAATCTAATCCAGGACTCTGATATTCTCTTATTGTAATTTCCCAACAAAAGTATTGATTGCCTAACTTGAACACTTGAACTTGACACTTGAACAGCCTTTACGTCTCTCTTTGTCTTCCCTTTCGTTGAGCATGCCTTGCCAAACATATATCTCCACTCCATCAGTGGCGTGGAAGCTCCTAACAGAGATATTCCAACCACAGATATTCTCAGTATTCGTAGTCTACTAGGTAGTATGTTGGCTTATTAATTATGAGGCCTCGGTTCAAACCCAAGGTCAGACATCTCCAACAAAACGAAGTATGAGAAACTGTTCGGCGACTTCCTCTCAGCAGATTTCTGACTCTGAGAGTAAATAAAATTGCCATGAATAGTTTCTCAAAATATTTAGTTCGAACAACTTTAAACTGTAGGTCCCGCCACTCATGTATAAGAATTAAAGAACACAAAGAAAGTGGTGTGAGAAACTTGGTCGTAATCCTAATTGAAGGGTTGTAATGACCAATTATGTATGTATGTATGTAGATATTCTCATAAGAGCCAAGTGCTCTAAAGGTGCCCTGATTGTCAGATAGAATTACTATGTCCCGTCAATTGTACCTTCAATACAAGTTGAATTAAGCAAGTTTCGTTCGGGTAAAAATCTTACGATAGATTTTACTTGCCTTTACACGGTTCGTAAGAAACTAAAATAAAGAAAAATAATTGCATCCTTGTCCTAATGCAGTATGATGGTTTATGAATAATTTCAAAAAACGAAGATAGCCCTACAACTGCTAAATTTCCATTCTTAATTTCTCTCAAGTCTCCGTAGTCTAGTAGGTAGTGTATTGGCTTATTAGACTGAAGGCCCGAGTTCGAATCCCAGGTCAGACATCAAAACGAAAAATATGAAAATATTTCTTCGGCGACTTCCTCTCAGCAGATTTCTAGCAAAAACTCTGAGAGTAAATAAAATTGCCATGAAAAGCTTCTCAAAAAACTGTCGTCTGGAGTCGACTTTAAACTGTAGGTCCCGTCCCGCCACTCATGTATAAAATTAACGCACACAACATAAGTGGTGTGAGAAGCTAGGTCGTAATCCTGACTGAAGGGTTGTAATGACCAATTATGTATGTATGTAATTTCTCTCAATGCCGTACGCTTTCATTACATATTTAGTTTCCTTGGTACTATCCGCTCTCTTCTCTACTCTTCTAATTGCCGGAGTCGGAGTCCTCATTAAAATGATTTTTTTTAGAAGCTATGGCGTCCAGAAGCCATCCGTCTAACGTGTGCAGAGAAGAAAAATCTCAAAATCATACAGGTGTTAATGTTGTACCACCAAATTGGTCAATCTTTACCGGAGATTCATTCTACAAAGTTCTACAATTATTCGTGAAACTTTGTGCAACGACATTAAGATAGTGTCACACAGCTATTATGGGACACATTTACAGAACGTGAAGAAAACGAAGCTTCTACACAGAAAGAAAAACGGCGTGCTAAAATCAACTTTTCTATTCTCAATTTAAGCCAAAAAACGTCGTATTTTTCGCAAGTTGCATTTCTTTGGTAGATGACTTGGATTATTCCGGTCGATGACTTGCATTTTTTTGTGTAGATAACTTGCATTTTTTTCAAATCAATCGATTTTAGGATTAAATCAAGTACGAGTTCGAGCTTAAATCAAGTTCAAAATTCTTGAAACAAGCCCGTTTTTGGATAAATTTAGGTTTAAATCAAGTATAATTTAGGGCTTAAATCAAGTTCATTGTACTCGAATAAAGTACGATTTGCCTCAATTCGATCCCATTTATAAGTTAAATCAAGTACGAAATCTAACTTAAATCAACTTTATAATTCTTGAAACAAGTGCGCTTAAGGATTACTTCAACTTCTGATTCTCTTGAATCAAGTACGAATTCGATCTTAAATCAAGAAAAAATATGCTTAAACCAAATACATGATGAGATCACTTTGATCCCAAAAAGGCTTAAATCGCGCTAAAATCAACACTTTTGTACTTGGCTGATTCGGGCTTGATTCAACTCTTTTGTACTTGATTCAAGCCAAACCGTACTTACCGTACTATTGTGAACGATATGGATTGATTCAAGCCCGGATGGCTTGATTCTTTTTTTCAGTGTAAGAGCTTATGTAATAGATTTTCATTTGCGAATTGCATCAGCAAAGTTTGCGAATTCTAATACGTAATCCTTTATTTCAGATTACTTGCGATGATAATACTGCACTAGAGGTTTTAAATATTCAACACACTGTTGCTAAACGCTATTATCAGACACATTATCGCGGCAATGTTAACGTTTCAGCGTCATTTTTTTTCCATCTTGTCACATCTCGTCTACACTTACACTTCCCTTCGAGTCTGTCGTTTATTTCATTTCATTTAAATTTTAATTCACTACGCTTTACTGCATTTCAGTTTAATTGTGTGTTAAATAAGATGATGTTCCCTCTACTCTCTTCAACCCCGTATTTTAATTTCATTAACTGCAAGCGATAGCGACGTGAGACGATAAGGATCACAACAAAGTTTTGCTATTCGAAACGAACGGAAACTGTATTAAGCGTAACACACTTGCTGCAGACCGCAAATATAAGAAAATATCGGCGTAAAAGTGCACGTGCCTGCCAGCCGGCAACAGCAACATGGTATTCTGCATTCAAATGAAACGAATTGAATACCTTATTTGCTTGACTTGAAGTTGAAGTTGATTTTTTTTATTTTTTGCTTTTGAATATTCTTTAGAATTGCATCGATGCAGAATCGATTTGTTTGTTTTCAATTTTGATTCTGACTGGACTTCACATTATAATCTCTCGCACAATAAAATCAAGATATTTGGCTGCGGTTGAGAAATATTTTTTCATTTTTCTTATTTGTTTTCCTCTCTATTTTATTGTTGACTTTCCATTAGATTGTAATTTAAGCAAAACTACTGCCTGAATTCATGATAAGCTCACGATTGCAATCAAACATTCTTGATTATGAAAAAAAAACAACAAAAACCAAAATAAATTATCAGAATGTCGATCAAATTGAATCATGTATGAAGATTGAATTCTAATAATTCGTTGATGTTGAAATGGGATTACTTCGAATAAATAATTATTTTGATTGAAAACAATAACGTTTTTCTTTAGAAAAGCGAAAATATGAATTCAAAATAAATGGAATTCTTTTTCTTTGCCTATAAGAAGAGAAAAATTGTGCTTGTAAAACTTCAGTAGGTTAGGTTAGAGGACGTGTACTTGTCAACTGTGACAACCAATGGCTTCACGAATATTGTCCTTTAAAGCGTCAATTGTCTCTGGCTTGTCGGCGTAACACTTCTCTTTGACGGCACCCCACAAATAATAGTCCAACGGTGTCAAATCGCAGCTCTGAGGTGGCCCAATTATGCCTCTGAACCAAAATCCGGACCAAACAATGACTCGTTTTGGGTGCGTCGGCTTTTCAATGTATGCTTGCGGGTTTTCTATGCCCCAAAATGCGACAATTTTGCTTGTTTACATACCCGCCAAGATCAAAATGAGCTTCATCTGAAAAGATGATTTTTTTTTTTTTGCCAAAATCGGCATCTTCTGTAAGTCGATCGCAGGCCCACTTAGCGATGCGAAAACGCATAATCATTTATTTTCCGTTATTAACCGGAAGGATTGTACTTTCAAATAAAAAAAGAAATTTGAGAAAATATTCAGTAGTTTTTTTTTAAAGCATTTTCAAAAAAAAAAAGTTATTTGGCGGACCCTTTATAATGCTGATATAAACATAAAGCGGCAATAAAGGCAACTGGTCTCATAGAGAATATTTACCTTCAAATATTTGTCCTCAATGAAATCACTTGAGCTCTACTATTAAAAACCTTCACTTTCCTGCAAAAGAGGGTTAATTTTTGATACTCCCACTATTTAAATATTTGCTCTTCAAGTTTGCTTTAATAAGCCTCACGAAACGTACATCATTTACTCAAAAACATATTCGTTTCTTTCTGTATTTAACAACCTATCGATTTCCAAAAATAATCATCTTCGTTGCTACCACTGAAGTTGAATGAAAGTATGATTTTCAAATTTTTTAACTTCCCAGCTGCAGCATTTCGTTCAGATCCAAATAATAAATTGTTTTGATGGATAACAATGGAAAAGAATTTAAATGTAAAACTTATCATTAATCATTAATTAAAAACATATTTTTTATGACTCTTACTGAATGACTTCATCACTGCCATAATGACAGCATTGAATGGCTGAATAGAGGTAACGAACAGTAGATGATTGATAATCGAAAATAAAACTGAAAAGAAAAGCTTCTCTTGAATATAACAAGTCCATCAGGTGTAAATTAACCATGAAAAGAAAAGTGTGGAAACCAACAAAACAAGATAAAAGAAAACACAAAGCGTAACATAACATAATTCAGAAAAGGGCTTTTCATTCATTGTTATCACTTACAATAGGGTGGGTTGATTGGTAAAATCAATATTTCTTCAATAAAAATAACAACAACAACAATAGTATCCATCATTATTATCACTCTTGTTTTTTAATCGTTCATTATTATTTATTCAATCAGCCAACATGGGTCACACACATGATTCAAGTAACTGACAGACAGACAGTCAGTTAAGGAGTGCGCACAAAAAAAAAATGGGCCTACTTTTAAGCTTATAACTTTTATCATAATTGAAAAAAAATGAATACCGTTACATTGTTTTTGTTAGTCATCTGTTTCAAAACCCACGTGCTAAATCTCATTGCAATAGCAAAATTAGTTTTTTGAAAATGGGCACCCAACAAGAATGTCGTAAAAAAATAATTGAAATTTTCAATGAAAAACCGCGCCACTTACAAAAAACGATTGCGAGGCTCGCAGGTGTTAACCAAAAAACAGTTTCTAAGGTAAGAATAAAACAATATAAGGAGTCTTTAAGTATTGAGAGAAAACGTGGAAGTGGAAGTAGAAAAAAAGGATTTGCCGACCAAAACAAAGCAAGTAAAATAATATGTATTTTTCAAAAAACACCCTAACATGTCTGGAAGAAAAGTGGCTCAAAAAGTTGGATGCTCTGAGACCTTTGTCAGAAAAAAATTTTATACACAAAAGAATTCAAATATTATTTACCAAGGCAAATTCAATAGGTAGTGTTATCAGCCCAGCTGATTGCTTTTTTCAGTCCAAGTAAATGTCAAACATATTGTTTGCGTACAGTGAGCAATAAAAACTTGTACACTATTACCTCGAAATAACTTTTGAACAAAAAATTATCTATAAAAAGAAATTTATTTTCTTTAAGACTAAAAAAAGCTTAAAAACTATATTCGGATTATAAACATTTCCCTCTTGGTTACGTAACAAGAAAATAATTGTCGAAACTAAGAAATTCTCAAATTTGTAAGCAAAAAAGTGGTGATTTTTTGACTATGGCGACCGAATTTTCTAGAAAGTCATCTTAAACAAAATCCTGTGGATTAATTTATTTATTAATTTTTTACAATAAGTGTACACATTTTTTTTGCTCACTGTATATACATTCTTTTGTTTATTTATTTTTTATTTCCTTTTATATTTGTATTCTACACAATTTATAATTTATTTAAATATTCTCGATGTTCTAGCACAACTTTTGTTGTAGAATCCGCTTTTATGCTTCCCAGTATCCCTCTGAAGGTCGTCATACCTTAGTGGTAGAGCAAATCAGCCCGTATTTAAAAAAATTTTATTTTTAAAATTTGTTTTTTAAAATTTTTTTATAAACAAAAAGAAACAAAAGAGAAATAATGACACAAAATAACAACTTTATGTCATTATATGGATTCGCCTTTGTCATTTCTGGCTTACGGCGAATTTCATTTGACATATGTGTGTACCCAAATACAACAGAAAATACATGTTGTTTTTGTTAAAAAACACTGCGAATTGAGTTGTTGTACTATTGCCATCACCTATTGAGTTCGCCCTGTGCCTGTTGTTTTTGCATTGTTGTACTTGTTGTACACTTGCGGTTACCTATTAGATGTGCCTTGCTCTGAGACCTTTGTCAGAAAAAAATTTTACACACAAAATAATTCAAATATTATTTACTTTAATTGAAAAAGGAAAAAAATCCGCCACTTAGTTTTATTTCTATAACGAAAAGTGTAAGTCCAGTTTTTTTCGTGCGCACTCCTTAGATGGATAAATAAATATTGGGAAATTGTCTAATTTATGACTGATTCATTGCGTTTACTTGAGAGTCGATGTTGAAAATAACAACAACAACAACAATAAGTATATGAATAAAAAAAACCAATACCATAATGATTATGATTGACGTTCGAAATATGAAATGAATTGCCGAATTGCATTATCATTCAGAGAGTTTATTATAATTCGGTCTTAAACTTTGGGCTTGATCGGTAACATGGAATTTGTAAGCACTTACAGAATCAACAAAACTAAATTAGCCGAAGAGTATGCAAAAATAATTAAAAAATCCAATTCAAAATTTTTTATTTGTTGGTTGCATATCCATTCCCATATGCATACCTCAATGCACTCACACTCACAGAAGCTTCAAGGACTAAGTATATTTCTTCTACACCTAAAGGCCCATTTACACGATAAGCGTTTACATACGTATGTATGTACGTTAAGTGAGAGAGAAAATATCGCAGAATTTCACTCGTATTTTAAAATGAGGGCAAAAATCTGTCAGTAGGTCTCTTTACGCGTTTACACGATTAGTTTCAAATACCAAAACAAAGTAAAATGAATGCATACTTGAGCTCAGTGTTGCAAAACTGAAATTTTCAAATGGTACTGAACTCTAACTGAAAGAGTACTTTTTTGCATCAAATGGCACTTTTGTTTCGATTTACGTCGTCAAATTATAAACTTATATATAACCTAACTTTTCACACCACTTATTTTGTGTGTGTTAATTTTATACATGAGTAGTGGGACCTTTTGAGAAACTTTTTCATGGCAATTTTATTTATTCTCAGCGATTTTGCCAGAAGGAAGTCGCTGGAGAAATATTTTTTTTTCATATTTCGTTTTGTTGGAAATGTCTGACAGGGGGAATGAACCGAGGACTCACGTTTAGTAAGCCAGCACACAACCTACTAGATTATTTATTTATTTATATTCAATATACATACGGCATGGAATAGAAAAACTAACGATTTATTCGTGTATCTCACATACAAGACAAAACCAGCTGATTCGATGGAACTTAATGTAACATAAGTTCGTTTTTAGCATATGAAAAGCAATGCAAATGATTACCGAAAATAACATTACAGTTCGGCAAGCAATTCATTGCTTTTCGTGTTCTAAAAACGAATGTACGTTCCGTGCACGTTTGGCTAACCGGGACTAAAGCCTAATTCTACTTTTAGCATTACGTGGAACATGTTGCTAATGCATTAATAGTTGAAAAGCGCATAAGACATAAAATATGTGATAATAAAAAAGTACTAAAAGCGTTGCGGGGGTACTGCGGTATTTTTGAAATGAAAAAGTACTGAAAAAAGTACCAAAGTACTGAATTTTTCAACACTGCTTGAGCTAATGAATTTATGAAAAATTTAGAACAATGAAAAGAACCGTACGACTGTCAAATTTCAATTCGTATTTTATCTCAATGTCGTACGCTTTCATTACGTATTCAGATTTCACGATACTATTCGCGCTCTTCTACACAGAAAGTTATGTTAGGTTAGGTTAGGTTTGAGGACGTGTACATGTCCCAATGACAGTACCCACAGGTCAAAAAGATCCATTGTAAATACGTCCTAGAGGAGAGAGAGAGAAGATATTGAAGGCGATAGGGAAATTGGAAAAGGAGAAGAGGTAGGAAAGGGAGTATAAAGAGACGGAGTAAAACATATGGACTAGAAACACACAATAGAACGCGACTATAACCTTGAAGACCTAGCACTACAACCTTGAAGACCTAGCACTTCTTAACCAGCTAAACCCACAGTATTCCCTCGATTTACGTCGTCTCGATTTACGTTGTTTCGATTAACGTCGTCAAAAATTTTGTTCCCTTCAAATTCGATTTGCGTTGTCATTCGATTTACGTCGCCTTTTTTTTTTTGAACCAACTGTGACGTAAATCGAAAGATTACTGTAACTTTTTTGTTAAAAACATACTACTTTGTAGTATGAGCAATATGAAATTCGATTTACGTCGTTTCGATTTACGTCGTCTTTTTCCGGAACATTCTACGACGTAAATCGAGGGAATACTGTATTTATGAATCTATGCAGAGTCTTAATGTTGGCTTTCGACAAAGAGCCCAAACCTTCGAAGAAGCCCCTGCCCAGGGTGCTCAACGCCATCCTACTAAGGGCTGGACAGTTGCAGAGGAAGTGTTCCATAGTTTCAAACTCCTCTTCGTCTCAACTTACCTTGCAAGAGCTATGCTGGGATCTGTTCCAGATCCTTGTCAGCGAAATAATCTCGCAGTGCCCTGTAATGAAAATAATAGCTAACCACAGCAAAAGCTTGTCATGTCACACGTCCCCTTAATTGGGCATTCTCAATTTAACTCGAGCAAAAAGCATCCTCCTTGATAGTGGCACAAAGGCGAAAGAATGCAACTTAATTTCCGAATACAATTACACAAAATTCATTTAAATACCGTAAAATTAGAATAAAATAATAAAAGTACAATGAAATTGAAAAAAAAAATTTAAATTTAAATTTTCCTATTGTCCTCTGGCTATAAAATCAAACATTTCATAATTTTTCTGCGTTTTATTAGAATTATGATATTTTGCATAAGAATTGTAGAGAACATAAAACTCCCGCAGGGAAAACGTCTACAAGTTAAACACAACTTGCAACATTTTGTGCAACAATGCGCAACATTTAACGGGCAACAAAATGTCAGCAGGACAGCCCACACAATACAAAATTATGTTGAACCCACAACCACTGGTTTCGTTAACACTGTACACAAGAACACGCTAAAAACAAAAAAATAACACAAAATTTGTAAGCAACACACCCAACTACAATGCTATAGAATATGTTGTACACCTGCCTACACCTTTGAATGTGATTCGGATTTATGTCTCCAATAAAGTTATTATCACTATAGGAAAATTTTATTTTCTTTGCACAAGATTTCATCATTTTGAAACTCTGCAACAGATGAATCAATATGAATTAAAAGAAGATTCGCACAACCATAAATGAAATTTCTCATTAATCACACATCAATGCACACACATTTGCAAACACATCATACATACATATGAACATATGTATGTACATATGTATTTACTGCATAAAAAAAACCAACTAAATTTTTATGGGTCATGAATCAAAGAGCATTAATAAATAGTAGGTATGATGTTAATGATCATTGTCTCGCATTATTATTTATGATGTATTGAGAACATAAATTTTAATCCCTCTTTCATTTCTTAATACTCTCCGTCTTTCTTATTCTTATTGCAGGATTCGTTTGTAAAGTATTTCTACCTGGCCTCCAAAGTGGTAATGAGAATGATTCATACGGTAACCTACAATGGTATACGACATACATAACTATATTTTTGTATAGAAATTGTCAATGAATACAAATTGTCAAGAATTGTCAAACTATGCCAGCCCAGCAAGCAACAGACACTAGTAAATTGTCAAGCAAAAACAAAATAATAAAATAAAACAATACAAAAAAGCTTATCACTGCTACAATTATTTCGCGTAAAGTTATTACTCTCTCGCTCTCACTTATACTTACTCTTTATCAAGTTCAAAGTCATTTGAGAAAGTAAGGAAGAACAGCAACCACAACAGCAGAGCGTACGAAGCATATGTACATGCATGAATTACAAAGAAAGCATTTATCAAAGAATATCAAAAAAGCTCTTTTTTTTTGTTGGCGCTCTTTCTTAGTGAGCTCCCCCATTTATTTGATTCTCATTGTCTCTCTCGCGCTCTCCGTGCGTTAAAGGTTTTTTTTTTCGTTCATTGTCGTTTTTTTTTGTTTTTGTTTTTTGCAAACACGTTGTTTTGAAAACAGCTTACAAATGAGTAACGAATCGTCTGCGAGTGAGACAACACCGCTACGTCGGCCAGACGAGAAAATCAACAATCATATTAATTCGCCGCAGCAGGAGACTTCATCATCGTCGTTAGCTTTTAATAATTATCGAACGCTTAACTTAAATTCCAATATCACTTCCTCGGTTACGGATCCAACTATTAGTTTGGCTACAACTACGGTCGCCATAGCAAATCATAACAACAACAGTATTGAAGTTCATTTGAATCATCCTCGTCATCAGCGACGTAATAGCAGTAATAATTATAACAACAACAATAATTACAACGACAGCAATACCAGTGGTGGTGGTGGTGCCAGTGAAGTTTTATTCATAAAAATGGAAACAAATAAACGGATTCTCTATCGAGTTGGTTTGGACGTCTTAATTTTATTATGTGGTAAGTTTAAAGCAACAACAAATTAAATAATTATTTAAACAAATATTTGGCGTTAATTGTGTTTTCGTATTTGTTTTTTATTTCGTTCGATTTCCTCTCCATGTCGTTTGAGGAAAGCAATAATAAGCTGTAACGATTTGTTTATTTTGTGTTTTTTTTTTGTTTGTTTTTGCTGATGTGTTGGACAGAAATAATCACCGACAAATGTTTGGTGAATGTGTAGAAGAGTTGCCATATCATTTGTTATGTACAAATTTATAGGGTTTCAAATAAAAATCGCCTAAATGCCTTTAAAATTTTTTTTTTTTTATTTGGTATTTAAAAACTAAATGCCAATGCTATATACCATAAAGGAAAAAATTTTATATTCACTAATTATAATGTCATTTCAAAAAAAAATTCAAAAAACAAATTTATTTTACATATCTTAAGGTAAATAATTAACTTAATAGAGATGTGGAAGAAATTTTAAAAATGCATAAAAAAATAATATATAGTCTCAGCAGCAAATAAAAGCCATATTAATATTTTTTTACAAAAATAAATTAGAAAAGCAAAAATATGTATTATTTTTAGTGAAATTTTTTCGGGCATCATCAAATTCTCAGTGATGTTGAGTATTCACCCTTATTCTGGTTGTCGTCGTCGTCGTCGTTACCAAAAATGATGTCGATAAAATCAGAGTCGACAAAATCAGAGTCGACACAACACAATATCGACGGCGTATTGACTCACAGAATACCAAATGTGTGTCGACAGTCATCTATAACTGTCAATAACGACAAACAGAATACCAATTTTAAACTGTCGACGCAAGACGACGTCGACGACGACAACCAGAATAAGGGTGATTGTTTCGTTCAGATTTCAATGAAGAGTCATTATTTTAATTATCATATTTCGCACCATTTTTTTTTGTCAAAAAATCTCAAATATGCTCGCTTTTGTTAAGGTTTAGTTATACCTTATGTGCATAATATAACAACCAATTCCAAACAATATTCAAAAGACGTGAACTGATGTCTTCAAATTTTATTACGTTATGTCCGATAGGAAAAGCAATCAACTCACTTATACAGAAGTCGAGGTCCTCCAAGCAACTACCTACTATTTGCCACCACCAAGTCTTTGTTATAATAAAAGTTTATATTTGACCTTTGTTCTGACACTGTTCGACCATGTTGTAAATAAGAAATTTTTGCAATGATCGTTATTATTCAGATTTCGTGCGAATCAAAGAACTACTTAAAGAAGAAACTATAAAGATTTAAAATCGTATAAGTAATCAAAACTGACAAACATTTCGTATTTAAAATATTTATTAACTGTTAAATAATTTATTATTTTATTATTCTTTAATCTTAACATATTGAAAATCAGTTTGATTCGGGTGTTCGAGCGATATGTGAAGTTTGAACGAAAATCAAAATTTTTTTTAATTTTCTTCTAACTGACGACCTACCGTCAGAAGTCGCCGTGGTCTAGTAGGTAGTGTGTTGGCTTATTAGACGAAAGGCCCGAGTTCGAATCCCAGGTCAGACATCAAAACGAAAATATGAAAAATATTTCTTCGGCGACTTCCTCTCAGCAGATTTCTGGCAAAAACTCTGAGAATAAAAATTGCCATAAAAAGCTTCTCAAAAAAAAAACCTGTCGTTCGGAGTCGACTTTAAACTGTAGGTCCCGCCACTCATGTATAAAATTAACGCACACAACACGAGTGGTGTGAGAAGCTAGGACGTTGTACAATGGGTCAGTTCGACCTCCGGGTACTGTACTTGTCACAGTTGACAAGTACACGTCCTCTAACCTAACCTAACCTGACGACCTACCGTTGGCCCATCAGCCATTAAACGTTAAAATTTATTCTACAACTTGATCTGCAACGTGTAGGAGTCGCATTATATGGGGATACCTATGGTACAAGTATATCAGGTAGTATCACACTAAGAGCTGTTTTGTTTTTCTCTTCGTATTGTATGCTAAAATGTTTCATCAGAATTGATTTGATAAAATCATCAAATTGGTTTGATTTTGACATTTCAGTGTCCAATAAGAAGAAGAAGAAGCTGCTATTTTGTGGCTACCTGTTGCAACATCAGTACAAATATATGACTTTCTTCCTTCCTATAGAAAGCTTACAGTCTGGCAATACTGTACTAATGCATTCACCACCTTTAGCAGAAAAAAAAAACAAAAGCTTGAAATGTTTTCATTGCCATTAACCGGTTTATTCTGTGTTTCCAATATGAATTCTCATCACTCCACACAAAAGTTCTTTAAAATAAATTAACGATTAAAAGCAAAACAAAAACAAACCGGTTGCTCTGCTCATACAAACGTTTAGAAAGATTTTACAATCGTAACATAAAAAAGACCTCAAATGAAATGATGCTCTCAATGAAATAATACTCTTAGAGTCTCTTTTTTTATTTTTATTATCTATTCAAGAATTTTATTGACGTTATAAATAACTTCTTTAAATAGATTGTTATTAAAAATATATTTTCATAAATATGTATGTACATATCAGGCCTGGGGGGTCTCAATTACATTCCATGCATACCTACTATATGTATTTACAATTGGATAGATATTCAAATTATAAAAATTGTCAATGATAATAAAACTTTTGAAAGGACAGTTAAAGTTCTTTTTCAATTGAGTTCGAGATAAGGCAAAAGCTAATTTATGGTGTTTTCTTTTCTACAAAGAAAATGTCACCCTCTTACAAGGTACATTAAACAAATTTTTGACCAACCCTGTTGTAATGTCATTTTTTATTTGAGAAGAACATAACACAAATATTAAAAAAGGGTATGCCCTGTGTTTACCACTTATTAAGAAAATGAATAAGGAAATGCCAATTTGTTCAAAGGTGTTGCCAGATCGCTAATTTTTCGACTTCATTTTTTGCACGCTTTTATTTTTTTAACACTGTTCTAACATTGAATGCAATTTTTTATATTGCTGACCATGTAGCTTTAATAATGTAATATTTCCTTAAGATTACTCCACAACACAATGAAAAAATTAACTTCAAATTGGATAACAATACCAGACGACTTTTTTTAAATTTCATCTGGTAGCCCTATAAATAAACAAAAGTCATCTGCTTTACAGGGCATTAGCAGCACTCTCAATTTATACAGGGCATAAAATGCAATGCCCTCCACCATTGGCAAGTGCGAATTATTTAGAATAAAACATACCACCCTTTTAGAGGGCGAAACATTTTTAAGAAACAAACGCAAAATTGCATTTTGCGTTAATAAAATGCACATTTTTTGGTAGAAAAGTAAACACCATTAGTCATATAAGTTACATGCCTGCTGGATAATAAAGTTCAATCGCGCCCAAACCACATTACTGTCAGCACCGCAGAGATTGTATAATTTTATCTGTTTCCAGCTTCGGTTAAAACTTGACCCAATCACACACGCACAATTAGTCTATTAAGAAAAGTCGGTTCAAGAGATCTTTTATTATCAGAAATGAGCCAAATCTGTCTATATATGTATTACAGAGCCTTAACAACTCAATATGGATTCACGCATGTTGCTTGGACAAAATATTTGTTCAAATAACATACGCAGTTTGACAGCTCTCTTCTTGAGAGAGAGAAAATATTCCGGAACCATATTCTACCTTAGCTTGAAGCGACTAAAATGAGGGGCACCCTATCATGCGATTAAAAACTGGTAATCTTGTTCCTGCCTTTGTTACATTCTGAACAGAGAATTTGTTATCAATCAGGAGAGTAGGAACAACGTAATCAATATGGAATCTCCGTTTATCGTTCAACCGTACAGTTCAGTTTGCAGTTCTATCGCACATTTCTATAATAATTTCAAAAACAAAGTCTAAGAACTTTTTCACTATTAAACCAATGTTTAACCAGTTCAAAATCTTAAGAAGACTTTTTCTAACAGTCGTCAGAAGTGACGAGGAGTGTAAATGATTTTCTTGTTTGAGAAACTTACGGTTTTCTCGAAAGATACAATTTTTAAAGCCACACAAAAGGCTTTGAACTTATGTCGCCGCCTCCGTTCTATAACATTCCAAGTCGAAAAAGTGTGTTTTGAGTTATGAGCTCTCAAAGTTTTCACGCGACATACGACTATATATGTATTCTAAGTAGATTTTTCCCTATAACTTCGGAACGGATCGGCGCATCTTAACCAGTATCGCGGATCGGCGCATCTTTGACAGTATTTAAGTTAAAGAACGTAGAATTTAAAAATGCAAGAACATTAAAAACGTTCTAAGTACACTTAGAACGTTATAGAATGTAGGCGTCGATGTGATGTTTTTGTAACACAGGCTATTTCACTTGCTTGTCTGTTTATATGGGAAACACAAACAAAATTGAGTGTTACAAAAAAATCACATTAGACTTCAGTTCGTGCACTTTCTCTTCTCTTCCAAAGTCATACATAGTACTAGAAAACTTCTACGGTTTCGATTCTCTCGACCCGCATATGGTTAACTCTAGAATATTATGGGACTGTCTGGGCAAGTTGAATCAGCTAGACGGGGCAAATAGGATTACCCTCTGCTGAATACAAGGTCATGTGGGTATTTACGGTAGATGAGCTTACGAAGTTAGGTTAGGTTAAAGTACAATACCCGGAGGTCGAAATTGACCCATTGTACAACGTCCTTGGAGAGGGAAGGAAATAGAGGGAACAAGATGAAAGGAGGGCATAAAGGTAAGGGGGGGGGGGGGGATGGGAATCACACAGAAAGAAACAGACACAAGCAAAAGGGGTTGAGAGCGCGACTACACTTATGAAGCCCTAGCACCTCTCAACCAGCTCAAACTGCTAATGAATCTGTGGAGAGCCTTGATGTCGGCTTTCAACACAGAACTCAAGCTCTCAAAGAAGGCCTTGCCAAGGGTCCTCAACCACAACCTACCAAGGGCTGGGCAGTTACAGAGGAGGTGTTCGATAGTCTCTAATTCCTCCTCATCGCGACATACCCTGCAATAGTCCGGCTGGGATCTGTTCCAGATCCCCGTCAGCGACCTAATCTCGCAGTGCCCTGTAATAAAACCGACAACCAACCTTAAGCTGGCCTTAACCAAGCACAGCAGCCAATCTGTTCTCTTACTGTCCACAGCAAGCCATAGACGTCTAGAGACAGAACAACCCGTTCCGTTCCCCCAAAGTTGCATAATGCCAAATCTTTTCTGTGGAGTGGGAAGAGATGTTTGGAAGGGCGAAAGGTAAGATGGAGGGAGGCAAGCCAAATCGGTTTGAGACAATCCAAACACTTGTTTGATAATTACAACGTTTTGACGTAACGATCGCATGAGATCACGATGCTATAGGATATGACATCTAGCCACGTTAGCAGTTTATTTACTGCAAAATTCTACAAGTAAACTCACAGTGGAGCGTTTTGCGGGTAGTATACATTTGGGTTAATTAACTGTTATGTTGTGTTTAAAATTTTCAATTACAAAACTTAAATTGAAATTGAAACAAATTATTTTTAATCGGATTACAATTTCCAGATGTGCAATATGGACAAACAAAAATTATTTGTGTTGGCTTTTGTCATTATTATTATTATTCAACCATTTGTCTCAGTAATTGTGAATAGTTCTCCCACCTGTTGCTTTTAAGGTCAAATTACACAACGTAACAACGCCTAGCTTTTAAATGAAGATTAAAATAATTGCTCAGATTTCATTCTCAAATTGCGAAAAACAACTGCACAAAATAAAATGTTTGCACACGAGGAGTTGCCACTGTTTCATTAGGAGTTGATAATTTAATCTAAAATCTAATCTAGTTTTTTACATTTCGCCAAAGGTGAAATGAAAAGATAAGAGCACGTGAATGTATAAAATAAAATAAACTTGACAGTGGAGGGAAATGGGTGTTAATAGAGGGATTTCTTTTTATTTATTTATATTCTTGATTAGAAGTTTCTATTTTAGGAATTTAATTTTCGATTATAATGACAAAATTTTCATAACTTATCGTAAATAAAATAAATTTATCGAAACATAAATTTTATAAAATTTCTTTTTAAGAAATGACCGAATGCTATAGAAAAAATAAAAACAAATAATTTAACCATAAATCTTAGTTACTAAATATATGTACATGATAACACGGCTTTCGGTATAAACATCAGAAGCGCATCTTTCCAACCGTCAAGTACATACAGCTATGGACATTAAATTAGCACAAAACTTCATTATAAAAACAATCAGATTTTTTATAGTATTTTAGGTCTATTCATAAAAAAATTTAAACATAGAAACTTAAGATGCATATTCTTCTTTAAAAAAAAAAAACAAAAATTTTTCCGAAATTGCCAATCGTCTGCTCGTTAAGACCTGCAACATATCAAACGCTAGATTTTAGCTGGACAGTAAAATAGCACAAATTAAAATTTCTGGAATAAAAATAATATATTTTAATAAATAGTAAAAATATTAATGTTTTCAGTTTATTTGATCAATATTTAGTAGAGTAGCCTCTATTTTCAAGCACCACGTGGCATCAAAGAGACAAAGTTCTTTGGAAAAGATTTTTGGGAATCGAGTACCAAGCGTCCCGTATTCCAATCCACAAATCGTCCAAATTTTTGTACTTTTGTTGAGCAATAGTACATTTCACATCGTTTCAGAGGTTTTCTATCCAGTTTAAGTCAGAACTTTGCGCCGGCCAGTCTAAAACGTGAATGTGCACTTTATAAAATCAATCCTTAGCCAGCTTAGATGTGTGTTTGGGGCCACTATCTTGCAAAAATATGAATAAAACTGGCATGTATTAAAAGCTTATGGTTCCATTTTGTGCTCTAGAATATCCAAATACTGATAACGGTCCATTTTTTCATTAATTTTTGAAATGGGACCTACACCGTGCCATGAAAATGCCCCCTACGACATTGTGCTTTCTCGACCATGCGTTATGATCCTTTGAGTATAGCGTTAATTTAATTCTGGCCGTTAAACAACCACTCTACCATCTGGTCCCATACGATTTAGCATTGTTTCATCACTCCAAAATATTTTTTCCAGAATGGGAGATCTGAACCCTTGTGGGTGCGAACAAACGTTAAACGCTTGACTATATTTTTCTTTTGGTAGAAGTGGCTTCTTTCGGCAAGAGCGTCCAAAGTGCTTTCCGTGATTAAGACGTCATCGTATGAGCCTGTCCGATAAATTTAACCTAAATTGAGAGTTAATTTCGTTCAAAATATCGCGTGACGACATTAAAAGCTCCTTATTTGACTTCCGGACAATAGCACGGTCCACGACTTTGGTTGTTTCCTTGACACGTGGCTTTCGTTTTTTGTTTTCTGCGACATTATTATGTTGGCTTTGAAGGAAATTATCACGTTATAAATCATTTTTCGCGAGCAATTCGAAATTTCGGCAATTTCAGCCAGGTTTTTCCCATCATTCCACAAGTCAACGATAACGAGCTTCTTCTCTGGCGAGCAATCCTTTCAACGTCCGATTTTTTAAAAAAATTACTATAAATGCCATAAAATTAAAAGAATATACCGTAAGAATAAAAATACTTGAACAAAGCTTGTACCTATGCACGTTGTGCTAATTTACTGACCAGCTCGAATTTAGCTACTGATACAAATCAGCAGTCAAAACAAAAAATATAATAGTAATAATCCAATCAATAAAATATTCTAGCTCGAGGTCAATTTCTTAATTTAAATTAATTTAAATTTAATTTAATATTCTAATATTTAAATTTAATTTAAATTTAATTTAATTTAATATTCTAATATTTAAATTAAATTAAATTTAAATTAATTTAAATTAAGAAATTGACCTCGAGCTAGAATATTTTATTGATTGGATTGGAATTTAATATTCTAATATTTAAATTAAATTAAATTTAAATTAATTTAAATTAAGAAATTGACCTCGAGCTAGAATATTTTATTGATTGGATTGGAATTTAATATTCTAATATTTAAATTAAATTAAATTTAAATTAATTTAAATTAAGAAATTGACCTCGAGCTAGAATATTTTATTGATTGGATAATTAAGAAATTGACCTCGAGCTAGAATATTTTACTGATTTGATAATTAAGAAATTGACCTCGATCTAGAATATTTTATTGATTGGATAATTAAGAAATTGACCTCGAGCTAGAATATTTTATTGATTTGATAATTAAGAAATTGACCTCGAGCTAGAATATTTTATTGATTGGATAATTAAGAAATTGACCTCGAGCTAGAATATTTTATTGATTGGATAATTAAGAAATTGACCTCGAGCTAGAATATTTTATTGATTGGATAATTAAGAAATTGACCTCGAGCTAGAATATTTTATTGATTGGAATTAAGAAATTGACCTCGAGCTAGAATATTTTATTGATTGAATCATAAAGGGAACAGGTCAAAATAATATATATAATTTGAATTGATAACGGTAATATTTTTTGTTAAACAACAGCTAGATGTCATCGTACAACATTCCAGACCAAAACAATTGGCCTAATTATGATACAAATGAGAAAAAAATTCACAATCAAACTATATATGAATTTTGTGCTAATTTAATGTCCATGGCTGTATATTAGACTACCGGAGACAATCTTTATACACGTCCACCAGGTATTCGTATAATATGTATATCACCAGCATTTAGTCAAATTCATTTTCTTATCAGAAAATTTTCTTCAATAATATTGCACAAATCCAATGTTATACTATGTTCAGACATGCACTTTTATTAAATTAATATTCGGTTTATTGAGAACAATATTTTTAGCGTTCAGACATATAATATACGAAAATTTATTTGACAGCTGGTAAACAAAACAGCTAATTGCTTCAACAACATTGCTTTTAATTTAATCGCGAAAATTAGTGCCAACATTTTTTTTTTTTTAAATGGAAAACAATTTAACATTTAAAAAGGTATTGCTAATGATTAACCGAAACGCTGAGCTGTTGCGGTTAGTAGGAACTACTTTTGACTCCAAAGTGGCTTTTCTCAGAAGGATGAGAAAGAAAAATTTGATATGAAACTCAATATAAAATACAAACATTTCTGCTGACCTTCCATTTTTTGTTTGTCGTTGTTTACATTTGAGTTGTCAAATATTAATAAAAAGCGTTCGGAAAAATGTAATCTGCTCACTGAACGTACTTATGACAGTGTTGTATTTAAAGTTTTTATCAATATTATAACAATTTATGAATTTATTGGCCAATAATTAATTTGAAATTTTATATGAAATATTGAGATCAATAATGCCGTTTATTGCGATTTACGCAATAAAGGCGCATGTCTGAACCCAGTATTATTGTATTTTGCATATTTTTTTTTTTCTTCAAAATAATTGAATAGGTATTATGAGTAGTTTTTAAAATGAGTTTAAAACTTGTACAAATTTACGCTGAATGTGGGTAGGAGGAACGGTACTTTCATATGCAAATGTTTGCTGGATAAGCTTTTCATTGTCACATTCAATTCTGCAAATTCACTTGTTCTTTTCTTGCAACAACAATAAATACGCCAACATTTTCGTTATTAACAAAAAAAAAAACCAGCTACGGCACACAATACGAAACCAAAATAAGAAGAAAGTGCTAAGAATTCAAAAAGGAAAAAAAAATAGCAACAAAAAAACGCGCAATTGTTTCATAATCCATAAATGCATTCAAATGAATTTTTTTTTTTCATCGCAGCCAACGCAGCAGTTGAATGAACGCAGTGTGTACTACTGCAAATGCAAAATTAACAAAAAAAAAAAAGAAAATCAAAAAAAAAAATAAGTGGGTGCATTGCTAAAAATACTAATCAAAAAATAAACGATTAATTTTTGTAATTTACAATTGCAAACAATATTTATATTTTTATAAATGTCCGTTAAGTGACATGAAAAAATTACCCCCCCTTATTTGTGTGTGGTATACAACGAAATCTGGCAACTTTATTTTTAATCACCTTAAAAAGCAATTTAAATATCATAAACTATTTTCTTTCTATTCGTTATTGTTAACGTTTTCATGTTTTGTTTTTGTTGCTGCAAAAAAGTTGCTAATGTTTTTGTACAAATTATTATTGGATTTTTGTTTTTTTTTTCTAGTTTTGCTGTTTTGTGTTATTTTTCTTTTTTTTAAGAAATAAAAAATACACCAAAGTGATGACGTTTTCTGAGTCATGTGTGAGACAGAGAGAGAGATTGAGAGGGAGACACTTATTCGTTTTGTTTACATTAATTTGTTATTGCTTTCAATGTTTTTATTTTATTTTTTTTTTTTTTTTTTTTTGTTTTTATAGTAAAAATAGTAACTCTCTTTACGCTCATTTTTTATTATCTTTTGAGAAGAAAAAAAAAAAAAAAAAACACTTGGAGAAAAAGCTTTTTATTCGGTATAAAATAATTCATGCTCTTTTTTCTTTCCGCCAGCACAGGGAGTCAAGTGCTTCCGTAGCGCATGTTGTCACTCTTAGTGATAGTTGTTGTTATTTCTGTAGTTGATTGATGTAGGTACCTATTTTCTCATGGCAAAAACCATTTAAAAAAACCGAATTGTATGTACTCGTATATTGCCACATTGTCTAATTGCATGTTTGATTTTTCGATTGTTAGAAATTTAATTATTAAGTAGTAGTTTCACATTGTTTATCTACATACGAGTACATATTAAAAAATTTATGTTTTATTATTTATTTATTTTTTAAATTATTTTTGCTTTAAAACTTTAAACTTTCATGTGATTTAATTATAGAAATCTGATTAACACTTTCTACTGTTTAAAGTAAACACAGACTGAAAGTAACGGTGAATCACCTAAAGACGTAACACAAAATACGTTTTACTTTGAATTCGCAAAAGGTTTTAACAATACATGGTTATAACCAGACGTCGGCACAAATGTCCCTCAAGGGATGATTTTCTTCGGCTTTATATGTGCATATGTCCTCTTTGTGCCGACGACTGGTTATAACATTTATGATACCAAGCTTTCAGAAGAAATAGCTTGTGGTAGATTAAGAAGATTAACTGCAAACCATAAATACTTACATACATTGTAGATGACCACAGAAACGTCATGATTTATTGGTTTTTTCTCCTCTAGAAATTTTTCTTACAGAAAGTCAATTTTGCAACTGATAACACAGCCCTGCATGGGTTTTGCAAATAAGATGGCTCTAGGTGTTTCCGAAGGCATTTTCATCACGTCAGGTTTTCGAGAAAAAGGGGTTTGAAACCCTTAAAGATAGCGTTTTTGGCCATTTTTGAAAAATTGTAGAGCTAAACACTGACGTGCTAGAACCATCGATATTGTCAGAAATTGACAATTGATCTTTGCTCTTTAAAATGAGCCCAAAGGCAAATTGATTGCATGCACCCTTAAAGTAGGGGTTGGGTTTATGTCAAGGTCCTTAAAAATTAATCATATTTAATTGAAAATTGTTACTCAGGGGTTTTTGGGGTCGCTGATTACAGATCTTCATTCAGATTTAAAAAATTCAAAATGGCGACTCCAATATGGCGGTCGAGGTTTGTAATTAATTTTCAAGTAAATCTGATTAACTGACAAAATGACTTCGGAAACATCTGGAGCCATCTTATTTGCACAAAAAAAGTCCAAATTTGCAGGGCTGTGTAATTATAACTATAATTATAATTTCTAGCGATCTGGTCAATCGAGATCAAAAACATTTAAAAGATCGCTACAATTCGGTACAATCTCTATTAGACAGCCTAAACGGACAATATAGATTATATTATAGATTATAGACTATAGATAGATTATAGGTTAAATTGGATAGCAGGTTCTGTCTGACAGTCAGGTCGCCATGCAACTCTTATGCTGAATAAGCTAGGTAGACAAAATAGTGTTACTCTGGACTGAGTCCGAGGTCATGTGGGAATTCTCGATATTAGTCAAGCTAACGAGCTTGCGAGTATGAGAACTTCAACGCAGTTGTTGGAACCAGAAACCTTCTGTAGAGTGTGGGCGGGTGTTTAGAAAGACATGCTTAAAGAAAGCGAAGATAAGGAGTGGAATGGAGTCTTCTCAAACCAACTGGGTTTGATGCAACTAAAATTAATATTAGGGAATTACAATAAGAAGAGCTCTGACTCATGCATCAGACTACCAAAAAACAACCTTAGGTTGATAAGCCGTCTCTTGACAGAGCACTACTGACTCAGAGTACACTGATTCAGAATGAGAATTGTCAAGAGCTCAAAATGTAGATTCTAGGATGATGAGAGTAAATCATTGGAATTATTTCTTGCAATCTGTGAGGCATTAATGCATTCCAGAAGGAAACACATGCATAGTTGCTGTTGTAGGCACCGAGTAGCATCCTAAAATTCATCATGGTAATAGGGTTGGTAGTATTATTAGACGAGAGCCGGTTTAAATCACAGCTCAGCTCAGACACCTCAAACAAAACAAAATAGAAAAAAAATATTTCTTTCGGCGACTTCCATTTAGCAGTCTGAGAGTAAATAAATTGCCACGAAAAATTTCCCAAAAATCTCTCATTCGGAGTCAACTTTAAACAGTAGGTCCCGCCACTCGTGACTAAAATTAATACACACAACATAGGTGCTGTGAGAAGCTAAGTTATAATCTTGACTTTAATGGTTGTAATGACTAATAAAGTAAGTAAGATGGAAGTATTTACTTTTCTAATATATTTATGCAATGCTCCACAGTTTTTATTGTTTTTGGTTGGAATACACATTCACCCTTATTCTGGTTGTCGTCGTCGTCGTCGCCGTTGTCGGTGTCGTCGTTACCAAAAATGATGTCGATAAAATCAGAGTCGACACAACACAATATCGACGGCGTATTGACTCACAGAATACCAAATGTGTGTCGACAGTCATCTATAACTGTCAATAACGACAAACAGAATACCAATTTTAAACTGTCGACGCAAGACGACGTCGACGACGACAACCAGAATAAGGGTGATTATTTTCGAAAACTTTACTTTTTGTGTTTGATTTAATTCTTGTTAAAATAAAAAAGATAAAAAAATCAAAATGTGTTAAAAGGAGAGAGGTATTGCACAAATTTCCTTTATTCTTATCATTGAATATGCCGCCAGTGGCAACAATTTCTATAGAATTTCTTTTAAAGATTTACGACAATCAAGAATCTTATCAAAATTCTAAGAATTTTTAAAAGAAAAATGAAATAATATTTTCCATTTTGTAATTATTATCACCAAAACTAAAAATAATTTTAAATCGATATTTTATTTCTACATTCAGTTTAATGGGGATTTTTCTAATTAAAATTGGAAAGGAAGCGTGTGTGTGTCGTCTATAGTTAATAACTTTAGTCTTATGCGTCATTAAGTAAATTCTACTACCAATTTCAATACAGTTTTAATGAAATATAAAAGCAAATTTAATTGTTGTTTATTCAGCTGATATTATTTCCCATATGTATTTGTGTTTAATTATCGATTCCATAAATTTCTGACTCATTTCTTGTGATCCACGTAAACATCAAAATATTGACAAAAACCGATTAGTATACGGCATGGTATTAGAAATATAGAAGGTAGTTTCAATAAAAATTTTTTTTTTATAAAATAAGGTTTTTTGAAGTTTTATTTTCTATAAACTATATATATAGCGTTGCCACATTTATAATTTTGTTGTATATTCCCAATAAATTATTTATGACAAATGTGTAATTTATAATTTAGTATATTTAAGTATGATATTTACTGTATTATGTTGTGCTAAAAGTGGTCGATTGAATAACTAATTTCCGGTCATAATTAAACACACATTGACTAGTTTTTAAGGTTAATTAAGTAATAATTTTTTTCATTTTTTTATTAGTACACAAATATTTAGTTTCTTTTATATTACGATTTACGAGAAAGCGAATTCGAAAAAATGTTCGTCCAAGATAAAACCTTTTAACAATTTTTATATCTAAATTTATATTAGTTAAGTCCAACAAGTTTAACATGTAATTTGCTCTAGTATTTAAAGAATTTCCATTAATTTTTAAAAAAATTGAGTTTAAATGTTCCAAAAGTTTTAAAAAACATGAAAGTATAGTCAGTTATACCCGCCATTCGATACCCTACACCAGCTTTGTTGAATGGAAGAATTTACAAATGGAAGAGTTAGTATCAATATGTGTACCAAATCTCATTGATCAATACTTAGCACACAATACTAACATTGATAGCCAGCTGACCATGGGCGGACATGGTGGTGCATTACAAACACGATTATGAATATATAATGCTATAGTGGTGTACGGTATCAAAATGTAACATTAATTAAGAAACAATAATTAAGAACAACTTACTCAGTTTGAGTAGTTATACTTGTATAAGACTTTCTTACAACTTTTTGGGATATTCCTTCGCTTTTTATTGCATTAGATCTAAATCGTAATGGTTATTTATTAAATTTAAAAACTACTACACAATTGTCTACCCACCCTTCCAAAAAATCATCACATTCTTCAATATTTTCTTGAAGGTACTCTTCATTGCCAATAAATTCATTTTATTAATGACTATCTTCTATTATGTATTAAATCACATTTTGAACACTACTTGTTACCTTCTATTAATTGGAACAGCATCTCTAACTTTTATATCACTTGGATAAAATGTTTCGAGCACACCATCGGCTCCTTTGGCAAATCGGACTCACAAATTTTACACACTTCCAGCCACTGCTGGCTTTTTTTTGGAAATGTGGGGACTTTAAAAAACCGTATATTAGAATTTTTGCAAAAATATTTTGTATTTTCGCAAAATGCAACTCATGCTTTTTAAATCTTGAAATAATATTTTAGTATTTATATATCACAAGTCTTACCTTTGATTCCAATTTAAGCACAACGCATTGGGGGAAAATGCAACTCATGCTTTTTAAATCTTGAAATAATATTTTAGTATTTATATATCACAAGTCTTACCTTTGATTCCAATTTAAGCACAAATATTTTAATATAAAATTTTTTCAAAATATTTTTCAATTTAACTGAATTTATTTTCATATGACATCAAAGAAAATGTGGGATATTTAAAATTAATATGGTAGCATTATTTTAACGAAAACGTCATAATCCTTAAGCATGTCAGATAGTGAATTTTAAAAAATAAAGAGAGAATGAAACTACCTCTATATTTCTTATACCATGGTATACGGTTTCATGTTTTTTTTTTAATTTAATTTAAAAAAAATTTTAAAAGTTTTCTAAGACAAATAACTCGTTTAATTTAAATCGATAAGTCAAAACTTAGAAAATTCATTTTAATGTCGTAAATAATCGATTGATTGTTATCGTTCGATAGATGGGAATATTTTATTTCAAATGCTTTATTTCCCCACACATTAGTGGCATTTTATCTTAATGGAGCACGGGCATTATTTTTCTGGATATAGAAAAAGCATTTGACACTTTATGGCACAATGGTCTTGTTTATAAACTGAATAACTTTGGATATCCTATGTTTATTCAAAAAATTGTAAAAAGTTTTTTGGCAAATAGAACATTCGTGGTGGAAATAGATGGTAAAAGATCTGCCTGTCGTAGAATTTTAGCTGGCATTCCGCAAGGCTCAGTTTTATCACCGATTTTATATTCCATATACTATACTTCGGATTACAAGATACCAAAAAGTTCAACATTGGCCCTTTACGCTGATGATACAGCTATTGTTTCAAGTGGCAAAGTCTGAAATGCTATCGTCAAAAAAATGAACAAGAGCTTCTTGCATATTGAAAAATACTTCACAAAGTGGAAAATACAAATTAATGAAGGAAAAACACAGGCAATAATTTTTCCCTTTAATAAGTCACCAAAGAGAATTCCCAGCATTTCGCTTCGCATTCAGGGACACCAAATTCCCATTCAAACCTCAATCTTCCAAATATCTAGGCTTCGTTCTGGATAATCGCTTGTCGTTTAAAGAACATGTGCTATATTCTTGCGAAAAAGCTATAAAATGCGGGAGAGCACTTTTCCCTCTATTAAATCGTAAATCAAAACTGAACACTAAGAATAAACTTCTACTTTACAAAGTGTGCATTCGTCCGATTATGACTTATGGATGCCAAGTATGGGCAGATAGCTGCGCCAAAACATATTTGAAAAAGCTTCAAATAATTCAAAACAAAAACCTTAAAATAATATATAATTTACCCAGATTATATTCTACTGCTCGTCTCCACATGCGATTTAAAGAAGATATGTTTGAAACCACAACCACTAATCTTTGCCGAAGATTCGAAGATCGAAACAGATCTTCACGTTACACTATCTTAAGAAATTTGAATTAATAATTCCTTCTATTATTTCAATAATGAAATCCTATAGAAGTAATTAAATTATCAAATTTTTCTAATTAATTAAAATTAATTGGGGTTTTTGTTCTATCTTTTCCCCTAAACTGCCTTATAATTAATAAGCCACCTATTTTGTAAAAATAAGTTCCTAATTGCTGCAATACTTTATTTTAGTTATATCTCAAGCTCTGTATGTATTAAAAATATTTTTATTTTTAAAATTGTAATAATGATAGATTTTAATAACAAAAAAAAAAAAAAAAAATTATCTTAATGGTTTGTGTAAAATTCTTAGAGTCAATAATAAAAATTTAAATAATTTTCCATTCGAACTAATTTTATTCAAAATATTTACAAACAATAAAATCAACAAAAAAAAAAAAAAAATAAAATAAAACCCACAAACGAAATGCATTTAAAAATTTGTTTTTCAAAACTATTACAAGGCAACATCAGCCCACTGTTCTAGCGATTGGTCTCTAATGAAACGTTGGCCATATTAAATTTAAAAGAAGAAAAATTAAGAAGAAAAAAAATAAAATAAAATAAAAAGACCCAAATGCTGCACTCCATATCATAGAAATCAAATCTAGAGCAACACACGCAGTATTCATTTATAAGATACTTTTTCTTGAAAAACAATCTCTTTTTTTTTTTTTGTTGTTGTTTTCGGTCTCTACAGCTTTGAATGTCAATGGCATTTAATAGTTTTTAAATGTTCTCTTTGTATTAAACTCTATCCAAGATTTTATTTTATTCTCCCTTTGGTGGTAAATCATTAGATATGGTTTCATGTTTAAGAAGGAAATTAAATATAAAATTGACATAAATTAACTGTATCGATAACTTTTTATCGATAGCTTTTCTTTTAGATGGTGAAAAAAAAAAAATAATGGATACCAGCAAGAAACTAAATTCCCAGGAAGTGTAAGAAGCTAAAATACTAGTTTGAATCAATCAAAGTCGATGACTTTTTGAATGAAATATTGCGTTTGAAATAAAAATAATCATTTTTTTCTTCATTATAATGTATTCTAAGCCAAGTACCATGTTTCTTTTCATTTTCATTACTTCAAAAAAAAAAAAGGTTAAATTTGTTGTGATCATCAAATTAGATTTATTTGTAAGACAATTTCCTTGTCTTGATTAAATATTTTTTTGTGGAAGCATTTCTTTATTCACATAAACAATCCACAAAGGCCTAAACGCGGAAAATAAAGCAGGTGAGGAAACAATCCAAAGCCTTAATTCATGCTTTTTGAAGTCCTTTTTTTGCCTTTTTTTGCTTCAAATCATACGGCAGTAAATAATTGCCAAACATAAAAGAAATTTTGCAATTTGTTCAAATTTTGTGTTTCAGTTGAGAGGTAGGAAATTCAAAAAGTCAAAGTCTTATTGACTGACCATCGTACGTATATATGTATATCGAAGTGTTATTAAAAACAGCATCGTTACAGTAAACGGAGCAAGATGCAACACTGTGCGTGAGTACATATGTACGTATAATGCTAATGTTGTAAAATTTAGCTCTGAAGAGGTTTGTTTATAATTTTTAATTTATGGGAGTGAACTCAGAAATAAGGTGGTCGAACTGGAAGCTTTGATTACCAAAGCTCACTTGAGCACGCATTGCGGCCCGCTGTAACGCCACAGATAAGCCTAGTCCCTGCACTGACCGAATTCCACCAAACTAAGGAAGAAGATGGTCAGCGCAAGGTCTGCACATTAAAAACACGACTACCCTACGCTAGAGAACCAGCCTGAAAGTTTAAGCTAATAGCGAATGGAGAGCCAAATAACCTATATCTGCACCTAGCAAGAGACGGGTGGATAACGGTCTCTACTTCTTCAGCAGATCTACACCAACGGAAGTAGTCGTTAGATGGGTGCCGCAGTCTTTCTGCCTGCCTTCCCATAACATAATGACCTGTAAGCCTGACCACTGTGATCGAAATGACACTACGTTCAAGTCCAAGTAACCGGTTAGTGTGCCTTCTAACTATCGCGGGCAACAACGTAGCAACATCGCATCTAATTTCGTGCTTTTCTGCATACTCACCTTTCGCAATCTTGTCCTTTCCTTCACATGGGTGGCGGTACTACATTTCACGAAGTAGTTTGCCGTCGTCGTAATCTTTTGAGAAAATTTTGATAGCAGTTTGGTTTGCGGTTTTTATTGGACAGCCTTTTTACGTAGTGGATAAAAAGTCCTACGAACCAACCAAACTTTTTTCCAAGGGATTGGACTACACTGTACGTATTAGTTAAGAATCTAGTGGGTGCTTGTATACAACAAAACAAGAATCGTTGTGAAGGTAACCATGTTAAACACTGAAACTTTACCATTGGTCAATTCACACAAGCCATTGTATCGTTGTATTGAGTGTATTGTTGGACGATTATACAACAGTGTATGCTTGTTGTTGATAATTTGCATTTAAAAATCCGATACACTTATACACATTTTTTTCATATGTTTTTCAAAAGTTGTGTTGGTTTCGTGCTATCAAATTGTTTGAATGCCAAAAAATACATTTGAAATACGAAATACACAAACACAGCATAGCATTGAGCGTTCACAAACAACCAAGTGTATTCAATACAACATACACGATACAAAGTCGTGTGAATTGCCCACATGTTTGTATGCATCCCATCCCATTTCCATTACGACAATTATTGAATTTTTTGCGCTAAATTTATAAATTAGACACCATGCCACACGAAAACTCAATTACCTATTACGAAGCAGAGATCAGCAACGAGTATTCAAAACGATGAGTAGATTCGAGTCATACTTATTATTTCTGATACTTATACGCATTCATACTTATTTTAATATGATACTCATACTACTCATACTCAAAGTTGAAAGTACTCGTCGTATTCATACTTAACAATACGCATGATGTTATTGACTTCGACTCGTCTCTACTTAACATTTACACGAAGCACAAAATAAGTATGATTCGCGTACGAACACTACTATACTCACAAGAAGATTGTGTGTATGCTTTGCTTGTTGTCTTTGTCTTTCCTTTCTTCTTTGTTTGTATATGCAACAATAACAAAGGCTGTAAATTTTGATGAATGATTTGAGCCACTCGAATCTCTTATATCAGAATGAGTAGGCGTATGAATCAAACACATTTCGAATGTTGTGAGTTTGATGTCAACGTTGTACTCATACTCATTGTAACCTATACTTATAAATCAATGCTGTAGCGATTACGAATGAATCAGAGTAGTTGAATTTCAATTCTGTTGATACACTCATACTCAAAATTGCATGAGTGCTTATGAGTAGCGGAAAAACGATTCATTGCTGATCTCTGTTACGAAGTGAGTTTAGTAAGGAATTTATATTTCGTGCATAGAGACAAGCCAGCAGTAAATTCAGGCCTGAAAAACAACATTCCTGGAAAACGTAGGCCAAAATTGGGACATTGGTATGGACCATCTACGGACCGCTTTGATGCTAAACCAAACAAAATTTCTTAAACAATAAAATTACATTTCTGGCAAAAACTCTGAGAGCAAATAAAATTGCCATGAAAAGTTTACAATCGGTCGTTCGGAGTCGACTTTAAACTGTATAAAAATTAACGCACACAACATAAGTGGTGTGAGAAACTAGGTAGTAATCCTGACTAGAGGGCTGTATTGACCAATTATGTATGTATGAGTATCTGCTCCTTAAGTTCCTAAAACAAGTTGATTAACCATAGTCTCTTATTGATAGAGACAAGGCAATGATTTTGAGTTATTTTTAAAAATATTTTTTATAACAATTTGGATTGTTATTTCAAACTCAAAAAGGAACTATTTTTGGAATATCAATTAGACTTAATTAGAGGCTCCTAATAACTGAATAGCAAGCGACAAGAGTGTTTTCAATATTTCCTGCAGCAAGCTATTTTTGTATTCCTCTTTAAGTATTTTAAGTGATTTATTTGTCTGTGATTTAATGAAATGAAACATTTTTTCTCATTCGATTTTTTCCCAGTGCTGCTGCATGCACTATGCGGCATAGCCCATCAGTTTAGTGGCGGTCGTTGCATCACCGTATCATGGTGTCATTAGTAAGTGTGACATTTGATATTTTAAGTGCCAGTGTCAGCAAGTCAACAAGAAATTTGTCAATGTCTATATACCTTGAGTTGTTTTTTTTTCCTTTTTAAGTATTGTTTTGTTTTTATGTTTTATTTTCGAAAATATTGAAATTATTTGGCAGTGAAACAAGTCGGAACAACGTATCATATCATATCGCTTTCGTTAAAAATAAAATTTTTCCATTTCTTAGAACTTCTGGTGTTATCTGATTAATCATTTGTTTTATTTTTATTACAGTTTTTTTTAATACTTAACCTGTCTTAAAAATATTGAAACTTTTTAATTAAAAAAAAAATAACATAAGTTTTCTTTCAATTTGATTTGTTTGGTTTGGTTTGGTGGGTGTGTTTGTTTATTGCCTTAAAACATCACAACCGTTTTGATTGATGGAGTTTTCTATTTGTCTTTTGATCTATTAAAAACAAACAAAACCTTTTTAAAGAAAAGAAACAATTGTTTTTTATTATTATATTTTTTCTTTTCAAATGTAACCTTCTCTTATCGTATCCAAATTATTCTACACACTTGGTTGAAGTGATTTAAGGCTTTCGATTAGAAATTTTAAAACCCCCAATGAAGTAATGAAGTAGGGAGGGAGTGTTTCTTTGAAAGCACTTTCATTTTGTTGACTTGTTTAGAGCTGTTTAGAGGTATTTACACATGTTATCGACTGTAAATGGCTTTTTAAAAATGTCATCAATTGTAACTTGAATGGAAATAAATAACACTATGCGAGAAAATAAAAAAAATTAAATACACCCGGCTAATAACATAGTGTAGTTTGTGAGTTTTGTTGAGCAGATCTCAAAAATATTTTTTTTATATTTCTCGAACCCTCCAAACTTTTTTTATTTGACAAAAACTGTTTTTTTTTACTTTACGCACAAATTTCTGGATTACTTAAACATTTCTGACCCGATTTCCAAACTTTAAATCTTATTGGAAAGGGGAGAGATTGACCTTTAAAACGGTATACATATATCTATTATTATCTTAATATGCTATGAGATTTGATGAGGTAAACTTGGAAAATGCGAATTTTTTTCATATTTCTTCAAGTTTGTCCGTTCATAGTAGCATACTTTACTTAAAAAATTTGAAATAAGTGATGACATCCTGAAAGTTCATTATCTTGTAAAGAGATTGGCACTTCGTTTGATCAAATCGGACAAAAATTACCATAGTTATTATATAAATAGTATAACAGTCGAGTTATAATTTTTATATATGTTATCTCATCAAATGAACTTTTAGTTCAAAAATTTTCAGAAATTTTGATGGATCTTGATTGTTTATCACAAAATGTGTCAATTTCACGTTTGCACGACTTCCAGAAGTCGGCTAATATTTGTGTTTTTTGCAAATATTATTATTTCTCTTTGCGCAAACATTGGCCAACTTCTGGTGGTCGCTCAAACGTGCAATTGACATATTTTCCGGTAAACAATCAAGATCCATCAAAAATTTTGAAAATTTTTGAACTAAAAGTTCATTTGATGAGATGACATATATAAAAATATAACACGACTGTTATACTATTTAAATAATAACTGCGGTAATTTTTATCCAATTTTATCAAATGATGACTCAATTTCTTCACAAGAGAACAGACTTTAAGAATATTATCACTTATCCTATATTTTCTTATTATAGTTTGCTACTATGAATGGACAAACTTGAAAAAATATGAAAAAAATTCAAATTTTTCAAGTTTACCTCATCAAATCTCATAGCATATTAAGTCGAATAATAGATATATGTATACCGTTTTAAAGGTCCATCTCTCCCCTTTCCAACATGATTTAAATTTTTTGAAATCGGGTCAGAAATGTTTGAGTAATTCAAAAATTTGTGCGTAAAGTCAAAAAAAAAAAAAAACAGTTTTCGTCAAATAAAAAAAGTTTGGAGGGTTCGAGAAATATAAAAAAAAATATTTTTGAGATCTACTCAACAAAACTCACAATCTACACTAAGTCATTCGCCAGGTGTATTTAATTTTTTTATTTTGTCGCATAGTGTTATCAATACGAAACACACAAAATATAATGAACGTTTGCCACCTTGTAAAGTAAATACATCTTGGATTGTAGATTATGAATACTCAATAGATTATTATTAAATATAAATAATTAAATAGTCTAGTAGGTAGTGTGCAGGCTTCCTAGACGTGAGCCCACGGTTCAAACCTGATGTCAGACATTTCCATAAAAATATGAAAAAATATTTCTCCGGCGACTTTCTTCTGGCAAAAACTCTGAGAGTAAATAAAATTGTTATGAAAAGTTTTTCAAAAATCTCTCGTTCGGAGTCGGAAAAAAATGGACCAAGTGGGGCAATGGAAGTAGTCGACTGCATAGCCAAGACCTCAAGGATTCCAAAACAGGTTTTCTTACTGCCGGACGTTACTTGGGACCGCAGATATGGGCGATAAAGCAAAAATAAGTAATATTCTCTATTTTAATCGCGCAAAATCGGAAAAAATGGACCAAGTGGGGCAATGGGCATAGACGACTGCATAGCCATGACCTCAAGGATTCCAAAACAGGTTTTCTTACTGTCGGACGTTACTTGGGACCGCAGATATAGGCGATAAAGCAAATTTAAGTAATATTCTCTATTTTAATAGCGCAAAATCGGAAAAAATGGACCTAGTGGGGCATTGGACCTAGTCGACTGCATAGCCATGACCTCAACGATTCCAAAACAGGTTTTCTTACTGTCAGACGTTACTTGGAACCGCAGATATAGGCGGAGAAGCTAATTTAAAAAAATGGAATTGGAGGTTTTTAAGTTCAAAAGTAAAATTTTTAATAATTCTCATTTAGTTCATGTGCATTTATACAATATATATCCAACAAAATGTCGTATTTTTCGTTGAATTTCTTTGGTAGATGACTTGGATTACCTTGGTTGATGACTTGAATTATTCTGGTTGATGACTTGCATTTTTTTGGGTAGATGACTTGCATTTTTTTGAGTAGATGACTTGCATTTTTTTGGGGAGATGACTTGCATTTTTTTGGGTAGATGACTTGCATTTTTTTTGGGGAGATGACTTGCATTTTTTTGGGTAGATGACTTGCATTTTTTGGGTAGATGACTTGAATTTTTTTGGGTAGATGACTTGCATTTTTTGGGTAGATGACTTGCATTTTTGGGTCGATGACTTGCATTTTTTTGGGCAGATGACTTGCATTTTGGGGTCGATGACTTGCATTTTTTGGGCAGATGACTTGCATTTTTTTGGGGAGATGACTTGCATTTTTTGGGTAGATGACTTGAATTTTTTTGGGTAAATGACTTGCATTTTTTTGGGGAGATGACTTGCATTTTTTTTGGGTAGATGACTTGCATTTTTTGGGTAGATGACTTGCATTTTTTTGGGTAGATGACTTGCATTTTTCTTGGGCAGATGACTTGCATTTTTTTTTTGGGAGATGACTTGCATTTTTTTGTGTAGATGACTTGCATTTTTTGGGTAGATGACTTGCATTTTTTTGGGGAGATGACTTGCATTTTTTTGGGTAGATGACTTGCATTTTTCTTGGGCAGATGACTTGCATTTTTTTGGGTAGATGACTTGCATTTTTTGGGTAGATGACTTGCATTTTTTTGAACGATGACTTGCACTTTTTTGGGTAAATGACTTGCATTTTTTTGGGGAGATGACTTGCATTTTTTTGGGTAGATGACTTGCATTTTTTGGGTAGATGACTTGCATTTTTTTGGGTTGATGACTTGCATTTTTTTGGGTAGATGACTTGCATTTTTTTGAGTAGATGACTTGCATTTTTTTGGGGAGATGACTTGCATTTTTTTGGGTAGATGACTTGCATTTTTGTGTAGTTGACTTGCATTTTTTTGTGTAGATGACTTGCATTTTTGGGTAGATGACTTGCATTTTTTTGGTAGATGACTTGCATTTTTTTGGGTAGATGACTTGCATTTTTTGGTAGACGACTTGCATTTTTTGGGTCGATGACTTGCATTTTTTTTGTGTAAATGACTTGCATTTTTTTGGTAGATGACTTGCATTTTTGGAAGATGATTTGCATTTTTTTGGATGAAATTTGTAAATGAATTTTTGAATAATTTCTTTCTTTTATGTTTTATCCCCAAAATGCTTGCAAATTGGAAATTCTTTCTTGAAATATCTATTTATAATTTTTTGTGATTTGTTCGAATCGGATCTAAATTATTAAGTAATTCATTAATTTTTCCTCTTTTTCGGAAGTTAGTTACAAATTTTTAGTTTCCTGGCAACATTTCCATTTCGAAATATTTCAGTATTTTTTTTATTATTACAATTTTATGGTTTGCGCTTTTCAACTATAAATGGACTTAAGCAGGCTATAATGACTATAATGCTAACGGTTTTTAGCCCCGGTTAGCCAAGGGCGAACTAACGTATGTATGTTCGCTTTTAGATTACGAAAGGTTGCCGAATGCTAGATGAATGAAAAAGTAAGTTATTTCTATTCCATTCCGTACAGTATTAAGTATAAATAAATATATTTTTATAAAAGTATCATTTGATACAATTATAGTTCAGTACTATTTCAAAATTTCAATTTTGCAACACTGGTATGAACACTCCAAGTGCAACATGCTTGTAAACATGTTTATAAACATTCAATGAGTTCAGGTCAAAGCAACAAATCAATTTTATTTTATTCGTTTCATTTGTTTTTTTTTTTGTATTAGACTTGTTGTTTGTTAAACCTTTTTTTCATCAATTATTTACATTCTAGTGTTTATGATTTTCGTTTTTTTTTTTTTTTTTTTTGTAAGTAATTTACGTTTGTATTATTTGTTAGAGCTTTTATTTATTTAAGAGGGTCTATAATTTTTAGCGGAAGTAGATTATTATTTTAAAAATATTGTGAATGTTATTTTTTATTATTTATTATAAAAAAAATCGGTTGTTGTTGTCATATAAAGTATTTTTATTTAATATTACACCGCAAGTGTTGTGTTTTAAATAATATTTACACACACAGTAAACAAATTAAGACAATATAAACATTAAGGGTATTCACTTGAATGTCTTCAAAGTGTAACATCAATTATTACACCTTCTTTAGAACTCTAAGCTTTCCTTTGCCACTATGAATACCCATACATTGGATCTCTTATATTTTTTTTGATGCATATCATATCTATCATATCATATCATATAAAGTGTTCTTTGTCCAACATAAGTATGTACATACAATTGTATGACAAGCGTACATTGTACATATTTTGTTTACACTCACTTGACACAACCGCATAATGTGTCAAGTTCGTTTTAATATAATACTTGAGCGAAATGTAAATAAATCGGAGGGGGGGTTATAAGCCTATAGAAAATACTTTACGCAGGCTGATGTATAAAATTTAGCACAGTTTGTTTGCATATTCTTGCGGTTTTTGGGTACATTTTGTGCAACTAAAAAAAAAAATGAATATTGCTGAGATTTACAAAAGAAATGAAATCATTGTACACGGTATACAGAACAGATAAACCATATACCTACCCGAAAGTGGAATAAATAAATTAAAAAGAGTGCCACATTGGATCATAAATGCAATAAAAAGGTTTTTTTTTCAGTTGAAATAACCCAGCGAATATTACACAATTTAAACAGATTTACAGTATATGTGTGTGTATAATATATACACTTTCGGTTCAGTTTTTATAGATTTGCAATCTACAAACATATTAAATTTACATACATACATACACACGTACATACATAGATAATTGATCATTACCAAGCTTCAGTTAGGATTACAACCTATCTTCTAACAAAACTTATGTTGTGTGTGTTAATTTTATGCAGGAGTGGCGGGACCTACGACCGTCGACTCCGAACGTTAGATTTGTTTGCGAAACTTTTCAAGGCAGTTTTATTTTACTCTCAGAGTTTTTGCCAGAAATCTGCTAATAGGCAGTGATGTCCGACCTGGGGCTTGAACCGTGGCCTTACGTCTAATAAGCACAACACACTACCTACTAGACTACGGAGACTTTGCATAATTACGACAGCCTTAGTGGCCTTCTAAGTAATGTAAACCAGTATATAAAAACATATATTAGGAAAAATATTTTATTAAATTTGCTTAAACAATATTATCTTTAAGGTTCGTTCTAATTTGAACACTATGTAGATTTAGTAAGGCGGACTAAGGCATTCAAAGTATCATAAAAATAAAGATGGGAGTATTTCATTGTTACCGAAATATTTGAAGCGGCCATCTATGGTCACACTTCTAATACATATGCGATCGGCTTTCGCTCGTAAGATGGAGAAATAACAGCTGTAGGTTACATTCTCGATTTGGCTGTCCTTAATGTAAATAATCAGGATCGCTAAAACTAGCTTTGCATCTACAACAAAGCATTGATATTGTAGTTAATGATTCTAAAGTCCTTTTAGTAATCTGAGTTTTACAATTCTTTTCTGTCCGATGACAGCTTTAATCCCCAAAATAGTACACATTTATCCGTGATAATAAAACTCGGTAATCAGACAGTTGGGCCTTTGTATTTACATGTATAAGGAACCAGTTTGTTGCATTTACATACAATTTATATGCTCTGACCCACTATAAAAGTTCTTGTTACTCCGACTTCTTTAGATCTCCAGTAATACATTGGTATTAATACATAATTGTTCAATACAACCCTACAGTCAGAATTACGACATATGTATATTCTTACACTACTCATGTTGTGTGCGTTCATTTTATACTCGATTACCGGGAGTTACAGTTTAAAGTCGACTCCGAAGAACAGATTTTTTTTTTTGAGAAATTTTATTCATTCTCAGAGTTTTTGCCAAAATTCTGTGGGAGGAAATCGTGAAGATGTCTGACCAGGGGCTTGAACTATGACCTCACGTCTAATAAGCCAACGCACCACGTGCTAGACTACGGCAACATTAATAAATAAATCAGTATTTAGCCCTCACAAAAACTTAATGTGTCATTTGATTTTGTTTCTTTTCTAATTTTATTGACAAGCATCTTTTTTAAATACCTCTTTCGAAACTTAAATTTTTTAGAACTTCTGCAATATTGCACCAAGTTCTATAAAGACGACATTCGTCTAATTGCAACTCAAGTGTTTTCAAATGGGTTGCCGTGATACCTTCGATATAAACGAATACAAATGACTCTTTTGCCATCTATTTTCCAGTGCTTTTAACCTTTTCACATAAAGTGCGACAAAAATACGACTCGTCTATAAGAGCTGCTTAATTTCTTAGCAGTAAGTGAATACTATATTACAAGATAAGTTCTCTGCTATACTATCTTTTAACTATACTATCAAAAATCATTATTATTCGTGTCCGAAATTAAAAATTTGCAAAAGTTGGCTATTTTTCGTGAATAATTCCAAACGAATAAAGTAGAGAGAAGAATGGCGTAAGTTTAAAATTCGATTGTAGCTTAGGTGCCCTTTTTTGACCCATTCGTGGCATTAATTACACTATGCGACAAAATAAAAAAAATTAAATACACCCGGCTAATGACATAGTGTAGGTTGTGAGTTTTGTTGAGTAGATCTCAAAAATATTTTTTTTTTAGATATCTCGAACCCTCCAAACTTTTTTTTTTGGGCAAAAACTGTTTTTTTTAGACATTACGCATAAATTTCTAGATTACTCAAACATTTCTGACCCGATTTCCAAAATTTAAATCTTGTTGGAAAGGGGAGAGATGAACCCTTAAAACGGTACACAAATATCTATTATTTGACTTAATATGCAATGAGTTTTGATGAGGTAAACTTGGAAAATGTGAATTTTTTTCATATTTTTTCAAGTTTGTCCGTTCATAGTAGCAAACTTTACTTAAAAAATATGAAATAAATGTTGACATTCTGAAAGTGCATTATCTTGTGAAGAGATTGGCATTTCGTTTGATCAAATCGGACAAAAATTACTGTAGTTATTATTTAAAGAGTCTAACAGTCGAGTTATATTTTTTATATACATATGCCATCTCATCAAATGAACTTTTAGTTCAAAAATTTTCAGAATTTTTGATCTATCTAGATTGTTTATCACAAAATGTGTCAATTTCACGTTTAAACGGCCACCAGAAGTTGGCCAATGTTTGCGCAAAGAGAAATAATAATATTTGCAAAAAACACAAGTATTAGCCGACTTCTGGAAGTCGTGCAAACGTGAAATTGACACATTTTGTGATAAACAATCAAGATCCATCAAAAATTCTGAAAATTTTTGAACTAAAAGTTCATTTGATGAGATGATATACATATATAAAAAATAATAATAAAATTGTATAAAAATTACTCTAGTTATTATATAAATAGTATAACATATAATAACTAGAGTAATTTTTATACAATTTTATTAAATGATGGTTCAATCTCTTCACAAGAGAACAGACTTTAAGAATATTATCACTTATCCTATATTTGTTTATTAAATTTTGCTACTATGAATGGACAAACTTGAAAAAATATGAAAAAAATTCGAATTTTTCAAGTTTACCTGATCAAACCTCATAGCATATTAAGCCGAATAATAAATATATGGGCAATTTCGTGTCAAGTGACCCAATTTTTAAAATCGATGTCTTTCGATTTGGATGAAATTTGCACCAAGGTTAGTACTATTGGATAGTAGGCCAGACACAAATTTTCAGCTCTATCAGTCCAGAACTGCCGGAGTTAGAGGGGGTCAAAGTTGGACATTTTGGTCATACAGGGTTTTTTTAAAATGTGTGTAACTTTTCAACTATTGGTCCTAGCAAAAATTTGCCAAAGGATATTAGATAGCTATTTCTTCAATCTTTCCAAAAATAATTTTTTTAATTTTTAAAAAAATTTTTTTTTAAAAGCTCTTAAAGGAAAAGAACTAAGCTTTCTTTGAGCAAAAAAAAAAACATCCATTAAAAAAAATATAGTGGATATGGTAAAATTTAAAAACTTTGGATTTTGAGTTAAAATATTTTTTTTATAGATATGCCTCTTGCTACTAAGTGCTCACTAACATCTTAAAGGAAATGGTCTAAGTTTTCTTTTGAGGAAAAATAAAAAAAACTCCATTTCGAAACAAAATGGGGGAAAATGAAAATGGTACATGTGCCAAATATTGAAAAATCTTATTCTTGAGTTAAAAAATAATTTTTTTGATAGATATCCCACTCGCATCCCATTAAGCGATTATGAAGGCCTTAAAGGAAATTTTATAAGCTTTCTTTTAAGCAAAAAAAAAAGGGCCCAAATTAAAAAAAAATTAAAAAAAAAAAATAAAAAAAAAATTTTTTTAAAAATTAAAAAAATTATTTTTGGAAAGATTGAAGAAATAGCTATCTAATATCCTTTGGCAAATTTTTGCTAGGACCAATAGTTGAAAAGTTTGGTACTATCCAATAGTACTAACCTTGGTGCAAATTTCATCCAAATCGAAAGACATCGATTTTAAAAATTGGGTCACTTCACACGAAATTGCCCATATGTATATTGTTTCAAAAGTCCATCTCCCCCTTTTCCAACAAGATATAAATTTTGAAAATCGGGTCAGAAATGTTTGAGTAATTCAGAAATTTGTGCGTAAAGTCAGAAAAAACAATTTTTTTCAAATAAAACAAGTTTGGAGGGTTTGAGAAATATAAAAAAGGTATTTTTCAGTTCTACTCAACTCACTGAACAACGTGGACTATGTAGTTACTCGGGTGTATTTTCACTGTCGCGCCGTGTTATCTTTACGAACGAGTCAATTTATTTTTTGATCAAACTGTTTGCTGGGTTATATAACTAAGCAATCTGTGTTAATGATGTTTGCTGCTCATGTCAAAAGCACACTTAATATTATCACAATATCAGGCAGTATTAACAGTGTGGGATATAGTACATATGTGTTTGAAATTTAAAGTATTAACAGTTATAAACGATGATTGACACAACCGACCAGTCGACAAATAAATGAATTTGAATATCCAACATTTATTGGTTGCCACTTGGGCGGCATTAATTCGTTCATATACGAGTACTCGTAAAAAATTTTTTATTCACAAATATTATTAATAATTATTGATAATGAATATTAATTTTGGTTTTGCATCATAATTTCATTAAATTTAATTGAAGTTCAATTCGCCCATAAAAATATTTTTCGAACTTATTAAACATATTGCGATTGCAATCAAAGTATTTATCGATTTTCCACGTCATTAAAAGATGATTTTTTTTAATGACTTTACAAATTACTTGCCAACAGATACGTAGTCTCAAAATTTTATGGCCAACTTGTATATACGGATACATAGAATACAAATCTCAAAGATAAATATCTAAAATGCATTATACATGCCTCTGATGATTGCCTGACTGCCTATGCCTGCCTACATAAGAGTATTTGTAGGAGAAGTAATGATTTTAGACTTTGAACAAGAATTTTTGTGTGTCTTGTTGAAGTCAGTTTTTATATTTATTTCATATTTTTTCTTTTTTTTTTTTTGTCGAAAGTCTTATTGCATATTTATTTATTTATTTATTTCACTATGAACAACTACTGATGATGACTGTTGACTGTCTTTGCTTGTCTATTTGTTTGTCTGTGTACTTGCCTTAAATGGTCGAAACATTGCAAAGCAATTTGCTTGTTGGCCTTGCCTGTGGTCGTTAAATAAACTGTGGCCCTGATCATCAATAATTTAACCATCGAAGACAATGAACCTGAAGAAATAATTTTCTTTTAAACATTTTTCTTTTGCTGCTTCATTGCTTCTTCCCCAGACATGAAGATATTCCACAAAAGGAAATTGACATCTACAATGATACTGCACTGCAACCATTTAGATCTTTTAAGAACACAAACTGTCAGTAAAGTTTAGTGGTAGTACAGGTAAACGTTTAAGGTACTAGTGATTGCTAAACATACATATGTATGTAGTACAAATTTACTTGTATATTTAAGTACATTTACCGATTATTAGGGCAACACAAATTCGCAAGAGAAACGATTTAACATTTTAAATTCGTAAAAATTTTCGTTATGTTACTAAATATGATATATGAAACGTTGTGTGTTTACATCAGGGATGCCCAAAGCTAAAACTGTAGTAGTATTGGTGAGCGAGAGAGAACTGCACTGAAAGAAAAGTTGTGTAAACTGAAATAAAATGTATGGAAAAAAATCCAAAAAGCGGAATTTACAATAAAATTTGGAATAGAAATTTTTCTACAATGGCGGCTTCTAAAGATGCCCCCAATTGATCAGTGCGCCGAATAACACTACTCCGTGACAATGGCAGATTTTCCATAAGCTTAAAATTAAGTTTTTGAAAACATTTATTTAAAATTTTTTTAATGAACTCCCCATCAGAAAATGGTCTACCATGCCTAACAATATCCAAGCTTATTAAGCTTAATAACTCCATTTTTAACATTTTATTTTCTGAGGTTTCTTCATTGTTTTCTTCTTCAAGTAACCACTCTTTCAATTTTTCCAAAGAAATTTTTTTATTTTTACAAAATAAATCTTTTTTTCCCCATCATTAAAATCATCCATATCACTATGATAAGAGCAATAGTGCCTTCTGAAAGCATATTCTCTACATTCCTTCAATATTTTATAACATAAAATGCATTAAGCATCACCAAGCGCATTTTTTATCATAAAATATGTGTCGTAAGTCATAGTAAATTTTTTTCAGTGCTTTAAGCAAAAAATATTACAAAAAAAAATCGACAACCCGCTAAGCACGTGCATTCGTCGCTGTCTGAGTGACGACTAACCAAAGGGAATAAGAATATGTGTGTTTTTAGCTTGCGCAAAAGCACTATGAAATGGGCATCTATGGTTTACATACATAATTGGTCATTAGAACCGTTCAGTCAGGATTTCGAGCTTTAATTTTGAATTATTCGGAAAATTTTTAAGAATAATTGTTGAAATTACAAAAAAGATCTGAATTTTCATTTTAATCTTACCACAACACACGTTAATACTTGGTAATCTAAAATAAAACTATTTATCAGGCAATTTTTTACCACTAATTCTAACTAAAACTAAAAACACTTTTTCTGTTTTCGGCTATTACCGCCCTTTAGTCTAGTTTACAACCTAGCTTATCACACCGCTAATGTTGTGTATGTATTTTATTCAGGAGTGGCATGACCTACAGTTTATTGTCGATTCCTAAAGACAAATTTGTTAAACTTTTCATGGCAATTTTATTTATTTGTAGAATTACAAAAAATTTACAAAATGCTGCTGAGAAAAACTCGCCGAAGATATATTTTTCATAGTACGTTTCGTTTGAAATGTCTGAACTATGATTTGAATCACGGGCTCTCGTCTAATATAAAATAGTATAAAGTTTGTAAGTTGCCGTCCAATGATTTACTGTGGAGCATAACAACATTATACCAAAGAATATGGATATAAAGAATGCGCATCATGTAGAAGTAAAATTTCTTAAGGCGGGTTGTAACATTACGACCCGCTCTCACCAAAATTTGTTTAACATTACGACCCGCACAATTGTGCAGAGAGAACTCACACGCATTCTTGTGTTATTTGATTTAGTTGTCGATCAGACTGCGACAAGAACACGTGTTATCATTTTATTTCAGAATAACACTCAAAAAATATTTTATGTTAAAAATGTTCTATGTCATTAGCTGGCCGTATTTAATTTTTTATTTTTTCTTCTAATAAAAAATGGGTTTTTTTATTTTTGTTTATCTAAAAAAAAACTAGGCATAATTTTTAAGCCAAAGATGGATAGCTTTATGTTCTTTTAATAAAAAAAAAATGGATTCTTTATTTTATCTTTATTTATCTAAAATTATTAAGATAGATAGCTTTACATATATGTATGTTGATGAAATGAAAATCAAAGTATCGTATATTATTGACAGTTTTCTATGGCTGTAAATAAATAAATTCTCTCAACTTATTTTCTCTCTCTTGCTCACTAATCACAACCAGTGTTGCCGTTTAGCTATTTTTAACCAAAATTTCCGGATTTTATTTATTTTTCTTATAAAAAGAGCTTTTGTTTGTAGAAATGAATTAATTTGTAAGACTAAAATTTTAGTTTGTTATTTTTTGTTTCTTTTCTTACTATGTTATATTAATTATAATTTATATTTGAAAAAAAAAAATAAAATAAAAAAAACTGTGAATTTAATTTTGGTTATATTTTTTCTTATTTGGTAATTTTTTTCACAAATGTTGGTTACAATATTTTTATTTTTTTTCGTGGCAATACTGACCAGCATAAGTGATTTCAGAAAATTTAATAAAAAAAGTGGTCAAACAACAAAAACGCACGATGAGAGCAACTCATTGTTACGCTCTTCGTTTCTGTTTACTTCCCCGCTATCTTTCCCCCCGCGTCATGAAATATTTTTGTAAAATATTCCAAAATATGTTAAAATGCACATTCTTTATACTTTATTTTCTTTGGTTATACTTGGCAGACTTCAGTCAGGATTACGACCTAGCTGCTCACATCACTTATGTATGTGTTGTGTGTGCTAGCTTTATACATGAGTGGCGGGAACTACACTTTAAACTCGATTCCGAACGACAGATTTTTTAATAAACTTTTCATGACAATTTTATTTACCTTCAGAGTTTTTGCCAGAAGAATGTTGGAGAAATATTTTTTTTTTTATTTTGTTTTCTTGGCGATGTCGTTTTCTTGGCGATGTCTGACCTGAGGTTTGAACCATGGCTTCACGTCTAATAAGCCAACCCACTACCTACTAGACTATTGCGTCAATCATATATATTATTTCTAAAGCACTTTTTTTTGTCGGTTGCAAATATCTCCCATACCACCGCATCAAATTTAATGAATGATATCTCATTTTAAAGCTTATATCTAACACTAATGACGAAAAATAATTAGAAATTGAAAAATTAATATTTTCATTGATAAAAATTATATTTTATATAGAACTGCATGATAATACTGTTGTCATTATGATTATATGTTTTTGTTCAAGTGTGGTAATACAGGGTCGCTTAATAGTAATGCAGTTCTACATAATATAGTATGTATTAAAATCCATTCTGACAATACCGCTATTTACTATTATGCCGTTTATTACTAAGTCAGTTATATATAATATGCATATTAAGTTGTAAAAAGCTGTTTTGACAATACTTTGCAGTAGTTGTTAGATCAAGTGCGATAAACAGGATCGCTTAATTGTAATGCTATTCCATATAATATATAAAGTTGTAAAAGCCATTTTGGTAATGTCGTTATTGTCATGGCATTGTTTGTTTTATGAAGTGTAGTAATACGGTGTCTTTTAATATATACATATGTATATATAGTGTCAGCTGATATTTAACAGTTAAAAAGGTTTTAAGAAAAACAAGGTCAAACCCTTCAAAAGGTATGATTGTATTTACCAGAACCGGTCTTTTCACATGAGCAGTTATACGTGGCTTTTTCTCGAGTGCGTACGTTTAAAGATATTTTTGTTTGTATTAAGGATTCGTACCGGCAAAAAGTTAACGATGATCATGTCATTACCTCTAACATTGTATTCAAAGAAGTATTATAAAAGTATTTAAACATACATATGTATTATGTATGTATGTAAATATGTCTGATATATTATGATTTCTAATATTTTTATACTTTTAATAAAATTTCTATTAATTATTTTCATTTTATGTTACAAAAATGACAACTAACCGTGCGAAATATTCGCACGGGTCATCTAGTTTTAATTTATTTTTAATTTAATTTCAATTCTATTAAGTTAATGAATTTTGGTTACCATTATCATTTATGGATATTTATGGAAAAATAGGGACTGCCCTAATATCATTATCGCTTTCTTATTCTCAGTGCAGATCACTTGTGCAATGTTTTTTAACAATAAAAAATTAAAACAAAAAATAGACAAAGGAATGAAATAGATTTTCTTAAGAAAAGGTAGCCAAGCAGACAGTAGAAAACCTAAGTATTTAAGTAACCTTTGTTCTTAAAAAAAAAACAACAGCAAAGATATTCTTTTTCCAAATACCGATAATGATTGTACGAATGAATCAAAAGAAGTACAAAAAAAAAAAACGTAAAATAATGGCAAAACTATTTTCACATTGTTTTTCTGCTGAACAAAATTAAACAAAAAAATAAAAAAAATTTATAGAACCTTTTTTTTTATCCATACATCCTAGATACAGCTATGGACATTAAATTAGCACAAAATCCATTTATAGTTTGATTATGATTTTTTTCCTACAAGGATAAAGACCTCTCATTCTGGAAAAAAAATACTTTGGAATGATGAAACAAAGATAAATCGTTTGGGACCGGATGGTAGAGTCTTTGTTCATCGGCCAAAATGTCAGGCATTTAATCCACGTTAGACTCAAAAGACCATAAAGCATGGTGGAGTAAGCATCATGGTGTGGGGATCATTTTCATGGCACAGTGTGGGTTCAATCGTCAAAATTAATGGAAAAATGGACCGTTACAAGTATTTGGACATTATGAAGAACAAAATGGAACCATATACTTTTGAAAACATGCCAGTTTCATTCATATTTATGCAAGATAATGATCCCAAACACATGTCTAAGCTGGTAAAGGATTGGTTTTACAAAGAGCACATTCGAGTTTTATACTGGCCGGCGCAAAGTACTGACTTAAACCCAATTGAAAACCTCTGGCACGATGTGAAATGTGTAACTGCTCAACAAAAGTACAAAAATTTTAACGATTTGTGGCTTGGAATACGGAACGCTTGGTACTCGATTCCCAAAGAACGTTGCCAGAATTTGATTGAAAGCATGTCCCTTAGATGCCACGCGGTGCTTAAAAATAGAGCCTATTCTATCAAATATTGACCAAGTAAACGAAAAACAATAATATTTTTACTATTTATTAAAATATATTATTTTTATTTCAAAAATTTTAATTTTGTGCTATTTTACTGTCCAGCTAAAATCTAGCATTTGATATGTTGCAGGCCTTAATGAGCATACGATCGGCAATTTAGTTAAAATTTTTGTTTTTGCTTTAAAGAAGAATATGCCTTTTATGTTTTAATATTAAAATTTTTTTGTAAATAGACTTAAAATACTATAAAAAATTAGATTGTTTTTATGACAATTTATTGTGCTAATTTAATGTCCATGGCTGTATGTACATATATATGTGTGTAACTATACGCCTATTCTAGAATTCCTACCAAATTATGTGAGCCTTTGCAATTGATTTAAAGGGAATTTTTATTAAGAAAACATGTGAAATTCTGGGAAGTTTAGGAATTCCTAAATGCTTGCTCGTACTTCTTTTACGTTAACCAGACTGTGAAAAAGGGCAACAACGATTACATTTCAAAACTATTTTTGGGATATTTCACATGCCAGTTAATAAGACGTTACATGCGGTTATTATTGGCTTCGTGGTTGAAACGTCTATTTTTGTTGCTGATAAAACCCTAAAAAAAAAAAAAAAAAAAAAAAAAACGTAATGCTATCAGGTGAGATGTCTTTTTGATTTCTTAACAGTTGTGTGCGTGGGCCTAAATTTGAAACACAATTTGTGTATTTTTTTTTTTCAATTTTTATTGCTTCAAACATTTTTGTATACTTTACATCAAAACATTTTCAAACACTTGTAAACTTTTACGGTCGCTTTTTGTATAATTCGATGAAATACTTCCAGTCGAAAATGTCTGTTGTGTGTGATTATGTGTGTAGAAAGTAGTTCAAAGTATTTATTCTGTTATGGCTGGCTGCTATAAATTAAAAGACCACACCGACACTGACACTTTAGAAATTGAATTGTCTACGATATTATCATGGAAATGTATGTAATAAAGTTTTCATTAAACACACTTTAAATCTCCTAAGTATTGAGTTGTTTTTCCGTTTTTTTTTTCTCCTCTTTTATTCCCAATTTAATGCAGTTGGCACATAAGATTTATGTTATCGATGGTGAAATTTGTTTAAAAACTTAAAAAATGTATTTATTTTTATAAACCTGATCAAATGATTGCCTAAAATAGATCGTTTTTTTTTTTCTATTAGCACAGAGAAAAGAAATTAAATACAACGCAATTTTATTATCACAACTGTTCAATAATGTAAATTATGAGCCAATTAACATACAATTGACCATTTAGTTGCATAAACGTTACATTTAAAATGACTGGTGCCCACTTGTCAAACATATTTTTGTATAAATAAAATGAAATAAAATTATAAAATTTCATAAACATTTATCATATTTCACCATATTTTTCTCTTTCCACCTTCCTATAACCTATTTTCTTAAACCCGCACAATGCACTGCATGAGTAGGGGCCATCCCCTGAGTGCTGGTTTTAAAAAAGAAAAAAAAAATTATAATTCTCCACGTTAGATTTGTTTAATATTAGCATTAGATTATTTTTTAATGGTATATGTACCTCAAAGTCGTCGTAGTCTAGTAGGTAGTGTGTTGATTTATTAGACTGAAGGCCCGAGTTCAAACCCCAGTTCAGACATCAAAACGAAAATATGAAAATATTTCTTCGGTGACTTCCATTCAGCAGATTTCTGGCAAAAACTCTGAGAGTAAATAAAATTGCCATGAAAAGTTTCTCAAAAATCTGTCGTTCGGAGTCGACTTTAAACTGTAGATCCACTCATGTATCAAGTGGTGTGAGAAGCTAGGTCGTAATCCTGACTGAAAGGTTGTAATGACCAATTATGTATGTATACCTCAATAGGAGGATAAGCTTTTATTTGTTGACCCACCCTCGTACTTCGCTTACTTTGAAATATGAAAATGTTATAAAATTCGCTATGAAAAGTAAAAAAATCTTCAAATGAATCAATCAAATTATTTCAGCCAATAGGGGAATATCTTCACAATTGTAAAGCAATCCATTTAATGGTCTGGCGAGGCTAATATCCTTAAATATCTTTCACCTGAATTGTCATTGTTATTTAGTGAAAGGTTTATTTAACAGCCGAAAACATGTAACAATAGTTGAAACTGACTTCAAAAGCCGTATGATTATGAGCGTAATAACTAACATGCCAAGATTATAAAGAACTTAGATTGAAGATACTAGAAGAGAGAGAGAGAGATGTGGTCAGCCCTGTGCATTATTTTAAATATCTCGTAAATATGGGTTCTATTAGAGAAAGTGAGACATTATGGCGTATTTCGCATTAGGATTTGCGTCCACATTCATTAAAAGTCAAACTCATGCAACAATTAAAGCTGTAAATATACTGATTGGGTGCTTTCAATGTTGATTTTACAAACAAAATTTTCTCATCTCACACTCGCCGGTAGAAAATCTATTACATCCGGAATTGTAGAAATGCTATTACATCCGGAAAAACTGGTTAATTTTTTGTACTTTACTAAGTAATCTGCGCACATGATCAAAGTATTCACGGTTGCGGACAACACTTCAAACATTTTAGTTTCCTTATTTTTACAATTCCTACTTACAAAAGAAAATTCTAAATTTTTTACACTGTTTTCTTAGATTGATACCAACGTACAATGAAAGGAAATGCTTTTCACTTGATTGTCAGTTATTTTAATAATCCACTTGTAAAAGGACTGACATTTTTTTAAAATTTTTGTTTCGTATTTTCCAAACCAAAAGCAATTCCTCAACTGCCCTGTGTAACCCAACAGAAAAATCTAGAAAAGCTTAAAACTTACATCCGTCTGAGCCAAAAATAAAAAAATCACCCTATTTAAAAACTGACGAAGGAAGGGCTCAATTCAAAGCATTTGCGGATGTGACGGTACCAGATGTGGGCAGTTTGAAATCTTTTCAGAAAACAATGAATATGAGAGCGTAGTTAAACATTCCAAAGAACAACTTCAACCAAAGACCGGAAGAATTTAGAATTTGGAATGACTATTACTTCCAACAGGGTATTTATTGTTCCTAAACATACATAACATACATAATTGGTCATACAACCCTTCAGTCAGGATTTCGATCTAGCTTCTCACACCATTTATGTTGTGTGCGTTAATTTTATACATGAGTGGCGGGACCTACAGTTTAAAGTAGACTTCGAACGACAGATTTTTGAGAAGCTCTTCATGGCAATTTTATTTACTCTCAGAGTTTTTGCCAGAAATCTGCTGAGAGGCAGTCGCCGAAGAAATATTTTTTTCATGCTTCGTTTTGTTGCCTGGCCTGGGATACGAACCCGGCCTTTACATCGAATAAGCCAACACACTACCTACTAGACTACGGCGACTCCTTCCTAAACATACTGCTGCTAATGTGAAGATGTGATGAGGATTAGATTATCAAACTCCTCCACAAAGTCTCGATATGACTCCAAAAGAGTATTTAGGGGATCATTTGGAAAAGCAGTTGCACAGTGTCAAACAAAACTTAACTGAAAAACCTACTTATGAGTGAAAGTCAGCAAATATCAACAAACACTCTAAAAAATTGGTATATTCAATGCCAAATAAGTTTAATGGAGTACTTAACCATAAGGGATATCCTACTGATTATTACGTATAACATTCGTATACATTGGGGCTTTCAATTTTAAATTAACTCTCTCTTCTTCTTACGCTGTGCAAAAAAATAGAGTGTCACCAGAAAGTTTTCTTTTGTTTTGTTGGTGACATTAAAATTTTTTTGTTTTATTATAAAATAGCTTTAAATTAATTAAATTAATCTAAAAAACAACAATTTTTTTTGCAAAATTCATAAAATTGTTAACATAAATTAGAGTACCTAGACTTATGCTACACACTGTACATATATTTATATAATAGTTTATTGAAGGCTTAAATAAAGTCATAATTATATAATTTCTTAATAACAAAAAAAAACATTTTCCTTCCTAAAAATATAACGGATTATCCATTTCGTGGTTTCAAAAATAAACGTAAATAAAACATATAAAATATTTTTTTCATGATATTTCTTTTTTATTGTAAAGTTTGAACGTTGACATTATGTGTGAAACACTAAATCATTTAAATAACCTACACGCGAAGTGTTGTAAGCATTGATTCTTTTGAGGTAATTTTCGTCGACTTTTTGACACATATTAGGCGATATCTCAGCCATAACTCGACGATTGTTGGTTTTTAAGTATTCAAGAGTTGAAGGTTTATCTGCATAAACACGGTCTTTCGCGTAGCCCCACAAAAAAAGTCTAATGGTGTCAAATCGCATGATCTTGTTGGCCAGTTGATATCGCCACGACGAGAACTTACGCGGCCAGGAAATGTCTCTTGCAATAAAGCCATATTCGCTCGAGTTGTGTGGCATGTGACACCGTCTTGTTGAAACCACATATTCTCCAAGTCGTATTCTTCAATAGCAGGCAAAAAAAAGTCAGTTATCATATGACCATAACGCTCCGAATTGACGGTGACAGTCGTTCCATCGTCTTTTTCGAAGACCAAAGAACGCACCAAACAGTGACTTTTTCTGGATGTAATGGCCTCTCTTCAATTACTTGAGGATTCTCAGAACCCCAAATTCGAAAATTTTGTTTATTAACATACCCACCGAGTGTGAAATGTGCTTCATCGCTGAAGAAAATTTTGTTCGATACGTGGCTGTGGCAGAATCACCATTTTTGTAGTAGGTTTTGATAATTTTTATGCGTTGTGTGATAGTTAAGCGATACATTTTCGCCAATGTCAGACTTTCAACAGAAAAGAAAAAAATTGGTTTCACAACTTAGTTTGACAGATGTCGAATTCCAGTCCCATACTTTTGAAACCACGAAATGGATAGCCCTTTGATTTTGGTCCAATTTTCACCATAATTGTTACAAAAATTTTATTTTCTTATAATGCGTTTGGAACAGATAACGATATTGGTTGGTCTCTTAGCCTGATCCTTCAGTAGAATTGTACATAACGTAGTAGATATACTCGTACAAACATACATAAATGGTTATAACAACCCTTCGGTCAGGCATACGACCTAGCTTCTTACACCACTTATGCTGTATGTGTTAATTGAATACATACATATCGCTCCTTTATTGCAACATAGTCATATCTCAAAAAAAATTGAACTTGGCAAAATGCGATTTAAGTTTTCAAGACATAAGTCCTATGATCTAATTGCCGCAAACACTTTTTGCTATAACTTCGGTTCAGCTTGGGATATAAAACTGATTTTTTTTTCAACATGTACAGAAGGTCTAAAAGAGCAGTTTTGCTTAAGTAACTACAAATTTTTAATTTTTTGAGATATGACTATGTTGCAATAAAGGAGCAATATGTAAGTGGCCGAATAATTGATTTTTCTCAGAAAGTTTTCATGACAGTTTTTTATTTACTCTAGAGTTTTTACCAGATATCTGCTGAGATGAATTCGTGGAAGAAATATATTTTTTCATATTTCGTTTTATTCAAGATGTATGACCTGGGGTTTGAACCATGACCTTACGTCTGATAAGTCATAACATTACCTACTACATTAAGACGACTTCGAAGTAGATTCTTCGTAAACGCAGTAGATTATAATTCTAAAACATTGTTATTAGTTTGTTATTGTTAATGTAAGTTTTTTCAAAAGTATTCCTTTAAATTTTGATATTAGAACCAAATGACGATTTATTAACAACAGCTCCGTAATTGTATATTTATAGAAACGAAGGTTTAATATTTAATTCAAAAGGATTTATAGAAATATATTTATACCTGTCTATCTAAAAAAAATAATTGTCTTTTACAAAAAATTGAACTTCTTTCAGTAGAAATACAACCATCAATAATATTTCTTAAGACATTGTATTCCTTTCAATTGCCATCAAATTATATGGCAAGATGTCTGTATTACAATTAGGGCCATTATTACAACTTACCGTTAAACTTGGGTTTAGTTAAAGGTACCTTTAGCTAAAGGGAACTGTAAAGTTACCTTTAACTGATTTTCGTTATTACAACTTACAGATAAAATAAAATTAAAATATGGCAGTGCCGGCGCAAAGTCGATAAAACTGCTCAATTAAACAAGTTTTTTTTAACGCAGTGGCAACAGCGGACTTCGTTTTTTTTTTTGTATATGCTCATTTTGTATAAATTTGAAGTTGCCATATCGAAAATAGTATATGAAACATAAAGTGACCTTTAAATGTTAAAGGTAGGATGATCTTCCCTTTAGCTTAACGATCACTTTTATCTTATTGGATGGATACTCATAATAATGAAAAACAATTTATCTGCCCGTTAAAATCCTCCCTTTAGTTAACGGCAAGTTGTAATAATGGCCCTTAGACTTTGTTTTCAAAACAATAACACGAAAAACTAATAATCGTGATTACTCTGGCTATTGAAATCAATTTACGAACCATACAACATGACAATTGAAATGAGAACTGTAATAAGTAGCAAAAGGTGCTACAAAAATAATCACAATAAACACAAAATAATAAGAAAAATCTTTAAAAAGTTTTTTGTAAAAAAAAAAACAAAAAGTCACCTTAAGTAGCAGCCAGTGACTTTTGAAAGAAGGAACGAAAACAATACTTGTTTCGATTCGATTATATTCAGGTTATATTCATTCAAATATTTTTCTAATCTATTCCAAACCCTCATCAGTAGTTGCATCAACTTTTCATTGTTATTTGAAATAAATGAAAACGAATTTAAGATAAAAAAAAATAATAATAATAGCTGAGTAGAAATGGTATTCTTGTGCCAAAAGTCAGATAAATAATGCTCTTCATAGTGTTACAAATTTAAATTGAAAAGTGTTAAGCCTTTCTTTCTTCTCATAATCAATAAATTCCCCAGCAGCTTAATTTTAATAGAAATTCTTGTCCTCATAGTAAATTTCATTTTAAATAATCCACTTCCACTTCCACATTCAATCTTCGACATCTTTGGTTTATAGCTCTTTCTTAAGCTTCTGTTTGAAAGCAATGGCTTTGTTTTGACGTCCAAATAGAAGTGTTCGTAGAAGAATTGCTGCAAGTAGCATTTAAAGTGTAAAAAAATAATAAATAAAATTTTTAATTTCATTCTTCTTTATTGATCTGGTTTTTTCTATCATAAGTTTATCATGGCAGTCATAAAATAATCGTATTTTTTTTTTTTTAATTTTTATTCTTTCATAAAACGATATATCGTTCGACTATAATTCTTCTATTTTTTTTTTTAATGTTAAACACACAATTTATTAGTTTTCATAATATCGACGACTCCGTTCTATAACATTCTAAGTCGAAAAAGTATGTTTTGAGTTATGAGCTCTCAAAGTTTTCACGCGCGTGTTTGAATGCAAAAAAAAAATACATTTGGAATACGAAATACACAATACTGCATAGCATTGAGCGTTCGCAAACAACCAAGTGTATTCAATACAACATACACGATACAAAGTCGTGTGAATTGCCCATATGTTTAGGAAATTATAACAATTGTAGATTTATAATCATTCTGTTTCTTTAGACCAGTGTTTACCATTTCATAGCACAATTGTGCGGAGAGAACTCACACGCATTCTTGTGCTTTATGATTTAGTTGTCGATCAGACTGCGACAAGAACACATGTGCGGCGGATGCATTAGCATTTTATTTCTGAATGACACTCAAAAAATATTTTATGTTAAAAGATGCTAATATTCAATGCCTTATATGTATGTTATAAAACATTTAAAGAATGTAGGGAATATGTTCTTAAAAGACATTTTGTCTGTTAATATGTAAAAAATGGATTTTTTATTTATCTAAAAATTATTAAGCCGAACATAGATAGTTTTATGTACATATGTTGATGAAATGAAAATCAAAATAGCATATATTACTAACACTTTTCTATGGCTGTAAATAAATAAATTCTCTCACTTATTTTCTCTCTCTTACTCATTAATACATAACCAAAAATTTTTTGGTAACCCTTGCTTTAGACCAAGGTTTTAATTTTATTAATTGAGCAGTTTTATCGACTTTGCTCCGGCACTGCCATATTTTAATTTTATTTTATCTGTAAGTTGTAATAACGAAAATCAGGTACCTTTAACTAAACCCAAGTTTAACGGCAAGTTGTAATAATGGCCCTAAGAGTTAATAACAAAGCTTCTCGCAAATCTGTTGTTCGAAGTCGACTTTAAACTATACTACCCGCCACTCATGTATAAAATTAACACACACAACATAAGTGGCGGGACCTACAGTTTAAAGTCGACTCCGAACGACAGATTTTTTTGAGAAACTTTTCATGGCAATTTTATTTACTCTCAGAGTTTTTGCCAGAAATCTGCTGAGAGGAAATCGCCGAAGAAATACTTTTTGTATTTTGTGTTTTGATGTCTGGCCTGGGGCTCGAACCCTGGCTTTTACGTCTAATAAGCCAACACACTACCTACTAGACTACGGCGACTCCTTCCTAAACATAATAAGAAAAAACGGCTTAACTTTGCTAGACGGTATCTGCATTGGTCAAAAGAGCAGTGGGCCACAGTATGGTGGATCGACCAAATAAGGTTTAACTTTTTTGGCTCTGATGGTGCAGAATGTTGTTTATTTACAGAATTGTTGTGAATATCTCTGTTTTGGGGGCCGACGAATGTAATTTAACTCATCAGAGCCAAATAAGTTAAACTTTGATTCTTCGCTTCACAAAACTTTGGCCAACTGCTCTTTTGACCAATGCAGATACCGTCTAGCAAAGTTAAGCCGTTTTTTCTTATTAACTTTTCTTATAAGTGGCTTCTTGGTTGGTCTTCTAGCTAATTAATTTGCCTCTCTTAATCGATTTCTGGCTGTGTGGAAGCCAATAGAAACCCCTCATTGGTCGTTTGCATAATTAGTAACATCTACTACCGTTTTCCGATTATCAATTTTTACTATTTTTACCATTTGACGGTCTTGGCGGGCAATAGTTTTACGAGGTCGATCACTTCCTATTTCTTTCCACGTTATTTGTTTGACGATATCGCGATGAAATCCGACAAACCGTTGATTTGTTGATATTAAATTGATGAGCAACTTCATTCATTGATTTGCCTTCTTCCAGAGCCCTTATAATAGCAAATTTGCTATCTGCTGACAGCTGTTTCTATTTTAAAATTCACAATTTGCAAAGTTTTCATTAACCTTTTATTTTAATTACTCTAGTTGATCTCCTTTTAACTTTAACACATTGCGTTGCATTTTTTTTTTTTCTCGCTAAATTTTTTCACTTTTTTTATAAATCGAAAAAAATTAAGTAGAAAGAGAAGCAAACAACGCCTAATGATACTTTTTTATTAAAATTTAAACATCAACGAATAAAAAAAAACAAAAATGAAGTGGAATTGGATAACGTTATAAGTTTCGAGCCTCGATTGAATATCATACGAAATAGCGTTGCATTTTTTTTTCTCGCTACTGTATTCAATGCCAAACAAGTTTAATGGAGTACTTAACCTTAAGGCATAAATGTTAATAAAAAACAAATAAAAGCGGATATTGTTTTCATAATAAAAGAAAAAATATTTCACAATTTACTAATTCATACTAAAATTCAATTTTAAATCAATTAAATTTTCACATCATTAGAATGCCATCATTTCAAAACGAAATATTTCAATTATACATACATGGCATTATTTTAAATGCTTTAATTGCTGGTTGAGTAATTAATTACGAAATTTGCTGCTTTTGTGTCCAGTCAAAATGATTTCAAATACTTGAAGACATTAACCATATCACTGGTAATTTAAGGCAAAACAACAAAACCAACCAACCAATCATATTAGAAAGAAGCCGATATTCCGACATTCTTCAGGTAAATGCCACAACTTCACGGTGTAGGTATTTGTCTTGATACCAAGATATTGTGCATTTCCTCGTTAGTAAATGATATGCAATCTTAAGACGTCTTAAAAGCAGACAGTATGTCTGTCTCAAAAATACTTTATAGATACATTGTATCTATCTTGTAGAGGACATTGCACTGATAATGCATATAAAATTGCAGCTTACAATTCCTTTTTCTTTTCTCTTCTTTCAAAGACACAACACCGTACATATGTGCATAAATAAAATGAAATCTAATGACTTGTACTTGTTTGCCTAACTGAAGTGCCGCTTAGAGACGACATTGGCCATGAAAGAATAAATGAATGAATGAATGAATCGAGCATTAGAATTCATATTCTTTTCGTTTACAAACTCTCATAAAACACAAATGCTAACGAATCGTTTTGTATTCCATAAGAGTTTGTTTTCCCATTAATGTTGGTTTTGAGCAAAGTGTGTATTTGAGTGGTTGTTCCTTTCTTTTTCGTTTTTTTTTTCTATTTCATGTTAATTTTTTATGCCATAAACTTGGCAATGATAAGGCACGCCACAATTGCTACTTTAGAATTGTAAACTATATGTTGTATAAGGTGTGTTAGATTTACAAGTTTAAATTTAAAAATGTAATAAAACGAAGGCCCGAGTTCAAACCCCAGGTCAGACATCAAAACGAAAATATGAAAATATTCCTTGGGCGACTTCCTCTCAGCAGATTACTGACAAAAACTCTGAGAGTAAATAAAATTGCCATGAAAAGCTTCTAAAAAATCTGTCGTTCGGTGTCGACTTTAAACTACAGCCACTCATGTATAAAATTAACGCACACAACATAAGTGGTGTGAGAAGCTAGGTCATAATACTGACTGAAGGGTTGTAATGACTAATTACACTATGCGACAAAATAAAAAAAATTAAATACACCCGGCTTATGACATAGTGTAGGTTGTGAGTTTTGTTGAGTAGATCTCAAAAATATTTTTTTTATATTTCTCAAACCCTCCAAACTTTTTTTATTTGACAAAAACTGTTTTTTTAGACTTTACACACAAATTTCTGGATTAATCCAACATTTCTGACCCGATTTCCATAATTGAATTCTTATTGGAAAGGGAAGAGATGGACCTTTAAAACGGTATACATATATCTATTATTTGACTTAATATGCTATGAGTTTTGATGAGATAATCTTGGAAAATGCGAATTTTTTTCATATTTTTTCAAGTTTGTCCGTTCATAGTAGCAAAATTTAATAAAAAAAAATATGAAATAAGTGCTGACATTCTGAAAGTACATTATCTTGTGAAGAGATTGGCACTTCGTTTGATCAAATCGGACAAATATTACCGCAGTTATTATTTAAAGAGTCTAACAGTCGAGTTACATATTTCATATACATATTTCTTCAAATGAACTTTTAGTTCAAAAATTTTCAGAATTTTTGATGGAATTTGATTGTTTATCAGAAAATGTGTCAATTTCACGTTTGAGCGACCACCAGAAGTTGGCCAACATTTGCGTAAAGAGAAATAATAATATTTGCAAAAAACACAAATATTAGCCGACTTCTGGAAGTCGTGCAAAAGTGAAATTGACACATTTTGTAATAAACAATCAAGATCCATCAAAAATTCTGAAAATTTTTGAACTAAAAGTTCATTTGATGAGATGACATATATAAAAAAAATAACACGACTGTTATACTATTTAACTAATAACTACGGTAATTTTTATACAATTTTATCAAATGATGACTCAATCTCTTCACAAGAGAACAGACTTTAAGAATATTATTACTTATCCTATATTTTTTTATTAAAGTTTGCTGCTATGAATGGACAAACTTGAAAAATATGAAAAAATTCGAATTTTCCAAGTTTACCTCATCAAAACGCAAAGCATATTAAGTCGAATAATTAATATATGTATACCGTTTTAAAGGTACATCTCTTCCCTTTCCAATAAGATTTAAGTTTTGGAAATCGGGTCAGAAATGTTTGAGTAATCCAGAAATTTGTGCGTAAAGTGAAAAAAAACAGTTTTTGTCAAATAAAACAAGTTTGGAGGGTTCGAGAAATATAAAAAAGGTATTTTTGAGTTCTACTCAACTACCTGAACAACGTGGACTATGTAGTTACTCGGGTGTATTTTCACTGTCGCACCGTGTTATGTATGTATGTATGTAATAAAATGAAAACGATTTGAAATTTTGCCAAATTTATGTTTTTGTTGTGAAGTACAATTGTTGCGGTTAGAAATAAAATATTATTTCATTCATATAGCTGCCGCGGCTGGGCTAACAGTACCTGTTTCTATGGGACCAATTTTCATGGACTTTTTCGATTGTATGGGATCGCCTCTCGGCAATGGCATCACGAATGTTGACCTTTAAATGCTCAATTGTCTCTGGTTTGTCGTCATAACACTTTTCTTCAACGACGCCCCACAGAAAATAGTTCAATGGCATCAAATCGCAGCTTCTTGGCAGCTAATTGACATCACCATTTCGGTGATAAGACGGCCATCAAACCTTTGTCGCAAAAAATCGATTGTGGCATCGGATGCGTTGCAAGTTGTAGCATCCTGTTGAAACCAAACATTGTTGCATGAAGAGCAGTTATCATGGTGCGATAATTGTCTCCATTTTCAAAGAAATATGGGCCAATGATGTCTCCGCTCTACAAGCCGCACCAAACAGTCATTCGTAATGGCTTCTGTCAGACCAATTGTGGGTTTTCTGAGCCCAAAATAGGGCAATTTTGCTATTAATGTTATGATAGCTGCCGCGGCTGGGTTAACAGTACCTGTTTCTATGAGACCAATTTTCATGGACTTTTCGAGTGTATGGGATCGCCTCTCGGCAATGGCATCGCGAATGTTGACCTTCAAATGCTCAATTGTCTCTGGTTAGTCGTCATAACACTTTTCTTTAACGACGCCCCACAGAAAATAGTCAACGGCATCGCAGACTCTTGGCGGCCAATTGGCATAACCATTTAAACGGCCATCAAACCTTTGTCGCAATAAATCTATTGTTGCATCGAATGCGTGGCAAGTTGTACCATCCTGTTGAAACCAAACAACGTTCCATGAAGAGCGATTAAAAAAAAATCAGTTATCATGGTGCGAAAATTGTCTCCATTTTCAAAGAAATATATGCCAATGATGTCACCGCTTCACAAGCCGCACCAAACAGTTATTCATCGAGTCAATTTTTGATATCGTGCTCTGACTTTAGTGAAGTATATTACAGTGACAGTGTTCTTCATTGATCGAAACGGATGATAGTCAGTATTAGTTAGGTCTGGGCTATACGGCGTGTGAAGGAAAAGTTCCCATGGCAAGTTGCATCTTCCTGCAACCAAACATGGTTGATATCAATATCATGAAGAGCGGGTAAAAAAAAAATCGGTTATCATGGCACGATAGGTGTTTCTATTGACCGTAATGGTAGCGTCGTCCTCAGTTTCAAAGAAATATAGGCCAATGATGCCACCGTTCTACAAGTCGCACCAAACATTCACTCGTAATAGGTGCATTGGCTTCTGTCAGACCAATTTCTGACAGCCCAAAATAAGGCAATTTTGCTATTAACGTACCCACAAAGATGAAAATGAGCTTCATCCGAAATGATGGTTTTTTTTTTTTGTTTGGCAAAGTCGATTTCATTCTGTAGTTTTTTCTCATTGGCCTATCTATTCCAATAAATCCCAACGTTGCTCAAGCGTACATCGATTCATTACGTTCAGTGTGGATAATATACTGAATTTTGTTACAGATTAGAATGACATAAGTATTGCCAGATTCGAAATAACCGATGGTTCAAATTTAAATAGATAGTTTGCCCACCCTATATAATATAATTCTGTATTCACCCTTAATAAGATGCTTAAAATTATTGCGAAATTGTCCTGGCCTTAAACGAACTGCAATATGGTTTGATTTTTAGAAATCTTTAAATTAAACAACTTCAGAAATAAGTTTTGCATTAAAACCACTTAGGTCTTCAATTAACTCAAATGTCAATCAATTGCTAATATTCGTATAATCTCAATTCTTGCTTTAATTAGCCTTTTTAAGGCCAAATTCCTATGAAAAAGAGAATTAAAATAGAATTACAGTGGCGACATTTCAAATAGCACGGTCAGTGTAAAAATTTTCATACAAATTTTTTCTCTTTTATTTCTTCAATTATTTATATTCTTTTTACAGTTATTTGTTTAATAACATGTTGTTGTTAATTTGTAATATAAGCTTTGTCAAAAAAAGAAGTGTATTTTTAGAAACTGAAAGTTATTGTTTCTTTCTCGCTATATTCGCTGATATTTTAAATAGCACACGTCTTAAGATATTTAAAAAAAATTATATTTTGATTAAAATAAACACTTTGATTAAGAAAAAAAGGTATAAAGTTGACAATTATTATCTAGTTTATTATTTAAAATATAAAGTATTCCTATTCTCATAGAATGGGGAGTGGCCAACACGCTAATCCAAGCTTTCGAAGATTTGTCCTTCAATACCGCAAGGACGACCTGACATTTACCGAAATATCACAGAAACTGGATTGTTCTAGAAAAAAAGTGTATAACGCAATCAAACATGAAAAAACTCAATCTTTTGAAAGCATCACACGAAAAAGATCCAGAATAACGTCTCAAAGGACAGATAAATTAATAGTTAGAATGAGCAAAAGTGATCCTTTTTTAACTGCGCCAAGAATACGGGAAAAAATTCAACAACAGTTGGGACTAAACATATCCACAAGTACAATAAAAAACAGATTACGAGAAAATAACTTGTTTGGGCGCATTGCTAGGCGTAAACCACATGTGTCCAAAAAAAAAATCGAATAAACCGAGTTAATTTTGCCAAGGCCCATTTAGAAAAACCACTTTCTTACTGGAATAATGTACTTTTCACGGACGAATCTAAGTTTAACCGCTTTGGTTCGGATGGAAGGTCATACGTAAGTCGAAATATAAACACAGAATTTGATCCAAGGTACACAACAAAAACCATTAGACACGGGGGTGGAAGCGTGCTTGTTTGGGGAAGCTTCTCATGGTACGGTGTGGGTTCTATAACACGAATAGAGGGTATAATGGACCAAGTAGCTTACAAAAACATTTTAATGAATATAATGTTGCCATACGTTGAGGAAGAAATGCCTCTAAAGTGGAAGCTTGTACAGGATAATGATCCTAAACACACGGCTAAGTCCGTTAAAAAATGGTTTTCTGATCATAAAATTGATGTAGTACCTTGGCCAGCTCAATCTCCGGATTTAAATCCAATCGAGAATTTATGGCACGATGTTGAAAAGAGAATAGATCGTTCTAATGCCACAAATTTGAACATTTTATGGACTGAAATTCAAAGAGCATGGCATTCCATCCCTTTAGAAAGATGCCAATCGTTGATTCAGTCAATGCATCGTCGATGTACAGCCGTTGTTAAAAATAACGGGTTTCCTACAAAGTACTGATAGTATTAACAAATTTAAATTTATTTAACATAATAAAAATTTTGAATTAATCTTAAGTTTTAAATGAATTTTAGATGCACTCTCATGTGTGCTATTTAATTTGTCGTCAAAAAAAACTTTTTTTTGTTAAAAAATTATGTAAAAAAATATATGAACAAAAAAATAAAAATAGAATCACTATTAATTAATTAACAACAATATAGGTGGTTTAAATATAATAAAAGTTTATAACTTTTCCGCAGCAATTGAAGGAAAATTATTATTAATTTCTCCATTTATGAAACGTGCTATTTGAGATGTCGCCACGTAAACAATTTTGATGATTTTGAGTTTTCAAACTCATGAGGAGGTTACCCACCACTGTTAATGTGTAGTAGTTGTTTTTTTTTTTTTTTGTTAGAAATTAAAAGACCTACTAACGACACTTTTTGTCCCGGCTGACGGTTGCCTGCATTTGGACAAAAAATAATACAACGATGGCATAAAAACTACAACAACCGCTAAACAATAAAGAAAAAAAAAAAAAAACATTTTCTGTAAACGAGTGAATTTATTTTGTTCATGTAGTTATTTTTTGTTATTATTGTTGTTGTTGTTGTAGTTGCTGTACAATACGATTTCTGCAGGTATTACGCGTAATTGAAATTTATGCCATGGCCCCCTGATTTTTACGAAAAGACCATCGATTGTCAAATAATTTGTTGTTATTATTGTTGTTGTTGCTGTTGCTGTTGTTTTCGTATAACAAATAACACTATGCGACAAAATAAAAAAAATTAAATACACCCGGCTAATGACATAGTGTAGGTTGTGAGTTTTGTTGAGTAGATCTCAAAAATATTTTTTTTACATTTCTCGAACCCTCCAAACTTTTTTTATTTGACAAAAACTGTTTTTTTAGACTTTACGCACAAATTTCTGGATTATTCAAACATTTCTGACTCGATTTCTATAATTTAAATCATGTTGGAAAGGGGAGAGATGGAGCTTTAAAACGGTATAGATATATCTATTATTTGACTTAATATGCTATGCGAATTGATGAAGTAAACTTGGAAAATGCTAATTTTTTTCATATTTTTCAAGTTTGTCCGTTCATAGTAGCAAACTTTACTTAAGAAATATGAAATAAGTGATGACATTCTGAAAGTGCATTATCTTGTGAAGAGATTGGCATTTCGTTTGCTCAAATCGGAAAAAAATTACCGTAGTTATTATATAAATAGTATAACAGTCGTGTTATATTTTTTATATATGTCATCTCATCAAATGAACTTTTAGTTCAAAACTATTCAGAATTTTTGATGGATCTTGATTGTTTATCACAAAATGTGTCAATTTCACGTTTGAGCGACAACCAGAAGTTGGCCAATATTTGCGTAAAGAGAAATAGTAATATTTGCAAAAAACACAAATATTAGCCGACTTCTGGAAGTCGTGCAAACGTTAAATACACATTTTTTAATAAACAATCAAGATCCATCAAAAATTCTGAAAATTTTTGAACTAAAAGTTCATTTGATGAGATGACATATATAAAAAATATAACACGACTGTTATACTATTTAAGTAATAACTACGGTAATTTTTATCCAATTTTATCAAATGATAACTCAATCTCTTCACAAGAGAACAGACTTAAAGAATATTATCACTTATCCTATATTTTTTTTATTAAAGTTTGCTACTATGAATGGACAAACTTGAAAAAATATGAAAAAAATTTGAATTTTCCAAGTTTACCTTATTAAATCTCATAGCATAATAAGTCGAATAATAGATATATGTATACCGTTTTAAAGGTCCATCTCTTCCCTTTCCAACAAGATTTAAATTTTGAAAATCGGGTCAGAAATGTTTGAGTAATCCAGAAATTTGTGCGTAAAGTAAAAAAAAACAGTTTTTGTCAAATAAAACAAGTTTGGAGGGTTCGAGAAATATAAAAAAGGTAGTTTTGAGTTCTGCTCAACTAACTGAACAACGTGGATTATGTAGTTACTCGGGTGTATTTTCACTGTCGCACCGTGTAATCGAAGTGAACTTGTGTGCGTACGTTTTTGAAAACGATACAATTACACAGCACTCGTAAGATTAACTATTTAGTTGCATAGAGCTCGGTAAATACCATACATACCCCGTGCATGTCATGTTAGTGTTTCTTTATTTTTGTTTTTTTGTTGTTGTTATTGCTGTTGTTGATGGTAAATTAATGAATGTTACTGCAACAATTGTAGCATAAGAAATGTTTGCTGGTGCACGATTTAAATGTCGATTTAATTACATGCGACTTTATGTACTTACATATGTGAATGAAACACTCTGTATATTTAAGTGTTCAGTGGGTATTATTACTTCGAAATATTTTATATGGGAGAGCAATCGTATTTTGAATGTAATCCTCAGCAATTAAATTGGAACTTGTTGTATGTCGTAATATTATCAAGACATGATTATGGGTGTTCGGATGTTACAATTTCTTTTTTGTTTTTTGAAGAGTACCCCCTTCCTTTTAATTTGGTCCCTCGTTTCAATTGAACATAAATTATGTGGTCTTTTTTTTTTTTTTGGTATTTAATGTTAAACATATTAAAATAGTTTCATTATATTTTCTTTTTTTTTGTTTCAAATCTTTTCTACTGCCTAATTTATTTTTGTTAGCTTTCTAAAGTGAATTAAGCAATCATTGAAAAAGAAATGTTTTAAATGATGTCCAAATGAATTTAATTCAGAGCAATTTAATCTCTGCTCTCGTTTACGTGATTAAAATTAAAGAAAGAACTATTTTTCTAAAAATTAATATTATTTCAACATTAATCATCGTAATCTTATTGAATTTATTTTGATTAATAATAAATAATTTAATAAAACATACAAAATTGGTCATTACAACCCTTCAGTCTGGATTACGGACTAAGTTCTCACACCACCTATGTACATATGTGTGTAAATTTTATACATAAGTGGCGGAACCTACACTTTAAAGTCGGCTCTGAGTGACAGATTTTTAAGAGAATTTTCATGACAATTTAATTTACTCTTAGAGCTTTTGCCAGAGATCTGCCGAAACGAAGACATCGTTTTGTTGGAGATGTCTGACCTGGGGCTTGAACCGTGGCCTCTCGTATATTAAGCCAACTCACTACCAACTACACTACGACGACATTGCTTAATTACGGCAATCTTATTTGTCTTTTCAGTAATGTAAAACGAGTATATTTTTTTTTTTTTTTATGAAACCAGCACTCAGGGGATGGCCCCTACTCATGCAGTGCATTGTGCAGGTTTTTTTTAGGAAAGGTGGAAAGGGGGAAGATGCGAACGGCAAGGAAACGAGTTGCTGCTAGGTGACTATAAAATGACCAATGCTATACCTTAACCATTAGACAGTCTACAGGCAATCGTCCCCAAGAAGCCCGCAGTTTCTCACACCACTTATGTTGTGTGTGTTAATTTTATACATTATTGGCGGGACCTACAGTTTAAAGTCTACTCCGAACGACAGATTTTTTGAGAAACTGAGAAGAAATCGCCGAAAAAATACTTTTTGTATTTTTTTTTTATTTTTTGATGTCTGGCCTGGGACTCGAACCCTGGATTTTACGTCTAATAAGCCAGCACACTACCTACTAGACCACGGCGACCCCTAATGTTTTACAGTAATCGACGGAATGCTAATTGATCATAATTTCACAGCGCCACCTTTTTACTTATACATACATAACAAACATAATTGGATTACGACCTTGTTTCTCTCACCACTTATGTTGTGTGCGTTAATTTTATACATGAGTGGCGGGACCTACAGTTTAAAGTCGACTCCGAACGACAGATTTTTGAGAAACTTTTCATGGCAATTTGATTTACTCTCAGAGTTCTTGCTAGAAATCTGCTGAGAAGAAATATTTTGTCATATTTCGTTTAGTTGGAGATGCCTGACCTGGTGTTTGAACTGAGGCCTCACGTCTAAAAAGCCAACACACTAACTACTAGACCACGGCGACTTCTACCTATGCACATCATTAAAAGGAATTAATAATATTGTCTACATGAAGTCTATACAAGATACATATGGGCAATTTCGTGTCAAGTGACCCTTCTTCTTAAAGGTTCTTTTAACTAAGCTTTCTTTGAGCAAAAAAAAAAACATCCATTAAAACAAAATATAGTGCATATGGTAAAATTTAAAAACTTTGGTTTTGAGTTAAAATATTTTTTTTTATAGATATGCCTCTTGCTACTAAGTGCCCACAAAGACCTTAAAGGAAATGGTCTAAGTTTTCTTTTGAGGAAAAATAAAAAAAACTCCATTTCGAAAAAAAAAATGGGGGAAAATGAAAATGGTACATGTGGCAAATATTGAAAAATCTTATTCTTGAGTTAAAAAATAATTTTTTTTGATAGATATCCCACTCGCATCCCATTAAGCGATTATGAAGGCCTTAAAGGAAATTTTATAAGCTTTCTTTTAAGCAAAAAAAAAAAAAAAAAAGGGCCCAAATTGAAAAAAAATTTAAAAATAAATTAATTTAAAAAAAAAAATTTTTTAAAAATTAAAAAAATTATTTTTGGATATTAGCTATCTAATATCCTTTGGAAAATTTTTGCTAGGACCAATAGGAGAAAAGTTACACACATTTTAAAAAACCCTGTATGACCAAAATGTCCAACTTTGACCACCTCTAACTCCGGCAGTTCTGGACTGATAGAGCTGAAAATTTGTGTCTGGCCAACTATCCAATAGTACTAACCTTGGTGCAAATTTCATCCAAATCGAAAGACATCGATTTTAAAAATTGGGTCTCTTGACACGAAATTGCCCATATGTACCTTCATAATGTCCACCGGTCCACTCTTCTGAGATGTGTAATGTCCACTCCATATAATATTGGTATCTCGCACTTACTAAGCCGGGCAAATGACATGAAAAGTGTTTCACCACCATACAGTTCAGATGTACATGAATGGCTGAGTGTCCCATAAGGACACTCATCAATTTTACTCCGTGTCATTAACAATTGAAAAGACCGTTGGGAACGTTTTACAATACTTTAAGGACATTCCCAGCTGTATTTCCAAAGAAACTTGGTCCAAAGACATAACCAAACCAAAATTTGCTTTCTACTGCTTTCTATAAGGTTAGGTTAGGTCGGAGTGGTAGCTCTGATGTCACAAAGCTCACTTGAGCACGCATAGCGGCCCGTTGTGATGCCACGGGTGAACGCAGTCCCTGTACTGACCAAGTTCCACCACAATCAGGGAAAAGGAAGAAGTTGGTCAGCGCAAGGGCTGCACAACGGAAGCACGACTACCCCGCACTGGAAAACCAGCCAGAAAGTTTGATGAACGAAGCTATATCCTTGATATCAATGGATGATAGCTCCGTTAAGCTAACAAGGAATGGGGAGCCAAATAACCTATATCTACACCTGGCAAGAGACGGGCACTGACAAAGAAAGTGAATAACAGTCTCCTCCTCCTCAGAGGACCTGCATCCACGACAGAAATCGTTAAAAGGGAGCCTCATTCTTTCCGCGTGTCTGCCCATGACACAATGACCCGTAAGCACGGCCACCGTAGTCGAGATGACGTCACGACCAAGACCAAGTAATTGGTTGGTACGCCTTTTATCCATCAAGGGCCAGGTGAGCCTAGCGGTGGAGCAGGACTCCTCGTTGACCCAGGATAGGTTGGCGTCTCGAAAGAATTTCCGCGCCATGGTCAATTTGACCGAGGCAAGTGGTATACCCAATTCAACAGAAGAGGATTCCGGAAGGAGCGCACCAGCTCTGGCGAGCTCGTCGGCTCTGCAGTTACCCGGAATTTCACTGTGCCCGGGGACCCACACCAAAGAGACACTGGTGAAGCGCCCCGAAAGAAGGTCGAGACAGCGACGACATTCCCTAACGATCCTAGAGTTAATCACAAAACCCGATAGAGACTTTATCGCGGCCTGACTGTCAGAGAAGACCGAGACGCGAGTGAAAGGAGCATCGTTTATTTGAAAGTCCCTGTTTTATCATTAAAATTTTATTTAATTTCGTTAAGCCGATTGATCTGATCTGTCGAAGTAATCGATTTGTTTACAAGATGATTTGGTTTTCTGTTTTTGTTTTTTTTATTAACTCCAAATATTAAATAATTATTTGAACAAAGCAAACTGAAAATCTTTCTAATCTACCGAATTTTATTGTATTTCACACTATCCACTTCCGTTTGTGGAAAACAATCCATAACTTTACGAGTTTAAGACTCCAATTCTAAAAATTTGTTGTGCTCCTCGTCATATAAAATTTTTAATTTCTCTTGAAATATGACCGCACTTAGCTAGTGTACTATAAACTAAGAAGAACACTCAAAATTACTTGAAACACTTCAATTTTTCTTTTCTTTTTTATCGCATAAGACTATACCATAACACGGATAAAATAAAAATAAAATGTGAAAATATTTTTCAAATATTATGTTTTGGAGTTCATTATTAATATGAGTTGATGTGGTTTCACCTTTTTGATTTTCGATTTCTCTGGATTTCTTCTGTTTGTTTATACTCGTAGTATGTGAAAATGTTTTTCCCACATTTTGATTATTGAGGAAGTTGTTTCGTTTCGTAGTGATTTTTACGAGTTTTTCTTTAATTTAGACATTTTATTATAAACAAACTCTGTCTGTGTGGCTGCATTTATTTCATTTTTGAGAAAATATCCGCAGAAGTTGTAAAGAAATAATTTCCGTATTTATTTTGATTTTTTTCGTTTCTTTTCTTTCTTCTTTTATTTGCAGTTGGTTTTCCAATTTTATGTTTCTTTTTATGGGGCGATCCATATAAACGTGGTTTTTTCTGTGATGATGAATCGTTGATGCATCCCTTCAAAACATCCACTGTGAAAAGTTGGATGCTGTACGTCATTGGACTGGTGATACCAATTGGTGTGGTAAGTAATTTGCACAGTCGTACACATCAAATAATATCCGAAGATTATTAAAGATTAAAACGTTTAAAACTATGATGGGAAGTCAGAAATTAAAAATATTATTATGGTTGTTGCTACAACGTATTATGAAAGATTAGAAAAATAAAAATGAAAGATTAGAAAAATTAAATCAATCGCAAATAGAATTTGAATAGATTTAATAGCTTAAATTTAATATTTTTGAGGTCAACACTCAGAAGTGATAGCTGTAGGAGAAAGCAAAGAGGGATAGATTGCATAAATTTATTATTTTAATGACCGGTGTAAAAGCTTTGTCATACAAACAATCAGACAATCACAAACACCCAGCGTCTCTGGTGGGAGTCAAACACACAGCCTCGGCACTTAAAGTTCTAAACCAACGATTACCATTTCATAGCACAATTGTGCGGAGAGAACTCACACGCATTCTTGTGTTTTTTGATTTAGTTGTCGATTAGACTGCGACAAGAACACATGTGCGGCGGATGCTTTACGATTTTTTTCAGAATGACACTCAAAAAATATTGTATGTTAAAAGATGCTTTTGATAATATTCAATGCCTTATATATTTTGTCGCATAGTATAATTTTTTTTAAATGCTTTGGAATGCTTGCTTTTTCTCTATTAATAAAAAATGGTTTATTATTTTTTTTTATTTTTATTTATCTAAAAGCATGGTCTAATTTTTAAGCCAAAGATGGATACCTATACGATCTTTTAATAAAAAATGGATTTTTTTATTTTATTTTTATTTATCTAAAATTATTAAGCCAAAGATAGATAGCTTTACATATGTAAGTTGATAAAATGAAAATCAAAATAACGTATATTACAAACACTTTTCTATGGCTGTAAATAAATCAATTCTCTCAATTTATTTTCTCTCTTTTACTCACTAATCCATAACCAAAAAATTTTTGGTAAACCCTGTTCTAAACACTAGCCACTAGTGCCATCGAGGCATCCACTATTGTTAATCTATAATTTTTATCCAGAATTTATGATACATAGTTTAGGTTACACCGTTTTTTCTTTTTATTTATTACGATTTATGGGTTTTTTCTCCTCTTGAATTTTTTCTTACAGAAACTTATGTATAAAATTAACACAGAAACTGCGGGCTTCTTGGGGGACGAATGCCTGAAGACTGTCTAATGGTGAAGGTATAGCACTGGCCATTTTATAGTCACCTAGCAGCAACTCGTTTCCTCGATGCCGTTCGCATCTTCCCCCTTTCCACCTTTCCTAAAAAAAACCTGCACAATGCACTGCATGAGTAGGGGCCATCCCCTGAGTGCTGGTTTCATAAAAAAAAAAAGTCAATTTTGCAACTGATAATTACAACTATAATCATGATTTCTAGCGATGTGGTCAATCGAGATCAAAAAAGATCGCTACAATTCGGTACAATCTCTATTAGACAGCCTAAACGGAACAAACGGACATTATAGATTATATTATAGATTATAGGCTGTAGATAGATTATAGGTCTACTGTCTGACAGTCAGGTCGCCATTCAACTTTTATGTTGAATAAGCTAGGTAGACAAAATAGTGTTACTGACGTGATGGAAAGTTTTTGAACCCAGATTCGTGACTTCGGAAACACCTGGAGCCATCTTATTTGCACAAAAAAAATCCAAATTTGCAGGGCTGTGTAATCCATCAGCATTTTAAAAAACACTACCGGACCCTTATGCTCATGATACAGTTACTCGAGGAGAATATTAAGAGTTCTCTACATGTTCACTAAAATTTAAAATGATTGAATTGACAATTTTATTTATTTACATAAGTATACTAAGGAGATTGGCAGCTATAATAAAAAAATAATGGATACCGAACTAAGTACTAAGTTTATAGTGAAATGAGTTTTTTGTTTTGTTACTTTTTCTAAATGTGAATAAATTTTTTTTATTTTGTGCTAAAATACTGTCCAGCGTTTTTTGACGGTTATTCTATTCTGAACAGAAAAACAGCAAAGATATATATAGGAATGACAATGAATATATTGTGACGTGATCTTAGGAAGACATGTTACGCGTATAAAAAAGAATTTTGAAAAAAATTAAAGAAATACAGGAAATATTTGCTTTTAAAGATAGGCAGTAGCAAGTGTGCTAACCTCATGGCCACCACTGTATGTGTGTATTACAAAACTTTAGATCGTAACTTTCATTAATCCATTGTACGTCTTAATGTGATACTGAAATTCATGCGCCATATACTCGTAAAAATACAAGAGTTAGTCTTGTCATAGCAAATAATTTTATAACCTCTTAAGTAATCGCCATAAAATCCTTAATGAATTGATATTTTTTAAGGCTCGGCTATAAAAAATTCAATTTCAAAATTTAAGTAGAGTATTAGTATGAGTATGTACATATGTATGCATGTAATGCATGAGTATGTAATTAAACAATTATAATTGTAAAGTCATTGCAGTGTGATAATAATAAATGGAATAAAAAAAAAATTACATTTGCAATTGCAGTGTGAATGTCCTTTCCTTATGCGAAGGATAAAATTTTAATTAAAATATTAAAAAACTGAATTGCCTTCATTATCTAATCGCTCGATACAAGACAGCTGCTGCTGTTTGTTCAACAAACCATTAAATGGCAAAGCTGGCAACTGGCAATTGAAAGTGCATTCAATGTAACGTAACGATTACACCCATAGAAATAGTGTCAGTCAATGTTAGCATGCGCCAGTAGCTTGTATGTATATATGTACACCTATCCCCCGTTTTACACGGTATTCGTTTTACACGTTTTCGATCTTACACGGTTTTTGAAAATAAAAATTTTTTTAACGAAATTTATTAATTTTGCATTTACACGAAATTATAAACACTAAACTATAATTTGCTTATATCTATAACAACATATTCATTGTTTTACTGTCAAAATATTTTACTGTCAAAATACAACACTACAAAATGTATGTTACAGTTACGAATTCTTAGTAGTCTATGTCTATGATGGAAATAGATAAGATGGGAACTCCCCGCTAGTTTGTTTGAAATACCAAAACAAAGAGCATCATTGTTTTTAAACTTTGTTTTTAATTAATGTTTATATAAAATAATTGATAGCGTAAATTTATTCAAGGTGAGCAAATAACAGAATTATTTTTTACAAAATCTATAATTTATAAAAATGTGTTTTTGTTATTCATAATATTAAAAACTGACAAAAAGGGCTTTTTTTATAGTGATTTTCGTTTAGAACGGTTTTTCCATATAAGAGTGAATTTTTCGAGTTACACGGTTTTTTATGGAACCTATTTTCCGTGTACAGCTGGGGATAGGTGTACTCTGTTCTATGTGATGTAACAGTAATTTCTTCCCTTTTTTTCTTCTTTCTTTTAATTAAAAACTTTGTTTATATATATATATTTTTTTGTTTTTTTTTTTTTGAAATTGTTTACGCATTAATTTCACTGAAAGAATAAAATTTATTTCGGTTTGTTTGTTTGTTTGTTTGTTTCTTTTCATTTGTTTGTTTATATTATAAGACATGACCTTTCCAACATGAAGTACCCAAAGCGTTTAAGGGTATAAATTAAGACTTTTGAGACAACCACCACTCATGTGTTAGGAATACAAAATCAGAGATGGTAGTTTTGAATTGCTTTGAATAATTTAAATTGTAAATAAAATATCTTTCAAATACATTCTTGGTTATTACATCGAAGTCGTTAAAATCAGGTACATAACTTAAGTAATCGTTATTCAAAAAATTTTAATTCGATATTTCGTAATTTTTATTAAAAAGAATTCCCTAGTTTTTGTTATTATTTGTAGTAAAGGGTCCGCCAAATAACTTTTTTTTTTTTTGAAAATGCTTTAAAAAAAAAAACTACTGAATATTTTCTCAAATTTCTTTTTTTTATTTGAAAGTACAATCCTTCCGGTTAATAATGGAAAATAATTTCATTCAAATGGCTGCCTCGGCTGGCCATGTGGTAGCCTACACGATCGGTTCAATTTTTAAGCACATTATCGATTGTGTGCAGCTTTATTTCACCAATGGCTTCACGAATATTGTCCTTTAAAGCGTCAATTGTCTCTGGTTTGTCGGCGTAACACTTATCTTTGACGGCACCCCACAAATAATAGTCCAACGGTGTCAAATCGCAGCTCCGAGGTGGCCAAACGACATCAGCTCTGCGGCTGATAATGCGATCTTCAAAAACAGGGCGCAAAACATCGAGTGTAGCTTCGGCTGTGTGGCACGTTGAAATCAAATGTTGCCAATATCCTCCTCTTCAATTTTTGTGAACAAAAATTCGTTCAACATGGCCCGATAACGATCGCCATTGACTGTAACGGCCACTCCTTGCTCATTTTCGAAGAAAAATGGCCCAATTATGCCTCTGGACCAAAATCCGCACCAAACAGTGACTCGTTTTGGGTGCGTCGGCTTTTCAATGTATGAGTGCGGATTTTCTGTGCCCCAAATGCAACAATTTTGCTTGTTTACATACCCGCCAAGATCAAAATGAGCTTCATCTGAAAAGATGATTTTTTTTTTGCCAAAATCGACATCTTCTGTAAGTCGATCGCAGGCCCACTTAGCGAAGCGAAAACGCATTGGACACAACCATATTCGTTCTGCGGAAGGATAAAACTAATTATCTGTCAAATCAGACATGAGTTAAGTGTTACCATTCACGAAATAAGCACTAGTTGAAAAAAAAAACGTTAGATGGCGGACCCTTTATAACGTAAAAACTGACAATTTTTATTGAAAGTAAATGCTTTAAGATAGTTTTTTGGAGAGAACATGTCATTCAAATTATTGTCCATCGGATTAATCTATTTTATCGTGTTGACAATTTATGGATTCCACACGTCTTTTGAGTCCGAGAATGAATAAATCCAATTTCAATTTTTGATTCCCTACTCTGTAGTGAAGCATATTCCATGTGAGGGATCATTCTGCATCGATCGAAATACATGGTAATCGGAATGGGCAAGGTCTGGGCTGTATCGCGAACGAGATAAAACTTTACATTCATTGGTTTTCAAAAAGTTTTTTTGGCCGCCGTCACAATATGTGACGTAGTGTAATATGTGTAGCGTTGTCATGTTAGAAAATTATAGCCTCATCTCTTGTTATTTATTTCGGAGGTTTTTCAGCCAATGCTAGTTTCAAACGAATTACAGTGGGACCTCGATTTTCCGTGATGGTCGGGACCGGAAGCATTCTGTATAATCGATTTTCCCAGTTAATTGAGTACCAATTTTGGCTAGTTTTTTAATAGATATTTTTATTAATTAATAAATGAATATGTACATCCTAATATATATTATAAATCTTTCTGTAAGTCTGTTTTTTTGTTTGTTGGTTTGTTTGTTAGTCAATCACGTCTGAACGTCTGAACCGATTTTCTATAAATTTGGGATATAGATCGAGCTTTTGTCGGTGCAGGTTATAGGCTATAAATCTTTTCAAAATTTTGACCCAAAGGTGAAAAAAATGGGACAAAGGGAGAAAAAATGGGCAAAAATTAGTACTTTTATGCATAAATGCCGTATTTTATCTGTTTTAAAGGTATTTTTTACAATTTAACTTGGTTAAGTTTCCCAAATAGCTATTGGAGATGTTCCGTTTATAAAGTTGAACCAAAAGGGGTCCAAAAAGGGGGAAAGGGGCCAAAAACGGACAAATTGAGTGCATAGCCAATCACGCCTGGACCGATTTTCTAGAAATTTGGGATATAGATCGAGCTTTTGTCGGTGCAGGTTATAGGCTATAAATCTTTTCAAAATTTTGACCCAAAGGGGAAAAAATGAAAGGGGCGAAAAAGGGGCAAATTGAGTGCATTTATATTTAGGACTTAGAGTTTGTTAAACAGGTTTCCGAATAATTTGAATTTTTTAAGAAACCGTTTTCAAACCCGGTTTCAAAACCGAAAAACCGGTTTTATATTTATTGTTATTTTTAATGCAAAAATGACCCAATAATAATTTTTTTTTAAATTTAAAGAAAAATTTATGCAATAGGGTGTCCTATGGCCTTTTTGTAGAAATACCTCCCAAACGATGCCTGTCTTAAATTTAAAAACATTTTTCATTTTTTAAACTAATCCAAACTACATAACCCGCGGTACAATCCGCTAGTATTTATATAAAAACTAAATAATTCAAGGATTTTATATATGTACATATGTACATGTTTCAAAATTATAAAAAAAAAATAATTTTGTCAGAAAACAGTGAACAGTAGATAAGGATTTCATGTACTAAAGAGGGAACTCCCCTTTTTCGCTTGTTTGTCCAAAATAATAGAAAAAATTTTTTGCTTATAATCACGGTTAACAGAGGTAATCACGATTAAACGATGCAGAAAAATTTAAGTCGATCCAAAATAAAATTAAGTCGATGCAAAAAATTTTCTTTTTCCATCCCGGATAATTGATGTTGCCGGATAATCGAATCACGGATAATCAAGGTCCTACTGTAATTATTGTCTTTACAGATCTCTCGTGATAGTCTGACTCGGTTTTAATAGTTCAGAATGAATTACATTCTTCTGATTCCACAAAATACGTTGCATTACATTGGCGTAATAGATATTCGGTTTGAATGTAGGCTTCACTCGTTGGCCACGCTTCACACATGATATTTTTCGCTTGGGATTGTATCCTTCTCTTTGGGATTGAACTTTCCACAAATAATCACCCTTATTCTGGTTGTCGTCGTCGTCGTTACCAAAAATGATTTCGATAAAATCCGAGTCGACAAAATCAGAGTCGACACAACACAATATCGACGGCGTATTGACTCACAGAATACCAAATGTGTGTCGACAGTCATCTATAACTGTCAATAACGACAAACAGAATACCAATTTTAAACTGTCGACGCAAGACGACGTCGACGACGACAACCAGAATAAGGGTGAATGTTTATATCTGCAGTTTGAAAGGCATTTCACCGTGAAAAAAATAATGATCTGAGCAACCAAACTAAACAATGTCCACTGATTGCTCTTGACGTATACATTATTGGTATAAAACATCGCATGAGCAAGTGGTGCCATCTAAATGATCGAGTTTTAAGTTAGATTTACTTTCTTAATGGATTATTACAAACCTAGACATAGCTTCTCCTACCATCAAAGTTATGCGTGTTAATATTATCCATGAGTGCCGGGACCTACACAGTTTAAATTCGACTCCGTACAACAGATTTTTAAGAAACTTTACGTGGCAATTTGAATTGCTCCCAGAGACAGTTGAAAGGAAGTCGCCGAAGAAATGTGTTTTCATACTTTGTTTTGTTCGTGATATATGCGCTAGAATTTGAACCACTGCTTCGCGTCTAATAAGTCAATTATATACACATAATTGGTCATTACAACCCTTCAGTCAGGATTATTGACCTAGTTTCTCACACCACTTATGTTGTGTGTGTTAATTTTATACATAAGTGACGGGACCTATAGTTTAATGTCGACTCCGAACAAGTGATTGTTGAGAAACTTTTCATGGCAATTTTATTTACTCTCAGAGTTTTTTCCAGAAATCTGCTGAGAGGAAATCGCCGAAGAAATAGTTTTTGAATTTTGTTTTGATGTCTGGCCTGGAACTCGAACCCTGGCTTTACGTCTAATAAGCCAACACACTACCTACTAGACTACTACGACTTCAATTATTTACCATAAATGATGTGTAAAGGAATTCTATGTTTCTTAATAGTTCTAGGCTTCAAGGTATGATCCTTCCAAGTTAAAGGTATCATTATTCATCTTTTTTTTTTTTTTTCTTGTACACTTGATACGATAATTAAGAACGCAGAATTAAGGATTTCGGGAATCTGTAAATATCTTGAGCGATATTGAAAATAGGTGCCTGAAACACATGCAATAATCGTTTTTAAAATCGAAGAATAATAATGCTAAAGTTGGTAAAAGGATGTACTTTTTACTAACCAAAGTATTGTTATGATTGGTTTTCCATCTCTGATCCAAATGCTTATATACTCGCATTAATGTGAGTTAAGAACGAAATAAACAAACAATTGGGCACATGTGCAACTAAGCGAGTTTATGATTGAGTGAGTGATACTTGAAATGCACTTAATTGATCAAGAGCATTTTAAGGTGGTGGCATCAAAAAAGGAATTCAACGACGTAAGTGTTGACACATGCCACGTTGCTAGAGGCTCTCTTTCTTTTTTTTTTGGTATACAACAGTAGTTAAGCATTTTCTGTGAAATACTCCTCACGGAACCAGTATTACTATTTATCGGAACGGAGTTTGTCTCTTGAAATTTCTTAAGGTAATTTGGAATTGAAAACTTTACAAATATTATGCAGACCCTCGAATTTTATTTACGAAATATTTTCTTCTTTTTAATGGTCTTTGCATTTTACAGCTGGAGCACTAATGCTGTACGAGTACTAATAAACCCCAATGCATGGCATTCCGATAAGTCTGCTCAATTGACTGCCTTATTGCATTGGGTTTGTTTGTATGAATATTCGATAATTAAAATATTTTATGAGGTGTTAGATGTACTAGTACATACATAAAAACGATAGAATTTGAATAGCTTTGAAATAAAAGAAATCAATATTGTCTGGAAGAAAATCAAAATAAAAAAAATCTCCCACTTGAGTGAGTGAAGACAAGATGTTTTTTGCCATCCAAAGTAAATTTTAAAGCGGCGGGCATATGTTTTTCTAATCGATAGTGGTGTAGACAATAATTTTACAAAATTTACGAAATGGAGAAAATAAATAAAATTTTTAATAAAGTTTCTAAAGGCATTCATATTTTTTCTGTTTACTTTAATCGTGCCATAAAATTTTATTATGATCCGATGTGTTTAATTGTTGCCATATTTTGTAAATTTGTATGAAAACAGATATCAGCATAAATGAAAGGGATTGTTTCTCTTTTGTTTTAGTTTTAATGAAAGTGTTAATGGAATATGAAATACCAGAATGCATTTGTTTTAAAACAAAATACAATAAATAATCTGAATATAAAGAAAGAAAGAAAGAAAGAAAGAAACTTTACAATTTACAACAAAACATGGCACTTCATATAGACTGAAGCAAAAAATTGGGTCAGTTTTTCTTACAAAAGCTCTGCCATATGTTAACACTACTTGTACACTCGATTTAAATCTTTTCTTCATTGTTTTTTTTTTTTTTTTTTTTCTCCTTTACTTTGCCATTCAGTTCAATTATATTTTCATGGATTTTAATTTAAACAAGTGTTTCAACATCGTAGAAGTAATCTTGAAATTATTGGTAATTTATTGACACCATTTTTTTTTTTAAGCTTTTCATGTGCTTAACAAGAAACTTTTTTTTTTTTTTTGTTCATTTTTAAAACAGATGGTTTAATTGCTCAATTCATTTGGGGAAAAGAACACCCTCTAAATTAGGTTACACACTTATTATTGGCAATGACTTGTTCTGATCCAGTGTTTTCATATGTTGCGTTGGCAAATTTACGAATTGATGACAAAAATTTTAAAATTTTATTGAAAATAAAAAGAACTGAAATAATGCGGAAATGGCTGGCGGCACTTTAAACAAAATATAAAACATCTTGTCAGGAATTGCAAATATAATACATCGGATTTATAATTGATCAGGATGCAATTCTCTTTTTATTATTTTTATATGTATATACATTAGGGTGGCCCTTAAAATTAAAAGTCAGATTTTCTAAAGTCTCACCCCCCAGTTTGGTGAATATTGGCAAAAAAAAATGATATTGTCAAAGTTTCAGATCAATCGGTTGGGGTTAAGACGTGCCTCAAGACCGATGAAATTTAGGGTAAACCCTAAAATTTAAGTTTCATGACCTATAACTTCCAAAACATTAATTTTATTGAAAAATGTTGTAAGAGGAAGATGTTTCCTGTAAAGTTACAAACATTTTTTACCTTGACAACATTTTTCTAATTCCCAGTGTTGTGAAAATAAATTGGAAAGAAATAAATAAACTAGTCAAATTCTACGATTTTATAAGCGTACACCTTATTGATATATTTTTTTAAATGTTTATATTTTAATTAAAAATATGTTTAGACAATGTATATACATTAGAGCGACTCACAAAAAAAAAGTGCTCAATGTATCCTCCCAAAAATGAACCTTGGACTTTTTTAAGATGACATTTAAAATATTTCGGCTCCAGCTTTGACCTCTCGTGAGGTCAAATCGTCTATTTTTGCTTGTTTTTTTAATTTGAGAATCTGTTTCCTTACCAACATATACAATATGGGTATCATAAGAAAGGTTTTCTTATGATTTCTTAGGCGCGTCCAACTATATATACAATTTGTTCAAGGACGATCATCCATGTCCTTTTTTAAGAATCGAATTATAATTCTCTGTCAGCTTAACACCACTTTTCGCTAGGTCATTGATAACATTTAATAGGCAAAGAATATTCTACATTTTTAGGATTAAGATATCATAAACGATTTAGTAATTTTTTAAAATTTTATATTTGCTGTAGTAACATGAAATCATTATAGGGCGCATTATTGTAGAAGTAGACGAAAACCAAGATTCTATATACATATATAGTTATTATAAAGATACATATTTGTCGCAAATCATTTTCTTTTCTTTTGTTTTGTAAATTTAAATTCTTCTCGGAATAAAAATATCTTTATGCTATAAATAGCATACATGGTGAATAGCATACCAGGTGCATTAAACATTATTGCTTTAGAATTGTGTTTCTTAGGATGCTGTCCTAAAAACACAAAAGTGTAGTCATCTCCTGACAATTTTGTTTCGAGCATAGACTGAGCAAAATTTATAACACGACTGATTGAATCACTGACATGAGATTTCCGTTATTCCGTTATCTATTGCAAATCGAAATTTGTTTAAATTTAAATTTGGCCAAGCTTTTAATAAACCTGCCATGAAAAAGTTTTTTAAAAAATCTGTCGTTCGGAGTCGGCTTTAAACTGTAGGTCCTGCCACTCATGTATATAATTGAACGAACACAACATGAGTGGTGTGGTTGTAATGGCCAATTATGTATGTACGTATGTATATGATGTCCACATGGTGGCCATAAGAGCGACTTTTGTAAAAGATTTTCCATAATTGTCCACATTCCATTTATACGACCAATGATTACAGCTGTTGTATCAAAAATAATAGCGTTTATTTTGTCTTGAAGGCCCCATTCTTGAATGTCATTACACACAGCTGATGTCTGTTCTTATCCAGTTCCACTTACCAAAGCATGAACTTGAAGCAATTTTTCGGTGTGCCCGCAGGATATAATAATTGGAATCCTAACCACATTTCAACTTCCAGTTAACTTTGATAATAGTTTGTCGTCCCAATGTAAACGCATAACATTAAAGGTACAAATATAGAAGTTTTTTTCAATTCTAACATGATGGTGTCGTATTTTTTCTCGGGCTGCTTGAAAAGAATTTTTAGTAATTATATAGTTTTGAGCGTCAAGCTCTAATGCCTTAATAACTGCGATGATAATATGTACAGATTTTCAGTTACTTATTATGCACGCATCCAAAGCTAGAGCTACAAATTAGCATAGAAATAAAACGTGGGCATCTGGGAATTTTTTAAAATATTGCCTATATTTTGTTAAATATAGGATGAAGAAAAAAGTTGTCAAAGGGAAAAATGTTTGAAACTTTACAGGAAACATCTTCCTCTTACAACATTTTTCAATAAAATTAATATTTTTGAAGTTATAAGTCATGAAACTTAAATTTTATGGTTTCCCCTAAATTTCATCGGTCTTGAGGCACGTCTTAACCCCAACCGATTGATCTGAAACTTTGACAATATCATTTTTTTTTGCCAATATTCACCAAACTGGGTGGTGAGACTAGAAAAATTTCGACAAAAAAAATATTCCATATAGCTAAGGGTCACCCTAATGTACATACATGTACCGGGTTATCCATTTCGTGGTTTCAAAAGTAAACGTAAATAAAACACATATAAAATATTTTTTTTCATGATATTTCTTTTTTATTGTAAAGTTTGAACGTTGACATTATGTGTGAAACACTACATCATTTAAATGACCTCCACGCGAAGTGTTGCAAACATTGATTCTTTTGAGCTAATTTTCGACGACTTTTTGGCACATATTGGGCGGTATCTCAGCCATAACTCGACGATTGTTGGTTTTTAAGTGCTCAAGAGTTGAAGGTTTATCTGCATAAACACGGTCTTTCGCGTAGCCCCACAAAAAAAGTCTAATGGTGTCAAATCGCATGATCTTGGTGGCCAGTTGACATCGCCACGACGAGAAATTACGCGGCCAGGAAATGTCTCTTGCAATAAAGCCATATTCGCTCGAGTTGTGTGGCATGTGGCACCGTCTTGTTGAAACCACATATTCTCCAAGTCGTATGCTTCAATAGCAGGCAAAAAAAAGTCGGTTATCATATGACCATAACGCTCCGAATTGACGGTGACAGTCGTTCCATCGTCGTTTTCGAAGAAGTAAGGTTCAATCACACCTTCGGACCAAAGAGCCCATCAAACAGTGACTTTTTCTGGATGTAATGGCCTCTCTTCAATTACTTGAGGATTCTCAGAACCCCAAATACGACAATTTTATTTATTAACATACCCACCGAGTGTGGAATGTGCTTCATCGCTGAAGAAAATTTTGTTCGATACGTGGCTGTGGCAGAATCACCATTTTTGTAGTAGGTTTTGATAATTTTTATGCGTTGTGTGATAGTTAAGCGATCCATTTTTGTTCAATGTCAGACTTTCAACTGAAAAGAAAAAAAATTGGTTTCACAACTTAGTTTGACAGATGTCGAATTCCAGTCCCATACTTTTGAAACCACGAAATAGATAGCCCTTTATATACGTATAGATATATGAATGTATCGTAGAGGAATCGTACCCATGCATTGTGTTAAACCTAGAAGAGTTGATTTTGAAAGGGAAATGTGAGATGAGTATATGTGGATATGTGGATATTGTAAGCGATAGGAAAGGTTAGTACGGTAAACAACGAACTTTCTTTGTAAGACCAATAAAAGTGTGCAAAACGACAACAGTGGCTAATACGTAAAAATGTACAACTGCCTTTGAAGTTGCCGTGGTCTAGTAAGTAGAGTGTTGGCTTATTAGACGTGAGGCCTCGGTTCAAACCCCAGGTCAGGCATCTCCGACTAAACGAAATATGAAAAAATATTTCTTCGGCGACTTCCTCTCAGCAGATTTCTGGCAAAAACTTTGAGTCTCAGATTCTATCATGAAATATTTTCATATTTTCGTTTTGATGTCTGACCTGGGATTCGAACTCGGGCCTTCAGTCTAATAAGCCAACACACTACCTACTAGACTACGGCGACTTAATCCATCTTTATTTCCTCTAAATTACTCGAATTTACTCATTAAATGTGTACTGGAGTGCATTCTGGAAAATTTTGTGAAAATCAGTGAAAACAAGCCGATTTTAAAATCAGAAATTTTCCTTATATCTAAGAATTCTGAATTCAGAATTAAAAAAATTCAATAATAATATGTAGTATATATTTATATATATTATAAATTTATTTATAATGTATTTTTGTATAAATAAATAAATAAGTAGTATTAAACCTTTCTGTTTTGTTAAATTTTCAGATGTTAATCGTTGAAATAATTCGATCGCAAAATCAAGAAAGATTCTCCAATGGCAACACTCTACCAAGACGTTACATTTTTATGGATTTCGAAATTCCCGATTGGATGGTTGAGTGTTACAAGAAAATTGGTATTTTTGGTTTTGGGGCTGCGGTCAGTCAATTGACAACCGATATTGCCAAATATTCCATTGGACGTTTGAGGCCACATTTTCTAAGCGTAAGTTTCTTTTTGAATTAATTTAATTACGTCTAATTAGAGCTAAACATTTTATCATTTTGAAAAACATGATTTCGTTAACAACATAAACAATGATGGTATTTTGAATGTTTCCCCCAAAATATGAAAGTGGATCGCTAATAAATCAAGTTGTCATATTTTCTTTTTTACTATTGTCTTGAATATTAAGAACGAAAAGAAAAAAAGAAAGTGGAACATTATCTGTCTTTGCAAGATATTTTGTCATCTAAAAATATTGGGGAAACATTCATTTTGTGGTTTTTAAAAATAAATTTCACAAATTTCATTAAAGTTTGTCGCCAGCTGTTGTCATGTTCTTGTTTCGAAACTCATTCAATGTCTGCCAACCAATCAACCAGCCATGCAGCAGTGTTCAGCAAACACAATTTTTAGTTGTTATCTTCAAAAGTTTCACCCTTCTTTTCTACTCAAAATAAATCTAGAAAATGATTTACGTTTGTTGAAGTTTTTTCTGAATTATTGGAGTAATTAGGCGTGGATATGATTATTATTTAAAAAAAAAAAAAAAATGTTGATTTTTTTTTTTCCAAAGCAGATGTTGGTTGGCTGAGTTTTGTATTAAAAAAAGAATTCTTTCTACTTGTGGTTAAAATGTATATCAAGTTCATTTTCAAGGTTATTTAGACGTTCGAAGCGATCATATGATGATCTACGCATCCACAGAATCTAAATACAATACATTTTAAATAAAATAATAAAAAAAAAACATATACAGTATTCCCTCGATTTACGTCGTCTCGATTTACGTTGTTTCGATTAACGTCGTCAAAAATTTTGTTCCCTTCAACTTCGATTTGCGTCGTCATTCGATTTACGTCGCCTCTGTTGTTTATAAACAAAATCAGGGGAAAAAAATTCAATATTTGTTTGTAACTATTTGAATAAAACAGGGACCGAAAATAACTGTTATTTTTGAATTTTTGATTAAAAAAAGCAACCGCAAGGAAATGTCGGAGAACAAAACCAAGTATACCATTTTGATCGTCTTGGACCAAATTTTTATAAAATACGATGCTTTTTAAAAACGTGATTTTTATTTTTTAGAAGAAAAAATAATAGTTATTTTTTGATTTTTATTTTTTCGAACAAAAATAACAGTTATTTTTTGACTTTTATTTTTTCGAGCAGAAATAAAAGTTATTTTTGACTTTTATTTTTTCTAGCAAAAATAAAAGTTATTATTGTTTAAATTCATGATGAATTCATAATATTTATAGCAAAACTTAATTCTAATAATTGTTTAACATAATTTACTTTAATTGTTTTAAAGAATTTTTTAATAAATATTATGAATTCATCATGAATTAAAACAAAAATAACTTTTATTTCTGCTCGTAAAAACAAAAGTCAAAAATAACTGTTATTTCCACCCGAAAAAATAAAAGTCAAAAAATAACTTTTATTTCTGCTCGGAAAAATAAAAGTCAAAAAATAACTTTTATTTTTGCTCGAAAAAATAAAGATCAAAACATAATTATTATTTTCTGACTTTTACGATAAAAGTTATAACAGTTACGGTCCCTGAAGATTTCTCAACCGATATATACTTCTGGTTTCATTTTAATCGTACTATATAATTTTCGTTTCAATGTTGCAAATAGTACCAATTTTATGACGTTTTTTCCCTCTCCTGTAAAATCTAGAAAACTGTTGATAGGTTGTTTGGTCTTTTTGTTGACGATATGAAATAAATTTTTATAACAAATCAAAAATCCATCTATATTTATGTATGTACATATGTACTTAGTTATACAGAATAAAAATTGAATTATTTTAGTTTTTTTTTTTTGGAAAATGTGCATAAATAAATGCATCTGATAGTATGAGTTATTTGAAATTCGATTTACGTCGTTTCGATTTACGTCGCCTTTTTCCGGAACATTCTACGACGTAAATCGAGGGAATACTGTAAAATGATAAATGATGACTGGACGGATATTAATAATAAAAATTGTATACATTACAAATAAAAATATTCTTTTCTTACATACGTCAATAACTTTTTTATATTTAGAAAAAATTCTTTTATTCTTTTTCAAAGGATTTACACTTTTTTTTATAATTTTACTTGGTGCATCCCTTGCGCTGACCAACTTCCCCCTCCTTGGTTCGGAGGGGCTTGGTCAGTACAGAGACTGCGTTCACCTGTGGAATCACAACGGGCCGCTATGCATGCTCAAGTGAGCTTTTGGTATTATCAAAGCTACCACACTAACCTAATCTAACTTAAACTTGTAGCGAATTGTTTCAGACACACAAAGTAAAATGATCGTTTTAATTAGTGACATCTACTACCGTTTTCCGATGGTCAACTTTTACTATTTTTACCATTTGACGGTCTTGGCGGGCAGTAGATTTACGAAGTCGACCACTTCCTCTTTCTTTCCACGATATTTGTTTGACGATATCGCGATGAAATCGGACAAACCATTGATTTGTTGATATTAAATTGATGAGCAACTTCATTCATTGATTTGCCTCTTTTTGCCAAAGACCTTACAATGGCAAATTTGCTATCTGCTGACAGCTGTTTCTATTTTAAAATTCACAATTTGCAAAGTTTTCATTAAACTTTTATTTTAATTACTCTAGTTGATCTCATTTTAACTTTAACACATTGCGTTGCATTTTTTTTTTCTCGCTAAATTTTTTCACTTTTTTTATAAATCGAAAAAAATTAAATAGAAAGAGAAGCAAACAACGCTTAATGATACCTTTTATTAAAATTTAGAAATCAATGAATAAAAAAAAACAAAAGTGGAGTGGAATTGGATAACGTTATAAGTTTTGAGCCTCGATTGAATATCATCAAAGAATATGGATATAAAGAATGCGCATCATGTAGAAGTAAAATTTCTTATGGCGGGTTGTAACATTACGACCCGCTCTCACCAAAATTTGTTTAACATTACGACCCGCACAATTGTGCAGAGAGAACTCACACGCATTCTTGTGTTATTTGATTTAGTTGTCGATCAGACTGCGACAAGAACACGTGTTATCATTTTATTTCAGAATAACACTCAAAAAATATTTTATGTTAAAAATGTTCTATGGCTGGCCGTATTTAATTTTTTTTTATTTATTCTTCTAATAAAAAATGGGTTTTTTTATTTTTGTTTATCTAAAAAACTAGGTATACTTTTTAAGCCAAAGATGGATAGCTTTATGTTCTTCTAATAAAAAAAAAAATGGATTTTTTATTTTATCTTTATTTATCTAAAATTATTAAGATAGATAGCTTTACATATGTATGTTGATGAAATGAAAATCAAAGTATCGTATATTATTGACAGTTTTCTATGGCTGTAAATAAATAAATTCTCTCAACTTATTTTCTTTCTCTTGCTCACTAATCGTGCCGTTTAGCTATTTTTAACCAAAATTTCCGGATTTGGTTATTTATTTTTCTTATAAAAAGAGCTTTTGTTTGTAGAAATGAATTAATTTGTAAGACTAAAATTTTAGATTGTTATTTTTTCTTTCTTTTCTTACTATGTTGTATTAATTATAATTTATATTTGAAAAAATAAAATAAAAAACTGTGAATTTAATTTTGGTTATATTTCTTCTTATTTGGTAATTTTTTTCACAAATGTTGGTTGCAATATTTTTTTTCGTGGCAACACTGACCAGAATAAGTGATTTCAGAAAATTTAATAAAAATCTATCTTTCCCCCCGCGTCCTGAAGTATTTTTGAAAAATATTCCAAAATATGTTGAAATGCACATTCTTTATACTTTATTTTCTTTGATATCATACAACATAGCGTTGCATTTTTTTTTCTCGCTACTGTACATATATAGACAGTGACAGGAAGAAGTTTAAAGTTGTTGACTGTCACGACCCTGAGAGTGATCTCTTTATTGTACAGTCAAACCATCAAGTGCCCTAAATGCAATGTGTTCCAAGAACTGTGTATCTTTGTAATATGAATGGCCTAATGTTCGTCTTAGGTATGTATATAGGCACTAAAGTACTTCTATGCGATGATCTGTGTTACTGCCCTTAACCTACCTAACGTTCCAACAACCATGTTGCCCTGACTAACTTCAAAATATTTCCCAATATTAGAAAGATTAACTTCCTGCCTAGAACACTATTACTAAGTATTTTTTTGTTCTGAAATACAGTAACGGCGAACAGTTCCAAATAAATGTTCTACTGATACATGTTCCTCATCACAGAAACTACTTATTGGACTTATTACTCTGTTCAATTGCAAATCATTTCCCAAAATTATAGAGTACTGTCATCCTCTTAATCTATCACGTCATTATAGTCTTTGATGAATCTCATAATACAACTGCTTCCCATTATCCTAACAATAGTCTCCATGGCTTTGGTCTTCACTAACACATGAAAAGGTTTTGAATTCAACGAAGCGTCTAGTTCAGCCGTAGCACTGGTTCTCACTGCTCCATTCGTGCCAGCACCTCTGCATCTTATCCATCATCACTTAAGCTGTTTTCAAATTCATCCTGCCCATGAGTCATAATTGGCCTGACTATCTTTATATACTCGTATACTTAATGCATCGTTCTTCATTTTCACCTCCTAGATCTTCCCGTAAGTGTTCTGCATATCAATATTCCTTGTTTGGTGCTCCATCAAATGGAAGCAATCAAACTTACCCAACAAGAAAGAGAATTTGAGCGCTTTAAATTATCCACCTTAATCGTTCGCAAGGCTAGATGGTACAATTTTGGCGAACACAAGAGCATAAACGGTAAACTAACTACAATACGAAAATCCTTAGTGAGGCATATCAAGCACAGCGGATATATGAAACGCTCAACACCATTTTGACACAATTATGCAGGGACGACAAGCGTAGACGGTTTGAGTAGCTCCAATTGGGTACTCAGATCTCATATATGACTGCACTAATATATTAAATAAAACCATGGCTATTAAAGACCCCGAGCTAAAAGCTGTTACCCGATCAAACTGAACAGCTATAAAGATGGATAAAGACGGAAGGAGCACTTAGCAGCAGTCTTTTAGATACCCATCCACTACAACACCAACAATGAGAACCAAGTGACGAAAGCAAATATTCCGTTCCGACAAAGTGGCTGCAAGGATTCCGACAAGGACGCGTCAACAGACTATAACAACTTGAAGGGAATCACGTTGCTTTATGTGACACTGAAGGTCCTATATCAAATCATTTTGGACCGAATAGTAAAATAGATTCCGATTGCAATATTCTTATCGGCCCATAATTCGACCCTTTGAATCATACTAGAACAGATTAACGATCTCCAGCAATCTTTATACATAGGTTTTGTTGATTTTAAGTAGGCTTTCGATCGGCTGGAGCTCATTTGCCTTGATCCCAGGCAAATGGGTCCATCTCTTATATAGGCCCAGTATACAGCATTTCAATGTAGAGTCTTGAATGGAGGGGTACCTTCTGATCCTATTGATATTGCTCCAGAAGTCCGACAAGAATGTATTCTCTACTCACATTCTCTGGAACATCTTAACGATCTGGCTTATGTTGATGATATTTCCTCGAAATGGAACGGCGCACAAGACAAAAATGTGTTGAAATGTGTAATTTGCGCATCTACGCCAACAAAACAAAGGCCAAGCGGGCGAATAATTCACGCAGCAGTCTCATCCTTCTTTATAATAGGCCTGTTGAAGAAGTGCAAAGTTTTACTTATTTTGGCAGCCAAATCATCCAAGATGCTACTGCAAAAAAATCTAGGCTCAACTTGCGAAGATAAAATTTGCACGTCTTCAAAAATTATGTCGTTCTCGGCAACTATCATTTTTTACCAAAATATGGGCTTTATTACCCGTTGGCTCTGGAATGTACTTTGCATATGGTGGCCTCACAACTTGGTTTCTAGTTCAGAGCGTTATAGAAGTTGCAAACAAACTCCAATTGCAGTAGAGATGAGATTGCGGAAATGACGCCGGATTGGGCTCACATTGCCCTCACATGTAACGCGAAGCCGTTCTCGGCCGAGAGGGACGTGGTGGTGAAGCTCATTAGTGAGGTTAAGTCAATTGATAAAGATCTGAGCTGGACGCACGTTAAAAGTCTGGCTCAAAGTTGTCCGATTCGTTGTGTCTTTTGATACAGTGTTAAGGCCACCCTCAGAGCGTTATTTCTCAGGTAGCATAATGTTGTGTACATTTGTATGTAATATTGGAAATTATTTTTCCTTGAGATTCTTGTTTTCTTTTCATTACATGTGTGAAGCATTATCATCTATCCAATTCATATGTACGTATGTGTATTAGTGTATGATTTTCGTTATTTTTTTAAAACCTTTGAAAAAACAAAGACTGAAACGATTTTACGGTTGCACATTCCTGGCCACACCTGAGTAAAACAATCAACAGTAATGCTATATATACAATGAATGACTGACTTTCAAATATTCGATTGAAACAAAAAAAATAACGAATCAATCGTATAATTAAGAATGCAAGTTAAACACAATTGGCGAACGACTTTAAAAAGATCTAAGGTGACGGATTTATAAATAAAATGAAAAACAAATGCACAAATGCGCTCAACGAATGATTTCTTGCCAATCTATGCCACCCAAGGAAGAAATATCAAGAAAAAAAATGGTTTTTGTTATAAAAAAATATTCTCACACTTTTGTAAAATGATCTGTTGGAGATGGATTCGTATTGCAGCATTAAGAACAAAAAAAATTACACAATAATAGTGTAACGAAATTGGAAAAAATAAAGGAGGATCAGCACTAAAATACTGTGAAAAACAAGAGAATATAATACACGTACTCACGCTCATACTCCTCTCTAAGTAGCTTTTGTGTTCAGTTTTAAAAGAAAAAACAGAAATAACACTGGCAAGTCATGAAATGGACTCAAATTGCATAAAATAGAAATAGAAATGAAAATAAATATTAAATCTGCCACATCATTATGATACTCCATATTACACAGGGCCACAAAAGTATACGGTAGGTAGGTAGAAGTGGCTGTCCACCCGATGAGCGGACACACTTAGGCCTCATACAGGGCCCATTGTGATACCACAGTTTCATCTTTCCCCTATTCTAGGAACCACTCGGAGCTTCCGATGAAGCGACTTAGACTGCCAATATCCACGCATGACAGTTCATCTACGTCCTCCATGTAGTAGGCACCCAGGTGTTTCTTTCTCCTCCGACCAAGTGCCGGACATGTGCAAAGTAGGTGAAGAATAGTTTCATCCTCCTCTTCATCTCCACAGCTTCTGCAGAAATCATTCGCAAGGTGTCCAAGACCAATACGCCACGCATGTGTTCCTATAATACAATGCCCCGTAATAACCCCGATAACAGCTTTGAGCCTGCTTCTTTGGAGCTTAAGCAGAGTCGTCGTGCGCCTTCTATCCAGCTTTGGCCAGATTTTTTGCGCCGCTCTGCCCTTATCCGAAGCTGCCCATCTACTGTTGGCAAGGTCCACGATTGCATTGTTAATCATAAGCCCACTGGTACGTAAAGGGATCCCCAATGTAGAGAATTCATCAGAGAGCTCGACGGTCGTGCCCCTTCTGGCCAATTCATCCGCTCTGCAGTTGCCGGGAATGTCCTTATGTACCGGTACCCATGTGATACAAACATCACATCGGTTCGCCATCTCATTGAGACATCTGCGACAGTCGTATACTGTCTTGGAGTTTATCACTCTAGAATCCAGCGCCTTGATGGCCGCTTGGCTATCGAAAAGTATAATGATCCTTCGCTTGCGAACATTTTTGTCCGCAACAATTTTCACCGCAGCTTGAATAGCCGACACTTCCGCCTGAAAGACACTGCAGTGATCTGGTAGTCTCATAGACTTGGATATTCCGATTGATCTCGAATAGATGCCAATACCAACGGCTCCTTCTAATTTGGAGCCATCGGTGTAGATTTGTGCGGCATTTCTCGTTAGGTGCGCCACACCCACCCACACAAAAGTATACATACGTTTAACAAATTTCACAAATTTCTGAAACAATGCAAAAGACCGTCTTAAAATCGAGGAAAGTTGTCAGACAATTATAAAGATTGGTTAAAAAATTTCTGAAATTTGTTTGATAGTTTCTGAAATTTGGCCTACACAGGGCCACAAAAGTATACATACGGTTAACAAATTTCACAAATTTCTGAAACAATGCAAAAGACCGTCTGAAAATCGAGGAAAGTTGTCAGACAATTGTAAAGATTTTCAACGAAAACGGATTGGTTAAAAAATTTCTGAAATTTGTTTGATAGTTTCTGAAATTTGGGCCTACTCAGGCCCACAAAAGTATACATACGGTTAACAAATTTCACAAATTTCTGAAACAATGCAAAAGACCGTCTTAAAATCGAGGAAAGTTGTCAGACAATTATAAAGATTTTCAACGAAAACTGATTGGTTAAAAAATTTCTGAAATTTGTTAACCGTATGTATACTTTTGTGGCGCTGTGTATGTGTAAACGATTTATATATATATGTGAGTACATGTGTGTAAAATTATTAAATAAATAAATATCTTTGAATAGATCTAATTTGAATTTAATATGAGATGCAGGTAACGATTGTAGGAAAAACAAAAAAAAAAAACTGCTTAAAAAATGTAAATGGAAGCAAAAGAAAAATCGCAACAAAAAAATGTTTAATTTAGTTTTAATTTTGCCTTAAGCACATTTCAAATTACACATGGTATACTGTATACGGTCCACAAATATCTACAAAAAATCAACATCTGAAAAGGAAACCCCATTCACATCATACCAAAAAAAAAAAATAAATAAAATTAAAGTGGAAAAACGTAAAATAAACAGTAGCATTTATGCGTCTGTCCAACCGCCAAATGTCATATTACAATATTCGAATATACAGGGTGGGCCAAAAGTCACGAAGGGGTTTAATCGTTTAGTCGTTCTTGGGAATCTCGTGGCTTTAGTTCTTGCACTAACTGCAGCTTGTATGGGAAAAGATGTAAATTTCCCTTTAATATTCTGCGTAAAGACCGTCGAGACATTTGCAGCTCAGCAGAGCGCCTTCGAGTTGATGTTTCAGGATTCTCCTCAACACTCTCCAGAACGCGTTGAATATTTGCTTCATTAATTACAGAATGTGGTCTTCCGCTTCGTGGAAGATCCCTTAGTGAGCCTTGTTCCTGAAAACGTGTCACTAATTGATTCGGATGGTGAATTCCGCACATTAAAATGACGACGATAGGCTCGTTGAGTTTGAATTATTGATCGATGATGTTCAAAATAAAGTTCTATGATTTTGGTTCGCTGGATAACGTTGTAACCTTCCAAAATTAATTTCCCAGATTTATTTTACAAGTCCTAAAAAGAAAAATAAAAAAAAATTAAACTAGAAAAGTTATTAATTTTTCAAATCCCTTCGCGACTTTTGCCCCACCCTGTACATATTTCTGTTTGATATTGATAGTAAAAATGTCGAACACGTTAGTCTATTGCTAATAAAATCGTAACGTAAAGAGAATTTTTAAAGAATTAATTGATCAATATCGAACCAACTCGAAAATGGCGACGTACACAGATCGCAATCAGAAAAATGTATACATACCATTAAATCTGGAAAATAATAAATTATTTGTAGTAGTAGCTAAAGCTAAAGCTGAAGCTGACGTCATAATAAAAAGGCTAAAAAGAAAGTAAGCGAAAAGATTAGAGAATTTTTTTTTGATATGCCTTCTAAATGACTTTACTTTATATCGGGTCCGCCATCTAACGTTTTTTTTTTTTTTCAACTAGTGCTTATTTCGTGAATGGTAGCTCATGTCTGATTTGACAGATAATTAGTTTTATCCTTCCGCTTAACGAATATGACCATCCAATGATCCATCCAATTAACCATCCAATGCGTTTTCGCTTCGCTAAGTGGGCCTGCGATCGACTTACAGAAGATGCCGATTTTGGCAAAAAAAATCATCTTTTCAGATGAAACTCATTTTGATCTTGGCGGTTATGTAAACAAGAAAAATTGTCGCATTTGGGGCACAGAAAACCCGCACGCATTTATTGAAAAGCCGACGCACCCAAAACCAGTCACTGTTTGGTGCGGATTTTGGTCCAGAGGCATAATTGGGTCATTTTTCTTCGAAAATGAGCAAGGAGTGGCCGTTACAGTCAATGGCGATCATTATCGGGCCATGTTGAACGAATTTTTGTTCACAAAAATTCAAGAGGAGAATATTGGCAACATTTGGTTTCAACAGGACGGCGCTACGTGCCACACAGCCGAAGCTACACTCGATGTTTTGCGCCCTGTTTTTGAAGATCGCATTATCAGCCGCAGAGCTGATGTCGTTTGGCCACCTCGGAGCTGCGATTTGACACCGTTGGACTATTATTTGTGGGGTGACGTCAAAGATAAGTGTTACAACAATATTCGTGAAGCCATTGGTGAAATACAGCTGCACACAATCGACAATGTGCTTAAAAATTGGACCGATCGTGTAGGCTACTGCATGGCCAACCGAGGCAGCCATTTGAATGAAATTATTTTCCATTATTAACCGGAATGATTGTACTTTCAAATAAAAGTAGTTTTAAAGCATTTTCAAAAAAAATAAGTTATTTGGCGGACCCTGTAGAATAACGTAATGATCGTTTACATGTTTTTTTTTCAGTTTTTTGTGAAATAATTTTTAATGTTGCGTGCTTTAAATGCGTAATTCAAACATTAAAGCGCATTTATTCCAATGACACTTCAACAACACACTTCTGGTTTTAAACGTTTTCGTGTAAGAAAAAACGTTTTCGTTGCAACCACAAGAATGTCTCAAATAGAAGGCATTTCATTATCAAAAATAAATTAGTTTATGGTGTTAGAAAAAAAAAAAATATGAAAAACTAATCAATAGTATATTAAAAAAGCTATTAAAATAATTTAAAAATGTACGAATGCATGTGTTTTTATATGAAATAATAATAAATCAACAGGTGTGAGTTATTTCACAGGCAAAAATTTACTGAATATTGGCTGTCTAGTTAAGATCAGAGTCGTAATGTTGCCAATATCCTATTCTTCAATTTTTGTGAACAAAAATTCGTTCAACATGGCCCGATAACGATCGCCATTGACTGTAACGGCCACTCCTTGCTCATTTTCGAAGAAAAATGGCCTCTGGACCAAAATCCGCACCAAACAGTGACTCGTATGCGTGCGGGTTTTCTGTGCCCCAAATGCGACAATTTTGCTTGTTTACATACCCGCCAAAATCAAAATGAGCTTCATCTGAAAACATGATTTTTTTTTGCCAAAATCGGCATCTTCTGTAAGTCGATCGCAGGCCCACTTAGCGAAGCGAAAACGCATTGGATGGTCAATTGGTTTCAACTCCTGAACCAATTGGACTTTGTATGGCGTCATACCAAGGTCTTTATGCAAAATTCGTCTCAATGATGTCTCCGAAATGTTCAATTGTTGAGATCGACGGTGAATTGATGTTGATGGCGCTTCACGCACACTTTCTGCCACAGCAGCAATATTCTCGGGTGTACGCACTGTTTTTGGCTTTTCACGATTTGGTTTATCGATGAGGATACCAGTTTCTTTCACTTTTTTCACAAGATAACGAACATACGGAGCTGACGGTGTTTCTCTTCGTCCAAAATCCGTACGCAATTTTCGCACACATTCTGTCTGCAACATTACCATAATTTTCAAAGTAATGTCGCAATATTTCCCAGCGTTGTTCAAGCTTATACACAACCATATTCGTTCAGCGGAAGGATAAAACTAATTATCTGTCAAATCAGACATGAGTTACCATTCACGAAATAAGCACTAGTTGAAAAAAAAAACGTTAGATGGCGCACCCGATATGAGAGTGTAAACGTAGTCCTATTATGAAAAAAAAAAATGGCAAAATTTTACATTTTAAAATATCGTATATAAAATACATGAATGTTTATATGAATTTATTATGATAATTATTAACAATGAATTTAACATTAATTCCAGACAATAATTGTTTATTTATTTTTATATCATTTAGGTTTGCTCACCTATAATGCCAGATAATACGACATGCGATGATCCTAGAAATCTAGGCAAATACATTGTAAAGTTTACGTGTAGCAATGTGGAAACGTCGCAACGCGTACTGAAAGAATCTAGACTTTCCTTTCCCAGTGGGCATTCCAGTTTTGCCTTCTATACAATGGTCTATTTAGCAGTAAGTCAATTTAATTTTAACCTCAAAAACATTTTAAATTTACTGTACTTGATTTATTTACCGAGTTTACGGTGTTTTAATTTTTTTTTTTCAGTTATATTTACAAGCTCGCATGACTTGGCATGGTTCGAAATTGTTAAGACATTTCCTGCAATTTGGTTTTATTATGATTGCCTGGTATACAGCTTTGAGTCGAGTATCCGATTATAAGCATCACTGGTCCGATGTGTTGGCCGGATCAGCAATTGGTTCCTTAACAGCTGTAGTAGTGGTGAGTTTAATTAGCTTTTATTCAATCTCTTATATTTTCAATATAATTTCGTACCGTACAGACATTTAAGTCTGGCATGTATTATTACCAGTAGTGCACTAGTAAAATTGCATAACTTATGGTGATTTCTTTTCTACAAAGAAAATGTCACCCTCTTACAAGGTATATTAAAAAAATTTTTGACCAACCCTGTTGTAATGTCATTTTTTATTTGAGAAGAACATAACACAAATATTAAAAAAGGGTATGCCCTGTGTTTACCACTTATTAAGAAAATTAATGAGGAAATGCCAATGTGTTCAAAGGTGTTGCCAGATCGCTAATTTTTCGACTTCATTTTTTGCACGCTTTTTTTATAACAAAAAAAAATATATATTTTAACACTGTTCTAACATTGAATGCATTTTTTTATACTGCTGACCATGTAGCTTTAATAATGTAATATTTCCTTAAGATTACTCCACAAAACAATGAAAAAATTAACTTCAAATTGGATAACAATACCAGGCGACTTTTTTTAAATTTCATCTGGTAGCCCTATAAATAAACAAAAGTCATCTGCTTTACAGGGCATTAGCAGCACTCTCGATTTATACAGGGCATAAAATGCAATGCCCTCCACCAATGGCAAGTGCGAATTATTTAGAATAAAACATACCACCCTTTTAGAGGGCGAAACATTTTTAAGAAACAAACGCAAAATTGCATTTTGCATTAATAAAATGCACATTTTTTTGGTAGAAAAGAAAACACCATTAGTTAATCGTATTGTAATTATTTTTGATTTTATTGTTTGGCTTTAAGTCGACCTGGTGCCTTTGCCATGGCCAGTGTTTGTCTTAGACGCTTAAATAATAATTTGATAACACCAACCCCCCTACACATTTTTAATAAATTTGCATTTCATTTATATTTCCAAACGTTCACCTTCATTTTAGAGTTACATGGTGCCGGACACATGGTTTAATTGGAACACTGTTTGGCCCACTGTTCATAATAAAGAAAACTAGTTTCCAAAATGCAATTATAAAGCCTATGATTTCTAATTACAATATAAATATAACTTCTTTTGCATTTAAAAAAATAATAATAATTTTTAAATAAAAAAAAAATGAAAATTATAAAAGTAAAGTTTTTCCATTCCATTACTAGTAGTTTTGGAAGGATTTTAGATGTTTGGTTAAACGTTAAATAAAGAAATATAAATAGAATACTATACTGGGAAAATACCGTTGTTAGCACACGGTTTGTAATTGGGACAAGGTGGACTAAAACAGGCAGATATTCTAAATAGCATACATAGAGTTGTATTAAGAACACTTAGGGCCATTATTACAACTTGCAGTTAAACTTGGGTTTAGTTAAAGGTACCTTTAGCTAAAGGGAACTGTAAAGTTACCTTTAACTGATTTTCGTTATTACAACTTACAGATAAAATAAAATTAAAATATGGCAGTGCCGGAGCAAAGTCGATAACACTGCTCAATTAAACAAGTTTTTTTTTTTAACGCAGTGGCAACGACGGGCTTTGTTTTTTTGTTTTATATGCTCATTTTGTTTAAATTTGAAGCTGCCATATCGAAAATAGTATATGATATGGCAAGTTCAAACATAAAGTGACCTTTAAATGTTAAAGGTAGGATGATCTTCCCTTTAGCTTAACGATCACTTCTATCTTATTGGGTACTCATAATAATGAAAAACAATTTATCTGCCCGTTAAAATCCTCCCTTTAGTTAACGGCAAGTTGTAATAATGGCCCTTAACCTTATAAGAACTGAATATTAATAGGAGAATAAAAAATTTAAAAATTTTGTTGGTGAATAAAGAAAACATATACAAATTGCCTGCAGTATATTGTAAATGAATTCAAATTCATTACTAACAACATCACATCACTATCTACATACATATGTATTTATGAAATTTCTTCAAGTCCATTTAGAGCATTGGGAGCTAATCTGAAACAATTTTGGACTGTAAATCTCAAATTATTCAAAAACATTGCATTTCATTTGTGGTTAACCAATGCCTTGTAAAACAAGTTTCACCAGTTTACCGCCCAGAGCGATCTAAAGAATTTCCTTTAACCTTCCTATACCCGCGCGTTGGTCTGTGAGACCGATTTGTTTATTATTGCGATTGTTTTTGTAAAAAAAATAGTGCCAGTAAGTTGATATCACTGGTAGCTTCATTATTCGTAATAAGCTTCGTTTTTGCATCAAAAAAAATTTTTCGAAATAGTACCAAGGATATAGGATTTTCCATTGTCGGTCTCACAGACCAACGCGCGGGTATTGGTGTTTCACTTTTTGGCGCGGGTATAGGAAGGTTAAAGAGTTTGTTTGGCTACGTTGTCATCGTTTTGTCGAAATGCATGGCCTGTACACTGCTACTTCCATGTACGAATTCCGGTAGCCAACTGTATTTAACGAATGTTATAAAGGTTTGAAGCCACTGTGGGATGGTTGTGACTTTTAAGATTGTAATTTCACAGGAAAATAATTTAATTTAATATTTGCTTAAATCAATGCTCTGCGTATTGTGAAGGCTGACTTTGTTGATTTGCCTTATTGAAGCCCATGTACCAAAAAATTATGTTATCCTTCTTATTTTATCAGCTACATCTAAATTCGATTTCCCTCTCACATCTCTGGTAGCTGAAATTGGTAACATAGCCATCCGATTAGTCTTTTATAATCAATGTCGTCGATCTATCGACCTCTATAATAAGCGCTTTTACCTTGCATGTACGTTGCAGCCTTTTCTGTACACCTAATCACTTATTTCAACTACAGGAAGCATACATCTTTTTTTTTTTTTTTCCGAACGTCCCCGGCCACACACTAACCCACACTCACCCGAACGCGGAGGGCTCGTCCCCATTACGTAGGGACACTTACACACATACATACATAATTGCTCATTACAACCCTTCAGTCAGGATTACGACCTAGCTTCTCACACCACTTATGTTATTTACGTTAATTTTATACATGAGTGGCGGGACCTACAGTTTAAAGTCGACTCCGAACGACAGATTTTTGAGAAACTTTTCATGGCAATTTTATTTACTCTCAGAGTTTTTGTCAGAAATCTGCAGAGAGGAAGTCGCCGAAGAAATATTTTCATATTTTCGTTTTGATGTCTGACCTGGGATTCGAACTCGGGCCTTCAGTCTAATAAGCCAACACACTACCTACTCGACTACGGCGATTTCATCTTTTTCAAACTTCAGAAAATTAAAGAACTTGTTTTAAATTTTTCACTTAATTCCATAACTTTTGAGTTCCTATTGGATTAAGAACATGACATGCAAGATATATAAGAAGACTACATCCACCTCCACAATGTACTGTACTTTATCAAAGGACCAGAAAATGTTGCTTTGTAAAGAACGAAATGGCTACCCTTGTTCTAATTTTAAATTTTTTATTAAAAATATTAGCTTCTCCAGAATGCCTCTCTTTCGCAGTGTTATCCACATTGTGGTGCAGTGAACCTATTTAGAATTTCAAAATACTCGAATTTATCTCACGGAATTAAAAAAAAAAAGCCACAGACAATTTTCAAAAGTTAATGAAATATTTATTGTGGGAAATAAATTAATGCCTACTACATTCGTCCGCCAGCATTTCTATCAATATGTGTCACCAATGGGAGCTGTAATGATATCTTTCAGGGCTGAAATTGTGACTGGCTTATCCCTGTGTACTAGACACTTCATATCGACGTCTCCGTTCTATAACATTCTAAGTCGAAAAAGTGTGTTTTGAGTTATGAGCTCTCAAAGTTTTCACGCGATATCTCGTAAACTATGTAAGATATGCCATTGTTTCTTTCACTGTTTTTAGTAAAATTTGAGTAGAATTTTTATAGTAGTTTCTGAATTTACAAATTTTAATTGGATCCTAGCTAAAAATGACATAGAATGTTTTAGCACGGAGAAAATATTGACGATTGGTCGTCTAAGTGTACTTAGCATGTTTTTGATAGGTCTATTTGTTTTTATTCCAAACTAAAACATACTATGTACACTTACACGCACAAAATTCTTTTTTTAATTCGGGGAAGAACCTTTTAACTACAGTTACAGACACTGACAAAAGCACACTGAACGTACCAAGTACAGATAGAAAACACAACGTTAAGAAATGTCCCTTCCATAACATTCTAATACTATGTTCAGACATGCACTTTTATTAAATCAATATTCGGTTTATTAAGAACAATATTTTTAGCGTTCAGACATATAATATACGAAAATTTATTTGACAGCCGGTAAACAAAACAGCTGATTGCTTCAACAACATTGCTTTTAATTTAATCGCGAAAATTAGTGCCAACAAATTTTTTAGAAAAAATGGAAAACAATTTAACATTTAAAAAGGTATTGCTAATGACTAACCGAAACGCCGAGCTGTTGCGGTTAATAGGGACTACTTTTGACTCCAAAGTGGCTTTTCTCAGAAGTATGAGAAAGAAAAATTTGATATGAAACTCAAAATAAAATACAAACCTTTCTGCTGACCTTCCATTTTTTGTTTGTCGTTGTTTACATTTGAGTTGTCAAATATTAATAGAAAGCGTTCAGAAAAATGTAATCTGCTCACTTAACGTACTTATGACAGTGTTGTATTTAAAGTTTTTATCAATATTATAACAATTTATGAATTTATTGACCAATAATTAATTGAAATTTTATATGAAATATTGAGATCAATAATGCCGTTTATTGCGATTTACGCAATAAAGGTGCATGTCTGAACCCAGTATAAGTCAACTTAGATTTCAAGACAATTTAAAAATTTCCAAGCAGAAGTATTCTAAGTGTACTTGCTACATTTTAGAATGAAAAATTTTTACGACTATACATATGTGTATTCTAAGTAGATTTTTCCCTATAACTTCGGAACGGATCGGCGCATTTTAACCAAATTTTGACAGTATTTAAGTTAGAGAACGTAGAATTTAAAAATGCAAGAACATTAAAAGCGTTCTAAGTACACTTAGAACGTTATAGAATGGAGGCGTCGATATGTTGCCACATAAAATGGTTTATGGTTCCAAAACGTCAGATCACTATCCCGCCACACTCGCCTCTCAATAGGTTTTTGTGTTGCACGCCGTGTGACATGTGTCACCACCTGTTTTTTGACCTGCTCATTGATACACATGAGTTTATCCGTTATATGTAACAGTCCAGATGCATAACCTTCAGTCAGGATTATGACCTAGCTTCTCACACCACTTATGTATGTTGTGTGTGTTGATTTTATCCATGTGTAGCGGGGCCTACAGCCGACTCCGAACGACAGTTCTGTTGTTGATAAACATGATAACATCTTTAATATCTAAATATTATTTTCAATATTTTCTATTGCGTACGCATAAAAAGCGGTTCCAAATTTACAAATTGCAAATGATTTACTACTAATATTTGATTAATTGCATCATTAAAAATGCACTTCAAGTCTCAAAAAATATGAAATGAGCACGTCAACGGCCATTCGATCGTTGTTAAACAAGAAAGAAAAACTAACAAAAAACCAACAACACAAGACACTAATAAAACAGGTAAAACAGCAGGAACATTAAAATGTCAAAATGGTCATGCAATTAACATAATAACACTTGCAGTTACAGTTAAAAGACACAACAAGATTAGAATCAGATAAATACTGTATAAATGATAAAACGTTTGCAGATAATGTGGCAAAAAGGAAACTAGAAAAAAAAAAGATATTTTTAATTTAACATATGTACATAAGTGTTCCATGGTCCCCCACTCATTACTACGTGTCTGAATTAAACACGATATTGTAGATACAAGCGATAATTATTTTGGAAAATTCATATCTTTTGCGGCAACTAAATTTATCTTGGAAAGATCAAAGAAGCAACAGTAAAACATGATTTCTTTTGAATTGTTCACCTAACGATTCGACACGCAATTCATAATTAACGTGCTTTTAAACTTTTCTATTAAATTCATTGTCCGAATACATGGCATACACTTCATCATAATAATAGCACAAACGTATTTGATGTCATTTTTTGACTTGAATTGCAACAAATTACTTCAGCAACAAACAGTTTATAAAAATTAAAATTCTTTATCTATTGCCCGTCATAGACAAAACCTTAACAAAACAAAAAAAAAAATATTTCATTCCACTATAAATTATTTTGATTCTGCATATTTCCTTATTGTCGAACAGGCGGGGACAGTCTATCAGAGATTTAATCTCAGTAATTAAATTTGACATTTGCATTTGCATTTTATTTATGTTCCCTTTTGCAATTGTTACAATGTTTCCTTGATGAAAGGCATATTAACGTGCAATTAAATGGAATTATTTGTTGTCATTAATTGTGACACCATTAAAATAGAGAATTGGTAAGTAAATTTCTAAAGAATATTTTCTATACATGTAGTTAAATGTGTAGTTGACGCAGTCTAGTAGGTAGTGTGTTGGCTTTTAGAAGTGAGACATCTCCAACAAAACGAAATATTTGAAAAAATATTTCTTTCGGTGACCTCCTCAGCAGATTTCTGGCAAAAACTCTGAGAGTAAATAAAATTGCTATGAAAAGTTTCTCAAAAATCTTTCGTTCGAAATCGACTTTAAACTATAGGTACTCCGCCACTCATGCTTAAATTTAACACCACAACATAGGTGGTGTGAGAAGCTAGGTCGTAATCCTGACTAGAGATGAGCGATCCAGTGATTTTTGAAGAACGTTGTTCTCAGTGAACGTGATTTGTTAATCACAGTTCTGTAAAACAGTGATTGTGATCTCAGTATTCCAATAATACAATAATGACAATAACGTATTTTATTAAGTCGTAAGAAAGAGACAACTAGATACATACTACGAAAAGACTACTAAACAAAATCAAAGTGGTGTCATCAATGTTATTATTTTTAATGTAATTTTTTTATATGAAGTTTGACAATTAAGTTTCACAAAAAGTTCATGAATAAAAGACAAAGTAAATAATCGGCATCATCTAATAGTAATTCTGCCTCGCTCAAAATAAAATGAAATAAATTTGAGTATGTAACAATTTTGAAAGAACGACATTATTAGTAACTGTTATTTGGCAATTCCAATCACTGTAGTTACCAGTGAATTATCAATCACCGTGATTAAATCACAGTTTTGAAAATATCGCTCATCTCTAATCCTGACTGAAGGATTGTAATGACCAATTATATACATACATATGTATATATGTCTATATATATATATATGGGCAATTTCGTGTCAAGTGACCCAATTTTTAAAATCGATGTCTTTCGATTTGGATCGAATGTGCCCAAATTGAAAAAAAATTTAAAAAAAAAAAATTAATTTAAAAAAAAAAAAAAATAAAAAAAAAATTTTTTTAAAATTAAAAAAATAATTTTTGGAAAGATTGAAGAAATAGCTATCTAATATCCTTTGGAAAATTTTTGCTAGGACCAATACGTGAAAAGTTACACACATTTTAAAAAAACCCTGTATGACCAAAATGTCCAACTTTGACCGCCTCTAACTCCGGCAGTTCTTGACTGATAGAGCTGAAAATTTGTGTCTGGCCTACTATCCAATAGTACTAACCTTGGTGCAAATTTCATCCAAATCGAAAGACATCGATTTTAAAAATTGGGTCACTTGACACGAAATTGCCCATATGTATGTATATAACGAATTACAATATTCTATTGCTAGTAAACAAAATTCGTTCTTCATATTTTGAACAGATTTCAACTGGATAGCAATCAATACAAGCTAGTTTTTATTGGTTTTTTTTGTAAGCCTGTATATTCTAAAATATAGGTAGGTAAGGATGGATACTCAGTAATAGAAGACATATCGTGTCCTTTCTACGTTTTGTAGGTAATAATAAAGACTTCAAAGTCTCTGTATTCTAGTATGTATTGTGTTGGTTTACTAGACAAGAGCTCGTAGTTCAAACCCCAGCACAGACTTGTCGAAAAACGAAATATGAGAAATACATACACAGAGCGCCATAAGTGAGTCAACAACTACTATAATTTTAAATTTTCTATTATCAAAAATATACTTTTAGCACAACAATAATTTTTGCGATTTTTTTTGTTTTAACATTTTATAAGTAACTAGCAGATTGTACCCGGCGTTGCGGGGGTTATATAGTTTGGATTAGTTTAAAAAATTAAAAAAAATTATTATTGGGTCATTTTTGCATTAAAAATAACAATAAATAAAAAACCGGTTTATCGGTTTCGAAACCGGTTTTGAAACCGGTTTCTTAAAAAATGCAATTTTTCAAATTATTCGGAAACCGGTTTAACAAACAACCCAGTTTTTTGAATACTCTAAGTCCTAAATATAAATGCACTCAATTTGCCCGTTTTTCTCCCCTTTCCCCCTTTTGGACCCCTTTTGATCCAACTTTATAAACGGAACACCTCCAATAGCTATTTGGGAAACTTAACCAAGCTAAATCGTAAAAAATACCTTTAAACAGATAAAATACAGCATTTATGCATAAAAGTACTAATTTTTGCCCATTTTTTCTCCCTTTGTCCCATTTTTTTCCCCTTTGAGTCAAAATTTTGAAAAGATTTATTGCCTATAACCTGCACCGACAAAAGCTCGATCAATATTCCAAATTTCAAGAAAATCGATCCAGGCGTGATTGGCTATGCACTCAATTTGCCCGTTTTTGGCCCCTTTCCCCCTTTTTGGACCCCTTTTGGTTCAACTTTAGAAACGGAACACCTCCAATAGCTATTTGGGAAACTTAACCAAGCTAAATCGTAAAAAATTACCTTTAAACAGATAAAATACAGCATTTATACATAAAAGTACTAATTTTTGCCCATTTTTTCTCCCCTTTTGGTGAAAATTTTGAAAAGATTTATAGCCTATAGCCTGCACCGACAAAAGCTCGATCTATATCCCAAATTTCAAGAAAATCGGTCCAGGCGTTCAGGCGTGATTGGCTAACAAACAAACAGACTTACAGAAAGATTTATAATATACATTAGGATAAATAAAAGTTTTTAATTTATGGAAATTTATTCGACTATTCTCATTTACTTTTCTCGCTATCCTAAGAAAATGAATTATTTCAGCGGTGTTTACTCACTTTTAACGCTCACTGTATATCTTTCCCAACTTCTTCTCAGCAGTGTTCTGACAAAAAAACGCAGAAAGTAAATAAAATTGTCATGAAAAGTTTCTTATGTCCTTGGTTCCAAATCGGCGTTAACACACTGAACGTAGGTGGTGTGAGAATTTAGATCACAATCCTAACTTAAAGGTTTGTAATGACTAATTCAGTAAACGAGTGTCGTTTCTATTAAATAGTTCACAAATCTCTTTGAATGGACATTTATACTCAGTCATAGAATAAATATCGTACCCAATCTAGGTTTGTAGATAGTAAGAATGACTAAGAATAATGATATAGTCCTTTAGAATATGTTTCCCAGCTTTGAATTATCTTCCGGGGGACATTCGTGCGAATATTAATGCAATGCAAGATAAAGAATTTATTAAAAGAAGATTTCAAATAAATAAACATAGTACCACTGGTATAGGATCAGTACCACATAATGATAAGGAATTCGGTGTGCTTATTACCTCAAAATACTTGTGAAAATGTAGAAATTAGGTCTCGATTTAATTCAAAATTATTTACGCAAACAAACATTTATTTACCTGAGACATTCTTAATTTCGTATTTTCATATTAATGGGCCTTCTAAGATTTTCCATGTTATGAAAAGAAATGATTGGCCTCACAAAGGTTTAATTTAGGAATGAAATGTTTATCTGGCAACATTCTTTAAATTATTATTTCCACCATATTCTCATTGGAATATTTTTTCAAGTAATGTTGGAATTATGGCTGGATTTTTCTCTAGTAATAATTAATATCTAAGCATACTTTTGGGCTTCTACAAAAATAAATGTTGAATGTCGTCTTCAAACAGTGTTGCAAAATTGAAATTTTGAAATAGTACTGAACTATAACTGAAAGAGTACCTTTGTGCATTAAATGGTAGTTTTATAAAATTATATTTATTTATTTATAACAAGGAATGGAATAGAAAAACTACCTAACACTACATGTTTCTCATATACAAAACAAAAACAATTGATTCGAAACGTAAGGTTTAGTCAAAAATGTCGACGCAACGGGTTGTTCGTTCATTCAGCATCATCTAATATCGAACATAATACGTTAGCGCCCCTGGCTAACCGGGGTCTTTAAGCTTTCTTTCTTACCGTTATAGTTGAAAAGCGCAAACCATATAAAATTATAAAATAAAAAAGTACTGAAATGTTTTGAAATTGAAATGTTGCCGGGAAACAAACAATCTGTAACCAACCAACTTCTTCTGAAAAAATTAATGAATTCTTTAATAATTTTTCCTGATGTTAAATTTAGATCCGATACCAAATACAAATGTTAATTTTACAAAAAATTATAAATATTTCGACAAAAAATATCCAATTTGCAAAAAAGCATTTTCGGAATAAAACATAAAAGAAAGAAATTATTCAACATTTACAAAATAATTTAAATTTAATTATATTTTGTATGCAGGTTTCTAATTTTAATTTTTTAGAATTTTAAATAGAATCGCACAATGGCAACATTGTTTTAATGCATTCGGTGAATGTCAAAATTACTTATTCTAGACACGCACCGTCCAAATCACGATGTGTTTATGGTAATACAGTATTCATTTCGAATAACGGCACTTTGGTAAGTTTCGATTTTATTCACCACACCGGATAAATTTCACAACATTTTGGAAGACTCACCACCAGCGTTGCAAGATTTAAAAAAAAAAACCATTTCTGGGAAAAAAAAAACTTTTTTTTAGAAAAAAAACTTGTTTTCTACAAAAGTACCAACATTTTTAAAGGAAATTCCGAAGCCCGGTGCCCTCTGTTGGTGTTTCTTTGCTTCTTTTTCCCTGGACTAATAAAATACACAATATTTTATTTAAAAATGTAAATACTTCTTGTTATTATTATCGAATTTATTGAAAAATATTTTAAATTTAAGTTTGTCGGAAAAACTTGTTTTGTTAGAAAACAAATTTAATGAAAACTTTTTCGCATCTCCAAAAACTTGAAAAAAAGGGAAAACTTGGCAAATGGCAACTCTGCTCACCATACTAGAAACTCACCATACTTTGATTTTATTCACCACACCTGATAAATTCACCACATGTTGTAAAAACTCACCACACTGAAACTCACCACAACTACAAAATTCACCACACACTTCAAAAAAAAAATTAAAGAAAAAATTTTTTTTGCTCTTCTTTCCTTCAACCAGCAGCACTTCTTCACACACACAAACTTTTGTTGTTTTAATAAACCATTCATTCCACACAAGAAACAAACATCCTCCCATTTATGTTTTTGTTTTCGTTTTGTTGAATCTAGGGTTTATAAACCATTCATTCCACACAACGAAAACATTCTCCTATTTATGTTTTTGTTTTGTTGAACCTAGGGTTGAGAACCGGGCTTCCCTCTTTTTGGTGAGCCAGCAGCAAACTAACAACTAACACACACCACCCTTTTTTACCACCTACTTACTTTTCTATCTACAACATTCACACATATTCATTTTACGCGTTATGTTTTTTGTTTTCGTTTTGTCTGACCTGGGGTTGAACAGTGGCCGTTGGGCGTCTGTCTAAATAAGGACTTATTAGACAGATAGATAGACACACAGTGTAGCACATTAAACAAACGGGGCTCTTAATTCTTACTTAATAAACCCGGAAACGGAAAAAGAATTTGCGAATTATTTATTAAAAATATTTATTTTTTGAAGGAACAAAAAAAAATAAAACAAATTTAATGAAAAAAGTACTACTGAAAGCTTGGCGGGGGTACTGCGGTATTTTTGAAATGTAAAAGTACTGAAAAAAATACAAAAGTACTAAATTTTTCAACATTGTCTTCAAACCTATAATTGAACTTTGTTTTCTTGTAATTTCAGGCAAATTATGTTTCGGATTTATTTAACAAGAAATCTTCAAAGTCCTATATGTTACCTCATTCCATGCAAGATGTGCCACCACCACAAACGATAACATCAACAACATCAAATGGTAATTAATTAAAGATTAAAATTATTTAAACAAAAACAAAAAAAAAAAAACAGAGAAAATTTATTTATTGTTGAATTTATGAAGAGAAAGTAAAAACATAGAGAAAGGAAACAGATCCATATAAACACTGATAAAAACAACAATAACTACACTATTCATATGAAACATTCTATACAAATACAAAAAGTATTTATTTTTTGTAATAATTTTAAGAGTAAATTTAAGATATTAAAATTAGGAATTTTTTTGAATAATTTTTATTTTAAATTTTATTTTTATTTTTATTTTAATTTTTTCTTTTTTTTGTTAATTTTATTAAATACAGACTCGCAAACTCAGACCACTAAAGTATAAATAAAATATACAATAATAGTTAAATTAAATAAATGTAACTAGTAAAAGTGATTTATACACGTGCACACACACACACACTTACACACATACCCACAGATAAAATGTTAGAAGATGAAAAAAAAACACTTTAAAAAGCAATATAAGCCAATATAATTGAATTCAATTCAATTGTTATAAATTATTTACTAAATAACAAAAAAAAAAAAAAAAGAAATAATTAAAAACTAAAGCAAAATAAAATATTAAAAACATAATGTTGTTTGTTGTACACTCGTTAAAAATGTATTTCAAATCCATTGTAGTTGACTAGTTGATCACCTCAAGTGTCTTCCTAATTCTTAAGAGTATTAATTAAACTTAACTACCTACTTACTTAATTTAATAATTACAGCAAATTTATATATCAAACATTCAAATTCAAATTATTTACAATAAAAATAAATAAATTATAAAACAACTTAACATACATATTTAAAATAAAAGCACCAACCAACCGATTGATTGTTAAAAATTGTCTAACAATAAATAGTTAAAAATTATTATAAAAAAAATTATACTAAAAAATACATACATTTCTAGTTGCCTTAAGTAATAACATAATTTATTTAAATAAAAACTTAAATCAACTTAAAAATAATTACGTCTTGTAATTTTCAAAAAGATGGTAAAAATAATGAATAAAAAATAATAAATAAATGGAAGAAAAACACATCTGTTGTATATCAGGAACAAGCCGATATTTCTATCTTAAGGCTGCTGTTGTTTGTTGTTGTCTGAGAGGCAAAAAATAACTCCTGCTCCCACTGCATTACGCCTAGCCATTTTGATGTCAAAATAATTGAAATCAATTGCAATGCAATTAATTGCTAGTTTGATTATAAATACAGTAGGACCTTGATTATCCGTGATTCGATTATCCGGCAACATCAATTATCCGGGATGGAAAAAGAAATTTTTTTGCATCCACTTAATTCTATTTTCGATCGACTTAAATTTTTTTGCATCGTATAACCGTGATTACCTCTATGACAGTAGGGTATCCAACTCTATTGATTCGTTGGAGCATCGTCGCAATGTGGCGTGTGTTTCATTGTTCTATCGGTACTATAATAGGAGGTGTTCTCGAGAGATAAGGGGCTTGGTTCCCGATAATCACATATTTTTACATGGTACTCGTACCTCTCGCCGAGCACATCCTTTTGTGGTTGGTTGTCCAGTGAACCGCACAATGCATTACAGAGAAAATTCATTTTTTGCCCGCACTGCTCGCTTGTGGAATGATCTTCCTGCGAAAGTTTTTCCCGTCAGTTACGATATTGGTAAATTTAAATCCAATGTCCACAAACACTACTCCCTCTTTCCACCTTCCTATAACCTATTTTCTTAAACCCGCACAATGCACTGCATGAGTAGGGGCCATCCCCTGAGTGCTGGTTTTACAAACAAAAAAAAAAAAATTATCCGTGATTATAAGCAAAATTTTTTTTCTATTATTTTGGACAAACAAGCGAAAAAGGGAAATTCCCTCTTTAGTACATGAAATCCTTATCTACTGTTCACTGTTTTCTGACAAAATTATTTTTTTTTATATTTTTGAAACCTGTATGTATATAAAATCTTTGAATTATTTAGTTTTTATACAAATATGTACATATACATTTATTAATTAATAAAAATATCTATTAAAAAACTAGCAAAAATTGGTACTCAATTAACCGGGAAAAATCGATTATACAGAATGCTTCCGGTCCCGACCATCACGGAGAATCGAGGTCCCACTGTATCAAAAATTCAACGGTTTTTAAGATGTTGGTTATCCTAAGTTAGATAAAAAGGGTTATAGGACGTTGATTACCCTAACTTGTCCACTTTGATAGTGCTAATAGTGCTATTCTAATGTATGTATACATATATGAATAAAAAACTAACTGTCAAGACGACTGAATTTTATTATTTATTACTGTGCTGAAGAGGCGCCTTAATACTACGACCACACTCCCCTCACACTTTGTACCGTGTCTCCCTATGATGTCTCCTCCAAGCCTATTGCCCTGATAAATCTCAGGATGCTGCTCGGCGTCAACAACGCCAATTCCATATCCAGCATTCGGTATGCATCCTGATGTTTCCTTTTGGGATATATTAATGCTTCATATTCAAGAATAGGTTCCGATGATTCATCGTCACGGAATCTAAATATGTTGGCCGCGAAGTAACCTCAATTCTGAATAAGAGTCTACAGTGCCCTGTCAAAACACTAATTGATAATAATAAGGTTATTCCTGGAGAGCTTTATGGTATGAGTTAGATCTTCTTTTATTGTGATTTCCCGACTAAAGTTTCGGTTGCTTCAAACCCACTTGAAGAAGAAGAGGCCCTAGAAGCCCCTATCTCGCAAGCTTGTCTGCTTGCTAATTGACGAGAATGTCCACTTGGCCTGAGACATAGCAAAGGGTAACCTTATTGCACTGGTTGAGCTTCCACAGGCTGTCCCATACTGTCTTCGATTTTAGTCTTCAAATATTATTGCTATGATTTGTCTTTTGTACTTTCTATCCAAGTTGAATTGAGCGCATCTTTCGACAGCATAAACCTTCGTTTGGGCTCGGAATATTCCACTCTAAAACAGTAACTCCCGCTCCTCTCCCAAGATCCGTTCTTCACCCATCTGGACTAAAGTGATATTTATTATTGACTCTTAAAAATCTTCTCTTAAAAAAATTGTTTTATAAAATGATAAATAATAAATTAAATTTGTTTAAATAAACTCTTAGCAATTATTCCACAATTTATAGGAAATCAAATTTCATTGTTTATTTTTGGTGATAATAAAACAACAACAAAAAACATTCATTTTAATACAATTCACTCAGTTTGTCACGTTTCTGCGAAACAACGATAGTTGTTGTATTAATTTGAGTACAGTCAACCCTACTATAACGCGGTACTCTCAGAATGCGATTTCCACGTAACACAGAGCTGAAATTGCGGCAGCACTCCTATAACGCGGTACTCTTACTGTGCGGTTTCCGTTTAACAACATCCCATAAGTTCCTTCCGCACAGTCTGTGAATGACTCTAGGAACTAGATATTGTAAGAGGGTTTAAAATCGGTCAGTTTTATTTTCGACGCAAAATCAGAGCTGAGATATATAAATAACATGTTTATATAAACATGCCAACTTATCTCATAGCCATCTACGACATCGGTTTCAGTCATCTCAGAGCTTCTTTCACAGTACAGGTGTCCCTCGTATAACGCGGTACTTCTACAACGCGTTTTCAATATAACGCGATTTAAAAAAAAAACAGTTTCATTACAATGCGAAATTTCGACGTGTATAATGCAAAATTGAAAATGGCAATGCTTTTTATTTTTGCCTTACACAGTTTGTCATGCATTCCTGGGAATTACAATTTTGGGTATTACCCGTTTTTGCTTTCAAAACATAAAGTCTTCTATAACGCGAATTACATAAAGCGGAATTTTCCTGGAACGTAACCACCGCGTTATACGAGGGACACCTGTACATAGGTATTGTTGGTGACCAAGTCTTTTAAAAAAAATTTCTGAAACTCATATATGACAGTTAGGATGAATGTTGAAAATTTATTTTTTTATTTTTCTTATATTTGTTGGAAAACAGTCTTTTAGATTAGATTTTGTTTAATTTTTTTATCAATCCTTATATTATATAATCCCTTATCCTTTAATTTAATAAAAATAATTTATAATTTATCTTGTTTGGTTTCCATATAACGCGATACGAATGATGTGATTTGTACTAATGCCGAGTTTCTTATAGCGCTGTTTCCACACAACGCGGTAGATGGTTTCCATAGAACGCGCTACGAATTAGCCTAGTTTATACGGTTAAATTTGAGTTCCTTATAGCGCGGTTAACATACAACGCGGTACGCACTCACCGCGTTATAGGAGGGTTAACTGTATGTATATGTAAGTATGTACATATGCAATATAGTGGTTATAATTGATAATAAAATAATATAAACAAATGCATCATACATCCATACATATGTATATATTTTGTAGTAATTCTAAACGTATTCTTAGTTAAATTTTCATAGAATTTTTTGAATTTTTATCATCGCTTGAACTAAGTTCATAAACTAATTAAGATAATAAATATTCCATATGATTCTAGACAGAATTTTTGACGGAATTTCACTGAGTATCAGTAAAAAAAAATCTCAGTCCTATCCCAAGCATATGTTAAAACAAAACACGTGTGCAATAAAAATAAACAAAAAGAACACCAAAACAAGAGATTTTTATTTCCTCTCATTGGCTCTCTTCACACGAGAACAATTGTGCTGGTGTAAAATGATAGTTTATATGCAAGAGGGGTGAAGAGAATGGTTTTTCGGTGACGTAAAGCTTCCAACAGCTACAAGCCCGCATTACCAGCACAAAACTAATACATGCACATTTTTAAAACATCAAAAAGTCGCCGTGGTCTAGTAGGTAGTGTGTTGGCTTATTAGACTGAAGGCCCGATTTCGAATCTTCGACGACTTCCTCTCAGCAGATTTCTGGCAAAAACTCTAAGGGCCATTATTACAACTTGCCGTTAACTAAAGGGAGGATTTTAACGGGCAGATAAATTGTTTTTCATTATTATGAGTACCCAATAAAATAGAAGTGATCGTTAAGCTAAAGGGAAGATCATCCTACCTTTAACATTTAAAGGTCACTTTATGTTTGAACTTGCCATATCATATACTATTTTCGATATGGCAGCTTCAAATTTAAACAAAATGAGAATATACAACAAAAAAACGAAGTCCGCTGTTGCCACTGCGTTAAAAAAAAAACTTGTTTAATTGAGCAGTTTTATCGACTTTGCTCCGGCACTGCCATATTTTAATTTTATTTTATCTGTAAGTTGTAATAACGAAAATAAGTTAAAGGTAACTTTGCCGTTCACTTTAGCTAAAGGTACCTAACTAACCCCAACTTTAACGGGAAGTTGTAATAATGGCCCTAAGAGTAAATAAAATTGCCATGAAAAGCTTCTCAATAAATTTGTCGTTCGGAGTCAACTTTAAACTGTAGGTCCCGCCACTCATGTATAAAATTAACACACACAACATGAGTAGTGTGAGAAGCTAGGACTGAAGGGTGCGGGCTTCTTGGAGACGATTGCTGTAGACTGTCTAATGGTGAAGGTATAGCACTGGCCATTTTATAGTCACCTAGCAGCAACTCGTTTCCTTGACGTTCGCATCTTGAGATGTCCCCAAACACTAGTCCCTCTCTTCCACCTTCCTATAACCCATTTTCCTAAAACCTGCACAATGCACTGCATGAGTAGGGGCCATCACCTGAGTGCGGGTTTCACAAAAATAAAAAAAAATAAAAAAATAAATGCAAAAACACTAATACATACAAAGCTGTGTATACGTATACATTTCTGTCAAACTAATATTCATCCCGTGGGATTTGAAAAGAACAAAAATTGTGCGACTAAAAATTGTTCTCGTGTGAATAGAGCCATTATATTTGAGAAATTTTATTTAATTTTTCTTTTTGTTTTTATACCTATTTGTTTTCTATTTTATCAACAAACGAACGCCAACAACCAACCCCTGTTTTAATTTCAATCGTTTCGGTGCGTCTCGTCTCGTCTAGTTTTGTTTTGTTGCATTTTAAATTTATTCTTCATTCATTTAGAAACGTTTATATTATTCACATAGCGGTCTGCATACCTGCCACAGTATTCTCTATTATTTTTGAGACATTTTACATTGCCGTTCTTTGTTTTCAGTTACATTTTGAAGTTCATTTATATCACATCTCATCATTATTGAAAATGTCATTCGAATCTGATACCAATTTAGATATTTTAATAGAATACGATAAAGAAGGTTTAAAGAAATTGTTAAGCATCTTAAAAGATGAATTACCACACAAAATACGTCAGTATAATTACCTGTACAGTTATTTATATCATTACGATACGTTGAATAAAAATCGCAATGAAATTAAATCGGACCGCTGGAATGTTCGATTCTATGGTCATCGTTATGGAAAATTAGAAAATTGTACCATCATTACCATCACTGGCAGTAAGGTAAGTTTGCAGAAAATCTTTATGTGCAATAGAAACAACCATACATACAAATCGTTAGTCTCATTCGCAAAGGTGTTAAGTCCACTTTTTTCCGAAATTGAGATTTTAATGCAAAACGGTAACATTATACATAATACATATTTTACAACAAAAAAACATGTCATTATATAGTTCAAAGTTGTTGTAATTTTGTGGTTTGCAAAAACGCTAAGTCCACAAAACTACGAAAAATATTAATAATATTATTATTATTAATTAATTAATTATATTATTCATTATTAGTTATTAATATTAATATTATTATTGTTTTGTAAAAATAATTGCGTTTAAACGGTTTAGAAATTTTAAAAACTGAAAAAGCTACAATGTTTTTTGTGTCTCCTGTAAAATTTGAAAAAAGGGACTTAACACCTTTGCGAATGAGACTAACGAAATATTGTATGTATTATAAAATATTACAAATAATAAACACACATTTAAATATGTATGTGCGGTACAATATTTGTATTTCAAATGAACAATTAAATATTTCAAACATAAGAACCCTTGCCAATATTTCGCTACTACTTTTATTTATTATTTCTATATTTATTTAGTATTAAATTATTATTTCTGCAATAACAGCCAATGTCGTAAATAAAGTTACGTATGCTATCATATTCTACTTAACAAACTTAATATTTACGTAAAATCCTCATTTCTCTAACAAAGTTTTTTAAAAAGTTATTAATAAAAAACATGTACGACATGTACATTTAATAACTGATCGAATAACTGATTTTTCTCGAAGTATCGTTTTCAACTCAAGCTGTTATGGCTAGGAACCACGGATTTATAATATATGTATGTACATGCATACAGTGGCTCATACGTATAATTGGACACTAGAGGTATGAGACTATTCAAATGCCGATTTTTCCACTTTAATGGAAATATTTCAAAAAAAATGTCATCAAATATATTACGTTCTTTGTTGTTATAAAAATCGGAAACAAAATTTTTTTTTTTAAATATTTCCATACCTAGCGTCCAATTATACGTATGAGCCACTGTACGTTTTTCGTATGTATGTATTACTTACGAGTTAAAAAAAAAATTAAGAATAAATCTTTTAACTAAATTTGTTATTTGTATAAAAACAAAGAACGTAATATACAGTGTTGGAAAAAATAATAGAAACGCATCAAATTTTTATTATTTCCTTAAATTTTTATTTATCTTTAAGTAAATAAAAAAGGTATATACATAAACTTAAAAGTATCCCCATTGTCATTTTCATTAGCAAGAATTTAACAGCGATTTCCAACAATTAAAGTTTATTACGAAAAAGTATACAATATTTTAATGATAAACTAGTAATCGTTTCTATTATTTTTTCCAACACTGTATATTTGAATTGTTATCATAGAAGGCGTTAAATTATTTTTAATTGTTATTTTCAAAATGATTTATTTTTTATTTATATACTGTATAAACTATTAAAAATAAAATTTAAAAATGCCGGCAAACGAAAGTCATTGTATTAAGTACTATATTTGTTACTAGCAGATTGTACCCGGCGTTGCGCGGGTTATGTAGTTTGGATTAGTTTAAAAAATTAAAAAAAATTATTATTGGGTCATTTTTGCATTAAAAATAACAATAAATAAAAAACCGGTTTATATGTTTCGTAACCGCTTTTGAAACCGGTTTCTTAAAAAATGCAATTTTTCAAATTATTCGGAAACCGGTTTAACAAACAACCCAGTTTTTTTGAATACTCTAAGTCCTAAACATAAATGCACTCAATTTGCCCGTTTTTGGCCCCTTTCCCCCTTTTTGGACCCCTTTTGGTTCAACTTTAGAAACGGAACACATCCAATAGCTATTTGGGAAACTTAACCAAGCTAAATCGTAAAAAATTACCTATAAAACAGATAAAATACAGATTTTATGCATAAAAGTACTAATTTTTGCCCATTTTTTCTCCCTTTGTCCCATTTTTTTTCCCCTTTTGGTCAAAATTTTGAAAAGATTTATAGCCTATAACCTGCACCGGCAATGGCTCGATCTATATCCCAAATTTCAAGAAAATCGGTCCAGGCGTTCAGACGTGATTGGCTAACAAACAAACCAACAACCAAACAAACAAACAAACAAACAAAAAAACAGACTTACAGAAAGATTTATAATATATATTAGGATTAGGATTAATTAATTAATTATTTATTTAAAGTGGACACTTATTTACTTTCTTACTTAAGTGGCCAGTAGGCAGGATTAAGACCTAGCTTCGCGTGCCGCCTATATTGTGTGTGTTAATTTTATACATGAATGGCGTAACCCACTGTTTAAAGACGAAACCGAACTACAGTTTTTTTTGAGAAACTTTTCATTACTATTTTATTTACTCTCAGAGAGAGGAAGTCGCTAAAGAAATAGTTTTTTCATATGTCTTTTTATTCCTGATGTTTGGGCCATGGATTGAAACACGACTTCACGTCTAGTAAGCCAACACACTACCCACTAGACTACGGCAACTTTAAAAAAGTATTAAAAACGTAGATTTTAATATTAACATCATATCGACGCCCTCCATTCTATAAAGTTCTAAGTGTACTTAGAACGTTTTTAATGTTCTTGCATTTTTAAATTCTACGTTCTCTAACTTAAATACTGTTAAAATTTTGTTAAGATGCGCCGATCCGTTCCGAAGTTATAGGGAAAAATCTACTTAGAATACACATATAGTCGTATGTCGCGTGAAAACTTTGAGAGCTCATAACTCAAAACACACTTTTTCGACTTAGAATATTATAGAACGGAGGCGTCGATATTAAATAATTATTTAATACGATATACCAAAATTAATTAATAGATTAGCGTTAAATAATTGCTAAATTGCAAACCCTGAGACAGGAACTATTAAAATGAAATTTTTTTTAATAAAACTCTTTGACATTGTTCTTGATTTTTTATCCTCTGATAAAATAAAAGTATTCTGGTTATATAATACTGCAGTAATTGCACTATACTTGGGAATTACAGGTAGAATTTGTTGAACCCTTGTTTCTACATAATGTTTAAACAATGATTACATTTTATGTTTTATCGCTACTCTCTGAAATTACAGGTAGAAATTGAATTAGAGAAATTTATATGAATTTTAAAGAATCCTTATCAGTTTTGTTAAGGTATTTAAATATTGAATGTTTATTACGAGAACATTCTTATCCACTCTGGTGGCAATATCTATTTGAGTAAAAAGATATCAGTTTTTACATGATCCCAAGTAATTTTTTAAAATAAAAAAGATAAAAACACCAGCAAAATTATTTTTTTTACTTTCTTAAAATTTTGTTATCAAACCACAAATCGAAATGAATTTTATTTTTCATAATTTTTCAGGGACTTTTTTATTCAAATCCTTATTAAAAACGGTTAAACATATATTTTCCATACTGAATCAATGATAACGCAAAAAGGGTCTTCAAATATTTCATCAAAGACTCTGCTTAAAAATGTTTTACTAGTTTTATTGGAAATTATTAAGATACGTTTGAGTAAACTTAACGTTCAATGCAGAAGATATTGTACAATTCTGACTTATATTAACTTTGTAAGTACACATAGGCTTCTGGTGGTCTAGATTAGTGAAGGCAGCGCACGTTCCTTGAAGAAAGAGATACCACTTAAATTAGCATTTCTGTCCATTCTGAAACCACCAGCAATATTCAACCTGGAGGTAAAACATTCCCGAGAGGAACCCAATCCAAATTCAAAAAAATCTGCAGTCTTTATATTAGAGAGCTTAATCGCGGATCTGAAGTCGCCGTAGTCTAGTAGGTAGTGTGTTGGCTTATTAGACTGAAGGCCCGAGTTCGAATCCCAGGTCAGACATCAAAACGAAAAATATGAAAATATTTGTTCGACGACTTCCTCTCAGCAGATTTCTGGCAAAAACTCTGGGAGTAAATAAAATTGCCATGAAAACCATCTCAAAAAACTGTCGTTCGGAGTCGACTTTAAATTGTAGGTCCCGCCACTCATGTATAAAATTAAAGCACACAACATAAGTGGTGTGAGAAGCTAGGTCGTAATCCTAACTGAAGGGTTGTAATGACCAATTATGTATGTAATCGCGGATGCCAAAATATGGGAGTTCAAAAACTTCCGTCTTTTTTTGTTTAATAAGAGCAGGACACTAACACGTGAGGTGAAAGATAGTCTTTTCCTCATCCTCAGACCCATTGATTCTGCAAAAGTCACTAGACGAAATTTAAAGGCTTGCCTACAAAAAGGACAATGGCTTGTGAGGTAGGAATAGAAATGAGACGGTCCTCTTCTTATCTCTATGTATACAGCACAATCTAGCAATGTGAAATTAGTGCATTTTTTTAATTCTTGAAATGCTCAAATAATAAAGAAAATAAAGTCAAGAATTTGAGCAACATTTTGTAATTCAAGCTTATAAAATCAAATAATTTCTCAGAAAATCTGTCGTTCGGAGGCGGCTTTAAAATATAGGTCCCGCCACTCAAGTAGTGTGGGAAACTAGGTTGTAATCCTGACCAATGACCAATTAAGGAAGTAATTAATTAACAATCATTTATCTGCTTATTCTTCAATGCTTTTCCAGCACAAAACTGGGCCTAAGTCAATACATATATATAAGGTCTAAGTCAACGATTACCATTTCATAGCACAATTGTGCAGAGAGAACTCACACGCATTCTTGTGTTTTTTGATTTAGTTGTCGATCAGACTGCGACAAGAACACATGTGCGGCGGATGCTTTACCATTTTTTTCAGAATGACACCCAAAAAATATTGTATGTTAAAAGATGCTTTTGATAATATTCAATGCCTTATATATTTTGTCGCATAGTATAATTTTTTTTAAATGCTTTAGAATGCTTGCTTTTTCTCTATTAATAAAAAATGGTTTATTATTTTTTTTATTTTTATTTATCCAAAAACATGGTCTAATTTTTAAGCCAAAGATGGATACCTTTACGATCTTTTAATAAAAAATGGATTTTTTTATTTTATTTTTATTTATCTAAAATTATTAAGCCAAAGATAGATCGCTTTACATATGCATGTGATAAAATGAATATCAAAATATCGTATATTACAAACACTTTTCTATGGCTGTAAATAAATCAATTCTCTCAATTTATTTTCTCTCTCTTACTCACTAATACATAACCAAAAAATTTTTGGTAAACCCTGGTCTAAGTGTAGACAAAAAAAAATAATATAGCATCCGCTGACATGTGTGCTTGTCGCAGTCTGATCGACGATTAAATAAAAGAGCATAAGCAATGTGTGTGATTTCTCTCTGCACAATTGTGCTATGAAATGGTAATTCCTGATTTAGATTAATGGTGTTTTCTTTTCTACAAAGAAAATATCACCCTCTTACAAGGTGCATTAAAACAATTTTTGACCAACCTTGTTGTAATGACATTTTTTATTTGAGAAGAACATAACACAAATATTAAAAAAGGGTATGCCCTGTGTTTACCACTTATTAAGAAAATGAATGAGGAAATGCCAATTTGTTAAAAAGTGTTGCCAGATCGCTAATTTTTCGACGTCATTTTTTGCACGCTTTTTTTTATAACAAAAAAAAAAAATATTTTAACACTGTTCTAACATTGAATGCAATTTTTTATATTGCTGACCATGTAGCTTTAATAATGTAATATTTCCTTAAGATTACTCCACAAAACAATGAAAAAATTAACTTCAAATTGGATAACAATACCAGGCGACTTTTTTTAAATTTCATCTGGTAGCCCTATAAATAAACAAAAGTCATCTGCTTTACAGGGCATTATCAGCACTCTCGATTTATACAGGGCATAAAATGCAATGCCCTCCACCATTGGCAAGTGCGAATTATTTAGAATAAAACATACCACCCTTTTAGAGGGCGAAACATTTTTAAGAAACAAACGCAAAATTGCATTTTGCGTTAATAAAATGCACATTTTTTGGTAGAAAAGAAAACACCATAAGAGTTTGTTCTTTCCTTATCAAATTATTTGTGTATGTACATACTTATATAGGGTGATTTTTTAAGAGCTAAAGGAAAAATTTTCAAAAAAAACACATAAAATTCAGAAAAATGCATGAAATTTTTATTTGAATCGATAGTACGGTCCATATAATTTAATGTTTGAAGATTATTTCATGTAAATGTTCAGTGTAGAGTAAAGAATGTAATTTAAGAGTAAAACTTGTGCAGAATATGCTGCAATCAAACTTAAAACTTGTTTACAATAAATATGTATATTGATATATTGAGCTAAAACGTTTAAACATTTCTTTTTATTTCTTATTAAGAATAACGATTATGCTGTAACGGCATTTACATTGGAGGAGTCTAGAGCTGAGTTGAAGGAATGCCTGCGAAGGACAAATTTAATACATTGGGATCACAAAGACCTTAATGTTATGTGTGACGAATCCATATTTAAAGCGGTTAACGAAGTTGTTTGTGAAAAGGACAGCAAATGGTGGTATTTGCCATTGGAAAATATTCTACACATTACAACCAAGAAAATAAGAGAATTGCCTATGGATGAGTAAGTAGATAATTTTTAAGTGCTTAAAAATATCGTGTAAAAATAAATATTCTCTTCTAAAGAGTTTTACCAGATGATTTATATGTCGCGCCATTAGATGCTCTAAAACACTCTAAAATAATCGATGACCATTGGTATTACAAAACGGAAAATTCTTTACAGTTAATACAGCAATCGATTCAACTGAATGGAGGCACTGGTCTATTCCGTCATGGCTCTGAGCAGCCTATATGTTGGATATCAACAAATGATTTCTTTACACCGGGGTTAGTATTCGATTAGTTCTTGAAAAAAAAAAAAAAGAGAGCAATTGGATTAATTGAAAATTTCTATTTCCAGTTTTCTACATACCATCGAGTCGGAAAGAAAGAAAGGTTATGCCTGCTTAATAATGAAAATGGAACTTAAGCGTTTGCAGGCTCTTCACAATACCGATTTGTATTCGTTTGTCACCATTGAAAATGAGGCGTCATTGGCCTTACATAGTAAATTAGGATTTGAAATTGTCAATAGAGTTACGTGGATTCAAAAAGCAAATTAAAATTAATTTTAATAACATTAAAAATAAAAACTTCTTGAAAAATGAAATCTGTCACACTGTTATTTGTATAAATTGATAGCTTTACATGTGACTTTATACACAGGATAACATATTTTATTTGACAAAATAAAGGATCTTGTTTTTTTAAGTCTGTATTTGTAGGTTAGTGTTCTAATATTTTCTCTATGGTACCTTTTTTATACGACTCTTTCGTTCAAAAAGTTTAAGTTTATCGAAATTGTTAGCAGGTTATATTTATTGAATTTTACATTAAATATTGATTGAGCAATTCTAAGAAGCAAAATTAATCACCCTTATTCTGGTTGTCGTCGTTGACGTCATCTTGCGTCGACAGTTTAAAATTGGTATTCTGTTTGTCGTTATTGACAGTTATAGATGACTGTCGACACACATTTGGTATTCTGTGAGTCAATACACCGTCGATAATGTGTTGTGTCGACTCTGATTTTATCGACATCATTTTTGGTAACGACGACGACGGCGACGACGACGACGACAACCAGAATAAGGGTGAATAAGTTCAGTTTGCATAATTATTTATGCTTGGAAATATTTACATATCATGAGTTCAGGATACAAGCTACATTGTTTGCTACTCTTTACTGAATCGGCAAATGATACATAGCTGCAGATAAACTGTTATAGTCGAAGATAAATACTAATTTTGGTCATTGAACTATAGTTCAGAGATGATCATTTTTTAGTTCATCGCAATTAACAGTACCTTGATAAACACCTTTGCAATATACACCCATGCTCTGAAGAGATTAAACGGATCCTGATCATGATCATCATTAATTATGATTTTACGGAATAACACTTATTCCTACTGTTTACTGTATTCGGCTCCATTATTTACTTGTATTTACAAAAATTGCTAAAAGAGTTGCTTTAGTTTTTGCCACCTAAATTTTAGAAATTATTTTATTTTCTTCGAACTAAAAAAATTTATTTCAATAATTTTTTTTAGTAAATTAATAAACCCTCAAAGACTTGAAAAAGCTATCTTTAAAAATTCTCAGAATTGTTTTTCACACGATTCATAGGGAAATGTCAAAAATTAAGTCAGTTGCTTTAGTTTATGCCACTAGTGTATATGTCATCTGAAGTCGCCGAAGTCTACTAGGTAGTGTGTTGGCTTATTAGACGTGAAGCCATGGTTACAACCCCAGGTCAGATATCAAAATGAATATATGAAAAAATATTTCTTGGGTGGATTTTTCTCAGCAGATTTCTGGGAAAAACTTTGAGAGTAAAAATAAAATTTTCATGAAAAGTTCGCAATAATCGTACGACAGATCTTGTTTTGTTTTCAAATACGAATTTTTTCAATCAGCGAAGCAGAACATAACGCCATACCATCATAACACAAGTTTAGGAGTGAATTGCAATTAACCAATAAATTTCAAAGAGCTTTAATTTAATTTGAATTAATTTTAATTGAATAAGAAATTCCCGAATCAGAACTTTGTTAATTATTCGCCCTGGGAACATGTTTGCCGTTGTAACGTAAACGTTACGTAAACAATTCTTTAGAGCTTTTACAATTTCTCCAGCTGGAAAATATGAGGCACCAAGACCTGTCTTAAAGATTATCATGGGTTTAAGGAAGAGCAGTGTCATCTGTAAATGTATAAGATAGCGGATATTTTGTTTATATTACGATATTTAATATAAAACAGATGCCAACACACTACTCTCTTTCATACCGGTAGCCGTTAACTGAAAAGTACTTACGACTCTAAATTGGTAAGAAGGACGGAATAGTTCCATTGATTTTTCTATATAGCAAACGGTGTACAAACACCAATGCCACTGCCGACTGATAAAGTATGCAGGCAGTCAAATAGCTGTCCTGATATTCTATTAAAGCAGAGGACTGAGTTGGTGGCAGTAAGATTCAATGTGGTCAAATCCTTACCCAACACTGTAGAGTTTTGCAAGCAGATTTCATGGCAATTTTAAAAACGGCGCAATGTTTTTTAAGTGCCGGGATTTTCCCTGAAAATATTTGGATTTACTCCGATAGTTAGACTGCGTTTAAATCACTATCGAACATAGTTTCAAGGTCCGTCTTTGTCCATGAATGGTGAGGATTTCTCAGGAAAATTGCGGATCATTCAAACGTAACTCTCGTGTGGGTTTCGGGACACAGATTTCTTGTTGGAAATTGCACTGCTGTTGAGCTGGCCAGGGCCGATACGAAATTCGAATTCTTCGACATGTTACAAGGCGTAGGTATTATAATTGCCTCGGTTCCTTTGAATATTACTCACTCTTTTAACAGGGAGGCTCAATCTAGGTGACAGTAGGAGGGTACGTGCAATATTGGTAGACTTTGCTTAACGCATATGGATAAGAAGGGTATCGACTCACTTCTGTCATTAAATCGCATGAAAATTCATTGCACAATACTGATTCTCACATGCCACTCTCCGGAAGACCTACAAACTACTGTGAGTCTGAGCAGGAAGATGAGGCTGTCATTCACCTCATGTGTTAATGCCTTGCTCTTGTCATAAAAAGAAGGAAATTTTTAGCTTCCATTTTCTACCATCCTTGACCGAGAAAAATTGCTACAATAGAAAGATTTATTTTGGGCTTGGGTTGGTTTGTTCCCCTGGTTGAATATTGACTGCGGTATAACAATGCTGATCCTTTATTTAAGGGGGGTACGCCACATTACGTAACATAAGCTTTGTAAGGCTAAAAATTCAAAACTTATGTAAAATTTGTCACTAATGGCTTAAACGACAATATTTTCAGTTGAGAGACCGAAGTACAGAAACAATGTCGTTTTTATATTTTATGACGAGCCATTCAACTCATAATTTGATCAAAGTTTGGTTTTCACAAACCTATCAATTAGTAGTAGAGTTTAGTTATATTAAGAAGTGAAAATTATTTATGAAGTGAAATTAAATTCATTTTTTGAACTATGAGCTCTCTATCTAACACTTATCAAAAGAAGAAATAACTCTATTGAAATACTAAATATCATTCGATAGTCCCCGGTGGATCAATCGGTAGTGTACTAAACTTCAACTGACGATGCCGTTAATTCGATTCACGCCAGAGATTCTGGGTGTTCGTGATTGTCTGATTGGATGTCTTACCTTACATGTGATTAGTTACATTAGAAAACAGAAAATGAGAATTATTACTAAAAACCAATTCTCGAAAAAAAGTGACGAAGGTATATACACTGATCATTAAAAAAAAAATTGTTACACACTACCCCTCCTACCTTTCTCCTATATACACTGTTCATCTCCCGAGTGTTGATCTCAAAAAAATGTAATGACTTTCAAAGAAAAGCTAATATTAAACGTTACGTATTTGACAGTATCTAAATCAACTAGAATCAAATACAGCTAAATATCGTTGATGATTAAGGATAAGGGAAACACGTGTAAAATTATTTGTTACTTATGTTTAACACGTTTGCATATTTAAAAAAAATAAAACTCAGAAATTTTAAAATAACAGGAAAACAATTTTTATTTTGACTTAATAGGCCTTAAAAGGATAATTTTCAGGTACTACAGGGTGGGGCAAAAGTCGCGAAGGTATTTGAAAAATTAATAACTTTTCTAGTTTAATTTTTTTTTTATTTTTCTTTTTAGGACTTGTAAAATAAATCTGGGAGATTAATTTTGGAAGGTTACAACGTTATCCAGCGAACCAAAATCATAGAACTTTATTTTGAACATCATCGATCAATAATTCAAACTCAACGAGCCTATCGTCGTCATTTTAATGTGTGGAATTCACCATCCGAATCAATTAGTGACACGTTTTCAGGAACAAGGCTCAGTAAGGGATCTTCCACGAAGCGGAAGACCACATTCTGTAATTAGTGAAGCAAATATTCAACGCGTTTTGGAGAGTGTTGAGGAGAATCCTGAAACATCAACTCGAAGGCGCTCTGCTGAGCTGCAAATGTCTCGGCGGTCTTTACGCAGAATATTAAAGGGAAATTTACATCTTTTCCCATACAAGCTGCAGTTAGTGCAAGAACTAAAGCCACGAGATTCCCAAGAACGATTAAACGATTAAACCCCTTCGTGACTTTTGGCCCACCCTGTAAAGCTGGTTTTCAAACAGGTTAAATTGTAATTACGGACCTTTTTGCTTTAGTGCAGTTTTACACAAATCAACTGTTTGATGAATTTGTTTGGTATGTTTCAAAACTGCCTATTTATGCTACAATCGTAATAATAATTTCTTAAATAAATTTTCATATTCATTTTGCTTTGTTTTTGTATTTTATGTACTAATCGTGTAAATGCAATAAAAACTGTCGTATGATTTTTACTCTTGTTTTTAAAATACGGATGGAAGGAATTCTGTAATAATTTCTCTCTAACTTTACGTGCGCAGAACCCTTAACGCGTAAACTACCCTTAGGCAGCGTAATTACGATTCGAATTGGTTATGAGAATCCAAATCATAAGTGAAACAGAAAAAACGACAACTGCCGGATAAGAATACCATTTCCGAAGTCTAAAAGTATGTTAAATATGTCTGCGGAAATATTACAAATATTTCAATACACATGAAAAAATAAGTTGTGAAGGAAAATAATTTGTTTGATTAACGTAAACAATTTCAATTCTATTTAAATTTTTTATATGTTCACTAAGGCACTTTAATTAAGATCAACGCCAAAAAGGCAATTTAAATGAGTCACTCCTCATAGAGGTTTTGTGCAATGCACAAAATAATGTTATGTTATAATTTTTTTTTTTTTTTATTCGGTAGTAAACATATGGTCATATTTAAGCCTTTGAACTCGAGGCAAAGTAATCTGACTATATTTATGAGATCCGTGTTTATACATCAGCTTAAAAAACTAAAGATTTTTTTTTTTTTTTGGTGAAACCAGCACTCAGGGGATGGCCCCTATTCATGCAGTGCATTGTGCGGGTTTAAGAAAATAGGTTATAGGAAGGTGGAAAGAGGGAGTAGTGTTTGTGGACATTGGATTTAAATTTACCAATATCGTAACTGACGGGAAAAACTTTCGCAGGAAGATCATTCCACAAGCGAGCAGTGCGGGCAAAAAATGAATTTTCTCTGTAATGCATTGTGCGGTTCACTGGACAATCAACCACAAAAGGATGTGCTCGGCGAGAGGTACGAGTACCACGTAAAAATATGTGATTATCGGGAACCAAGCCCCTTATCTCTCGAGAACACCTCCCATTATAGTACCGATAGAACAATGAAACACACGCCACATTGCGACGATGCTCCAACGATTCAATAGAGTTGGATACCCTAATGTCATTAATAAGCGCCTTCGCCGTCTCCTGTACGCGGTCGAGAAGCTTCAAAATAGACTTTGAAGCACCGGCCCATACATGAGAGTTGTACACCATCCTAGGTCGGATAAAGGTCCTGTAAATAGTAAGAAGGTCGGATGGAGTGAAGTATTTTCTGCACCGTTTCAAAAAACCAAGGCACTTGAATGCTTCTTTCGACACTCGAAAAATGTGATCGTTCCAACGAGCATCACAACTAATTCTCATGCCCAGAACATCAAGAGCATCCGCCTCCTCAATATTTACATTACCCATAGATACAGATGACAGAACACCAGCACCAGCATCACGCCGGTGTGTCAAAAAACAACATTGGGTCTTGCGCGCATTCAAATCGACCCTGTTCGCGCGGCCCCACTCAGAGATTGTTATCAGGTCATTTGTGAGTGCGTCATTCATAATAATTAATTGTAGTCGCCGCAGTCTAGTAGGTAGTGTCTTGGCTTTTTAGACGTGAGGCCACGGTTTTATCCACAGCTCAGACATCTCCAAGAAAAAAAAGTAATACGAAAAAATATTTCTTCTCAGCAGATTTCGGGCAAAAACTCTGAAAGTAAATAAAATTGCCATGAAAAAGTTTCTCAAAAATCTGCTGTTTGGAGTCGACTTTAAACTGTAGATCCCCGCCACTCATTCATGTATGAAATTAATACGCACAACATAAGTGGTGTTAGAAGATAGGTCGTAATCATGGCCAAAGGATTGTATTGACCACGTATGTATGTCTGTATGTGTAATGTATGAAAAATTAATAATTTTTCAATTCGAAATGGTAATTGATTGAAGTCGCCGTGGTCTAGTAGGTAGTGTGTTGGCTTATTAGACTGAAGGCCCGAGTTCGAGTTCCAGGTCAGACATCAAAACGAAAATATTTCTTAGGCGACTTCCTCTCAGCAGATTTCTGGCAAAAACTCTGAGAGTAAATAAAAATGCCATGAAAAACTTCTCAATAAAATTTATTGTTCGCAGTCGACTTTAAACTGTAGGTCCCGCCAGTCATGTATAAAATTAACACACACAACATGAGTAGTGTCAGAAGCTAGGACTGAAGGGTGCGGGCTTCTTGGGGACGATTGCTGTAGACTGTCTAATGGTGAAGCAGGTATAGCACTGGCCATTTTATAGTCACCTAGCAGCAACTCGTTTTCTTGCCGTTCGCATCTTGAGATGTCCACAAACACTACTCCCTCTCTTCCATCTTTCTATAACCCATTTTCCTAAAAAAACCTGCACAATGCACTGCATGAGTAGCGGCCATTCCCTGAGTGCTGGTTTCACCAAAAAAAAAAAAAAAATATAAAGTGTCGAATGCGACACTACACAAAGAGGCTAACAAGTAATTAAAAAGTTACGTCGAATTAATGTGTCCAATCAGAAACACTCAGGCCCAGTGAAGAATGGGAATGGGTGAGCGGCTAAATCGAATTGAAAACTCGAAAAATGAATGTTGGCCAAGAGGTGTTTGTAATGTACAACAAACATTAAAAAATTTGGAGAAATAATTAATTGGTATGAAGTTACAAATTTCCGAAAAGAAATAACCAACAAAGTTAAGGCCATATTGATGAAAAGTATTATTCAGAAACTTTGAAGGAATCTAGGTAGATAACCTAGTATTGCAGTTTTCGGCTGCAGATTATGCAAATTATAGCCAACATTACTACTAAATGGCTTCAAAACAATAAGAATCCTTAGAATGGCTTCTGCAGTCTCAGGATCTCAACATTAATCATTTACGTGATGTTTTTGTAACACAGGCTATTTCACTTGCTTGTCTGTTTATATTACACTCAAAAGTAGTCGCCGTAGTCTAGTAGGTAGTGTGCTGGCTTATTAGACTGAAGGCCCGAGTTCAAACCTCAGGTCAGACATCAAAACGAAATATGAAAAATATTTCTTCGGCGACTTCCTCTCAGCAGATTTCTGGCAAAAACTCTGAGAGTAAATAAAATTGTCATGAAAAGCTTCTCAAAAAATTTGTCGTTCGGAGTCGACTTTAAACTGTAGGTCCCGCCACACATGTATACAATTAACACACACAACATGAGTGGTGTGAGAAGCTAGGTCGTAATCCTGACTGAAGGGTTGTAGTGACCAATTATGTATGTATGTATATAGTCTGTATTACAAAAACATAACATTAATATTTTATTTCTTCTCCTTTCTTTCTTATCCATAATATTCTAAAGGAAGTTGAAAATTGATGGAAAAACCATTCTGTACGCGTACGTAAACGTAACAAGTTCGAAAGAGATCAAACAAAAATTACTGAAGCAGATTTGATGTACTATGTGCATCTGTGCGGTTTTATTCTGTTTCAACATCAAAATAGTTTTGTAAACAAATAAAAATGAAAAACAGACCCAAACAAGTGTTTGGAAGTTGGAATCGCTCGCTAGTTGGCTCGTTTGGGTTGAACAGCTACGTTTGATAAAGCGAATTTACGTAAAGAGTTTGAATGAAAGGCGAATTGTTTGTTTGTTTATAAAACAACTTGGCTTTAAAATTATGTATGAGGGGGGGTCTTCGGTTTAGTTAGATGATCTCATTTTATCGCCAATAAGCAATACAACTGCAGAAATGATAACATTGTTGAAAACAGACACAAAGTAAACTGAATGTAAACGAATATGTATGCAAGTATACATACATATGTATACATATATGCAGTTTAAGAAATTTTTTAAAATGTTGCCAAATAACATCAAAGACGTGGAATGAAGAACGGCTTTTAAAGTAAAACATATTAAAATAGTTTCAATGATTCGCATTGTTGTACAAAACCCTGCATTATACTTTAAACAGTTTATTTACAATAACTTCACTTTGTATTTTACCCATTTGTACTTTAAAGGGTGGCACAATAATAGAAATTAATTTTGAACTGCTAATTTCTCTTTACAAAAACATAGAAGAAGTACAAGAATATTTTCTTTACTATGAACCCCTTACAATACATATGTACATATAATAAAATAATAAAACTTGGAAGAGCATTGGCTACATACATACATAATTTTTTTTTTATTGGTCATTAGCACCCTTCAGTAAGGATTATGACCTAGCTTCTCACGCCACTTATGTCGTGTGTGTTAATTTTATACATGAGTGGTGGTACCTACACTCCGAACGACAGATTTGCCAGAAATCTGCTGAGGGGAAGTCGCCAAAGAAATATTGTAAGAGCGTTGTAAGAGTCTTTTCTGTTGAAGTTACAATATTATAAGTTTACAAAGCAAGGACTTCCTAACTTTGACAGTGGATAACGGCCATTTTATTCATTATCATTCAATAAAACGTGCAAATAATAAAATTGTTTTATCAAAATGCGTGTTCTGTTCGGGCAACGCTTTTCGCGTTTCATCGAAGAATCATCTGCAGCAATGAGACTCATTTCTGGATGAATAGAAGCGCGAAACAAAACTGTTGAATTTGGATAGAATTGAGATCTAAGAGCATCCAATGCATCCCGAAATATTCGGTGTTTAGTGTTAGCGGCTTCAGCGGCCCGTATTCCTTTGAAAACTACTTGGGCCAGGCCATCACTATAGGTTGGTGATTATCAACTTCTCTTTTCCTGTATTAGGTACTCAGGACGACGCTACGTGCCTCACAGCTCACATTGTCATCTCATGTAGAGTTAATGTAAACTGGCGCCCTATATCCTGCTATTTGACTCCGTGAAATTTTTTCTTGTGTGAGAGAGTCACTGAAAATTGGACCTTTCGGATGTGCTTCGGATTTGAACGGTATTATATTCTACACATAATGGCATCAAGACCAAACGAACAAAAAATTTCGATGATATCTCGATGATATTGATATGAAGCACTTACTGAAAGAGTCGATACATTACGTACACACGTTTGTAGGAATGGAATTTGAAACTATAGAATGATTCTAGTAAAAATATTGTGAAATTTTATAATTAAAGATAGGCCAAAGGCAATTTAATCTCTTCATCTAAAGTGGTATTGTAAGAAAATGATAAGTGAATTAAAATCTTGTTGAATGTAGTCAGATATGGTACGCGACACCTTCTATGCCTATAGAAAATCTATATTGTTTATAGCATGTCTCAGAAAAAGCTATTGCAATACATTGTGTATTTAAAGTTCACTGGAGAGCATTACAAAGTATACATTATGTTGTATGATTACGGTGACCATTATTTACATATGAAAAAAGCGGACAAATATATAAAATTGAAAAACAATAAAAATTCATTTATTGTAATTAATATTTTATATAAAGATTTTTAAAATACAGACATAAAAATACACAAACTTAAATTTATACATATACATACATATGGATATACTTATTTGTATAAATTTACTTCTGATATTTCTCTACAGAATGTATTTTTTTAAAGTATTGGGCCTGTTGGATAAAAATGTTTTAAATTCCGAACTGTCCATTTCAAAATTGCATTTTATGATCAAAAGAGATTCTAAAGTTTCTAGTTCCATTTGGGATTTTTCGAAAGACTAAACAGTATGTATTGTTAGATATAGAAAAAACTCTTTCTGTTGGTGCGTTAGACGCTGGCAAAGCAAATGAAAAATCTACTAATTTCAGGATGTTTTTGTAAATAATAAAGAATATTTTTAGTTTCGAAAAATTTGAAAATTTCAACCCACTTTTTATCGGGATTTAATGCTGATTGTTTCCATATTTCTATTTGTTCAGCATTTGCATAATTTTTTACATAAGTCAATTCATAAAAATTTCGTTATTATTTATATTTAAATCATTTCATTTAACGACTTTTGAACTGAAGACCAAGATGGAATTGCACCTAACAATATCCAAGCAAGTCACTCAATTTCTTTAAAAGATTCATCCCATTGCTTCAGGTAACTAATACATGTTCTGTAAAAATTTTTAACTTTTGTACGTTAAGTGGTAAAAATACTTTATTGTGACGTTCTACTAACTTTGATTTAAATTCTTTTAATATTTAGCCGCTTCAGGCATTAATATATGTTGACTTTCTAAACGCAGTATGTATATATTTATGAAAGACACTACCTTGACTGCGTATAAGTAATAACCAAGATCCTTTTGCTATGGATCATTAAAAGAATTAAACAATAGTGTTGGGCATTTATCTTGTTTAAGAAAGTACTCTTTCAAGGATAAAAGCAATTCCATTATTCACCCTAAGGCTTGCATTAAAGTTAACCAATGTCCCAAAATTTCTTTAAATTTTTGTATAAATGTAAAAGTATGAATATAGTTTACCAACTACTAAGCGTTTTTATCGAATTAGTGAAAAAAGTGGACAAAAGCGAACATTTTGAAAATAAATACTTTTTAGTAGTTACGTGTGGTAAAATAGTGGACAAATAGCGGACGCAAAAAAAAATAGCGGACAGGAGGTTAAAATAGCGGACTGTCCGCTATAATAGTGGACATATGGTCACCGTATATATGATGCTATTTTAACTCGTATTTAATATTTGATAGTAAACATACGGCCATATTTAAGTCTTTAATATCGAGGCAAAGCAATCTGACTACATATATCCGTGTTTATACGTGAGCTTAAAATACTAAGGATTTGGCAAGCGATCGTAACACTTAGCTTTGATAACTATTCTTACAAACAGTGTAAGTAGAATTGTACTTTCTTAGTAAAAGTTGTGTTTTGAATAATAATATTTTCACATTAATTACAAATAATTTCAATTTTGTGATCGTCCCTTTTAATGTCAAATATATGTTGATCGAGTTTTCAACTCTCGCATGTAATTATTTTAACAATTAATTGCAAGATTTAATATCTAAATTGTGTTAGTTAAATAGTTTAACACTTAATATGGGTTTCAAAAATACTACAAAGTTTATATACAAATTATATACAAAAACTAAAACTGGATTGTCAAATGGATTTCTAAAAATTTTATTTGAAATAGTATTGACATTTCATCCAGGCTCTACGTTAGTGATATGTATTATCGAACACAATTTAAGCCAAAGATTTGCCAAACTTGTTCTGACCTATAATATCATATTGAATTCGATGCATTAGTTCACTTGCTCAAAGGCAAGTCCAGCACAGAAGCCTTGTGGGTCAACCTTACTTGCTTCTTCACTTTACAATGGAATATAAGTATTTTAGTTGTCAGTAGGGTGCCCTGGTAGTCTAGAGAGTAGTGTGCTAGACTATTATAGTGGCGGTCGTGGTTTCAAATCCTATCAGAATCTCTGGTCTGTTACACTACACCGAGCATATGGTCGAAGTTACTCAGCTCGTAAAAGTTAAATTAGACTATAACTTTTATTGTATTCTAATTAATAAATAAAATAAATAAATAAAATAATTGTCAGTAAATCAAATTTTAATTAAATCAATAACGGTTATTACCCCAGTTTTAGTTTTAGTTTTTTTATATGAAATTCATTCCTAAACATTTTTCCCCTAATTTTAATGACTAAACCAAGGTTTTTGATAAAATCTCTATACATTTCCCTGCTATGCTGCCTATACTGGTATAATTTTTTAATTCTTATCTGTCCCTGCCACAATTTTATATTAGAAAATGATACGAGAAATTATAAAATGAAATCCAGACTTTTGATTTTATTAATTATGAACGTCTGGCAACATGACTACAGTCTGGCTTAAATCGACGAACTGCAAGTGGAAATTGTTTACACATGCATGTGTAAATGTATTTAGACTTTGTATATCTGTATTTGGCCATTGCTATGTCTATCAATCTGAGCGTGTATGTGTAAATTTTGTTAACGAACCGAACCGGCCTTAACACATAATGCTGCCAATTCGACAACAACAGTTACGAGTCGAACGTTGCCATTGAAAGTACGAGAGTATTCATAAGCGGATATTAAACAAAAAAAAGCAAAAAAAGAAAAAAATTATAAAAAATTTTATTAAATTATTCGATAAACAACTATAAAAAAAAAAGCTTTAAATTATTATTTTCAAAACGCTCAAAATTCGGAACAGCAACAGTGGTAATACAGAAAGAGAATCTAAATCAAAAGTAAAAAATAAAAAACAATTTGAAATAAATTTCTCTTTTCGCTTATAAAGTTCTAAAGCGTAGTTATAATTGTGGCTTAAATTTTTTTTTTTTTTTTTCATTATTTTTTTTTATGTTTTTAGTGTCTCTCTTCGTATAACCTGATGATCATTATATGCGCGAGATAGAGAGAAAGAGAGAGATTAAAATATGTTACAAGTGTATAACGAGTAAATAATTTAAATAAATAAAAAAAAATAATTAAATTTGATGCATATTTTACAATAATTCAAGTTTGATGTAGAAAAGTTTACAAATATTCCAGAAATTTGTTGAAATAACTACAAAAAAAAAAAAAGAAAGAAAAAAAAATTGTTTTCTACAATCCACTAACAAACGAACAAGTTCCATACACGTAGACGTCATTGTTTGTAAAGAATAAGAAGTAAAACAAAAAAAAAAAAAGAAAATTAAATACTTTCCAGCCTCTTGGAGCAAGTGTCTACATTTTTCAAAAATTATCGTCATGTACGTACAAACATACATACATTCAATGTCTCACCATTTTTATCGTATTTTCTTTTTATTATTTTTATTCGTACATACTCGTACTACTACCTTCTTTATAGAGTTTTTATTTAATTTTTATTTTATTTCCATTCTTATTTATTTGGATTTTTCTTTTATATTTTTTTCCAAAATCTACTAAAAGCCTTTTAACACAACAACAGCTGCCAGTGATAGTTTCTTTTTCTGTCTTATCCTTGAATTTATTCTTATGCAATTAAAAAATATCCACCCAAGGAGATGTGTAAATTTGGATGTAATTAACCAAAATTAAGACCAAATAAAAATTTCTTAAATTAGTTGTTGTTGATTAGATTCGATTCTATGCTGAAATTACATTTCTTAGCCATCATTATAAGTATTTTTCGTAGTAGATTTTTTGATTGAATTTTATGTCCCAAATTGGAAAGCGAGTGTAGCAATGGCAGCGGCCCTAACAATTACTAGTAGAGGCGTTTTCTTCCGTAGGGCGATAAACTCATCGAAATTGTCGATTGATGTGGTTAGGGTACCATGTAATATTGTAAATATTGTTCAATGATTAAAGATTACAATCCACAGTGTATGATTTAGCCATTCTAGGTAGACAAAATTAAATATCTTGGAAAACAATTATGCTAGACTTATGAATTTTGGTACAAGGTGTTACTAGGCCAATATGAACCATTGCCAAAAATATGGACGACATTGAACCACTGCCACGCCCACTTCCCATACAACTGAAAAATTTATTTTTGATATTATTCGCGAAGGATAATCAAAAAGTAAAAAAGTATGAATGATAATGTTTAAAATAAATAATAAAGAGGTAGAAGTAACAATTAATTTTGATTTATTAATTTTTTTTTTTTAATTTTTTATTAATTTTTAAATAATTTCATATGTACATAGTACATACATATAAATTAAAGTATGAATAAAATATTAAAAGTCATACAGCCCAATCACGAATATTCTCAAGGAATTTCTTTCTCACGGAAAACGTTTTTCTCGAGAAAAAAATTCTCTAATTCCGCGGGAGTAAAAGTTTGAAAAAGTGGCAATATCGAATTTTTAAGTCAGCTGTGTTTCTTATTGATATTAAATTTTTTAACAATTTGTGAAAATAAAGTTAAATAAAATTAATTTGAATAATAATTTGAAAAAATACATAAGAGTTTAATATAATACAAGAAAATAACAATGAATAGTGCCATCATGTGTATCCTTGTGGAGAAAATTGGTAGTTTAGAGAAGCAACAACAAAACAGCCAACGTATTTCCAGAAGGCAATTAAGGGATAAATCTAATCTTCTTGAGTTGCCGCTGTCTTTGTAAGTAAATAAATAAAAATGAACGGGTTTTTGTTTAAATTTTATCTTGCAACAGGTTTCAAAAGTACTACAGAGTAAATAAACCGGCCTTTCGGTATTTAATAGAAATTTTACCAACTCACAGTCAACCAACAAAAAATCAATTTGGAGTTTCACCAATTGTAAATCTAAGTGCGAGCATACGTTTTTTCGCAGAAGGTGGGTATCAGACTGGTGTAGGAAAAGATTTCACTGTGTCTTTAGGCCAGTCGACTTTGAGCAAAGTGCTTACAGAGTGGCTTCCATTAATGTAACCAAATGTTGATCTTGAGTTTTATTAGTTGTTTTAGACCTACAGGAACATTTAAATATTTTTTATTTATTTAAATTTAGTTGTACAAAAATATACAAAAATTTTTAATCAAACTCCCTTGTGTTCTATAAGTGAATTTTTTTTGGGGAAAATACAAACTAAAATACATTTAGAATACCTACTTTTTTCCCTTCTTAATATTTCTCCCTTCACATGGTTGATAAAAATGGGATTAAAACAGAGAAAAAGGAAAGTAAAAAATTTCACGCGGAATATGTATTCATAATAGGAGAGAAGGGAAAAGAGAGAAATTTCATGCGGAATTTTTATTCATGATTGGGCTGATAGTTTTCTTTCCACCTTAGCTTAAATCTTTTATACACATTTTTTACAAAACTTTCTAATTGCTCATAATCAATATGAGAATTAGAACCACTGCTTATTTTTCCACAAATATAGTTTACGGAAAGCCTTTCATTTTCGGGTGATTTAAGCCATATATCAAAAAGTTTGTGATATGTGGTGTTATCACTCATTATTTGTTTTTTTTTTTTTTTGCTTTATCCGGCAAATCTCGGCAGATAATTTTATATGTGCCTTAAAGTAGACACTTCCGGCGTTCGTATAACACTAATTTGGTGTTGATCCGGTGTGAACCAAAAAAGTTATCGATTACAGAATTTTTTCTTTTTTTTTTCTTAACTTAACAAAAAAAAAAGTAATTGTTTAATTGAAATTGAACGAAAAGAATTTTTCTTTTAGAACCGTAAATTCTCGTGATGTTGATAGCGAATATGTTGAGCTTCAAAACAAAAAAAAAAAAAAATAGTTAAAAAATTCCGATCCAATAAAAAGTTACACGCTTTTAAGAATAAGCAACTTAATGTAGATATTTTTATTGTTTTTAATTCACTCAAAAATATATGAAGTTTGAAGTACCATTACAATGTTATTGCTGACAAATTAGGAAAAGTTTTGGCGTTTTATTATTTTATAACAAGTGCTCTTTCAGATTGGATAAAAATATTTACTCAAATCGAAACTCAAAATAACGAGTTTTGTCCAGCTAGATTAGCAAAATCTTACACTGTGCAATCTTCAAGCATGCCTCCAACATGTAATTGATTATAGTTTTTGATTTTAAATTGATTTTAAGTTGCAGTTAAGTTTTAACCAGCAGATATATAAAGAATTTTCGTAGCATTGGACTGTCAAATCCATAAAATATTCATTCTTAATACAAATCTTAATCCAAATTAAACTCAAAATTTTAAATTTATTCTTCTTAATATGGAATTACAAGTTTATTCCAATTATATTCGTTTTTTGTATGGATTTTTAGAAAGTCTGTACCATAAGAAAAGACAAAAATTTCTAATTTTAATTACACTCTCTGCTTTCAATCTCGAACATTCTTAGGTTAGGTTAGGTAAGGTGGCGCATCCTCACTGAAACAAGAGCTCGCACTTAGGCCAGCATTTATATCCATTGTATTCCGCAATCATAATTCAAGCCAAGGATCAAAAATTGCCTTTAGTACACTAATACGAGTTCAAAACAAGTCTTGCTATTGCAGCAATCTTTATAATATACAGTATTCCCTCGATTTACGTCCTCTCGATTTACGTTATTTCGATTAAAGTCGTCAAAAATTTTGTTCCCTTCAACTTCGATTTGCGTTGTCATTCGATTTACGTCGCCTTTTTTTGTAACCAACTGTGGCGTAAATCGAGAGATTACTGTATCTTTTTTAAGTTGCTTGTTAAAAACATACTACTTTGTAGTATGAGCAATATGAAATTCGATTTACGTCGTTTCGATTTACGTCGTTTCGATTTACGTCGCCTTTTTCCGGAACATTTTACGACATAAATCGAGGGAATACTGTAAAGTCAAAGATGTCAGAGAGTGGGATGTCAAAAATTGTCGAATTTTCATGATAATAGCAGGGCACTGACAGATGATGAAATCTCTTCCTCCTCCACAAACCGACAGCTCCTACAGAAGTCATTTGACGGAAGTATAAGTCTTTCGGCATCTCTACCAGAAGGTCAGTGGTCCGTGAGAATCGTAAATGTGCGATATATGGCCATGTAAATTAAGAATAGAAGTGAGTCGATCCTCTCTTACGTGTCCAGCAGAGTCTAGCAATATTCCACGTACCCTCTTGATGTTAACGAGATTAAACCTCCCTGTAAAACAAGTGGATAATAACCAATTTAATTGAGAAGGATGGACGTTGAGAGCAAATCATGAGAATTTCGGGGAAAATCTTGTCACTCTACAAGTATTGTATCGTTTTCAAAATGGATATTACCGTATGGGTATACCGCTTGAAGTCGCCGTAGTCTAGTAGGTAGTGTGTTGGCTTATTAGACGTAAAGCCAGGGTTCGAGCCCCAGGCCAGACATCAAAACAAAATACAAAAAGTATTTCTTCGGCGATTTCCTCTCAGCAGATTTCTGGCAAAAACTCTGAGAGTAAATAAAATTGCCTTGAAAAGTTTCTCAAAAAATTTGTCGTTCAGAGTCGACTTTAAACTGTAGGTCCCCCACCACTTATGTATAAAATTAACACACACAACATAAGTGGTGTGAGAAACTAGGTCAATAATCCTGACTGAAGGGTTGTAATGACCAATTATGTTGGGAAACACTATAGTAGGCAAGCAGCTAATAAGAAAGTTTTTTAAATATAGCAGAGCCCACTTTGTCTTGCAGCTTTGAGTCATCAGTATACCAATTGGAAACCTGCGAATCTTTAGACTAAAAGTTCCTTATTAGAATTAGGGATGAAAATAGGAATTTTTCCGGGATTTCCAAGATTTCGTAAAATTTTTAAAAATCAATCCCGTTTGTCACCCCTAGTTACATACATAAGTATATACATAATTGGCCATTACAACCCTTCAGCCAGGATTACGGCCTAGCTTCTCATACCGCTCATGTTGTGTGCGTTAATTTTATACGTGAGTGGTGGGACCTACAATTTAACGTCGACTCCGAACAGGTTTATTTACTCTCAGAGTTTTTGCAGGAGTGTGCTGACAGGAAATCGCCGAAGAAATATTTTTTTTTTTTATATTTCGTTTTGATGCCTGACCTGGGATACGAACCCGGGCTTTACGTATAATAAGCCAACACCCTTAGTTGGAATTCTAAAATTGAATGTTCTATTCAGAAAACCTATACAGAAAATTTTTTGACAATGATTATAAGATTTGAACAGAAACAAATAAAAAAAACGAACGGAACGAAACCATTGCGTACGTATCTATGGAAGAATGCTTCCTGGATTAGACAATGACAATAAGTTTGAATTCAAATGGAATTTGTTTGTCATAGCAGACGATGTTGTTGTTTCAAGATGCAGCAATTTGTGTGAAAAAGAGTACATATGTACATATATATGTACATACAAACAATTTGGTGTTGTGTATTGTATTACAGGTGACTTTCTTACTTGTTTTCCATGATGCAGTTAATTAATTCCTTTAATACTCTGTGGGTTTAATGTCATATGTTTTATTGTGGATGTTCTGCGTTATGGTGTGGTGATGATGAGACCCGTTTTTCTTTAAATTTTTTTTTTTTTTTATTTATTTTTACTTGTTTTATTTCTGTTGCTATTTTTTGCTTCCACTCTCTAACCAAATGTGTGCAAAAGAAAGTTTATGTTCAAATCTATTCTGTCTGCCAGCCAGCCAAACAGTCAGTCAGTTTCTTTGTCTGTCCAACTATTTTTTTTTTTATACATCTGCTGGCATTGTATCATATCTACATATATGTATAATCTTGTTATATACCATACACTTGAATTTACTACTAAAACTAATACTATTACATACCATATACTATATATGTACAGTGTCGGACAATACTAACTGAACAAATCTTACTTTCGACGTTAAACCATACGAAAAAAAAGAAAAACTCGATATTTTCAAAATATTTACTATAATAAAATTGTTAAACATAGCAGGTGATAAAACCATTATTTTTTCTTAAAAATCACACTCTTAATGTCTATAAATAAAATAAACAACTTGTAAACTCTACTCACAACGCGACAAAACAAACTGAACAAAGCTGGTCAGTAGCAAAACAAGCTACAAGCAGTTCATTCTGGAGGACGGCCAAAATGCACTACTTCAAGAGAGGATGCTCGTATAGTTCGAGAATTTAAAAAAGATCCATTCCAGTCCGCTCCCGGTGTTCTCAAGTCATTAGGTTTAAATATTAGCACGCGTACCATTCAAAGAAGAGCTGTGGCAGCAGGGTTGAAATCGTATAGATCAGCAAAAAAAAAACCATTTATTTCACAAAAAAATAGAAAAGCTCGACTTAAATTTGCACAAAAACATATAAACTGGACTAGAGATCAGTGGAATAAGGTTTTGTTTTCCGACGAATCCAAATTTAATGTCGTAAGCTCAGATGGGATGAAAAGAGTACGTCGCCCACCTAACCAACGCTTGCATACTCGATACTGTCGAGATACTCTTAAGCATGGAGGTGGCCACGTAATGGTGTGGGGCTGCTTTTCAGGGCAAGGCTTAGGACCCTTACATAAAATCGATGGCATTATGGACAAGCATATGTACAGAGAAATTTTGCAGAACGTGATGTTACCGCACGCTGAAGACAAAATGCCATGCTCCTGGATATTTCACCACGACAACGACCCCCCAAAACACACCTCAAAAGTTGTACAAAATTGGTTGGAGCAACAAAAGGTCGTTGTCTTGGATTGGCCTGCACAGTCCCCTGATCTTAACCCCATAGAAAATCTATGGGAAATAGTAAATCAGAAAATTAATCGGGGTGAGGTTGGGGAAAGACCAGAGAACCTATTTACTGCCATCAAAGATGCATGGTTAAATGTTCCAATGGAAATTATCGATAATCTTGTCGATTCAATGCCAAAAATGTGTCAAGAGGTTATCAAGAACAAAGGTTTTGCCACTAAGTATTGAAGTCGAAATGTTGTTCAGTATGTTTTGACGCTTGAATATATAATCATCAATAATATATTATTTTGTTATAAATTAAAAAAAAAAAAAAAGAATTTTTAAAATACATTTATGTTTTTGTTACAAGAGTTATTTAAGCCTTTTATTTTTATCTTTTTGTTGTATTTAATCGAGTAAAATTTAATATATTATGTATTAGTATTTTGTTCAGTTAGTTTTGTCCGACACTGTATGTGTATATACAATGGTACATACTTAAATAGTCCCATGGATTCCAAGACTCAACAACGTGTATGAAATGATCATAAAAATGTTTCTTTCTTCATTAACTAACTCATTTTTATTTTGTTGTTTTTTGTTTAATTTGGTTTGTTTATCTTTTTTATTTATATTTTTTTTTTTAATTTTTAACAAATATTTTTTTTATAAAGAATTATTATTTATTTATTTTTATTTTATTATTATTATTGTCGCTTTTGTTTTTTGTTTTGTTTGTCGCTATAATGTTTTCTTCTTTCATTTACCACATGTAAGCATGTGTTAATTTATGAATATCATGTATACATACTATATATGTATGTATGTATATATTATATATGTATATATATAATATATGTATATAATGTTTATTAACCCTTTAGGGTTAAAAATTTAGGTTTCTATTATAATTATTATTATTACTGTTGCTGTTGTTGTTGTTGTTAGTTTTACATGAATTCTTATAATTCTTGTAATTGTAGAGAAATTGGTAGCAAGAGTTGAACTTAAAGTTGCTTTAATGACAAGGTCTTGTTGTACCTTCAAGTCTTAGAAAATTAGAACAAGAAAAATTAGTTGGAAATAATGAAATATTTGAAGAAGCGACAAACAGACAAAGACGCAACCCATGCCTGTAATTAGCCCTCCTCTAACTATGAATAAAATAAAGAAGCAAATAATATAACTCAGATGTTTTAGTTTTTTATTTATATTTTTTTTTTATATTTTTTTTTCAATATTAAAAAAGTGACACTCATTTAATCTAATTACGAAAAATCAGCAATGAATCATATTTTCGCTACTCATAGGTACTTATGAAATTTTGAGTATGAGTGAGTCAAGAGTATTAAAATTCAACTACTTTGATTCATTCATACTCGCTACAACATTGATTTATAAGTATAGGTTGCAATGAGTATAAGTACAACGTTGACATCAAACTCACAACATTCGATTCATTGTTTGATTCATACGCCTACTCATTCAGATTCATAAATTTAGAAAAATACTTATAATACATACGAATGATTCGAATCACTCGAATCATTCATTAAAATTTACAGTAGTAATTATTGTTGCATTTACAAAAGAAGAGAAAAGAAAAGACAAAGACAGCAAGCAAAGCACACTCACAACCTTCTAGCGAGTATTGTGGTGTTCGTACTCGAATCATACTTATTTTGTGCTTCGTGTATATGTTGAATCATGCAGAGTCGAAATCAACAACATCGTGCGTATTGTTAAGTATGAATACGATGAGTATTTCTAACTTTGAATATGAGTAGTATGAGTATGATATTAAAATAAGTATGAATGCGTATAAGTATCAGAAATTATAAGTATGACTCGAATCTACTCATCGTTTTGAATACTCGTTGCTGATCTCTGCTAATTACATGCATACATACATACATAATTAGTCATTACAAACCTCAGTCTGGATTACGACCTAGCTTCTCACACCACCTATGTTGTGTGTGTTAGTTTTTAGACATAAGTGGCGAGGCCCACAGTTTAAAGTCGACTCCGAACGTCAGATCTTTAAGAAACTTTTCATGGCAATTTTATTTACTCTCAGAGATCTTGCCAGAAATCTGCTGAGAGGAAAGCCACCGAAGAAATATTTTTTTGGAAACATCCGACCTAGTGTTTGAACCATGGCTTCACGTCTGGTAAGCCAACACACTACCTACTAGACTACAGCGACTAACATACATGCAGATTATACATATTAAACGTTTGCTAATTTTGTATGTTTTATTTTAAACTGATGCTCTCATAGTTCCTTGTCTGATATAATAATGCCTGTATACATAGCTGCCAGATTTGACGATTTATCGTCATTTTGACGATTTTGAACTCCAAAAATATCATATTGACGACATGACGATTTATGCCCTTATTTTGACGATTTTTAGCAATTAAAAATTTACATCATTTTCTTTACTTTAATACATTAAAAGCCTCCTTGAGCTTTGTATTTGCTTTGCATTTGTTACTATTGGAAATTTAGGTTAGTAAAACGAGGAATGAAATATTATATTTTTAAGGTTATTTTCGAAAATCTGTAATGATTTTTCTATATTTAATGCCTTTATAATCCCTTAAAAGCCAAAAAAAAATTACAACTCCTAAATAACATCGTTGTTGAGCATAAATTATCATTTGTCGTTGCAGACAAATTTGAAAATTCGATTATAGCTTCTAATATTACCATCGGAAGAACAAAGGCAAAGTGCCATTATTTTTTTTTTCATACGACCAACCCTCAAGGGATGGCATTGTGTTTGGAACTAGGAAACTATAATATAAGAAGGACGAAAGAGGGAGCAGTGTTTATGGATACTAGGTTTTTATAACATTTTTATACCATTTTAAAACCATAAGTAACAGGAAAGATCTCTGCAGGAAGGGAGTTCCTCATATGAATAGTCCGTCTGACAAACGAACTTTGTCTGTAATGCAGTGTGCGATACACTGACCAATCGACCACGGATGTGCTGACAGAGAAAGACGAGTGTTACGTAGGAATACATGATTTTTATAAACAAGTTCCCTTATTTCGCTCGAGCAATATCCGTTGTAGTAGCGATAGAACAGTGAAACACAAGCCACATTGTAACGATGCTGCAATGAATCAATGGAGTTGGACACACTATCGTGATTAAAGAGCTACTATGGCCTCTCCTGTAAACGGTCGAGAAGCCTCAAAATAGACGTTAAGGGCCAACCCATACATGAGAGTTGTATTCCATTCTCGGTTGGTTATAAATGGTGTAAATGTTAAGTAGAACAGATGAAGTGAAGTATTTATTGCAGCGTCTTAAGAATCCAAGGCACTGAAAAATGTGTCAGTTCTAGCGAATATCGCGCTGAATTTTCATGCTCATAACGTCAAGATCTTCTGACTTCCTAATATTTACACCACACATGGGTATAGATGATACAATATTATTGCTGCTAAACATTGCAATGCATTGGCTTTATATGTTTTTGTTTTTAAAACCTTTCAATTTATTTATTTATTATTTCTGATGATTTTTTTACGATTTCAAGGAACGTCTTTGACGATTTTGACAATTTTTTTCTCAAATATTTGACGATTTGATGCTTTATTCATCTGGCACCTATGCCTGTACTATATATATGGATCGTAACACAAATACAAAAGAGATAAGGAAAACGATGGTGTTTCTGACACATTTAAAGCTACATACATACATAATTGGTCATTACAACCTTATAGTCCGGATTACGACCTAGCTTCTGATACCACTTGTACTGTGTGTGTTACTTTTATACTTTTTTATATGGCGGGACCTACAGTTTAAGTCGACTCTGAACGACAGTCTTTTGAAAAAAAAATTTCATGATAATTTAATTTATTCTCAGAGTTTTTGCCAGCAATCTGCTAAAAGGAAGTTACCGAAAAAATATTTTTTTTCGTTGTATTTTGTTTTATTGAAGATGTCTGACCAAGGGTTTGAACCGTGGCCTTACGTCTAATAAGCCAACCAGTGTTGCCAACTCGTGGTGACTAAAAATGGCTAAAATCGTGTAAAAAAATGGCTAAAAAATGGCTGAAAAATGGCTAAACAATTTTAGTTAATAAAACACATATATTTAATTAAAAACAACAAAAACTTAACTTTTTTATTTTTTACAACTATGTTGTAATAAGAAAATAATTTTTATTACAATAAAATATTTGTAAAAAAAATTGAGTGTTTAAAGAAATAAATCATCTATAATATCTGGGTCATTATTGTTTTTATCATAAGACTCATTAGTACCAAATAGTTTTAAATAATTTTTCGGTACGTCGTATTGAAAACAGCATTTATCGATTCTTTTAAGTCGAAACCTGCAAAATAAATAAAATTTAATCAAAATGGAGATTGATTAGTTTTAGCACTCTTACCTGATGGACAAAATCGAGTGACGGTCGATAGATGCATTTTATTTCTTAAACTAGTTTTCACCAGATTTATTTGGCTAAAAACCCTTTCAACTGCTGCATTTGACCAGGGTAAAGAAAGTAGTTTGAGCACAAATTCCGAAATTTCGTGAAACTTTTTATTTCCGCCAGCATCTCTATATTTAAATACCTCTGCCCAAAATAAAATTTGAATTTAAAATAATATTTATGAATTTAAATATGTTTACAAACCTCTGTTTCAATTTATTTATGAAATCGACAACAAATTTAACACAATTTCGCCTAATTTCACGTTCTGTCTTCTTTTTCATGTTTCCGCTTTTTTAATTTCCTTTAGATAAGTTTCAAATTCATAACCTAGGCTGCATGTGTATAAAATAAATTCGTCGAAATCTGAATATAAGACGTCTACACAGTCGTCACCAACTACTTTTCATTTCACAAAATTTATAAGTAATAATAGTTCCTTTAATAGGCGAGTTGGATCATTTTCATGGCCTTGAATAATTTTGTTGACTAGTTGGACTTCATGTAAAATGGGTTTCAAAAATAACAAATATAAACGAATATTGTCGTCGTTGTACAATTCAGAAAATATTTTAACCTTAAGACATTTTTATGTATCATTTTATTAAAGTTGCTGTAAAAATATGTATATAGCTAAAAATGGCCAAAAGAAAATAAAAATGGCTAAAAAATGGCTAATGGCAAAATTTATTTTTTGATGGCTAAACATGATTGAAATGTGCTAAATTTAGCCATGAAATGGCTAAATTGGCAACACTGAAGCCAACACACATTACCTACTATACTACGACGACTCCTAACACATTTAAAACTATTTCCTTTAACATGGCGATCAATTCTGAATAATTTTTTTCCACGAATGCTTACACTCACCGAAAAAGATAAACATTTTCATCATTATAAACGATTCTATTTTAAACTGACTCTAAAACTGCCATCAAATCCAATTCAAAATTTTTTGTTGTTCCTGATGTTATGTTATGTAAAAACTCTAGTTTTTTTTCCATTTTTTTTTTTTAGTTTTATTTGATCCGTCTTAATAGTTCAAACATCCCTAGACCCCAATCTATCTGGTATCTAATTTATTCAGTTTCTTATTGAATTTTTCTTATTGTCAGCGTGCTACTGGCAATGTGTGGTAAAACAAATTATTAGCAAACTACTATAACAACAACAAACAGCAACAACAACCCACAGAATAATGACAATACATTTGATTTTTAAAAACAATTTAGAAAATGTGTAAATTGAAAACCTAAACAACAGCAAATAACTTTAGAAAAAAGAAAAACCGGATTGAAATGAATTTTGTTTAGAGGGTCCACGAAAATGTGCCAACAACAGTGGAGACAAAACTAACCTACACATACATACAAAAACTACATTTGAATGCAGATAGTTTTGAATACAATAACAACATATGTACGTAAAATAGCCACACAGTTCTCTGAATACCATACCACAGCCAGCCTTACAGCAATTCAAAATAGCATCAGCATTAGAACAGATACAAATGAATTATTTGTTTACAAAAATTTATTTACTTTGAATGCTCTGTCAAATTGGCACTGGCAAATAAGAAAAAAAAAATAGAAAACGAGCAAAAAAAGTAATACCTGTCAGGGCATTAGACCACCTTTTTCGGTATTTTTTTTTTTTTTTTTTGTTTGTTTTATAAGGAAAGGAGATAAAACAGAAGAAAATAAAAACTACATTTCAATGGCATGCAGAACTACAGGGTGGGCCAAAAGTCACGAAGTGGTTTAATCGTTTAATCGTTCTTGGGAATCTCGTGGCTTTAGTTCTTGCACTAACTGCAGCTTGTATGGTAAAAAAGATGTAAATTTCCCTTTAATATTCTGCGTAAAGACCGCCGAGACATTTGCAGCTCAGCAGAGCGCCTTCGAGTTGATGTTTCAGGATTCTCCTCAACACTCTCCAGAACGCGTTGAATATTTGCTTCATTAATTACAGAATGTGGTCTTCCGCTTCGTGGAAGATCCCTTAGTGAGCCTTATTCCTGAAAACGTGTCACTACTTGATTCGGACGGTGAATTCCTCACATTAAAATGACGACGATAGGCTCGTTGAGTTTGAATTATTGATCGATGATGTTCAAAATAAAGTTCTATGATTTTGGTTCGCTGGATAACGTTGTAACCTTCCAAAATTAATCTCCCAGATTTATTTTACAAATCCTAAAAAGAAAAATAAAAAAAAAATTAAACCAGAAAAGTTATTAATTTTTCAAATCCCTTCGCGATTTTTGCCCCACCCTGTAGAAATGGATGGTTTGGTAAGTTTTACTCTTTTAGTGTGGCTATACACCAGTAGTGCCCAAGCCCTATACACTTCATGCACATTTGTTTTTGTAAAAGCGCTTAGCTATAGGCTGTGTATTTTATATACGCATAGAGCACACTCAGTATTAGTAAGCCAAAATACACAAATAACTTAGCTTTTTTCGTCTTTTTTCGTCGTTTCGTTTCTTTCGTATACAATCAAGAGTATACAAAGCAACAACACTTTCGTATACTTTGCTGGTAAACATTGACAACAGCGAGCATCAATGTAGATTTTGTTTTTGTTTTTCGTACATCATTTAAAGAAGTGTGTTTTGTTTTTTCTTTGTATGTATTAGTTTTCACAACAAAAAATATTAAATAAAAATTTGTTTTTCTTTAAATGTATTGGTGTTTGCACTTCCATAAGGAAATTTTGGGCACCCCTGCTATACACAGTTCATTTTGTTGTTGTTGTTGTCGTTGTTATTGCTGCTACTATTTAGTATAAGTTTAAGGCAGCATTTATTTGCTTTTATTGTTTTTGTATTAAAAAATTTCTATTTTTTTTTTTTTTCCTTCAAAAATAAAATTTTTCATGTGCTTGTGACTGTTTTCTCTGTTTTGACTGTGACTGGGGTTCAAAGCCTGTGTGTCTGCAAGCAATATAAACGTAAGAACTTGTTTCGTGAGAAGCTTTTTTGAAAAAAAAAACAGATAAACAAAACAGCAGTAACACTAAAAAATTGCTAAAATATTACAAAGAAATCCCCGTAAGCCAGGCAACAGAACATATAAAAAACATTCATTTGGGAATTGAAAACAAACAAAAAAAAAATAAAATAAAATAATAAAGAGATAAAGAAACTCTCAGATGGAGGGCATGTGAATGTTAAACCCAAAGTTTAAATGAAATTCTTTTTTTATGATTTACTTTTTAACACATGGATTTTTTTTCTTTTTTTTTTTTTTTTGTTCACGGTAAATATCCCCGCCTTTGAGAAGCCGAATATAAGCTTCATTAAAGAAAAAATTTGTCACTTTAAACGATTTAATTGTTAATAAAAAACAAAAAAACAAAAATAAATCTCAAACAGCAGTAACATCATCAAGTGAATAACGAAATGAATTCTTTGAGAGGGAGAGACAAAGAAAGAGAGAGAGTGTACGATTAAAACAATGTTACGACTTTATTTGGCATGTGTCTTAAGTCTTTTGAATTTTTTTTTTTTTTGTTATTTTTTAATAAAAAAAAGTGAAAATTATATTTCATTGTGTAAAACTATACTCCACATAAATGTGACAATTAATTACACTATGCGACAAAATAAAAAAAAATAAATACACCCGGCTAATGATATAGTGTAGGTTGTGAGTTTTGTTGAGTAGATCTCAAAAATACCTTTTTCAAATATTTCTCGAACCCTCTAAACTTTTTTTATTTGACAAAAACTGTTTTTTTTTTTTGACCTTACGCACAAATTTCTGGATTACTAAAACATTTCACACCTGATTTCTAAAATTTAAATCTCGTTGGAAAGGAGAGAGATGGACCTTTAAAACGGTATACATATATCTAATATTCGGCTTAATATGCTATGAGCTTTGATCAGGTAAACTTGGAAAATTCAAATTTTTTTCATATTTTTTCCAGTTTGTCCATTCATTGTAGCAAACTTTAATAAAAAAATATGAAATAAGTGATGACATTCTGAAAGCGCATTAACTTGTGAAGAGATTGGCATTTCGTTTGATCAAATCGGACAGAAATTACCGTAGTTATCATATAAATAGTATAACAGTCGTGTTATATTTTTTATATATGTCATCTCATCAAATGAACTTTTAGTTCAAAAATTTTCAGAATTTTTGATGGATCTTGATTGTTTATCACAAAATGTGTCAATTTTACATTTGAGCGACCACCAAAAGTTGGCCAATGTTTGTGCAAAGAGAAATAATAATATTTGCAAAAAACACAAATATTAGCCGACTTCTGGTGGTCGTATGGTATGGGTCAGTTCGACCTCCGGGTACTGTACTTGTCACAGTTGACAAGTACACGTCCTCTAACCTAATCTGGTGGTCGTGCAAACGTGAAATTGACACATTTTGTGATAAACAATCAAGATCCATCAAAAATTCTGAAAATTTTTGAACTAAAAGTTCATTTGATGAGATGACATATATAAAAAATATCACTCGACTGTTTAAATAAATAACTACAGTAATTTTTATCCGATTTGATCAAATGATGACTCCATCTCTTCACAAGAGAACAGACTTTAAGAATCTTATCACTTATCCTATATTTTTTTATTAAAGTTTGCTACTATGAATGGACAAACTTGAAAAAATATGAAAAAAATTTGAATTTTTCAAGTTTGCCTTATCAAATCTCATAGCATATTAAGCCGAATAATAGATATGTGTATACCGTTTTAAAGGTCCATCTCTGCCCTTTCTAACAAGATTTAAATTTTAGAAATCGGTTCGGAAATATTTGTGTAATCCAGAAATTTGTACGTAAAGTAAAAAAAAACAGTTTTTGTCAAATAAAACAAGTTTGGAGGGTTCGAGAAAAATAAAAAAGGTATTTTTGAGTTCTACTCAACTAACTGAACAACGTAGACTATGTAGTTACTCGGGTGTATTTTCACTGTCGCACCGTGTTATTAAATAGAAAATGCAAGATATATAGAAATTATGATGGTCTATAGTTATTGAACCGAACGGTAATGCATTGTACAGAAAAAAAAAAACTTAAATTCTTCTAACCGGTAATGAACTTTTTTCACTACAAATTTATGAAATGACATCAGTAGTTATTTATTTTTTTAAGTTATCTTTTTTAATTAAAAATTATGTTTTTTTTTTTTGCCTTTTCTTTGCCGTTAAAAACAAGTTTCTTAGTTTATTGAATATTTCATTAGTGCACTGTGTTGTGGGGTTTTGAAATTTTTGAAATTTTATAATCAAGATTTAATTAAATTATATACACTCACTCACTTATTTAACGAATAGAATTTGATTTTTTTTTTTCAATTATTGTTAAAACATTTAAATACAATGTTAACAATTTAAAACATTTAAATATAATGTTTTAACAATGGTATGTACTTTTGATCACAATTTATGCATTCGAAAATATTCCTTAAAGCAAAATAATAATGTTTAAATATGATCAAAAGAGCAAATGGTCTATTGAGCAATTGATAGCAGACTACATTAGAGACAGAATTTGTTCTTTAACCGAACTATCCGTAGCCTAGTAGGCTAGTAGTCTAGTAGTCAGACATATGCAACAAAACGTTGTAAAAATGCTTTAAGGAATTTGTTGATCCTTATTTAACTAAAACGTTATTTACATCTCTTGTCCGGCCTATCCTGGAGTATGGTTCTATCATATGGGAGCCTTGTTATGCAGTTCATATAAATAGCATTGAGTCAGTGCAAAAACAGTTTTTAATTTTCTGTTTACGAGGTCTTGGTTGGAACGCCTATGAATTACCGCCATATCGGAGTAGACTTGCTTTGATTAAACTGCCAACTCTTAAAAGTCATCGTTACATGATGAGTACTCTTTTTATTCTGGGTTTAATACGAGGTGATGTTGATTCAGAGTTCCTGCTCAGTCGATTGAAATTCAATGTTCCTGTGCGGCGACCTACACGCAATTTTGAATTGCTTTCACTGACTTACTACAGATCAGACTACGAAAATAATGATAATTCGACTTTAAACTGTAGGTCCAGCCACTTTTGGATAAAAAATAACACACACCTTTCTCTTGAAGTCTTTCCTGTCACTTGTAATACAAATAGATTTTTTTTTTGTTCGAACGTCCCCGGCCTCACACTAACCCACCCTCACCCGACCGCGGAGGGCTCGTCCCCATTACGTAGGGACACGTACACACTACAGTCCGGACTATAGCGGGTTAGGGAAAAGTAAAGGCAACGACAACATAAATCAGCTACAGAACTTAATCACAAGCTGAATAAATCAACAATAAACCATAACTACCTAAGGCAAGAACGAGATATATTTTTTTATAATAATTTACAAATTAATGGCAGCATATAAGCTACGTTTAATATTATAAACATTACAATTAAAATCAATAAAATCATAATACATGTTAAAATCATTACATAATCTACGAAAAGGAAAATTACAAGCATAGTTTGTTCTATAAAAATCTAGGGAAAAAGGACGATAGTGCCGTGAAAATCTTGCTGGAATACTGAAATTTAGGTTACAAAGCAAAAACTCGGAATCGATATCACCCTTAACCAGATTATAGACAAAACAAACGCCTAACACAGCCCTTCTACGTTCCAAAGTTGAAAGTTTAATCAAACCCAATCTAGCCTCATAAGATGGAAACCCATTGGCATAATCCCATCCTAGGCCACGTAAACAGAATAATAAAAACTACTTCTGCACAGACTCTATTGAATCACTATGACAACGATAGTATGGATTCCAAATAACAGACGCGTACTCCAAAATAGGCCTAACAAGTGAAATGTATAGCAGTTTTGTTATATAAGGATCAGTGAATTCCTTAGCCCATCTTTTCACAAAACCAAGAACAGCCCGAGCCTTGCCAATCACCATACTAATATGATCAATAAAAGACAGTTTAATATCCAATAATACTCCCAAATCAAGAAATGTAGTCACAGTTTCCAAAGGGCAAGAATTAATCACATAAGTGGACGAAATTACGCCCCCGCGATAGAAAACCATGCATTTACATTTTCTCAAGTTGAGATCCATTAAATTAGTCCCGCACCAAGTTACAAAGGAATCAATATTTCGCTGAAGAACAGCCTGACCATGATCATCATCAAAAGTATAAAATAATTTATTGTCGTCAGCATACATCAGAATATTACAATCAGATATAGCACAAGGAAGATCATTAAGAAACAGTAAAAACAGTAAAGGACCCAAATGGCTACCCTGCGGAACACCAGAAGTAACATAAACAGTCTTAGATAATACATTCCTAAACAATACCCTCTGAGTCCTAAGGGAAAGATAGGAGCCCAGCCAACGATGAATAGTATCAGGAATACCGATCAATGACAGTTTATGAAGCAAAATTCCATGATCAACCCTATCAAAAGCCTTACTGAAATCAGTATAAATTACATCAGTCCGAGCCCTGGCAAGAAAACCCCTGAAAACATGCGTAGTAAATTCAAGAAGATTAGTGACAGTCGACCTGCCTTTCAAAAAACCATGCTGGAAAGGGGATATTAAAGATCTCGTATTAAAAAAGAGGTAATCAGTCACCAGTTTCTCCATTAACTTGGGAATAGCACTGATCTAATGTCCACATACATTACTCCCTCTTTCCTATAACCTCTTTTTCCTAGATCAAATGTAATGCATTGCAAAGTAGGGATCCTTCCCTGAGTGTTGGTCGTAAACAAACAAAAAAAAAAATCTAATAAAAATGGAAAATTAATATACAATGTAAGCAAAGGTTTTTAACAACTAGAAATTAATTTCATTTCATTTATTTTATTGTCTTAATTTTGTTTATTTTTTATTATTTTTATTTATTTTCGAGTAATAAAACTGGCTATTAAAAGAGAAGATTTCAATTTCGATATTTAAGACCCAAGCATAAGTACGAGTATATGAAAATTAAAAAAAACAAAATGTCTATCGTTTATTATCCAAATTCCAGTTTCAAATTTCTTTGACAATGTATGCGTTTTTTTGTGATTTTTAATTGCTCAACTACAACTTTATTCTTCAAATCATTTGTATGTACATATTTAAACAACTTTTCTTTCCAACGTTTTTTTACTCAAACGACTTTTCGTGATTATTTTTCACTTTTTTTTGTTTTTTTTTTTTTTTGTTTGCGTTAATGAAAATGCGTTAGAAAACATGTGTGTGATAATTCTAATGAAGACATGCACACATATACACATGCACGCACACATACAGAGTTTTTATTTTTACAATCTAACACATAAATTTTCTAAATTAATTAGAACAAGTGATATTCGAATCAAAAGTTTTCTTTTTTTTTTTGCGATTGAAATTTAATTCCATCAATGAAATCCGAACGGCTGCCAAGTGAAAAAGTGAAATTTCTTTCAAATTTTCTTTCTTAAATAAAGTGAAATTGGGAAATGAAAAAAAAAACCAAGAACAGTTATAACAACTGTCAAATTGAGTTTTATTTTAAGCAATTGAAAATACATAAAAATGAAAATATTAAAGAGGATTAAAATACGTGTAGTTGTGCATGGATGTGTTCATTTACTTGTCACTCTTAATTATTTTCAAACAAGCAAATAAGTATTGTCGTTGAGCCACATATGGCCACCTAGTGCCTAGTCTATTAATTTGTGATAGATTTTCGGTAAAAAGTTAAAGAATTTTTTGATCTTTTATGAAGTACAGGTATCCCTCCTACAACACGATTTCACTCTAACACGATTAAAAAAATTTCCGAAAACCTCTAACACGGTACCTCTATAACACGGTACTTCTACAACACTATTTTTTTTTTTTTTTTTAAGAAAATTATAATTTGTATTTATACACTGAACCAAAAATTTCCGTAAATACTGTAAAAAGGGGAGTAGAATTGAAGAAATTTCGTTATATATCAGCTAACAAAAATGTGTATTCATATCTACGTCATTTTTAGTAAAAATTTACAAATTTAGTAAATTATTCGTATTGAAAAAATTTCTTCATATTGAAGAAATTTCTTCATTTATTCATATTAAAGAAATTTCTTCAATATTAATAAAATGCTTTCGTTATTTTGAGGGATGTAAATATGACGAAATTTAGTTGAATTTAATAAAAAAAACTTTATTTATATTGAAGAAATTTTATTTGAATTTACTAATAATTTTTATTTATATTAGAGAATTTTTATTTAATTTTATTAATATTTTTCGTTAATATTATAATTATTATATATGCATACATACATATGCACTTTTAGTAAAAAACAGTTAAAAAAAACTTAAATATATATAATAAAAAACGTAAGTTTACAATTAAAAAATTATTTCAAACTTGAAATTAATGTATTAATTTGTGGGCTGTTCAAGTCTGTATTTGTGGTAATTTACGTATGGGCTCTGATTTTGGATACATGTGCATGAAATCCATATTGATCTGAAAAATTAATCAAACATACACTTCCTTAAAACACAGTTACATAAATTAAAAATTGTCATTCAAAATACTAATTTCCTAACTAAAAACAAAAATCTTTTTGATTTTGTTTTGAAATAACATACATACCAACTTAAAACCAAGTGGTTTTTTATATTGTGGCCATTTGTCTATTATGTTCGAAGTGTGTTTTGCACTTGCTACTTCAGATAGCCGGTAGTTTATGGTAGCTGCTCAATGGTTTTCAATTTTGTCCCAAGTGATTTGATGCTTTCCTCGGTGTTTTCTTCAGGAGGATCTAATTAGACATAATATTTTAAATATGTTTGTACAGCTCTTACCTAAATTTATAGCCCTTTTCTGCTCCACAACCGAATGCAAAATTGAAGCATTTATTTAAAAAAATAATTTTTTACACTTATAACACTTCATATTTTGTTAAATTAATAAAAAAAAATGTCACTTTTTTAACTAAAACCTCAACTTTTTAATATATACACTTTCGTAGCAGATATGAAACTAAAATTCTGAAAAAAATTTTCCACCGCCTACTTGGTTTTTTTAAAACTTCAAAAATAAATGAAACCAACATTCGTAGAATAATTTTTCCAACGCCTACTTCGTTTTTTTTTTTTAATTTCAGAAATAAAAGAGTTGAATTAACGAAATTTCTTCAATTTTACTATAATAAAGGAGTTAAATTGACGAAATTTCTTTAATTTTACAGTACCATAATAAATTAAACGAATTTTCTTCAATTCTACTAAATTTTTTTAAAATTAACAATAAATAATTATTCAACATGACTAAAAATAACTAAAGTTTTTTGTTATTTTTATTCTAGTAAATTTATTGAATTTTGGTAAATTTTAGTTAATTTAACAAAACATTTATTATTTTTAACAAAATTTTATTCAAATCAACAGGTTCTACTTAAATAAATTTTAAATAAAAATTTTGTTTCGTTAATTTAAATAAAAAATTTTATTTTTAAGAAAATGTATGTAGATTTCAAGAAAACTTATGTAGACTTGAATAAAAAATCTATAGAGATGAATATATTTTTCGTTGAAGGTTTACTAAACTTTTTAGTTAATATTACCTACGATATTTTTTTCAGTGTACCTTTAAGACTTATTACATAAGAAGATCATTACAATGGATTTTAGACATAACTGATTCAAAATCTATTGTTGTAAAGTAAGCGTGGAAGCAATTTTCAATTAAAGACTGCATCGATATCATATCCTTATTGCTGAAAGAACTGAAAATTCATGAACGTGCATGAATCAGGAGAAAATGAAATTGGTGGCATATTATAACTTGCTAGGTCGATCGGAGGAGAAGGGTTTGTGGTTATGGCTATTGAAGATGTGCAAGAGTTATAAGTGGAACAAGAATTTAAGGAAACAGATTTGGTAGAAATAGCATCTGAACCCCAAGTGAATGAAATCAATTCTAGCTCTGATGAAGATAATGAAGTTAATCATTTGACAATAAAAAAATTACAGGAAGGATTAGACTTGGCCAAAAAATTGGAATTATTGTTCTTGGATGCAGACCCTTGCCTATCACCATATCAAGAAATTTACAACAACCTTGGACGGACAAGGAAACAAAGCAAGATTACGGATTTTTTAAAGATATCAACAGGTGAACAAAATATGAATGCAAGTTCAAAAAGTGAAGATGATATTATTCAGCCGAAAAAACGTTCCCATTTAATTGAATTGAGCAGCTATGATGAAGAAAATTACTAAACTAAATTCATAATACATATACATTCATATACATATATTTATGCCGATTTTTGTTTGTTTTTTAAGTATTTTTTTTTTTTTTAATTGGTCATTACAACCCTTCAGTCAGGATTACGACCTAGCTTCTCACACCACTTATGTTGTGTGCGTTAATTTTATACATGAGTGGCGGGACCTACAGTTTAAAGTCGACTCCGAACGACAGTATTTTGAGAAGCTTTTCATGGCAATTTTATTTACTCTCAGAGTTTTTGCCAGAAATCTGCTGAGAGGAAGTCGCCGAAGAAATATTTTCATATTTTCGTTTTGATGTCTGACCTGGTATTCGAACTCGGGTCTTCAGTCTAAGTAAGACTGAAGTCTATTTACGTGGATTTATATTTGTTTTTTTTTTTATATATTTAATTGGATTTTTATTTATTTTGTTATTTTTTAATAGAAATAAAGTTTCTTCTGTGACATTAAAATATTTTTTTGGAACTTAACCCCCTGTTTTTGTACCAGCTTCTAGTCTCCTATAGCACGGTTTCACATAACACGTCATATTATAGGAACCTATCGACCGTGTTGTAGGAGGGATACCTGTATTTCAATAAATTACCGTAATATGACTGTGGGTTGATACTCAGACTCTAGTGACTTATTAAGAGATTTTTTTTTTTGTTTGTTTGTTTGTGTGTTAAAACATTTAAATGACTATCATGCCGATGGTAATTGATCTTTTTAAGTGCCAATTACAACAATTCTATCATTTACCATTTAACAATTGTAATTATATTTAAGATTACGAGACCATAAAAAGAAGATGATTGTTTACACTATACATATATTGTAGGTGTTTGAATAAAATGAAAAACAAAAACAAAAATATTTCAAATAAAATGTTTCAAAATCGGCGCTAAAAGAAATGTGGGTGTGGCGCTAATTATTTTGTTACTTACGCGATTAGAGAATTTTCTTTGACATTTTTTAAACTACTGTTAACGTTTCGTAATTAATAATTTATTTTAAAAGTTAAAAAAGAAATGTCTTGTATGCACAAATATTTAAATACCACAAAGTTTAACACTAGAAAGACGGACAGGGGTCATTTGACTCATTTACAAATCTAACTCCCTATATTTCTCTTATGAATTATATCACAGGTTTCTTACTTCGTGACTTTTAATAATACTCCATAAAATTTAGTTTAAAAGTAATTTTTTTTTTTTATTTAGGTATTTCAAATTGCAATTATTAAAGCAACTATCTAAAAAGACGGAAAGGGGTCATTTGACCCTTCACATATCTGACTGCCGCTATATATTTTAACAATTTCTTTTCCCAATTTTTATTTCATGAAATAACTATTTAAGTTTTCTCTAGTATGCCGTAATGTAATTTCAGCCAACGGGTAAATTGCTTTTACTTATTTTGATCAGTTTGTCAAAAGATTTCAATATGACTAGATCTCTTCGGGACAAAGATATTGCATCGTATTTGCAATCTTTATCAGAAGATCAATCAGGCAATGAAAGCTAAAATGAGTTATTAGCAAATGTAGAAGATAGTGAGTATTACGTTTCAGAAATAAGTTCTAGTGATAATTCGAACGATAATGCACCATTATTTATGTTTTTTATTTACGTAAAACGAAATTTGTTATTATAATCACTTTTCACTCAGTTCGAAAACAACGCGGCCAATGTCAAACTCCACCAATTGTAGAAAATGAACACGAAATGCGGTTAGCAGGAGGAATTCTTTGGAAGACTTGTTCTCAAAACAGTTCCACACCAGGTCGTCTTGCTGCCCATAATATTTTGGTTGAACATCCAGAAGCTATCCATTACGCAAAACAACGAATTGGTGCTGAATTTACAACAGTCTGGCGGCTGCTGATTGATGATACAATTTTGCGTCACATTCAGAAGTGTACGCAGGCTGAGGCACATAGACAACTTGGCGATACAAAGTGGATTATGTCTTTACAAGAACTGGACAAATTCACCTCAGTTTTATATGCTAGCGGTGCTTGTGGATGCAAAAATATATCTGTTTTTTCACAAACCGATCCAAAGAAATAATGAATTATATTCGTTTTGACATGCGAGAAGAAAGATCTACTAGACTAAAATTTATTTTATTGTAAATTGCAAATCTTGTTATAGACCAGGTGAAAACATCACTGTGACGAACAACTCTTTCCTACAAAAGCGAGATGCAAATTTACACAATACGTGGCGAATAAACCCGACAAATTTTGTATAAAATTCAGGCTTTGTGTAGATGTCAAATCGAAATATCTGTTCAACGGTTTCCCCTACTTGGGAAAAGATGACAATCGTCCACAACATTACGCTTAGAGAGGACATTGTAATGCGTCTAATGGAACCTTTCGTAAACAAAGGGAGAAATGTGACGACTGACAACTTTTTTACCTCAGTGTCGGTGGCAGAGAGATTGCTCGCCAAACGTACAACTGTAGTTGGGACAGTTCATAAAGCAAGACGAGATGTTCCACCATACATATGTGAAAAAATTTAAATTAAATTTGCATGCCCATGAAGTTTCAAAAAACCGAAAATAATAAGTGCCTTCTCACAGTTTACCAAGCAAAGAGACACAAAAATGTTTTATTGCTGAGTACTTTGCAATTTTAAAATTCAAATGTAGATTTTTACTACCAAAACTTGAAGGTAGTCAAATGACCCCTACCCGTCTTTTGAAGGTGTATTAATTCTCCCGTCTTTCTAGTGTTAAAATATCTGTGGTCCCAAGCAATAACAGCCTAAGTGGACTCGGGTCAATATGAATTACGTATGCTATCATATTCTACTAACAAAACTTTATATTTACGTGAAATTCTCTTTTCTTCAACAATGTTTTTTAAAAAATTAAATTTAAATTAAATTAGTAATATGCACTTCTCCTAAACAAATAAAACTTTCAATATCGTTTTTGATCGCAGGCTTTCCCCTTTTAAGTGTCTTTAAGTTCAAAAGAAATTTTATCACAAATTTTTCAGAAACACTTCTGTATACAAAAAATGATTTTTCTCGAAAGTATCATATTCGACTTAGACTTTTATTGCATAGCACCACAGATATACTTATTCAAAAATTATTGAAATTTATTTATGACTCCCTAAAATACAAAAATTGAATACATTTATGAAATGAACTTTTAAGGATTTATGTATCTTCTAGGGCACTTTTTCCATACAAATTTGGGAGCATGCCTACGCTACAGCCGGTCATGTTCGATTGTTCGATAGGTTTGTAACATGTAATGTGAAAATGTATGGAGTTTCTAGGGCACTTTTCTCATACAAATTTATGATCCTAAACCTGCTTCTTCTTGTTCCTTTCACTTGTATTACTTTGCAAACGAATGATTGGACGGACAGAAGGAGTGTGTGTAACATTTTTAAAATGTGTGGTTGGCCATCCTTTGATTGAAAGTGAGTAGGTTCATCTCGAGTCTGAGTTCATGGTGCCGATGATCAACGAGTGCGTGATGTAGGGTACCGTAAACTTATGTGAAAGAAAATTTTAAGATACTTGAAACGAAATTTCATGATTATTTTCATTTATTTTTGGAAAAAAAAATTAAAAAAAAAAACTGTCACACTCAATTAAAGGAGTTTTTATTGTGATCGTATATTTGATTAAATATTGTTATTGATTGGAATCAATTGGAAATTAAAATTTTACTTTGAAAAAATTTGAAATGAAATTTATGTGTGTGCAAGAGGAAAAGTCAAAGCTTAGCAGCACAGGTCCTAACCAACAGTTTGATAGTTGATGAGTAGTCTGCCTTTGCTTTGCCACAAATATGAACAAAAAAGTTTTTTTTTAGTATTACATCGTATATATCTTATCTTTAACATAACATAATTGTATTTATCTGACATGAAATTCACATTACTAAAGCCATCTAATAGGTTATCGTTCACTACACCCTGTATTTTACAAAAATTATGTTTTAATTTTAGATTGACTTTAGCAGTTTAAAGTGCGAAATGAAATTGACTTAAAATTTTTATTTGAATTTGAATTTAATTTTTTAATAAATTTCAACAATTGAAACGAATACCATACGTGTAGAGAAAAGGTGAAATGAAAACATACAACTTGAGACAAAAACAAAAATAGATAAAAGCAAAAGTAAAAACAGAAATCAAAATAAATCAAATATGAAAAGAAACACGTTTGAAACAACAGGCATCCAAATAATCATTTCTTATACAAATTTAGATGATTTGGAAATGAATAATTTGAGATACATATGTATGCCAAAATATAAAACAACAGTGGGCCGAACAAGGGAAATAAAGAGAGCACATATTACATAGCTAAAAAAAATTTAAAGAAGTATTTTATGTAGAAAGTAAAAATTTTTATGAATTGATTTAATTACAATGACTAACATTGACGTTTAGTTGACATCGAAATGCCGCTACATTTCAGTAAATCTTATAGTCAATGTACACATGTTCACATTTCTGAAATTATTTATGTTCTGTACTCTCATAAAAGATGCAACCACTGTTGCCAGAATTGACGATTTCTCTGCATTTTGACGTTTTTTACCCCTCAAAATACCAAAATGACGATTTGACGATTTTAGGTTGAAAAATGACGATTTTTCTTTGGATTACTGACTGTAGACCAGTGTGATGCTTCAAGTTTATATAATTTAATAGTAAATTATTTTAATAAAAATAACATCGATTATAAAAAAACTTAGTTGGATTTGCGGCAGATGGAGCATCAGTCATGACGGGAAAGAAACATTCAGTAGCCCAACTTTTGAAAAATGATATACCTCACTTATTTATAATCAAATGTGTTTGCCATTCCTTGGCTCTATGTTCCCCTAATGCTTGCCTTAAACTTACATCAGCCGTAGAAACTCTTGTAAGAGATGTGAACAACTATTTATCAAATAGTCCAAAGAGGTATAGTCAGTTTGATATTATACAGAAGTTGTTGGAAATTAAACCTAAAAAGATTTGATATCCATGCCAAACGCGCTGGCTTTCCTTAGAAACCGTTGTTAATCGTATTTTGGATTTGTATGAACCCCTTAAAATTTATTTTTCCTTTGCGGTCAACATTGACAAAATCGACACGGCTAAAAGCATTTTCAAAAATTTAAATCATACAAATCAAATTTACTTATCGTTTCTAAAATACATGCTTGGTATTATAAATAATATAAATAAAAATTTTCAGAGTGAAGCTACTGAAATTCATACCCTGTATTTACAGATGGAAAAATTACTTAAAATTGTAATGAGCAACTTTTTAAAACCAAATCTTATTAAAAATAGCAACATTTTTTTGATTAATTATAAAGATAGTAAAAATTTTCAGGATAGTAAAAATGCTTATATAGGTATTTACGCTGCAGAAATTCTTTCAAATTCAAATCTTTGTGAAAGTGATGTACAAGAAATAATGAATAATTGCATACAATTTTACATTGAATTAATTGGCCAGATTTTTAAAAGATTTGATTTTGAAAATGAATTTAAATCCTTAAGTATATTTAATCCAAACGTATTAATAAATGGTGAATCCAATTCAATTTTAGATACTGTAAAGGCTTTTCCAAATTTTTTAAAAGAAGATGATAAACAAAGTATAGATTCAGAGTTTAGGGAATTAAAATTTTTAGATTTTAAAACTATTTTTGAAGGAAAAAAGACAAACTTTACAGAATTTTTGGAAAAAAATATCGGAAGTAAAACGATCTGATTCTTCTTTGGCTTTTCCAATTTAAACAAATGATTTTACCACACTCCTCGGCAAATGTTGAAAGAATATTTAGTCAGGTAAATTTAAATAAAACCAAAGTGCGTAATCGTTTACAAAACGATTCCTTAGAAGGCATTCTTTACACAAAAGACTATTTAAAACTTAAAAAGTCTAGCTGTTATGACACACAGATGAGTTCAGATTTGCTTAAATTGTTATCATCAGATAGGTATTTATGCATAAAATAAGTATTTGGTAAATATGTTAACTAGTTTTTATATTTTATGTATGTATATTAAAAATATATGTATGTATATGTTTGTGAATTCTGATCTCAATATGAACATTATTTTTTACTATTATAAAACTTTTATATTTCATTGTTATGTTTTTAAATAAATATAGTTAATAAGACTGAATTAATCTTATTATTTTTTTGAAATAAAACAATTAAAACTAAAAAAAAAATGAAAACTTGTGTTTGACGATTTTATGACGATTTTGTAAAGTGACTTGACGATTTTGACGATTTTTTACGCAAAAATCTCCGGATTTTGACGATTTAGGCCATGAAATTTCTGGCAACACTGGATGCAACTAATAATTTTACCAAGTGATCGTTTAAATATACTCCTTATCTGTAGCGTGTTCAGTAGTGTTCGTTTGGCAACTTTATTCGCTTCGAACGAATTGAAAATTGTTTATTGTCTATTTAGTTTCTTTTATTTCTATTGTTTATACTATTTATACACATATGTATGTATTTGTATACAATTTGTTAAGTAATGTTTAACTTTTGGTTAGGTTATGTTAATGGGTAGTTCGCCGTTAACAGGCAAGTTCACTCGGTGGCCAATGGGACATCATTGTGGTAGGTTTAAACCACTCCGAGCTCCGGAAGAAACCAGACAGTTCTCACTAGCGGCACGTTCGCCAACATGCCGAGATCTTCAAATGTTCTGTTACACAGAAACCGATGATGATTATGCAGGGCATTCGCATAAAAGGTGTTGTACCGATTCCGTTTCATTCACAACAAGACAACTTCAGCAGTAATTCCTGTTAGAATGCGAACCGTTCTCTTGTTGAACCCTGTTCTCCCACTGTCCACTGTTAGACACAGCGGCTTTGAAATTCGCCAATAATGGACCACCGACGGTTTGTTGAATTACATGCTGCTTTTTCCAATTTGGATAGTAGGAACGCTTACATATATTTCCTCGATCGTCTGCTTCTCAGACATCTCCGATCTTTTCCGTGCGAGTTCGTCCGACTTTTCGTTTCCCTCTATCTACATACGTATAAGGTGTAGAAAGTCCATGCAACTAACCCGCTATAGTCCGGACTGTAGTGTGTACGTGTCCCTACGTAATGGGGACGAGCCCTCCGCGGTCGGGTGAGGGTGGGTTAGTGTGAGGCCGGGGACGTTCGAAAAAAAAAAAAAAAAAAACTTCTAATGCCCTTTGACTTGTCGAAATGGAATCCCAGCGCTTTGATTGCTGATTGACTGTCCATACATGTGGTCAAGTTCGAAGGAGGCAGTTCCACGGTTTCAACCATACGTGTAGCTGGTCCTATAGCAAAAATCTCCATCTGAAATACACTGTCCTTGTTAGGTAATCTGTATGACTTGTTCAGTGACAATTTATCGGAGCAGACCACAGATCCAATTCCACATTCCATTTTTGAACCATCGGTGAAAATATTTAGAAAACCGTCACCGATGACAGCTTCAGCAACCCATTCTTCCTCTGTGGGACTGTGTGTTTTTATATGTTTATGTCCGAAAAGAGTCTCTACTACCATCTAAAACTCGGGTGATTCGATTTTACTGCATGCAGTATAAAAGCGTAAATGGCCTAACATTTCTAAGAACTTATGCCTCAATGCACATCTAGCAGCCACGATTTGGAGGAAGATGTCCAGTGGTTGTAGATATAAGATGACCTTAAGTTCAGAATGCGATGTGGAATTCAGAACACACTTGATGCCCAAGTAACTTTTGATTGATAATTTAAAATATTTGGAAATTAATAGAAATACTAGAAAAATCTAAATTTCAATGTGCAACTTTACTTCTTAACATCGAATGGTTAAGAGAATACTTAATTCAATTAAAAAGGAATAAATTCGAATGAAACCATTTCACCGTAGTAACCAAAAAATGTATTATTTTCGTTGAAAATGTTAAAAATTTGCTAATATCCGAGAGAGATCATTTGGAATTGCATTAGTTGCTAAGGTTAACATTAAAACGTTGTCAGTCCTCTAAAGTGTTATCAGGAATTAAAGACTTTTTGCAATTTGAAAAAAATGGACAGCAGCAGAAATGGAGCAAAGCCGATCCTTTTATCAAATCCATTCAAATAATGTGGAATATGGTATCAGAATACAATGTTAACAGATCAGCACAGCCTGTTACAAGACTTCTAGCTGAAAAAAACTTTTTGCGAGTAAAATAGGAAATATCGGGTACGCCATCTAACGTTTTTTTTTTCAGCTAATGCTTATTTCGTGAATGGTAACACTAATGGTGTTTTCTTTTCTACAAAGAAAATGTCACCCTCTTACAAGGTGCATTAAAAAAATTTTTGAAGAACCCTGTTTTAATGTCATTTTTTATTTGAGAAGAACATAACACAAATATTAAAAAAGGGTATGCCCTGTGTTTACCACTTATTAAGAAAGTGAATGAGGAAATGCCAATTTGTTCAAAGGTGTTGCCAGATCGCTAATTTTTCGACTTCATTTTTTGCACGCTTTTTTATAACACAAAAAAAAAATATTTTAACACTGTTCTAACATTGAATGCAATTTTTTATATTGCTGACCATGTAGCTTTAATAATGTAATATTTCCTTAAGATTACTCCACAAAACAATGAAAAAATTAACTTCAAATTGGATAACAATACCAGGCGACTTTTTTTAAATTTCATCTGGTAGCCCTATAAATAAACAAAAGTCATCTGCTTTACAGGGCATTAGCAGCACTCTCGATTTATACAGGGCATAAAATGCAATGCCCTCCACCATTGGCAAGTGCGAATTATTTAGAATAAAACATACCACCCTTTTAAAGGGCGAAACATTTTTAAGAAACAAACGCAAAATTGCATTTTGCGTTAATAAAATGCACATTTTTTGGTAGAAAAGAAAACACCATAAGCTCATGTCTGATTTGACAGATAATTAGTTTTATCCTTCCGCTGAACGAATATGGTTGTGTATACGCTTGAACAACTAACGTTAAGTGGGCCTGCTATCGACTTACAGAAGATGCCGAATTTGGCAAAAAAAAAATCATCTTTTCAGATGAAGCTCATTTTGATCTTGGCGGGTATGCAAACAAGCAAAATTTGTGCATTTGGGGCACAGAAAACCCGCACGCATACATTGAAAAGCCGACTCACCCAAAACGAGTCACTGTTTGGTGCGGATTTTGGTCCAGAGGCATAATTGGACCATTTTTCTTCGAAAATGAGCAAGGAGTGGCCGTTACAGTCAATGTCGATCGTTATCGGGCCATGTTGAATGAATTTTTGTTTACAAAAATTGAAGAGGAGGATATTGGCAACATTTGGTTTCAACAGGACGACGCTACGTGCCACACAGCCGAAGCTACACTCGATGTTTTGCTCCCTGTTTTTGAAGATCGCATTATCAGCCGCAGAGCTGATGTCGTTTGGCCACCTCGGAGCTGCGATTTGACACGGTTGGACTATTATTTGTGGGGTGCCGTCAAAGATAAGTGTTACGCCGACAAGCCAGAGACAATTGACGCTTTAAAGGACAATATTCGTGAAGCCATTGGTGAAATATAGCTGCACACAATCGATAATGTGCTTAAAAATTGGACCGATCGTGTAGGCTACTGCATGGCCAGCCGAGGCAGCCATTTGAATGAAATTATTTTCCATTATTAACCGGACGGATTGTACTTTCAAATAAGAAAAGAAATTTGAGAAAATATTCAGTAGTTTTTTTTAAAGCATTTTCAAAAAAAAAAAAAAAAAAGTTATTTGGCGGACTGTTTATAAAAAATTTTGTGTTTTGCGAAAACCTATCACGGTAAGGATCTAAATTTTTAGAAACTCTTAGTTCGGAATTATGACCACATATTTGTATCCCAAAACGAAAAAATATTATCAAGCATGGAGCAATAAACTAAAGCAAATTCAACATCTCTAGTACATATGTATGTACATATTTAGTAAATAATGTTATAATGGTTTGCGCATATCAGTCGAAATTGACTGAATAAATTTGCATTTCACTGTTCATCAATTATTTCTGTTGCTTACGTTAAAGTTCGTAATGATGATGACAATTGACAATTAACATTAACATTGCAATCACATCGAATGCCAAGTATCGAAAAAAATACTCAATCAACATGACATATGAAAGTGTTTCACTACTTTTCTTATTGCCAATACAACATATTCAACGAATATTTAAATTCTTTTACTGAAATTCATTTGAAATTTTATTTTTTATTTTTTATTTTTTTTTTTCATTTTTTTGTTAATAACACGGTGCGACAGCGAAAATACACCCGAGTAACTACATAGTCCACGTTGTTCAGTTAGTTGAGTAGAACTCAAAAATACCTTTTTTATATTTCTCGAACCCTCCAAACTTGTTTTATTTGACAAAAACTGTTTTTTTAGACTTTACACATAAATTTCTGGATTATTCAAACATTTCTGACCCGATTTCTAAAATTTAAATCTTGTTAGAAAAGAGAGATATGGACCTTTAAAACGGTATACACATATCTATTATTCGACTTAATATGATATGAGTTTTAATGAGGTAAACTTGGAAAATTCGAATTTTTTTCATATTTTTTCAAGTTTGTCCATTCATAGTAGCAAACTTTAATAAACAAATATAGGATAAGTGATAATATTCTTAAATTCTGTTCTCTTGTGAAGAGATTGAGTCATCATTTGATCAAATCGGACAAAAATTACCGTAGTTATTATTTAAAGAGTCTAACAGTCGAGTGATATTTTTTATATATGTCATCTCATCAAATGAACTTTTAGTTCAAAAATTTTCAGAATTTTTGATGGATCTTGATTGTTTATTACAAAATGTGTCAATTTCACGTTTGCACGACTTCCAGAAGTCGGTTAATATTTGTGTTTTTTGCAAATATTATTATTTCTCTTTGCGCAAACACTGGCCAACTTCTGGTGGTCGCTCAAACGTGAAATTGACACATTTTGTGATAAACAATTAAGATCCATCAAAAATTCTGAAAATTTTTGAACTATAAGTTCATTTGATGAGATGACATATATAAAAAATATAACACGACTGTTATATTATTTATATAATAACTACGGTAATTTTTGTCCGGTTTGATTAAACAAAGTACCAGTCTCTTCACAAGATAATGTACTTTCAGAATGTTATCACTTATTTTATATTTTTTAAGTAAAGTTTGCTACCATGAACGGACAAACTTGAAAAAATATGAAAAAAATTCGCATTTTCCAAGTTTACCTCATCAAAGCTCAAAGCATATTAAGTCAAATAACAGATATATGTATACCGTTTTAAAGGTCCATCTCTCCCCTTTCCAACAAGATTTCAATTATGGAAATCGGGTCAGAAATGTTTGAATAATCCAGAAATTTAGGTGTAAAGTCTAAAAACAGTTTTTGTCAAATAAAAAAAGTTTGGAGGGTTCCAGAAATATAAAAAAAATATTTTTGAGATCTACTCAACAAAACTCACAACCTACACTATGTCATTAGACGGGTGTATTTAATTTTTTTTATTTTGTCGCATAGTGTAATTTGAATTTAATGCGTTTAACCCCTCTTAGCGAATTTTAAAATTTTTCAAAATGCAAATACCCATAATAAAGCTCTGCCTATAAGACAACAAATAAAATGAAATGAAAAAAATTTAAAGAAAAAAATTAAAAATAAAAACAAAATAAAGAAATTAAATAAAATTGAACACATGCAAAAATGATTGAAAGGTGGCACAGAAATCACCGCAACTTCTTGTACAAAAAAAAAAAAAAAAAAAAAAAAACAAAAACAGCAACATTTGTATCAAAAGAAAGTAAAAGACTTTAAATGTTTCGTTGTTTTTTTTTTTATTTATTTTCAACAATTATTTCAACTTCGTTCATGAATAACAATGACGGACTTTTGTGTAAGGAAACAGAAAAATGAATGAAAGAAATGAAAAAGTGAATGAAGTTTGATTGTTTTTTAAGTTGATGATGAAAATGATTTTAAATCGACAACAACAAGAAATAAATTTTAACAAATTGAATTAAAAACGGAAGTGAAAATTTTTAGATTGCATTTCAACTTAAATACAGATTAAAACGCTTTAACACTGTGGTGGTTGTGTTTTGGTTTTGTTCCTCAACATTGCTAATGTTTTCCGTTATATGTATTCATATTTTAACGCCTTCTTATTATAGACGCTTAAAATCGTAACAGACACAGTAGTGGATACGTAACAGCTGAACACTAAACCAACCGTTCAAGTGGTGTTCAGGCAAGCAGTGCACAAAACGCCATATCTAATACAAAGACTTATACATAGTTCCTTACACCTGTCCGAAATACAAACAAAAATAAAAAATAACAATAAATTTGTTTTTACCTTTGTTTTTGTTTGGTAGTACAGTCGAACTTCCCTATAATGAATCTTGACGGGACCAGAAAATCACTTCATTATATAGAAACTTCATTATACAGAAATTATATTTTTCCCCCACTTTTTATTTAAAATAATTAGGCATATTAGTTTGGGTTACACTTTTCCCTTTTTCTTCCGTATCAAAACCTTGTAATACCAAATAACAAAACCATTATATAAAAATTATATTTTTTTCCATTTTTATTTAAAATAATCAGGTATTTTAGTTTGGATTACACTCTTCCATTTCTCTTCCTCAACAAAACCTTCTAATACATTAAGAGATTTAAATACATTAGTCGGCACGTTACTCCTCATCTCCACAAAAGTTCGAAGTACATCTATTGATGAAGAAACGTGCACCAATGTACATAGGTATCGTCTTATTGTTTTTGCTTCATTAATGGCCAAGATATAGGAAGATTCTTACCACGTGCGGCAGTTACCCATTTGAGCATTGCTTCATCAATATCCTCAAAAAGGCAGGTTCGAAGCCTTTTGCGTTTAGTGCTCAATTGCTCGTCTTCTACATTTTTTTAGAATCAAAGCCTTGTTTTTTAAAATATTTGATAATGTGCTGGGAAGAATTCCAAACTGCCTAGCCACATCATTTTTTTTTTAATCCTTCTTCAACTTTATTAATAATTAATAATTTTTTTTTCAAGAGAAATGCTACTTCGCTGCGTCATTTGCGATCACTGAACACCGGCAACTGATTTTAAAATTGTTAAGGCCGTGTCACATAGAACTTTTGCTTCGCGTTGCGTTACAAATTCGCTTTGACATTTAAGATAAATGTACATGTTTATATGGCACTTGTCACATAAACAGCTTTTAACGCAAAGCAAAGCGAAAAGTTGGGCATCTCTCATCTTTTTGCGCGCTTTGACAATCAGCTGTTGATTATTCTGTAAATATTTTTGGCAAATTTGCGCGCAAATTTTATTTTTTTAATATTTTTCCTTAAATTTTATGTTTTTTAGTTTTTTTTAGCAGTACAATTATAAGTATCTCCAATAAATCCTCCAAATCCATTTTTAGTCCTTATTTCAACACAAAATATTAAAAGCAAAACTTACGCGCTAACCACTTTTAAAAGATAAACAAACAACGCGAGTGTTGTCAAAGTTTTTGTTGTGGCATACACCTTTTGCTTTACGCTTTTCTGTCAAAATTATAAACGTCACGCAAAGCAACAAAGTTTTATCTGACACGGCCTTTATTGATGTGGCTTTCTTCTTTTTTTTTTTGTTCTTATATTCCTCTTTTGGGAATCCCCTCATTATATGTGGCATCTTTCTCGGTACACAGAATTGTTAGTATGCTTAGCAGAAAATTGTTTGAAAAATTCATTATATGGAGACAAAAACGCATGTGAGTCAAATATTACACCTGCAAAATTGCTTCATTGTATAGAAAACTTCATTGTATGGAAATTCATTATAAGGAGATCAAAAACAATGAAATTGGAACGGGAAAAGTTGTGTGTTTGAAATCAATTCATAATAGGGAGAGCTTCATTGTATAGAAGTTCACTATAGAGAAGTTCGACTGTATTTTTTTTTTTTTTGTTTTTTTTTTTTCATTAATCAATACCGAAATAACAAAATTGACTACTACGAGTACTAGTTTTTTATGATCGGGTTTTTTTTTTTTTCTTATTCCGGTATTTTGTTTTGATTGAGGTTCTGCAATTTTTTTGTATACTTTTTTTGTATCCAACAAAAATAGCTAATAGCTGCAAGGTCATTTAATAGAGACCAACCAGAGTCACTAACCAGCCACACGGCAATACATTTCAAATACAACATTCTATTGACTGGCATTCAAAGTAAAGAAAAACAAAAATAAAATATAGAAAAAATAAACATTTTGCAAAATATTTATAGTTTTTGTTACTATTTTTTTGTTTTTATTTCATTTTTTTTTTTTTCAAAATATACGCTTAACTAAATCTATTATTTGTTGCAAAACTTTTTAAGTAGGCGTTTTTGAAACTGAATATATTTCGTAAAAAAACGAAATTATTCAACCATTTCATACATTCATGTGTACAAAAAAAAAAAATAATAAACAGACAATACGAGCACATGCTATTCAATGCAAGTTTTCCTCTTAGGTTTTTAGCTCACGATCACTAGAAATTATTCAATGACTTTCAATATAAATCGTTATTGATTAGATTTTCTTCAAAAAGTTTAAATTTTAAACACTTTCTTCAAGCTTCAAAAAAACTTTTACATGTTAAACTGCGTGTTTGTATTCATCAAATAATTTGTGTATTGTATACCTTTTTTTCCCTGCATTTTTGAAAGACTCAAATGAGTGTAATGTAATCTATATATATGGCAGAAAGCAAAAAGAATGTGAACTGAATCAAAAAATATTTGTGCGTTCAAATTCAAAGGTACTGAATATTTCATATAGAAAGTGAGGTGAAGTTAAAACCGCTGGTAAATTCTGAATTCCACAAAATTGAAAGAAAATGACAATCGTCTCCTCATACTGCACATCATTACCATTTCTGGTAATGCCTTTAGATTCGAGGTAAATGTAACACAAATCATGTCCGCCCTATCATAAAGGGCAAGATTTAATAAATCTGTCCACAAGGAGAAAATCGTTTGTACTCAATACTGAATTCGTTCTAATTAGTTTTTATACCAGTTTTCGTAATAATGTCTGTTATGTTGTGCTTTTCTATGTGGTACTCACATTACTAATAATCGTTAAATGCCATCTTTGCCTATTTCCTGCCAAAGACACCAGATATTCTTGGACAATTTTCAACGTGTTGTGAAAATACTTACGTACATAGTATATAATTGGTCATTATAAACCTTAAATCAGGATTACAACTTAGGTTCCCACACAATTTAAGTTGTGTGTGTTAAAGTCAACAGTACAGTTTAAAGTCAACCCCGAACTTTTTCATGGCAATTTTATTAACTTTCATAGTTTTTGCCAGAAATCTGTCATGGCCTCACGTCTAATAAGCCAACACACAACCTACTACATTACGACGATTACAACGTCTTTTATAGTTTACATAGTACATATAATTTTATAGTTTACAGAACAGTCGTATTTAATCTTGATAAGTAAGTATATGGATGGTATTACCAGGGAGATGTAAGCTCTTTTCATTATGAAACTTTCCAGTACTTTTTCAAAAGCACCACTGAGAGTGGGTTCAGATCCATGAGGCGATCAATAGTACGCAAGACTACAGTTTCTGTAGGCCCATTTTGTATGGATAATAATCTTTGATTGCAAGTATTTATCTAAATTACTCTTCAAAAATTGATTTCATTGATGTCGTCATTTTTCTATAGTCAGACTTGAGTCAGATTATAATGTTTATCTCTTACTTTAAATGGGAATTACGATTATCATAACATCTGCAGGATACATGTAAGAAAAGGCTGAATATTGCTGATGTTAAAAGACCTAAAACACAATTTTAATACTTTAGGCATTTTCCTAGAAAATAACTGATAAATAAGCCTGGGGAGAATGAAAACAGAGTTGATTCACCCAACCTTACCAGGATCACAAAAAGATAATGAAAGTTATGAACCTTAGTGATGAACCTTACTGATGAACCTTAGTACTCATCGGTGGTGCTACAAAAGTGGTACGGATTTTTTTGTAGCAACATTCGGAAAAATTTATAAATGAAAATGGAAATAACTAAGATATCATGTTTGCTTCAAAACCCTAAAATGAACTTAAAAAACCTTATGAGCTCCATCGGAGCTCATAATAATAGGCTCATTAATGATAGGCTATCCACCTAACCTAACAATAAGATTAAACAGTATAATAATGAATTATGAAATACAAAGATTTATTTATGTCAGTCACTCTTCTAATTGATACAAGTAGTCCCTTACGATAAGCGTTAAATTTAAAACAATACCTGTTGTGGATACAAGGTTCATCCGTATATTGATTTTAATAAGTAGAATTTAATTTCCATAAAGTAAACTTTTTAAGACTGCTGTGTAGATATTAAATAATGTATTGATGAATTCATATGTACCAATATGTTGAAGTATCTGTTTTACGAAATATTTTTTGTCAAATTTTGTATAAAATTTCAGTAAACTTATCAGTATTTCTTACGCACGTTTAATTGTTATGCCTGGCGTAAAAATGTCTCATAAAGATTATATATTGGTGACTTTTCTTCGGAATTAATCGCATTCAAATTTGTTTTTTTTTTTTTTGCATTCCAGTGAGTGTAAAAAATAGACTTTGTTAGTCATTTATACAAATATATACAATACGAATACAATTCTTAGGTATAACTTTCTAAATCATTTGTAAAATTTTATTTTAAAGTGAAATACTTTCGTTAAAAGCGATGGAATGATTTGGTTTTAATGCCTATGAAAAATAAAAGTTTGTCGCTTAAGTCTTTTGTTTTGAAATTGACACATACACGTGATTGAACGCTATGGGTGAAAACTTTTAAAAGCAACTACTGTTGGCAACTTAATTGTCCAAGTTATGTGTGATGTGATAGAATTATGTAGGTGTAATAAAAAAATTAAAATAGAAATAGAATCTAATGCAATAATATTGTATACTTCTATATTGTATGGCAGTGTAAAGTATTCTAAATGATTAAATGTCTCTTTAAGCTTTTCTTCGCGATAACGTATACCATTTAAAATAAAACAAAATACAATATGCATGAGTATACTCGTAGCTATGTACATATGTATGCTATATATGGTTAAAAAATATTATTTTTATTGAAAAAGGTTTACAGCCAGTGTTCATATTATGTCAACAATAATATGATATCGTATTATCTACTATATAAAAATAAGTCGGGTTTTCCTTCCTGACGCTATAACTCCAGAACGCACGAACCGACTTTGACCAAACTTAATATACATGTTCTATGGGGCGTGAGGAGTGTTTCTGTGTAGTTTGAAGTTCGTCCGACAGATGGCGCAATATTTAGTTTTTTTGTGTTTTTGCACCGTAACTCAAGAACTACTGCACTATACTGTGTTTCGTCATTATTTGATCATGTTATGATCTTTAGCAAAGTTGTTGCTCATCAGCCGGGGAAGGTTTCTAAGTTGGTATGCCCAATTTGCGACAGGTGGCGCCACTGAAAATGACTAAAAATGAATTAAATCGTAAACTATGCATTTGACCATGTTATGATCTTTAGCAAAGTTGTTGCGCATGAGTCGACGGAGGTTTCTAAGTTGGTGCGATTAATTTCCGATAGAGGGCCCACTGAAAATTATTCAAAATGAATAACAAGCAATTGCTCGACCTACACCTCAAGCACGGAAGAAAAGAGCATTACGAGCCTCAGAATCAGACGAGCAACGAGCATTGAGACTGGAAAATCTTCGAGTACATGCCGCTGAGACCCGTTCGAATAAATCACTTGAACAACGAGAAGTGAGATTAGAAAATGATCGAATGCATACTACTCAGGCCCGTTCGTCTGAATCATCTGGACAACGGGAAACAAATCAATAAAATGACTCAAAATTAATTGGATATTTGTGTAATGTCTTTCCTTCAAATTTGTTTCAGTTGGTGGTGCAGCAACGCGCGCAGTGTACAGCTAGTTTTTCATATAAATTTATCAGTATTTTATTTTTAATTGTTTGTGTTTTTGTATTATGAATTTCACAGCAAGAACTTAAGTTTTTTTTTCTTGAATCAATCAGACGGCATAGAGACGGACAACCATGGATAACGATGTATGTTTGCTGTGTTTGCTCTGTAATTTTCATCTAAAAATCATACTCAGCAATGAAGCTCGATTCTGGATGAAACGGGAATGAGAAAACAGGTAAAATTATGGTATTTGGGATACCAATCTACAAGAGATCAAAGAGCGTCCACTGTAGAGATGAGCGATCCAGTGATTTTTGAAGAACGTTGTTCTCAGTGAACGTGATTTGTTAATCACTGTTCTTTAAAACAGTGATTGTGATCACAGTATTCCAATAATACAATAATGACAATAACGTATTTTATTAAGTCGTAAGAAAGAGACAACTAGATACATACTACGAAAAGACTACTAAACAAAATCAAAGTGGTGTCTCATCAATGTTATTATTTTTAATGTAATTTTTCTTTTATATGAAGTTTGATAATTAAGTTTCACAGAAAGTTCATGTATAAAAGACAAAAGTAAATAATCGGCATCATCTACGAGTAATTCTGCCTCGCTCAAAATAAAATGAAATAAATTTGAGTATGTAACAATTTTGAAAGAACGACATTATTAGTAACTGTTATTTGTCAATTTCAATCACTGTAGTTACCAGTGAATTATCAATCACCGTGATTAAATCACAGTTTTGAAAATATCGCTCATCTCTAGTCCACTGTATTACGAAAAAGTCACTGTTTAGAGTAGATTTTGGACTAGCAACATAATCGATGAATACCAACTTCTTTTGGCTTGAATTAGGTGATCATGCCACCACACTAAATATTTTGCACGAGCGATTTGAAGGCATTGTCAACTCGCGTGGAAGTGACATAATCTAATCGCCGAGACCGTGAGATTTGACCCCATTAGACTTTTTCATGTTGGGTTTTCTTAAGTCACATGTGTATGCGACTAAGCTACAGTCATGGAAAATTGGACATGTCAGAGGCGCTCCAACCAAAAAAGTCGTGGCGGACATACTATAAAAGACTTTATATTTCACACATAATGGCATCAATTAGGCTTACAAACGAATATATTCCAAACACGCACTTTTTCTTATTTAAATTTAAAGATGTGAAGTGCTTAATCAAAGCCCCTATGATGGCTCCAATCTGACATATTACAGAAAGTATCACAATAATGTTGCCTTTCAAGTCTAGAATTGTGGGGATAAATTAAATTGTCTTGCTTCATTGATTGTAAAATTGGGATTTTCAAATAAATAAAGAATTAATTCAAATAAGGAAATTTATCCAGATACTATAAATCATTTCGACGCCTCCATTCTATAACTTAGAACGTTTTTAATGTTCTTGCATATTTAAATTCTACGTTCTCTAACTTAAATACTGTCAAACTTTGGTTAAGATGCGCCGATCCGTTCCGAAGTTATAGGGAAAAATCTACTTAGAATACACATATAGTCGTATGTAGCGTGAAAACTTTGAGAGCTCATAACTCAAAACACACTTTTTCGACTAAGAATGTTATAGAACGGAGGCGTCGATTTGTACTTATAGACATCTGTCATTTTATGTTAAATCTGAAGAAATTATCTTTCCACACAGATAAACTTGCACTTATCTTTACTACGATGTTAGAAATGATTTGTAAAATAAAAAGCTTTTTTCATATTTGTGACTCCAAATCAATTTCGTAAAATCGTACAGTGATTCTCTATTAAGTTATTAACCACTATTGTGCAATGGGTCAATTCGACCTCCGGGTACTGTACTTGTCACAGTTGACAGTACACGTCCTCTAACCTATTAACCACTAATTGGTAAAATTCAGTAAATTCTTCGGCAAACAGTCGGGGTAATACAAACACAATAAGTTTATTTTTTAAATTTTTACAGAATCAATTAGAGACTGATAAATATTTTGCAATAGTCATATTACCATGTTGAACGTCTACATTTATCACATTTTATTTTTTTCTTTTTAATAATATTTAGCAATGTCGTCTATTTCAATAAAAACAAAAGACTTAAGATGCAAGCACTATTATATTGAAACTTCTGTTAGAAATCAATTGTTATGCATAATAGTTGTGTTACAATTATTTCTTTTTTTCTTTTATTACATAGAAAACATAAACTTTTTCTTTTCTTCCTTTATTCTTTATCGAATTTAAATACGTATGTAAATTGTTTTGTTTTTATAAAAACAGTTTGCGGTTTTTATATATAAATGAATGCAAATGAAAGAGAAAAAAGGGGAGAAAAAATTAATCACATAGAAAGACGTAAAGAAATAGAAATGAAATGAATACTTTCAATTTTGCTTAATTTCATATTATAATTTTTTTGTTTTTGTTTTGTTTTTGTTTTCTATTACAATATTTCTTTAGCTTTTTTCTTTTCTTTTCTTTTTCATAATATCAATGACATAATGCTAGCGATATTTATGCGAACAGTATCATATGCATAATCAAACACACAATTTATTAAAGATGAGCACATATATTGTTGTTAAATGTTGATTTTATTAATTCAGTATAAATATAACAAAATAAAAATATCATGTATTATCAAACGAAAACTAATTGATTATTTCTATGACAACTTGTTTTTTATTTAAAACCAACAGTCCCTACTTATGCCTAGCATTGTGTTGGAATTAGAAACATAGTTTACGGCAAGAAGGAAAAAATCTATGGACATGAGATTTTAATATATTTGCATTATATACATACGGGCAATTTCGTGTCAAGTGACCCAATTTTTAAAATCGATGTCTTCCGATTTGGATGAAATTTGCACCAAGGTTAGTACTATTGGATAGTTGGCCAGACACTTTTTTAATGGATGTTTTTTTTTTGCTCAAAGAAAGCTTAGTTCTTTTCCTTTAAGAGCTTTGTGGTTACTTAATGGGATGCGAGTGGAAAAACATCATCCTCTTCTGCATTTGGACTTTCTGGTCTTTCGATTCGAACAGACACCCAGTCTTTCATTCCTGGCATCATTCGACTCATATCATCTCGCTGATAAAATTGAGCTACTAGAGCTTCAGTATCGCACGCTAGAGTTTTTCCACTCGCATCCCATTAAGAACTAAGCTTTTCTTTGAGCAAAAAAAAAACATCCATTAAAAAAAAATATAGTGCATATGGTAAAATTTAAAAACTTTGGTTTTGAGTTAAAATATTTTTTTTATAGATATGCCTCTTGCTACTAAGTGCCCACAAAGACCTTAAAGGAAATGGTCTAAGTTTTCTTCTGAGGAAAAATAAAAAAAAACTTCATTTCGAAAAAAAAAATGGGGGAAAATGAGAATGGTACATGTGCCAAATATTGAAAAATCTTATTCTTGAGTTAAAAAATAATTTTTTTGATAGATATCCCACTCGCATCCCATTAAGCGATTATGAAGGCCTTAAAGGAAATTTTATAAGCATTCTTTTAAGCAAAAAAAAAAAAAAAAAGGGCCCAAATTGAAAAAAAATTAATTTTTAAAAAAAAATTAAAAAAAAAATTTTTTTAAAATTAAAAAAATTATTTTTGGAAAGATTGAAGAAATAGCTATCTAATATCCTTTGGAAAATTTTTGCTAGGACCAATAGGTGAAAAGTTACACACATTTTAAAAAACCCTGTATGACCAAAATGTCCAACTTTGACCCCCTCTAACTCCGGCAGTTCTGGACTGATAGAGCTGAAAATTTGTGTCTGGCCAACTATCCAATAGTACTAACTTTGGTGCAAATTTCATCCAAATCGGAAGACATCGATTTTAAAAATTGGGTCACTTGACACGAAATTGCCCATACATATGTACGAGTATGTATATAATATAACAGACAGTAAATTTTAATTTTCCAAGTTTACCTCATCAAAACTCATAGCATATTAAGTCGAATAATAGATATTTGTACACCGTTTTAAAGGTCCATCTCTCCTCTTTCCAACAAGATTTAAATTTTAGAAATCGGGTCAGAAATGTTTGAGTAATCCCGAAATTTGTGCGTAAAGTAAAAAAAAAAAAACAGTTTTTGTCAAATAAAAAAGGGTTGAAGGGTTCGAGAAATATGAAAATGGTATTTTTGAGTACTACTCAACTAACTGAACAACGTGGACTATGTAGTTACTCGGGTGTATTTTCACTGTCGCACCATGTAATTAATCAAAATTTATATGCCAAGCGATTATATTAGTGATTCCGATTTATCGCTGCATAACAAAAGCTAAGTTTTTCATACCAACAGCTTCTATCTAATAGTATACTAATCTTTATTTTTCTCCCTTGTAAATCAGTTTCATTGTTGTGAGAAAAATGTAAAGTGTCTGGAAAATATCGAGAAGTGTTATTCGTATTGAATCCTAACAAAAATACTTGTCTTATCAAATTCAAAATTTTTAGTCGCTGTAGTCTAGTAGGTAGTGTGTTGGCTTATTGGACTGCAGGCCCGAGTTCGAATCCCAGGTCAGACATCAAAACGAAATTATGAAAATATTTCTTCGGCGACTTCCTCTCAGCAGATTTCTGGCAAAAACTCTGAGAGTATTAAAATTGCCATGAAAAGCTTCTCAAAAAACTGTCGTTCGGAGTCGACTTTAAACTGTAGGTCCCGCCAACTCATGTATAAAATTAACGCACACAACATAAGTGGTGTGAGAAGCTAGGTCGTAATCCTGACTGAAGGGTTGTAATGACCAATTATGTATGTATGTATTGTTAGTCATGGTAGACCATTTTCTGATGGGGAGTTCATTAAAAAAATTTTAAAAAAATGTTTTCAAAAACTTAATTTTAAGCTTATCGAAAACCTTCCATTGTAGTAGTGTTATTCGGCGCACTGATCAATTGGGTGCATCTTTAGAAGCCACCATTGTAGAAAAATTTCTATTCCAAATTTTATTGTAAATTCCGCTTTTTGGATTTTTTCCGTACATTTAATTTCAGTTTACACAACTTTTCTTTCAGTGCAGTTCTCTCTCGCTCACCAATACTACTACAGTTTTAGTTTTGGGCATCCCTGCTTTAGATCTATTAGACTGTGTGACATTTTCCATCACAAAGGACTTGAAGATGAATGACATTGGCATTAAACTTGGGTAATCAGTGATTGCAGAGCGGAATCAATAACTTTGGAGATACCAACTGGTATGTCTTGTCCTGGCAATAACTGGTCTTCTTCACATAATATGAAGAATGGCCAAGTTACCAAAAATATATTATGCATGTGGCATTTTGCTTTTCATGACCGATAGGTGAAACAGAATTTTTTCTATAAATATTCCTTTAGTTTTTGCCATTAATTACAAACATTTTTTTAATTTCAAAGATACGCCATGTTAAACATGGCGTATCTGACACCGGTGTCCCATATGCTTCAAAGTTTTAAACGTCGCCAAAATCTTATCTAATCGCATACATATTGAAACATTTTTATTTGAATGGATTTTATTTTTTTTGACTAAATTTAGTCATGATTGTGGTATCAATATTTAAAAAAATGTACACAGTTTTTTATAAAAAAGATTTTTAAGTTATCATTTGCTATTTTTACACATCAGAGTTAAGTCATTATAAATGAAACAAAAACTAAATTTGGTGAGAAAATATGCCACTGACCAAAATTTCGAATGACCAAAATTGACCAAACGAATAACTAAATAAGAACAAAAACTAAAAAGTGATGAACTATGGTATGCATACCACGCACTTTTCAATGATGCTGTCATATTTGTTGGAATAAAATTACAAATCAATTTTAAATTGAAACAAAATAACAAATTGAAATTAAAATAAAAATTAAATCAAATCAATGCAAACACCCACTCAACTGCTAACGTGTAGTATAAGAAATGTTGATTATTATCAAATATGCTAATACTTTACAATAAAATAACCCCTGAAGAATATACATACACTAACTGTCAAGGAGTGTGTATAAATAAAAAAAAATTAATTTTAAAAAATTTGAAACCATGGAAACATAGTGTCAGGGACCCAAAATCGCTACGAGATCAGTTTTATTATACACAGTCTCACTCCACCCAATAATAGCACATAAGTTATTCATATATTCGCAGGAATTCCTTGCAATGGATGATTTGTTTTTACTCTAAGGGCCATTATTATAACTTGCCGTTAAACTTGGATTTAGTTAAAGGTAACTTTAGCTAAAGTGAACTTGAAAGTTACCTTTAACTTCTTTTCGTTGTTACAACCTACAGATAACATAACTTTTTCAAAAATATGGCAGTGCCGGAGCAATGTCGATAACACTGCTCAATTAAATAAGTTTTTTTTAAACGCAGTGGCAACGACGGGCTTCGTTTTTTTTTTTTGTTGTATACATATGCGTATTTTGTTTATATTTAAAGTTGCCACATTGAAAATAATCTATAATATGGCAAGTTCAAACATAAACTTAACTTTAAAAGTTACCGGTAGGATGATCCTCCATTTAGCTTAACGCTCACTCCTACCATATTGTCCAGTTATAATAATGAAAAACAATTTATCTGCCCGATAAAATCCTGTCTGCAGTTAACGGCAAGTTGTAATAATGGCCCTAAAACTGTCATTCAACATTTTTATAACTTTAAAGTAGCAATACAAAGGCTTATAAGTTTATACATCCATTTACTGCAATTTCGGTTAGTGGTATATGCTTGATAAATAAATTTTACCATGACACAATTTTACAAAAAAAAAAAAAAATTTGAGTCACTTTATCAAACTTTCAAAGTAAAATTCCAGGAAATCCCATATGTGTGCTCTGTAGGTTGAGTAGCTCTCAACAATTGCTTCAATTTTTATGTGCACATTTCATGCATTTTAAATAGAAAGTGAAACAAAAGATTCAATTAAATCTGCTGTTCAGAATATATACAATATTATGAGTAGAAAGCAATCAAGTTTATGTCAAGTTTATCATATTATAGATTATTTTCAATGTGGCAACTTTAAATATAAACAAAATAAGCAAATACAACAACAACAAAAAGAAGCCCTTCGTTGGCACTGAGTTTAAAAAAACTTGTTTAATTGAGCAGTGTTATCGACATTGCTCCGGCACTGCCATATTTTTTGAAAAAGTTAACTTTATTTTATCTGTAAGTTGTAATAACAAAATGAAGTTAAAGGTGACTTTAAAGTTCACTTTAGCTAAAATTCCCTTTAACTAAACTCAACTTTAACGGCAAGTTGTAATAATGATCCTTAATGTGATATTCTATCATTTGAACGAAATAAGTATGATCTTCAAAGGCACGTAAAAAATTTATTCCGACACACATCGATATATGTATGTATTTCATTTTTTTAATATCCTTAAGACCGTTTAAAAAAATTTATTACTTATTCATGTATTAAAAATATTTACATTGTTACTGTAAATTTTGTTTTCAAAAACATACAATGTAACAGAACCAAATATTCAGTTTGTCAAAAAAATCTTTGCACAGAACAAAAAAATGTAAAATGTGATCTTCATTCAAGAATTGCAGCAACAAAATCTTTACATACTTTTTTATCTTTGCACACATTCTATAACTGTACTTGTTTACACATTACAATAATAACAACAACAAAAGAACTTTACAGAGTATAAAAAGTGTCAAAAAAATCTTTGCACATTGAATGAAGATCATAAGAAATGACAAAATAATGCCGTTATTTCCCAAAAATGTTGTGCATATTGGGTTTTTTACAAATGAGATGGAATGTGAAAAGGGTAAACAACGTTTTAGTAATGAAGTGATCATTTTTTATGTAACAAGTGTCCTTATATTTGAATACAAAAAATGCCAGGAAAACGAGTTTCAAAAAATATTATACAATTGGTCTATTTCAACTACTACAAAGGCAAATCTGGCAAGAAAATCTTCGATATGTTCTCCCTGAACATCAGGACTGTATATAATATTAGATCCCGTGCTGAAAAAGAAGGAGTACTAGACTTAAAAGGATTCACAGGCTGGCCAAGAAAGGTGAGGCAGCGAGTTGAAAGAAAAATTACTAGAATTGCGTATGATAGCCCGCCATCTAGTACGAGATGATTAGCTCTTCAAGTGGAAAAAGGCTTTGTGTTACGTGTTTCCCAAGAAACCATCAGAAATGTTCTGCAAAAACACAAATATTCATCAAGAGTGACTAGGAAAAAACCCCTGCTGTCAGCACAAAATGTCGAAAAGAGACTAAGATTTGCCACCGCATACATTTCACTTCCTCGGGAGTACTGGGACGATGTTACATATTTTCTCAGATGAGACGAAAATAATGCTCTATTATCATGACGGACCGCAAAGAGTTTGGCGTAAGCCTCTGACAGCACTTGAAAATAAAAAATCATATTTCTACAGTAAAGTTTAGAAAACTGTCTGTAATGGTATGGGCTGTATATCCAGCAAGGGAGTTGGTGTAACCAGGATTTTGGATGAAATAATGATTAAGGAAGTATATCTGGATATTTTAAAAAATGAACTGACCGCCAGCATTAAGAAATTTGGTTTTATTGACCCGTTTAATCCGAATAAATTTAAATACAATTACTATCAAGATAATGATCCTAAACATAAATCTTATTTATGTAAGTCCAGATTACTTTACAACTGCACCAAAGTTATTGATCTCCTGCCCAAAGTCCTGATACTAAGCCTATCGAAAATTTGTGGGTTCATCTAAAGAAAAAGGTAGGAAAAAGATCTACCACAAATAAAAACGAATTGATAAACTTCATCAAAGAAGAATGAGAAAAAATACCATTAGAATATGACATTCCGAAGCTTATTCAATCCATTAGAAGGCGTCTGAAAGCGGTAATTGATGCTCAAGGTGGACAACCAAAATATTAGCACTACAAATTTAAAAAAATTGCATAAGTCTTAATACTCGTATTTTATCAAGTGTGCAAACATTTTTTTGACAGCAGTAAAATTGAGTTGTTTTTGTTTTTTAATATTTTACATTAGAATATATTTATTGTTATAAAATTTTTTTAATTTATCATATTAACAAAACATATGTTTATAAAATCCTGTTTGAAAAAAATTAAAAAGTTGACTATTTATTTATTAGAAATCAATGAATTTTTCGAAGTTTTTTTAATTTTTCTCTATGTGCAAAGATTTTTTTGACAAACTGTATTCATTGCACATGAACTGTATTGTGTACAGCTGAGTCATATGATGACACCATGTGGTCTGTGCTTGGTTGACATATGTATGACCAACAATAACTGCAGCAATTATGGAATACTGCAAATGCATGGATAATTATAAAATTCACAAGAGCAACAACAATAATTGAAAATTATTAGCTTTAATAGTTATTATTTATTATAAAAACAATGTAGAGAAGTGATCAAAAAGAAAATGAAAAAAAAAAATTACGATTATATTCTGTCATTTTATCGGTTTGAACTTATGTCTCACTCTGGCATTAGTGACTATAGCTTATAGCTACATAGCATGCCATATTTCCAATGACCATAAAATGTCAGTTTTTTTTTTATCATGATGATCATAAACGATGATGACACCGCTGCTATTGTTGCTGCTATTGTCATTGCCATTGACCTCTGACAAATTGTAGTCATTTACTAACTTACCTATCCATTCAATCATTTTTGTTAAATTTGTTTTTATTTAAAGAAACAAAAAGAAAAACAACACAAGCTAAATATAAGGACAGACGGTTGAATGGAATGACTGAAATTGAGTAGACCACAAGAGTAGGGTTGTCTATCCTTTTTTAACGGAATGGTTACTTGTTTTTTTATTTTGTTGTTGTTGTTGTTGTTGAATTGTGTGAATTCGCCTATTGTTTTGAAGATTTCCAGTGTAATATTTTTGTGTCTATTGTATGCAGCTGTTATAAGCTGGTATAAGACATTTCAACTCTTAAGTAAATAAAAAAAATTCAAGTTTTTTTTTTTTCTTTCATGTGTAAAGATAAAACAGAAAATAGAAAATAAACAAAAGAAACAGTTTACAACAAAAATAATATTTTTATATTGTATTTTATTATTTTACCACTTGTCTGAAAGTTCGTTGCATTCATACACATGATTTGCTGTGTAAAATTGTTGGTAATTTTCTTTAATATTGTTGAGCTGTGTTGAGCTTGCTTTCTTGCTAGCATTGAAAGTTGCTGCAGTTGTTACTGTTAAATTAGTTGTCGTTATAATGCATGCCGCCTGCCAAACAGCAACTCAGTCAGTCAATTATAAATCCATGAATTTGTTTCTTTCATTTTACTAATAGGCCTTGTGCCAGCAAACACTTGCTGGCATTGTCTTGAATGATTAATAGGTACTTCAAAATAGAAAATTCAATTTTTTTTTTTTTTTTTTTTTTGTATTATTATTTATTTTCAATCTATTTTCCAATAATAAGCAAATTTGATAAATTGAAAAAATAACATGTCCTATTGAATCCCTTTGGAAACAATAATATAAATTATATGTACAGTTAAATTTAAAGATAATATAATAAAATTAACAAAAAAAATTAGAAAAATTAATTAAATTAGTAAATAATTATAATAAACTTATTAAATGAAAGGGAGATCTAAGATATGATTACTTTTGAGTCTTCTGATTTCATCAGTCTCATCTAGCAATGTAATTGCCAATACGTTCGTATGGTTACTGAGCCTAGCTAAATAATTGGAGCTATATCTTTTTATTTCCGATTTTATAAAAGGCATGTTAAGGTCATTATGTAAGGATTTATTGGTTATATAAAAAGGAGCGTTTGTTATTGATCGTAAAGCCTTAGATTGAAATCGTTGTAGGATTTCTATATTAGAGTTGCTGGCAGTTCCCCACAATTCTATACCTAGGTCCATATAGGTTTAAGTATAGTTTTCAGAAGTAATACTTTATTATTTAAGGAAAGTTGAGATTTACGACCAAGTAGCCAGTACATTTTTTTAACTCTCATATCAAGCTGTTTTCTTTTAGCTGTTATATGTGCTCTCCATGTAAGCCTTCGGTCCAGGTGGAGACCCAGATATTTAACATTTTCACTATGAGGAATTTCTTTGTTGTTTAGATACACAGGTGGACAGGTTTCTCTTCTCAGTGCGAAAGTAATGTGTTTTGATTTTTCAGTGTTAACTACAATGTTCCATTTTGAGAGCCAGAGCTGGAGACAATCGAGTTGCTCTTTCAGAATAGAGGAAGCTTGGGAAGGTAGATAATTAGATGACAAAAATGCTGTGTCATCTGCGTATGTTGCAGTAGTAATATCATCATGTATTGGCATGTCATATGTAAATATCGTATACAACACTGGGCCGAGAACACTACCTTGCGGTATTCCGGCATTAATTTGGCAAATTTTAGAGATGTCATTGTTAACTTTAACATAGAAACGTCTGTTTCTTAAATAAGACAAGAAAAATATATAAAATGGAGCAGGAAAAGTTGTTTTTATCTTGTAAAGCAAACCCTCATGCCAAACTTTATCAAAAGCCTGCTGGATGTCTATAAACACAGCAGAACAATAATCTTTTTCCTCAAAGGACTTTGTTATCACTTGTATAACTCGGTGACATTGTTCCGGTGTTCCATGCTTACTTCTAAAGCCGAACTGATGGTCTGGAAGAATATTGTTTTCATTAAGAAAAGGTGTTAGACGTTTTAGAAATAGTTTTTCAAATAATTTCGACACGATAGATAAAAGGCTAATGGGTCTGTAGGAAGATAACAAATTTTCGGATTTAGCTGGTTTTAACACCATAATAATTTCCGCACACTTCCACTGAGACGGAAAATGTTGAAGTCGCAAAATAGAATTGAATATAAGTGTTAAAAACGTAATTGCTTTAGGTGGTAAATGTTTGAGTGTAAAAGCATCTATGTTGTCATAACCAGTGGATTTATTGTTATTTAGGAGATTTATTTCCTTTTTTAAGAAAATTCACTTGAAATCATTCATTTCAGTTTGAGTTTTCTATTTTTTGTTTTTTTTTTTTTTTTTTGAAAAGTTAATGAATTTTTGATGGATTCAAATAAATTTTTGATTCCTGTAAAGTTGAAAGAAATAAAATTTCTTTCATTTTTTGTTTTTTTTTTTTTGTATTTGCTTTGAATTGATTGAATACTGGTTTTAAAAGAATATTCCTTTCTGTATACCCTGTTAGTTGCCGCAGTCTAGTAGGTAGTCTGTTGGCTTATAAGACGTAAAGCCCGGATTCGGACACCAGGTCAGGCATCAAAACGAAATATGAAAAAAAAAAACATTTCTTCGGCGACTGCCTTTCAGAAGATTTCTGGCAAAAACTCTGAGAGTAAATAAAATTGCCATGAAGAGCTTCTCAAAAAATCTGTCGTTAGGAGTCGACTTTAAACTGTAGCTCCCACCACTTATGTATAAAATTAACGCACGCAACTTATGTATGTGGTGTGAGAAGCTAGGTCGAAATACTTGCTGAAGGGTTGTAATGACCAATTATGTATGTATGTATATACCCTATAACCGCTGTGTTTACATTACCGATTTGGACATGCAATGTCTTGATTTTTTTTTTTAAGTTACTAATCATTTTAACTACTTATGCATATGGCCCATGTCCGACCTATGCATAAGCCAATGCAAATAAATATGATCCTTAGAATCCCGCTTAAGTAACAGGGAAAGTGCTCCACACAGCTCTATCATCGAAATGTGCCTTGCACTGCACATAATGCTTGCATTTACCAAAATCTTCTCTAATGAAATTTAAATCTCATTCTCACATAATATTAGAAAAATATTTCGTATCAAATCATTCTTGAAACGTATGCATCGTTATGTATTTCTACATATGTACATACATAATTTGTTATTACAACCCTTTAGTCAGGATTACGACCTTAGCTTCTCACGCCACTTATGTTGTGTGTGTTAATTTTATACACGAGTGGCGGTAGCTACTAGTAAAAGTCGACTCCGAACGACAAATTTTTGACAAATTTCTTCATGGCAATTTTATTTACTCTCAGAATTTTTGCCAGAAATCTGCTGAGAACGTCGCTGAAGAAAAATTTTTTCATATTTCGTTTTGATCGAGATATCTGACCTGGAGTTTGAAGCCTGGCCTCACGTCTAATAAGCCAACACACTACCTATTGGACTACGATATGAATTTCTATTATATTAATCTGAAATTTTTCAAAAATCCAAGTTATTTCTTTTAAAAACGGAACAATTTTTATTAAAGGCTAGTTTACACGATAAGGACTTACTATACATGAAGAAAATAAAGGGTGATTTTTTAGCTATTATCTTTTTGGCAACACTGGTTTAAACAGCTCACGCACGTTTTGTGTTTTTCACTGTCAAACATCTTCAGTTTGGTCTAAAATTTAACCATTAATCGTCTTACAAACGAACAAGGCTTGCAAATCATTGAATTTTATTATCAAAATGCGTGCTCTGTTAAGAAAGTTCATCGCGCGCTTCTTCCATTTTACAGTCAGTTTAATCGACCAACTTTTTTTGCCCAAAATGCAAGAGCTTGACTTGCATGACATGTGGTTTCAACAAGACCGTGCCACATGCCACACAGCACGCGTAACAATGGACTTATTGAGAGGCGAGTTCGGCGAACATTTTATTTCACGTTCGGGACCGGTCAATTGGCCGCCTAGATCATGCGATTTAACGCCTTTAGACTATTTTTTGTGGGGCTATGTTGAAGCTCATGTCTATACAGACAAGCCCGCTTCAATTGACATATTGGAAGACAACATTGAAGCATTTATTCGTGAGATACCGGCCGAAATGTTGGAAAGAGTATGCCAAAATTGGACTAAGCGGATGGACCATTTGAGGCGCAGTCGCGGTCAACATTTGCATGAAATAATCTTCAAACATTAAATTATATGGACCGTACTATCGATTCAAATAAAGATTTCAGGCATTTTTCTGAATTTTATGTGTTTTTTTTTTTTTGAAAAATTTTCCTATAGCTCTTAAAAAATCACCTCTTATTACAGAGTTACAACCGTATTTTACAAATGCGTGTAAAAATCATAAAAATCATCTTTTTGTGTTTACACGGTTGGTAAAAAACACAAAATAAAGACAGACATTTCTCCGCATATGTATTTGATTGCATAAAAGTGCATCCCTGATCTGATGGAGAGCGATAATTCGTATGAAATTCTAGAAAAATGAAGAGAGCCGTACGACTGCCATATTTTCATCCGTATTTTCTCACAATGTTGCGTTCTACGATTACACATCCGCTCTCCTTTGCACAGAAACTTGACATGTCTTACGATTTGTGCGATCGTCTAAATCCCTCTTAAATAACAGACAAAATAGCAATTTCACTATTGGTATAGATATAGAAAGGATTATTTTGTTTCTAAAGCGGCTATTACACAATCGAACTTCGCCCGCAGGCACGACGATCTGTTGGTAAACCAACCATCTCGTGTAATAATGCAAAATTCGTGCTTGCAAAGCCGACCTAATGAATATAAAAAATTTTTAATATTTTAAACTTTTAATAAGTGTTATAGCAATTTTAATGAGAACTTTACTATTCGCTTGTGTACTTATGTATGTTTGACATGCTTGACTGAATAGTGTACAGCAAAACACCCTCTCCCTCATCAGGTTGTGTCTGTAGGCGAAGATCGCTAATGTAATAGGCGCTTAACTCTAATCTTGCTATCCTCCGTCATGCAGTTTACATTCAATAATTTTATTTTTTAAAACCTCTTACAGACAGTTATTGAGTCGTCGTATAAGATTTTTTAGAGGCACATATATGATGTACATATATGTATCGTTTAATGTTGATTAAAATTTAAATACTGAAAAAATTTCCTAATATTGTATCGGTATTAAATTATTTTTCCGTTTCAAAATCTAAAATTTTTACACTTTACTTTAGTTTATTTCCGTTTTTATTACAAGCAATAACGCTTCCGTATACAATGATTCACTTCCTCTGTTAGGCATGTCAATTAATTTAAGGTTTGTGCCTTAAGTCTTTGGTTTTAAAAATTTTACTGTCCCCTGTAAAAAAAATTATGAAATTTTTCTTTTTTTTTTTGTGATAAGTTTGCCTACATAAAACAAATAAAATATAATTAAAAATTAAAATTTTCATTTATTTTTGTTTGTTTTCCATTATGAATTACGAAACATGATTAATTTTATTTTTCTTTTTTGACAATTGAATTACATTTGTCTTGGAGTTTGTTTTTTTCCAAAAACTTGTAATTACGGGAAAAGCGATGTGGAAAGAAAAAACATATTTTTTAATACCGTCATGTCAGCCTTTTATGTTTTTTTCGTTGTCGCATGTATTAAAAATGTCATTTAAATTTATGATTCTCTTATAATGATGAACGTGTTTATGATGGAAGGGAAAAGCATTGCCAAAAACATACAATCAAATATTTAAATTGATTTTTTATATTTTATTCTTTACTCGTATTTAAAATTGTTTATTATGTCGCTATTGACTTAATTTCTTAAATATTTAATTGCTCCGGTACAACACCCACACATCTACCACACTAATTTCATTAATCAAATTCAATCTCATTTTGAACGTACGTTGACATAATCAACGCATTTAAAATAAATTACTTAAATAGAATTGAAACAAATAAAAAAAAAAAAAAAACTGTATCATGTTTAAAATCTACATTAAAAATCTGTTTTAAGATAGCAGCTCAAATAAATTATCATTTAAAATTAAGTTTTTCACTTTCATTAGCCGTTTATCATGATCGATTAATGGAATCTTTTTTATTTTTACTTGTTTTTTTTTTTTATTTTATTTTTGTACAATTTACAAAGCAATTAATTTTATAAATTCATTCTGTTTTATTATTTTATTTTTTCGTCTTCTTTCATTTTAGCCCGTTCGAAGCAGTAACAACAATTTGAATTTTTCTTATGGCATTAAAAAAAAAACCAAGTAGTTTTTCTCTGTTTAAAAGTCTCGAAAATTAACTAACTCACGCACTCCAATCGCATGGTAATGTACTGAAATTTATAATTGTGCACTACAGCGCTGCGTATAATTCGTGTAAAAACTCACACGCCATAATATTAAAAATTTAATTTTTTTCTTTCTTTCTTTTATTTTGAAAATAAATTGTGGTATGCTTTTTTGGCAAAATATTTTAAAGAAAATTTTGTTAAAAATTTGTTCACCTCTTGGGGAAAATACCTCATGCATGAAATGAAAAAAGAGAGAGAAAACAAAATCAACAATAAATCGTTTTTCATCGTATGTGATAAGCAATATTTGCCAAGTAATTGTAATAACAAATCGATTGTCGTCGTCACAATTAAACGAAATTAAATTAAAAAGATCGTAAATTAATGCACAATTAAAATTCTTCAATTCCATTTCCACTAAAGGAAGACATTAACTGAAAATCATACAAAAAAAATTTTTTATAAAAGCAACAACATGTTGATTAATTCATGTTGCATGCAACCGTTTAAATGCTTTCCAAAAATATCGCTAAAATACACCAAAAATCAATAGAATTGTATGCAAAAAACAAAAATAATAAAAATTAATTATTGAATGTAAAACAGGAGCCATCGCAAAGTGAAGTGAAGTGAAATTTTTGCGTTTAAATTCAACTCACACAGTCATTCGTAAAAGTCAGTCAACCAAGCAACCGTCAGTATATCGCAGTATAGCAGTAGCGTGTGCTTATTATTATCAAATAATTTTTCCAAACGGATTAAACAAACGAACAGCGAAAATGTATCGTCCAAACTTTTATGAATCGACATGTTTACGTTGCAATGAAACCGTTTATCAAGTGGATCGCGTTGGACCTTTAAAGGATTTTACATTTTTCCATTCCGGCTGTTTCAAGTGCGTACACTGCGGCACAAAACTAACACTGAAAACCTATTACAACAATCAACATAAACAGGATGACAAAGAAGTAAGTTCAAAAAAAAAAAAAAATATGATAAATAAACTTAATTAGTATTTTCTAAAGTATTTCGCAAGAGAATTAGAAATTTTTTTTTTTTTTTATTTAATTTCCATTTATTTACAATCTATTATACAACATTAAGTAAATTCGATAAGATTAAAGAAAAATAACATATGTTATTAAACTACAGTAAGTTTAATAAACTATAAGGCTAGATTAGTTTTTAAATAAAATTTAATTATTAACAAGACGAATAATTTATTTTCTGAATTGAAGATCTAACAAATGTATCCTATTCAATCTTCTAATTTCGTCCCCTTCATCTAACAAGAAGATTGCCAGTACATTACAATGATTACTAAGTCTATTTAAGTATCTAGCGCTAAAACTATTTATTTCATTTATCACAAAAGGAATTTTTAAGTCACTATGAATTTGTTTATTGGTTACAAACCAGGGAGCATTGACCATGAGACTTAGAACTTTTGACTGGTAACGTTGTAATATCTCGACATTTGACTGACTGGCTGTTCCCCACAGCTCAATGCCGTACGTCCAAACCGGCTTTAAAATAGCCTTGTAAAGAATGACCTTGTTCTCCAGACTAAGTTGAGATTTAGGCCCTAGTAGCCAGTATATTTTTTTAAGTTTTAATATTTAGTAAATTTCTCTTTGCCTTAATGTGGTCCTTCCACGTAAGTCGTTTATCGAGATGCATACCCAAATATTTAACGCAATCCGTTTTTGGTATTTGTAAACCATTTATGTACACTGGAGGACATTCATTTTTTCTTAATGTAAAAGAGACATGATTAGATTTCTCTGTATTTATAGCAATTTTCCACTTAGTAAGCCAATTTTGTAATATATTTAATTCTCTTTGAACCATGGCAGATGCTTCGATGTGATTTTCATTAGCAGCTATTATTGCAGTGTCATCTGCATAGGTATCTAACGTAATATTATCTACTAATGGTATGTCCGAAGTGTAGATAGTGTATAATATGGGACCTAGAACACTGCCCTGAGGTACTCCTGTGTGCATATTGAGAATCTCGGAAAGTTCATCATCAACTTTAACATGAAACTTGCGATTTTGTAGGTAGGACTTTAGGACAGGGTAATATGGAGCTGGTAGATTAAGCTTAAGTTTGTATAATAGCCCTTCGTGCCATACTCTGTCAAATGCCTGTTTCACGTCCAAAAACACACCTGAACAAAACATTTTTCTTTCAAATGAATCAGAGATAACTTTAATGATTCGATGGCATTGCTCTGGGGTTCCATGATTATGGCGAAATCCAAACTGATGGTCAGGAATTAATTTAAGTTTCTCCAGAACTGGAAGTAGTCGAGATACAAATAGATTCTCAAAAAGTTTCGAGAAGGTGGTAAGTAAACTTATAGGCCTATAAGATGAAATAAGTTTTTCAGGTTTGTTAGGTTTCTTTATCATTATAGAATTAGAAATGAAATGAACTTTTTATAAGAGAAAAATAAAATTAAAAATAGACAACCAAGCATGGCTATCAGATATAATTTATGATAATTTTTTTAAGTGCCTTTAAATTGGAAATTGTGATAAACGATTATTCATTTCAAATATAATTCAGAATTACATAATTTGCAACCTGTATTTACTTACTTACATCCTTCCAGGCGTCTCTGCTTCTTGCGTGCCTACGCTAGTTGGTTACACTAATCAGTGGCAGAGTTTCCTCGATTTAGTCCTTCCAAAACAAACAAGATCGTCCTCTTCCTCCATTCAGTCGGAGCATCTTCCTCCATTCGAACGACATAGCCTAGCCAGCGCAGCCACTGAATGCTAATATGCTGCACAACGTCTATGTCGTTGAGGAGCTCATACAGCTCACTGTTGGATCAGATGCGGAAATTATCGCCAACTCGCACTGGACTGAAGATTTTACGTAGGACTTTTCTTTTGAATACTCTTAAGGCTGCTGTATCACTGCTTAATAGGGTCCATGCCTCTGCGCCATAAAGAAGCACAGGGAGGATGAGCGTCTTGTAGAGTATTAATTTTGTCGTTCAAGAAAGGTCTCTGCTACTCAATTGCTCATTGAGACCATAGCAGCACCTGTTAGCAAGAGTGATCCTACGCTTGATCTCCAGACTAACATCAGTTTTAGTGGTAATGGCGCAGCCAAGATAAATAAATTTCTTGACTATACCGAAAGTATAGTTATCGGCCGTAATCTGTAGTCGCCGTAGTCTAGTAGGTAGTGTGTTGGCTTATTAGACGTAAAGCCAGGGTTCGGGCCCCAGACCAGACATCAAAACAAAATACAAAAAGTATTTCTTTGGCGATTTCCTCTCAGCAGATTTCTGGCAAAAACTCTGAGAGTAAATAAAATTGCCATGAAAAGTTTCTCAAAAAAAATCTGTCGTTCGGAGTCGACTTTAAACTGTAGGTCCCGCCACTCACGTATAAAATTAACACACACAACATAAGTGGTATGAGAAACTAGGTCAATAATCCTGACTGAAGGGTTGTAATGACCCATTATGTATGTAATCTGAGATCCAATACCCCGCACGTCTCTACTTGTCGATAACATTTACTTCGTTTTACCCTTATTAACTGCCAGACCCATCTTAGTATACTATAGTCCCGTTCAATGACCCTAGAGGCAGCAGTAAGCTGCCCTATGCTGTCAATGTCGTCAGCATACGCAAGCAACTGGACACTTTTTTGAAAAATAGTTCCATTGCAATGCTCTCCCGCCTTCCGCAGAACTCTCCATGACAAAGTTGAAGAGGTCGCATGATAAGGGAGGTTGCATGAAACCTCACACGGTATCAAAAGGTTCGGAGAGGTCCATTTCTACCTTGACGGAGCTCCAACAATTCCTCAACGTCATTCTGAATAGCCTTATCAGCTTCGCAGGGATACCGAGCTCAGACATTGCGGCCAAAACATGATCCGTTAGATCCAAAGATAACTTCCCGCCCGACCTTCGCAATCAAATCTACGAGGACGATTTTGGTGTCATGGGCCGAGCACTTATCATATACGTCCTCGAGCTTAGCGTAGAAGGCATCTTTCACCACATCGTTCTTTTCTTCCATCGGGGCATGCGCACAAATAAGGCTGATGTTATAAAATTTTGCCCTGATGTGGATTGTGGCTATTCTTTCGTTCACAGGCGTGAAGCCAGAGACAAGACGGTGGTGTCTCTTATTAACTACAAATCCGTATCCGAATTCGTGCTTATCCACATGGCAGCTGTAATATACATACATCAAAGGATGCAAGCCTTTTGCATCCTTGTCCTACCCATCGCATTTCATGTATGGCAGTGTTGTACGTCCTACATTTCATGAGGGCATCAGCCAGCAGGGCAGAAGTGCCTACCCTGTGAAGGATGCGGACGTTCCATGTGACTATTCGTAAATTATAGTCCTTTAAACGTTTGCCGTGGTCATCAACTTTTAAGGGGATCCTTATAGAGACTTGTGTTTTGGTTTTCATTGGATGATATTCTACGCCCTATGCACAACCCTAATTTAAAATCCAGGGAATTGGACTTTGCTGCACGCATTAGTTAACATCTAGCGGGTGTTAGTATGCCATCCAGGAGGGGCCGCGTAGAGGTTGCGTGTCAACTTGAATACAGCAAGAAAAGGATCGTCCTGGACGTCGATAGCATATGCTGAAACTTAGATACTGTAGTAAGATCGATTGATTAGATCGTCGATTATTTACAGTGGGAGACAAAATTGTTTAAATGACGAAACTGAAGTATTTTGTTTGCTAATAAACCCCATGTAATAATTATATTGGAATTATATAAACGTAGTGGAGTAACTTTAAGTGAAAAAATTAACTTATAATAATATTAAACAGAGAACACAAAGTGGACTTATTCCTTTTCACAAACAAAAAAGTCATTTTATTAACTTTGAAAGTGGTTTAAGTCCATTTTAGGTTCTGAAACAGCTTATTTTTGTAGTAAAGTTTACAAAAAGTATTACGTTATATATTTTAACATGTTTAAGGTTACAAAGCTATAAAAATAACTTAATACCAGTTAACAATATTTTTGAAACAATTCAAACGCAAAACCTTAAATATCTCAATATAAGAAAAAATTGACTTAAACCACTTTCAAAATAAAAGGCTCATATTATGATGAGAGAAATTATATAGCCAGGAGTGTTCGAGTATGCCACTCTTACATATTATTGACATTTTGTCTCTTCATAAGATAGACGAAACTATAATCAGCCATTTAAAGACAAACGTAGATTAAAAAAAACTTTTACCTTTAAAAATATCCCTCTAGGCAGTCACTCCCATTTATGAATCCTATTAGATCCTCAAGTCTATAGTCTTTTAGATCTACCAGTTCATAAACAAATCGATTGTCTAGCTAACTCTGTAAACAATGACTGTGAAATAAAATATGATCCACTGCTTTCTCTACTCCTTCATGGCGAGTAGTTAGTATGTTGACTTATTAAACGAGAGTTCGTGGTTCAACCACGAAAAAAAAATATTTCTTTCTAATATTTCCTCTCAGTGCTCTTCTGGCAAAACCATGAAAAATATTTAAAAATTTGTCATTCAGAGACGACTTTTACCTGTATGTCCGCCACTTATAGATAGAATTAACACACCCAACATGGATGGTGTGAGAAGCTAGATCGTAATCCTGATTAAAGAGTTTTTTTTTTTTTTTTTTCTTCGAACGTCCCCGGCCACACACTAACCCACCCTCACCCGACCGCGGAGGGCTCGTCCCCATTACGTAGGCACACCTACACACTACAGTCCGGACTGTAGCGGGTAAAGGAAAAGTAATGGCAACGGGAACATAAAATAGCTACAGAACTTATTCACAAGCTGAATAAAGTAACAATAAATTACATAAGACAAGAACGAAAATACATTTTTACATAATAACTAGCTGACCCGGCGAACTTCGTCCCGCCCAAAATTGTTTTTTTTTTATTGCCCAAAACAGGTCACACTATATATTTGCTGTAATACGCTGCATAAAACAGTTACTATATATAAAAATAACTAACTTACTATAAGTGTGTAGATCTATCTATCTAGTTCAAAATTTAATCGAAGTCGGTACGTTATTTAGGTGAGGCATACAAAGAATAACAATAAGAGGTCCGAATCATGGGTAGCGCTGACGAAGTTGTAGTTGTTGTACTCGCTCCAAAACAAAAACTAACAGACATACATGTTATATATGTACATACATATGTAGTTATAAACGATCGAATTAGCCGACTTATGGTATCTTTTAAAGGGGGAGGGTTGCCACGCCCATTTTTGGTGAGTTTGTCGATATCGACTCTACGAACTTACCCACCAAATTGCATTCGTCTACGATCACTATGTCCCTAAATATAAGGTTTGCCACGACTACTTTTTGCTATATCGAATTTTTTTTAAGCCATCTAAACCTGATAAGCTTCCGCCACACGCCGTTCAAGCACCTAACGCCTTCAGCAAAACATAAAATAGGCTTATTGCGCAAATAGAGTTTAAAAAAGAGTATTTATTTACTTTTTTTTAATATATTTTTTTCACAAAAAGATGTTAGGTTTCAGTCGGTACCGGACTAATTAACGCCACTGCACGCTGATTAACGACCCAACGCCTTCAACGAAACACAGCATAGTGCAGTAGTTCTTGAGTTACTGTGCAAAAACACAAAAAAAAAACTAAATATTGCGCCATCTGTCGGACGAACTTCAAACTACACAGAAACACTCCTCACGCCCCATAGAGCATGTATATAAAGATTGGTCAAAATCGGTGCAGTAGTTCTTGAGTTACGGTGCAAAAACACAAAAAAACTAAATATTGCGCCATCTGTCGGTCAAACTACACAGAAACATTCCTCACGCCCCATAGAACATGTATATTAAGTTTGGTCAAAATCGGTTCGTGCGTTCTGGAGTTATAGCGTCAGGAAGGAAAACCCGACTTATTTTTATATAGTAGATTTACAAATTAATGCTAGCATATATTACAAATATTACAATTAAAATCAATAAAATCATAATATAAATTAAAATCATTACATAATCTACGAAAAGGAAAATTAGCTCCATAGTTCGTTCTATAGAAATCTAAAGAAAGAGGATGATAGTGCTGTGAAAATCTTGCTGGAATAAACTCAGTAAACTTGCTGGCAAAAACTCAGAATCGATATCACCTTTAACCAGATTAAAAACAAAACAAACCCCTAAAACAGCCCTTCTACGTTCCAAAGTTGGAAGTTTCACCAAATCTAATCTAGCCTCATATGATGGAAACCCATTGCCATAATCCCATCCTAGGCCACGTAAACAGAATAATAAAAACTGCTTCTGCATAGACTCTATTGAATCACTATGACAACGATAGTATTGATTCCAAATAATAGACGCATACTCCAAAATAGGTCTAACAAGTGAAATGTACAGTAGTCTTGTTATATAAGGATCAATGAATTCCCAAGCCCATCTCTTCACAAAACCAAGAACAGCCCGAGCCTTGCCAATCATCATACTAATATGATCAATAAAAGACAGTTTAATATCCAATAATACTCCCAAATCAAGAAATGTAGTCACAACATGGATGGTGTGAGAAGCTAGATCGTAATCCTGATTAAAGAGTTTTAATGACCAATGAAGTAAATACCCTGCAAGCAATTTTGTAGTCGACTACGTAAGTAGTGCACTTTAAGTTAACTTTTGTAGATTGACTATAATATAACTACAATTTAATGCAGCACTTCCTTAGAATTTGGTATTCGACTACGAAAATAACACACTTTTAGATAACTCTTTTAGACTAACTATAAGCTAACTGCAATGTTATGCAGAACTCACCCAAATACGAAACGTTTATTTATTATTGAGAGCTTCTTGTTTGTGAGATTTGTTTTCTCTCTGTTCTCTCTTTTACCAGATCAGACTTTTGATGATTTTGTTTTTAGACTAATTATAAACTAACTACAATGTTATGCAGAATTTCCCCATAATTTAAAACGTTTATGCTATTTCTGATAATATTGTTTTTTCAATTGCACCTTTTTCTGAACTATTTTTAGATTAACTAATAGCTAATTGAAATGTTATGCAGAATTTATTCAAAATGAAACCATTGTTTTTTTATTCTCTATTTTTTACTATTTGAATTCGTTTAAGTGCTATTGTAGCTTCAAAAATTATATAATTTTTATTGTTTAAAATGAGTGGCACAAGTAGAAGAAATTTAAAAAGACTTTTTAAAAAAGAAAAAAATAAATTTTTAAACAAATTAAAAACTAATAATTTAGATAATTTAAATAAATTAAAAAATAATAGTTCAAATCCATTGAAACACCCATTTTTCTCCAAACATACTTTTCTAGATGGAGAAAGTGTTGAAAGCATTAGTGCATCCAATGAACAATTTGACGAAAAAAAGACTTTTAAAGAAAAAATTGGAGATTGGTATTTTAAAAATAGGCCATCTCGCGGGTGTTTCGAAGAACTATTAAAAATATTGGTCGAAGAAAATTTGGATGTGCCTTTAAGTGCTAATTCATTTATTAAACACAAACGTGACAAATTAGAAATAACAAAAGTTTTTCCGGGCGTGTATTGCCACTTTGTGATAAGACAACAAATATTTAGATGTTTAAGTGACATACTCGATTGCCAAAAAATTATAATTGATTTAAATATAGATGGATTACCATTATTTAGAAGCTCAAGAAGTCAGTTGTGGCCGATTTTGGCAAAAATTGTTAACTGACTTCAAGTTAGTTAAAAATTTGTTAACTTTAAGTTAACTATTATATAACTGACTTTAAGTTCGTTGAAAAGTTATGCAGAGTCGGACAATTGACTACTGCCAATGACACCACCATGTTAAAATAGTCAGTTGGCCCCATTAAAAATAATCTAAGAGTCAACCACAACTAGCTGAGAAAAAGTTAACTTATAATGCATTAAAAGATAGTTGAGTTGCCGGCAGGGTAGGTACATACTCGTATGTATGTGTAGGCTAGTGTTCTGAACAAACAATTTTTTTTTAATGCACGTATACATATGTACAATTTAAAATTGAATTTTCTTTTTTTAAATTTATAGCTTCTTTCGATAATAAAAACGATATACTAAGTTAATTTTAATTACAAAAATAATTTAAATAAAAAATAATAATAAAATAATTAAAATTTTAAATATTTTACAATTTTGATTTTATAATTAAAAAACCACGATTTTACCGAATACTATAAAGACGAACAAAGAGTAGAAATGAATTCTTATTATAGTTTCTAAAAAAAAAACTAATTTTAAAGGCAAACTGAATAATATGTAGGTGAATAAGTTTTTATTTGAAAGGCATTTAAATGCCTTTTAATGTGAATGTATGTATGTCGACAATGTGTGTAACTCTAAAAAAGGTTAACGTTTATTTGGATTTTGTTAACCGGCTATTTTAGTTTTTTTTTGTTTTTATAATCGAAATGACAATAACAACGAGTAAGACAAAAAAGGCATACATAGTCAGTCATATAGTAAGCGAATGAATGAATTAAAAAGTTTCTTTGTTTTATTCTAGATGAAGCGAAACCATTTAAATACAGCAGTTCTAAAGAACAAAGCTGTCTAAGGAATAAAGACAATTATAAATATTTTGCAAATACACTACAGTGAGAGCCAACTGAAGTGATCTAGCTTCCAAAGTCTTTGTTGAAATCAAATTTACCAATTTTAAGCAACTTCTCATAAAGACATGCCACACATTTCTCCTCTCCTTTAGCTGTCACCTAACCCATGATGTTTTCCGACGTTTGGGGTCCGACCTTAAACTGCGAGTCCCTGCACTCACGTATAAAATTAATACGCACAACGTAGATGGTGTTAAAAATTAGGCCATAGTTCTGTAATGACCAATAACGTAGTTTATGACCATATCGACGCCTCCGTTCTATAACATTCTAAGTCGAAAAAGTGTGTTTTGAGTTATGAGCTCTCAAAGTTTTCACGCGACTTACAACTATATACATACATACGAGTAATTATTGGTCATTACACCCCTTCAGCCAGGATTATTGACCTAGTTTCTCACGTACAACTATATCTGTATTCTAAGTAGATTTTTCCCTATAACTTCGGAACGGATCGGCGCATCTTAACCAAATTTTGACACTATTAAAGTTAGAGAACGTAGAATTTAAAAATGCAAGAACATTAAAAACGTTCTAAGTACACTTAGAACATTATAGAATGGAGGCGTCGATATGTAGTTTGTATACCTTATCTATCATTGAACTGACCTCAAATCTACAACATTCTCTATTACTTCGTCCAATTTCAAATTAAATTAAAATTTGTTGAAGATGTCAGGATGAGGAAGCGGTAAGCATTCCAACATCTTCTTCGTGACTTACCCGCTCTATAGAATGTTAGACATAGGCACCTTGGCGCATGTCTATTCCAAGATCTCGACTGTTTTACATCTGTTAATTTTGTCAAGGGCACCAATTCGATCTCGCAAGGATTTTTTCAAGAAAGGAACAGAATGAAAGTGGTGGCCCGATGTCTTTGGCATGAAATCAATCAAACTCCCTAAGGATGTACATATATGCTCATCATAGAAGTTATGACTGTTGAATGAACTCTTTGAAATGAGAAGGCAGAATCTGTACACAATTTTTCTTGTAAATATCGTGCTCCATTGGACACTAGAATAAGGCACATCGGTTCAAACAATTTTCAGAGACAGTGTATATCGGAAGAATATGAAATAATTTTCCAGAAGTACTTGTTAGTTTCTAAGGTGACCACATGACAAGTATATACATTTTTATATAATAATTTACAAATTAATGCTAGCATATAAGCTACGTTTAATATTACAAACATTACAATTAAAATCAATAAAATCATAATATAAACTAGCTGACCCGGCAAACTTCGTCCCGCCCAAAATTGATTTTTTTATTGCCCAAAACGGGTCACACTATATATTTGCTGTAATACGCTGCATAAAACAGTTACTATATATAAAAATAACTAACTTACTATAAGTGTGTGGATCTATCTATCTAGTTCAAAATTTAATCGAAGTCGGTACGTTATTTAGGTGAGGCATACAAAGAATAACAATAAGAGGTCCGAATCATGGGTAGCGCTGACGAAGTTGTAGTTGTTGTACTCGCTCCAAAACAAAAACTAACAGACATACATGTTAGATATGTATGTACATATGTAGTTATAAACGATCGAATTAGCCGACTTATGGTATCTTTTAAAGGGGGAGGGTTGCCACGCCCATTTTTGGTGACTCTACGAACTTACCCACCAAATTGCATTCGTCTACGATCACTATGTCCCTAAATATAAGGTTTGCCACGCCTACTTTTTGCTATATCGAATTTTTTTTAAGCCATCTAAACCTGATAAGCTTCCGCCACACGCCGATCAAGCACCTAACGCCTTCAGCAAAACATAAAATAGGCTTATTGCGCAAATAGAGTTTAAAAAGAGTGATAGATAGATATTTATTTACTTTTTTTATTTTTTTTTCACAAAAAGATGTTAGGTTTCAGTCGGTATCGGGCTAATTAACGCCACTGCACGCTGATTAACGACCCAACGCCTTCAACGAAACACAGCATAGTGCAGTAATTCTTGAGTTACTGTGCAAAAGCACAAAAAAACTAAATATTGCGCCATCTGTCTACACAGAAACACTCCTTACGCCCCGTAGAACATGTATATTAAGTTTGGTCAAAATCAGTTCGTGCGTTCTGGAGTTATAGCGTCAGGAAGGAAAACCCGACTTATTTTTATATAGTAGATTAAAATCATTACATAATCTACGAAAAGGAAAATTAGCTCCATAGTTCGTTCTACAGAAATCTAAAGAAAGAGGACGATAGTGCCGTGAAAATCTTGCTGGAATACTGAAATTCAGGTTAGAAAGCAAAAACTCAGAATCGATATCACCTTTAACCAGAGTTGAATTAGGCAGATGAAATATATCCGGGTATCACAATGGACCAAAGGGCTTCCTAGTGATATCATAAGGTGCTCTACCACAAACCAGGGTATAATTTTAAGCAATTTAATGGTAATCGCATTATGTAGATATCAAAACACTTTACAAATTATAAATTTTAATTATTCTACTAAACCACTATACAACTAAGCATAACTGCTGTCTTAAATTTAATTAATAACTTAGGAGTTAACTAATATCCGGAAAATAATTAATTATTATGAATTCGCCGTAGTCTAGTAGGTAGTGTGTTGGCTTATTAGACTGAAGGACCGAGTTCAAACCCCATGTCAGACATCAAAAGGAAAATATGAAAATATTTATTCGGCGACTTCCTCTTAGCAGATTTCTGGCAAAAACTGTGAGAGTAAATAAAATTGCCATGAAAAGCTTCTCAAAAATCTGTCATTCGGAGTCGACTTTAAACTGTAGGTCCCATCACTCATGTATAAAATTAACGCACACAACATAAGTGGTTTGAGAAGCTAGGTCGTAATCCTGACTGAAGGGTTGTAATGACCAATTATGTATGTAATTAATTATTAGTTAAATAAAACGGGTTCGATTCATACTATGAGAATAAATATTTTTTTTTGTTAACTTTAAAATATCAAACTATACATAACCTCTTTTTTCTGAATTTTAAAGATTTAAAAGATTTAAAGATGATGCATAAATATTTCAATGACACAATTTCTAATCAATTATGAAGATTTTATCATTCATTCTTTTCGTTCGTTCATAGCAAACATTATACGGGTAATAACTGGGTACATGCCCTTAATTCAATTTGCCCGACTGCACGTTTTCATAATCATTGTTAAACTATACTCAAGAAGAGGTTTTTTTTTGTTTTTGTTTTTATTTTGTAATTGCGAAATGAATTTTATGCATTGATGCTCTGCGAAATAAAAAAAATATAAAAACAGAAATATTTTATCAAAAGTTAACATTATTTTCTTTAAAACTTTATAAGGTAAAACAGGAAAATATTTTTGAACAGTAAAACAATAATTTATTAAAAAGTTAAAGAAAATAATTTGAAATAACAATAATAATACGTTGTACAATAATAACAATAATAATACGTTGTACAATAATAACAATAATAATACGTTGTACAATAATAATAATAATATTAATGGAAATTATTTAACTTTCCGCAGGTCTATTGTCATTCGCATGTACCAAAGAGTGGGCCTGGTCATTTGGATAATACGTCAGTGGGTATAAGACAAGCTTTAAATGCTCCACGTACAAATAAATTTGTGAATGAACAAATACGTGGTGCACGTTCCGAAGTTGATGGTAAGTTTACTTGGCAATTAACCGCATTCATATTTTAGAAAAAGCATTCATTTATTCATTCATTTATTCATTAAATTCTATATGGATTGTTTAGCAACAAACCCAAATATTCGTAAAACAATCCAAGATCATTTTAAGAAAACAATGTCAAAAAAAAAACAAAAAAAAAACAAAACATTTCAGTTAATTTTGTGTAAATTTGTGTAAACGTATTGCATTTTATTTTTTATTTAAAGGCAGTTTCGGTTCAAGACAATCAACACCAAATGGTTATGGCAGTCGTGAGGTTAGCTCACCATCACAGAATGATTCCGATTACAAATATGGCCGTTTCGATGCCAGTGCGCTACATATTGCACATGCTCTTAAACAGACTGAAATACAAAAGGCCTACAATAAGGCAAGAGAAAAACCAATTGATTTCTATTTGGTAAGTGAAATTTTATTTCTATTTTATTTTATGTTTTTTTTTTTTTGTTTTTCTATTGTGTTTTTTCTATGTTGACTGTAAATAAAAAAGAAAGAAGTTCGATGCCCAACTACCCAGTTTTAAGTTTTTTGTGTAAGAATACAGAATACAAGCGTGACGATTTTTTCTATACGAATTGTTAAGTTAAAGAACGCCTGTAAAAGCGTTCGTGCGACAGATTTTATTTCATTTTGATAGCGTTTTTCTCTAATTCCCTTAACTTGCAATTTCCAAACGATGTTATCACACTTTCAGGAAATCTTAGGCCTTTTTGTAAACAAAACCAAACTTTTTCAATGTTTTAGCTCGTCATAAAGAAAATAATTGAACGCGGAATTCTTGTTGTTTGTTCACCAATATAAACAAGAAACAGAAATTGTATTTAAAGTTATGACTGTCAATATTATTATACATACTCAAATCTAAATAGAGGATAACATAATAAGAATAGAGTAGAAAATATCAATTTTCCAAATCCATCATAATCCATCATAGCAAATAAATTGTGAAAATAAGGGAATGAAATAATAACTAAAGGAATTACTTCCCCCTTTGAAGTCGCGGTAGTCTAGTAGGTAGTGTGTTGGCTTATTAGATGTAAGGCCACGGTTCAACCCAAGGCATATCCAATTGGTAATAGCATCTGTACAACAATGCAAAAACAACAGGCATTTTGTTTTTGTTAAAGAGTACGCGGAATGTCAAAAAAATTAACCCTCAAACCTCCATAGGAAATTAATAAAAGCAATTAAAAAAAACAAAATAAATTTTATATATTGAAATTTCTTTTGATTTTTATGTCATGCTTAATTACGCAATAGTGGGGCACCTATAAATTAAAAAAAAAAAAATATGCCATGCAGTCGATAACATTTCCACTTTATATAAAGAACATGTTTTTATATGGCCATCGAGAAAAATGGCAGCTGCAAACGTTATTTGGTCATAGTTTATGCACCTAGTTGGAGATACCGAAATCTTGTTTGGGTAATTCATCACTCTCGTCTAAATAAATATAAATACACTAGAGCCCCGACTTGCGTCGATCCGATTTGCGTCGTTTCGATTTGCGTCGCTTTTTAAAAATTGACAAAACTCAGCTTGCGTTGTTGCAATTTCAACTTGCGTCGATTAAATTCAGCCGAATTTGAAGGAATGGAAGAGGATGACATTAATGAACTTTTACTGTCTCACGATGAGGAGCTTGATAATGAAAATTTATTATCCATTAATATTCAGCATGCTTTAGAAGATGATGTTATGATAATTGATAATACATTAGAGGAAAAAAAATAACAATCTCCAATATTTCGAAAGCTATGCAATTAATTTCGCATGCATTGGATATATTTTCTGAAAACGATCCTGACGAAAATCGTAGCGAGCATCTACTGACCAAGCCATTAGTTGTTACAAGGAAACATATCAGCAAAAAAATCTCTAAAAATTCAACAACCCACGTAATCATATGGAGTGTCGTTGATTTGAATTTATTATCTGAAGAAAGCACCACATAAACTAAACAAAGCACAATTTCTTCTTTAAAATTTATTTTTTTTATAAATGAATTTTATTGATTTTTGTTAAGTTTTTTTGTTAATTTATATTTTTGCTATTTCTTTATAATAATTAGAGAAAACTTTACTGAACTTAATAAAATAATGAAAAATGTTTTCATAATTCTGTTTTATCCGAAATATTAAGTTTTTTTGCTTCATTTTGATGAATTTCAATGCATTTGTATAGAAAAATTTGATTCGATTTGCGTCGTTTCAATTTGCGTCGCAATTCTCCGGTCCCCATTAACGACGCAAGTCGGGGCTCTAGTGTATAGTAAATCTAGGTTGTAGTTTAAAAGATATGTGTATTTAGTGTTAAAGACTTAAATATTATTAATCATCTTGCAAAAATTTTAATAAAATTGGCTTTGAAATAGTAATCCTGAAGAATTTCTAGAGTGCGTATCGTTAAGGATACATCCGGTACATCTGAGGGTTTATAAATACGAAAATGATTATCAAAACAAAACACAAAAAAAAAACAACAAAATTTTGACATTCAAAAAATAATCAGCTGTTGAGATAAGGCTACCTATTGGATATGCCTTGGTTCAACCCAAGTCAGACATCAAAACGAAAATATAAAAAAAAAATATTTCTTCGGTGACTTTCTCTCAGCAGATTTCTGGCAAAAACTCTGAGAGTAAATAAAAAATGCCATAAAAAGTTTCTCAAAAAATCTGTCGTTCGGAGTCGACATTAAACTGTAAGTCCCGCCAACTCATGTATAAAATTAACGCACACAACATAAGTGGTGTGAGAAACTAGGTCCATAATCCTGACTGAAGGCTTGTAATGACCAATTATGTATGTATGTATTACTTCCCCTTAAGTAGTAATTGTGCAAAAAAAAATCTTTATAACATTATATTTGATTATTCAACCTAAAAGGTGGCCTGAAGTATTAATATTTCAATGAAACACAAAAAAAGAATTGCAAATATTTTATTTGGTGTCAGTTTCTCATGGTAAGCATACAGTCTTTTGCATTGCACTGATTCAAAATCACTTTTGTCCAAGTGTATGTTTAGTACGTCTGAATTTTCAGGTTCTAGTGATTTAATTATTTTAACAACGAATACATCTATGGAATGTTGCAATCCTGCTTTGGAGACCTTTTAGTAGAGCTCCTTTTTCTCGTGTAAAAAACAGGATTGGTTGTAAACCCTTTATACAATGTGTATGTATTTCGTAAAGTTCTAAACGAGAAGAAAGAATTGCAACTAAATTCTTCAACAAACATACATAAATAATTGGTCATTACAACCCTTCAATCAAGATTACGACCTTAGCTTCTCACACTACTTATGTTGTGTGTGATAATTTCATACATGAGTGGTGGGTCCCACAATTTAAAGTCGATTGCGAACGACAGATTTTTGAGAAACCTTTTCATGGCAGTTTTATTTACTATCAGAGTTTTTGCCAGAAATTTGCTGCGAAGAAGTCGCCGAAGAAATATTTTTCTATATTTGTTGGAGATGTCTGACCTGGGTTTGAACCGTGGTCTCACGTCTAATGAGCCAACACACTACCTACTACACTACGGCTACTACTTTCTTTCTTCTCTCATTCTTCGACCTTGATTTTAATTCTGGCCAATTCATTTCGTTGAGCTGGCTGCAGTTTATATCTGCCTTCTGCAGGTGTTAGCAGATCTTGCTAAAAATTTTCATCTAATTGCCAGAGTATGGTTGATCCATTTCTATTTTAGTTTTACTATTTGCACAATAATTGACAACTCCCTTTTATTTTATCTATGATCCCACATTTGAAATGACGTTCGCGCAAAATATTTTTTTTTTAATTTTCCACAGTGAACGAATAACAAATATAAGACCTTTGATGAAAAGATGTAAATTTTTCTTTATGTGCAATGTAGGTTTCCATACTTTATTATTCATACCATTTGCAATATCACCTCGCGAACTATGTGCCACAGATATTGTACTGACCAAGTATGTAAAGACGTGAACATTCTCAAAGTCTATATTACTTATGCTGAATTCTGAAGATTTTTGGATGTTTAGGCATTGACACTTAAACTTTTCAACTTTTATATGTACTTATAACCGCTTTGTATGCAGTGTTATACATTTTCTACAGTTTTACTACTTTTCAGTGTATAATTTCTGTTGCGAATATTTTAAACACATTACATACATGAATATATTGAATGTAGGTTTACAATACAACGTAGGCACAGTTGAAAGTTGATTTATACAATGCAATTAAAAATTGTAAAAAATTTCATACATACGCCATACGTACATACATATTTGTGCATATTCATAATAATTATTTTTATACATTTTATATAAACAAAAGACTTAAGCAACAAACTTTATTAATGATGTGCTACAGACAATAACTAAAAATGAATGAAATAGAAAATTATTTATTTTATTTTACAGTAGGACCTTGATTATCCGTGATTCGATTATCCGGCAACATCAATTATCCGGGATGGAAAAAGAAAATTTTTTGCATTGACTTAATTTTATTTTGGATCGATTTAAATTTTTCTGCATCGTTTAACCGTGATTACCTCTATTATCCGTGATTATAAGCAAAAATTGTTTTCTATTATTTTGGACAAACAAGCGAAAAAGGGGAATTCCCTCTTTAGTATACGAAATCCTTATCTACTGTTCACTGTTTTCTGACAAAATTATTTTTTTTTTATATTTTTGAAACATATATGTGGGCAATTTCGTGTCAAGTGACCCAATTTGGATGAAATTTGCACCAAGGTTAGTACTGTTGGATAGTTGGCCAGACACAAATTTTCAGCTCTATCAGTCAAGAACTGCCGGAGTTAGAGGGGTCAAAGTTGGACATTTTGGTCATACAGGGTTATTCTTAAATGTGTGTAACTTTTCACCTATTGGTCCTAGCAAAAATTTTGCAAAGGATATTAGATAGCTATTTCTTCAATCTTTCCAAATATAATTTTTTTAATTTTTAAAAAAAAATTTTTTTTATTTTTTTTTTTAAATTAATTTTTTTTCAATTTGGGCCTTTTTTTTTTTTTTTTTGCTTAAAAGAAAGCTTATAAAATTTCCTTTAAGGCCTTCATAATCGCTTAATGGGATGCGAGTACGATATATATCAAAAGAATTATTTTTTAACTCAAGAATAAGATTTTTCAATATTTGGCACATGTACCATTTTCATTTTCGCCCATTTTTTTCGAAATGGAGTTTTTTTTGTTTTTTTTCCTCAAAAGAAAACTTAGACCATTTCCTTTAAGGTCTTTGTGGGCACTTAGTAGCAAGAGGCATATCTATAAAAAAAAATATTTTAACTCAAAACCAAAGTTTTTAAATTTTACCATATGCACTATATTTTGTTTTAATGGATGTTTTTTTTTTTTGCTCAAAGAAAGCTTACTTCTTAATGGGATGCGAGTGGAAAAACTCTAGCGTGCGATACTGAAGCTCTAGTAGCTCAATTTTATCAGCGAGATGATATGAGTCGAATGATGCCAGGAATGAAAGACTGGGTGTCTGTTCGAATCGATGGCCAGAAAGTCCAAATGCAGAAGAGGATGATGTTTTTCCACTCGCATCCCATTAAGTGACCACAAAGCTCTTAAAGGAAAAGAACTAAGCTTTCTTTGAGCAAAAAAAAAACATCCATTAAAAAAAAATATAGTGCATATGGTAAAATTTAAAAACTTTGGTTTTGAGTTAAAATATTTTTTTTTATAGATATGCCTCTTGCTACTAAGTGCCCACAAAGACCTTAAAGGAAATGGTCTGAGTTTTCTTTTGAGGAAAACTAAAAAAAAACTCCATTTCGAAAAAAAATGGGGGAAAATGAGAATGGTACATGTGCCAAATATTGAAAAATCTTATTCTTGAGTTAAAAAATAATTTTTTTGATAGATATCCCACTCGCATCCCGTTAAGCGATTATGAAGGCCTTAAAGGAAATTTTATAAGCTTTCTTTTAAGCGAAAAAAAAGGCCCAAATTGAAAAAAAATTTAAAAAAAAAATTAATTTAAAAAAAAAATAAAAAAAAAAATTTTTTAAAAATTAAAAAAAAATATTTTTGGAAAGATTGAAGAAATAGCTATCTAATATCCTTTGGAAAATTTTTGCTAGGACCAATAGGTGAAAAGTTACACACATTTTAAAAAAACCCTGTATGACTAAAATGTCCAACTTTGACCTCCTCTAACTCCGGCAGTTCTGGACTGATAGAGCTGAAAATTTGTGTCAGGCCAACTATCCAATAGTACTAACCTTGGTGCAAATTTCATCCATCCATCATCGGAAGACATCGATTTTAAAAATTGGGTCACTTTACACGAAATTGCCCATATGTATTATCGTTTCGTCTTCAGTTTCATTAATGAAAATTTTACCAGCTGAGCATCATATAATTGTTGAAATGTATTGTCACAATATCTTTTGGCTGCGATTTAAAACTGACATCTAAAATCTAAAGCGATTTGATACATCGAACATAATTTCTTTTTTATTCTTGTTCTTTATCTTTTCGTTTCATTTTAGTTTAATTTCTTATCGTTTATAATTTAATTTTTATTTTTTCATTCACTTACTTGCATTCTCCTTAATGGCAATAGAATTTTACTACCGATGCTCTATGGTGTAGCTAATAAACAAATAAAGCAAAAAAAAAAAAAACCAACAACTAAAAATGAAATAAAAACTATGAAACATTAACAAATATTACTGTTAAATGATGATAATGATGTTTAAGTATAGTTTAGTTGGTTAGTTGGTCGGTTAGTTGTTTGGTTAGTTAATGGCTAGTTTTTGGTCTGTTACTCGCTTAAATTTACTCGTTCTCTAAACTACAGCTACATATATGTATGTATACCGTTCATCTCTCCCTCGACCATACTTTTCTTAAGTATACTGAGTCTTTCTGTTGTTATTCTTTCAAGTTGAATGTTCTGCACTGAATAATCTCTTAATTTATAACGTTAACACATTGTGTATATGTATGTATGTATGTATATTTGAATGAACATAAAAAAACAGAAAAAAAAAAGGAAAAACATTTTAAATAAAACAATTTTCATATAAAGTTTATGAAAACATTACATTGACCATTGCAAACTTTATGAAATGGGGGAGCAAATAATTTAAACGTTTCTAACAGTGAGCTGTATAAGCAATATTTCAATGATGTTCTATCGTTCTATACGAATACACCTATCCCACGTTTTACACGGTATTCGTTTTACACGTTTTCGATCTTACACGGTTTTTGAAAATAAAAATTTTTTTAACCAAATTTATTAATTTTGCATTTACACGAAATTATAAACACTAAACTATAATTTGCTTATATCTACAATAACATTTTCATTGTTTTACTGTCAAAATATTTTACTGTCAAAATACAACACTACAAAATGTATGTTACAGTTACGAATTCTTAGTAGTCTATGGGCCATTATTACAACTTGCCGTTAACTAAAGGGAGGATTTTAACGGGCAGATAAATTGTTTTTCATTATTATGAGTACCCAATAAGATAGAAGTGATCGTTAAGCTAAAGGGAAGATCATCCTACCTTTAACATTTAAAGGTCACTTTATGTTTGAACTTGCCATATCATATACTATTTTCGATATGGCAGCTTCAAATTTAAACAAAATGAGCATATACAACAAAAAAACGAAGTCCACTGTTGCCACTGCGTTAAAAAAAAAAACTAGTTTAATTGAGCAGTTTTATCGACTTTGCTCCGGCACTGCCATATTTTAATTTTATTTTATCTGTAAGTTGTAATAACGAAAATAAGTTAAAGGTAACTTTGCCGTTCACTTTAGCTAAAGGTACCTTTAACTAACCCCAACTTTAACGGGAAGTTGTAATAATGGCCCTATGTCTATGATGGAAATAGATAAGATGGGAACTCCCCGTTTTATGATCAAAACTAAATTTTATGTGTGTATAGCTATGTAGTTTGTTTGAAATACCAAAACAAAGAGCTGCATTGTTTATAAACTTTGTTTTTAATTAATGTTTATATAAAATAATTGATAGCGTAAATTTATTCAAGGGGAGCAAATAACAGAATTATTTTTTACAAAATCTATAATTTATAAAAATGTGTTTGTTATTCATCATATTAAAAACTGACAAAAGGGGCTTTTTTTATAGTGATTTTCGTTTAGCACGGTTTTTCCATATAAGAGTGTTACACGATTTTTTATGGAACCTATCTTCCGTGTAAAGCGGGGGATAGGTGTATATTCTTTAGCAATGGCTATTCAAATAGATTTGTTTTAAGAACAGTATTCGCTAATAAAAAAAAAATGTATAACTTTCAACAGAGCAATACAAATTCTTAGTAAAAAAAAATAGAAACTTTTAGTGTTCCACAAGAATGCACAAAAGTTCTTCGAATTCAGTTTACAAAAAACAAAAAATTCTTACACGTAGAATTTACAGGCAATGGAAAATTAAAAAAAAATAATATTTTAATTAATGAGTACTTAATAAAATTAAACAATGTTTTTAGCCAGTTATATAATTTATACTAGCAGTTCATAGAATTGTATGTAATTTGTAAGGCTTCTAGATGTAAACAATTTTTTTCAGCCCACAATTTAATGAAATGGATTATTAAAGCTTACAAAATTTTATTAATCCAGTCAAAATTTATTTGTAATTAATGCAGAATATGAATACAGAGTCACAAAAGATTGCTTCCAATAACGCGTATAAAAAAATTTTTAGTATTGATCGCACGCTTACAAAATAACTCGCTTTACATATCCATGTCTTTTGTACAACAGTTTAAAAGACTATGTATACAAAATTGATAATAACACAGCCCTGCAAATTTGAACTTTCTTTGTGCAAATAAAATGGCTCCAGGTGTTTCCGAAGGCATTTTGCATTTTTGTGTTTCTTTTTCTCTTGCACCCCTTGACAAAAAACCCACCCCCTACTTTAAGGGTGCATGCAATCAATTTGGCTTTGGGCTCATTTTAAAGAGCAAAGATCAGTTGTCAATTTCTGACAATATCTATGGTTCTATCAGGTCAGTGTTTAGCTCTACAATTTTTCAAAAATGGTCAAAAACGCTATTTTTAGGGGGTTTCAACCCCCTTTTTCTCGAAAACCTGCCATGATGGAAAGTTTTTGAACCCAGATTCGAGTTCAGCGCGCAAAATGCCTTCGGAAACACCTGGAGCCATCTTATTTGCAAAACCCATGCAGAGCTGTGTAATTGATGTCTCTACTACTACGTCAGAACAATACGGAATTCAAGACATTTTCGAATAGAAAAATAAACTTATTTGTATGCCGTTAATAGTAAACTAGTTTTGTAAAATTAGAAAATATTGAAAGAACATTTGAACCCTTGTCACCAATTCAAACGCCGTCTACATACATATATTGCTTAGATAATTGGCCTTAACAATCTGTTTATTGAATTTCGGCCTGTCTTCACAGTCTTCTAGCTGCCTCTCCTTCTCACGCGCCTTCACCAGTTGGTCACAGCAATCGATGACAGGATTTGCTCAACTTGGTCCTTCTACCGCAGACAAGGTCGCCCTCTATGCCGACTTTTGCTAATCCCCAAATCAAATGCTCGTCTGGCTGGAGCATCCTCTTTCATCCGAACGACATGGCCGCTCCAGCGCTGCCGCTGGATGCTAATGCACTGCACAACATCTACGTCGTTGAGGAACTCATACAGCACATTGGTGGACCGGATACGGAAATCATTGCCAAATCGTACTATACCGAAGATCTTATGCATAACTTTTCTCACACATGCTCTCAAGTGTGCTGCATCGGTGCAATAATAGCGTCCATGTTTTTGCGACATAGAGAAACACGAGCTCAGACATTGCAGGAAAAATATCCCTTACACGGCTGTCGAGGGCTGCCGTAAAGTCGACAAACCGATAGTGTGTGCCGAATTGATTTTCAAGGGTCTTCTCCAGAATTTAACGTAAAGTGTAGATCTGGTCGACGGGGGGACTTACCAGATCTGAAGCCGCACTGATAAGGTCCAATCAGTGTTTTGACGAGTGCTTTCAGTCGTTTACACAATACTGTCGTAAGAACCTTATATGAGATAGAGAGTTGGTGCATATCGTAGAGTCCCACTTATACAGGACAGAACAGAGGACACTGATCTTCAAGTCATATTTTTTAAATAAACTAGCGCACCCTACCAGCTTTTTTTTTTTTTTTATTATTTTTTTTTTTATGAAACCAGCGCTCAGGGGATGGCGCCTACTCATGCAGTGCATTGTGCAGGTTTTTTTTTTTTTAGGTAAGGTGGAAAGGGGGAAGATACGAACGGCAAGGGAACGAGTTGCTGCTAAGTGACCTCATTACTGAGCATCACTCTTATATCTGCACAACTTGACTTCCTCACGGTCTTAACTTTCCTGCTCTCTCTACTTGTGTCCTGCTGTAGACTGTAAACATTTTCTTATAGGCGACGATTATAAGTGCAGTAGCTTCTCAAAATCAAGCGCTGTTCGCGCAGTATTATTTAAGTCATAACAGATGTTGGTCCCTAGTTCACCAATGTCATTAAGAAGAGGATAAACGGAACCCATGAAGTAATGAGGACTATGTTGTCCCTTGTGATGGCATAATTAGAGATTAAATATAACTTCATGTTCAAAAACGTATACGTTTATACAATGATCGCAATGATTAAATATTTGTTGCAACTGATTTAAATTTGAATACAGAGAGCATTTCGCAGCCAAATTTAAACTCGTACCTGTTATAGACGAGCCATATTTTATGGTGTTTTTGACTTACAAAGTGATCAACATGAAAAGCTTTTGCCAAAAATGTACTCGGGTTTTACATTGCGACTATAAAATGCAATCCAATGGAACTGGTATGAAATTCGTTTTTTTTTTTTTTGTTTCTTTTTATTGGCAGCAGCAGCAGTTAAAATATGATGATGAAAAAGAAAGAGTGAATAAATGGATAGATGGCTCTGGTCATATTGTCTTTATTATCCCATACTAGTGCATACATGGTATGTATGTATGTACATATGTATACTTGTAAAAAAATATAAGCATGGTTTACAGAGTATAGATGGATGATTGCCTCTGTTACTTTCACTTGGATGCATAATTTAATAACTCAAACGCAGTACAATTGTACACTGAAAGTGAATAGCATGTGTAGCAGAAAACAACACTGCAAGAGACTTATTTGAGTGGCAATTAACCCATAAATGCTAGAAACCTGTACGGCCAACAAGTGTACATTAAAGGCTTAATATTTATGTTTATTTTCAAGTGTTCATTACCATATTCTCTGTATCATCAAAACCTTTATCGTTTTCAAATCAACGAAAATTTCGAAATTTCATAAATATTTCAATTATTCTTATCTGCTACAGTTTTAAAGTTGAATGGCTTAAATAATTTATCTCAACACTGCATTGCAAATTGTACTGTTCTTTGACTTCAATTATGCACAGCATATACCATTAAGTCGCCGTAGTCTAGTAGGTAGTGTGTTGGCTTATTAGACTGAAGGCCCGAGTTCGAATCCCAGGTCAGACATCAAAACGAAAATATGAAAATATTTCTACGGCGTCTTCCTCTCAGCAGATTTCTGGCAAAAACTCTGAGAGTAAATAAAAATTGCCATGAAAAGCTTCTCAAAAAACTGTCGTTCGAAGTCGACTTTAAACTGTAGGTCCCGACACTCATGTATAAAATTAACGCACACAACATAAGTGGTGTGAGAAGCTAGGTCGTAATCCTGACTGAAGGGTTGTAATGACCATTTATGTATGTATGTATGTATATACCATTAAAGTATAAAATATGCTAGAGTCCCTGATTTATTTTTATTGAAAGTCACTGAAATGATAGAGTTGGGATTTAATAAAACTTATCGAACTAATTGAAAGATACAAAGCAATAAATACAACATAGTAACGAGGAATTTTAATAGAATTCAAGCCTTCCTGCTGCTGATATTTCCAGCAAGCAACTTAGAGTAGAGTTTTTTTATCGTCTCCTAGCTAGATTAGATTTAAGAAGATCACAGGCCTTAAATTTCGAAACAAAATTTGAAATAATCAAGGGCTTAAGGGCACGGAACAGCTTGTTTCAAATTTAGATGACAATAAAAGCAGATATTGCATTTTATTGACTGTAAAAAATATTGACGGTAAATTTCGAGAACTGACTTGGGCCAAATTATCTATAATAGAAAATACGTGGTATGTATATAAATACAATATTTTCATTCCATTGACAAGAAATTCCACTTGCCAGCATTGCACAGTGTACGATTTAGCCATTCTAGGTAGACAAAATTAAATATCTTGGAAAACAATTATGCTAGACTTATGAATTTTGGTACAAGGTGTTACTAGGCCAATATGAACCATTGCCAAAAATATGGGCGACATTGGACCATTGCCACGCCCACTTCCCATACAACTGAAAAATTTATTTTTGATATTATTCGCGAAGGATAATCAAAAAGTAAAAAAGTATGAATGATAATGTTTAAAATAAATAATAAAGAGGTAGAAGTAACAATTAATTTTGATTTATTAATTTTTTTAATTTTTTATTAATTTTTAAATAATTTCATATGTACATAGTACATATAAATTAAAGTATGAATAAAATATTAAAAGTCATAGTTGTCTTCTGTTAATTTTGGAAATTTCAATAAATGTAGAACTTCTGGGGTCAATGCAGCTTTTTTATATACGGAAAGCCTTTCATTTTCGGGTAATTTAAGCCATATGTCAAAAAGTTTGTGATATGTGGTGTTATCACTCATTATTTGTTTTTTTTCTTTATCCGGCAAATCTCGGCAGATAATTTTATATGTGCCTTAAAGTAGACACTTCCGGCGTTCGTATAACACTAATTTGGTGTTGATCCGGTGTGAACCAAAAAAGTTATCGATTACAGAATTTTTTCTTTTTTCTTAACTTAACAAAAAAAAAGTGATTGTTTAATTGAAATTGAACGAAAAGAATTTTCCTTTTAGAACCGTAAATTCTCGTGATGTTGATAGCGAATATGTTGAGCTTCAAAACAAACAAAAAATAGTTAAAAAATTCCGATCCAATAAAAAGTTACACGCTTTTAAGAATAAGCAACTTAATGTAGATATTTTTATTGTTTTTAATTCACTCAAAAATATGAAGTTTGAAGTACCATTACAATGTTATTGCTGACAAATTAGGAAAAGTTTTGGCGTTTTCTTATTTTATAACAAGTGCTCTTTCATATTGGATAAAAATATTTACTCAAATCGAAACTCAAAATAACGAGTTTTGTCCAGCTAGATTAGCAAAATCTTACACTGTGCATTGGAAACAAAGAAAATATTGTTGGTGCCATGATACAAATATGTACTGATATTACGACATTGAGATATATAACTATGTTTGGACTATATTTTAACTCGTTCATCAGAAATTCTCATTTCATTACCTACTAGTATATGTAAGCTTACTTACTTAAATGGATATTACAACCCTGTAGTTCCAGTCCATGTTGTGTGGCGGAACCTACAGTTTAAAGTTGACTCCGAACGACAACTTATTAGAATAAAATATGGACGAGTGCCTTCACTATAGCGGGTGTTGACTAAACTTATTTTGGTACGTTCAATTAATTATTAATTATTTATTATTTATTCGGGGCGATTAATGTATTCCTGACATTTACATTTTAAAATTTATTGGATGTTAGTTTTCCCCGTGGTAACATCGTAGATGGACCCTCTATGACCTTTTTGACAATTTTGGCATTCATACATAACATAATTGGTCATTACAACCAGCGTTTGCCAGATTTTATTTTTAAAAAACTTTTTATTTCTGGGAAAAAAAAAACTTTATTTTCGCAAAAAAAAAATTGTTTTCTACAAAAGTACCAACATTTTTAAAGGAAACTCCGGAGCCCGGTGCCCTCTGTTGGTGTTTCCTTGCTTCTTTTGCCCGGGACTAATAAAATACACAATATTTTATTAAAAAATTTAAATATTTCGTGTTATCAATATTGAATTTAATGAAAAAAAATTTTAATTTAATTTTGTCAAATAAACTTGTTTTGTAGAAAACAAATTTAATGAAAACTTTTTCGCATCCCAAAAAACTTGGAAATAAAGGGAAAACTTAGCAAATGGCAACGCTGATTACAACCCTTCAGTCAGGATTTCGACCTAGCTTCTCACACCACTTATGTTGTGTGCGTTAATTTTATACATGAGTTGGCGGGACTTACAGTTTAAAGTCGATTCCGAAGGACAGATTTTTTGAGAAACTTTTCATGGCAATTTTATTTACTCTCAGAGTTTTTGCCAGAAATCAGCTGAGAGGCAGTCGCCGAAGAAATATTTTTTTTCATATTTCGTTTTGATGTCTGACCTGGGATACGAACCCGGGCTTTACGTCTAATAAGCCAACACACTACCTACTAGACTACGGCGACTTTGGCTTTTGGCATTCTTTTTTCAATATCTGTTCCATTATCTCACCAATAGAAGATGTAATGTTATCATTCATGCCTGAATCTGTTGTTGATTTGGACAGTTTTTTGAAGTGCGTATATACACCAAACACTTCCAGTATCTGCATAGCCTAGTGGGGACAAAACGCATGACCTTGGTGACGAGTAAACTACATTATTAAGCGAAATTAATTGCTTATCGAAATCGCCCTCAATAGAGCGATGCAGAATGGCATGTGTGTGATGTCAACCAAATCCAAATCTTCATTTTGAGCACAAAAAAAAAAAGTACTGTATTCCCTCGATTTACGTCGTCTCGATTTACGTTGTTTCGATTAACGTCGTCAAAAATTTTGTTCCCTTCAACTTCGATTTGCGTTGCCATTCGATTTACGTCGCTTTTTTTGGAATCAACTGTGACGTAAATCGAAAGACTACTGTAACTTTTTTAAGTTCCTTGTTAAAAACATTCTACTTTGTAGTATGAGCACTATGAAATTCGATTTACGTCGTTTCGATTTACGTCGCCTTTTTCCGGAACATTCTACGACGTAAATCGAGGGAATACTGTAATCAGGTAATCATGTAATAATACGATTTTCATCGTTTTTGAAGAAATGCTGTCAAATTCTAACGAACGATTTGTAAATCGCATCAAGATGGGCATCTTGCAGGCTGCATTCGAAAAAACTGTCTCTTGATGATCTTCCATTAAATTCGGCAATTCTATTTGCTAACGTACCTGTTAAGTTAGTTCGACAGAAATAGATTTCTCACACAATATGAATTGCTTGATAGTAAAATTCAATGATTGACAAGCGTTGTTCGTTTGTTCGTTTATTCATGATGAAATGGCAAAATTAACTGAAAATATCTGGCATTGCCACATGTTACGAATGTTTTTTTTTTATACTGAAAAACTACAAAAATCACACAATAGTTATTGTGTTATTCAATTATCCAATACCATAATAAAAAAAAAAAAGTTTTTATTATTTTCAGTGCAAGGGATCTATTTAACGAATTTACAGCTAATACGGCTAATGGCTGTAGGGTAATAATAAAACAAAAACAAAATCAAGTTGTAGCAATAAAATTTGCTAAATGATTGCTGCAACAAGTGAAATACAGAAAATAATGTATAAAAAATGATTTTAACAAAAGAAAGAAAAAAAAAATAAATAAAAGTACTTACCAAATACGGAAGAAATGCAAAGAAACACAAACAAATGAGAAATGAAGACAAGAAAACAAAACAGACACTGACTGACGTACATACATATTTGTAAAACAAAACAACAAAAAAAAAAAACAGACCTGACTACAGCTTGCAACTTAAACAACATTTTCAAACAGACAATATAAACAATGAAAACACACACACACACCTTCTCCTGATCTTAAATTTATGCTTGCAGCAATCATACCCAACATAATAATAATAACAACAATAACAATATAAATTATATTTGTTATATGAACGTACACTTTGTGTTTGACGTCTGATGTTGGTTATCCCAAAATTATGCCTCAAGATGAAATACGCATGTTTTCTACCATCAGTTGTTGCATGGTTAGGTTTTTAACAAAAAAGAAAAATTTTTTAAAAAAAATTTTAATTTTATAACAACTTATTCATTAGAAAATCAAAAACAGTATCTATCCGGAATTAACGATATCTGACACTAAATCATTGTAGACTCTTCTCAACGTTATTCAACTTACATGCAGATTGGATAAAAGCTTACACAAAATCGGTAACTCCATAGGTAAATATCCATATAAAGATCAAATTCGTACATTTGATGTTGCCAGTGATGTTGTGGTAATTTTTTTTACCGGAACGCGTATATATAATTATATAGACAGGGCCGATCCTGGTAGGGGTCTCATGTCCCAAATTTAACGACGGGTGTGATTTTCCATGATAATCCTGGCGGCGGCGTTTTTTTTTAGGAAAATTGTAATATGCTCACTGAACGTACTTATGACAGTGCTGTATTTCAAGTTTTAATCAATATTATAACAATTTATGAATATATTGAGCAATAATTAATTGACATTTTATATGAAATATTGAGATCAATAATGCCGTTTATTGCGATTTACTCAATATAAATGCATGTCTGAACATAGTATTAAGGACTTTCGAGTAGCGAGTTAAAAATGAAAAGAAAAGCACTTTTTTATTTATCTAGTACTTCACAAATGGTTTGTCTGGGTCCTAGTTTTTATTGGTCTTAGATTAGGTCGAAGTTGTAGCATTGATTACCAAGGCTCACTTGAACACGCATAGCGGCCCGTTGTGACGCCACAGGTAAACGCAGTCCCTGTACTGACCGAATTCCACCAAACTAGCCAAGGAGTTGGTCAGCGCAAGAGCTGCACAATAAAAGCACGACTAGTCTACGCTGGAAAAACAACCTGAAAGTTTTATAAACAAATTTGTATCCTTGACATCAATGGATGATAACTCCGTTAAGCTGACAAGGAATGGAGAGCCATTGCTTATTGATCCTATAATGCAATTAAATTCTTTTTAGTGAGAAGTACAATAACATTTTAAAAATTTAAAAAAAAAAAAAAAAAAAAAAAAAAAAAAAAAAAAAAAAACTTTAGAAGATGAAATAAAATTACATTTTTAAAGTCACTCGAATAGAAACTCGTTGCCACTTGAGAAAATTATAGAATATATGGTACAATTGATAAATATTTTTCATTTTTCAATAATGATTTTATACTTTATGAATAATCATCTGCTGTCCTATGTAAAGGTATTTTGGTTTTGGATAGGCATCAGCATTTAGTCATTCATTCAGTGATTGCAATTGCGGTCATTAGCAAGATTTAAGATAAATAAATAAAACAATACCAAATACAACGTGAACAATAATCACAATGATAATAAAAAGTTTAACAAATTTTTATTAACACTGATGCTCAAACTGATCAACAAGCATTAAAAAGCTGTACAAAAAATCATGAATTGTAATTGACTGACAATTGAAATAGGCAGATAGATAATAAAACGATTCAAACGATACTTATACAGTAGAATAGAAAATTAACGAATACAATTATTTAAATAATTTACCCAATGTATTCAATTCAAATTCTTTTTAAATAGATTTTACTGTAAATGTAACTGCAACGATTCCTCAACTCCACTGGCATAACAATTATGCTTTCAACAGCAACAATAAATAGTGCTGCCACTAGGTTCAATGAATATTATATTAGCGACTGGTAGTGATATCCGTTAAAACACAATATTGATAAAGAGTTTTGGCCAAAAGAGATGCATTTCAATTAAAGCATGATTTTTTTTTTTGTTTAATTAAATTAACCAGTAAACCATTACGAAATGAACAAGACTCGAAAAGTCTGTTTATATTACAATAATAATAATAACTGAACATCTATGGCAGGGATTCTCAAATATCTCCGCAATGTCGTCTATAAACGAAATCTAAAAGATGATATTTCGGTTGGCGAAATGACATAGTTAGTCATTACAACCCTTCAATCAAGATTATGACGTAGTTTCTCACAGCCCTTATGTTTTCTGTGTTAATTTTTATACATGAGCAGTGGGACCTACAACGACGATGGGTTTTACATGGGTACCTGTCCGCGTGGACCTAATCCCATGGTGCTCTTCGCACAGGGTGAAATACAATGCGTCTACCAACGCCCCCAGATGTAACAGACTGCTACACCTGAGTACCAATTCGAAGCCATGTATTTGGACATGACTTCCCCCTTGGTTAGGAGCGGAGCCTATCTAAAACTCCTTCCGATCTTTGGGTCACGGCACTCGGTTGAAAATGCAACTCCACACCGAACCCATTAACTAGACTCTTCCCGCGATTTGGGTCCAAACCACAGCCACCACGATGCTCCCAAAAGGGGCCACACCAACAGACAGGCTGGAACCGAGGTTCCAGGGGCTTCTGACTCCCGTGGTACCAGAATTAAGTCTCCGGTCAGACCTCGTAATCAGATCGATTACTACCAGTTGAACTCCAAACAGTTCGGTACTGGTGACCCACAGCGACAACAGTAAACATACATCAACATAAAGGACAACACTTACGGTACTGACATTGAACAGCGCCCTCACGGACGAGGCTTTGGCCACATGGTGTGGCACCAGGGGTGGACAAAACGAACAAAACAAGAAGACACACAACAACACAACAGGCTTGGCAGCGGCGGTGAAGGCAAGGGCGGCAATGACGGGGATGACGGCGAAGACAGGGATGACGGGGATGATAACAGCAAGGGAGAGGGGCAATTTGGACCGGCATGTGGACAACAGCAGCAGCAACAGGAGCAACGAAGCGGAGCAGAAGAACCAGCAGCAATCGACTCAAAACTGTCAACGATCGCATGCCTATCCGCGGGCGGGGACAGACGAAAGCGGAAAAAGGAGCAAGGGGCGCACGACCAGGAGAACACCACGCAGGGTGATCACATTTCGGGGTTGCCTCCGCTATACCTCCTATTTCTCCTAACAAATACTTCCCGGGCGAAATCGCCCAACCTACTAAAAGTCCGACTGTCTACTAAGGCCCTACTGTAATCCCAACCCTCCCCAGTATGGGCTATTCCCATACTATCTAATCTCCTAATTTCATCATAGTATGAACACATTGTAATAATGTGTTCGACAGTCTCAGGTCCCCTCCCACACCCGCAGTCCGGAGAGTCGGACAGACCTCTTTTATGCAAAAATGCATTAAGTGAGCCAAGTGGGACCTACAGTGGGACAGCAGATTTTTGAGAAACTTTTCATGCCAATTTTGTTTACTCTCCGAGTTTTTGCCAGAAATCTGCTGAGAGGAAATCGCCAAAAAAAATATTTTTTGTATTTCATTTTGTTGGAAATGTCTGGCCTGTGGTTTGAAAACCTTGCCCTTACGTCTAATAACCCAACACACAACCTACTAGACTACGCATTGCCTTGGTTAAAAATCAGAATAGAACTATCTGTCAGTTCGTATCAGCCCCTAATAATTAATTTGATTCCTAGTATTTCCAGGAGTGATTATTTTCTTTCTTACGTTTGAGCAGCATTTTGGGTTAATCATTTTTTTAGGGGAAAAAAACATAATACAGTGTAATAATAACTAATAAATTTACCGATACCATGGTATAACGCATAACTTTATTAGACTTAACATCAACAACATAAGAAAGTTGAAAAGCGTCTGATTGTTTCGGAAAATATCATTCATAAGAATCAATTATTTTTTTTAAGCATCATAAATGAAAATTGCGTTCATTGAACTTTCTAGTGGTAAACATTGTTTGAGAACGGCTGCATCATAAAATTAATTAAAATGAGGTGGTTAATTAATGTAAACATTTGAGAAACGCAACAAAATTCACTGCATAGCATATGTTTATCTAATAAAAAAAAATTGTATTTCATTTTCTTGTTGTATTACTATAAAATAAATTAAAATTTATAAAAGAAATTAATGTTAATGAGCTGTTGTAGTTGTAGTAATTAATAATTTCTCCTTGAAAACTGTTTCATGTTACGCTCTACTAGGCACGAGAGGAGCAGGCCCACCTGGAAATGAAACATCGCAAAGAAGAAGATGAACTGTATCGAAAGTTTGCCCGAAAACGTGAGGAAGAAGATCGTAAAATACAATCGGAATTCCAAACTGAATGGGAACGTGAACTGCAAAGATTAGCCCACAAATTCGAAAAGGAATTGGCCACTTCAAGACGCAATAGGGAAGAACAAAATATACTTACATTGCGGCATGAACAGCAAAAGGAGGATTTGGAAAAGAATATGACCCTTAGACGGAGTAAAAAGAAAGAGAGTATAACTCGAAAAATGTTGGAGCATGAACGTTATGAAACTGCAGCTCTAGTCGATCGTCAATCTAGTGAAATGTTAGAACTGATAAGTGCTCGTCGTTCGGAGTACATGCAAAACGAAAGCATCTTTTTGGACGATGAGTTCAGTGAAGGTGTAACACCTCTGGAATATCCCATGTTAGCACCACCACCTGCTCCACCAGCCGTTAGTAAATTCCAAATTTATACAGATCCCGTTGAATTCGAAGATGTAGATCGCATAGCCATTTCAGTAGCACAAGAGGATCAAAAGACTTTTACCGATTTAGTGCGTCAGTTGGTTGGTCGCTGTACCACTGACATTGAAAAGGCTCGAACCATATTCCGTTGGATAACAGTGAAAAATCTAAATGCCATGCACTTTGACGACGATCTACGTGGCGATACTCCCATGGGTCTATTGCGCGGCATTAAATATGGCACTGAAAGCTATCACGTTCTATTTAAACGGCTATGCAGTTATGCTGGTCTACACTGTGTGGTTATTAAAGGTTACTCCAAGAGTGCCGGTTATCAACCGGGAGTTAAGTTCCAAGATTCACGTTTTCGTAACTCATGGAATGCTGTTTATGTAGCGGGAGCTTGGCGATTTGTTCAATGTAATTGGGGTGCCCGGCATCTGGTCAATGCTAAGGAGGCGCCTAAAACTGGAAGAGGCAAAAACGATAGTTTACGGTAATTCAAACTCATTTTTATAATTTTACTTTTGAATACATTTTTCATAATTTTTTTCTTTTCACAAATTTTAGTTACGAATATGATGATCATTATTTCCTAACAGACCCTCGTGAATTCATCTATGAATTCTTCCCTTTGCAAGAAGAATGGCAACTGCTCAAGAGACCTATAACCCTTAGAGAATTCGAAAATTTACCCTTTGTACGTTCTTTGTTCTTCCGTTACGGTTTACATTTTGCCGATGAAGGTTATGGAGCAGTAGTATTTACAGATGACACAGGTAGGCTTTAATTATAAACATAGCGATGTGTCTATCCGCCTGTGAGCATATGTTTTCTTTATATAGGAGCCGCTACTGTCCGCATTGCCATGCCTACCGATATGCAAAGCTGTTTAATATTCCACTACAATTTAAAATTCTATGACAGCGATGAGGACTCGTACGATGCTGTTTCTCTGAAACGTTTTGTAATGCAATCTGTTATTGGCAATATTGTTGCTTTTCGTGTACATGCTCCCTGCTCAGGCGCATTTCTGCTCGATATATTTGCCAATGCCGTTACACCTCAGGAGTATTTGACTGGAGAACCCATGAAATTTAAATCGGTCTGCAAGTTTAAAGTAATACACCACCTATTCATGAATTTTTAAACTTTAAAAATAATCTCTTATGATTTATGATACAATTTCAGATATGTTGTGAAGAATTACAAACTGTTATGGTGCCTCTGCCCGATTGTGCTAGTGGTGAATGGGGTCCCACCAAAGCCACAAGACTGTTTGGCTTAATACCAATAACACATCAAGTTGGTGCAACTACATAGCAATTTTAACATTTTGATTGATGAATTGTTTTCTTCAAATATTTTCAGGATCCTTTAATATTTGCAGGCCGCAGCTTAGACTTACAATTTCGTATGTCTCGTCCCTTAACTGATTTCATGGCTACGCTGCATAAAAATGGAATCGAAGAGAAGAAACTCTCCAAATATGTCACTCACAATATACTTGATGATATCGTCACTTTTATTATAAAGTAAGTATAGATTTTTGAATAAAAAAGGTCCAGGTCAGACATCAAAACGAAATTATGAAAATATTTCTTCGGCGACTTCCTCTCAGCAGATTTCTGGCAAAAACTCTGAGAGTATTAAAATTGCCATGAAAAGCTTCTCAAAAAACTGTCGTTCGGAATCGACTTTAAACTGTAGGTCCCGCCACTCATGTATAAAAATTATCGCACACAACATAAGTGGTGTGAGAAGCTTGGTCGTAATCCATACTGAAGGGTTGTAATGACCAATTATGTAGCATAGCAAAAATGCGAACACAATAGTGAAGCTCTCTTATAATCAGACGTCGGCACAAAGAGCACATGATAAAAATGTCAGCGTATTTGTGAGAAACATGTGTATAACCCAGAGGAAAATTGTTAGTAATATTTTCAAGTGTAACCTAATAATGTGTTTACATATGTAGTGGAAAATATAGAAAAAATTTACAGCGCCAATTTCCTAAAGGCTGCGTATTTAACTTGACAAATATTCTTCCAAAAATCGAGATCATTTATCATTGTTATTAGTGAATCTCATTGAATATCAGTGAATCCTACTGTAATATTTTTTTGGGTGTATAATTGAAACCTGAAAAAAGCGACATAAACCTTCTTCTTTAGAAGCTGATAAGCAACTGAATGCAATTTTATGCTCTTTTTAACGAACATTGTTGATATTCGTGTCCTATGTGTGTAAAAAGACGAAGATGTTCGGCCCCCGGGGGCTATTGGTGTCAGTGTTGAAAAACTTAGTATTTTTGTACTTTTCTCGGTACTTTTTTATTTCAAAAATACCGTAGTACCCCCGCGATGTTTTCAGTATTGTCGTGCGCTTTTCAACTATTAATGCATTAGCAACATGTTCAACGCAATGCTAAAGTAGAATTAGGCTTTAGCCCCAGTTAGTCAAACGTCCACAGAACGTACGTTCGTTTTTAGGATACGAAATACTAAAATACTACGACATACTAAATACTACGAATAATAAAGGGCACCAATAATGTTGTCATTGTTATGGTTTTTTTAAATGAATCGATGCAATTAAGCGTTAAATTGTAATATTTTCTACTTCTGGTTGAATTTTGTTGGTTTTTATTTAATTTTTAATCTTTAATCATTGTGAACGTTATTTTTTACTTTTTGGTTTTTTTGTTTTTGTTTATTAAAATAATAATAGAACATCATGAATTTATTATAAATTCACCCACGGTTAAAGAGGATTTTTCAGGAAAAATTTTAATCTTTCAAAAATAACTCCTATTTGGATTCAAAAACATAAAAATACCATCGGAAATTGTAAGAGCTTCTTCGGAAGTTGTAATCTCCGACATGTTACAGGGGATAGATAATCCAATTTTCTTAATTAAACTAGAAACTATCACTTGTTGCAGAAAAATTCTAATAAATATTCTCGCTTCTACTTTATTTAACTCTTAACAAAGGAAATTTATTTGTTCCCTAAACATTTTGTAACAACACCACACACACTACATTCTAAACAGTGTTATGAATTTTATTTAGTAAAACAACAAAAACAACAACAAAACAATTCGCTACATTACTGAGAGTCTTTCTCTCAATTCGCTATTGTAAATCCAAATACAAAAACAACACATATTCTGTCTCATATGCTAAAATTCAATCAAGGAAATTTATACATATGTTCCCTATATTCACTATTTGCTATGCAAAGCAACTTACTTAAGCTAGTAAAGGAAAGCAATGTTAACTTACCCCATTTACACCACATACGGAACTCCCCTCCACACACTGTGTTTACTGTAAGGCAAGCCATTCTACTTGATTGAAAATTTATATGAAGAAACACTCAATTGCTCTTGTATTCTTGCTTGAGTCATTTTCATACAAATTTCCAATTGACCAAAATCACTTGCCGTACAAAAACAATTTCCTATGCACACAACACTTTTAACACACACACACGCACACACTTTTTTTGTGATACCATTTTTTTATTTTCTTTTTCTCGGGAGCACCCGACATAAGCTTAATGAACTTTTTTTCTTTTTTGATTTTCGTTGCTTTCTTTTATTTTTTTCATATAAAACTTATGATTTCTTATGCTTTATTAACTTAAATTACTTTCTAACACAAAACTTTAATAAAAATAACCGAATTGAATAATAAATTTTTAATTTTCTTTTTAACGTACGGAAGTAACACCCGACCTGTTGCGCTTTTATCAAAGAAACTAAAAATGTCGCCTTTTTATTTCACAATTTCCCACTTTAGAACAAAAAATATCCCTTTAATTTCGTTCGTGCATAAACTAAACATGGCAACAAAAAAGAAACATTTCCTAATCTTAATATACAAAAGCAACAACACAGTCACTACATATTTACTTAAAAACTTACTTATCAAAATAGAAAAAAATTTCCCAAAGAGAAATGCAACCCATGAAAAAATAAAAAAAACCCACAAAATATTCACATACACACTACGTACGCATGAGCAACAGCATTCGCCGGTATCAACAGCAAGATATTACACCCAAAAGGGAGGAGAGTAAACAACATTCAACGTATGAATGTAAACATAAGTATGCAGTCACTACTCGTATTTACTTAAAAATCAAAAAAAAAATACCCAAAGAAAAATGCATTAGGAAAAAACTTTCAAAATATACGCATACACACTACCTGCGCATGACCAACAGCATTCGCCGATATCAACAGCAAGAGATCAAGGCGAATTCATATGAATTCGCCTTGTGCATAACTATGTTTTAACGAAATTGCGTTAAGGGATATTTTTTGTTCTAAAGTGGTAAATTGTGAAATAAAAAGGCGACATTTTTAGTTTCTTTGATAAAAGGGCAACGGGTCGGGTGTTACTTCCGTACGTTAAAAAGAAAATTAAAAATTTATTATTCAATTCGGTTATTTTTATTAAAGTTTTGTGTTACAAAGTAATTTAAGTTAATAAAGCATAAGAAATCATAAGTTTTATTAAAAAAAAAATAAAAGAAAGCAATGAAAATCAAAAAAGAAAAAAAGTTCGTTAAGCTTATGAGGGATGCTCACGAGAAAAAGAAAAGAAAAAAATGGTGTCTCAAAAAAAGTGTGTATGTGTGTGTTAAAAGTGTTGTGTGCATAAGAAATTGTTTTTGTACGGCAAGTGATTTTGATCAATTGGAAATTTGTATGAAAATGACTCAAGCAAGAATACAAGAGCAATTGAGTGTTTCTTCATATAAATTTTCGATCAAGTAGAATGGCTTGCCGAACTAACAACACAGATAAAAGGAGTTCCGTGTATAGAGGAAATTGGGTGAGTAAAAAACAATGTTTCTTTACTTACATACATAAGTGAGGTGGTAGTCAAAGCAAATATTGAATACAGGGAACATATAAATTTCCCCAATTTTGTATGATAGAGATAAGTAGGGCAAATGATTTAGGTTGTTGTAATTGGAAATTGAATGAAAGGCACATAGCCGTATTTCAATTTGATTTGTTGTTGTTGTTGCTTTAATAAATAAAATGCGTAACAGTGTTGAAAAATTCAGTTTTACTGTTCAGTGCCGTATGTGTATTAAATATAAATATATACATAAATAGCCTAGTAGGTAGTATGCGGGCTTACTGGACGTGAGCCCACGGTACAAACCCCATGTCAGACATCTGCATCAAAACGAAAAATGAAAAAATATTTCTCCGGCGACTTCCTTCTGGCAAAAACTCTGAGAGTAAATAAACCTGCCATGAAAAAGTTTCTTAAAAATCTGTCGCTCGGAGTCGACTTTAAATAATAGGTCCCGCCACTAATGTATAAAAATTAACACACAAAATAAGTGGTATGAGAAGTTAGGTCATAATCTTGATTGAAGGGTTATAATGACCAAAATGTACATACATATGTATGTATGTGATGTTTTACAAAAGTACAATTTAATAAAAAAAAAGTGCTCTTTCAGTTATAGTTTAGTAGCATTTCAAAATTTCTGTTTTACCACACTGATTTGTGTCGACGTCTGTTTAAAATGTTGCCAGACAAATTTTTCAAAACCAAACAAAGTTCATACCAAATTGATTAATAAATGCATATCCAACATACATAGCTGCCAGATAAATAATGCACCAAATTGTCAAATATTAGAAAAAAATCGTCAAAATCGTCAAAGACGTTCATGGAAATCGTAAAAATAACCGTCACAAAATCAGCATGAAAATTCAGTGTGATGTTCGCTTGGACCGACACATTTTTCAGTGCCTAAGCCTCTTAAGAGAGTGCAAGAAATACTTCACTTCATCTAATTTTCTTACTATTTACACTACTTATATCCGAAAGAGAATAGAATACAATTTTCATGTATAGGCCTCTGGCTCAACGTCTATTTGGAGACATCTCGACTGCGTACAGGAGAGGGCGAAGTTGCCCGTTAATGACGGCAGAGTATCGAACTCCATTGATTCATTGGAGCATCGTTGCAATGTGGTCTGTGTTTCACTGTTCTATCGCTATTACAACGAATTTTGCTCGAGCGAAATACGTAACACTTGCCTTTCTCGGCGAGCACATACCTACGTATGTGGTCAATTGGCCAGTACATCGCACACTGCATTACAGACAAAATTCGTTCTTTAGTCGGACTATTGGTATGTGGAACTCTCTTCATGCAGAAAATATAATTTTTTGGTCAAAATAAGGGTATAAATCGTCACATCGTCAATATGATATTTTTGGAGCACAAAATCGTCAAAATGATATGATATCCAAATGAATATTTCTCTCCAATAACATGAAATTTTATATTTCACATGTTTAACGTTGAATATATTGAAAAGCATTGAAACCCTCTTTGCAATTTATATTTGTCGCCCGACATATTTCAAAAATTCGCTTTTTGCGCTTCAGACGATTACAGCTACGTACTCTGTTGACACCAATATGAGTTGCTTTTTTAACTTTAGACAACTTGCAGCACAACTCATGATGTTATACTGCAGCGACTATTCTGTTCCTCACTTGAGTTCTACTTAAATACTTACTTGAATTCTTATTATTTGGATCAATAGCTTTCTTCTAAAACAACCTGTTCTGTTCAAATACAATGCTCATCATGAGAATAAAGAAAATACATTATTTAAATCAACTGTTTTCCTGTTGTATCATTATTTTATTTAATTTCCATTGATTATAATTTAAATATTTTTTTTTTATTCATATTTCAGTTTCCCAGAAGAAGGTCAATATGGTTTGGATATATACACACGTGAATTGGGTGCGCCACCACATCACAGTCATCATCACAATAACTCCACTTCGACATCATCCAGTGAAAAACATTTGCTGACACATTGTTGTAAATATTTAATTAATTCATCAAAACGTAATTAATACGTTATTTGCTTAAATAACCTTTGAAAACTGGAGAGGGAAAAGTAAGAAAGTGCATGCACTTTGCACATTTTTTGTCTTGTTTTTTAATTATTTTACATCAACACTAAATACTACATTGATGCCAAACAAATTACAACAATTTTATATGTATTTTGCCTATCGTACAGTAGTCAGTATGTAATTCGATACATAAACAAGCGTTAGGGACAAATTGCATACGGCAATATGAAAATAAACGATTTTTTTTTGTAGAATTTTAACTGTCAAAGTGCATCAATTTAATATAAGAATTATAAAATTGTATTGAAATACCAGACGTTTTTTGTTTTACATTGTTTTGTTTCAATTATTTACATATCGTCGTCGAAAATCCAAAAGTACGTATCATCAAAAAAATCAAAATCGAGTTTTTGATTGATTATGATTCGTGAGGTTATCTCACGTATCTCTACCAATTTTTAGATTCTTGCGACCAAAAATAACGTTTTTATATCAATAATTCAAAATGTTTCTACATATGAAGTACTTGTCATTTTATAACTTTTTTTGCTTCTCCTGTAAAATTAGAAAAATGTTTGTTACGTACTTTTGGATTTTCGACGACGATATACAGTTCACATATCGAATACTATAGAACATATTACAATAGGAGATTTTTTTTGCTGTAATTTTTTTCAGTATGTATAAACAAAAATGCGAAACATATGACAAGGCCAAAAATGCTCAATAAAGGACAATTTACACGATTACAGTTTACATACGTAAATTCAGAGAGAAAATATTACAGAATTCCAGCCGTATTTTAGAAATGAGCCAAAAAAATCTTACAACAGATTTTTGTGCGTTTGCACGGTTAGTAAAAAACCAAAACAAAACAAAATGAATGCATCTCTGACCTACTGAAGTGTGATTAATAGGGCCGTACGATTGCTAAAGTTATATTCATATTTTCTCTAAATGTCATACGTTCTCATTGCATATTAAGTTTACTCGATACTATCCGTTCTCTTCTGCACCAAAACTGGATATACCGCACGGCTTGTGTGATCGTCCAAATCTCCCTGAAATTGAGTCATTTCACAATGAGTAAACTAACAAACTAACAGCTCTTGCAAATCATTTGGGCAATTCACACCAGCCCTTGTATCGTTGTATTCATTGTATTGTTGGACGAATATACAACACCGTATGCTTGTTGTTGATAATTGTCATATAAAAATCCGATACACTAATACACATTTTGTTCATAAATATGTTTTTGGAAGTTGTATTAGTTTCGTGCTATCAGTTTATGTAAATGCCAGTAATCAAGAAGAAGAATAAAAATACAAAATATTTTCTATGTAACTTTAGTTAACAATTAACATTTCAAAATTATGATTCTGCGCACAGATAATTAATTAATTTACTTTTTTCCGTAATATTTTTCATTTTGTTGCTTGAAAATCAAATTCTGAATACTGGTCTTCTTCTTCTTATCGTTTTTTTGACGTTTGAAATACGAAATACACAATACAGCATAGCATTGAGTGTTCACAAACAAAAAGTGTATTCAATACAATATACACGATACAAAGTCGTGTGAATTGGCCAATTGATTTTGTTGAATGTGTTTCTATTGAAAAGTTATCTTATGCAGAAGAGCACATTTTTTGTTCAATGGGTACGTCAACAAAAAAAATTGCGGAAATAGAACAGTCACAGACAGTTCAAGGGCTATCAATGAATCTTGAAAGATAGATAATTTGATACAATTTGTGAGTCTGTGGCAAACGTTGGCGATCACAACGTTACAGTCAACGTACATATTTCTTTTTCACATCATATTTTATTCACCATTGCAAATTTTGAGATTTTTTCTTTAAATTTTCAAAACCTAAACGATTAAAAAATCATCCGTTAGTAATCGTATATGTATCAAAAATGTATCTTTATATGTATGTATATATGGATGCTCGTTAATTATATGCAAATAAATAGAAACAAGAACAGTATGAGACAAAGGAGTGGATCGGCATTTCAGGATTTTTCAATCGCTGCACAAAAACTTGACATTTACTACAAATACATGCATATATTAATTCTAATAATTCTTTTTAAATTTTTTAACGTATTGTAGTTGAATAAAAATAGTTTAACAAGTTATTTAGTGTATTAAGTTGTAAATTTTAATTAATGTTAGTTTGATATATTAATAATTAAAATGTTATATTAATACAACAATTATAATTAATAATTTAAAATGTTATTAATTTAATAACAATTGAATAGAAGACATTTTAATACATAATTAAACAATAAAATAAAAAAAACATGCGTATAAGAAATAATAAATTAATGTTAGGACACTTGGTGCTATAGTTGACGAAGATATTTCATTTATTAAAGTGCAAAAATATTTAATTAATCGTTTACATATTTTTTTTCTTAGTTATAGTAAATGAAATTATGTTTTTATAAAAAAAAATTAATCTAATAATAATTAAACGATCTTTGTATATAAAATGTTTAATGTGTTATGAAAAAAGAAGGAATCTTAAAAACATATTAACTTTTCATAAATAATTTATTTAAATATTTAAACTTTTACACAATCATCACAGGCTATATACATATTTAATTTTAATAATTATTAATTTAAATATTGTATTAATAAATCATAATTTGTTGTAATTTAGTTCGAACACAAAAACACATACTATTTAAGTTTTATGCGAAATACTAATAAATTATTATCTTTTTTTATTATTACATCATTTATTAATTAATATTTTGTATATTATTATTATTATAATTAATTATAAATACTATATGTATACATTTACATATACATATATATGTATATATACTTACATACATATAAATATATTATGTACGTATGTATATGTTTTCTTTATAAATAAAAATAAAATGTAAAAAATAAAAATATTTAATTTTTTTATATTCAAAAATAAGAAATAATATATATGTATGTACACCCGAGTAACTACATAGTCTAAGTTGTACACTAGGTTGAGTAGTATTCAAAAATACAGATTGTTTACTGGAGAATTTGAGCTTTGCACGTTTGAACGACTACCGGAAGTCGTTTAATATTTGCGTTCTTCGCAAATATTATTATTTCACTTTGCGCAAACATTAGCCAACTTCCGTTGGTTTGTCCAAGGACACATTTTTCAATAAGATCCATCAAAAATTTTGAAAATTTTTGACTTAAAGTTCGTTTGATAAAACAACATACATACATATATAAAAATTTGACTCAGCTATTATACTCTTTGAATAATAACTACGGTAATTTTTGTCCGATTTTATGAAACGACATGTCAATCTCTTCACAAGAGAATACACTTTAAGAATGTCGCCACTTGTTTTATAGTTTTTAATTAAATTTCGCAATTAAGAATGATCAAACTTGAAAAATAAGAAAATAATTATGTTTTTCTGATATCGCCACGACGAGAAATTACGCGGCCAGGAAATGTCTCTTGCAATAAAGCCATATTCGCTCGAGTTGTGTGGCATGTGGCACCGTCTTGTTGAAACCACATATTCTCCAAGTCGTATTCTTCAATAGCAGGCAAAAACCGTCGGTTATCATATGACCATAATGCTCCGAATTGACGGTGACAGTCGTTCCATCGTCGTTTTCGAAGAAGTAAGATCCAATCACACCTTCGGACCAAAGAGCGCACCAAACAGTAATGGCCTCTCTTCAATTACTTGAGGATTCTCAGAACCCCAAATACGACAATTTTGTTTATTAACATACCCACCGAGTGTGAAATGTGCTTCATCGCTGAAGAAAATTTTGTTCGAAAAATTGCCGTCCACCGCCTGTTGTTCAAGCACCCATTCCACGTATCTAAGACGTTGTGAATGGTTAGCTGGCTTCAGTTGTTGCGTGAGCTTGACTTTATATGGAAATATGTAGGTGTAGTACTAAATGCAAAATACGCCATAATGTGCCGTAAGACAGTTCTAATTCCTGAGAACGACGAGGAATCGACACATTCGGGTCTTCGGCAACACTTTGACTTACAATAGCGATATTTTCAGCGGAACGAGCGAAACGATGATGCACAGGCCTTTCAATATTTGTAACCACTCCAGTCTCTTCAAATTTCTTCACAATTTTGCCAATTGCTTGCGTAGTTGGACGACTCTGTAAACCATAATCTCCTTTTAAAGCACGATACATGGCTGTGGCAGAATCACCATTTTTGTAGTAGGTTTTAATAATTTTTATGCGTTGTGTGATAGTTAAGCGATCCATTTTCGTCAATGTCAACTGAAAAGAAAAAAAATTGGTTTCACAACTTAGTTTGACAGATGTCGAATTCCAGTCCCATACTTTTGAAACCACGAAATGGATAGCCCTTTATAATTTTTTCTATAGAACATTAGTTCCCTTGAAACATAATAGTTCGTTGTTTTTTCTGTTTTCGTTCTCTCCGATTTTTCCCCATTCATACATCGCATCAATCTTTTTCTGGCCCTGCCGGCAACTCAACTAACTTTTAATGCATTATAAGTTAACTTTTTCTCAGCTAGTTGTGGTTGACTCTTAGATTATTTTTAATGGGGCCAACTGACTATTTTAACATGGTGGTGTCATTGTCAGTAGTCAATTGTCCGACTCTGCATAACTTTTCAACTAACTTAAAGTCAGTTATATAATAGTTAACTTAAAGTTAACATATTTTTAACTAACTTAAAGTCAGTTATATAATAGTTAACTTGAAGTTAACAAATTTTTAACTAACTTAAAGTCAGTTAACAATTTTTGCCAAAATCGGCCACAACTGACTTCTTGAGCTTCTAAATAATGGTAATCCATCTATATTTAAATCAATTATAATTTTGGCAATCGAGTATGTCACTTAAACACCTAAATATTTGTTTTCTTATCCCAAAGTGGCAATACACGCCCGGAAAAACTTTTGTTATTTCTAATTTGTCACGTTTGTGTTTAATAAATGAATTAGCACTTAAAGGCACATCCAAATTTTCTTCGACCAATATTTTTAATAGTTCTTCGAAACACTCGCGAGATGGCCTATTTTTAAAATACCAATCTCCAATTTTTTCTTTAAAAGTCTTTTTTTCGTCAAATTGTTCATTGGATGCACTAATGCTTTCAACACTTTCTCCATCTAGAAAAGTATGTTTGGAGAAAAATGGGTGTTTCAATGGATTTGAACTATTATTTTTTAATTTATTTAAATTATCTAAATTATTAGTTTTTAATTTGTTTAAAAATTTATTTTTTTCTTTTTTAAAAAGTCTTTTTAAATTTCTTCTACTTGTGCCACTCATTTTAAACAATAAAAATTATATAATTTTTGAAGCTACAATCGCACTTAAAAGCACGCATTGGACTGATTTTAATTTCACAATGTAAACGAATTCAAATAGTAAAAAATAGGGAATAAAAAAACAATGGTTTCATTTTGAATAAATTCTGCATAACATTTCAATTAGCTATTAGTTAATCTAAAAATAGTTCAGAAAAAGGTGCAAGTGAAAAAACAATATTATCAGAAATAGCATAAACGTTTTAAATTATGGGGAAATTCTGCATAACATTGTAGTTAGTTTATAATTAGTCTAAAAACAAAATCATCAAAAGTCTGATCTGGTAAAAGAGAGAACAGAGAGAAAACAAATCTCACAAACAAGAAGCTCTCAATAATAAATAAACGTTTCATATTTGGGTGAGTTCTGCATAACATTGCAGTTAGCTTATAGTTAGTCTAAAAGAGTTATCTAAAAGTGTGTTATTTTCGTAGTCGAATACCAAATTCTAAGGAAGTGCTGCATTAAATTGTAGTTATATTATAGTCAATCTACAAAAGTTAACTTAAAGTGCACTACTTACGTAGTCGACTACAAAATTGCTTGCAGGGGGATTTTTGTTAATTTGAGCCTAATATGCTATTGTATTACATTTCTGAATAGTTAAATTTTAAACATAATACGCGTAAAATAATATGAAATAAACAAAATCAACACACTTTAGGTGGTCGGAAAAGTTAGGATAAAATCCTGAAGAAAGGGTTGTTGGAAAATAAGTTCATCACTAAACTAACTTAAATATTTATGCCTCAATTCAGTATATTTTCCACTGAACAAAAACACATTTTATTCAAATTTTACTGTTATTTTATTTTTGCTTACTTTTTTGTTTGTGTGTTTACAAATGAAATAGAAGTTTAACTTAAATTTTATCGAAATATATATAAATGAATGGAATTTATATTTTCTAGATTTTGTTTCTTTCTGTCTTAATTTTATAACAAATTATAAATTTTTATTAAATGTTGATGTTTTTCTTGTTGGTAAAAGAAAAAGTTCATTTATTTAGCCTTTTATTAAAAACTAAAATTATACGCAAATTATATTCAAGTTTTTTTGTTCTTAAAACGTGTGTGTGTGTAATATTATTTTTAACTTGAACTGACTCGTCTTTTAGATGAGAATTATATTTGTTATGCCTGTTATTAATGTGTGTTGTTAATTTGTATTTAATTATAATATTTTGGTATTTGAATTTAGGCGCTCCATTCGAATAAATATTTGCCTTTAACAATTTACAAACAAAAAAAAATGGCTCGAATTAAAAAAAAGTCTACAAATGAAATTTATGGTAGTTTTCTTATTTTTAATCAAATTATGAAAAAGAAAAAAGCGCCTTGATTTTGATGGTGGGCTTGTGTTTGTTATTCATTTTTTTTATTTATTTATTTTCTTTAAGAACTTTATTATAAAAATTGTTTTATAATCATTTAATGAAAGACTCCAAAGTAATATACAATGTAAAGTTTTCCTAAATGGACAGTATTTTACATTATTCTAAACCAATTACAACTTAGCGACATACAATATGTATATAAAGTTAAAATATGTAATGCGTTCTTATTTATTGTTTTTAATAATTAACTTAAACATAAATTAGAAAAAGAAAACAATTTATGAAGTAATAATAGATAGATTTTTAAAAATAATTGTTTTTTTTTTCTCTCTTGTATTTTAATAATACACATGTATTTATTTTATATGTATATTTTTATAATTAAGTTATTTATTTATCTTTTTGTGTGTAACACATACTTTTATAAAAACTCTCTCTCCCCACGTGTTTACACAAATGGAGCTGGTTACTGGAAATTTTGGTGGAATTCTAACTTAAAATATTGATGTTGATCTATTAAGGAATAGCGCATTTAAAAGGGTTTACGTGAGTTGTTGTCATGCACACTGAAATGATAAAATAATAATTCAAAATATTTATTAATTAACAATGTTTATGTTTATTAAAAATTAAAGATAGTTTCTTCTTGCACGAAATAAATCCATTACTATTAATAATATATAACCTTTAGATAATCACGCTGGACTAATTTTGGTCACTCTAAGAACATGAAAAGCGTGTAAAGTTTTGTTAATATTTTTGGCAATAAATCTTTATCTTACTATATTACCTACATATGTATTTGGAAGTTTAAGACAAAAATGCTTGAAATAACAAAAATCAAGAAACATTTGAATTAAAAACTCTACAACTATTATCATTGAGTTGATCGGTTTAAACCAGTCAACGACAAAACAAAAGTCCTAGCTTTTTTTCGTTCATTTTCACACACCTACAGCCTGCCTTATTTTAACATTGAATGAAGAAGGTTATGCTATCTGTTAATATTAGCGAAGATGCACATTGTTAAGTAAAAGGATTTAATATGAATTTTTTTTTATTTTACATCTATTTCTCTTTAGTTTATAGAAATTTCCAGTCGTCGAACTTAAAAATGTGTTAGCTAACGTTGTATGTAAAGATCTTTCTCAATTTTTTTAAGTTTTCTTCTCTAACCCCAAAAATGAATAAATAAATCCAAAATTGGACACGAAAAATGCAAAAATATTCAATTTTTCTCAAGCAAACACGAGTTAATTCCTTATCGAATTATTTTTGTTAAAAACGCCTTTTCTTTGCTATTAAACAAATACATACAGTGTTGGAAAAAATAATAGAAACGCATCAAATTTTTATTATTTCCTTAAATTTGTATTTATCTTTAAGTAAATAAAAAAAGGTATATACATAAACTTAAAAGTATCCCCATTGTCATTAACATTAGCAAGAATTTAACAGCGGTTTCCAACAATAAAAGTTTATTACGAAAAAGTATACAATATTTTAATGATAAACTAGTAATCGTTTCTATTATTTTTTCCAACACTGTAGATAATATGCTCTGTGAAAGTTATTTTTTTTTCTCTTTGCTTTGACAATAAATTAATTTTGTAGATAAAGAGGATCAATATCCTATAACAACTAAGCAAACACGAGTAAAGAACATACAAAGCTTAATACAATAAGTATAATTATCCAGATCTTCAAGTTGGAATACTAGAAACTCTTGTTAGAAAAATTATAGTAAGTAGAAGAATTAAAACCAATTAAATATTCTAAAAACCGAGGCCCCGTTGTTTTAGTCAAAACATATTAACAATTTAAGATTGCTAGGTAGTTTCAATTTGGTAATTTCTTTCCTTCACTTTTTGTGAATTGTTTGTAAGAAACTTATATGTTTATGTTAATATTATGATAATCTTAATTATATTTTAATATTATTGTTATTATTATTATGTTGGTTATGAATTTATTAAATGATTGTTTTATTAATTAAACTTTTACATGAATAATTCGTTTTTGAATGTAGCTAGTAATAAACATTATAAGAAGACAAGGGATTTATTGTTATTACTTAAAAATCAAAACAACAAAATCACTAGTCTTCCATACAATGTTTATTTTTTTAATGTATTTTGTTGTCTTTTTTAAATGAAATATTTAAACTATTATATTTAAACATAAGCACACTCAAACACTTTTTAATTTCGTACTTATAAAATCCCAAAACCATGTTAATAGCGTAATTGATAAATTGTTTGATGATTTGAAATTGTTAGTGACTTACATAAAACGAATTTTACGAATGTGATGAATTAATTATAAAATAAAATAAAATGAAGAAAAATAAATAAATGAAAGGAAGGAATGCGTACTTCTTTTAGGCTTTGTTTGACACCAACCTCTGTTGCAACAAATACTGAGCCATTTGTATTTGTTTAGGGTTGCCAGAAATTGTTATAATACGATCTGAAGACCCAGGTAAAGGTTCATCAATTGTAATGTAAGCACCAGATTCATTGCGTATGCGTCTTATACGGCCACCACCTTTACCAATAATAGCACCAGCCAGCTAAAGTAAAATGAAGAAAAATGAAAAAAAAAAAAACAATAAAAACACATTGTAGAAAAAGGATCAAAGAAACGTACATCTTTTGGTATGGAAACTTGTGTGCTATTTTTCGGATCATGGCCTTCAGGAAGAGAGCCAGTAATATTGTTCGGTACATTATTGGAGGGACCAAAGCCACCTGAGCCAGAAGGTCCCATACCATTACCCATATTTGAAGGGCCGCCGAAACCTCCTTGGTTCATGTTATTGCCACCAAAACCACCTCCTTGATTACCAGGACCGCCAAATCCTCCACCAAAACCGCCATTATTTCCAAAACCTCCATTATTGCCAAAACCGCCTCCATTGCCACCAAAGTTGTTGCCGCCCATGGGACCATTGTTGCCGAATCCACCACTATTACCGCCAAAGTTGCTTCCAAAGCCGCCGCCGCCACCGCCAAAGTTACCACCACCAAAGCCGCCATTACCGCCTCCGTTACCAAAACCACCATCATCATTAGCCCACGGATTTATAAAGGGATTGTTATCGCGGCTACGACCTCCACTACGGCTACGATCGTTACGGCCGCCACCACCACCACCTCGTCCATAATCATCACCTCTACCGCCACCTCTGCGACCGTCTCTGGAAGGACGGCTGCTACCAGGTATGTTGCCATAGCCGCCATACTCATCGGCATACATGCGGTCATAATTCAAGGGATCATAATTGTGGACAGGGCCCTTAATGGGGGTTTCTCTTGTCAAACTAATGACTTCGCGTATGGCATCAATAACCTCACTTTGTTTACCCACAGTTTGGACAACACGATCGGTACTTTGGGGAGCAACATTTGAAAATACTTTTAAAATACGGCATCCGATTTTCTAAAATTAAAAGAAAATGTATTCAGATAAGTAAAATAAATTTTTACAAAAATTATAAAACGAATAATATTGAAAAGAATTATATTGTATAGATGAAGAACATAAAATACATACTGGGTGCCATGTGAATAAAAATCAAGGAAGTTCTTTTTCTTTACGTACTCTAAATGGAATTGTAATATGACATATAAGGTATTGCAAACTAAAATACATATTTTTAACACTAGAAAGACGGACAGGGGTCATTTGACCCATTTACAAATCTAACTCCTAATATTTCTCTTATGAATTATATCACAGATTTCTTACTTCGTGACTTTTAATAATACTCCATAAAATTTAATTTAAAAGTAATTTTTTTTTATTTAGGTATTCCAAATTGCAATTATTAAAGCAACTACCTAAAGAGACGAAAAGGGGTCATCTGACCCTTCACATATCTGACTGCCGCTACATATTTTAACAATTACTTTTCCCAATTTTTATTTCATGAAATAACTATTTAAGTTTTCTCTAGTATGCCGTAATGTAATTTCAGCCAACGGGTAAATTGCTTTTACTTATTTTGATCAGTTTGTCAAAAGATTTCAATATGACTAGATCTCTTCGCGACAAAGATATTGCAGCGTATTTGCAATCTTTATCAGAAGATCAATCAGGCGATGAAAGCTAAAATGAGTTATTAGCAAATGTAAAAGATAGTGAGTATTACGTTTCAGAAATAAGTTCTAGTGGTAATTCGATCGATAATGCACCATTAGGTATGTTTTTTTATTTACGTAAAACGAAATTTGTTATTATAATCACTTTTCACTCAGTTTCAAAACAACACGGCCAATGTCAAATTCCACCAATTGTAGAAAATGAACACGAAATGCGGTCAGCAGGAGGAATTCTTTGGAAGACTTGTTCTCAAAACATTTCCACACCAGGTCGTCTTGCTGCCCATAATAATTCATCTAGAAGCTATTCATTACGCAAAACAACGAATTGGTGCTGAATTTACAACAGCCTGGCGACTGCTGATTGATGACACAATTTTGCGTCACATTCAAAAGTGTACACAGGCTGAGGCACATAGACAACTTGGCGATACAAACTGGATTTTGTCTTTACAAGAACTGGACAAATTCATCTCAGTTTTATACTCTAGCGGTGCTTGTGGATGCAAAAATATATCTGCTTTTTTCACAAACTATGTCTAGAGACTGATTCAAAGAAATAATGAATTATATTCGTTTTGATGTGCTAGAGGAAAGATCTACTAGACTAAAAACAGATAAGTTCGCCTTAATTTCGTATGTTTGGAGCCGTTTTATTGAAAATTGCAAATCTTGTACGTATAGACCAGGTGAAAACATCGCTGTGACGAACAACTCTTTCCTACAAAAGCGAGATGCAAATTTACACAATACATGGCGAATAAACCCGACAAATTTTGTATAAAATTTTGACTCTGCGTAGATGTCAAATCGAAATATCTGTTCAACGGTTTCCCCTACTTGGGAAAAGATGACAATCGTCCACAACATTACGCTTGGAGAGGACATTGTAATGCGTCGAATGAAACCTTTCGTAAACAAAGGGAGAAATGTGATGGCTGACAACTTTTTACCTCAGTGTCGGTGGCAGAGAGCTTGCTTTCCAAACGTACAACTGTAGTTGGGACAGTTCATAAAGCAAGACGGGATGTTCCACCATACATATGTGAAAAATTTAATTAATTAAATTTGCCTTCTCACAGTTTACCAAGCAAAGAGACACAAAAATGTTTTATTGCTAAGTACATTGCAATTTTAAAATTCAAATGTAGATTTTTACTACTAAAACTTGAAGGTAGTCAAATGAACCCTACCCGTCTTTTAAGGTATATTAATTCTCCCGTCTTTCTAGTGTTAAAACAGTAAATAAATATTTTAGTAAAGAATACAATTCGTTTGGTTCTACAAATTTGTTATTGACATAATCCACAAAAAATTGTCAAAATTGCTGTTCACTTAAACTTTATTCATTATGTGACGAACTCATATAAAAAAAAGGTATTCAAATTACTGGAGAGTTCACTATATTAAAAGTTCACATCACCCCGAGTGTCATCAGATCTCTCTGTGCTGTCTGAAAAAAAAAAAATAATTTCTTCCCATACTTCTTTTCTTATTTCATATTCTCTTATTTTACCTAAAAATGTATTAAAATACAATTAAACATGTTTTATTTTAAGGAATCATTTTTTTAGTTCCTTTTTTTTTTTTTTGTACATTTTTTTCTCACACATCCAATATGTCAACCACAAAAATCTCAAATTAAAAAACAATGGCGCAAACATGAATAGATAGATGGTCTGGTCTGGTCTGTCTACATAACAACATTTTTATATTTATGTGAATGGATGGGATGTGCGTAAGGATGAATGGATATATCATGTAGGTAGATCATACATACATACTATATACATACGTAAATACCTTTAAGATAAAATAAAAAAAAATATATATTGCTGCTGCAATTGACAAGCATGTTATGTTGTGTTGTTAAGGCTGACAGGCACACAGGAGGTTATGAGTATAAAGACCAATAATAAAAAAAAAAAAAATATATTAGAAGAATGAGATGAGTTCTTGTCATTTCAAACAGCCGTTATAAAGAGGCTCTACTCATATGTGTGAAAATGTGTACGGTTTGGCTTATAGGCACACATGCATGGACATATATATGTACACATACATAATTCTCATGAAATAACTTGAATATTCTTGTATATGACATTTTTTTTTTTTAACTTTATTTTTTATTTTTGTAGGTCATATACTTATTTATGTTGTTTATACAACGTACGTACATAGTATATTGTGTACGAATATACTTTGCTAACACTTACTACATACATATATGTGTGTAACACTAGTACACATACATATTAAAACAAAAATATGTATGTATGTATGTATATGCAAACTCTTAAAAATAAGAAGTGCTACTCTTTCAAATATAGTATGTGAGGATTTTTTGAAATTATCCGAAATACTTAATTAACCATTGTAAATAATTATTTTTATTTTTCCACAACTGTGTTTCATATCTCTAATATATAAAATTCTCCTGTCACGCTGTTAGTGGTTAAACTCCTCGGAAATGGATCGACCGATTTTCAATTTTGTGTGCATATCGGGTAGGTCTGAGAATCGGACAACATCTATTTTTCATATCCCTAAATGTTAAGAGGGCGTGGCAAATCGTTTAAATTGAATGTTTAGGTACATAGTGATCGTAGACGAATTTGTTTTAGATCGAATAAAATTTTGTGGGTAAGTTCGTAGAGTCGATATCGACAATTCCACCAAAAATGGGCGTGACAACCCTCCCCCTTCAAGTGATACCTATAACTCTTCAACTACTGAACCGATTTTAACCATTCTTTTTTTGTTCGAAAACTTATCAGGTATAGATGGTAAAAAATAAAAAAAATCGATATAGCAAAAAGTAGGCGTGGCAAGCCTTTAAAATTGAATATTTAGGGACATAGTGATCGTAGACGAATTTGTTTTGGATCGAGCACAAGAACTACAACTTCGTCCGCGCTACCCATGATTCGGAACTCTTATTGTTAATCTTTGATATGCCTCACTTAAATACTTTACGTTACTTTACTACTACAACGCTTTCGATTATAAGTACATCCCCACACACTTACAGTAAGTTACAGTTATTTTTATATAACTGTTTTATGCAGCGTATTACGTTTTTGGGCAATAAAAAAATTCAATTTTGGGCGGGACGAAGTTCGCCGGGTCAGCTTGTGTTTCTATAATAAATTGTCGACTTTCGATAGAGAATTTTCGAAAGAAAAAAATCGAATATATGTTAATTACTTTTTACTTTGCCTCTACTTATTCCAATAAATTACACTTTAATAATATTGTCTTATATAATTACCCTCGTAATGACGGAATCCCTGATTTAACTTCTTTGAAACAGGTGATTAATTTCTAAACATATCACAAAGAAAAGTATAGCATTTGACCTTTTGTCTTATACACTCAAACCTCGTTTTATGCGAATTTTTTTTATGCGAATTTGAATTTATACGGTTTTTAAATTCTCAATTTTATTTCTATTTTAGTCATTACAATTTCTATGTGAAATGGTAACACTGAAAAAATTACGCGCCGGCGCTAGAAAAACTATTTTGAACTTAGGATTTTTCAAGTTCTTAACAAAGTGGCTATTCTAGAAAACGAAATTCTTAATATTGACCCCGATATGGAGAGAGCATTAAAGCTCCAACGCGGACTTGGCAATCTTTTTTCAGGATACCAAGAGTTGTATAAACAACTATTAAAAAAGAAATCACAAACATTAGTGACAAAATATTTCCAAATTAAAGAAAAAAAAAAAATACAGCTCCTGAAAATTCTTCGCCTCTTGATCCTATTGAACATATTTCTAGCGATGGAGATGATGATATTCCAGATGATAATAATATATAATTTACATCTAGTTATGCAAGCGTTTTGGAATTTTTCAGCAATTCTGATTCTGATTTATAAATCCCAGTTCAATTGCTTTGTACCTGAAGTAATATAATTTTTATTTTTTAGAAATGTATATATTTTAATCATTATTTGAAATTCGTATTATTTATTCATTGTTTTCTTTCTTTTGCTATTTTCTATTTTTTTTTTTATTACTTTAATGAATTAATAAAATTTTTGTTGGTTTTTTATATGCGTTTTTGTATGAGTTTTATATTTATATTTAATTTGAATTTATGCGATTTTTTTTAAATGAAAAACCAATTAGTGGTTTTTCTGTGGAGCTAGTGTATCGTTTTATGCGAATTTGAATTATGCGACTTTTTGTGAAACGAATTCATCGCATAAAACGAGGTTTGAGTGTATTACTATTGAAAAATTTTATAGATTCTTAGTAGATTTTAAGTGTACAAATTTTAGTTTACTGTCTTCCTTTAATCATTCGATGTGAATAGAAAAAGATATCAATCAAATCATATACATACATATAATATATGTATGTATGTATGTATCAGAGATCAGCAATGAATCGTATTTTCGCTACTCATAGGTACTTATGAAATTTTGAGTATGAGTGAGTCAAGAGTATTAAAATTCAACTACTCTGATTCATTCATACTCGCTACAACATTGATTTATAAGTATAGGTTACAATGAGTATGAGTACAAGGTTGACATCAAACTCACAACATTCGATTCATTGTTTGATTCATACGCCTACTCATTCAGATTCATAAATTTAGAAAAATACTTATAATACTTACGAATGATTCGAGTCACTCGAATCATTCATCAAAATTTACAGTAGTAGTTATTGTTGCATTTACAAAAGAAGAGAAAAGAAAAGACAAAGACAGCAAGCAAAGCACACTCACAACCTTCTAGCGAGTATTGTGGTGTTCGTACTCGAATCATACTTATTTTGTGCTTCGTGTATATGTTGAATCATGCAGAGTCGAAATCAACAACATCGTGCGTATTATTAAGTATGAGTACGATGAGTATTTCTAACTTTGAATATGAGTAGTATGAGTATGATATTAAAATAAGTATGAATGCGTATAAGTAGCTGAAATTATAAGTATGACTCGAATCTACTAATCGTTTTGAATACTCGTTGCTGATCTCTGGTATGTATGAATTGAAAGTCTTGAAATGTTATACATTATTTTAGAATTTCACTCTTAAACTTATTTTCAAATTAAACACCAGTTGAGAGATACAACTACACTCGTTTTTATATCATTTAAATCACCTTTTAACATTTCAACTACATTTTATACATATTAAATAAACACCAAATACTCAGCCATTATCAACAGGTGGCCGGAAATTGTAAATTCCTTTAAACTTTAAAAATCACTTTAAAATTGTAGCGCCGCACAAAGAGAAATCCACTTATAAGTTTTTACTGTTCAGAATTTTTTTTTTATTTTATTTTCAACTTAAGAGAACAGGAATTGATGTTTTTATTATATTAATAGTAAAATAATGAAATAAAGTAAAATAAAATACTTTAAAATAAGAATTTGTGGGGGAGCAAACACACACAAAAAAAGGAAAAGAAACAAAACAGTGTAATAAAGAAAGCAAACTATTTACATCCGGTAAATATTCGAAGACAAAAAAAAAAAAAAAAAAAAAAAAAACTATTAACTGCAGTAAGTAAATGCACATCCTGTGTAAGAGTTTAGAGACAAATTTTGTACATACATACATACATAGTTGAAACATGAAAGGGAAAGAGTACAAAATAAACTATACACAAGTGGTTAAAATATTGTGCTTATTTTTCGGAATGTATTAATTTATCTTTGAAAAATGTAAAAATTTCTGTAGAAAGAATTGTTGATATTAAATGTATCTTGTCTTTTATTATTTAAATGCTTTAGTTTATGATTATTCTGTTCCTAAATTTTCTAATTTTGTATAAAATTTTGTAATTAATTCTTAAAAGTATCTAATTACCCATACATATACACATGTTTATACTCTGTTCAGTTCGAAAGTGTATATCGTAATTTAAGGGAAATTTTTATTTGAAAATAATTCGCAATTATTCCCAAGAATCTTATAGGACAATAGGCAAAATTGACAAATGAAGTCCATAAAGTTCTCTTTTAAAAATTCTATTTATTTTTACCATAATTACCAGGTGGCAAGCTAGCAACTAAATTATTATTTCTATACATTTTATTTCTTCTTAAACAATAAATCCTTAAGAACTGATTTCAATTATTTCTACTCCTCAATTCAATAACTACAGTTAAAATTATACTTAACTCATGCTGATTCAAATAAGGATTTATCGGATGGTAGATTCAAATTTTTTCCAATTCAAACGATATTCCTCTTTCTGAAACTCTCTAGTCCTTAAACAAAATAAATATAATGTTATTGTTTATTCTAAAAATAAAGTAAATAAATAAATAAATTCATTACCTAATGGAAAAATATATGAGAATATACAAGAAAAGAAACACAAACAAAAATTGAATCGAATTCAGTATTGTTTTCTTATAATTCCTTTGAGTATAATTTATTATAATTTGCTACTGCCGTGCTGTTTTGTCATAGGAGCGCATATACATATGTACATATTTTTATTTATTGGAAATACTGTAAGGAATTATGAAGTGTTGTTGTTTTAATTATGTCATATTTTTTCCGTTTATCAAAAGAATATACACTAAAGTAAAAAGCCAATGACTCACTTATATACATATATATACATATATACATAGCGTGGTTTAATGATTTGAAAATGTCCTTTTTTTTTCTATTTACATTATATATCGTTCTGTTCGCTTTTTACTATTTTTTTTTTTGCCACTATCCAAAGGGAGTAATATTATGATGGTTTGCTAGCTGGCTGACTGGCTGGCTGATTGATGTAGTAAGAACAGTTTTTATTTGTATACATTTTCATCTATATACATACATATGTATGTATATTTGTTTATATATACTATACTTATACATACATATATACCTATATATTAGCTTAGTTTGTTTTTTTTTTTTTATTATTATTTTTGTTAGAGTGTTAGTTGCTATTGTTTTTTTTATTATATTCGTTTCATTTTCTCTTAGAAATTTAAGTTGAAATCAACATGAAACTAACATTTAAATTATTAATTTATGTTTATATATCAAAAGAGAGTTCCAACAAGAGAGACTTTAATACCATTGCCGTGGCAAAATGTATCCCATTGCGAGCTAAAATCTTTCATACCAACAGGAAATCACTTTTTTTTTTTAAAAAAGAATGTCCTCCTCAGTATTTTAAATTTTAAAAAATTGTTTAATGCGTCTCGTTCATTGTTTTTTTTGACAACATTTAAAACATTTATCTTTTCACAATAAAATATATTCTTAAAATATATATAAAATTTTTTAAGAGGTGTTTTCTGAAAACATATATCGAACAACAGATTAGGTATACAATTTTACGAACTAATTTAATTAATGATTGTGGTAGTAGCTACAGTCAATCATTTAGTGCTAAGGTAAACATATTCTTCTGCTTTTTGGAGTGAATTTTTCAGTTAAACTTTTACCTCTTTGATGGCACATAAAGTCGAGCTATGTTAGTCATATGATTTTGTCTTTTTTAACTGCAATGAAATCAATTTCTTATTGTACATTTAGATATGAACTCTATCAATGCAAACTTTTGAGTCTTGCCATTTATAGCACTTACAGAATGACATTTCTAAACTACAATATACATTCTCGCATATACACTTTAACGAATGAAATATATAAGTTTCGATAGGTTAACCTGTAAAGTTAAAAACTGACAATTTTAAAATTACAAAAAAGTAAATCCTTGATTTGAATTTCTCGAATTTCTCATGGAAACAGTGTAGATAGTAGTAGGCACCTTTTAACAAACCAAAAAAGAATAAAAAGGTAACAAATATATTTGAACAAGAGAGTAATATTTTTATATTAGAGAAAACAAAATGAGAGAAACAAAAAAAACAAAAACAAAGCACAAGCCACAAAATGTGAAAAGAAAATACTTAAAAGGAACAAAGTTATGACAGCATCAATTTGATTGAAAAAGGAAAAAAGTGGAAATTCGTTTATTTACCTTACCAATGTTTTAATAACAATCAAAATGCATACTAAATTTGAATAATCCTTTGTTCACACATTTAAATAATTGGTTTTTAATTTATTTAATATTTATAGAATAAATTTCATTATAGAGTATTGAATAGGCTAGACATTCTGCTGCACCATAACTTTTTAATTTGCTTTTATCGTTATTAAGTCTTTATCCTTAAAAATGTTATTTATTATTTAACAACAAATTCGTTTTATTTTCTGAAATGTGTTTGAAACGTTATGAAAACTACGTGCGAGTTGTTAACACGACCAAAGTTAATATAGTACTGAGTATGATTAAAAATTGTTGATGACTATGTAAGACTAAGTAAAATTATTTTTCATTTCCATTTTTTTTCATCCCTTCTGAAATGTTATCATCGAAAAAAGGCAAAATATTCAAAAACAACAAAAGCAGTAACAAAGAACGGCAACAATGATATCCAGGCTTAAAACTGAAGTACTACAATATATAAGTTGGTATAGCAGTCAAACAGGAGGGCAGGCAGGTAGTGTTTTACTCATTCATATGAAAACGAACGAGGAGAATCCTCTTCATTCTAATATCAAATATAAACAAATACAATAATAATAAACATTCAAAAGAGAGAAAATGAATGAAGGAAAACTACATAAGAGAAAGTATAACTTGTAACAGCTGGAAATAATTATAAAGTACTTTAATTTGGTACTATTTTCTTTAAAAATCGAGCAGTCTTTAAATTACTAACTAGAATAGTGTTCATAGAAATCAGCCATATATTGTTTTCTTAGCTCTAAAATATTATTTCTTTAAATACATTTAAAATTTTAACAAATCATATTTAACTGTTAAATATACAATTTAAAAATGGAGCTCATTGGGAAAAGTACCATCTGAAATATAAAAAAAAAAAAAAAAAAAAGTAAAAAAAAAATGGAACAGCCTCCTCTCTTTTCAACATCTCAGAGAAATAAAAATGGCTTTAGTTTTGCAAAAGAATTCTCTCATTGCTCTCTCATTGTGTTTGCTTTCAACTCTTGTTGAAATTGTGTTGCTGTTATACTTTTTCTTCCTTCAAAAAGGATGTGTTAAGGATTTTTATTGTGCTTCTTCTTTTGCTTTTTGAAGTACAATGGCATCATTTTGTGTGTTTCCATTTTGTGTGATGTCATAGTAAAAACAATACAATGACAATAACAACAACAACAACAAGAACAACAACGAAAATAAAAATGCTATATATACTATGTAGTTTGTTATGCCTTTCAAAAGATATTTGTTGTTGCGTGTATAAAGAAATTTTTCAATATATTCACTACATATACACACATATAAAAATTTAAACGGAACCGGTATTCACATTCGACAGGCTTTGTAATGTAAAACATGCGCATTTAAAAACTTAAAAAAATATATATTAAAAAGAAAAACGAAAATCATAAAAAATGAGACCTAAAACTCAGTCAAGAGAATGAGAACAAATGAGCCAGAGGCTATACAATTGTTGGTCAATTAAGAATAAATATTTATATAATGCCCTACATTTCTACAACTCATCTAACGACAAATTCAAAGGGAAAGCAAAAAAAAAAATCAAAGTTTGGCGGTGTGAAACTAGTTTCTAAATAACTTGTTTCGAAAGATATTAAATATAGCTTTCAAAATTGGGGATTGAAATAATATAAGTTATTACTTCACTTCTTTAAACCTTATTTACACCTTTGTGCTCAAATAAATATATATAAAAAATATATGAATTTATTTCATCGTTTATAAATGCATGCATAAATAGGCGTAAGAAATTTAAAATAAAAATTTTTAAAAAAAGCAACTAACATATCTCATATTTATTATAATATAATTCATATTATTATGAAAGGTAGAAGTTGTACTACTGCTCTAATAAATGTTGTTGAAGATCTTAGGTCGAAACTAGATGTAAAAAGTGTAGCGTTTTTGGTTCTGCTTGATCACACTAAGGCTTTTGACACAGTCGCTCACGATGTTCTATTGAAAAAGCTCCGGAAACTGTTTTATTTCTCAAATTCTAGAGGTGTTCTCCAGGGGTCAATACTTGGGCCTCTTCTGTTTTGTATGTATATAAATGATCTACCGGATGTCTTGCTTCACTGTAATGTTCATATGTATGCTGATGATGTGCAGCTTTATACTAGTACTCCTAGGGAGGATATTGATTCTTGTTTGGATTACATCAATAGTGATTTGGTTAGGATTGACAACTGGGCCTCGGCCAATGGACTTTGCATCAATCCCTCCAAGTCTAAATGTATTATACTTTCGAGGACCGATAGATCATTTGTCATACCTGAATTGAGCATCAGGGGAAATAAGATTGACTTTGTCAAATCTGCGAAGAATCTGGGTATTGTCTTTAATGGCAGTTTATCGTGGTCTAATCATATAGGTGTCGTTGTTGGTAGAATTTATAGTATGCTTAGGAACTTGTGGACTGTTATTGATTCGACTCCTTTTGTCATTCGTATGCAACTTGCTAGAACGTACTTAATTCCGGTACTTTTGTATGGGTGTGAAATCTTCGCTAACTGTGATTGCGATGATAACCGTAGACTTAACTTGGCATTTAATAACATAGCTAGATATGTCTTTCGTAAAGGGAGTCGTGATCACATTTCTCATTTGGCTTGCCGGATTCTTAATGTGAAATTTGATAATCTCTTGAAAATTAAATGCCTTATTTTACTTCATAAGATAATTTACACGGAACGGCCGGAATATTTATTTTGTCGAATTAAATTTGCTAGATCCTACCGGGGTAGGAACATTATTCAGCAACGATTTAGGATTCTCTTGTCTCAGAGACAGTTTTTTATACACACCACTAGTCTTTGGAATTCCCTACCAAACTACATCCAGAATCTTGGCAATGCAAATGCGTTCAAAAAGGAGTTATTTAAATTATTTTCATAAGTAAAATTTTTTTTATGATTTGTGATTTGTTTTATAGGTTTATATCGGTTATATTTTTATTCCTAGTTTTTTTAGATTGATTTTTATAAATATGTAGTAATATTTTTTTTAATATTTTTTCAACTTTTTTATTTACTTCTACAATATTATTATTTTTTTTAAATTTCTTTATATTATATTTTTTTTTTCTTTATATTTTATATTTTAACATGATATTAATTATATTAATTTTGTATTTTTTATTTAATATGTTTTGTTTCACTATTAATTTTTAAATCTTAATGATTCCAAACATAGCACTGTCACTTATAAGATTCATATCTTGTTGTGCTATGTAAATTATAATAAATAAATAAATAAATAAAAAAAAAAAAAAAAAATACATATGTATGTACATACAAACTGTATTAGAATTCATCATTTTTAATTTTAAACCTTTTTAATTTAAAGGCAATTTAGAAGTTTGCGGACACACAAGGATCATTTATATTAAAGGAATGCTAGCTACATACATATGTCTTCGCCTGAACTTTTAAAATGGCTTATGATTCGAAAAATGTTATTACATCTAAAAGAAAATATAAAATTATAGTGTCTATATATAGTAGCATAAAAATAATAGATATGATATGAGCAATAATTTTCATGTTATTATATGATTTGCTAATTTCATATATTATTTTAATTCTTTTTCTAATAAAGAGAATAAAATTATAGAAAATAAAGTTGTATACAAATTTATGATACACTGTTCAATGTTCAGTTATAACTTCTAAACCCACAATAGAGTGCTCAAAAGTTAAATATTAAATAAATACGAACTAGATTCGAGGATATGAATGATACGAAGTTATGAGGGGACACAGAGATCACGAAGAATATTTTAAAAGAAAAACGCACGAAGTAGAACAAATACGAAAAAAAAAAAACAAATAAAAGTTTCCCGCTATATACATACATATGTTAGAATTAAAAAATCTATGTAAATAAAATTAAATTCCGAAAAGAATGTAAAACTAAGAAAAGAAAGAATGAAACTTAATAACACGACATTGTGACGGCAATATAATATGTTCAACCAAAACAAAGTAAAAATAAAAGAAATATAAAAGGAATAGATAAAAATTAAGTACAACATGGTGAAACAAAATAACTTTATTAGGAAATTTAATAAGGACTTTAAGAATTTAAATAAATAAAAAACGACAAAAAGAAATTAAAATCAAACGGAAAATCTTTTAAAGCGGGAAAAAAGAATTAAATGAACGGAAGTGAACGAAAATTCAATAATGATAACGTGTCACTATAGATTCTCTCTTTCTGTACTCTACTTAACTTATTCATTTTTTCCCCCTTTTTCCGTAGAAAGTAGTAGCGAAGTTGGAATTTTTCGAAATATTAGGAATTTCACACTAAGTAAAACATATTTGATAGCAACAATATCAAAATATTGAACATTAAATCGGCGCCGCTTATCTGTTATTTAAACTAATGGCTTTTATACAAAATATTGATAAAGAGTTAATAAAGAGTAGTTAAACTAAATTATTTTACTTCAAATATTTCTTTATTAAATTTCACAAACACCGTGCAACCACTGCGCTGACCAACTTCCTCAAGAGTTTGGTGGAATTCGGTCAATACAGGGATTGCGCTTATTTCGGGCGTCACAACGGGCCGCTGTGCGTACTCAAGTGTGCTTTGCTAACCAAAGCAACCACTTCGAACTAACCTAACCATCACGAACACCAAAAATAGCATTCAATTTTATCTTATAATTCAAATTCAAATTTGACTTTTTTAAATAGTCTTCTTCTCTAATCACATGTTGTGTAAGGAGAGCATACTTTCCCACTTCTATGTATTTTATGTTTACTTTAATAACATATTAAATTAAAATAGGACATTCAAAGAACAACATAGTATATAAATATATATGTATGTCACAATAATTTGGAGTCACTTATTGTATTGCTTCAAGATTTTTTCCAAAAAGGTATATGATCTGTACAGTACAGTCCAATATTCTTCAATGTCACTGAAGCTGGATTCACCCATCTTGTTCGGATAAAATATTTGTCCAGACGACATTTTTTAAATGTACATAGTTTGACAGCTCTCTTCCTGTGAGAAAGAAAATATTTTTTACGAACAACACTCATCTCGATGTATATTAATTTTATATTTTGTCCGAATAAACTTGGCATCTCTGTGCCAATAGGCTATATTTTTCATTACATACAAAGTTGAATTGATCACGCAAAGTTTGCTTTAAATATGCTTTAATGGCAGTTTTGATTTTCCGGAAAAATTTTTCGAAAGGAGTGTATCATGCTGCAGAAAACTTTCAGTAAAAAATAACTTTGTCCGGACAACATAAATGAAACCAGCCTTAATCCGTCATTAAAATCTTCTCTTTCATAAAAAAAAGCAAAACATTTGCGTAAGAGTTAGACAGTTTATCTCTTTAACAAATTTCTAGAATTCGATTAACTTCATGAAAAACAAACCTCCAAGATCTTAAGGATTAGCAGCAGAAACAGAAGTAAAGGTGATATGCAACACAATAAGACAGATGGTTTTTAAGAAAAAGTCCTTTTAAAAAGGAACCAACAAATGGACAGACGAGCAGAACAACAGTCTGAAAACAAAATTAAAAACATTGTTTCTTAACACCTGTTAGGCATTCATTAACTGATGTTAAAAATAAATGCCACTTCCACACACAGTTACAAGAAGACGCCAACAAAACGACAGCTGAATGATTTTGCAGGGCAGTTGTTAAAGAGAATTGAAAATTTAAAAAAAAAAACCTTATTGAGAGAAAACACACACGTGTTTAACGACGAATTTCATTTATGTTAGAAAAAAAAAAAAAGTAGATTCTTTACATTAAGAAGAAAAATAAACCTTTTGTAGAAACAACAAAAAGCGAGCGGCACAAGACAAAGTTAATAGGCTTTTACAATGGAGGCAACCATCAACTATGTACATATGTCAAGCGATAGGACTACAAAATACGTTCAATTTAAGTACTAACCTATGTACTGCTAACACAACTATTTTGTTTATATGTATGCTTATGAACGCTATCATATGCTTATATGTACAAAGATTTTTAAAGTTCTTATTAGAAAATCCGGCATACGAGGGCGGTTCGGAAACTTCTTAGCCTATCAATGAAAGAGAATAGTTAGTTTTTCAAAAATATTTTTATTTTTCAATATAATCTCCTGAAAGTTCAATACACTTAGTCCAACGCTTTTCTAGCAATTCTATGCCTTGATTAAAATAGTTTTCCTCAAGGTCTTCAAAATAGTGGTTTACAACTGTAATTGCATCTTCATTTGAGGTAAAACGCTTGCCAGCAAGGAATTTTTTTAGATTTGGGAACAGGTAAAAGTCACTGGGAGCTAAATCAGGAGAATAAGGTGGGTGGTCAAGCAACTCGTACTTTAATTCGTTGATTTTAGCCATTGTTAAAACACTCTTGTGCGCTGGTGCGTTGTCTTGATGAAAAATTATTTTTTTGTGTTGTAAGCCAGGACGTTTTTCTCGAATTTGTACATTTAATTGATCCAAAACTCTGAATTTATTATTTTACCCTTTTGCAGATAGTCAATCAATAAAATACCTTTGAAGTCCCAAAAAACCGTTGCCATAACCTTACCAGCCGATTGAATTGTTTTTGCCTTCCTTGGGGCACTTCCTCCAGCTTCAGTCCATTGTTTGGATTGTTCTTTTGTCTCTGGAGTATAGTGGTGGATCCTTGTCTCATCAACAGTTATGAAACGACGCTTAAAATCCATTTTATTTCGCTTAAAACGATCCAAACAAGCTTGAGAAATGTTCATTCTTATGCGTTTTTGGTCGACTGTTAACAAATGCGGCACCCATCTTGCAGAAAGCTTTTTCATCTGTAGTTCTTCACACAAAATTAAATGGACTTGATCATTTGAGATGCCCATGATGTTAGCAATTTCACGCACTTTTATTCGTCGATCATTTAATACCATATCATGCACTTTGGCTACAATTTCTGTTGTTGTTGCTGTTTTTGGACGTCCACTACATGGTTCATCTTCAATGCTTGTACGACCACGTTTAAATTCAGCAACCCAATTTTTTACTGTTGCATATGAAGGAGCACTTTCACCTAACACATTCACCATATCATTATGAATTTCTTGTCCCGATAAACCTTTTTTATGGAAATATTTAATGACAGCACGCATTTCTAATTTTTATATTGTAAAAAAATCGCGGATGCGTCTTTTTTGAACACCTGTTTCTATATGAAGGAGTTGGAGATTGAAACAAAACTTAACATGTGTTCATAACAGAGATGGAAGTTTCCAAAACACTTAACTTTTTTCTGTTTATACCGCGCTTTCTGTGCTAGGCTAAGAACTTTCCGAACTGCCCTCATAGTATCAAAAACCATATGCAAGCACAGTAGTGTATTCAATTCTACCTGAAGTTTTATTAATTAATCTGTCCGCATTCGTATATAAGGTAATTATGAAATTATTTTTACTAAGAAATTAAATTACATATAAATCTAGACATTATATTTAGTTATTAAAAGGAGAAGGAGAACTTTGATATACATATACTATACAAATAGATAATTTTGCAAGTGTAATATACATTAATACAAAGAAGAAAAAAAGTTAACAAATATAAACGATGGATAACTGTTGCTTTTTTAAATATTTTGTCGAAGTATCCGTTGTTGTATATAAAATTACTGAAGAAAATTGGCGGTACTCGGTATTCTACGCAAACTACATGTGTTTTTAAATATTCTTCCGTTTTTTTAACAAATATCGGGTGATTTTTTAGCTATTATCTTTTTGGCAACACTGGTTTAAACAGCTCACGCACGTTTCGTGTTTTGTTTCACTGTCAAACATCTTCGGTTTGGTCTATAATTTAACCATGAATCGTCTTACAAATGAACTACGCTTGCAAATCATTGAATTTTATTATCAAAATGCGTTAGGTTAGGTTAGGTTAATGTGGTAGCTTTATACCAAAAGCTCACTTGAGCACGTATAGCGGCCCGTTGTGGCACAACAGGCGAACGCAGTCCCTGTACTGACCAAGTTCCTCCGAGCCAATGAGGGGGAAATCGGTCAACGCAAGGGCTGCACATTTAAAGCACGACTACCCCACGCTGGAAAACCAGCCAGAAAGTTTTATAAACGAGGCTATGTCCTTGACGTCAATGGACGATAGCTCCGTCAAGCTAACAAGGGTTGGAGACCCAAATAACCTATATCTGCATCTCTCATGAGATGGGCATTGACATAGAAAGTGGATAACAGTCTCCTCTTCCTCAGCGGATCTACATCCATGGCAGAAATCGTTAAATGGGAGTCGCATTCTTTCTGCGTGTCTACCCATAACACTGTGACCTGTAAGCATGACCACTGTGATCGAGATGATGTTACGACTAAGTCCAAGTAACTGGTTGGTGCGCCTTCTATCCATTGAGGGCCAAGTGAGCCTAGCGGTGGAGCAGGTCTCCTCATTAATCCAGGATAGGTTGGCGTCCCGGGAGAATTTCCGCGCGATGGCCAGTTTGAACGAGGTAAGTGGCATTCCCAAGTTGATCGAAGAAGATTCCGGAAGAAGTGCGCCAGCCCTGGCTAGCTCGTCCGCTCTGCAGTTACCCGGAATGTCGCAGTGTCCGGGGACCCAGATAAGTGTTACACTGAATCGCCCAGAAAGAAGGTTGAGGCTGCGGCGGCATTCCCTGACGATCCTAGAATTATCCGAAACGTTCGATAGAGACTTTATCGCAGCCTGGCTATCGGAGAAAATTGAGATGCAGCTGAAAGGAACTCCGTGTGCGAGGATCCACTCTGCGGCCCGGTAGATGACCATTACTTCCGCCTGGAACACGCTGCAATAGTCCGGCAGCCGGAGTGAAATGTTCAAGTCCAATCTCCCAGAGTAGACTCCGCTGCCCACTCCGTGCTTTGTTAAGAAAGTTCATCGCGCGCTTCTTCCATTTTATGGTCAGTTTAATCGACCAACTTTTTTTTGCCCAAAATGCAAGAGCTTGACTTGCATGACATGTGGTTTCAACAAGACGGTGCCACATGCCACACAGCACGCGTAACAATGGACTTATTGAGAGGCGAGTTCGGTGAACATTTTATTTCACGTTCGGGACCGATCAATTGGCCGCCTAGATCGTGCGATTTAACGCCTTTAGACTATTTTTTGTGGGGGCTATGTTAAAGCTCATGTCTATACAGACAAGCCTGCTTCAATTGACGCATTGGAAGACAACATTGAAGCATTTATTCGTGAGATACCGGCCGAAATGTTGGAAAGAGTATGCCAAAATTGGACTAAGCGGATGGACCATTTGAGGCGCAGTCGCGGTCAACATTTGCATGAAATAATCTTCAAACATTAAATTATATGGACCGTACTATCGATTCAAATAAAGATTTCATGCAATTTTCTGAATTTTATGTTTTTTTTTTTTGAAAAATTTTCCTATAGCTCTTAAAAAATCATGCATTATTTGCTTTGACAATATTTTGAAATTAAACGCATTAAGCTTAGTTTTAACATTTAAATATTATGGACACGAACTAAAAGAATTCACAATGCAAGAACAAAAATAGCGTCACTAAGCTTAGTTGAATACATTCTTACACTGCCAAAAATTTTGTTATAAAAATACATGCTTATAAGGAACAATCCTAACTCAGGGGTGCACTTTTGCTGGTAATATATTTCTCTTCTTTGTTTATTTAAGAAACAAAAGGCTGCACAAAGTATATTCCAAATTTTATTTTTATTATCCTTGTTTCATGTTTATTACTCAAGTTATTCTATTGAAGCGACTGATTGATTAATTCTAAAACTAATAACATTAAACATGTTCAACTCTTCAGTCTTAAGGCTAACAATTGTAAAATTGGTAATGAACTGAAATTTGTACACATTGTAAGAAAGAACTTGGGCCAAAAGAAAATACATACAGCTATGGACAGAGAAATAGCGCACTAATCTTGAGCTTTATACATTTCTCTTAATTTTTTATGGAATTGTACCGTTAAATAATGTACATGTTTGTTTTTGGTGTGTTTTGATAAAATAATTATTTTATTGCTTGGACAATGAAATAGCGCATTAACTTTCGATTGTTGGCAGAAGAAATTGTTTGGAATTCCGTTTCTTAGTTTTGGTCGAAAATTAATTAAAATATTAATTTTAATACAATTTTTTTCATTTTGTAATTAAAAATGGGTAGAGGACCACACTGTTCACTTGAGAAAAAAAATATTATCTGGGATCTTTATCAGAGAGGTAAAAAACAAGTGGAAATAGCTGAAATTATTGGTTGTTCCAGAAAAATGATTTACAACGTAGTCAAATGCATTAGTGCTGATCATAGTTTGCTAAAAAGAAAGAAAGATCGAAAGAATCCCCCTCGAAAAACAACCTTGAGACAGACAGAGCAATTGTTCGGAAGAGTAAGCTTGATCCTTTCAAGTCCTCAAGAACAATAATGGCCGAAATAAATGTGCGAAGGCGGCTGAATGAAAATAACTTGTTTGGACGTGTTAGTAGAAAAAAACCTCTTCTGTCAAAAAAGAATGTCAAGGCGCGATTATCTTTTGCAAATACTTACGGTAGCAAAGACATCAATTTTTGGAAAATAATTTTATTTACGGATATAACTAAAATTAATTTGATTGGTCCTGATGGGAAAACGTTCGTTCATCGTGAAAAGAACCAAGAATACAATCCTCGCTACACTTTAAAAACCGTAAAGCATGGTGGAGGAAATTTAAAGGTTTGGGGATCATTTTCGTGGCATGGCGTCGGAGCACTTGAAAGAATAAATGGCAATATGGATAAATTCGCCTATCTTAACATATTAAAAAACACAATGGAGCCATATTGCTTCGAAAATATGCCTCTGAATTGGATCTTTATGCACGATAATGACCCCAAACATACGGCAAAAGTAATAAAAAATTGGCTTTCCGATGAAAAGATTCCAGTTCTGGATTGGCCTGCACAGAGTCCTGACCTTAACCCTATAGAAAATTTGTGGAACGACGTAAAGGTTAAGGTAGGACAACAGAAATGTAAAAATTCTGATGATCTTTGGAAAGCCATAAAAGAAGCATGGGACTCTATTCCTTTAGATAAATGTCGAAAATTAATAGAAAGTTTACCCCTCAGATGCGAAGCTGTAAAAAGAAATAAAGGCTACAGCACAAAGTACTAACACGGCAAGTACATTCGTAAAAATAAACCAAGTTTATAATTAATTTACTTCTTTTTTTGCAGATCAAGAAAAATGCGCTATTTTGTTGTCCACTTAAAATATAGACAAAGTCAAACTTTATAGATTTTATGTTGATTAAAATATCAGTTAGCATTGTTTTTAAGTTCTCCTTTTTTTTTGAATTTGTTGAACCATTTCTCGAACGACTATGAAGTGCGCTATTTCTCTGTCCATAGCTGTATTTTTTGCAATTAAATGTGTATTTAATAAAAAAAAATTATACATTAATTGTGATGTCATTTGTTTAGTTAATAGCTTATTTTTGTAATTTCTTAGAGGATCTTTTTTGCTGTAAGAAAAATGAAATTTTTTGAGGGAATTAAATAAAAAAAAAAAAAAAAAACAATTTAAAAACTACAATTGGAGTAGTGAATAAAGAAAGTGTAGAATTAAGTCACGCATTTAGTTGTGCTGATAAATATCCTTTAACACAAACACACATGCATTTTTGCTCTATTCTCATATGAGGTTACAGTTGTTTCTCTTTCTTTTTCAACTTTATTATTCCATTCTTGAAAATATATCCAGCATAGTTGGTAACAGCAAAAAGTATATACATACATACATATATAATAATATATATATATATATATATATACATATATACTATTTGTATATACTAAACGAAAGAAAGAAAAATGTGATAATGTAATACTTTCATTGTAAATATATTTCAATGTATATTTTGTCTTTGACTCTACATCGTCGTATCGTTTCAGTCAAACATATTCCTTATATTTCTCAAAATGTTTTAGCAATGTGTACTCGGTCAGCATAAGTTGTGGAAACCAAAAGAAAGCAACAACGACAAAGTATCAACCTTTAACCAAAAGAATAATGGTTGTGCTCAAATAAAGTCAACACGCATGCAATTTTTCTTTATGCTGTTGTGTTCTATAGAGTAGTTTGGGTTATGATGCCTTTTGGTGGAGCATGTTACTTCAAACGCATGAAATTGCATTTAACTGCACTATAGAAAAGAATTCAGCTTTATACTTCAATTAAAGCCATACATTATTATTTTTTTTTTTTTTTGTATGCACATATGGTTATTATTTTGAAAAAATTCACATACGCAATTTTGTACGAAATTTAAAAGCCATTCTATTTAATAAACATATACAAAAGCAGAAAATAATTATAAATCATAATGAAAATTAAGTACAAAATAGGTACGGGATACGGGATACGGGAAATAAAAAAATAAACTATTGTATAAGGCAATATAACAGTAAAATTATGTTAAAGGTAATTATACCTAGCGAATCCTTTTTTAAATATTCTGTCCAGTCTATTAGTCAGAGACGCAACATCCTTTCCGCAAACCTCAACGCAAGTATCATATCAAGTATAATAATAATAGCTAAATGAATTTCGCGTTTATTAGTTCTAAATTTGCACATCTCTCATTGCGATTAGTTACTATTTTTATTCTTCTTTTGATATAATTTAGTACCGAATTATATTTTAATTCATCAAAAATTCACTGATATACAAATACAGAGATCACCTCAACTTAAAAGAAAACTAAATGAGTGCACAAAACGTCTTCAAAAGATACTTGAATCACAAAGGCGTCTATCCTTTAAAAATTATTTGGAAAATCTGGACGCAACTCCCAAACATCATTATGGCGTGCAACCAGGAATCTAAAAAGGCCAATTATTAATAAACCACCTCTACGTGACTCAAATGGTAACTGGGTAAGAAGTGATGCTGAAAAAGGTAGGCTATTTGTGAATCACCTGAAAACTGTTTTCACCCCTAACAAGTCAACCGAAATAATCAATTTACCAACTGTTGTTGCGAAGACTCCCAGACTCATTAGGTTTAAGTTGCATGATATCGAAATGTCATTAAAAATCTTAACCCAAGGAAAGCTCCAGGTATTGACAAAATAAGCAACAAAATGCTGTTGAATTTACCTAGCATAGCTGTAAAAATTATTTTATTCATTATGAATGCTGTTATTCGACTCAGATATTACCCTACACAATGGAAAATTTCACTCATAACCATGATACCGAAGCCAGGTAAGGATCATACGAAGGTTGATGCATATAGGCCGATAAGTCTCTTGCCTAACCTATCCAAATTATTCGAGAAGGTACTGATATGTAAGCTAGCACCTTTGTTGAATGAATACGGTTGTATCCCAAATCACCAATTTGGGTTTAGGAGAAAACATAGTACCATTCAGCAAACCCATAGACTAGTTAATGTAATAAGAAATGCATTCGAAGAAAAAAAGTATTGTTCTGCACTCTTCATTGATGTCTCTCAAGCTTTTGATAAAGTGTGGCATGATGGTCTTATACTCAAATTGAAGCAAATATTCCCTGAAAATATATATGAAATATTGAAGAGTTATTTAAGTATTTAAGTATTTTAAACAAGGTAATTATTTAAGTTCCCCTCAAAAAATTAACTCCGGTGTTCCTCAGGGTAGCATACTAGGTCCAGTTTTATGCCTGATATTTACAGCTGATATGCCAATAAGTGAAAACATACATACTTCAACATTTGCTGACGACACTGCATTTTTAAGCGTACATATGACCCCACAGATTGCATCGCAGTTCTTACAGGAACAAGTATCCCTGCTAGAGGAATGGTTGAAGAAATGGAGAATAAAAGTTAACGAACAAAAATGCACCCACGTAACCTTTACATTGCGAAGAGAGACCTGCCCTGCTATATGCATTAATAATCAGACAATACCACAAAGCACTCATGTAAAGTACTTGGGTATACACCTTGATCGTCGTTTAACGTGGAAATTGCATATTGAGTCAAAACTGGCGCAAATAACTATGAAAACTGCCCAAATAAATTGGTTAATTGGTCGAAATTCATCACTTAAGTTAGATTGTAAACTCCTAATATACAAATCAATATTAAAACCCATTTGGTGTTATGGAGTACAGCTATGGGGTACTGCCTCAGCTTCAAACGTAGAGAAAATTCAGAGGCGCCAAAATAAAATTTTACGAATGATCACTGCTGCCGCTTGGTATATCAAAAACTCGAATATTCACAAAGATCTAGATGTCCCGCTGGTTAAAATGGAAATTGTAAGACACGCTGAAAAATACTTAGATAACCTAGATGACCACACAAATCCATTAGTCCGTGGTATTTTACGTCACACTGGCCATATTCGATTAAAAAGGAAGGATACTCTTGCACTCGGCCGAAGATGAGAGAGATGAATGAGGCCCAATGCTACTTTACTTTATTTTATTTTTACTTTATTTTATACTTTGAATACTTTATTTTATTTGGCAATGGCTAAATAAATATATAAATTTTTAGTTTTAAGATTTGAATAATTATTGTTAGTTCATTTTTAATGAAGATTCAATAAATAATAAATGAGGAAAAAATAATCAGAATACGTGCATTTTTATAAACAGAGGTGTTGTATCTATTAATGGCTATATGTTTTCAATAATAATTATGATTGCTGCATCCATGTATTTTAAAGAAACTTAATTTCTCGTTGCTTGTCGTCGCAGCAAATAATTGGGTCAAAGTAATCATATATTATTGGATTAAAAACATTGAAAGGCGCCGCGGTGATAGACAAATTTGGTTTAAGAATTTACAATGCAGTTAAGAACTTAGTCTCTATACAAAACATAATTTCATAATCAAGAAGTATCAGAAAAACATTTGTATACCAAACAACCAATTACTGTATTAAAAGCAAAAATATTTATTATCTTTAAAAAAATTATAGAATATACAGAGGCTACCTAAAATAAAGAAAGACAGAAGTAAGTGTAATCCTAATTTAGAAACACTAACTACACAAATACATGCAGACATACATACATACATAGATATAATTACAATTTTTCAATCAGGATTATGGACCGTGAATGGCGGGACGTAGATATATTTTAATGTCTAATCTAACAGTGTTTATATACAGTTATTTTGCTATATAAATAAGCTCTCTCTCTGATTAATAGATGACTTATTAATAGTTTATTACTAAAATATTATGTATAAGAAATTAGCATTGACGTACAAAATAACTTTTTAAGAGGAAAAAAAAATGTCAAATCGAATAGCAAAATGAACAGACTTTTTAATGTACCCTGATTATTCGTACGAATATAGTCAATTTTATTTGTGTTTTCCAAATAAACCTTTAAAACCATTCGTCATTACAGAAACAACACATAAGTTTTATAAAAATGCTTGATTTTTCGAAAATAAATCCAACTTAAATCCAAATTTGGATTGAGATTTGTGTGTTAAACTGCGAATGCCTGAGTACCTATTTAAGTTAAAAAATAATAAACACGCCCAAAAAGCTATTCAGGCGAGATTTAAATTAAAATTAACAGAAAGGATGAAACACAACATCTAAACTAAGAACTCATAGTTATATAAAATAAAAAATCGTAGACTTCGTCTCGAATTTGGAAAAACGTACATTATTTAAGGGATTGTTTTGAAAAGTGTAACGCTTACGGTTAAGAGTAGGCTTAACTTGTTCAGAAATGATGAAAATAACGCGGCACTTGGGTCGAAGAATGTTATGGCAATAGTGAAATATGGTGGAGGCATTATAATGGCAAGGTATTTCATTGTAGTATTTGTGGATAGCCGATTACAAGAACAATCAACACATGGGATGTCTCTACGAAATATATTTTGTTGGAACTGGAAAAATTAGTTGTGGTAGAGGAAAAACTATTTATTTAATCTGTTTATGTTGTGACAGCCATCTGCTGACATGTGAAGTTTGGTTAAAGCTGCATTTTCCAATAGAATAACAATTCTCAACGCATAGATAACATTATGAGAGATTGGTTGCGGCATCGTGCAACGAGTCAGTTGCAATTCCCTTTCCAATACCTAGTTCTAATGTAGTTATGCAAATTTTTTATTTTTCTCGAGTTGACATTATCAACGATGAATCTTTAAAAGCCTAAAATTTTTTCAATATGGCAGAAAATATGAGATCATAAATACCAAGCGCAATTATTGACACTAATGGTAGTCCGACAATATATTAATTTTACTAAAACGAATTAAAAATTATTTATTTTAGAAAAGTTGTTCGTTGTGTGTGAATACTTCAATATTCTGTATTCTTTTATAATTTTAACAGTAAAAAAAATTGTGTTAAATACTGGAGAAAGGCTGAATTAATCCTCATTCTAATTGAAATATATTCCAAGATTTTTAACATTTTCAAAAATAATTAATAATTATTATCTTGCTTACGACACTACAGAATGTCTAAAAGAAATAAAAATAGAATAAAAAATAACTAAAAATAGAATTGTGTTGAATTTCAGGGGTTGCCAGTATTATACTTAAATTAAGAAATTGAAATTCTTTAGTGACATTGATGTTACAAATCCTACATTTCAAGTAGGAACAATAAATACAATTTTCGAAGCATTCCTTTAAATAACATATACAGCAGATGCTGTTATAAGAAAAAAAAAACAAAAAAAAAGAAGAACAAGGCACTAGCAGTGTGCATTTTTGTATAGAAATTAGAAAAATCGTATAAAAATAAAAATGAAAATATTTTAAGTCACACTAGAAAAATGCTTAAGAGTGAAATTAGTTAAGCCGACAGCTGTTGCTTTCTGAAGCCTTAACGCTTAAATCATTTGAAATACAATTAAGAAACTAGAGGCGTTTTATATAAGTATGTATACTCATTACTCTACTCTGCTAAAGGTAAATATTCCGTTAAATTTTAAATAGAATGAAAGAAATTATAAAACACCTGTTTAAACTAAAAACAAAAACACTGAATAATTTGTAACCAAAAGATAAATTTCTGCTATAAAAAACGCATCTTTAAAAAAAAAAAGCTGGGATTAAAGCCATTTGTATGTAAGATTTAACATGTGACAAACATTAACATCCTCCACACAAGATTTTTGATCGGCCATACAGTTGACAACTTTGTACACAAAAGACATAAAAATAAATTATACCAACGTCAAACCTTTCGCCCATAAAAGTGATTAAGTAATAACATATGTTTCAAATCATCTGCTGAAAATGAAAGGAAGTAAAACAAAAAATAGAATAGGAAGGTGGTTGTACTGACTTTTTCTTCTCTATTACTTCGCATAAGACGCATGAATTAGAGAACACGCGTTATAAATTAATATTTAAAATTAAACAAAAATCGATAGGGAAAAATTAAAATTCTCGGTAAATACTGATGGATTGAAGTGTTTCTCTGTTTTTAATTTGGAAACCATTTCTATAAATTATCTACTAAGTAAAGAAATTCATATCCACTAGTACCAAAAAAAAAAAAAAAAAAAAAAACTTAAAAGAAAGACACAAAGAACAATTAGAAAACTGGATTTTAGCAGCTGTCAGTTGGAATATATTTTATGATGAAATACTATAAAAAAACATTGCTTCTTTTATTCATATTCTATATATGTTATCTTTTTGTTTTTGAAGACACAAGGATGCTGTCAAACGTTTAAACCAGCTGCTTCCCTTGAACGCATTGTTTTGTGTGTTTTTATAAACGCTTGCATTAACTTATTGTTGCCTGCGTTTTCCTTCGTAGCTTTGATTGGATTATTGTTTTTGAGTTGATTTTCAGGTAGTTCAGTTTGCTTTTCATTTCTTTTATTTCTCCTTTCTGTGAATCTTTTAAATTATAACCAGATTTTTTAATGAGCTATTTTTATGAATTTCATCGGTATTATTTTAAACACCATTTAAAGTTTCCTAATTATGAGTAAAATATATTGGAAAAAATATACGTGCATTTCGCAAAATAAATTATTCTCTTTTTAGAACCTTGAATATGAAAAATTTAAAGTTAAATGTTACGAGTTTCTCGCATATAAATTTGTTTTTTTTTTTTTACCAATATCATTATATGAATCGTCACAATAATAGTTGACATATTAAAGACTTGTCGAATTATTCCCGCCGAATAAATTACTCGGTAGATTTAGGGAGTTCGTATTTCACCTAAAACTATAGTATCTATTACACTACAACGAGTATGGTCTTGCAGTAGTCAGCTCGTAATAAAATTAGAATACAATTTTTAACTAACTATGAAGAAACTTGTTACATACTCCTTAAGGAGAAAAAACTTGTTATTAAATTTTAATTCAAATAAATAATTCGTTATACACTGAGCGCCATAAGTGAGTCAACACCCACTATAATTTTAAATTTTCTATTATAAAAAATATACCTGTAGCACAACAATAATTGAATTGTTGTTTTTGTTTTAACATTTTATAAGTAATAAATAAACGTTTTTATTTTTGGAAATTTATTCGACTATTCTCATTTACTTTTCTCGCTATCCTAAGGAAATGAATTATTTCAGTGGAATTATTTCACTTTTGGCGCTCAGTGTATATGTAAGTAAATATTGCATTATGGGCCATCTGTTGGTAAATTTATGTTCTACCTCAAAAGTTTTTTGTTTAATTACTCATCCTCATTAAGTAAAATAACCACGATAAAAAGAGTTGTGATTGGATTTTAATATAAGGAATGTTAATACAAGATAAAAATTAATGAAGCACTTGATAGTTAGTAACGTTAGATGAAAATATTTCATTAAATTGAGAAATTAATTTATAATAAATAATATCAAAGAATACAAAAGAGCTTTTTTTTTAATTTAATTTATTTTGATCTATATTTCTATTTCTAAATAGAATATCTCACTTGGGGCCTTTTCTAATAATGTATTCTACATGTAGCAGAGCCTGTAATTCTAAAAATAAATTCCACCGAATGATGAGCTGGCTATATATGTGAATATTAGAGTTACTTATAGTCACTGACGAAGCATTATGATAGCTTAGGAATTTTTTCTTTTTTCAGGAATAGAGATGGAGAATCCAAGTGTATGGAAACATTTCTTCCAGCGTGATCAGGTGGCCTACATGGCGGTAAAATTTAAATTGTAGAATCTACAAGGTATTTTCCCTGATAGTTTTTTAAATGAGACCTTGTGCTTTGAAAGGTTTGTGGAACGGCCATAGCCATCACTTCTTTCTGCAAGGTTAGGCGTAATGTTGAGAGCACATAATGAAATTGTGGAACACAGCCTGTGTTTATGCCCTAATCTGCACGCTGGGGTTTCTTCAGTGTCCTTGTGGAGTAGTCTCTATTAAAATTATTAAGGTTGAAGGTATCACTTCTGACATCAGTCAAATGATACTAACCTAACCTTAATCTAACCTTTTCCTTATTTCTTCAGTCTGTCTTTTCTCTATATTCTTGCAATTTTTTCTGTCTCTATTTTGGATAACCTGTGTAATTAAAGGCTTCCAGATTGGGCATTTTCTAGTCCATGTATGGAAACACACCTTCACAATATTTTCTGACCTAAACTACTTATGTATATAGATAGTTGCTCATTACAAGCCATTCAGTCAGGATTACGACTTAGCTTCTCACACCACTTATGTTATGTGTGTTAATTTTACACATGAGTGGCGAGACCTACAGTTTAAAGTCGAGTCCGAACGATAGGTTTTTTGAAAAACTTTTCATGGCAATTTTATTTAATCTCAGAGTTTTTGCTAAAAAAAACTGCTTAGAGGAGGTGTCCAAAAATTATTTTTTCATAGTTCGTTTTGCTTATTAGACGTTCCCTCACGTCTAATAAGCCAACATGCTACCTACTAGACTATGGCGACTACACATAAATTATCTGTATTATGAATGTAAATGATGAAAAATTAATTTCATTTGACAAAATCAAATTAGTATTGCCCAATAATCAATCCATAATAAATTAAATATGCCTTAAGTTGCCAAATAGTTAACTTTAATTTTAATGCTAATGGAGTAAATAGTTAATTTAATTAACTATGGAAAATTTGTTTAATATTAAGGAGAGCGTAACCAATACGTTTAGATTCTTAAGTTGTGATGAAAACGAAAATATTTTCAACTATATTACTTTCAGTATGTATTGGTTTCGACATTCTGTTTTTTAAACTATTAAATAATTATGTTGAAGTTAAAAGCCTTTTCAATAATGAAAATTGTGATATATAATAAATAATTTCCAGACTTACATCGCGTATTTCCTTGATTTTTTGTCCACCTTTGCCAATAATGCAACCAGCCAAACTTTGATGTATCAACAAACGAACATCATATTCATTATCGCGCTAAAATAAAAACATCAATTACAATAAAAATTTTGTTAAAATAATAAAACAAAAAGATATTTTACCTCTTCATAGTATTTTAACATTTCTGTTATAATAGACATGGTGGCATCCAGTTCGGCCGATATCAAAATGGTACTATGCAATGAAGAAATAAGGACAATTGTTAAACATAATTTAAATTATAGACAATTATTTATTTTATTAGTAAAATATTTTCATCATCTTCATCGTTGATTACAAATACAAAATAGAACATTTAACAGAACTTTCCCAGACATAAAGACACTTAATAAATGAAAATTTCTAGCACTTATTCTATTTTTTACATTGTGGTGATATCAGGTGTATTTACAACAGCAACAACAAAATCAAGAAGTAAAAAACTTTACAATATTGAACGTTAAATATGTCATACATTTTTATTTTTGTCAGAAAAAGAGGGTCAACATCCTTTTGTTTAAGGCAACCACGTTAAGTATTATGTACTAAGTTTTCGACATTGTGTTAAAATGTATGTAAAGGATTTCAAATAGGGGTTTAATTAACTAAAACAATATAAAATGTAACGAAGTCGGTGACAGTAATGATAAAAGGCAATATGAAGTTAGAGAAAAAATTTATTTTTATTAATAATGATGAATTTTTTTTTTTTTTTTTTGGAGAACATTATTAACGAACGTATGTATGTATAGTTGATACCATTACAATTTCGTATTAAAGAGGCCATACATTGGAATTAGTATGTATGTATTATGTTAAATAATATTAGAAAAAAAAAATACTCTACAAAAGCGTTTCTGAGTTAAAAGTTTTTCGTTAGTTAGTTTTTTTTTATTTTATGTTTCAGACACTCGTTTACATTTAGTTCGATTTAAAGAAAAAAAAAAAAAAAAAGGAAACTGTTTTAAGCCAACATATAAAAAACACACACGTATTCATAAAGAAATCAGATATTGATGGTATATGGAAGAACATATGAGAATAGGATACGTTGATCGAATTGTGTAGTTCTTTTTTAAACTGTTTTTAATTGTATAATTTGATTCGATACACGTTATGTTAACAAAAAAGCATGCTTTTAGAAACTTAAACTTAGAATTACAATTAACATAATTGGAGATCATTCAAAAAGAAATACTAATTGGTTGTGATTAACCGTAATGATGGTTATTTTTATACTAAAAAAAAATTAATAATTAAAATTGAACTTAATTTGCAGAGAATTTGACTTGATTTAGGCAATGTTCTTTTTTTATATTGTATTTATGCATACTTTTAAATACGGTTAAAAAAAATTATCATTTAGAATAATGGCGGTATATGGGAAGGGTTGCTTCTAAATGGCCTAACTTCGAATTTCATAGAAGTATCCTTTTCAAGTTGTGCATATGACAGAAAATAATTCTTTAACCTTAGCTGATTTTGCTGAAACGTAAAAAAGTGGACCAAAATTTAACATAGAAGAAAAATCTATAAAAAAAAAAAAAAAAAATACAAAGTTATAGTATGACCAAATGTCATATAAACTTTTAATCAATTATAATTAACGAAATAATGTACAATTTTGTTTCAAAATAAAATATAAATATAGACAAATAAAAAATCTATAGTCATTCAAATAGAAGTTTCGAAATTATGCGGGTTCATTTAGCCAACTTAATTTAATTCTGCTTATTAGAGTTGTGATATTTTTATATTAAATGAGAATAAAGTTCAAATAATACAAAAATCAATTGAATTATTACTATAGATTGAAAACAATAGTCTTATCAAACAATCAACATTTTTCCATATTAAGGAATATCTCCATTCATTTTAAAGTTCAGTAAAAAATTTTAAAATTATGTAAATAAAAATTAAAACTCAATTTCTCTATATTTTTTGTTAATCAATATTTTAATATAAAAAGAAAATTTTATTTAAAAATTAACAAATTTCTCCAGATAATATTACAAGTCTTATAATATTACACTGTTTCGAAAACATGAGATTCATTAAAGATGACAAAACTTGTTTAATATTAGCGGGTAAAACATTTTCAGAATCTATGTTAAATTTTGATCGTTACGTTTTTAGATTTCATTTATTTTACAACAAAATATCAGTTTCTACAGAGGCTTTCTAAAAAAAAAAAGTACTATTTGATAAAATGATACTGCTGCAAAGTTAAAAAATAGATTTCTTAATAAAATTTTGTTATAAATACGATGATAAAAAGAAACTTAGGCCTAAAATTTTTATTTTTTTAATAGTATAGTAAAAAAAAAATGTTTGTTTATAGATAAATCTTTACCGTTCAGGGCCTTGGGAATCGTCGACAGACACAGTTGCTTTGTACTGCATAGCAAGAGGTATTTTTAATTATATATTTTATAATTGGTGGTGGTTTTTATTTATTTGGTGATGGTAGTTGTTTAGTTGGGCACAATAATATAGACAACAGATATATATATATCAATTGGAATAAATATTCGGCAATTGATTGATACATGGTGGTGGTGGTTGGTCCAGTATGGTAATACGATAATATCCAACAATTAAGAAGGTACGCAGTTGAGAATTCGACAATAGTTAAACGACAACATAGCAGGCGGTCATTCGGTCACAGGCATTCAGATCAGATCAAGTTGTTTTAAGGATGATTTTGGTCAAACGGGCATTTAGATTTATAAAATTCATAATCACACATTATTCGTGTGATTGTTGGTTGATATTGGTCAGGTGTGGTGGTAGGTCAATTGAGATTTTCATTTATTTTATTTTAATATTTGTAGTTGCAGAATTTTTAAACAACAAATCAATAAAATTTTGTTGGATTTAGTTGGTGGTTGGTCATATAGTTAAATATCATTTATTTTTGGTTTTAATTTATATTTCGTTTGATTTGATTTGGTATTAGAGGGGGCGAGAAAAGAGAAAGAGAAAAAATTATATTTTAATTAATGGTTAATTGCAAGGTTTAATATTTTTGTTTATTTTTATTGTATATTAAACTATAATTTGATAAGTTTAATTAAGCTAAAGAGATTTATATTATTACAAATTTTAGCCAGTTTGTAAATATGGTCCAGAAGATATTATTATGAATATGTTTGTCTTATTTTTAAAGTTAAAAAAAATTTATTTTTTTTATTAGCAAATCATTATTGTGTTGTAATTATATGTAACGTAGAACAAATACCAGTAGCAGTTTAAATGGAATTAATACTTTAGCATTAAAAATAATGTTATATAAAAGCCAATAAAACCCTTTGTGTGTGTAGATGACACTTAAAAATAATTTAATTAGAAAACAACAAAAGACATGTTGGTTGCTTTGGTCCTTACAACATCCTAAACAAATAACAGAGATTCTAGATTTATTTTTCTTTTTTTTTTTTTTTTGAGGTTTTTAATCAACAATAATTTGAACACAATTATTTCAATTATTTTAAACGTCTAGTCTAGTAATGAAAAACGTAAACAACTGACTGGTTTTACAATTGTTTAATTTTAGTTAATTTTATTAAGATTTAAAAAAGTACACTTGTAGTAAAAAAAAAAAATTAAAAACTAAAAAGGAAAATATACCTGTGTGCGCATTTTCTGTATGTGTTGGCCTCCTTTACCTATTATAGCACCGGCAATCTAGAAATAGATAGAAGTGTATAAAGTAGATAAATGAGTTAAATACATATGTACATATATTATATTGTAACTTTATAAGTGAAAATAATGATAAATTAAATATTTATTCCATCATGCTCCTTATTTAAGACGTTATAGAATTTACAATGGAATAGGTTCGTGATAACTTGTAAACTCAAATTAAAAATATAATTTTTTAATCGATTTTTATAATGCCTCATATTATGTACATAGTTGTAATAAATTTTCCAAATGGTAGTCTTAGTACTTTAACAAATTATGTAAATTTAATGATCCAACAAATGTTTATCGGCCTAACCGAAATGTTCCAGTATGTGTTTATTTATTTTTTCTTCGTATATTCATTGCGTCGTTGAGTATTTCAATTAAAATTGATATGAAAACGTCCCGAACAATAAGGAATGAGTATGATCTTTTTTAAGCGCTTCTTAGCCTTTTAATTCAAATAAAACAAAGTGTGAGTCAGATTTCATCGACATTTTGTATTAATTTGAAAGACCTATTTATTCCACTATGTGTGGAATATAACATCGTTTAAATGTCCGCCATGGTGGTGGAGCAGTCCGAAATATCAAATTTTCCTTAACCGGTGTATAAATCAGATTGGATTTGACTGATGGGATGAGTTTTGTTGACTTTGAGGACCTCTGTGATTTGTGGCTTATTGTGATTTGTATCTGTGATTTGTGGCTTATTCGCATATACCTGCGTCTTAAGAAAATCCCACAAGAAAAAGTATACCGGAATCAAATAGCACGATATCGGTGGTCAGTTAACATCACCTCCACGTAAGATGACCATGCTTTCAAATCGCTGGTGCAGAATATTAAATGTGGCAAAAGTTGTGTGGCACATATCACCCACCTTTTAAAAACGCATGTCGTAGTGTCCAGTTCATCCAATTCAAGGCAAAAGAACATGGTTATAGTGATCGTTGCAGTCAGTGATGCGCTGGCCAATATTGTTCTCAAAGAAACTTAACGTTTTCGGTATGCATTGGATCACATGTGGATTGATAACGTCCCAAATTCGACAATCTTTTTTGTTCACCTACCCATTCTTCCAGAAATGGGTCTCATCGCAAGGATGGTTTCCCAATTACCATTCGTGCCATTTGCCAACTGCTTCAGAGTCCATTCAGCGAACACACTTCGTTGTCAGATTGAATAAATTACAACTAATTAGGCAGATGTAGCATCAACAACATGATCGTTATCTTGCCGGAGTTCGGTAGTCCCTATTGGACAACGCTTTAGAAGCGCTAAAAGGGAAATGAACTATGCTATTAACCAAGGAATAAACTTTTGTTCAACAAGTTTCACAATGGGGATATTTTTCTGCATAATTATAAATAAATATAATAGATAAGGACTGGATAAAAATTCAGGCGTTCAAAAAATTACGGCAAATTTTTATGACGGAAAATGTCATCATCCCTATTGCAGAAGTACTTCCTGTGTGACGAAATATTTCGTCTTACCAAATTAACTGATCAAGCATCCTGAAATTTGTATTAAATCAAAATTTAGATCAATCTGGGTTTGAAAATAAAAAATTCATTTAATTATTGAAATGCTTGCTCACAATAACTACTTGAATGTAGACGTTTTCTCGCTAATTTTTATGTTTTTCTCCAATAATTTTTGTTATATTTTTTTCTCTTTTTTTTCTGTGAATGTGAATAAATATAACATAGAAATTATTTGGGAAAAACATAAAAATTAGCGGTAAGCCTGCATACAACAGAGTATAAAGACTTCTTTCCTTGACTGTACGGTTTTGTTTTTTAACGTGTATGTTTTTAAACGTTTAAATTTATGAATGAATAATAAATCTCTAACGTGTATGTTTTTAAACGTTTAAATTTATGAATGAATAATAAATCTCTAAGTTTAAAACGCGTTTTATAAACCTTCTGTTGAATTTTGTTAATATCGTGTTCGCAATTATGTGGAATTTATATTTTCAAAAGAGATTAATTAAAATAAGCTAAAGGTTTAAAAACACAAAACATATTTTACGTCTGTGGAGGATATCTATTTAAACGTTAATCTTGTAAATTCACCTCGGGTGCCCTGGTAGTCTAGTGGATTTGATTCCCACCAGAGACTCTGGTCTGTTAAATTTCACTGAGCATAAGATCTATGTTACTCAGGCACGTACTAATTAAATATAATTTGTAATTGTATTGTAAGTAAATAAATAAATAAATAAATAAATTAGCCTACAACATTTTTCAAAATATCCACTACAAAATGTGTACATATGTTCGATTAATTTTTTATATACAGTGAATCACAGTGAAAATGGCACACCATGAAATTACATCAGTATTTGGTTAATATTTATTAAAAAGGAAGAAAATAAAATAAATATTTTTGTTTAAAATAAAGTTTATTTGGTATTCAATATAAGGAACTTAAAAATTCTTTTAATTACATTATTAATTTATTCAAATTTATCTCACAATGAAAATGGCCCAGTATATTATTATTAAAGAAATAACTTTTTTTTATTTTTAATATTTTGTAGGAAAGCCTTTTTGACTTATTACCGATTTTAAACGATTAGGAATGGATTCTACTAACTTTTTTGTGTAACTTGCGAGAAATTCTTTTGAACTGTTTTTGTTTCTGATGTAAAAAATCAATGAATTAATAATGTAATTAAAAGAGTTTTTTAGTTCCTTATATTGAATACCAAATAAACTTTATTTTAAACAAAAATATTTATTTTATTTTCTTCCTTTTTAATAAATATTAACCAAATACTGGTGGGCCATTTTCAATGTTAAAAACTGTATATCTTATTCGATTGTAAGCTTACTCAAATTGAGCAATTAAATGTATAAAGATTATTGTAAAAAACAAAATTTAATTACACCCTTCTCTACTTACGTTACTGGGTATTAAAACTCGAACTTGATCGTCGTTACGACGACTGCGTTTATCGGAATGGGGACCATCATCATGATTTTCACGTTTCATTTTCATTCTTTCTACAAATACAAGAAAATTATACAAATTTTTGTTATTAATCAAAGAAAATATAGAAAAGAAAATGTATGTATTTCAAATATCAATAAACAAGACATAAATTAATATTAACGAAATATGTAGTGTTCATCTTCTTTCAATTAGATAGATACATTTATGATATTCTGGCAAGAAACAACCACTTGTTATTTATTAAAAATGAGAATAAAAATAATTATCTTTAGTTATTGAATGTTAAAAAGCAACTAAATCTTCAATTTTATGAATAACAATAATAAAAAAAAACCAAACAAATAAAATCTAGACATATACAAATTTGTATGTTTGCAATACAAAAAAATGTTTTGTTTGAAATATGTATACAAACAGATACAAACATGGCACAAGAAATATCTACATAGTCTAACAACCATTCAAGCAGAAGTGGCAGCAAATATTTTTGTGTTTTGTTTTTCCTTACTTTTTACCCATTATTAACATTTAAAGAGTATTTCATTTACGTATATACATACATACATACATTTAAAGATTTAATCGACGAAATTGTTAAGATTTTGCATTTGTAACACACAACTGAAGTTATAATAATAGCATCATAAAAAGTTTTTATAAATTTAGATGAGCGTCTTAAAAGGTTGAAGTTGTGCTTTTATGCCAAATGTAAACAAAAATCTTTAAAATTATAAAGTTTATTATAATCAATTAATAAATGAAGTAAAAAGAAATACTCAGTCGAGTATTTTAGATAATGTTTATACAATTACGAAAAATTGTATATACAATCTCCGGTAAAAACTGTAAATTTTATATTAATTTCATCATCGGCAGGATATTTAAAACACATACCTTTTTGCTGTACGCTTGGAGGAAATAATTTGTTCATTTCGAGGACTGCCGATATATAAAATACTACTTAAAGTTCGGCAGAGTTAAAGAAGGATATGAAAAGTTTTAGTATTAGAAGTAACAAAATATGTCTTCGACATCGTATGTATGTTCAGAAAGGCGAGTAATTTTCATATTTAGTAATATGAACGGATATATTTCCTGGTACTCAGAGGTTTCTACGACACAAGCTAGATGTGTAATTTAAACAATACAAAAAAAATACAAAACATTACTAATCTAATTTTTCTACGAAATAGAACCGAATAAATTTAATAAATCGACACGAATAATATGATATTAATTACAGTGCACGCGCGCTAATGTGAACACCGCATTATGTGAACACCGCTTAATGTGAACAGTTTTTTCGTTCATTGGCTACTCTAAAAGATGAAAAAATGTAAAAAGCCCTATAATTTGAACAGATTTTTTTTTAATTTGAAACGTTAGATACTGTGAAGAGAGTTTGTGAAGATTAAATTATAAATTTAAATTATAAAAAAATCATAAAAAATGATTTTTGTTTAAAATATGGTAAAATTCTCTTAAAATTTTCGGTATTCGGAAATGTGAACAATTCGCAATAGTGAACAACGCCAGTTTTAATTAGTTCACATTAGCGCGCGTGCACTGTATATAGTATTTAGCGAACCTTGCAACAACAAGCAATCACGTTCAGTAAGAGAAGAAATATTTTACATAAAAACGACGTTAAGGAATGTGATAGCTAGTGATTGATAGCTAGTACTCATCGAACAAGTTGTAACACAAATATAAATTTAAGAACTCTATGCATTGTAAATATGCTTCACAATTTATATTTGAGAAAACGTCCTTTGTTGCATGGAAAAAAAAAATAATTGATGCTATTATTTTGAATAACAGTGTACATGCTGATTGACGTTCAATACCACAGTGGGATGCTTTATTCCTTAATGAAATAAACATAAGCAACTTTAAGAATATATTAATTTCAATGTGCGATTATACTTTGCAAAATATTTCTTTGCTTAATAAGCCAACAGGTGTTAATGTTTTGTTTAACAGAATATTAATAATATATGTTTGTTAAATAATAAAATTCCACTTAAGAAAGAATCACTTTTTAGATATTTTCAACACTTCTTTTAATTTATTAAAACATGTAACGCATTTTCAAAATCTTATTTGATTGCAATTTAATTCTTCTATTTTTAATTTACATTAATTATATAATTGCATTCATTTTAGAAGCACATAATACATTCAGGTTTAAAATCTACACCCTCTGTGCTTGTTTGCCTTTTCTTATTGAAAATACCTTTTGCTTGAGAAAAATAATGAAGACTGCTTAGGTTTTTAAATTACAGTTTATGTTAGTAGAGGTGTGATTTAGATTATTAGAGAGCAACTTGTCATTGTTACTTATGTAAATATCGTTACAACATTAAACACACTCTTTCTAATAGACGAATTAAGCATACCACGTTATTATATAGGTTTTGAAATAAAACATATACAGCACTCATTCAATACCGTGTCAGATAACGAGAAGAGTATCTCTGTTATAACGATACTTAAGTCTAATATGAGTAAAGACGATATCTTCAAAACCCTTCGTTCGCACGTTATTAGTCGCAAGTTCATCTACAGGAGATATGGTAGAACCGTACATGTACAGTTCGAACGATGCAAGTCAAAGCAGTCGCAGTCACATCTAGAATTCAGTGAAATGCTACGTAAACAAAAAATTTTGACATAAGTCCTTGAGTAAAATTATTTTAAAAAAATTGCTTGGAACTTGATGCTTTCAAACGCGTTCCAAACATTAAAAAAAAATAAGGTGGAATAATCGAACATCTTTTAGTAAAGCACACTGATAGTTGGCACCGAAAAGATTTGTTTACTGATGAAAAATTTTTACCGTGCAGCAAAAATTTAACAAGCAGAAAGAATAATAGCGCCAAACACGGTCATCTAATTATGCATACATATCTTGGTCTGCATTACATTATTTGACTTGCATTTCAAGGAACATAAACATCAGCCTAAGTTTATCAAGAAACCGTTTTGGAGGCTCTTGTTAACCACTTAACCGTTCTATGTTCAAAAACTAGCCGTGGAAAATAGTTACCAGTGTTCACCTCCTATGGAGTATGACCTCTGGCAGTCCTGATTTTAACCTACTGTATTACAAATTGTTGACAGTTTTAGAAAACTCGATTTGCAACAAAAAATACCCCAACATTATTCTTTTAACACAGCTCTGGCAGGGGCCGTACGGCTATTAATGATAGGCCTATACGATCTATTTGTATCATATATATATTAATAAATATGTAAAGAATAATTAATTTAAAAACATCTTTTGTGTTTAATTTTACAGCATGAAATGTTTGTAACAGTATAGTATATAGTACATTTATGTCTCTACTAAGTATACATTATTGCTATTGCTTTGTGTATTTGAGCACAAATTCTTCCTCAAAGCAATATAACACCTCTAGATTTTAACAGATAAAAATCTAAAAATCTCCTTAATAATTTGGAAGAAATATTTGGAATTTTAAATTTTTGGAATGTTTTAAAAATATAACAAAAATATATAAATCAGTAAATTTAAAAACATGTTTAAAAGCATTCATTCTCTTGGTGTTGCCAATACAAATGCAACTTCTTTACTTTAAAAAAACATATCTTTTAGCGTAACTTAATCAAATTGTCAGAGGTTTCCTTAAGTATGCTTTGCCAAATTTATAACTGAATTGGATAAATCTTATTTTTTTGCATAATTTCGATTTTAAATTTTGCGTTCTACAAATTACCATTAATTTTCTATGAAATTGTAAGCTGGGGATAGGGAACACGTATCTCTTTGGATTATATCCAATCGGTTACAACTTTATTGGTAGTTTTGATGACGTTGTCGTAATAAAATCTCCATATAAGCGACATATTCAGCGCATGGATACATAATAAAATTTAAAATTGATCTGTATCAAACTGCATTCGTTTCTTCTTGCCCTGAGAAACAACCCCAAACCATAATATGACCCTATAAGTTATATTTCTATTCATCCGAAAATAGAACCCCCTTGTATCCTTTGGCAAATTTAATACAATCAATGTGATTTATTAAAAATATCAACCGTTTTACTAGAGGACGATAACGTTATGACCATTTCCAATCTAATATCACTGATAACCTCTCTCAGTGTAACATTTTTAGATACTTTTTAAACTCTGTAGCATATTAATTACTTTGCATTAGAGTTGTTTTTACGAGGTTTTCTTTTCAAACGATGATATTTTGCAGTACCTGACTCACGGATTTATCACAGTATTAAAACCTATTTTTAGTTTAATTTGTAAGTATTTTTCACAAATCCTAAATTTTATCCATTTTCAGTAATTATTTAATACACTGAATAAACAAAAAATAAATAAATAAATAAAAAACAAATTACGAAAAAGTAAAACCATAAAATAATTGCAATAACGATGTGTTTTTAAAATTTTCTTATCTATTTAATTTTTTTTTTTTTTATTTTGGTCGGCTTTCATGCAGAAACATAAAAGTTTCCATTACTTTGCTAAGTGAAAACTTTAATTTTTCTTGAAATTGTCTGAACAAATTATTTTTTTATATTTTTATTTTAAACATATGAATGCGAATATCAGTGTGCATAAATTGCAGAAATATTTTTTTTAAAACATGAATACGAATATCAGTATACATAAGTACATAAATTACAGAAATATTTTTCCAAGTTATGAATATTTTTAGATTTTTGTCAGGTAAAATCACGATAAACACTATTCATTCATTCTTAATTAGATTTAGAAAAAAGTTGAAAAAAGTTTATTAATGTATCTAACGTTACTGTGTAAACGAAGTTAACACAGCCACCAAGATTAAGGTTAACTTCGAGATAAAATAAAATATATCATTTTCTTAAGGTTACCAAACAATTTCCTAAAATTTTGTGAAAATAATTATATTATACATATTTAATTAGGATATGCTTAAGACTTGCAACTACTAATTTTAATTACATACATACATAATTGGTCATTACAAAGCTTCAGTCAGGATTACGACCTAGCTTCTCTCACTAATTTTAACTAACATCTCAGAATTTTTTTAAGTAGTTTTGATAAAAATGAATATTTTTTAAGGCAAAATTTTGTAGTTGTTAATACAGCAATATGTACAATTAATTATAAGTATACTTTGCAAAAGATTAAATATTTTATTTTTCAACCAGCACCTTAAAAAAATATTAAGTTGATATAATTTCGAAACGAAGCAAGATATTAAAAAGATTTGAATAATAGTTTATAGTCTCAAATTCATACTCTAAAAAACTTATACACTAGAAACCAAACATATAGAAATACGATTATTCACAGCTTATTCCAACCAATTACCATAAACAAACAATTAAATGATGAATTAATTTTTTTAATTTTTTAAATTTAATATGACTTCCGTTTTGCTGAATTACAGCCGTCAGAATTCTTTCATAAATTCCACTAACTTTCTAGTTGTTTTGGGGGTTTATTTTGCCCATTTTTTCTTTCATTTCCACTCGATTTGAAACCGAATAAAAACTTTTTTAATATCTTACTTTATTTCGAAATTATATGAGCTTAATTTTTTCAAAGGTGCTGGTTGAAATAAGCTCCGAGACACTGTACATACACACTGGAATACACAGTATTGTGTAATTGAAAACTGCAATAACTAAACACAAGTATGTCTTCACGTTACAGAGAACAACTAATTGCTTAGATTGATAGTTTAGCTTTATTGTAAAAATATTTTCGACATTATTACTATGTTTACAGAAACATCTTAAACTTTATTTCATTTCTGATAAGTATATAAATAATATTAATTACAAAGTATTAATAATAATAGCAATTAATTTTTAAAGCAACAACAACTTGTATTTCTTTTACCAATTGCTTTCAGAATGCAAAAGTATATACATATACAGGTATTCCCCAACATACGACCGAGATAGGTTCCTCTGTCATCGGTCATAAGTCGATTAAGTCGTAAGTCGAATTTCATATAAAAAAAAAATTTAAGAAAAAAATTACATACTGTACTACTTACTAACTTTGAGGGTCAGGAGAAGTGAAACTATCCAAAATTCATATAATTCTAACTTTATTTACTAGTTCCAGCCATTTTTGGGAGGATATAAAATTATTCACTTAGAAAAATTCCGACTTAGCTAATGTAATGTATTATTTGTACTGAAATATGTATGTAAATCGAATTTTTTACTTTTTTTTTTTTAATTTTTCTCATATATTTTAGGGATTCCCCGCAACTATATATTTGTCTTTAAGTATTTTCTATGAAAAAAATTGGAAAAAAAATGGTCGTAAGTGCGAATAGTCGTAAGTCGAATGGTCGTAAGTCGGGGACTACCTGTATATACTTTGTTAATGTGATCTTGACATATTTTTTGTTAATTTCTCGTGTTTAATTGCTTTCTCTTCTGCTGTTCACTATCTATTGAATTACGTTTGAATAAATGTTGAAAATATTTTAATATAAATCATAATCACGACGGCAACATGTGGTGGGCATACAAATGTGTAAAAATGCATTTTATTTTAAAGATGAGTTACAATGAAAAATAAAAAAAACAGAGTTTTGTTGTTTTTTATTGCATAAATCTAAAAAATTAAATTTTTGCCATAAATTACATATTGAGATATTATCCTAACTCTATCCATATTTATTGATAAGTTTCAGTTTTATGACAATTAATATAGGACAAAGCGCTATAACACTGGTAAAATGTAAATGACAATCGTTCGTCAGAAGACAATTTTTTATTATCAAACCTTTCCATAAAAAGATTACTCTCGATATAACGATCAAATACCTACGTATGTACATAGAAAACTTAATCGATTGTATTTATTTATATGTACGACATTAATCTCCTTGCCATGTCAATTTGAAGAACAGACTTTTTTAAAATTTGGAACGAAAATTAAATTCAAGTTTTCTCAAGTTGTAGAGCCAGTTAAATTTTTCAAAAACAATAACAATTTTACTGCCAATTTGACGCACATATCGTATTTCTTTAGGTAATTTAACATTGTTTAGTTTAAAATAATGTATAATGTGCTCGAATGTAGGCAGAATGCTTTACTTTAAAAAGTTTATTTACACTTTAAATCGAGCCTGCCAATTATCAGATATTTTTATCACAAAACAAACCTACACTTCTAAAAACTTATTGAGTTTAAACAACAAATTTCACAAATGTTTCTATTTTTTATTGAATAGACAATTGAGATTAAAAGTATATTTATGCAGCCATATAGTGCGCTAATGAATAGTAAATAAAAATAGTGAATGAAGTAGTTTTTTATAGATTTCATACTACAAAAATTTATGTCCGAAAACAAGTATTGTATTTGTTTTAAAAAAAATATGTGAATCATTGCCGCTTTTTGTATATGAAAAAGACAATCAACAAGGAATTGATTTATGTGCGAAATTAAGTTGATTTGTTTTATTTTATTTTGTTTTATTTCGTAAATATGTTTTTCTTATAAATAATTTTTTAAGCTGTATTATATTCTGGAAGAATATCAAGAATTATTCTTGTTTTTTTTTTTTTTAATTCCCTGTATTTTTCTTAGCAAAACGCATTAAAAATGTTAAATTTATAGGATCTTTTCATATTCAAAAATATGTATTTCTTGGTTTAATGTAGAAAAATAGTGCTGTATTCACTTTTTGCTACTTTCGAATGAAGACGAAAAACTGTATGGCAGTGCCTAAGGAAGAAACGTCGAACAAATCGCGATAGCGTTTTCTAAATTAAGTATTCGATATGAAGTACATAGTATGTATGCAATATTAATTAATTTTATTATTTTTTTTTTTATTATTTAACAGTGTCATTTCATTTTCTAAAATGTTATTTGATAGATTTCGCATTTGTTTATTACCTTTTAGGAAATTTTTATACAATTTTTTTTATAATTTTTATTAATAACGTAAAAATTAATATTTATACAACAGATATTTAAAACACAAATTATTATAGAAAATGATAAGTATTTTTTTCGTCTTCTATTATAGTTGCACTATTTATCACAATATTAAAAAAGATATTAAATTTTTTATAAAACTAACTACAAAATATCGGAGTAGTGTATTCGCTTAAAATACACTATTAACTAATGGCTATCGATATAAAGAGCTGGTTATTTATTAGGAAAATTTCCATTCTAGACTTATGGAAGAAATGAATATTGATTGAAAGATTTAACGTTGAAAGAAGCAGCTATATATTCTATTGACCGCGGTCAAAACGGAAATTGACCAATCAGAATTTAATAGATAAACTCCACCTGTTATATTTAAGCTGACAATAGTATAGAATACGACCATATATTAGTAAATACTAAAATAGATCAGAAACAGTTCCTATACTAGATAATACTAAATTAAGGGTAGGAAATATTAACACTTTTACAACTCCCAAAAGGACAATAGCAGAGATAAACAAGGGCCAATAAAAATCCTACACATAAATTGATCATTAAAAATTCTATGAGAAGAAAGCAAAAAAAGCATGTGCTGCAAATGCAATGAATTACGAGAAAATTATACTTTTTGCTCTCTTAAAAATTAGGGGAAATATTTACTAAGGCCCCTAGCAACCAAAATAATTACAAGTCCACCTAAAAGTGCCACAACAAATAGTTTTATTTTATTTATTTATTTCAAACTAAAAGTAATATACTACAACAAAAAAGACAAATAAAACAACCCACACATTAATGATAAATGGAAGTAGTAAAAAGGACAAAAAAAAGTTTTTTTTCTATTTTTTTTTGAATTACATTTAATATTGACAAGTAATTTTGAGAATGAAACATTTTTTATAGTGACCACAAATACTTTACAAAGTAGTAAAGGACCAACACATACATATGTATTGTTCTTCAGGGCATAAAATTTTATAATTATAGCTTTGATTACAACAAAACAATACCGACATTAATCGAATGAACATTAATAAAGAATCCTATATTTGTAGTTACAATCTTATGGTCTAAAAATTTTTACCTAAGAATTCCTATAATATTTCTATATAGATATAGTACATAACTGTCAGATGTAGCGTTTGAAATTACTTTTAATTCAAATAAAGTTTTCAATTAAACAAAATTGTTTCCTTGTTCCAACATATTGACGTCTGTTATCAACTTATGCGTTTTGAATTTTACAACTTCAGGTACAAAGAAAACCTATTAATAACTATTTATTGATTTTTACTCCATAGCCCTTCGTAAACCAAACAACATTAATACAATTAGTGTACAAACAGAATAGAAAGCTAATAAGAAAATATTATGATATATATTGTACAATAATACAATGTCATTAAGAATCGCTAGTCTAAATCTTCTTATGCGTTTTGATTCCAATAGCAAATATTCTATTTAAATAATCTTGCATGTAAAATGACCACCCATTTCTTTTGTTGCAAATTGTAGTCGACTCAAATTTCACAATGAAACAATTTATTCAAAAAAGTATTATGTGGTCTAGGGTATCCATCTAGCCTACTGCAACTTAAAGACTAGTTTTTAATTATAAATGTTGGTTTCTCTTTTTGTTTTATGAATTTTGAATGATTTGAAAAATTAAAAAACACAGGTAAACTAATACTCCCATACAGAGAAAATACAAGGCCTGCAAAGATGGTAATATTCTATCGTAGAATAGAGACTTTTTACCTGTGTCAATATCAGCTGATTTTTTTCACATTTTGCATATTTTATTATGAATAACTACAAAAGACGCTTACAATTGCAAGAGAAACTATTTAAAGAATATTGAAAAAAAAAGAGTATTAGAGGGAGGTTACAAATTGTCATTTTGTTCGTAGCAAGAGTCCACAATGTTAGTTCTTAAGTTGTTTCATTAAATATTTATAATTACAAATAGTTAAAATAAAAATAATAAAACAACTACAACTACAATGAAGGCTAAGACGTTTTATCATTTTACATTAAAGTTAAATGGTTGAGAAAGTAAACAAATTGTGCGCTATTTTCTAAGCAAATATTTGTTAAACGATGTAAAAATTTTTATGTTTTATTATTCAAATATAATTAAACGTTCAATGATAATACTGTACTCTAATGGTTTTGGATATCGTATATTCCTTGCATTGTACATTAAACTACATTAGAATTGAAAAAAAAAACAATTAGTTTTATCATTATATGCTAAAATGAAGTGTTAGACAATGATATAGTATGTTATATAAATAATATATAAAACTATATTTATAAATTAATTTGCAAAAATATTTATTTCACTGTTTTATCTATTTCAGATTCGAGAAAAATTATTAACAAATATAATTGGTTTAATCCTAATATATATTATAAATCCTTCTGTAAGTCTGTTTTTTTGTTTGTTTGTTTGTTAGCCAATCACGTCTGAACGCCTTGACCGATTTTCTTGAAATTTGGGATATAGATCGAGCCATTGCCGGTGCAGGTTATAGGCTATAAATCTTTTCAAAATTTTGACCAAAAGGGGAGAAAAAATGGGACAAAGGGAGAAAAAATGGGCAAAAATTAGTACTTTATGCATAAATGCTGTATTTTATCTGTTTTAAAGGTATTTTTTTACGATTTAGCTTGGTTAAGTTTCCCAAATAGCTATTGGAGGTGTTCAATTTATGAAGTTGGACCAAAAGGGTCCAAAAAGGGGGAATGGGGCGAAAAACGGGCAAATTGAGTGCATTTATATTTAGGACTTAGAGTATTCAAAAAACTGGGTTGTTTGTTAAACCGGTTTCCGAATAATTTGAAAAATTGCATTTTTTAAGAAACCGGTTTCAAAACCGGTTTCGAAACCGATAAACCGGTTTTTTATTTATTGTCATTTTTAATGCAAAAATGACCCAGTAATAATTTTTTTTTAAATTTAAAGAAAAATTTATACAATAGGGTGTCCCATGGCCACCTTTTTTGTAGAAATACATCCCAAACGATGCCTGTTAATGCACTGATTACGAGAAAAAAATATTATATATCACTGTTTTTTTAATTTAAAAACATTTTTCATTTTTTAAACTAATCCAAACAATATAACCCGCGCAACGCCGGGTACAATCTGCTAGTATTAGTATAATGCTGATATTTCATACATTGAGTATGTACATTGTGTATGTATACATTTATGTATGTATTGAATATATGTATATACATATACTGTATTATATTCTGTTATATACATATGCAGTAAAAAAAAAAAAATATAACGAACCTTGTTATAACGAAAAACTCAATATAACGAATTATTTTCTGAGTGCCATGAAAAAACCTCTTTACTGCAAAGTTTTTCATACAAAATTGCACTATAACTATAACGTAGAAACACATACTGAGCCATAAAACCTCTATATAGCGAATAATTCATTCCAAAGCCTTTATACAACGAATTAATAATAAAGCTAAATCAGTCCCGGCTATGCAAAGCCTATATATAGCGAAGTATTCTTTCAAAAGCCTCTATATTACGAAGTGAGAATAAAAAAAATTAAATTTTGAGCAATGTTAGTCCCGTTTCAAAAACAACAAAGTCTAAATGCGTTTGCAAGTGCCATTGCAAAGCCTCTATATAGCAAAATACTGATTCAAAAGCCTTTACATATACATATAACGAAGTCATAGTAAAGCAAAATAAAATTTTAATTTTAAGTCCCGTTACCAGAAATTTTTTAAAAGTGAACACATACATACTACGTCACAAAACTAGTCAGTTTTGTTTTGATTCTTGTCAAAATGAATTTATTAAAGCGTAAATCAATTTCTATAGGTGAAAAGATTTCTATACATAGTTTCGAGTAAATAGAATTTAGAGAAAAAACTATAGTTATAACGAATTTTATTAAATGGGTGTTCCAACAGGACAACGATCCCAAACATACAAGTAAAATGGCAAAAAATTGATTTTCTGAAAATAAAATTGAGGTATTAGAATGGCCGGCTCAGTCCCCAGACCAAAATCCCATTGAACATCTTTGGGGCGAAGTAAAAAAAGGTGTTTTTAAAGACAAGCTGGGAAATGTAGAGCAGTTGTGGCCGTCTGTGAAGTCAGCTTGGGAAAGTATTCCTATCGAGAGGTGCAGATCTTTAGTTGACTCAATGTCTCGGCGTTGAGCAGCTGTAATAGCCAATAAGGGCTTTTCAGCTAAATATTAAGGTATATCTAATAAAATAAGATAAAAAAGTAATCACTTGTTTCAACATTTTTTGTGCAGATACGTTTTCTAATGTAAATACTATTTTTTTGCACAGCAAATATTTTGAGTTTTTAACAATTTAGCATCGTTTTCTTTGGAAAATTAATATCTGTCTTGAAGTTTTTTTATTTTTCAAAAGTTCAGACTGGTGGTAATAAAATGTAGTACCAAACTTTTTTCAACTTGAATAAAAATTAATTTTTTTACTTAAATAAAATATCTTTAATACAGCGCTACTATTATATTTCACACAGCTATATATGTATATACTCAACGTTGGTAAAAAAAAATCATGGTTTTTATGTTGCTTTCAAGGTGCGTCTTTAACTTTACCCAGAACTATTTCTTTATATTAGATAGTTAACGGTTATCCAAAAGTATAGACTTCCTAATTGTATTTACTACAAAAGTTTCATGTTAAATATTCATATTCATTTCAACAATCATTTGCCAAAATTGTGGAAATTGAACTACACATTGGATACGGAAGCAATTCGAAGCCCAATTCATGAAAATTTAACAATCATTCATTGATTTGTGACACGACACATTGTCTTGGTCAAAGAGCTCTTTCTTCTCCTTAACACTCAATATACTATATAATAATAAATAAAACTAACTAATAAATAATAAACTTTCCATGTGTATTTAGACGATTGAAGTTAACTAAAAATCATTTGGATTTAATATTAGTAGCGCTATCTGTGTTTTAGCCTACGTACTATTCCGCACAACTGTTAAACTAAGTAACTAAAAAGAGCAAATTACAGAGGTATTTATTTGTGCGGGTTGAAAATACTTTTGAAGGTTTCATCAACTTGCTCAGTGTTGTAAATATGTAGACACAAATAGTTGCAGAAGTAATAAAATTTGGAGAACGTAATTAGTTGGGATAAAAAATGGAATGTCAATAAGGATATTCTCGAACTGAACATATTTATATTTACTTTGACAATTATTGGCTTACGGATTGGTAACATATGTATTTCAAACGTTATCTTAAAACTTATTTTATAAGAGTATCACAATGGGTCAAATGAACAGGTCCATAAAACCTAATTAATTCCAGTCAATATTCGAATATTACAATGGGACTAATAAATTGCGTTTTATACAGTGAATGATGAATTTCCCATTAAATCTAACGTAATTAATTCCAATCAATATTCCGCATTACAAATATTAATAAAACTGTCCAATAAACGAGCAATGATTATAAATTTTAGTCCCAAAAACGATTTAAATTAGTTTTCAATTTGTAACGAATTATTGTATAGTGTATGATGTTTACTTATAGCGTATTATGTGGGTAGAATGGAAATAAATTATGATATGGAACTGTCAAAACATTTTTTGGCTAAAGATCCTATTAATTGACCCAGAACACAATTAACAAACCCAACATGACTGGCGTAAGAAGCTAGGTTGTAAAGGGTTGTAATGACTAATTAAGTAAGTAAATTGTCAAAAATCTAAGAATGTAAAAAATTTAGATATGTGTAAATTTTTTGTGTTAAAACTAGAGTATTGCCACAAACAATGCTTCATACATTATTCTATTAACCGCCATTTAAAAAGTACTATTCTTTATTAAAGCATGATTTATACATTTGCGGTTAATTGTTAAAATGCTTTTATGTATATAAATTTAGATTTTGTAGAACGAATTATATGTAACATGATTGTTTAATAACCGCAATGTGTGTGTTTATTAATCAGATGTTTATATTCACATAAGGAATATATGTACATTTAAAAATTATTAGAATATAATGTTGTGGTGGAAGGCTCCTGTTACATTTTATATATTATTTATTATTTTATATATTATTTAAATCAATTATAAAAAATTCAAGAAACTGAAATGTTAAGAAATATTTTAACATTTTTTAATAATGAAACAGCTTTTAATAAGAAAAAAAATATACACATTGAAAATAAAAACTCATTATAATCTTTTTACTGATAAATAAATTTATTATGACTACTGGACTTTAGGGAACATTTATGATAATTTAATTTGTAAAACTTGAGTCAATAAATTTTATTATAAAAGATTCAGATTGAAGTAATAAAATAAAAACGAATAACACTTTATTAATTAATTAATATTTGTAAAATACTGAAAAATGTTAATTACAGTTACGGACAAAAAAATAGGGTCAGTATAATTACATATAAAACTGAATTGTGATTCCATACTCGTAAAAAAATGGAGAAACTTGTTATGGTCGGACGAAAGTAAGATTAATTTATTTGGTAGTGATGGAAAAACGTAAGTAAGACGTCCCAAAAATAAAGAACTTTGTTCCCGTTATACATTAAAAACTTTTAAGCATGGAGGAGGTAGTATTATGGTTTGGGGATGTTTCTCCTGGCATGGCGTGGTACCATTGCACTGGATTAAAGAAAACATGGACAAAAACTTATACTGTCACATATTAAACGAAGTGATGCTACCATATGCCGAATAGGAAACCCCAGTCAAATGGATATTCCAGCAGGACAATGATCTTCGTATCTTGTGAAAAAGTAGTTTCTGGATAACGGTGTGAACGTAATGCAATGGCCAGCACAATCCCCGGACTTAATTTCGATAGAAAATTTATGGAAAATCGTAAAACAAAAAATTGGACCATTAAAATCAAAAAATAAGGAGGAGTTGTCTGAGAAAATTAAATACGCTTGGTATTCTATTCCAAATAAGATTTGTCCAGATTTGGTGGAATCAATGCCAAAAAGGTGCAAAGCTGTTCTTAGAAATAAAGGTTACAGTACAAAATATTAGCTTTAGAACCAAGATTTTAAATCTAGTTTAAGTTTTTTTAATCGTTTTCGTTAATGACCCTATATTTTTGTCCATTAAAAATCAATGAAATTTACAAAATTTAATTTATCTTTTTTTCATAAGTAAATTATTTTGAGTTTTTAATATAAATGGTAAAGATATATAAACATAGCAATAATATGAAATAAATAAACACACAATTACATTTTAATTTTTTGTTTGTTTCCTCTTTATTCTTAATAATTTTGAGTGACCCTATTTTTTTGTCCGTATGTATTTTGAGGAATACCTAAACCTATAATTTATAAAAGTTGAGCATATTTTTTAATATATTTATATGAATACAATAAAGCAAATGATATATTCATCCATTGAGATAATGATAACATAGTTTCTTATTCTGTAATAATCCAGAAAAATATTGTTCTTTATTTTCAAATGTAAAATATACTAAAGTAATAAAAATCCTTTGTACTATGTTTTTTTCAAAATGTATCTTCTGTACAATCTGAATATAGTTTTCGTTTATTTACTAATTCTTTGTCTAAGTTATCTTAGTTCATCTGAGTTAAAATTTTGTCACAACAATCAGTTTTTTGTAAAAGCATAAGATTTTATGGCACTATGCGAATGCACCAATTGAATTAAATGTATTTATGCATACGTATATTTAATTAATGTTTGTGTGTCCTTTCTAAAATTGCTCAAATAAATGTCAGTAAATATTAATGATTTAATTATATAATTGAAGCAATTTGGTGATTTTATAATTTTTTCATTGTTCATACGTATATACATACATATTCGTTTCGTATTCTTCCTTAAGGGAAGTATTCATTTATATGAGTAACTCATGTACACAACACGAACTAGGAATTTCTTTTAAAGAATCTACCTATTTAAATTTGCTTCAAATTGCCCTCTATATTTCAAAAAGAGGCAACGTGATACAGCTATTGTGAATAAATCGTAAATAAATCAATAGAAATTTAAAAAAAATATTTGTAAGAATTGCTATAAACTACTTAGTAGAAGTGTAAATTAAATTTTTAAAAAGCTTTAAAAATTAGCATTGAAAATTATTTGCGATGTTAGTTGTTTTTATAAATAAGTACAGTAGTTTATGCTAAAAATCTTAAAATAAAATAAACTTTAACAGTATTCATAATAACTACACGTACAAAATATAGATAATATTTATAGTCATTTAAGCTCTTGCCTTGCGAGCCCTTAAGGTATTCACTTCTAATATCTTCAAATTACTTAAAATCGTCACTCATATTCGAAAAGCAAAATATGAGATATTCTCCATACATTCTCGCACATATTGACACACTGAAATGCAGTATAATGATGATAGAAGATTGACAAGCGGTTAGCCATTTAGGTAAATGAGTAACCATACAATCATGCAAGGACTACTGCTACAATAAGCAAAGGCAGAAATACATACAAAGTCCGAAAGATAGAGAAAAAAATTATTATTCTCAGAGCATTGAAGTAACTACTATATTCTATACAAGGTAAAGGGGACTAAAACACAAAACTATAGCACGACAATTCAAATCGAGACACGACTAGGACATAAACAACAAAACCACAGTTACAACTACAACACGACAGCAAACAAATATACACATGTGACATGCATAATATAAAGCACGCAAACCAAAAGAATAACAACAACTGTAATATACCACCACCATGATAATGATGATGACGACCGTCGTAGGATACGAAAAGCAACAAAGACTATTGATATATGAAAAACGGAAATGAGTACGGAAGGAAGGTTGTCCACAGTACATAGAAGGAGTAAACATTACCAATTTTTTAATCTACTTTTTCAATAGTCCTTGGGTCACACACTATAATTTAGCGGAAAAATATTAAATGGAAGTTATATCCTATGACAATTACTAATCATACCACACATACATACAAACCTATGCCCAGTTTATTAAAAACCATATTTATATAAATGTATAAAAATATGTACATACATAAATATTATTTGAAAACAACAACAATCTAGGAAACAACACATGCTCCGAACTTTTAACGGCATAGTTAACATGTGCACTTTATTTTGGACGTATACTCAACTCACTCTCACTCATACACACCTCCATGAATTTAATTGTATGATAAACGAGTATATTTTCGAACTCAATGTATGAAAATTACTATGGATAATGAAATTAAGAACAAAATGCATCAAGGTTATGATAATAGAATGTCTAATTTTAAAAGTCATAATGGCTTTATAAATCAAATATAGCGAATAGATAGCGACAAGATCGTAATTATAAAAATTGCGTAATAAAATGAGAAATTTCTTGTATTTTATGAAACTAAAATAAATATGATGGCATTACCACACTGTAACTAACAGTTTTCCATTTATTTTAGAAAATATTCAATTTGGATTAATTCGGAATAAAACGTTTTCCTATTCATGCATTTTGCAAAACAATTGTAAAGGGCTATCCATTTCGTGGTTTCAAAAGTATGGGACTGGAATTCGACATCTGTCAAACTAAGTTGTGAAACCGATTTTTTTCTTTTCAGTTGAAAGTCTGACATTGACGAAAATGGATCGCTTAACTATCACACAACGCATAAAAATTATCAAAACCTACTACAAAAATGCTGATTCTGCCACAGTCACGTATCGTGCGTATCGGCAATTTTTCGAACAAAATTTTCTTCAGCGATGATATGGTGAATGTGTTAGGTGAAATGAATGAATTTCTTGTCCCGATAAACCTTTTTTATGTAAATATTTAATGACAGCAAATTTTTCAAATTTTTCCATTGTAAAAAAATCGCGGATGCGTCTTTTTTGAACACCTGTTTCTATATGAAGCAGTTGCCAGATCGAAACAAAATTGAACATGTGTTCATAACAGAGATGGAAGTTTCCAAAACACTTAACTTTTTTTACCGCGCTTTTTGTGCTAGGCTAAGAACTTTCCGAACTGCCCTCGTATGTTAGGAATAAATCCGTTGTCGCCGCATTTGCGACACGTTTCTTTATCTCACTCAGCGCTCTTAATTCTTAGAAAAACAAAAGTGATTACGTTTGCGTTCCAAAGTGCGTGATCTGCATTTTGTTTACACAATGGAGTTGCTGGTTCCTACTATTGCTTATTAGGCTGGAATGCAAAGGGTTAATATAAAAACAGATAGTACTACGGTACACCTAGTGTAATTCAGCAAACACTAAAATGAAATGTCATTAAACCCAATTTCTTAATATTATAGTAATTAATTATTTAGTTCGATCAGCGTGGATTCCTGTATGGAAATCTCTTTCGATTCGATCTTTGTAACTTCGAATCCTTTCGAACTTTTCCGAATTTAATGGCACAAACAATCTACATTACTTTCGTAATTTTGTTTGTTACTAATTTGTTCATTTATAAAAAGTTTTCTTTTACACAGTACGAGACAGAGATATTGGATCTTTCATTAACCGCTTCCTATCTTTAAATCTAAATAAAACAAAGTTTGTGCAAGATATCATTGAAATGTTTATTCGTTTAAAAGACCTATTGATGTCATTATTTGTGCAATATAACATTGTTCAAATGTTCCCCAAGGCTTCTTTGAGTGGAGCTCATCCAAAATCAGGTTGAATTTGACCGATGACACGAGCTTTAAGGACCGATCTAGTTTGTGGCATAGTCGCATATACCTGCGACTTAACAAAACCCAACAAGAGAAAATCGAGTGGGGTCAAAAATCCCGGGATTTGTATGGATGATTTAAATGAATCGTTTGTTCACATACCTATTCACCTAGAAATGGACGTTATGGACCACAGAATGATTCTTCGATGAAAATTGCGGTTGCAAACACGTTGTCGTCCATGGTCATTAACCTTCAGGTCTTGGGTCAATTGGTTTTTGTACGAGTGCAGGCCCAAATCACGACGCAAAATTTGCCAAATTGCGGTCTTCGAAAGGTCGAGTTATTGTTAGGTTAGAAGACGTGTACTTGTCAATTAAGACAAGTACAGTACCCGGAGGTCGAATTGACCCATTGTACAAGGCTTATTGATTGATTATTGAGTTATTTTTAGAGTCTCGAAATCGACTGCCTCGGATTCTCCTGCACACTCTCACGGACAGCGACGATGTTTTCGACAGATCATGCGTTTCGTCGACGTACAGCTGTTGGTCTATCGTGGACTCAACCAACGGTAGAGATTATTTCGATCGTAAAATAGGTGAAGCACTCTATAAGTTGTCCCAACAGGCCACCAGTTTAATAAAACAATTTTATTTCTTGCACGTGTTGCTGGAAACGTATAATTGTTGTCACAGGAATAAGACGACCCAGCAAAATATTTTACGACTTCAAGTATTTAAAAGAAACGAAGCCTACTTGTATATATAAGTCGTATATCTACTTGTATTTATTAACTTGTATTAATATTTAATAGAATTTTAAATTTAACCATTTTTTATTACTATTTTACCAACAAAATAATTTTTTATTTTATTATTTAGGGTAATTTCCTGAACCAATAACTTATTTCGATACTGTTTAGTCTAATAATTATATGCAACTTAAGCAAAATTTTTGTTCCGAAACAATGTGTGGATCCAGCTTTACTCGAAATCTTTAAAAATATTAAAAGAAATATTATTTAAACAATTAAGTAATTTTTCTGATATTTAAAAATTACTTTATGATGATAAAATAAACATACTAAATATGCAAATTTTTTATTATTATATTGAATGTGAGATCGTTGTTTGTTGTTGAACGAACATATTTATTTTAAAGAATATGAAATAATTAACAATAAAACCAGTTTGTACGTATTTTTTTGTTCAGAAACCTATACTTTTAGTGTATATTTTTCCTGAGGATTAACATAAATTTATCTATAAAAAATTATTATCAAAATCTTTATAAGTGAGTCATATCTATAATTTAACTTATTGTATTAATATTGTTAGCAAATTTTCATAGCAATATTCTCAGAGATAGTGTCATCAATCAGCCAAAATTAATTGTTAGTCGTTTCTTTCGAATAAAAACTGGATTTTCCCAAACCGAAAGAACGCATTAATTCAAATAACATCGTCAAAATAAACGATTCTTTGAGTATGTTTAACAAAAACTCCACCAATAATATTTGTTTTAAGAAATTATTCCAGGAAAATGTGTCTAACTTTGCTCCTGATCTAATATATTATACTGACGGTTCTTTTCGAGATAACTTAACTGCATACTCTATTATCAGGGAGGTAACCTCTAATCAATTCGAGATAGTAAGGAAATCAAGACTTCCAGATCAGAATTGGTATTTTTATAGCCGAAATTTCAGCGATTGAAGGCGCCATAAATCATGCTGTTGAACTTGGCAGAAGAAGCCTGATATTGACCGACAGTTTAAGTGCTATTAGAGCCTTAAGGAAAAATGTAAATGGTATATATGATCATATACTGAAATTTGAAAATGACACAATTGAAATAATGGTTACTTGGATCCCGTCACACATAGGAATATTGGGTAACGAATTTGCTGACAGTACTGCCAAGGCAGCTTTGATTTTACCACACGTCACTGAACTCCCGTGTTTCCCTATAGCTGTAAGGAAACAATTCTTAAGTAGGAGACATAATGCAAGAAGACCTAGATATAATAGTAAACCTTTAAGAAAACAGTGTATAATGTTGGCTCGCTTAAGAGTTGGTAAAACAATTTTCAATTCCAAACATTATTATGATAAGGCCGACCCACCTAAATGTAGACATTGCAACGTAATTCTCACAATTTCGCATATATTGACGGAATGTCCAATTTCGAAAATAAACCTTCCTCTGGAGAAGATACTTGACTGCACTACTGAGTTGAATATTGGCAAAATTAAGATGAGCATAGCAAGGCATGAAATTACAGATATCTAGAACATTCCTCATTGAGGAATATTAACAACACATGCGCACATGGTCTCGTTACTCGGCGCATTTTATTTTTTTGTATATTTTGTAAATTTATTTTATAAAATATCTCTTAATAAATAAATAAATAAAAACTGGATTTACACAATACAACGCAACTAAGGTAAACATTAAGAACTTCAACCTAATGACTAAGGGAGGAAAAAATCAACTTATAAACTTCTATAGTGGTGTTCGATCAAGTAAAGCCACCCTCATCGAAGCTTTTCATACCACAAAATTATGGGTTTATTATAGTATAGATTGTTATTATACTGGACGGCAATTAACACTTTACCTACTTACTTATTAACGGTTAAAAATTTCATTTGTAAAAAAATTCTCGATAAATACAAATTTATGGCTATCAGGTTGGCAACGCTTATGTATTTCAAATCAATGACTTTTGCGGTCTGTTATACAATTCTTGCAAACCGACAATGCAACTGAATTTAAGTTGCCATCCATAATCGAGCCATTAATTTAATTTTGTTTTATATTATTATTATTTTTAGTTTTGATTACCACAGCTATGTCATATATAATTAAGTACCTAGGATTTATCATAGACAACAACCTAAACTTAAAGAGTCACATCGATTACATATGCAAAAAATTGGGGAAATTGTTTTTTTTTTTTTTTTTTTTAAGAGATAATATACTTTTTTGTATTAAAATTGAGAGAAAAGAAAAAGAAATCATGGACACTATTTAAGTATAAAAAAGTATGAAATCGAAAGCCATAAAATCGTTTATTGTATGCGAAAAATAGTGCTTCATAATATAATGGTTAATTCATTCGAATTAGCATTGTCATATAAAATGATCATTTAGATCGTATTAATATATGTACAGTGGACGCCTGATGGAACGCACCTTCGTTTCATGGAATTGTCAATAGTACGAAAGAATTGTGAATTTACTGCATATTTTTAAGGATTATGTTTGTTTCTCTGTTCATCTGGTAAATAGTCAGATTGAAATTCCTGAAGTAAATGAATGTTTTGTGTCACCTATCAATAAACATACGTTTCATTTTATTAAAAAAAGAAGGAAGAACTGTAGTCCTATAATACGCAATTTGAAAAAACAAAAGCGATCAAATCACAATAAACAATATTAATTTTCCCATAACCTATAGAACACTAAAATATATTTTAGAATTAAATAGTGAACACTTAGTCGTTTTTTAGATTAAAAAAACTTTACATTTTTAGTTAGAGGTAAAAAAGATATACTTTATCACATAGTTTGAACACAAAATAATTTATTTACACACAAAAAACCGTAACGAAAACATTAAGGTAAGCATCAACACTGAATTCAGCTGTGTAATCTATAGTCTTCAGTTTTGCATCACACATTATTTCGCTGTTAATATGACAAATGACTCTATCCCAAAGCTCTTTAATGCTGGTTGGAAGTTTTTCATATCTTCCCAGTCGACGTTTCAATTTCGACAATAAATTTTCAATAACATTAGGATCTGAACTTTTAGTATGACACGTCTTGGTGCGCAAAAAAAAATTGCCTGCTTCGCTATGCGGATTCCATTCATTATCATTCCCTAAAATAATATCGTTCTCAGTAAACTCTATTGCAACCAGTAAATTTTCATTCATTTCTTTATTCATAAATAGGTAGGTAGGTAGAAGTGGCTGTCCACCCGATGAGCGGACACACTTAGACCGCATACAGGGCCCATTGTGATACCACAGTTTCATCTTTCCCCTATTCTAGGAACCACTCGGAGCTTCCGATGAAGCGACTTAGACTGCCAATATCCACGCATAACAGTTCATCTACGTCTTATTCATAAATACCTTCCACCAAACCTAGTGAGTCAACTCTATCTACTAAGAGACACTCCCAAATCATTATTGAACGTCCACCATGTTTTACTGTCTTTATCAACGAAGGTTTTTAGTAGTAAAAATCAGCAACTTTTTTCGATTCATCTGACCATAGAATATACTCCTAGTGCTCTGTAGTCTAGAGTAGATGACGATCTAATATTTTTCTGCGATAGCCTTTAGTTTTTAAGTTTTTGTTTGTTTGAAAACATTTTAACATTCTTGAGTGCATGGCTTACAATCCATACAATCAATTCGCAGACTAATTTGGCGTTTTGGCACTTCCGGCCATGATTTTCATTAACTATGATTAGAAACATTTTTATTCCTTCGCATTCCAAGAGTAGATTTTCCTATTTGAATTCGTTTTTAAGCTCAACTCGGCCTTACATTTAACAAAAGTTAAAAAATTAACTGCCCAGTAAAGTTATTCAAGTTGGTGACGGATTGCCTTAAAAATGTATCGGTTTTTTATGAATTGAAAAAATGTTCAAAAGTGCAAAAATGAAAACGATAGCTTTGTTTGATTATATTACAACAATACTTATGTTTAAGATTTCTTTAAACAAATGATTTCTTACTAAACAAAGAAATATTTTACTTAACGAAAAAGAGCTGAAGTTGAAAGTATTCACTTTCGCTCCACAGTGTAATTGAATGACGTTTAAATATTACAAAATAAAATTATTTGAATGAACAAATACATTTCAATCCTACGAACTTTTAGTAAGTCTCAACAAATATTAGATATTTTCAACCAATATTAAAATAAATTTATACAATACATAATACATTTGTACATATTGCAAAAATACGTATGTATGTAAATACAAAAATCTGACAAATGAAAATATGTATCTAAAAGTACCCAAACGTTTTCAACTACTTACTTGTCATATTGAATTAAACAAGTGTGGTGAGCAAAGAACACCAGTTGATGATTTTTTTCTTTTGTTTTTATATTGCAAGAAAAATGTTTTGCTACAAATTGCTGTAGAAATCACTATTTCTTGTTAAAAGTTAAACTCTGAAAAAATAAAAAAATAAACAAACAAATATTATTGTCATAAATGTACATACATAGTTTTTTAACAATTATACAGGAGTCGAACATATCTTGTGCATTTTTTATGCGCTAATAATATTTATTCATTGATTTGTTTGTTTACATTGCCTATACCTATAATTAATATTTGAAAAGACGAACAATTATTTTTACAACATAGTATATTGTGCAAAGTTGTATTTTCCTTATGATGCCAATACAACTAAATAAAAGCCAATGAAATAAGAAAATATGTACATGTGCAATAAAACTGCATTTTGGAGAAGATAAATACTACAAATACAAAACCCATATAAGAGAAATAATAATAATTCGAAATTATGTTCTGAGAAACATTTAGTTCAATGTCAACGTGTGCATTAATATTCTGAATAACTTAAAATAAAAATGAATTAAAAAAAAACACAAGCAAGAAATCCAAAAATAACGACAACAATGAATACGAAACTTATTTTGTGTGATTTCATTGTTGTATCTGCACAAACACACCTATATTTCGCATGAAGCCAGTGTTCGTACGTTTAATTAGTAAGAATTAGCAGATATGTTATAGTAAATAAATAAAATGTTTTTTTTTTCGAAAGAAATCATATAATTAATCTAGATAGTTTTCAAACGCAACAAATTTTTTTTTTTTTTTGTTGAAAATATTTTTACGCTATCATTAATTACGTAAAATATTTGTAACTAATTTAAAACACTCCTTTTATTGTTTTATTATTATAAAGTATATAAATAAAGCATATATAAATATAAAGCTTAAATCGGTTTAATAACTAATAGAAATCGAAATCGGTTCTGAATTTTACAGACAAAATTAAGTAGAATTCAGCATCTGGAGGTCTTACAGTACTAAAATGGTTCATTTGATTGATGTAATACTTCAAATATTTATTTAAATCGATGGATTTAATGATTTCACAAAAATTGTAATATTATACAGACCACACTAAATTTGTTTATAAAATATTTCTGACTAAAATTATTATATTTATTTTATTTGTTTTAATACCTGGTATTTAGTACATATAGGTATAATTTTGTTTATTTTCTTTTTGTAACAAAAAACCATCTTTGAGCAAGTTTATTTTTTCTTTCTGTATAAATTTTTTAAATTTATATTGTACAATTGGTACAAATGTACCAATTTTAACATTTAGAAGTAATCGAAGGGTATGAAGGAAACGACCAACTTGTTTATTCACCTATGTTGTGCCACTAACTAATCGCAATGCATGGATTTAGTAATCTAAATTTCTGCTATTTGTATTTCATAATGAAATTTATAATTTATTTAAACGTTTTTCGAAAAATAGTGGCAGTAAATACAATTCCGAATCCAAAATAAGAACTTTACATTGTTATTATAGCGAAATCACATAAAAAGTAACTTCACTGAAATTTTATATTTCAAAATCAATAATTTATCGAATAATGTCTACAATCCAAAGGGATGCATAAGGAAATAAGAAGACAGAAAATCCCAAAAAATAAATTCCTATGCATTTCAACCATAACAAAAAGAGCACAATAATGTGGTCTCAGAAGCTATAAGAATAACTTTGGTCGAGCCCATAAGAAAATGATACAATGCTTTGACAAGTCTAAACTTAAGCTTCAAAAAAGACACGTATTGTTGTATAGTTTAAACATAATTAAATTAAAAGTACGATTTTAATCGCTGGAATCTGTAGATTCATACAGACGTCTTATTATTAAAATACCTTTGTCGGAAGAATACATCGCATTTGATAATACTAATAATTTTTTACACTATTTTAACACATTCGCTGCCAAGCCTAAATTATATGAATTGAATATATGAATTATTAGTTATTGTTTACCAAAACCCTGTTATTTCTTGGTAAGAGCACATAAATTATCATACATAATCATTTACAAGCAGAAAACCAAAGACGAGTATACTCGTCGTTGGCAATAGGAAGGCAGAAGGACTCGATATCCTTTTACATATTTGCGTACGTTTTAGTAGAAGTAAGAAATAAAGTATTATTTTTTTAATTTATTTGTAGTATTTTTCAAGTTTTTTACATATTTATATTATGTTTGCTAATTCAAAAGCCTGCATGTTATAATATATTTAAAGTAGGACGATTATACTCGTCTTGGCAGTGCGGGATACCCTGTCAAAGGCGAGTATAAAAACAAGAAAGGTGTTTTTACAGCAAAAACTCTGATAGCAAAACGTATTTTAGTTATTCCCTCTTAATAGGGTTTCTAACGTCACATGTAAATTCTTTTTGCATAAGTTAACTAAAAATGTGGCAAATAAGCAAAACTAGTCCATATTGACGCTTCAATTTCAAAATGAATTTAACGTTAGCATGAACTTGTCGCTTGTTAAATACTTTGTAATAGTATAACATTTTTTTAATGTTAAATACCTATCAGGTAAAACAAAAATATGTATAAAAATTGAATGTTTATTTATTTATTGAAACAAGACCATATAACGCGTAAAAAAGTAATTTAAATTAATTTAAATTTTTTTTAAAAATTATATAAAAATTAAAAATGGTATTGTCCATATTCCATTGAGCCTATGCTTATGAATAGATTGTTATATCTACATAACTTTACGGGACTTGGATCCGGCAATAATATCCCCTAAGGGTTCGACCAATTCTGATTTTGAACATTATTTAAGAATATGAAAAACATTCAAATTCTGGACTAGATTGAGTATAATAAAATTTAATACTCAATAACAATACCTTTACCAACTCTAAGTCTTGGAAGTAATATGTATGTCCTGTTTCCTAATGTATGAATAGTAATATCTTAGTCTGTTGTCTTCTTAATTATATTTGCAAAAGAAGCATTCGGATTCACTTCATTTATTAACTAATCCCCCTTTACATCAGATTTATGATAATTACACTAAGGGAATAGTTTATTTGGTTGAGGAGGATTATTACTTCTAATAATTGATACAAACAAAACTTAGGAACGATGCCACTTTAGTTTAGCAACCGAATACATATGTATATACAATAGAAAAATAGGACATAAATTCTCTACTATTTATTGTATTACATACAATATAACACATAGTCGAGAATGGTAATTGACAAAAGAATACAAAGCACTAAACAGAAGAACTTTAGAAAAACTTGTTAATTGAAAGTGCAACTAAGAATTTAAATAAATGTTGTATTTGTTATAAGAAAAAAGGTGAATGTACCTTGATAAAGCGATTTAAATGACAGAAAAAATATTTAAAATTCTTCCAGTATTTCAATTCACAAAAAATGCAACACTGGACCTAATTCTATTGGCGCGTGCGTAAAAATGTTGGTCAACCAAAGAAAATGTACAATAGAATAGAGACTATAATGAAATGAAAAATGAAGGCAAAAATAATTTAAATTTAGGTGACAATCATTTACATATAACAACACTTTGCAAATCAAATTTTTTTAAAGAAAAACGAAAACTCATTATTGACGATTGTTTGACATGAAAATTAACAATAATAAACCCAGGAATCAAAGCACACACTCATTCACGCTCTCAATGATTACACAGCCCAACCATAACAATACCAACAACAAAGCCAGCAGAGCATTAAGAACACCGTTCATTTTCTCAATTATTATTTGAAGGAAAAAAAGAAAATTCGCCTTGCAAATTAAATGTTTTTTTTTTTTAACAATATGTAAAAATTAGCTTTTGCAGACAATTATTTCACTTTTGTCACAAATAAAAGCACATCACTATTCACTTCCCCATACCGACGTTGTAGAAGAAATTTTAATTTAATTGGCTTTGTTACTCACCTTCTAAATGTGTTCTTGAATCTCCTTAAATTTATTTTATATTACTTTTATTTTCTTTTTTATAGTTATTTAAACTTCTTTAAACTATGTTTATACTGTACACTAGAGTGTTTTTATATAATTCTATTTTTGGAAAATTTTCTTAATTATTTGCAATTTTTTAGCAAAAATCTATAGGTTTTTTATGCGGCTTCTACAAACAAGCAGAGACGGCGGAAAAAACAACTAGTAAAAATGCGCGAGTAAATTCAATAAAATTGCAAATGGCGACAAACAAAAAAAAAGCGAATTTGATTTATATGCAACCCTGTAATGTTTACAAAATCTACCGTTTATTATAAATACAGTTTAGTGATTTGCTAAAGGTAAATTAAATTAATAGATGTTTGATATAGTTTTAAATCTAAGTTAAGACCATTCAAATAAATTTTAACTAATAAAAATGCGTAAAAACTTGGCAAATTGGTGCTAATGCTAACCTCTTGCTACTAAAAACACAACCCTGTAGTATACCTGTGCCTGTAGTTGGAAATAGTAGTAATTGGCAACGCTTGTCAGAAGACCAAGTCGATTAAACATATTTGATGTCGCCGTTGCAATTATCGTTCTTTGAAGATTTAAAATGTAATTAAATTATCAATATTTGCGTGTGTATGCCCACTATCCTTATGTACTATTTGCGTTTAAAAATCATATTCTCGAACATATTCTCATGTCATGCAATTGTAAAAAAATCTCACTTAATTTATTGCAATAAATTTATCAGCTTCATCTACAACTTTTCAGATTGTTTTTATTTAAGCGATTTTTATAACTCATGAGCTTCATTTAGGCGTCCATAAAACAACATAAGTGAAGGCGTTAACGTTAGAAAACAAAGGCAGTTTAATGTTTGGTACTGATCGCAATTCAATTTTAAAAGTGTAAACAAATCCTTTCAATAAATATAGGCGCGTAATTTTTAAAACTTTTTAACATTTTTACTCGAAAGAATGACACAACCAATTCCGGGGAAAAAAGAGAATGTTGAAGCAAATTTTGAAAAATTTAAAAACTTTGGAAATATCGTTCTTGAAGAATATTCCAATCTCTACACACAAATGTGGTCGAATTTAAAATCGGAGCATATGGAACCATTCGTTAAAACGCTCTTGGAACATGAAAATATCGCTTTGAAAGGCCAAACTGAGCTTGTAGAGACAATACGAAAGAACTTGCAGCAACAAACACAGCAGGTTTTAAACAATTTCTGGCATTCGAATAGTGTTTCAGAAGCTCTAATTTCTCTGGAGATGTGCAAGGAAAAGTTTAAGTTGTACGAGGGCCAAAAATGGTATGTTGAGTTAATGATATTAAAGTAAACAATATAAATTTATATTGTGAATACTGATAGGAATATGGATGCTAAAACACCTTGGGAACGAACGCGACCTATACGCGTGCACTTTAAAGAAAATCGCATTCGATATTTACAGGCGCAACTCAATTTTCAAAATAAGCAATTGGAACAAGTAATGAAGGAAAATATTGACCAGAGGCAACGCATACAAGATGTTAAAAACGAACGTATTTATTTAATGGAATTAATAGGTAATGCTAGTAATAAAATTCAGTTGGCCAAAGCAGAAATGATTGAATTACATGAACAAACACTTTCTGCAGATTATGAAAATTTAGAATCAAATTAAAATAGTAGAAGTATAATTTATTGATACACATATTTATATATCTTTTACGAACTTAACAAAATACATACGAATGTTAGAAGAATAGGCATGTCTAACGACACCAAAATATTATTTTCATTAAATTTTTGTCATGGGACATTTTTGTCTAGTGATAAAACAAGTTGATAAACTCTTGAATCTACTCTATGGCCGTTTTAGAAAAGTATCCTTTACATCTGCCTGATTTTACGTATCCAATGGATTAAAGGAAATTCGTTTAAACATGAACAAATTTTTGTAAAAATAATTTTTTAATGTTTCATTTTGAACTCACAAGTAAATATTCCATATAAAATGTATGTATACAGAATAGTAAAAGATGAATTATTTATAGGGATATACATATTAAAACTATCTTGATGTTGAATTTCTTTAATAACGTTTGTATGTATTTAACAACACATTTATTTCCAATCGAGCAATCCACGATTATCCAGCCATGGCAGAATCTCTAACATTGCTTGAATATATTTGGGATTATTAAACATTGACATTTTCATTTCCGATTGATCTTCCATGTAGCTTTCCAAATTCGCATTTTTAGTGTTCTCCAAAATTACAGCTGGTAGAACTTTTGATACTACCATATATGCTGAAATTACATAAAGATTCTGATATGTAGATATCAATTAAAGTTTAACGTAATAATATAAGCTTAAAGGAATTAAATTTCCGAAGTTACCTGCTAAACCATTTCTCAACAGTGAACAGTGAATATTGACCAACTTCGGTAAAGGACGACTATATTGCAACAGCTTTAAGTTCTTCACCAAATGGTCGTAATAATAACGTATCATATAATCAAACTGTGATAATTTTATATCTGGTGCGCAAGATGAAAGTATAAAATAGTATAAATCATTAGCCGGAGAGCCATATTTGCAAATAGCGAAATCAACGAATAAAGTATTTTTAATTTTCCCAAATGCATCGTACTGAAACATAATATTATTGCACCAACAATCGCCATGGTTTAGTACATTAAACTCTCCTCTTTCGACTTTTTGATTCTCTAGCAGGCGTTCTACCAAATAATCATCTGAATCGCGTAATTTCTCATAAAAACTTTGACAATTTGGCCACTGTTTTAATCGGGCCAAAAAACTACCAGAAGCATTAAATTGCTTTAGAAGATCAATATTTTTTGAACTAAACACACCCACGGTAAAGTCCTCACTGAACTGTTCATACTTTTCGACATAACACGCTGAAGCAGCATGAAATTCAGCCAATTTCTTAAGGACTGCTTGAGAGTGTGCCATATCAAGACCTTTGATTCGATCACCATTTCGAAAGTTTTTAGCATGTAAATCTTCCATAAGAATAAGGTCGATTCCAATGTTTTGATCCAATTCGTTTAGTTTCGGAGCTAACTGTATAGGTTGACCAATATCCTTATAAAGTTGTTCAAATGCTGGTATAATCCTTTTGTACATTTCTTCTTCTTTTGGGAATATACGGAACACACTTAAAATTTGGGATATCATTGGATCGACATGGTCGGATTTTAAAACAAATGAGACGGTCTTAAGTTTTCCATCTGAAATTAGAAAACGTATGTATTTTAAATCAACGAAATTAAGAATATGAAAACCAATAACTACCGCCAACTAATTTTTCATCTGAATATTATTTTTTATTTACATTAATCCAATAATTCAGTTAAGGTAGGGATATAGATTAGAATATTACTGCGTGTCATCAAGGATAATATACATACATAGTATATGCATGTATGTATGTGTACATATATAATTTTTTTTAATTTGTACAAACAATAGATGAAAATATCCATTTATAAATCTGTACTAAACAGGGACTTTCAAGTTCAATTACATAGTTTTATTTCTTTCAAATGATCCGTATTGCAAATTAATAAGATCATTCACTCATTTTGAGATGATCGAATTTCTTTTTTTTTTATTGTTAATTATAATTGACGATATGTGGAGAATAATTACACGAAATTTTAAAATAATTTCCCAACACCAACAGGAAGCACATGCCCTTAGGGCCATTGCGTCGGTCTGGTGCAAAGCACGGCTCGTTCGCGAGTGCAAAGAGTCGTTGAGGACTTTTGGACCAGACCGTATCCGTCTATGCTGGGTTCCGGGTCATAGCGGAATACTGGGCAATGAGACGGCGGATGACCTCGCTAGGTTAGGTTCGCTTTCAGGGGGCGATTTAATAGTTGGTCCTGACCCCCAGTCGGCCTCATCAATAGATGGGGGAACGGATCGGGTTGTTTTGTCTCTAGATGTCTATGGCCAGCTTAAGGTTGGTTGTCGGTTTTACCACGGGGCACTGCGAGATTAGGTCGCTGACGGGGATCTGGAACAGATCCCAGCCGGACTATTGCAGGGCATGTTGCGATGAGGAGGAGTTGTAGACTACCGAACACCTCCTCTGTAACTGCCCAGCCCTTGGTAGGTTGAGGTTGAGGACCCTTGGCAGGGCCTTCTTTGATAGCTTGAATTCTGTGTCGAGAGCCGACATCAAGGCTCTCCACAGATTCATTGGTGGCTTGGGCTGGTTGAGAAGTGCTAGGGCTTCATCAGTGTAGTCGCGCTCTCCCCCTTTTTGTTGTGTCTGTCTGTGTGATTCCTCCGCTTCCTTTTCTCCCCTTTATTGCTTTAAAGGATTTTGCCTTAGATATTTGTTTTAACTTCACTAACCGAAAAGAAGGGTGGCCGAAGATCTGAAACGATATTTTTGGTTCACCGTATTATGGTCCGTTTAGTCCTATTCACCAACGGTACTATAAATTGTCACACTTGCATTTCGTGTCATCTGTGTACCGACTATTGTTGAATGCTAAAGCTGTGACAGTCCTAGGTCTATTTGTATGAAGGTGTGCTTTGACATTAATCTTGATTGACAATTGGCCAAACCGTTGTTAGATCTTGTGCGAAAAATTCCTTCGGTTGGAGTGAAAAGTTTCGCTGCTATTAGAATAATTTTGTGCATTCAGGCGAAAACAACCTTGATGGAAGTTTCATGGACTCCACAAAGTCGCATGGTATCTCAACAGGGATCACGATATGATCTAAGACTTGGACAATATCTACTAGTCAAATGGTATAGGCATATACATAGCAACAGAGAGACGATAGATATCTCTCTTTAGCATCTATACATTGCAGTAGTTCTGTAAAGAAATCTTTATTTATCATTGCGAATTCCGAAGTCTATCTCTTTGGGAATACGAGCTTTTATGGTGGAAACTGAAATCCTATATTCACCCATTATGAGACGTTCAAGTTGGGTTAAAAATAATTCCCCTGACTATTTAATGGCCAAGTCTGAGGTCTTCAGAAAAGAATCAGGACTAGAGACTGGTTTTTGTGTTAGTGTATAACACATATGGTATAACATGGGGTCGCCGTAGTCTAGTAGGTAGTGTGTTGGCTTATTAGACGAAAAGCCAGGGTTCGAGCCCCAGACCAGACATCAAAACAAAATACAAAAAGTATTTCTTCGGCGATTTCCTCTCAGCAGATTTCTGGCAAAAACTCTGAGAGTAAATAAAATTGCCATGAGAAGTTTCTCAAAAAATCTGTCGTTCGGAGTCGACTTTAAACTGTAGGTCCCGCCATTTATGTATAAAAATTAACACACACAACATAAGTGGTGTGAGAAACTAGGTCAATAATCCTGACTGAAGGGTTGTAATGACCAATTATGTATGTATAACACATATTGCATTCAATAATCAAGACAAGTTCATCATCACAGTTCCCTCCCCCTATCCTTCCTCAAGATGTTACAGTTAATACTCTCCTAAAAAGCTGCAAAAAGGATATTGTTTTAACGGGTATACGCTGTTATCTTCGCAGCCTTATTGGACTTTAAGGTCCAGTTACATGGAATCAGTAGTTCAACGCGTATTGAATTGGTCTGCACACAACAAAACAATCTAAAGAGAAAGTACTCAACGCAAGTCAAAGGATAAAAGTTGACGAACTTTATTCGTTGCGTTAACGCAGAAGTACCGAACATAAGAAAACGTGTTTTTCAACTTGGCTGTCAGTTGAAGAAAAATCAAAGTTTATGACGGATTCTATGTGTCTCGATCTTTAGCCACATGATATCAAAGGATTGGAGACCAACAGTTTGCATCTGTATTCTCGATTCGACTTGATGTAACGACGGTTACGGGATTCTGGTGGTAGTAAAATGCTGTGGGGATGTGTGTCGGTGCCAGATATGGGCAGTTTGGAATATATTGAAGAAATAATGAATAAGAGAGTGTATTTAAACATTTTAAAAAACAAATTCAACTAAAGTACGGAAGAATTATAAATGAACCCAAATACATGAACATGTAATTTGCTTACCCATAGACTTAATACTCTTTCAATAAAGTTCCGATATGACTCCAAGAGCGAATCATTTGGAAGAACGGTTACGTACTCGCTAAAAGTCAACTGAAAAACTTGCTTATGAGTAAATGGCGGTCAATATTAACAAAAATCCCAAAAAAAAAAAATTGGTATATTCAATGCCAAATAGTTTAAATGGAGTTCTTACCCTTAAGGAATATCTCACTAAATATCAGGTATAACATTTTATTACATTAGGCCTTTGAATTTTAAATTTATAGAAAGTTCTTCTTAGGAGTACCTACACTTTTGCAGTGCAAAAAATATGGAATCAACAGAAAGTTTTCCTTTGATTTGTGAAAACCAAAACTATATATTTGGGTATCTACACTTTTGCTGTACACTGTATGTATGCACCTGTATGCGTTCAACACTTTATATATTTAAAGTATGAAATTCTAATGTTTTATTGGTCTGATAAGCATTCTATTGAACTTTCTCAATTTAGTGCCCTTCATTTATTTATCATATTAAATAAAAACAAAAAAACAATAATAAAAAAATAAAAAAGTGAAGCTACACACAGTTACTAAAGTATACATACGGTTAAAAAATCCGTTTTTGTTGACAATCTTTATAATTGTCTGACAACTTTCCTCGATTTTAAGACGGTCTTTTGCATTGGTTAAAAAATTTCTGAAATTTGTTAACTGCACAGGCCCACAAAAGTATACATACGATTAACAAATTTCACAAATTTCTGAATGTAATGCAAAAGACCGTCTTAAAATCGAGGAAAAATGTCAGATAATTATAAAGATTTTCAACAAAAACGGATTGGTTAAAAAATTTCTGAAATTTGTTAACCGTATGTATACTTTAGTAACTGTGTGTACATTTAGCTCCTAAAATTTATATGGTCTTAACTGACACTTTTTGTTAAAAGTTATCAGTCAAAACCAAAGTGTCCGCTGACTGTGATTCAATTTTAAAATTGTTAAATGTTAACTGATAAAAATTAGTTGACATAAGCAAGGATAAAGGGTACTTCTAATACACTGTTAGATGTTGTTAAATTTATTTTTGAACAAAAAAATTAAATTAATTACCTTTTAGTTCAACATTGGCTAATATACGTAACAGTAATGATGAATAATTCTCTCCACCTTTAGAAATATTTTCAATTTTTAAACTTAGAATTTTATTAGCATTATTGTTTAGGAATTTTTGTATGGAATTTTCTATTCGTATTTTTTGTAACCAGGAAGGCAAATTTGATCCTACCGAAATAGAGCAAATTTCGAGCGGCACCATGATCTGTTGTTCCTATGGTTAATCGACTAAAACTAACAAATTTTCGTTAGTAAAACAAAAACTCGAAATCAGTCTAATAATCTTATCTTTTTAATGGCCATAGATGGATGCAGCTACATACATATATGAACAGAATTTCTCTTTTGATTCGTTCGATAACACGATTTATGTACTTTTTCTCTCCAATAAATATGAATTTATTTTACGATTATTTATTGTCCATACATGGAATAAAATAATGAATTGGTTATTGCAATACAAGAATTCATACGTAAAGGTTTATTCAGTAAGAACTACAGATTTTAAACGAATAAAGTATTTCTGATTGAATCATGCTCGTGATTAGTTAAAGAAGACCAAATAATAGAAGAATAAATGTAAATGTGCAGAAAAATTAAAGCTCAAGCAATTCTGCTTTTAATATATCGGGTCCGCCATCTAAATTTTTTTTTTCAACTAGTGCTTGTTTCATGAATGGTAACACTTAGCTCATGTCTGATTTGACAAATAATTAGTTTTATCCTTCCGCTGAACGAATATGGTTGTGTATACGCTTGAACAACGCTGGGAAATATTGCGACAGAAGATGCCGATTTTGGCAAAAAAAAAATCATCTTTTCAGATGAAGCTCATTTTGATCTTGGCGGGTATGTAAACAAGCAAAATTGTCGCATTTGGGGCACAGAAAACCCGCACGCATACATTGAAAAGCCGACGCACCCAAAACGAGTCACTGTTTGGTGCGAATTTTGGTCCAGAGGCATAATTGGACCATTTTTCTTCGAAAATGAGCAAGGAGTGGCCGTTACAGTCAATGGCGATCGTTATCGGGCCATGTTGAACGAATTTTTGTTTTCCAAAATTGAAGAGGAGGATATTGGCAACATTTGGTTTCAACAGGACGGCGCTACGTGCCACACAGCCGAAGCTACACTCGATGTTATGCGCCCTGTTTTTGAAGATCGCATTATCAGCCGCAGAGCTGATGTCGTTTGGCCACCTCGGAGCTGCGATTTGACACCGTTGGACTATTATTTGTGGGGTGCCGTCAAAGATAAGTGTTACGCCGACAAGCCAGTGACAATTGACGCTTTAAAGGACAATATTCGTGAAGCCATTGGTGAAATACAGCTGCACACAATCGATAATGTGCTTAAAAATTGGACCGATCGTGTAGGCTACTGCATGGCCAGCCGAGGCAGCCATTTGAATGAAATTATTTTCCATTATTAACCGGAAGGATTGTACTTTCAAATAAAAAAAAGAAATTTGAGAAAATATTCAGTAGTTTTTTTTTTAAGCATTTTCAAAAAAAAAAAAGTTATTTGGCGGACCCTATATCTGAGGATAACGTGAGCTAATTAAACTTTTTTTTATTTAAACAAATGTTTAAATACATACTTTTTTGGCTATCCAATCAATTACTGAAATTTGTCAAGATTTTGTATGCGGACTAAGTTTAATTATAGAACTCTTTTCACCGATTTCGACTACATAAGGGGTCTATATTAGATGGTGTCAAAAAAAACTTGCTACATACTAGGACTATTCTTGTATTGAAAATTCTCCTTCTTAGTGACAGAAAACATGAAAGTTATGGAATCGGAAATTGATATTTTCAAATTTCTAAAGGGTGATTTTTTAGCTATTATCTTTTTGGAAACACTGGTTTAAACAGCTCACGCACGTTTCGTGTTTTGTTTCACTGTCAAACATCTTCAGTTTGGTCTATAATTTAACCATGAATCGTCTTACAAACGAACAACGCTGAATTTGGCATCATTGGACCGTACTACGTGAATGGTGAACGCTACCGTGAGATGATATCCAACTTTTTTTTGCCCAAAATGCAAGAGCTTGACTTGCATGACATATGGTTTTAACAAGACGGTGCCACATGCCACACAGCACGCGTAACAATGGACTTATTGAGAGGCGAGTTCGGTGAACATTTTATTTCACGTTCGGGACCAGTCAATTGGCCGCCTAGATCGTGCGATTTAACGCCTTTAGACTATTTTTTGTGGGGCTATGTTAAAGGTCATGTCTATACAGACAAGCCCGCTTCAATTGACGCATTGGGAGACAACATTGAAGCATTTATTCGTGAGATACCGGCCGAAATGTTGGAAAGAGTATGCCAAAATTGGATTAAGCGGATGGACCATTTGAGGCGCAGTCGCGGTCAACATTTGCATGAAATAATCTTCAAACATTAAATTATATGGACCGTATTATCGATTCAAATAAAGATTTCATGCATTTTTCTCGTTTTGTTCTCGCGTAGGTACAAAATTAAAACCTTCAGGTTGCCGAGGTTAGGTAAGAGCTGGGGTCTTCCGCCTAGGGCCATTCGCTGGATATATCTGGCGATTGTTAGACCGGTTATTACTTATGGTTGCGTTGTTTGGTCGTGTGCCTTAGATAAGAGTTTTCAACGGAAAATCTTAGATAAGGTTCAGCGGATTGCCTCCTTGAGTATCACTGGAGTGAGGAAGAATTGTCCTCAGGCTGCTCTTGGCACTATGCTCTGCCTGACTCCGCTTGATTTGTATGTCAAGCGGTGTGCGGCGCGAAGTGCCATACATCTGAGGAAGTCAGGCTGCTGGAAACAGCGTTCGATAGGTCACTCCAGAGTTCTGAACGTCGTCTCTCCTGATGGGAGGTATGGACTTTCGGAAAAAACCACCGATTATATTGTGCCTGAGGCTATGTTCCTGCCTGGTTTAAGAATACTTATACCGGAAAGGGTATATATACCGGTGGGGTACCCCAGGTGCAGAGAGGTATACCCATCTTCACAGATGGGTCTCAGTTAGGTGGAAGTACAGGTGCTGGGGTTTTCTGTAGGGAACTCGGTCTTGGACTTCACTTCAGGTTAAATGATGACTGTAGCGTGTTTCAGGCGGAGATTTTCGCAATCTTGAAGGCTATTGAGGCCATAGCTGGTGGCCGCGCTTCGAATTCGGAATCTTACATGACCTTTGTTGACAGTCAGGTTGCCCTAAGGACCATTGCGTCGGTCTGGTGCAAATCATGGCTCGTTCGCGAGTGCAAGGAATCGTTAAGAACTTTTGGACCAGACCGCATCTGTCTATGCTGGATTCCGGGTCATAGCGGAATACTCATCAATGGATGAGTCAAGGGGGAAGAGCAGAGGCGTTGGGGGAACGGATCGGGTTGTTATGTTTCTAGATGTCTATGACATGCTATAGACAAGAACAGGTTGGCTGCTGGGCTTGGATAAGGACAGCTTAAGGTTGGTTGTCGGTTTTACCACGGGGCACCGCGAGATTAGGTCGCTGACGGGGATCTGGAACAGATCCCAGCCGGACTATTGCAGGGCATGTTGCGATGAGGAGGAGTTGGACACTATCGAACACCTCTGTAACTGCCCAGCCCTTGGTAGGTTGAGGTTGAGGACCCTTGGCAGGGCCTTCTTTGATAGCTTGAATTCTGTGTCGAGAGCCGACATCAAGGCTCTCCACAGATTCATTGGTGGCTTGGGCTGGTTGAGAGGTGCTAGTCGCGCTCTCCCCCTTTTTGTTTTGTTCGATCTGTGTAATTCCTCCGCTTCCCATTCTCCCTTTCCTACTTCCTCTCCTTTTTTTCCTATCCCCTCTATTATCCTTCCATTTTAAGGACGTTGCGTACAATGGATGAATGAAATTGATGACTGTGACGTAATTTGCACGCTACTTGAAATCAATTGTCTTTCTTAATGAAAATTTAAATAATTCGACTTAAAACAAACGTATAACTCCCAAATTAAGACAATATACCTAAGCGATGAAAATTAATGTCAGCCTTTTTTTTCCAGTGTATTTTCGTATTTAGTAAAACATATTTGGCAATGCCTTTTAGTAAACAATTTGGCAATCTTTCACAAAATTTCAAAGTGGCAACATTTTTAAATCACTCGCTATATTTCTACAAATTTCCCCTTCACAAAAAATTTACCTTCTGAAAATGTTGGCACAAAATTTGATTTCATTTTTCATTTTAAAATCGGGGTGCTCACATCAGAAATTCGAAGAAAGGTTTTTTATATTACAACTATTATTGCAACAACGATCATATTACCGTTTTAAATTAACAGTTTTAACGGAAACAAGCATTAAAAAGAAAAGAACTAATAGATATGAATGCAGAAGTTTCTATTTAGTTGCTAAAGCGTGATATTAGTACAAGAAAAGTTACTATTTTATCCCTTGGAAATAATTAATTGTTTTCTGTTCACAATTATTAATAAACAATTTTATGTGAAACAAACTTTTGAACTTTGCCGCGAATCTACAAATTTTCAATGTGAGGTTATGTTGCTGCTACATACAATCCATTTGGCATTATTGGTTTTATTTTTCTGTGGGAATTATGCACAATTATTTGAAGACCGTGGTTTGTTGCAATTATGTACATATTTTTGTTTAAAATTTTATATTTTTAACATATTGCACAATCCCCGGCCTGTAAATAAAAGTTGCAAACATCACTTGTATTAACTTTTAATGGAGTGGTAACAAAATTTAGAAATATGTATGTATGGTATGTAAGTACATAATAATCCAATCTTGAGAAGAAATGTTTTCTTTCTTTCTTTTTTTTTTTTTTTGTTTCAGCAAAGATGAACAAAGTAATTAAACTTGGGATCGTAACAAGCACAGCCATGCGTTTTTCATAATCCTTGAATTCAGGTAAAACATTTGCAATTTGTTACCTGCGGAAGGAATCTTTGCTTTCTTTGTTAGGATTATTTCCTGTTTCTACCCTATTTTCTAGAAGAATAGAGGGGATGAAAATTAATAATTTATGTAGAATTTTTGTTTTTCATAATAAAACAAATTTGATTTTTGTTTAAAACGACGATTTCATGAATTCATCCAAAGGAATTGTTTTCATTTGAAAAGTATCTTATTCTGGAATATTACAAAAGAATTTTTTTCAAAGAATTGAATATTGTTTCAAACGAGTTTTGTAGTCTTGAAAACAATTCTATAGATTTTCCTCTAGTACAAAGGGAATATAGCAGATCCCTAGTAAATATACATAGGTAGATAAGCTTCTCCTTTGTGTAATAATACTCAAATCTTGTTTTTTTGTTTTTCCAAAACTACGTATGTATATGGACAAATGTTTCTATAGGTCAAAAATAGTTTTACGTTTATTTGCGCGTTTGAAACCGATATTCAGATTTTTCATGTATTACGGCCTAAATTATTATTTAACATCATTATAGTTTGTTTTAAAACATTCCATTGAGCTTGTATGATTTGCCTAAAGGTTTTAAATGTAAACGTTGAATTATCTCAATATTAGAATTGCTGGCAGTCCTCTAAATTTAAATGCTTTATTGCTTTATGCAATATAATAAAATATTGTCTTCTAACGAAAGGCTAGGTTTCCAAATAATAAGTCAGTAAACGGTTCTATTTGGATTCATATGTCTATTATAAATAGTAAACGAACTTTAGTTATGTTGTTCGCTCAGGTAATCACAATTAGTAGTTGAATGTTGTTATCTGTAATACCATTTTAAGCCATCAGTTTATTGCTTTAAGTTTAACAGCCATTGTCATATGAGCTTTCGTTTAAAGTAAAGTTCTAAATATTTTACGTTGTTATTTACTGTTTAAATCAGAAATGAGAAGCTGCCAAACAAAACTAGACATGTCCCCAGTAAATGATTTTATTTTCGGGCTCTCCAAGTACACATCTAGCAAATATGTTCATTTAAAACCAGTTCGTTCCTACCTCCAAAAAAAAAAGCGAAAACTGAGCATTCAATACGCCGAACACTAGGAACAGAAAAGGAATAATTAATAAGTGATAATTTTTTAGCACAATTGTAATATCGATAAAACGTGAAGCAACGTTTGGATTGTACCTTATATGTCATTTCTAACAGCGTGGTGACCTTTGTCTCTCCTGCGGCGTGAATAATACTGTCTATGCACGAAATAAGTAAGTAGCAATAGATTTGTTAAAAATCAAAGAACTGCGATTAAATCGGTGAAGGTGACAATGCCTTTATGTTCGACATGTTCCATCAAGTATTTAATAATAAGTGTGTCCTTCCAATATAAAGGATCCCTTATAGTAAAAAATGTGAATTTTCTAATAGCGAGATCATCTTAAACAGCTTTGCCACCAACATATCCGAAGAGTTTTCGGAAAGAAGATGGTATCACCGTAGATTATAAATATAATCACCAACAGATATGACGGCGCTAAATGTAGGAATCTGTTTAACGGTAAGTATAGCGAACTATTTCGACTGTTGCTAATTGTTTTTGGACAACTATACCAACCTCCTAGTTAATGGCTAGAAGTTATTAAATCCGCTGATGATATTGTTTTGTTCTTACTTCAGGGACATGCAATTAACGTCGATAATGGTTGTCCTTTGGATTAATATCAACAAAACAGGATCACTGCGAATTGATATTGAATAGTTAAACAGGACCAAATATCAAAATACCATTTGCCAAGCTACGAAAAGTGTGGCATAGTGCTGTCACTAGCAGATGTACTGTGGTTCCAGTGGAGAAACCTGATTTTCTATGCTGCTTCCAGAGCTCAAATTACTATTGTTTACTGACACTATTCTTTCTTACGGAGTCTTCCCTGGTATTATGTGGGAAGTGTGCTTCAACCAACTATTAAATATCAAAAAAATAACCTGTGGCATGCAAATAGCATTATAATTGCAATTAAAAGCTCAATTTTCAATTTTTCCAAAAAACCAACATATTTTTTTAGAGATGAATTTTTATTTAAATGGTTGAATGTGCCTTGATTTAAATAAACAAAATAAATAAAGACAAACGTCTGTCCAACAACTACAAAATAAAAACTAGAACTGATTGGAAGTGAATACTGTCAAATAAAAATTAATTTTTTTAATATATGTAACAACATTTTGATAACAAATAGTTATTAACGTTTTAAGTAATTTTTGAGTACGGTGACTGGGTCTTTTAGTTGTAATACTTAGTAACACTGTGTATGGCCACGAAATTTTTGATAACTGCTCTGAATGTGCCGATGATTTCCAACCCTACATTAGCTATTTTAAAACTGACATCGACAACTGTATATTAAGGCTGAACCAGGACCTTGACAATATATTAAATGGGCTACTGCAAATGGTCTTTGCTTAAACGCGAATAAATCTAAGGCTATCATAATTGGAAAAATTAGCTTTTTGACAAACCTACTGCCACCATTAGTCGTTGGGGACCAGAGATCAGCAATGAATCGTTTTCTCGTTACTCATAAACACTCTTGAAATTTTTAATATAAGTGAATCAACAATATTGAAATTTTACTATGATTCATTCATACTTACTACAACGTTGGTTTAGGGTTCGATGAGTATGCGTACAACGTTGACATCAAACTCATACCATTCGAAATATGTTTGATTCATAAGCCAACTCATTTAGATTCATATAACATTAGAAATATACATACTTATAAATGATACGAGTGAATCGAATCATTCATCAAAATTTACAGTCTTAATAGTTGGGCATTTACAAAAAAAGAAAAAAGTCACATAAGCAAAAAAGACAGAGCAGCAAGTAGAGCAAACACATAACCTTCTAGTAAGTATTTTGGTGTTCGCATGCGATTCATACTAATTTTGTGATTCGTGTATATGTTGACTTATGGAGAGTCTACAAATAATTTATTAGGTATTAATCTAAATAGTGCTAAATTCATCAAATACATAAATAAAAATGTTTAAAACTTTTTTGGATCCTTTAGTTGCGACTCTTTTATAATCGTGTTATAAGGACCTTGTATTTATAGCGAGGTTTTAGCTATTCTTTGTAACAAACTGTTCTATTCTTTTTAAAGATTTCTTCCTATCTTTTGTCTCCAGCTCTGCAAATAAATTCCCTAATAAATTTAAGCTGTCGGTTTATTTTTTACGTTTAAAATTCGAGTTCAAATCGCTGCTCTCAGGCATCTTGAATCAAGACGAATATGAAAAAACATATTTCTTTCGACGACCCTCTCTCAGCAAGCTTCTCATGAACAGCCAAAAGGAACTAATTGCCACGAAAAGGCTTCTCAAATCTGTCGTTTGGGTTCAACGTTAAACTGTAGGTGCCGCCAATCATGGACAATATTAATGCCTACAATTTAAGCGTTGTAGGAAGCTCGGAAGTCGTAATTGCGATGATTGTATTTATATTAATACCCCATTTACACTACAGCGAAATCTAGTACTTATGAGATTTCGAGCCAAATCTTGTTGATTTTAACTAGATTTCACATACAAAACAAAATCTACTTATTTAGTAGATTTCGGCAAAATCTACTCAAATTCTAGTAAAAATTGAAATGCAACTATGTGTTTTGCCAAATAGTACTTAAAAATACAACGCTGCGCAGGAAAAAAATGACAGTTCAATTTAAAAACATGTACCCATTCCATTCTGCTAAATATTTATATGGTAAATGGGAATATTGTGTACAACGTAATTTACGATATTAAAAACCATTTTTCTTTTTTCAATAATTCTAAATGTAAAATTTCCGAAATGTAATTATCCTGCAGTGTATTGGAAACAACAGTAATATTTTCGTAAGTGTATTTTAAAATACAACACTGTTTAAAGACTCGGTTAACGGGTACTCAATATTTGTGAGAAAATTAAATGACGCGCAACTCATAAGCTTGTTAAACGAAGTGGTGAAAATTAAGAGTTTTTGTTTTAACTGTGGTTTTGAATAATGAAAAGAGTAAATGTAAATAAATAAAATGTGAATTTGTTAAAAATATAGACATTTTTATATCGTTAGTTTGAAAGAGTAATATAACTTATTAAGAAAATGTCACAGGCCAGTACTAGCTTAGACTTATCGGAGTTTTTTAATAATGACGACAGCGATGGCCAACGTCTGGCGGAATTTCTTCAAGAAAGACGAGGTGGTGTTCGGAGACAAAATTTTGTTTTCCTGAATAGTGAACCTCAGCGTTTAAGCCTGAAGGTACAGCTGGAAAAATTACCACCGTCTCAGCCGGAAGAAGAAGCGACAATAAATAATAATAACGACAACAACAATAAAAATAATATAGTGAGTGAGAATGAAGACAAAACTGTAGTAGGAGTAAAAGATACGAATTTAACGAATAATGTCATAGGTGAAGTGAACGACAAGATAAAAAACGATATTCCCTCCAACACCAATAATTATGTCGAAGCGATTTCAAAAGGTAATGTTGAAAGTGTTCAAAGAGAATTATCGGTGCCCACGGAGAGTCCTTCAAGAGCTTTAAGCCAGTGCGGGCCTATTAATCCTCGATTGTCAACCATAAGAAACAGTGGTGGTATCTCCCCTGGTGATAGATTAAGGCGTTTTACTTTGAAACGTTCGTCAAAAATTTTTGGCAGGCGGACCTTATTACAGGAATTTGAGAGTACAGTTTCCAACTCTAATTTTGAGCCTCCCTTATGTAGTACGCCACTTTCTCAGCCGTCGCCCAGGAGATCGGCGTCACCGCCGGACTCTGAAAATATGCCTATTACAGCTGAAGAAAATACAAATGGTAATAATTCCTGTTGTAATCATACTAATACATTAATAAGTAATTTACAACGCAAGGACGAAGAATTAAAAAATTATATGGATAATCTTCTAGAGGCCACCTTAAATAAACTTAATAATGACAGTCGGTTGGAACAGATCAAATCTACTCAAGAAGAAAATAATACAGATAATATCTTGCATTCACCTGAATCACTTTTGAAACGTACATATACAGTAGAAAAAGGATTAACTGCAGGTCAAGTTATTTTAACACCCGAGAAAATCCCCAGAGTTAGTAGTCCAAACCATTCGCATATGTTAAGATCTCGCACAGAACACTTACCGAAGGGGGCATTAAAATCACCCAAACGTAAAACGACTTCAATGACAATTACAAATTCTAAAAATATTTTATCCCCCAAAAATCTAAATAAAACAACTTCCCATGTTGATGATGATTTTAAACAACAACACAGTAGAGGAGCAACGATGATATCCATAAGTCGGTCATTTAATCAGCAAAAAAATAAGTCTTTAGATTTTAATAAACCTACTCATGTAATATCTAATACTCCTCCACCGAGGAATAACATATCAATAATGCTGCCTACTGCAGATTCCATGGACGTGGAGATACCAGAAACTCAAAATTCTCAATCTGAATCAAATAATATTGTTGAATTACAATCAAATAATGAAAAGGTTTCTGTGGTAGTTATACCAGTTACACAAAACTTCGGTAAGACAAGTACAGCCACCGCTCCTGCTAATAAAACTACTATTACAACACAGACTGAATCAGTTATCAATACGAATCAAACAGAAATAGAGCAACCTGAAGTGAACAAAAATAACAATAATATATTGAATGAGATTAACGAAGACAATATAAAGCTAACCGACATAATCACAGATGATGAATATGAGACACCCAAAGCGCCAGAAGCACACTGTAGTATAGAAAATAGCCGGGCTCCCTTAAATTTGGTTCTAAGTTCTTCTAAAATACGAACTAAACGTTTACGAAAACGCTCAATGTCCCGACGAAAATTACAAATGGACAATTCCCAGCATTTAACTGAAGCCGAAAACGAGCCACCTCCACTGGCTCACAGTAATAGCTATTCAATAAATCGGGGACGAACTCTTAGGAAGAAAAAATTAACTTTGAATAAACCCCCAGGAACACCGTTAAACGGTGAAAAATTTGCTCAGGAGCTGGCAAGAATGAGCAATTACGAGATACTTGATTTGCGGAAGCGCAATTCTTTGGGTAAAATTTTTACCATTTCTGGCCGTAAATCAGCTCGTGCAAGTGAAATTGCTGTTAGAAAACAGCAGCAATTAGACGATCAAATTGATATGGAGTTATTGCGCCGTAATCTTCAAGGGAATGACTCTACGCAATATTCTAATGACGTTGAAGCGTCTAATGTAAACAAGGAGGTTGTTGTTCAAGACGTACAAAGTGCAATTGATGAATTTCCTCTAGTACCTGATGAGTTTCGTGATGCAAAAGCATCTTCTTTGGTAGATGAACTAATAACAGATCGCATTTCATTTAAAGATAGAAAAGACTCTTCAAACAAGAGACAGTCCAAGAGAGAAAGAAAGAAAAAAGAAATGCCAGAGGAACTAAAGCAGTATTTATGGGTATCGAAAATGATAACTGAAAAGAAAAAAAAATATTCCTCCGTTGATCAAACCAGGCGTTCACTCTATAGCCAAGAACTTTCCGATTCGCCCGATAAGAATAGTTCAGCAGAAAATACTCCTGGAGAATTAAAACGTTACAGCACTCGTAATAGAAAGGAAAGTTTGCCTTATTTAAAGTCTCCACCAAAATCAAAGAAAATTACAATTCCAAAAGTTGTATCGCCACCACCACCTATAACGCCTCCAATATCTCCTATACAGAGCGAACTGGGGCCACTGCAACTATCACCCATTACAAGCGAAGAAAATGAGTTTTTACCTCCTCCACCGCCAACTTTCGAAAGTGATTTCAGAGATATTAGTCCAATTAATTTTAACTCAAGCACCTCTGCCGATAATACTAAAAAAACAACTGAATTAACAGCTAGTGAAGGAATAACGCATGCAATTTCCAATAACACTAATAAAAATGATGATGAAATATTTAAAAAACCTTTACGTCCGCCACCAAAAAGAAAAGTACGTAAAGATAAAACTGTTCAATCTACATCGAATATATTGCTAGAAACTTCGACGACATCGACGACATCCCAACAGTCAGATCAAAGTGCAAACGAACAAGATAGTACGCTTCGTAGATCGAAACGTGGTCATGTACCTTTAAAACAATCTCTTCCAATATTTCAAAAGTTACTTGAAAAAACTCTTCGTACTCGCTGGGAGGAAAGAGAAAAAAGAGCAAAGCAGAAGAAGATATTGAAAATAAATGGGCAATCAAGTGAAAGCTATAAGTCAACATCGACCCAGAAACCTAAAAGGACAAGAAACGTAAAACCCACATTACCGACAGTACCGGAAAATGATCTGTTAACAGCGACAACATATCCGAATGTAGAGGTCGCTAACGAAATATCTACAAACAAGAAAGAGCCGAAAACTAAACGAAATCAGAACAAAAATAAAAAATCCAAAACTTCTAATGATGCGTTTGAATGCAGTCGCTTAACAATGATTACCCCACCACCTATTGATCACCTAAACAATGTTTTCGATCAACTGCGTAATTCAAGTTCTATTCCTAATTCGGAATGTCCTCCTCAACCTACGGTTATCAATGAAATTAAAGTCAAACCTGTAAAGGTGCGTGTCGCCCGTATAAAAGGAACAAGCATCTCTATATCCAAAGATACTCTTTCGGCTGCCAATAAATGTCAACAAACATCTAACTCCACATCAAATACAACTTCTACATCGTCCATTTCGTGCTCTTCAATAGGCACAAGCAATAATTCCAATTACGAACTGATTTCATGGCTTAAGAATGTCACTGATTCTAATAGTGTGGCTCAACGTAACGATACAATCTTCAAAGAAATGCGCATATCTACAGCGGCATATCTCTCTTTTACAGAGCTACAAGGTGTCGAATATGCCTTCTACGATACAGAAGAAAAAGCTAGTTTGGGCTATTTGCGTTTTAAGCCTAGACAAAAAAAGCCCAAAAAGAAAACAAAACGCTTCCATTTACATTTTGTAACATTAGTGGGTAATTTCCGCGTAACTGCCAATAATGAGGTGACGATAATGAACGTTGGCGATATGGTGGCGATAGAGAAGACTGTATATTATGACATAGAAAACTTAACTGATGATATAGGCATTCTTATGGTTATAAAAAAATAATTGCTTGTGAAATGAAAGAACATATATATGTATGCTTGAAATGGAAATGGGTATCAATTTTTGAAGTTGCAAACTTTTAAAAATTAAAGATAACTTATAATTTAGTCTATATTATCTATTGCTTTGTATTATCATACTCATTTTATAAATAATAACCAATTTATTTTTTGTTTATTTAAATATTGAAGTTAAAAAAAATCAAATGTTAATTTTAGTTGTTATTCAATAATTTCTATTTTTTCTTTCTTTAAATTGTTATAGTAAATAGTTAAGGAAACTAAATTTAAAATAAAAAAAAAACGAATTATATTCGTGTGTTTTGTTTGTTCCTTTATTTTCTTTGTAATTTGTGTTCAGAAAAATATTTGAAGATATTTTCGTTTGCTTATGAAACTTCAAATCTAAAGTCGAAATCTAAATATAAAATTTAGGGAATAAATTTGTAGAATAAAATCTATAATTTTATATTTTCTATTTCAAGCGTGTACCGTTTATTGTCATGTGCTTAATTGTATATAAAATAAATTTAAAAAAAATTTAATTCATTTAAATTAAACTTTTGTAACGGCATAGCTGAGTTTTTTCTATTGTAATTTGAAATAATGAGAAATTTAATAATAAATAAATAAATAAAAATTAAAAAAGGTTTTAGTCTTAGTGGCAGATACAAAAACACTCAGAGGTAATGTGACCCATTCTTTGTATTGGTCATAGAGTTACGCGAGAATGAACATACATACCTCAGGCAGCTTAATCCCATTATAGACATCAGTAGAACCTGAATATCGCCTGCTGACATAGAGTTTAAACCCTCAACCAAATCCTATCACTTCAATTTTCTGCTATCAAGAATCTGATAATCACGAAGAAATAATGTATCGTCTCCGAATCCTCCACATATCCTGCAAAAGTCCAGATCTTAGCGATCTGACATCATAAGCTTCTTTGTGTATTCTTCAAATGGATATCAACTGGTTATAGAACTTAGTTGACTACCTACGTCTGCTGTACTTATGTATAGCTATATATAATATTTTAACCACATTCGACAGCAAGTTCTTAACATATACAGACGTGTCAGTTGGGGATCTTAGAGCCAAATTTTCGAATTACACTTATTTAAAAAAGAACACAATTCTTCAAAGCTATTTCTTTTCCCATCAAATTTATTTCTAACGTATTATATTGCTGATAGCTTTTTAAACATGGCTTCCTCCACAAAACGTAAAAAAGCAATTATAATTCAAATAACAGTTTCCCATTTCCCAGTATATACAAATAAAGAAGTGATGAAGAAAAACCAAATGTCCTAAATACATACATATATTCAAATAAAAAGCAAAATTGATGAAAAACCAATACAAAGTTTCAATATTTTCCTAGTCACTAAAGCACTTGCAGGCAATTCTAGTGAACCAACAGCAAAAATAAGCTTCACAAGAAACGGAAATTTATTGATTTTAACAAAAAATGAAGCTCAAGCAAACAACTACGATTGATATCCTATCGAACGAGTTTATGGTATTAATAAAATAAAAATGTACTAATTTTCCTACCTTCTGTCCAAATTTAATAGAGCAAACATTTACACATTGAAACTAATCATTTACCTTATGAAGACTTTTGATATAATTTAAGTTTAAAGTGAATAAAGTTTAACATTTTTTTATTTAATTTTTTTATTAGCTAAGCCTACGACACACAGAAATATAGAAAACAACACACTCATAGACCTTACTTTTTATATTTGTCAATATTTGTTAAGAGTTCATCAGCTTCTTCTCCAGTCTTTACGCGCAATAGCATAGAGGTTGGTTTCTCTGCATCTGGTGTTGGTAAACAAACCATCATAACGTTATTTTTACCCATACGTTGAGTGGGGATAGCCGAGCTTAATATTAAGTTAACCAAAATATTACCCAAATTTGTGTCGGCCCTCACTAGTAGTTGAGTTTTACCCGATGATTCGACTGGCTTCAAATACAAAGTACCTACGCCTTTATCGACAAAATTTCCATCCTTTTTAACGAAAACTTTACATTTCTTTGAATATACTGCATCATCTTCAACAACCTGCTTGAACTCATTTTTGGGTGGTTCTTCATCTTCGTCCTCTTTTTCGGCTGCTGCTCCTGAATTGGTGGAGCTGGATGATGTTGGTGGTTGAATATTGCCAAATGAAAATGGAGTGGCACCGGGAGTGAACGAAAATGGTTTTACTGTAGAAGATGAAAAAAAACCACTCGACGGTGTTGTGGTTGCAGTAGAAATAGATGTTTCAGAGTTGGTTGCCTTTAATCCAAAGGAAAAAGTAGAGGTTGTTGTTGGGCCAGTGGATTCTTCAGTCTTTTTAAATCCAAAACTAAAACCATTAGTTTTGGGTGCAGTTTCTTTTGTTGTCGATGTAGGTGTAGTGGTTGGTGCGGAACTAGGTGTAGTAGACGAAAATTTAAAAGTTCCAAGACCTGATGGCGCTGTAGATAGAGCCGGTTTGTCAAACGCTGATGATGTTGTTTCCGTACGTTCTTTTTTGTCATCTTTTTTCTTTTCTTCTTCTAGTTCTTGCAAATATTTTTCATAATCCTTGAAGATCGGAGTAAGAATACATACAGGATTTTTATCGACGTGTGTCTTTATCCATTCACTGACAGCTTGATTAAGACTGCTCAGTTTCTTATAATACTCTGAAGAAAGCGTCGAAGAATCTTTTGGTGTTGTTGCGACAGTCTTTACTGCTCCAGAGATAGTCGCTGAGGGTGTGGTATTTCCAAATGAAAATGTCGATGATGGTTTAGCAATTTCTGTTGTTTTACCTATTGAAGTAGATGCAGTACTTCCTCCAAAGGAAAATGTTGGTGTGGCACTAGTTGTTGTTGTACTGCTGCTAACAAAACCACTGGAAGATGTTGTTGTTGCTGCGCTCGTTGAAGTGACAGCAATTTTACTTAAAAATGAGAAGGGCGATGACGAAGCAGTAACACTAGGCGTCGTCGGTTTTCCAAAACCCGAAAAACCACTAAAAACACTTTTGGGAGCGGACCCAGCATCAGCTGTATCATTTCCCGCGCCCGAAGCCAACTTTCTTTTGGCCTTTTTTATTACGCGACTCTTTAGTTCATCCTCAGATGCCGTCACAAATCTTCCTGCATCTTCTGGTTTTTCTTCGCGATCCCAATTTTCGTGATTTAAATCAGACGTTGCTTGTCTTTTTGCAGCCATTCTTTGTCACCAAAAAGTTCACTAAATTGCAAAACAACAGTTTTCTGAGTCTTCTTCTGACCAAACACAACTTAGCAAACGTGCGGTTTTTCAAATGTCACTTAGTGATGTGAAAACATTCAAACGCTAGAATACCAAATATTTTTCATGAGTAACAATTCTATCAACACTGAAAGAAATATTTTAAAGTTACATTTAGTTTTTATTTTTAGAGATTGATTCCTTCCTCAGCGTAATAGATAGAGATAAATATAGCAATCTGTAGGAAAAATTTATTATAATTTTAATCGGTTTCTGAATTGATTACTAAAGAAAATATCTTCCAAATTTTGTGATTACTATACTGTGTGTTTATAAATTAATGTGTTTTGACAAAATTACATTTTTAGTTAAAGATCTGATTGCTTATAGAGATTTTTTTTATTTTTTTGTGTAGTTTATTTAACAAACTATTTATGACGCATTTCACTTAAAGAATTTGTTAAGCTAGAATTTGTTAAAGGAAAACTTATTTTTTAGTTAAAATTTAAATTTTTAAGTTGAACGTCATCTAAGGGAGATAAGCGGTTTAGATACATCTCCAACAAAACTGGCTTGATAAAGCAATGGTGTGGTCATATTTAGAAGTAGTTTTTTATTATTTGAGTTTGTAAACTTGCTACAGCTGCAATAGTCATTTGAACTATTTAAATGAGAAAATGAAATAAGACTAGTATTTTAGTAACGTACCACAAAAAACATTTTTGTTTAGAAATTAAGCAGTTTGTTCTTTTATTAAAATTTTCTATAGTTTCGCAAAAATTTTCTATTCTCAAGTCTAGATTTTATTTAATCTTCAAAATTTTTTTTACAGGTTAAAAATTTCTTTGGCAATTTCTTAATTTTTGTCTCATATTAAGTATTATGTGCTGTAAAAATGTTTGTGGGACGTGGTTGACTTGTCGAACAATATTCTTCTAAGCATATTAATTACAATAATAAGAAAATCATTTAAAAGTCGAACATTATGAATAAAAATTATTTTTTATGTGTATAAATATTACATTTCGGCGTTATAATTGTTTCACTTATTGACAACACTAATTGAATGAATGGCAGCTATATACAAACAAGCGAGAACGTCTCTGAAGAATTGTTGCGCTAACTAGCGGTATGCTGAAGAACTAATATTGACATAACACCACTTTTATACTTTTTTATTGCCTTTGTGCGCAACACCAGTGATACTGGCAAAAATATTTTGTGTGAAAACATCTTATAAAGCAAGGCACAAAAACCGAGTGAAATAATTGATAGAAAAATAAAATGCAATGAAACATAAAGTTCTATTAGTAATAAATCTATAAAGAAGAAAATTGTCTAATTGTGAAGATATGAATCAATGAATTAACATAATAAAAAGCTCGGAAGATATTGAAAGAAGTAATAAAAATAAAGAAAAGAGCAAAAAGTGAATTACGATTGAAGGTTGTTTAAGTAACGAGAATAAGAAAAAAATGCAAAAAAATCAACATTTTATTAATTGTTGAAATGAATAATACAATGCATTAAGTGTTATAAAAGCAATGAAATTGTTTTCGTATGTATTTTGTTTTAATAAAAATGTAAGAAAAGGTTTCAAGTGGCGAAAAATGGGTGTTGCTACAACCACTACAACAAGAAAAATATCAAAGGCAGTAATAGAAAATAATTTACAACAACAAATTGTGGTGGCAGCAGCAGTCCATATAAATAGTAAAAAATAAAATTCCTGTCGTCGGTTTTGTTTCTCTCTTTCTTGTGCCTCTAAATTGCGTTCTAGGCAAAAGTGACAAGACGAATTTAAAGTGAAAATCCTGTAACAATAATGTAATTTACAAAACGACCATTCAAGTCGATGAAACTATGTATGTGAATGAAGTATACAGATGAGACAGATTTGTAATAAGTATTTATACTATAAAACAATTTGGATTCATGTGTGGTTGTAAAGTATAAATAAATTTGAATCATTTTGGTTCCACTCAACACAACAACAACATTGCACAGAATGTATTTTACCCGTGCCGTTAGTGTTTTTGTTTTTGCACATTGAATTGTCATAAAAATAATCAACGAAGACAAGAAATAACGTAAAAAGGAGAAAAAATGAAATGCTAGAAAATAACATAACAATTCAGTAATAAATATTTGTAACAATATACATACATATGTCTATAAAACAACAATATTATTGTTATTGTATCAAACAAATCCTCATCATAATTGTTTTGAATTGTAATATTTCTCATTTAAGTATTTTGTCGTTGTTGATTTTAGAAAAAGATTTTCTATTTCAAGAACTGTGTATTGACAACAACAAAAATGCTATTTGCTCAAATATTGTTTTGTTTTTAATTTTTCTCTCCAACATTTTTTGTCATAATTAGTGCGTGCGATTGACGTCCATGTGCATTTGTGTGAGTGTGTGTGCGTGCGAGTATGTGTGTATGATAAAGCCCAGCTGTTTTAAATTGTTTAAAGCAGACCAAGAAATAAACAAAAACACTGCCTTTTAATAACATTACTGTCGCCTGTCTTCTATTCATTAGTGCTAAATTTGTTTTACCGTTTAAATACTTTTTGAATTAATATTTCGGGCACCCAGTCTTGGCACTGTTTTCAGTGTCCTGTGTCCGTTTGGTAAAAAATGCCGCCTGCACTGATTGGTATTGCCGAGTTTGTGGAAGAGACACGAGATGACTATAATTCACCAACAACATCTACATTTGCATCTCGTATGCCGGATTGTCGCCAAACAATAGCAATTTTGGAGGAGGTATGTATGGATGTATAACTATGCTAAATATGGACATTTATTTATTTACTTATTTTAATAAAACTAGTGAGCAGTTTCAGACAAAATTATAGCTTGAGTAGTGTCCAGCTTAGTTAAGAAATTTCTTTGAAATTATAGTTTAAAATAGTAAAAATTGTTGTAAAGAACGAATTTACTTAGGTCCTAAAATAAATCAATTCAAATAAGAAATTCAAACTGGAGCAGACATTTTGGTTATCAAATAATTCAAAATACTTTTCATAATTTAAGCTGAAAAAACGTTTTATATCAACAACGTAATATATTGTACTGTGTAGCCTATAGTTTTTTAATGTGTATTTCCCCAAATCATGACGTTAGCTATGGACGAAGATATAAATCTCTTATTAAAATATTATCAACAAACTATATAACGCAGTTTCCAACTTTTCCCTCAATATCGAAGAAGGTTGTAATGTAGAACTGTGTATGGTGGTTGGTCTTTTCTATGTAGTAGGGTCAAGAGCCTATTAAGAGGGTATATATTTGATATAAGTATGTTAGAGATTCCTGGCCGTGAAGTAACTGATCTGATGTGGTCTAAAGTTTTAAAGAGAAATGAGGACAGACATATGGACTTTAAGTCTTTAGCAGTTGTACATGATATAGTCCCTGTCTTAGGAATAAATACCACTTTTTATTCATCTAATCTCCGGGTAATTAAGTAAACTTAAGACAGGGTCTGTCAATATACATAAGCCCGGATCTTTTGAAAGTCAAGAAAAACTGAATTTCCCGATTATGTTTATATCGCATATTACACTGACATCATTTAATATGAAGACATTAATAATCGGCGTTGCCAGCCAACTGCAGTCGACTTTTTTTTTGTCTTCTTCTGAACGCTTTCCGTATCTTTGCAATGTCCATCCATCTATGTATTTCAGTTTAATATTTGAGTAATTTTGAAAAGATAAAATTGGGGAAAGGGGGTATTGCATTCCCCCTTTCCATACTTTCCATAGCGTCAGATATCGTGCGTTCATCTTCTGGAGCTGTTTCTAACCTGAACTGAACGATCCTCGACATGGGTGTGTTAACGCGTGTGAGCGATGAGAAGAAATTGGGATATTGGGATAGGAAGGGTAGTTGCTACTAAAGTACCTGAATTTAAGTGGTGAGTTAAGGATATTTATGGGTCACATGCTTGACCTACTTGAAAATGTAACTTACTACTAGTACTTGAGAAACTGGTGATAATGCAAGATAGAAATATACATATGTAGTTGGAATACAAATTTTTTATTATATTTTGGTAGATAATTTCATGGCTTTTATTTTTAAATATGATTTGCGGCATATGTTCGCCGCGGCTATGTCTTACATGGTCACTTCGATCAGTCCAATTTTTGACTAATTTTCCTGTTTTGCCAAATTAATTTAATGACTTAACATAGCCCTATAAAAGTAATCTAGAGTCGATAAAGCGTACGAACGACGGGACCAATGAACATGACTAGTCCTGAAAAGAATGATGTCACCAAACTGATTTTGTAATAAATCGACGTGTTAAACGCGTTGTATGGCAAGTTGTGTCGTTTTTTTTGGAACTAAATGTCTAATGTTTAGCTGATTTATTGTTGGATACAAATATTATCCTTGCTCATTTTGAAAGTAATAAGGACCAATGGGTAATTCTCTCCAAACAGTTGGTAGTGGCAGAACTTCAAATGCCGAGGCCGTGTGTTCGATTCCCACCGTAGACTCTGGGTGTTTGTGGTTGTCTGATTGTTTGTATGACATTATATATGATTATCTATAATAGAAAAAAGGAAATGAGAACTATTACAAAGTTATTCTCGAAAAGAAGTGACAAATATATGTACAGTTAGGGACATAACTATTTGTACACCATGTATTTTTCAATATTTTTAAAAATTAAGCTAAATATTAAACAAAATTTAATGCAGTTTAATTATAAATATTTTTTTATTTAATTATAATAAAAAATAATAGTAATATTCAACACATTATTTAAGAAATAACAAAAAAAAAAAACAAAATTCATTGGGACAAAAGTATTTGTACATTTTAAATATCCTTAAAATTGTTATATTTTTCTTAAAATTAGTATTTTGTGGGCCCTCCTTTCGCATCCATAACGGCCTGCAGTCTTCTGGGCATTGATCGAACTAAATTTTTACTATCATCTGGAGATATTGCTTTTAAAATGATTGAAAAATACATGGTGTACAAATAGTTATGTCCCTGACTGTATATACACTGGTCATTAAAAACAAAAATTGACGCACACTACCCCTCTTTCCTTTCTCTTATTACTGCTTTTCATGTATTCCAACACAGCTTGTGTATTGTCTTCGCTCCAAATACGCCAATTTTGCTTATAATGCAGCCATTTATCCAGAAATAAGCTCAGTCACTAAACACAATTCTTTTATAAAAATTTAATCTTCGGCCAGTTTCAAGAGAACTGCTTTTTAATTGGTCAATACAATTTTACCTACAGTTTGAAGTCGACTTCAAACGACAGCTTTTTGAGAAACTTTAGTGGCAATTTTATTTACTCTCAGAGTTTTTTCCAGGAATATGCTGAGAGGAAGTCGCCGAAGAAATATGTTTTTATATTTCGTTTTGTTAGAGATGTCCGGCCTGGTGTTTGAACTTTGGCTTCACGTCTAATAATCTAGTCAGTAAAAAAAATGCGGAACTAAATATGGTCGTTTACATTAATTTTTGTATGAGCTGTATTGTATAGGCACATAAGCCACGATTCATTCCCTCTGATCTTTTACTGAAGCAGAGGGATGATATGGTAAAAGCAGTGCCCAATGCAGTTAATCTTGGTCCAAACTAAATTAAGGACTTGTTGCAATTCTGGGAAGACATAAATACATCCAAATCGTTTATATCATTATATTTATTTTTTAAGCAAATCTCAACAAGTTTGAAAATTTATTCTGGTATTAAACGATTCATGATGGCTTGCCAAATTTTATGAAATAAAAATATCAACACAGTTTGAAATTCTCAACTATTAAACACATGCTATAATTACAATATAATATAGGTAGTTAATTTTATGCCTCACATACAATCTTATAGAAATAATTTTTTGTTTAGCGACTACTGATATACGGTTCCTTAACGAGCTTCACTTTTCCTTTTCCGAACAGAACGTAGCCATTACGAACATATACTAGTTTAAAGTTGTTATTTGATTTTGTTAGTTTTTTTTTAGTTTTTTTTACTATACGAAACAAATTTCACATTTGCTAAGTAAAAGTTTAGAAAAAATATGGTTTTTACTTGTTGCGTCAAATATTTCCTAAATCTGGACATACCTTTACACTCCTTCTTCTGTGTTTAGAATTATAGAAACTGAAATGTTGAAAAATAAAATGTATGTGCGAGTACACCATATGAAAAATATTGTGTTTAATATTTTTTATTGATACAAAGACCACATTTCATTGTGTTTATTTATATTATTTGTTTGATTATATTTAATAAAAACGTTTTTTTCCACGAATTCAATTGATAAAAAATTCTAAAAAAAACAAAATAAATATAAAAAGTATTGGTATTGCAAAATGTTCCAAAAACCAGTTGTTTGCACAAGAAATACAATCTGTTATTTTCTTTTAAAAATTTGTTTTTTATTTATTTTCTTAATTCTTTTTAAATACATTCTTTAGAATGTGATTTGAAATGCCATCATTACTTTAATAAATAAATAGATATCGTATACATTGATAATAGTACAAAAAAAATAAATGTTCAACCTTGCTCGTGGGTACTTTCTTACACTTGTATGCTTGTGTGCACAAGCGAATATATGTATGTACGTAATTCTATAAATTTATATTGAAATAAATTTAATAAATCATTAGTGTCAGTTTAATAATTGACCCACAAACTATGGCAGTTTCATTTGTTTATTGAATTTTTTTATACGATTTTATATGTGTGTGAAGAAATAATAGATTATTTTAGGGAATATAGACATTATGATGACTAAAATGACAAATGCTTAAGGTGTTTTCGTTTGACAAGTGGATGGATACGTTTTGATGGTATCATGTATGTATTGACCTGTTAAACTCAAGTTTGAAGTGCCACACATTTTTTAATAAAAAACACTATGAAAAGCATTGTTTTATTGAAAATTATTGTTATATTGCATTAATAAAAATAAACTAAATTAGCATAATAAAAATATGCTAAATTAGTGGAAAATACCTTCTAATGACTCCATTGATGTATCCATTTGTTCATAAAAAAAACCTTTGCAACGAATCTTACTTAACATAAAAGACAATTGTTTTTCTTTGTTTTACATTTACGCATTTTACGCGATAAAGAAGACTTGAATATGAATTAGGTTGAGAGATATGGAACAGATGCTTTTTGTTAGGCTGGTTGTTCTTGTTTTTTTTTTTTTTAATAAAATAGATCAGAAGTAAATATTTGCAAAAATCTCGGAATCTTACTTTTTTGTTATAAATCGGAGCGATATACAATCAATTAATTTTTGAATTCGATTGGTGTAATCAATATTAGTACCGAGTATTTTGACGAAAGACTAAATCACCGATTTTTTTTCTTTTCTCCCCAATGATGAAAACATATGATGCCTATGCTAGAAAAGTATTTTAAAGTACATAGTAACTGCGTAAAAATTATAAAGCATTTTTTTTTCAGCTGAGTATTGTATGTGGAAATAATATGTTGAAAAGAAAATAATATTTAGAATTATTTCTAATTAATCGGATCTATTTTGCACCTCAATAGGGTTGATGACAAAATAAGCGCTATGATTAACGTGAAGCTATTGGTGAAAATACTCTTGATGTACATATGTGCCAAAACTACAATATGCCCGAGTGTATCCTTAAAGCTAAGCAAATCAAAATAACGATAAAAAGTAAATAAAAAATGTATGTAACAAGAAAGCAAAACAAAATTTACGATGCTTATGCAACAAACCATTTTACATCAAACTATAGCACCGACCTGTTTGTACCTTTGCTCGCGTTCCGACATGCTTAAAGCGTTCAAAGAGGTAAACTACATACATACATATTTTTGTATACTATATTTAACGGATATTTGTCATGTTTATTAAATAAGCACTTATATATACTAGAGCCACTATATATAGAGCCACTCCCCGCATGCAGATGAACACATTCTTATGTTGAGTTTTTCGGTGACATTTCGGCATAATTGTTGAAAAAACCATTTCTTTTAAAGCTTAAATATTGTATTTAAATGAAAGTTGCGATCGCGTGCAACTTATAACCGCTTGACATTAATTCGGACTTTTTTTGTCAGTCAAATTCGTCGTTATTCGTTTGTAATTATCCTCAGAGTTTAGTGGACAGTGTAGAACAACCCACCGTCCTGTTGAAAAATAATATTGTAAACTAATAAAAAAAATTCTCAGTATTTACAATTTAAAGAAAATTGATTTAATATCACTAACATTCTAAAATCGCCATCAAATGGAGTTATGAATATTATTTCATTGGTCTCCAATGAAGTTAATTAGTTGTCGATGTAGGGATAGTTATTTCGCTATAATGCTTAATCAAACTAAACTTGTAGGATTCAATCAGCTATCATTCACTTACAGCGGAATATTTTCAAGTGTACCTAATCAATCGACACAGAATTATGAGGATCAAAAATGTCCACAATTTATTTTTAATTTCAGTAACTTACATGCTTTCTTTGTAACATCGGTTAAACAAACAAAACACTTTTGGAAAAAAATTCGAACTTGATTATCGCTGTATTGGTATTTTTATTTTATTTTTAATTTTTTTAATTTTCTCTGAAATTTAAACTACAAAACCAAATACAATTTTAGTTTAGATCAAATAAATAAAACTTAAATTCTATATTTTATTTAATTTTTCGTTTTGTTAATTTTTAATTTTTATTGCTATTTTTTTACAGTATGCATGCATATGACTACGATGGCGTTATTGTCGTGTGTATACAATGCATTGTGTGGATATGAGACTGATAATTACTTTATTCTATAGCTGGAGGAATTCAGTTTATTTGATTTTGTTCTCTTTTTTAATTTTATCTGTTTTTCCACTAAATTTTATATTGTATATACAATATTTTCATTTCTAGTTGTTGTTGTTCTTATTGTCAGTTTTTGGCATACAGCCAAATGAAGTGGTTGTATGTCGGTCGGTCTGTTTTTTTTTTTATTTGTTTGTTGTATTTGAATGCCACTAATAAATTTTAAGCTATTTTACTTTTAATACATCATTCAACTTGGTTATACGTATTTATATTTACAGTACTGCTAGCATATATAGTGTTTTATACTGGTCAGATAATTTTGGTCTAAAAACAATGAAATTTTGCTTTAGCTTGTATTTTCAATAAATTTATCTAAATATATACAGTGGTGGCCATATAATTAGAAACGACTTAGCAACATGTACATATGTTTGTTAATTTATTTTCAAAACTTTGTTACCCATTTTAAAACCAATAGTTAAAAAAGACAATACAACATGTTAGCTTTAAGTTTAAAATAAAAAAAATTCAAAGCATCAATATCATTTTTAAAAAAATTATCTAAAAACAAAAAATACCAATTTCAGGTTGGTCATATAATTAGAAACAAAAAATATTCTTACAAACAGCTTAAAAATATCTTAATAAATTCACATTTAATGGGCATATTCTTTAATATTTTGCCGGATAGCCCTTGTTTTGAACAAAATCTGCAAGTCTTTTCGGCAAAATTTTGCATCAAACGTTGGCCTGTTTGTACTGATATGTTTTGCCAGCTTTGTTGCACCAGCTGAAACAATTCATCGTTATTTCGAGGGTTTTTGTATGTATATATGCTTTATATAGAATTAAATATTATAAAATTACCTTTCAGAAAATGTAACTCTCAAGGCGTTGCTGTGATTATTATCCAAAATATTAAACTTTAAATATTGGTATATCAAACAAAAATGCGTGTTGTATGAATTAACCCTTTCCACTCCAAGCATTTTTTTCTTTTTATTCCACCAGCTCCACGCTAAAATTGCGTTTTTTAACTTTTAGGGGTTTTTACATAAAAAAATTGATTTTTTCTAATAGGATAAATTTTATTTTATGAGTAATTACAGGATAGTATATTATAATTCTTAATTCTAATCTTTAAAATCCCTTTTGGTATGGTATTTTTCAAAACAAATCCCGGGATGAAGCGAAGGTTTTGCAAAAATAGCCTGTTTCTTTTCTCCCCCTTTTATTTTTCGGTTGGAATACACAGCACAATCCTTGTGCTTCCCTCCAGATTGTAAATAAATAAAGTGAGGGATTCCATCGAGACGTTGTTCTGTATCTGCTGCAACGGCAGTTTTGGGACTTGTTTCGGGTGCCCTAAAGTTTCCAATGAGCAAAGTTTTTCTGTACTTCATATGACTCATTGTTACTTTTCCGTTTTTTACACTCCACTCTTTATACAACACGTTTGAATTTATAATAGAGACTTCTAGCCCCCAGAAAAATAGTTTTCTCCTCCATTTGGGTGTTTTTCTTATAAAGCAGTACCCATGGATTTATTATAATTAACTATAACGATTGGTTATTTTTACTTCGGTTCTTGTGTTTATATTTGGCGTACGACTTCCTATGTATCTTCCTCTAGGCCTTGCCTTTGGATAATTTGTGAATCGGATGTATAAAAAGTGCTTAGCACTGAGATGGCTTTATCAAAAATTTTAATAAAAAAAAAAATCCCACCTTTTTTAAAATTGTCCGCAAAAAGAAGTATTACACTATGTCGAGTGTCACTCGACAGTGGAGCTGGTGGAACAAAATCAATGTCGAGTGACACTCGACATTGGAGTGGAAAGGGTTAATAGTGATTATAGGGTAGTGTATAGTTTGTAAAGCACAAGCTTGCATTCTTCATCAAGTAAGAAATTCTTCAAATAAAGTATACGTTTGAAGGCAGTTAAAATTGTTTAGCTGCTGCTGTTTTTAGTTAATCTAGGACTAGATAAAGCAAACATGTTATACGTATACATAGAAACCTTGAACCACTGTGGTAGATTGTTAGATAGTGACATAAAAGATGTTTATCATATAATATTAAAATAAATACTTTACAAATATCCACTTGATAATTGCTTTGCCTTTCTTCTCAGAATATTAATGTAATTAAAACTAACGTCATTTAAGTCTTGATCTGTGTCAGATTTTCATACATTCTAATGTAGCAATTATTTTAATATGTTGTTGCTATTATTTTGAACACAATTGTAAATTCGTGTCTATTTGCCTGTCTGATTATTATTGTTGCTTCTCTTATCGTTTGTCTGACACAAATTCATTTCAATCCATGAAGAAAAATTGTGAATAAATATTTACCACAATATCTATAGCTAAAATGTATGAGTATATAGCAGCATAAGTAGCATCAGTGGCTGCAACTCAATGAAAAACATTTAAAAGTTTTATTCTATAATATTTCTTTTAAGTTTAAGTTTTATCGCTCTGAAGATAAAACAATTTTCTTTAAAAACATGAAGATTTTTAGCTGCCATCCATATAACAGACTTGCTGCAACAGCAACATAATTTGCAAGGTGGTATGGGTAATAAGTACAAATATAAATAAATAAATAACTGAATGGATTCAAAAGTATGTATTATCATTTCATTTAATTATTTTGAAGCTTTAAATACATTTGTGTTTAAGTGTCTTTACACTTTTCCCAATTTGTGTTTGTGTATATTGTGTGCTGGGAAATATTGACCCTAATTAATTAAAGCAAAGATAAAAATTTATAAATATTTTTAAGATAAGAAAATATATTGTACTACATATAATGTACATACATATGTATGTATATACACTATATTTAAGTACATATGACTTGTTTATTCTATGATTTCAATATGCATCTTTTGGGTATTTTGTTTTTTAAGTTTATAAGACTCACAAAACGTGAAAACTGTCGATAAATTTCTTTAATGTATGTTATTTTAATCGTTTTTAATTTATAATATTAACTTATAAATATCAGTTCTACATACAAAAGTTGATATAGTCATTTAAGCAAATACCTTAACGGTCAACAATCTTTAAACAAAAACACCCGCTTTTTAAATGCCGGTGTTTTGAAATATTTCTTTTTTAACACGCCCACTTTAGTTTATAAAGCAATACAAGTTAAATATATTCACACATTATTCATTTACCATTGTCTGCTTCAAGAATGATGAGTAAATTTTCAATTTGATGTCTTTTTTTATTATGCAAATTGAACATAGTAATAAATGCTCGTACTTATGTTGACACTACCTTGTACACTGGACAGCAAAAGTCTTAGTACCGAAATATAAATTCATGAATTTGAATCAAAATTTTGTTTAAAAAATTAAAGTCTTTATATTTATTTTATTAATTTATTTCTGTTTTATTACAAAACAAAAAAATTTCAATGTTTTTCACACCTATACATATATGTATATATACATACAGTGGCTCACAGCTTATTTCAACCAGCACCTTTAAAAAAAATTTGAATTTGAGTTTATAGAATATGTTTATAAATTAAAAAAAAAAAGTTTTTTTCAGTCTCAAATTTATGAGCAATTTTAGAACAAAACGTCCGCCAACACCAGATCTCGGACAAGAATGACCTTATAGCAGCTCTGAAAGAGGAATGGGCAAAAATATCTCTCCAAACCACTAGAAAGTGGAATCAATGAGTTCCTATATTTTTGGTTTTTGGTTTGTAAGTTTACATTTGAGACTGAATAAAACTTTTTTTTTCTTAATTTTTTAACATATTCTATAAACTCTTATTAATTTTTTTTTAATATCTTGTTTCGTTTCGAAATTATATGAGCTTAATATTTTTTAAAGGTGCTGGTTGAAATAAGTTGTGAGCCACTGTATATACATATATATATATATTGTATATGACTTATAGGGATATCCTACTAAATATAAGAGATAAAATTTTCATATATAAGACCTTTGAATTTTAAATTTACTCTGAGTTCTTCTTGGCGGTACCTACACTTTTGTGGTGTAAAAATAAGCTTTTCCTTAATTTTCTCTTGTTTTGTGAAAAAAACATTAAAAAATTCTTTATTTTATAATAAAACAGAAAAAATTAATAAAATAAATATAAAAACATCAATTTCTTATACAAACTTTTGGTTAAAATTCATGAAATTGCTAAAATATATTGGGGTACTAAGACTTTTGCTGTCCACTGTATCTATTTATTTATTTACATATGTATATACAAAATATATACGGACATATATGAATTTATTTTGTTATAAAAATTTTAAAGTTTGTTTACCTGAATTTGATAATACAAGATGTTTAATACTTTATTTAAATGAGAGTGGACCATTTGTATCAACTGATTGCTTCGTAGAAGGAAGACAAGTATTACATGTAGAGTATATTATGCCGTTATAAATTAGGCATTCCATTCGTAATGGTGGTGAATAAATTCTAGTCACTGTTTCATTAATTGATCAACACCCGCTGTTCGTGGAAGTGTGGAGGGGAATCTAAGGCCGTCACAAGAACTCCACCTTTTGTAGATCACAACTGGGTGAATTTTAATTCGTGATTTGAGCCGGCACCTATACAAAATTCAAATGACCCAGGAACAGAAGGTAAACGATAATAGACAACGACGCGTGATGGCGGAATGGGCTCTGGAACTGATCCAAGAAAAATCATTTCCAGCGATGACGCCCATTTCTGGACTAATTGGTACGCGGACAAACAGAATTGTCAAATTTGGAACGATACCAATCCACATAATATCCAAGTGCGTACAATACTACCCGAAAAAGACACTGCTTGCCACTGCGTGCCATAAAGCTTGTGCCATATTGTATATCCTACACGAACGATCTGAAGGCAAGATCATCTTACGTAGGGTTGATGTGAACACCAACCTCGTGGGATTTGACTCAGTTAGACTTTTTCTTGTGGGGATTTCTTAAGTCGTAGAATAAGTGAATAAGCCACAAGTCCCAGTGGTCCTCACTGCCAAGATAAACCATTTGTTTCATGGGAAAAATTCGACTTGATTTATTATGCACCAGATTCATGGAAAATGTCACATTTCGATTGCATTTCACCCAGAAAAACCGTGGCGGATATTTAAGCGATGGTATATTGGTCTTTTAAAGGATTAAGTCGTAGAATAAGCGAATAAGCCACAAATCCCAAAAAAAATAAAAAAAATTCAACCTGATTTATTATGCACTGGTATTCATTGAAAATGTCTCATTTCGATTGTACTTCACCCAGAGAAGACGTGTGCGGACATTTAAGCGATAGTATATTGTGCACTTAATGACTCCAATACATACATACATAATTGGTCATTGCAACCCTTCAGCCAGGATTATTGACCTAGTTTCTCACACCACTTTTGTTGTGTGTGTTAATTTTATACATAAGTGGCGGGACCTACAGTTTAAAGTCGACTCCGAACGACAGATTTTTTTTGAGAAACTTTTCATGGCAATTTTATTTACTCTCAGAGTTTTTGCCAGAAATCTGCTGAGAGGTAATCGCCGTAGAAATACTTTTTGTATTTTGTTTTGATGTCTGGCCTGGGGCTCGAACCCTGGCTTTACGTCTAATAAGCCAACACACTACCTACTAGACTACGGCGACTACATAAGGACTCCAATAGGTCTTTTAAAAGAATAAATAATTTCGATGATAGCTTATACATAGTTTGTTTTATAAAATTTAAAGATGGGAAGCGCTTAAAGAAAGAACCGATATATAAATATATTTTCTGTTGTGTGATCGATTTTATTATAGCTTTAATTAAAAACCTGATTTGATTTCATTAAAAAAAAAAATTCATTATTTACATTTTTTTAATAATAACCTATCAATTTTTATATTAAAAGAATACAAAATTTAAATACAGACACGCAGAATATCAATGAGGATTTTAACTGAGTTCATTTAAAAAAAGGCAATTCTTTCTTTATTTTATTGTATTCAAACTTCTTGTATGACTACGATCTGAAGACTAAAAAAAATTTTAAAATTTCTGACAAATTAGTCTATAAGTCTTCACAACTTGAAGAAATCTTGAAAAACTATAGAAACTATACAAAAATTTTATTTTTGCAAAATTTATTCCAATTGTACAAGATGGTCCAAGTAGAAATTTATAATTCGTTTTTTAATTCATTGCTATTTCACAAGAATATTTATTAAATCTATAATTGTTTTGCAATATTTTTTATAATATGAATATTAAGGAAATCTGACTTTGTGGTTCTGGTATGAAACTTGCATCACTAGAATTTTAATTGGTAAAGTTAAATAAAGCTAACATTTCAATAAAATTTCTATTTAATTATAATGCATGGCCTTTGTCATCATGTTCGAAAAACAATGTCATTTAAATGACCGCCTGTGGTTTGGTTGCACCTGTCAATCCTTCTAAGTTTTTAATTATCGACCACCTTTTCGCGTATTTGACGAATGTTAAATGTTCCAACATTAGCGGATTATTCGCGTAAACAAGGTCTTTCACGTAGCTCCACAAAAAAGCCTAATGACGTTAGACTAAACATATTGATGTTACCAAAACGTAAAATATCTCTTTGTGGAAAATGCTTACGTAATAAATCTAAAAGCTCTTTATCATACAACCGTAACGCTTTGAATTGGCGATAACAGTTCTTGTAGGGTTATTTTCGGAAAAAATATGGCACCTAATATTTCTGGGTTCGTCGAACCACATATGCGAGTATTTTGTTTCATCGCTAAAGAAAATATTGTTTGAAAAATCAAAGTCTATTGTTCTAGCACTAAATCAAAATATATTAGACATTTCGTATGGTTTTGTTTAGTTTTTGCGTGAGTTGGACTTTATATGCAAAATTTTTCCTAATGAGCCGCAACACAGGTCGCTATAATGTTTCCAATCTATTCAATTATCTTTTTAGTCCTGCTAAGTTTTTGCACAGTAATTCAGTTATGACAGCCATAATCATACCACAATGCTTGAAAATTGGCCACGTTTAAGTCATCTGTTTTATAGTAAGTTTAACGTGTTCTTCGGCTTTTCAACTATCCATACTCGTCAATGGAAAACCTTTCAATAAATAATAACTAGTCCGATGAAAATTATATTTACCAGTTGGCAGACATCTTTGTCAGACCAGCAAATTTGAATCCACTATATGCATAACCCAATATTTTGTGTTTATAGTTCTTTCTTTTTTTTTACATGACTTACGCTTTTATTGTTTCTGTCCATATTAATGCCGATCTTCAACTCAAAATTTGTCTGACATACATACAGTGGCTCCCAGATTATTTCAACCAGCACCTTTAAAAAAAATTAAGCTTGTATAATTTCGAAACGAAACAAGATATTAAAAAAATTTGAATAAGAGTTTATAGAATATGTCTAAAAATTAAGAAAAAAGTTTTATTCAGTCTCAAATGTAAACTTACAAACTAAAAACCAAAAATATAAGAACCCAATTTGTCACAGCTTATTTCAACCACTTACTATAAACAAACAATTAAATGATTAATTAACTAATAGTTTTAATTTAAAAATTTAGTATGACCTCCTTTGTGCTTAATTACAGCTTTCAGCCATTTTTGCATTGATTCCACTTCCTAGTGGTTTGGAGAGTTATTTTTGCCCATTCCTTTTTCAGAGCTGCTATAAGGTCATTCTTGTTCGAAATCTGGTGTTGGCGGACGTTTTGATCACAAATTGCCCATAAATTTGAGACTGAATAAAACTTTTTTGTTTAATTTTTAAACATATTCTATAAACTCTTATAAAATTTTTTTTAAAGGTGCTGGTTGAAATAAGGTGGGAGCCACTGTATGTTATGAACAATCAAATGATCTGTAATATTTCAGACAATTTCCTTTTCTATCCATTTATCAAAAGTGCTACTATTTATTCAATAACTATGAGTTTTAATTTGAATTAAACATACGTATGCATAATGTTTATTTGAGTTGCAAATCTGATTTCTGTTACGGGATCGTGAAGAGGGTCTTGTATAAATCCCTAATTTAAGGCTGCTAGGAAAAGACAATTTTTATAAATAATTAAACTTTACGAAAAACATCAGTTTTCAGCAGAAAATTTAAGCGACAAAAAGAGTAAACAATTGTAAGAATTTAAGATCAGTTTAGTCTTTAGCAAATTGCGACTGCAAAAACTCGATGATATTGAATACAATTTATTTGCTTTTTTTTTAATTTTTAATTTAATTTGTTATTCAATTGCCAAGTCTAGTTGAATACATTCAGATTTAAGTGTGCCACATCCATTCTGTTCTCTGCCGCATATTTTTTTCAATTTTTTATATTTTTTAACTTGCGTCTCATTGACGTAAATGCATTTCTTTTTCGTCAATATAAGAATTGTATAATCAATAGTATTGTATTATTTTATTTTATTTTATTTCCTTTTCGTGTTATTTTATTTATTTTTTTCCCATTTACGGTTTGTAAAACGTTTAAAATTTTCGTTTATTGTTGAATTGTATACGTTTTATGACGATATTTTGTATGGAATGCTCTTATCGGGTAGTAAAGTTGTTGGATATTGTTTATTTAGGGATCTTGTAGCTATGTTTTGTTCATAGCATCAAATTTGGCGTTTGTTGCAAACAAAACTTTTGCGTAAATATGGATGAAATCAGTAAATGACGCATAAATGAACGAATTTTTCATGTTGTTTTCTTTGCTTAAAAATCATAATCACTTGGAAATCGTTTAAATACTTTGTACGGGTTTTGGTACTAATTTCATTAGAAATAACTATATTACTACGGTATATAAATCCAATATGTAGTACCATACTACATTAAATGAAGGCTCCAGTGCCTATTCATATAACACCAAAGTAAAAATTTGTAAAGTGACATGATATTGACATTAAAATTCACGTTCTAAAACATACACAAAGGTACACCTGTGTCGCTATATGCAATGGCACTTTATTATGAAAACATATTTGCTGTGGCTCTATGTACTCGTTATATGTAAACCCGACATAAGAGCGAAATTCGATAAATTTGTAGCAACTTATGTTTTTGCAACTTATCGAAAGGATCCGGAGGTCAATTCTCTAAAATTTGGATAGAGACACAGATTCCACTATGTAAAGTTGTTAGTCCAAGGGGTCTGTTATAAAAGTCTTTAAGTGATATACCTGAACTTAAATTTTGAAATGTAAATGTACCGCCTAAGTGTTACCGCCAAACACTCACATACATATATGAGTTCTTTTGCGCTTAAACATGCATACTTAACTCCTTGAAACTATAATACTAAAATAGCGTTAAGCATAGAAAAGAAATTTAGGAATTGTTAATGTACATTTAGCAATCGACCGTTTCTAACAACTAAAGCCTACTTTACACGGTCCCACAAGTAATATGATCTGTCAAAATTTTGTGTAGAAGAGTACGGATGTGATCATCTAAACCAACGATTACCATTTCATAGCACAATTGTGCGGAGAGAACTCACACGCATTCTTGTGTTTTTTGATTTAGTTGTCGATCAGACTGCGACAAGAACACATATGCGGCGGATGCTTTACCATTTTTTTCAGAATGACACTCAAAAAATATTGTATGTTAAAAGATGCTTTTGATAATATTCAATGCCTTATATATTTTGTCGCATAGTATAATTTTTTTTAAATGCTTTGGAATGCTTGCTTTTTCTCTATTAATAAAAAATGATTTATTATTTTTTTATTTATCTAAAAACATGGTCTAATTTTTAAGCCAAAGATGGATACCTTTACGACCTTTAAATAAAAAATTGATTTTTTATTTTATTTTTATTTATCTAAAATTATTAAACCAAAGATAGATAGCTTTACACATGTAAGTTGATAAAATGAAAATCAAAATAACGTATATTACAAACACTTTTCTATGGCTGTAAATAAATCAATTCTCTCAATTTATTTTCTCTCTCTTACTCACTAATACATAACCAAACAATTTTTGGTAAACCCTGATCTAAACGTACTATGTAATGAAACCATCACACATTGGGAGAAAATACGGATGAAAAGTTTGACAGTCGTATGGCTCTCTTCATTTTTTGAAATGATTCAAAAAACAAGCAAGTCGCATTAGATCAGGGATGTATTTTTATGTAAACACATAGAAAAAAAGTGTAACAGCTGTTTTCATTTTACTTTGTTATTGTCTTATACCGATCATGTAAACTCAAAAAATATAAATCATACGACTTTTATTCTCTTTTTTGTCATACGGATGAAATTTCATTTTACTTTTTCATTGGACTTTATGTACGTTAAGTTTTACCGTGTGAAGTGGGCTTTACAAACATGTACCCTTATACTCGTAGTATTTCTCATTATCACTGTTTTATTCAACTCTTTTATAGAAGCAATATTTCAAGATTTCTATGGTTTTTTTTAGTAGTTAAATATGTATTTAGAATATTTTTTTCCGGTAGAGATATTTTAGTTCTTTCTACCGGAATATCCGGCTAATAGAGCCGGAATATTCGCTTTGTAATTTCATGCCTTGAAGACTAGATATTCATATAATGCGTACCGTTCCATACTTTAAATAATTGTTAATTGCCTGGGCGGTCCTTAGTCGTGTTATTGCTCTAATTGTCATTTGCTCAGTGAAGATATTTTAGTCCATGTAGGTCAATACAATCCAACTAAGATAATCAAAATCGATTGCGTTAAATTATCACGAAATATACACCGCAAACAGTAAAAGAATTACAAAAAATAACCTGATTTATAGGAAAGTTTGAGGAAAGTTTGGGAATAGCACGATGCATGTGTGTTGGCTATTCAACAACATTCATATGAAATCCGTGCATTCCAAGTCCTATTAATATAGGATTGACGAAACAGTTTCGTATTAAAGGATATGGATTGAGAAAATTGTCTTTGAATTAGCCTAGTTGGTTTAAAAACATCTAGGTCTAGATGGTACAAAAATAATACAACTTTATAAAGCGTTTATCCACTGAAATGATCCATATGTTAGACACTAAATATAGCGTGTTAATATTTCATATATCCGAGAATATTAGTTTTGAAAGGGTGTACTGTTTGCTAGTGAAAAAGGGGACTTGGGACTTAAATGCTAAAACAAGAATATCCACATTTGTACACTGCGTAATTTATAAATTCGTTTATAACAAATATGAGTACGTATGAATTTATCTGACAGTTACGTATCGGGTCCACCATCTAACGTTTTTTTTTTCAACTAGTACTTATTTCGTGAATGGTAACACTTAGCTCATGTCTGATTTGACAGATAATTAGTTTTATCCTTCCGCTGATCGAATATAGTCCATCCAATGCGTTTTCGCTTCGCTAAGTTGGCCTTGCGATCGACTTACAGAAGATGCCGATTTTGGCAAAAAAAAAAAATCATCTTTTCAGATGAAGCTCATTTTGATCTTGGCGGGTATGTAAACAAGCAAAATTGTCGCATTTGGGGCACAGAAAACCCGCACGCATACATTGAAAAGCCGACGCACCCAAAACAAGTCACTGTTTGGTGCGGATTTTGGTACAGAGGCATAATTGGGCCATTTTTCTTCGAAAATGAGCAAGGAGTGGCCGTTACAGTCAATTGCGATCGTTATCGGGCCATGTTGAACGAATTTTTGTTCACAAAAATTGAAGAGGAGGATATTTGCAACATTTGGTTTCAACAGGACGGCGCTACGTGTCACACAGCCGAAGCTACACTCGATGTTATGCGCCCAGTTTTTGAAGATCGCATTATCAGCCGCAGAGCTGATGTCGTTTGGCCACCTCGGAGCTACGATTTGACACCGTTGGACTATTATTTGTGGGGTGCCGTCAAAGGTAAGTGTTACGCCGACAAGCCAAAGACAATTGACGCTTTAAAGGACAATATTCGTGAAGCCATTGGTGAAATACAGCTGCACGCAATCGATAATGTGCTTAAAAATTGGACCGATCGTGTAAGCTACTGCATGGCCAGCCGAGGCAGCCATTTGAATGAAATTATTTTCCATTATTAACCGGAAGGATTGTACTTTCAAATAAAAAAAGAAATTTGAGAAAATATTCAGTACTTCTTTTTTAAGCATTTTCAAAAAAAAAAAAAGTTATTTGGCGGACCCTTTACGTAATTCATTTTTTTTTTTTAATATTTTTATCACGTTTATATTTTCGCAATTGCAAAAACACAGTGTAGTTTTTATTTTAAAACTTATATCAAAGCTTATAAAGCTGCGGTTAGTGTAGTTTGCAATTTTTTTCTTTTAAGTATCGAGTCTGTTCCTGATCGTTCTTAAGCAAAAAAAACGAATAGAAGTATGGTATGGATGTTGAATGAATTGAATTGTTAATATTCTAATATTTTGCCATATGTGTAGTAGTGGGGTGTATTAATTTCTTTCTAAAAAAAAGTGGCCATTAGAAAAGATTTTTATTTTTATTTCATTTAAGGTTTGTGTATAGTTTCAGAGTTTCTTTATTATTTTATTTTAACATTTTCTTATAAATAACTCTGATTGTGACAAATAGAAAAGAAATGTAGAAATATGGTTAGTATTTATAAAAACCGCATTACTTAGAGTTTAATGTAATTTTTTTTTTTTTTTATTTTTTTTTTTTTTTTTTTTTTTTTTTTTGAATCGATTTACGTTTGAGCAACATTAGGATTTATTGGAAATTTATTTCCAAAACAAAGACATTTGGTCGGAAATTGCACGAAAATGTCATACAAAATACGCAGAGAAGGATCAACAGTACACGGTATACATCAGTTAATTGCTAAAGTTCGTGAAACTGGTTTAATTGTTGATGCGACAAGATGTGGGCGTGCTCGTACAGAGCGAATATATCGAAGCTGAGGCTGAGAGTGTGCGAGAGAATCCATCAACATCAACTAGTCTTACGTCGAATTTTTCGAAAAGATCTCGGTATGACGCCTTACAGAGTTCAATTGGTTCAAGAGCTGAAGCCGCATAGCTATCTTCTTTGTTTTCGCTTCGCTAGATAGGTCAACAAGAAACTGCACCACGATGACGATTTTGCCAAAAAAAAATCATCTTTTCGGATGAAGCTCATTTTCATCAATTTGCCATATTTGGGGCTCAGAAAACCCACACGTGGTCTTACAGAAGCCAATGCGCCCATTACGAATGACTGTTTGGTGCGGCTTGAGAAGTGAAGTTCTTTGAAAATGAGGACGGCGCAATCATTATGGTCAATGGAGACTGTTTTCTGTGGGGCGCAGTTAAAGAAACGTGTTATGCCGAGAAGTCGCCGTAGTCTAGTAGGTAGTGTGTTGGCTTATTAGACGTAAAGCCAGGGTTCGAGCCCCAGGCCAGACATCAAAACAAAATACAAAAAGTATTTCTACGGCGATTTCCTCTCAGCAGATTTCTGGCAAAAACTCTGAGAGTAAATAAAATTGCCATGAAAAGTTTCTCAAAAAAATCTGTCGTTCGGAGTCGACTTTAAACTGTAGGTCCCGCCACTTATGTATAAAATTAACACACACAACATAAGTGGTGTGAGAAACTAGGTCAATAATCCTGACTGAAGGGTTGCAATGACCAATTATGTATGTATGCCGACAAACCAGTGAGCATTTGAATGTCAACATTCTTGAATTTCATACACTTGAAAAAGTGCACGAAAATTGGTCCGATCGAATGAGTTACTGCGAGGCCAGCCGCTGCAGCCATATGAATGAAATAATATTCCATTTCTAATGGGAACAATTGTACTTAACAATAAAAAAATAAATTTGGCAAAATTTCAAAATGCTCACCCTTTATGTAGTGGGATATTTGTACCAAGTACGCTTTCTTCCAAAATTTACACTAATCTTCTCGATATTTTTCAAATATTTTCACAAAAAATATTTTTTCTTTAAATGACGCCTGATCCCCACCAGAAAATTCGACAAATGTTTATTTTCAAAGGCAATTTTCTCGAATACCACGATTATTTGAGATATGCCACTATTAGGGTCGTGACCCAAGTGGAACCTATTGAGACACGATGAGTTTGAAGAAATTTAAGCCAAACGTCTTTAGAATAGTCTATATCGCCATGAAGTCCCTCTTAATGCATTGTGGTATTAGGATCCAGTGGATCATCACAAAATCAAGAACTGTTCTAAACATGAATCAAGCCAAGTTATAGCTTTGACGAATTCTTGCGTTTACTGTATTGAGTTTGCCTGAGTCTCTCATGATAAAGGGTACAATATTGTATAGCTTTTTGAGGAGATTATTTCATAAGAAACTTCCAGATCATGCCATATTGTTGTCTGTCCATAAAAATATTGGAACTGTCTTGCTGTTTTTCCTTTTTGGAACCAACGTTTTTTTTTAACGAATCGGAAAGTGCTTTTTGAGGATAGAGAAGCTTCAAGCGCTTTTCTTTATACTAAATCAAAAACCTCTGATCATTTCGCACAAGTTTATTAACGTCGCGACTACTGTCGATCTACCTTGTCTTCGCAACGATTGATTGTGCATCACTAGTTAAGTTCTTTCTTGTACTATTTTTAACTTTATGGTCATCTTCTTGATATTTTCCTTGTTATATATATATTGTTTCCTTGATATACATAATGAACTGACAATGTCTGAATGTAATACCATCAACTGTAAGAAGTCCAAGACTTAGTGACATAAACAGTACTACAAGAAGGACATGAATCTTAATTTTCGATAAGCGCGATATTAATAAGGATACGAAGTCGTGATATATGGAGAACTGTTCATTATATATGTACATGTCGACAATAACTGGCTTAAACAATAAAAAGCGACATGTTATCCTGGTTAAGAATTCTCCTGAGAAGTATAAAAATTTAAAATTCTGAAACAATTTGGGCGCCATAATCTTAAAATTTAGGAATGTAAAGTTAACAGAAGCAGAGAGATGAAGCATTTCAAAAAAATTGAAAAAGAAAATCATGAAAAATATTACAAAAATAGAAAAACTAAAAGAAATTGGAATTCTAACCGCCAACAACAACAATAGCTTTTCCAAATGGGAGATACTATGTGCAACGAATCTCACTCATTTTGAAATTTTGCCTTTATCAAGTTTTGATAAGACCTGGTCGGTCGGATAATGAAGGCACTGACTATTCTCGAACTGTTTTTGGTTTAAACCAAATAAGAAGCATGTCAACTTTCTATTATAAAAATGCATTTAATATGCACTTCGAAAATAAATTAGAAATATGGTATAATAAAAATATATCTGCAAGATATTACGAATTTATTTTTAATGTCTCAATTTGACTGTTTTAAGTATTAATTAAAAACAATGTATTAAACTAAATATTACTGATAGTTTTTGATTTCAAGTTTCTTATATGACTGCTGCACACTGATAACTACGAGTACACCCTGCTTTCCGTTAAATATTATTTATGATATGGAAAATAAAACTGATGTGATTAATATAAACTTTTTTCCAGCTTTGTATAAGATTTTTTTTTATTATTCTAATGGTTATATCTTATTTCCACTTGAGCGCCATTACTGACAGCCTAACTCTTCAATTGTGTGTTAAATGAGGTTATTATCGCTTAAATTCATAACATATTTTATTTTTAAAAATTACAGAACAATGGTCGATAGAAGTATTCTTAAAGCTACAACAATAACAATAATGATTGTTTTCAATTTGATTAATATTATTTATTTAACTATTGTAACTAAAAAATGCATTATGAAAACAATATTAACCCTTAAGTTAACGGAATTTTGATTATGTGACAATTGATTTATTTTATTTATTTATTTACTAGCAGATTGTACCCGGCGTTGCGCGGGTTATGTAGTTTGGATTAGTTTAAAAAATTAATAAAAATTATTATTGGGTAATTTTTGCATTAAAAATGACAATAAATAAAAAACCGGTTTATCGGTTTCGAAACCGGTTTTGAAACCGGTTTCTTAAAAAATGCAATTTTTCAAATTATTCGGAAACCGGTTTACAAACAACCCAGTTTTTTGAATACTCTAAGTCCTAAATATAAATGCACTCAATTTGCCCGTTTTTCGCCCCTTTCCCCCTTTTTGGACCCCTTTAGGTTCAACTTTTGAAACGGAACACCTCCAATAGCTATTTGGGAAACTTAACCAAGCTAAATCGTAAAAAAATACCTTTAAAACATAAAATACAGCATTTATGCATAAAGTACTAATTTTTGTCCATTTTTTCTCCCCTTTGACCCATTTTTTTCCCCTTTGGGTCAAAATTTTGAAAAGATTTATTGCCTATAACCTGCACCGACAAAAGTTCGATCAATATCCCAAATTTCAAGAAAATCTGTCCAGGCGTTCAGGCGTGATTGGCTATACACTCAATTTGCCCGTTTTTGGCCCCTTTACCCCTTTTTGGACCCCTTTTGGTTCAACTTTAGAAACGGAACACCTCCAATAGCTATTTGGGAAACTTAACCAAGCTAAATCGTAAAAAATTACCTATAAAACAGATAAAATACAGCATTTATGCATAAAAGTACTAATTTTTGCCCATTTTTTCTCCCTTTGTCCCATTTTTTTCCCCTTTTGGGGGAAAAACCTTAAAAATTAGTATGTGCTTTGCTCTTAACCATACATCATTTTCCGTTTGTGTATTCTATATCCCAATTTTAAATCCGTTTTGGAGATACAGTGGAAACTCTCTTGGGCGGAATTAAATCTGTCCGAATAGGAGCAATCTCTAGAAGTAATAACAATGTATCAAGCGTTGAAGTTTTTCGGTATCACCTTGTCATTTCACAAACGATATTAGATTAGACGTTTATTTAAATCTACTATACATACTTAGTTGTTCTTACTCTTTAAAGAGCTATTCACATCATCGGTTGAGACTCCTGATATTGATACTTGTTCAGTTACCAGCCACGACGTATTAGGTTATGAAAGAGATGATAAAACTTAATTCCGCTTTGCGTACTAACCACTGAAAGACTTATTCAACTTTGACTGTTTTCTGGCTACCATGCGTAAATCCAGTCTTGTAAAAGCAGTTGTTGTTTGAGAAGTAGCTTAATTCCATAAAATTCAAGAGAACAAATTATGCAGTTTAAGCTAGTCGAGTTGCCCAATGAATCTCAGAAAATTTATTTAAAAATAAAAAATCTAAGGATATGCAGATCAACCCGACTTCAGACGAATTTTTAATCTTAATGGGGCAATAATGAATATCGTGACCGGATAGGTCTGTAGGTCCCTCCACTCATACATAAAGTTAAAAAACAATTGGGTGGTGTGAAAAGCTAGGTCGTATTCCTAACTAAAGGATTGTATTTGCCAATTAAGAAAGTAAGTGATGTTATTTAAATAGATAAATGAATGGTAAATAGAATAACAAATGGGCAACTGGAGACACAAATATAAGTTCAGGTGGATGGAACAAGCTATACCTTAAGCATTAGCAGAAATATACAGACAAACGCTCACTTACAATCTACAGAGCAGTAGGACGAGCGGGCGACCACAAACTACTTAGAGGTGCACAACCTTAATGAACTAAAAGAGGTAAAGGAAGAGAGAGTTGGAGACTACTTATAGGTAGCCTATGCACGTTATTATTATAGGCTTTAATCAAAATAAATTTCGTTTTATAATTTATTACGTTTTAAAAAATCGTGTACTTTATTGCTAGCAAGAGCTTCAATATCAAAGTTTCATATTGTACTTAAAATTATTTATAACACTGTAATCAAGCGGCTGGCTAATTGAAATACTAATGAAAATGTGTTTTGAATTTTTTTCTATGCAATGTCACAATGTATGTATGTATGTATGTGCATGGAAAAAGTAGCGAAAAGTGTTCATACTTTGTGCTCCTATTTCTTGGTCGTATCTTTTTTGTAACCTTCAATTATAATTCCTGACTCAGTTATGGCTTTTCGTCGATTAATTGTTTAGACCACTGTATCTGTATAATAATATCATACAAAAAATCTATATACATATGTATAAAAAATCTATATATGTATGTATATTTCAAATCTACTATTAAATCTTGCATGTTACATTATGTGTTTGAGTACGCTTGTTGCACTTAAACTACATTTTTGAGTGTTGTGTTCATCCATTTGTTGCCGGTTTACTTGTAAACTACACATGAGTGTTTTAAAGTGTTTTATAAAGTAATACTGCAGTTGTATATGTACACTGAGCGCCAAAAGTGAGTAAACACCACTGAAATAACTCATTTTCTTAGGATAGCGAGAAAAGTAAATGAGAATAGTCGAATAAATTTTCAAAAATAAAAACGTTTATTTATTACTTATAAAATGTTAAAACAAAAACAACAATTCAATTATTGTTGTGCTACAAGTATATTTTTTTTATTATAGAAAATTTAAAATTATAGTGGGTGTTGACTCACTTATGGCGCTCAGTGTATTTCCCTGTATAACAGTAAAACTCGCTTAAAACGAACATAAACATTGTTCGTTATTAGCTCGTAGCAAACATAGTGACATGTAAAACAATCTATTTTGATTTTATTTACTCACATGCATTTATTATTATTCATACATATACTCGTACATATCGAGCCATATTCGCCAAATTGATGTAACCCTCACCATTATCGATTTTCGTTTATTTTTTTTATCGAAATCGATAGTTATCGATAATTTGTATCATCTGCAAAAATTTTATGGCTGTAGATTTAACCGTTATGATTTTATAACAAAAACAATTTTAATGTAACCGCATATTGTGAGTTTGTTTACATTTTTGGTGAGAGCGTGTGTGGGTTACTTTAAAATTATTTTTTATAATAAACGAAACAAAGTGAAACAGTAAACAAAAAAAAAACACAATTACTATACGAGAGATGGCTTTTGTTTTTGTGGGGAGAGAAACATGGTAGACGAGGGTGTAATGAAATTTACACTACCGTTTCTCAATACCTTGAACTAGTCGAACAAAGAAAACCTCATTCAATAGTCTTTATTGTGATAGATATGCAGGACAGAACAAAAACAGAGCAATGCTACTACATTACCCTATTTTCTTGCAAATTCTAATTTTGTAACGTACATATATACAAATTACGTACTTGTTGCCTGGACACACCACGATGCCTGTTGACTCCATACATAGTACAATTGAATCCTTTATTCGGAGTAGAACCATTTGGGCACCAAGTGGTACACTATAATCTCAAACGCAAGAATTAACCCAAAAAAAAAAAAAATATATAATTATTATTATTAATTAATATACATAATATAAAACAACTAAGAGCGATTTTAAAGACTGGAAGAAATTTTCACAAGCGATGTTTCCCAATTCAATGAAAATTCAATTAACAAAATTGCGTTCTGCAATATTCAGAAAAAATACTTCAAATATAACTCTTAAATATGGGAATTTTGATGAATCTGAAACTATAAGTTATGATCTAAATTAATTTCCACGATCCAGACGAAAGTCTGAAATCATTTCTAAGGGACCTACTAAATTATATGATGATATCTTAAAGATTTCTTCCGTTAAATACAAGGATTTGAAAACGCTTTGTAATAAAAAAAAACTATACCCGTAAAGTTTCAACACGAATATTTAAATTTAAAATGGGATAAATCGGTCAAAGATTCGCTGCTTGAGACCGATCAGGAAGATAATATTTAGAATTAGTAGATACTTTATTCCTAATATACATATACATATGTAAATATTTGTATAGAACGCTATTTACAAATTTTTAATATGAAGTACGTTATTTTATTCTTGTTTTATGTTATACACTCAGTCCTTTTTTTACGCGATCTCTTTTTACGCGATTTCACTTTAACGCGTTTATTTTTGCAGCGCAAATTCCTTTTTTTACGCGAATTTCTCACTTTAACGCGATTGCTTTTTTCGTTTTTTGCTTGTTTACCATAGATGGGAAATTGTGGCACATTGTGCCATTTTTGGCACAATTTCGTCGTCTGTGGCCCGGCGGTACACTCAAGTCGATTTTGGCCCTGAAGATGTTCATTTTCCATCACTGTTGTTTACATATTTTTGCGCGTAATAATTTTCGAATACATACATATAATACGGGGAAGTCCCAACAAATTACTATTGATTCTGATAAAAATTCTAATGATATCAGTGCTGGTCATCAAAATAAGCGGCTAAGAATAATTTCCACTACGGATAATGACAGTGATTAAACAGCATTCAACGGTTTTTTCAATAAATCTACCTATTTTCTATTTTCTTCTCTTTTATATATGGTTTTTGTTTTGTATTTTTTATTTTGTTTTGAATGAATAAATCATAAGTCTGAAATTTGAAACTTATTGTATTGTTTTTGAATATTTTTTTGCGCGTATATTTTGTTATACGCGACATTTTTTTTATATTCGGAACCAATTCGTCAGTTAATATTGGAAAACTAACCATTTTTACGCGATTTTTTTTACGCGATTAGTGGCAGAACCAATAATCGCGTAAAAAAAGGACTGAGTGTACTATATTTCAAAATGTACCTATATTTTTTTTATTTAATGAGTGAAATTTAATTTAATTTTAACGAAAAAGTTAAGCAAATTCAATAAAATAAGAACAGAAATTAAATAAAATAAATTTTTGTGTTAACCCACACATTTTTTACTGGTAGATTGCCAGCAGGACAGCGAAAAAAATGTAAACCACAAAAACAACCCTTACATTGCAAATATCGAATCAAAATGATTAAAATTAAATATATCACACAAAACAAAACTTACATTCTAAATTTCAAAGGAATAGCTTTATTAAAACGGAATTTATTAAAAAAAAAAACCTTCTCCTGTAAAATTCTAATTTTGAGGGTTACATCTTTTTGGCGAATATGGCCCGATATAAGATTATGTACAAATGCACATGAGTTCAATTATTTCTTTGAAATAAAAATCCAATATTCTAATATTGAATTTCTTTTATTCTTCGACATTTTGATTAATGTGTAATTTTTTCGTCTTTTTTTCCTATAAAATTTAAATAAAACAAAGTCTATGTAAGATATCATCGAAATTTTCATTCGTTTGAAAGATCTATTGATCAATCCATCAATTAATCGATGCCATTATATGTGGAATATAACATCGTTTAAATGTTCACCATGGCTTATCTGTGTGGAGCGCATACGAAATGTCCAATTTTCTATGACTCCGACGCATAAGTTAGGCTGCATTTGGTCGGTGGGGCATGGGTTTTGTTGGCTTTGAGGACCACTGTAGTTTGAGCTTATTCCCATACACCAGCGATTTAACAAAACCTCTCAGTGGGTACTTTATTTCACCTTCACTTCAGGTAATTGTGCCCTCAAATCGCTTCAGAATATCTTAAGTGGTTTGGAATATGTGGCAAATAGTGCTGTCCTGTTGAAAAAAGAAAATCGCAAATGTTACCCGAGTACTGTTGCCATCGCTCAAATGCGAAACTAACGATTTTTCCGGTCTATCGGGCGGTAATTATAAGAACAATTGGGTTAATAAACTACAAATACAGTATACAAATAAATAGAGAGTTTATTTTACATTTTATATAATGTATGTACACGTACTGTAAAACATATTTCACTTAGATTTGAAAAAGTCACGAATGTCTTTTTGTTTTCTTGACTTTTGGCGTTTAGTATAAAATTTATTTCTGATGATATGGATATCAATAATTTCTGAAGCACTGAAGCTAGTACTAGCCACAGCAAAAGAGATAGACTTATTTAGTGATTCTGCAACTTCTGCCCATCTGATGTTTTCTTTTCTTCTGTTTCGGCATCTGAGTCACATTCTTAAAGATTTTGAATAGGCTGAGGATTTACTACAATGTTGATAATGTCCTCATCGGTTAGTTCTTTTGAAAACATGGTCAATGTACAGTTGGAAATAAAATCACTTATGAACAGTTTCAAAAGTTACGTTTACTGCGATGTGAAAGGCCACAAAACAACAACACACAAAAAAAATGGCGAAGACGCTTCGTGATTGATGAACGGAGCTGCACTGCACTTGTATTTGTTGTGACAGCTGAGACTAGCCGGCCGCTAATTATTTCCGAACAATACTGAGCGCTTCCGGATGATCCCGTTTTTATTTGCTTTAAAAACACTCTTTTGGAGAAAACCAAAATTTTTACAATTTTCCGGAGCGGTGCCGGACTATCGAGCATTGCGGACTGTTGGATGCCGGACTAACGGACTTCTACGGTACCAATCTTGAAAAACGAATTTACAAGTTTAACCGAATAAAACTCAACATATTAGTTCGAACAAAATGTTTACGGTCTATTACTGCCCTATCTAAAAAAAAAGAATTTTGAAAATCATTTTAAAATGAATGTGTAATCAATAAATTTCTGTGTAAAACAAATTCACATAAAGCATGGTTTGAGGGTTCTAAACATATTTTTGTGTTCTATTCAACCTATGCCACGTTATTCGAATGTATTTAGTTTTTTCTTTTTTATCACACAGTTTTTTTTTTGCGTAACGGCTCGGAAAAAATTGTAGACTTCGCCTTGATTTTTTTGGATTCATTTGAACAAGATTATTTATATTTTTAAAAATATTTTATTTACTGATGAGACCAAATAAAAAATAATTAGCAATGAGAGCTGTAGTGGAGCATGTGAAGAATAAAACCAAATCCAGATCACCATCCGAAATATGTTATACCAGCAGTGAAATGCGATGGTGGCATTGTTATGGTTTGGAGAGCTATGAGTGAATCACTTGGGATACGTTGAGGGTAGTATGAATTGTTAAACATGTTAAAGTATATTGGAATAAAATCTGAAGGCATCGGTGGACAATTTGGGCTCTTAATATCAAAGTATATTTTGAAAATATATTGACCCCACATTGCTAGCTATTGGCCTTAGTTTCCGAGACCAGACAGATAAAAACATCTCATGTCACCAGATCTTAACTCAATAGAGCGTATTTGGAATATTTCAATGTCTCGTAGTCTACATTGTAAATGCTAGCTATGGTGCTCTTTGCGATAATTACTGTTTTACTTTTGAAAAATCAGATAAATTTCATTTGCTAAGATTTTCTAAAATTTTTGAAGTTATTTTCTCAATTTTGTTTGTTTTATAAGTACATTTATTTATACCTTTAAACATCTACAAATTTTTTTTAATTGTTTTAATATGATTGGTATTCGTCAATTACAAGTTTAAAAGTGGGGGCACTAACTCTATATAAATTGGTAATTATGAATGGCAACCGAAACCCAGTTGAGCTGCTAAAAATTGATGTTAAAGTAGCCGACTGATAATCAATATTTTAAAACTTTATTGACCAAAAATGTTTTTCGACTTTATAATAAATAAAAAAAAAACTTCATATTCAGACAATGATTTACAAAATTTGTTCGAAAAAGCCTTCAATAATACAAGATTTATTAATTTTTATTCTCTTTATTTGAAATCAAAATATTTTAGTTATAAATTCATTAAGGAAAAGTAAATCAAACGTAAAAATTAGTAAAAAAAAAAAAGAAAGTATTTCAAAATTGTATGCATTAAGATATTGGATTGTTTTAAAGTATGAATAAAAACTTTGTCTGTGGAAATTTTTTTAAAATATGTTTCTTGCCTAGAAATGCATCTTTCATATGTTTGGTATAAAACTCAATTATGTAAGTTACAAAATTTTCATTTTCGCGAAAGGCATGTATATCTTTAATTTGATCGATAGTAAGCGATAAACCCATTTTATCGGCTAATGCAATAACATTAGCACTTACGATATCTTTATCTAGATCCGAAGATTTGAAATTCTTTATCATAACAGTGTTGCCTACTTTCTTTTTAGCAAAAACTTCTTGCTTTTCATTTGGTGTTGATTGGTCTATAATGGCACTTGCGACATCTTCAATCTCATCGTCGCTGCTGTTTCTTTCATTATCAATTGGTATTTCTTTATTGATGTTTGATGGTAATTCTTCCTTATTGGGAACGTTTTTATTATTGTTTCCGCCTTTTCCTTTATACGCTTGTTTCTTATTATTATTATTAAACTTATTGTTTTTGTTTGGCTGCTGTTTCTTGTTGTTTTCGTTCATAGGCTTGTTGCTTTCCATTTTGTTTTGAGATCCATTGCAAACGTCAGGAGCATTATTGGTGTTGTTCGTTAAGTACTCACTAAGTGCTTCAAGCGTTTCTATACGATCTGTTAATTGCTTTGCAATTTCCTCCTTTGTTTGTAGGGCATCTTTTAACGTTTTAATTTTACCTTCGAGCTCCTGAACAGATTGTCTCGCGGCGTTGTTAGAATTGTTAAGGAATGCATTAATTCTCTCGTATTCGTTAAGTTTAGTACAAAGTTCAATATTTTTTTCCTGATCTTTTTCCGATAGCGGGGTATCCGCAAATTCCAAATGCATTTTATATAACATTGGTTTATATGCATCACAATGCATGCATTCTGCAGATCTAATTAAAATACAACACAATGATGTATGACTTGATAAAGCTATTTTTGATTATGCTTTAACATCTTACTTACTTTCCATGATTACCGATAATACAAGGAAAATGATATAGATGGCCACAACTGGTACCGAATATATCATCCTCATTGTTTAATGGCACATTACAAGATGCACAACAAATTCCGTACTGCTTCGACATTTTACTCACGTCTTTAAAATAACAACCGTTCTTTGCAATAAATTGATCTGCACTGCAAGTTCGAATAAAGAAATTATCAAAACGCTTCAGCCACAATGAATTGAATGGGAAACTCCCTGTTTAAAATTGAAAAGATAAGTAAAAGCAGTGTTGCCACTTCGAAATATTCATATACATATTATAAGTGTGACCAGATTAATTAATTAAATAATGCTCTTCAAGCAGCGTTGCCATTTGCCAAGTTTTCTCTTTTTTTCAAGTTTTTGGAGATGCGAAAAAGTTTTCATTAAATTTGTTTTCTAACAAAACAAGTTTTTTTTGACAAAATTAAATTTAAATTTTTTTTCAATAAATTCAGTATTAAAACAGGAAATATTTACATTTTTAAATAAAATATTGTGTATTTTATTGGTCCCGGACAAAAAACGCAAAAAAACACCAACAGAGGGTACTGGGCTCCGGAATTTCCTTTAAAAATGTTGGCACTTTTGTAGAAAACAAGTTTTTTTTTTTTGTAAAATAGTTTTTTTTTTTTTGTAAAAAAGTTTTTTTTTTCCAGAAATAAAGTTTAAAAAAAAAATCTGGCAACGCTGTCTACAAGAGCTTATCCGGTTACATTGCATATTATATATAAAACCGAGTAGCTACATATGAGTTGTGCATACATATGTATGCATGTATTATCACCGATTGTTTACAAATATTGTACATACAAGCTCGTTGTATGTGGAATGATAAATTTTTGCTGATGTTTGAGAATGACACACTCTCACGCTAGGCGTATTCATTCAACGAATGATTTTGCCATGCTCTCACGTATATACTTAGTTTATGTGTGTATCAGTGTTGAAAAATTCAGTACTTTAGTACTTTTTTCAGTACTTTTCCATTTAAAAAATACCGCAGTACCCCCGTGACGCTTTCAGTACTTTTTTATTATTAGATATTTTATGTCGTGTGCTTTTCAACTATTAATGCATTAGCAATTAAAGGTAGAATTTGTCTTAAGCCCCGGTTAGCCAAACGTCCACAGAACGTACGTTCGTTTTTAGAATACAAAAAGCAATGAGAACGCCTGCCGAACCGACAAATGATTTCGGTAATCATTAACATTGCTCTTCATATGCTACAAACGAAAATATGTTCCATAACGTTCCGTCGACGTTTGACTACACGGAACTTTTACGTTTTGTTACGCTCAGAATCATCAGTTTTTGTTTTACATGTGAGGAACATGCATAAGTCATTAGTTTTTCTGTTCCGTACCGTACGTGCATTAAATATGAAGAAATAAATAGTCTAGTAGGTAGTGTGAAGTCGCCGTAGTCTAGTAGGTAGTGTGTTGGCTTATTAGACTGAAGGCCCGAGTTCGAATCCCAGGTCAGACATCAAAACGAAATTATGAAAATATTTCTTCGGCGACTTCCTGTCAGCAGATTTCTGGCAAAAACTCTGAGAGTAAATAAAATTGCCATGAAAAGCTTCTCAAAAAAACTGTCGTTCGGAGTCGACTTTAAACTGTAGGTCCCGCCACTAATGTATAAAATTAACGCACACAACATAAGTGGTGTGAGAAGCTAGGTCGTAATCCTGACTGAAGGGTTGTAATGACCAATTATGTATGTATGTAGGTAGTGTGCTGGCTTACTGGATATGAGCCCGCGGTTCATACCCAATGTCAGACATCTCCAAAATAACGAAAAATAAAAAAATATTCCTTCGACGACCTCATTCTGTCAAAAACTCTGAGAGTAAATAAAATTGCCATGAAAAGTTTCTCAAAAATCTGTCGTTCGGAGTCGACTTTAAACTGTAAGTCGCGCCACTCATGTATAAAATTAACGCCTACACACATAAGTGGTGTGAGAAGACAGGTTATAATCCTGATTGAATGGTTGTAATGTATGTATGTATTTTTTTACAAAAGCACCATTTGATGCGAAAAAGTACTCTTTCAGTTATAGTTCAGTACCATTTCAAAATTTCAATTTTTCAACACTGGTGTGTATGTTTGAAGAAAGAATAAAAAGAATGAATTATTTTGAAATTGTTTACACTTAAGATTTTATATATAATTGGGTTGACAGAGGTTTTATTTAAGTGATTTAATATTTTCTTCAAGAAATACATATACGAAATTACTTTATTTAACAACAATACTAGAACAAATGAGTTTTTTTTGTTAAGAAATAATTGGAGACTACATACATACATAATTGGCCATTAAAACCCTTCAGTCAGAATTACGGCCCAGCTTCTCACACCACTCATGTTGTGTGCGTTAATTTTATACGTGAGTGGTGGGACCTACAGTTTAACCTCGACTCCGTACGACAGATTTTTGAGAAACTTTTCAAGGCAATTTTATTTACTCTCAGAGTTTTTGCCAGAAATCTGCTGAGAAGAAATCACCGAAGAAATATTTTTTTCATATTTCGTTTTGAAAAAGTGCAGGGTTTCCCGCACTGCCAAGACGAGTATACTCGTCCTACTTTAAATATATTATAACATGCAGGCTTTTGAATTAGTAAATTTTTTTTGCCACAAACATAATATAAATATGTAAAAAACTTGAAAAATACTACTACTACTGTTTTTTCTTTGAAAAAATTCAAAAAATCAAGGTGCAACGTATAATGGATTGTACGTGCCCCAGCCTTAACTGTGGGTTAGATCGCTAATTTGATATATATGTATAAGATAGAACCATAATGACATCGCGCATAGATGTTTTGTTTTTATGCAGCAACCTACAGAACTTGAAGAAGCATTGGATACATAATCTAAACATTTGCAGTAGGTGAAAAGTGCCACGTTTCTTCTAGATGAGCATACAGCCATTTGTAATAACATAGTCGATGTAATTACTTAAAATTTTTTTTGGTTTTGTATAGATCTTCCTTTTGAAATAAATTTGACCAATTTTTATGATAACACTTACAATTTATTTCTTTTTTGTAACGAGACTTTTATTTTTTATTTTAAATCTAATCAGTTTATTTTTCTTTCTATGAATTTACAGCGATTGGAATTCGACCGTGAAGGACTAACGAAATTAAAAAAGGCAGTCAAAGCCATACACAATTCAGGAAATAGTAAGTTTTTCTAATGAATTTTGTTAAAAATCAATTAATGTATGTTTGTTTTATTATGTATATTTATTATTTTAAAATAATTGAAGTAATTAGAAATACAAATACTACATACCTACATAGTCAAGTTGCTTTGTGAATGCGTCTAAAATCATGATATACCAATGAGATACTAACTATTTTTTGTTTTTAATTTCACATTGTTTTTCTTTATTGTAGCACATGTTGACAACGAAATGTTTTTAGTCAGAGCTTTGGAACGTTTGGGTGGTAAGGTGATAGACCAAGATGAACCAGATATTGGTGCTGCATTCCTGAAATTTTCTGTTGTAACAAAAGAGTTAAGCGCATTAATGAAAACATTGGTAAGATCATTTTAACAAGTCCGTACATGATAGTTGCTTATTTATTTAATTGTGAATTAATTAGAATACAAATACAAATTATATTATAAATATTACGAGTTGAGTAACTTTGAACTTATGCTCGGTGTAGAGTAACTTATTCATTTTTTTGTTGGGTGCAACTCAACGACCCTCAGATTTTAGAATCAATTATTTTTAACTGTAATGTTCACAAACGTGATTAATTGTTAAGAGATATGTTTTATATACAAAACATTAGATTCCTTAATACAGGAGGAATTCGAAACAAAAAAAAACTTAAAATCTAATTTAAGCAGTAACAGAAATAATTACAAGAGTTAAAAAGTCATGCGTTTTTCTTTTATTACAGATGCAAAATATTAATAATATTGTCATGTTTCCCGTTGATACGATGTTGAAAAGTGAACTGCGGTGTGTGAAGGGCGAAATGAAACGACCATTTGATAAGGCAGCCAAAGACTATGAAGCGAAGTTTATCAAAATCGAAAAAGAAAAGAAAGCTCAAGCCAAAGAAGCCGGTATGGTAAGAACGGAAATAGATGCTGCCGTTGTTGCTGATGAAATGGAAAAAGAAAGGCGACTTTATCAACTACAAACGTGTGAGGTGAGAATTAGATGACTACCGATTCGCGAGGGATGAATGAATTGTTAATAAAATATATTTTATAGTTTCGACAAGAAGATGTAAGATGTGATGAAAAAATATTTTTACAAAAGTTGCGGATGGTTTTTACCGTCCAAAGTCCAAGTTGTTAATAGTATAAGACCATAATAGGAAATCGTCAATTCGATCAAGATTAAACTAAAACATCTGTCGAACTTTGTCACCAAGACTTATTTAATCCGTATTTTTAGATTTTACAACAGTATTTAAGTTAACACGCTTCTTTAAACAAAAGACAACAATATTTTCTATCATAATTTGTTTCTTCATATTCATATTGTATGCAAAAAATTATTAATGAAATCAATTTTTCAAAATATACAAAGATGTAGGTTATTTCGGACAATCTTTATTTGGTTTGATTTTGTTTTACATCTTTGTCATTTATTACCATATTTCTCTTTTTGAGCACTGTATTTTTATTATATTTATTAGGAATATCTATCTATAAACAAACGTATGATTTTAAATTGTTTATTTTTTCGTTTTTTTTTTTGTGTTTCTCTTTAGTATTTACTGAAATATAAGGAAATCAAAACAAAAACTGGCATCGAGTTACTGCAGCATTTCATAGAATATTATCACGCGTTGAATAAGTAAGTATTCCTTATAATTGAGCTGTTATATGGCAATTGGTATGTTATTTCGAATAAAGATAATTACAAATATGACAATATCGTCTAAAAACATTACACAAACAATATAACATTGATATGTAAAATTATAATTCGCCGGTATATTCTACACTTGAAATTATCATACGTGCTTTGCATATAAATTCTAATACGGCAATTAGTGTGTAGTATCAATCTACTTCTGTTGCTCAGTTTGTTAATGTAATCACAATTTAAATTCGTATCGATAAGTTTGTTGAAACGTACAGATTAGTTGGTTATTTAGGTTTAAATCTAAAGAGTATGATTATTTTTGGTGACAACGGAGTATATTTATGTCTTATTTTGACATTTATGAAATACTTGAAAATACTTATTTGTATTTCGCTTATTTCAGCTACTTTAAGGATGGCCTACAGACAATTGAACATTTTGGAACATACATTGGGGATTTAAGTGATAAATTGCATAAAATTAAACAGCGACAAGATGAAGATCGCCGCAGTCTATTGGAGTTGCGAACATTGTTGAGGAGTACGCCAGATTTTGATCGTGTTGAAAATGTGCCTACAGATAAAGGAGGAGGAGGTACTGGTTATTCGTTACATCAATTGCAGGGTGATAAACATCACGGGGTAACACGTTCTGGACATTTGCTTAAGAAAAGTGAAGGCAAAGTGCGTAGAGTATGGCAGAAACGACGTTGTCGTGTTACTGGTGATGGATTTCTTGATATCTGTCATGCGGATGAAGCGAAACCTCCTACAAGAGTGAATTTATTAACATGCCAGATTAAACCAGTGCCAGATGATAAACGGGGCTTCGATCTAATCAGTTGTAAGTAATAATAAGTCATAACTAAATCCGAATAGATTAAATGATTAAAAAAATTACAGATAATCGTCCATATCATTTTCAAGCTGAAGATGAAGCCGATCAAAAAGCCTGGATGGCTGTTTTAGTTAATTGTAAAGAAAAAGCCTTAGCTAAAGCATTCCAGCATGCAAATCCCCAAATGAGTCCTAGTTTAGTTGAGCTACAAAAGACTGTTATAAGGTAAGATTAAAAATGTGATCGTAAATGTCTTTGTTAACGTTTAGTTGACATCGTTTCGAAAACTTTACTAAATTTCGAATCCAACCATATGTGTAGGTTGTTGCTGTTGACGGTTTTCGCATATTACACGAATTTTCCAATTGGTGACTTGTAGATCATTTTTGATTGCTATGACCAAAACCTTCATCCAAAATAATTACCCTTTAAACCAAGAATTTTTGAAACTAATAGTCGCTTTTAGTATATTTAAGTTTCTTTACGATACTGCAATGTGCAAGCCATAACAGACAAAAGTAAGCCTTATTACTTGCGGTATTTCGACTATTGTGTAATACTTAAGAGAATTTAACTCTATCCAGTTCTCGACATTATTGTAATTGGTTTTAACTTAGTTGTAGTTTTCTTTTGTCTGTTTCTTTTCGTTCTTTTTCTTTTCCTCTTAATCAATGCAAGTTCATACTCATATATGTATTGACTTAATAAATAATAGGGAATGAAAGATTACTCTGCAATTTTTCATTGAAAACAAGCGAAGGTTCTGATTAAAGACTTTCTTCTTCCTGTACCCTTTAATAGATCCAGTTACTACAACAATTTGATGTAATGTTTTATCGACATTTCTTATTCGTTTGAGCCCTGGCAATCAGTATGAAACGAAGTCTTCTGACTATTAAATTCAATTTAAATATTTAGTTGAAAGTACTTTCTTCAATACATTCGATTGACTAATTTTATTTTCTTTTTTAAAACGGTGAATAAAATAAGTAGAATTGAGTTTAATAAATATTTTTGGTAATCGTTTTTTGTCTTGTTTTTAATATGTTTAGATACGTCCAAATGTTGCCTGGCAACGATCAATGTTGCGATTGTGGTTCTCGCAACGATGTAACATGGACAAGTCTAAATTTTGGTATACTTGTTTGCATACAATGTTCAGGGGTACATCGAGATCTTGGCGTGCACCATTCTCGTATACAAAGTTTAACGTTAGATAATCTAACAACTGCCAATTTGTTGATAGCTCGTGCCATGGGTAATCACACCTTAAATGAGATTATGGAAGCAACTTTGGGAAAAGGAAAGTTAACACCTGACAGTACAATGTAAGTTGGATTATTTATTTGATTTTTGTAGCGAATATAAATTTTTACTTGTTTCACTATATACATACATATGAAGGGAACAACGTTATGATTTTATAAGAGCTAAATATGTGGCTAAACGTTATGTTATGCGCACATGTGTGGACGAAAATGATTTACGCTGTGACCTGGAACAGGCTGTGGTTAATGCTGACATGAGTCAGCTTTTACAAGTTTGGGCTGAGGGTGCAGATCTCACATGTTGTTTACCTTCTTGGGATGATGGTGAAACTGCATTGCACTTGGCAGTGCTACGCGAACAAGGTTCTACGCTACATATTGTTGATTTCCTTATACAAAATATGCCACCCAAAGGTCTTAATAAGGCTACGAATCCACCAAGTATATTAAATGTTACCGGTAAAAATACTGCTTTGCATTTATGTGCTCTACATGATAAACGTGAATGTATTAAACTCTTATTACGTTCCGGTGCTGACTATGAACTACGTAATTCACAAAACAAAACTCCCCTGGATATTGCCAAAGAAATGGGCCATACAGTGTGTAAAGAATTAGTATGTTATTAAATATATTTACAAATTATAATTTAAATCTTTAATAGACGATTATGTTATTCGATAGATTGAATGTGCCATGAGAAGAGAGAAAAGCGCTTTTGACCACATCAATACTGATTGGAATCTACCAAATGAAGATGGTTCTACAGATTTTTCAGATGACGATACTGTCATTGACGAACGTGTAAGTAAAATGTGTCTATTATTAGAAAATTTTATAACTGAAGCATTTATAAATTTTAAATTCATTATAAATTTTAACAAAATTATTGCTTTTTGAGATCGAACATATAATTGAATTTCAGTTTTTGTTTATTTTAAATCATGTAAAATTAAATATTAAAATAGTATTAAACAAAATAATCTATTAGTAATAGGTTAAGTTAGGTTAGGTTATAAGAGTTGAGTTCCACTGTATTGGCTTTCACCAGTAGACCTATCAGTGCATTGTGAAAAATCTCTTCAAAAAAGATAAATTACAAAATAGAAACTGAAAATAGAGTCATAGGGAGAAAGAGACAAAAGGAAAAAGAAGAGAAAAGTGACAAAAGAAAGAATAAGAAACAAAGGAGGAGAGGAAAACAAAGATAACATAATCTCCGATAGATAAAAAATACCATGCTATAGATATCTTCCTCGCCAGTCAATCCCGTTTACGAACTCTATTACATCCTCAAGCTTACAGTCCTTCACATCTACCAGTTTCTCAACAAATTGACTACCTCGTGACATAAAATATGATGCACTGTTCTTCACATACATAAATACTAGCCATGTTTAGGACTTGTTTCGTACCAGTAGGATTAAGCTTTTACAACCCTGCAGTTCGATCTACATCTTCATGCACGGTAGGTGAGGAAATCGAACCTTTGCTCAATAATTCCAAAGAAGAAACTTATATATTGGTTGTTTCATTGATCTCGCTCCTGTCGTTATTTCGAATCCGACATAAAGTCGCTCAACATCCTTTTACACTCTTAGACCAGATGTAACCTCAAAGCCTTCAATACCGCCTAATCAATCAACATATGTACATACATATATTGTTAAAATAATACTATTAAATTAATAATATTAAAATACTGTTTCTAAATGGTTCTATACCGATACCATTCATTGAGTCTGACTTTAAGTAAGCAGAATCGAATTCTTTAAATATTTTTACATAATTTCTTATTAGATAACTCACACTAGCATCTATGCTGTTAAGGGTCAAAGTTAACTTTCCAAATTTTTTAAACAAATTAAATTAAATTAAATTTTCTATATGCATGTGCCCTATATTTTTATTTATTTTATTATTTGTAGAAACGTTCTCGCCCGCCTAGTTTTGCTGGTGGGGATTCGCCCGTTTTACGTTCACGTTCCTCAACTTGTGATTCAATACAGAGTAGTTCTAGTCCTATAGCTAACTGTCCAAGCCGTCAGTTTACAATGCCTATGTATCAACAATCTGCTGGAACATCACCGAAACAACAAATGTCTCTTGGTCAATATTTAGGTAGTGCTGGGAACATTAATACAGGTGGCACAAATAGTGCCATGGCTGGCGGTGGTGGTTCCAGTCCCAGTTCAGCGTCTAGCCAAAGTGGTCGTATAGGCTCAAGGAGTAACACCGAGTTTGTAGGTGGGGCTAGAAAATCAACGTCAACAGGTTAATTTTTTTACTTTTCAATTATAAATGAGAGTGTTGAATTTCTATTTCCAAAATCATTACAGCCAATATGAATTCATTAAAAAAACGTACAGCTCCAGCACCGCCTCCAGGCACTAGTTCTGCAACATCAACATTCTATGGTACACTTCCACATGCCCCGAGACATTCACAAAATTTCGACGCAAGTGATATAAGAACGCACAATCATAAAAATCAGTCTATGGATGCCTCGTATGGCACTTTACCCCATTTACGTTCCGTCGACAGTAGTCCGCGTATTATTGGTCACAATAGTTCAGCATCGCATGGTGGCGGTTTCTATGATCGCTTTGACAAAATCGTTTCACAAGATCCAAACGGTGGACCTCCAACAAGCCATCATATTCTACCAGCCATGACGACATTTGGTCATAAACGTTCGCCCAGCGGTGAATCATTAAATCGCAGTTTACATCTGGCTGGTGCAAAACTAGTATTGCCACCGGCTGGTGAAATACCAACATTAAAACATGTTGATAAATCCGCATTAACACGTCCAAAAATACCACCTCCAGGGCCACCGTCATCAGGTATTGATACAATATATTGAAATATTCAAAATGTTATGTATTTATTTTTTCCTTAACTGGTGATTGTATTATCAAAATTCAGAAGTCATTTATAATGTTTGGACATCTTTTTAATTCCTTTAACTGATTTTAATTGCTACTATACCGCATTTATTGATCAAATTTTATTAATTGTCTAATTTAAGAACGTGAAATTTCAAATGGCCAATCAAATGAAAGTATTAGTTCCATAGATGAGGGTCCTATTGCGCCACCGCGTAAGGTAAGCCAAACATACAAGATTATTTTAATTTTTAATCGAAAGGTAAAAGCTTAAATAAAATATTTTCCATACATAAATTCTAAATCAGATTTTATATTGTAGGCACTTGTTTTGAATATTTTTTTCTATTTCAAAAAAAAAGATTTTTTTAAATGTTCTTTCCAGCGCAAACATAACAGGTTAATGAAAATATCACAACCAAGTGAAGAAACGGTAAAAATATCGCTGTTTTGTTAGCAACTTGTTGTGTTGTTTTGTTTTGTTTGTCTATTGTTTAATTTTCTTTTTTTTTTTTTTACTAAAAGGCCATAATCAGGCACAATCTCTATTGCGATTAAAAGTGATTTAAAAAGCCTTTTTCAATTATTTAGACAATTATTGTTAAATTTCTGAATGAACATGGTATTAAATCACCTGCAATCGATGCGATCAACACGCCAATATAATTTTAATTATCATTAAAATCTTTCACATACTAATTGGAGAATAATCAACGTAAAATTTCATTTTTAATAGATCCAAACTTATACCTAAACTTATTAATATTAATATTTTAAATACAAAACAGAACAATTTAAATGTTGTTTGTCGTTAGCATCTAAATCCTAAAAAAAATTGCTTTAATCTTTAACTATAGCCTGTACTGACTGCTTTGACACATTAACGAAGCTGCCGTTAATTAAAAGCTCTAATTTCTAACTGTATCTATCTAACACATACATATAAAGAAAAGTATAATATTAGAAAGTATATCATCTTATTATATTAATCAACAACTTTTTGTTTTAAGATTTATACCGGGTTATCCATTTCGTGATTTCAAAAGTAAACGTAAATAAAACACATATAAAATATTTTTTTCATGATATTTCTTTTTTATTGTAAAGTTTGAACGTTGACATTATGTGTGAAACACTACATCATTTAAATGACCTCCACGCGAAGTGTTGCAAGCATTGATTCTTTTGAGATAATTTTCGACCACTTTTTGACACTTATTGTGCGGTATCTCAGCCATAACTTGACGAATGTTGGTTTTTAAGTGTTCAAGAGTTGAAGGTTTATCTGCATAAACACGGTCTTTCGCGTAGCCCCACAAAAAAAGTCTAATGGTGTCAAATTGCATGATCTTGGTGGCCAGTTGATATCGCCACGACGAGAAATTACGCGGCCAGGAAATGTCTCTTGCAATATATGTAGCCATATTCGCTCGAGTTGTGTGGCATGTGGCACCGTCTTGTTGAAACCACATATTCTCCAAGTCGTATTCTTCAATAGCAGGCAAAAAAAAGTCGGTTATCATATGACCATAACGCTACGAATTGACGGTGACAGTCGTTCCATCGTCGTTTTCGAAGAAGTAGAAGTTTTCACACCTTCGGACCAAAGAGCGCACCAAACAGTGACTTTTTCTGGATGTAATGGCCTCTCTTCAATTACTTGAGGATTCTCAGAACCCCAAATACGACAATTTTGTTTATTAACATTTTTGTTTATTATCATACGAGTGTGAAATGTGCTTCATCGCTGAAGAAAATTTTGTTCGAAAAATTGCCGATACGCACGATACGTGGCTGTGGCAGAATCACCATTTTTGTAGTAGGTTTTGATAATTTTTTTGCGTTGTGTGATGGTTAAGCGATCCATTTTCGTCAATGTCAGACTTTCACAACTTAGTTTGACAGATGTCGAATTCCAGTCCCATACTTTTGAAACCACGAAATGAATAGCCCTTTATAATTAAACATATAATTATTTAAAGAATTGGAGTGAGTAGATGTTTGAATGCCAATACTATGATAATCTGTAGGTTCATAAGAAGTACTCTTTTTAACTACAGAAGACATTTACTCTGCTCCTCCCTCTTTAGAGAAACGTATGGCATTATGATCCCGAACGTAATTATTAATATAGAAATCTAAATCTGGTTTTTCTAAATGTAAGACATAAGGAGATTATAAAAATGTGTCATAATGTTAAAGTTGTATGCACATATGAGCCGTTTATTTTGAAAGTGGTTTAAGTCCACTTTTAAAAAAATTTATTTAATGATAGTAATCACAATCCTATGTAATCTTTTTTTTTTTTTTTTTTGTAAACAGTTTAAGTCTAGTATCATAAAAATCGGTATGATTTGGGGCACTTGAAAATTAGCTAGTTAAGCAAATGCAAAAAAAAATTTATTTTGAAACTGGTTTAAGTCCATTAAAAGAAATAATTTTGACATGGAATGTGTGAACCCTATAAAATGATTTATAAAGAATAAATGGGGGGGGGGGATACAGAGTTCCCTTGTCGGGGAAGACCAAGGAACTTCAACAAAATAAAATTAACACCATTATACAAAAATGTACGCCCCATTTCAACTCCTAAGTATAAGGATATGATGGAGTTACTAAGGTTGTATATACCACCTATGCACCATGAATATTTTAACAACCTCACACATAATCTAAATGAGGATAAATAATATGGCGAAATCTTTAATATTATGCTTAATAAATGAATGTTTTTCTAATTACATAAATAAAAATTGCATCTAAATTGAAAGCTTCCCTATTTATTTTAAAGCTATTACATTCATCTACATCAAAAATAAAATATTTACCATTTATTTAGAGGAATCACTAGGTATACAATACATACATACATAATTGGTGATTACAACCCTTCAGTTAGGATTACGACCTAGCTTCTCACACCACTTATGTTGTGTGCATTAATTTTATACATGAGTGGCGGAACCTACAGTTTAAAGTCGACTCCGAACGACAGTTTTTTGAGAAGCTTTTCATGGCAATTTTATTTACTCTCAGAGTTTTTGCCAGAAATCTGCTGAGAGGAAGTCGCCGAAGAAATATTTTCATATTTTCGTTTTGATGTCTGACCTGGGATTCGAACTCGGGCCTTCAGTCTAATAAGCTAACACACTACCTACTAGACTACGGCGACTTCAATTATACAATTCTTTTGTATAATTTGTTTGCTAATCAACCCCATGTAATAATTATATTGGAATTGTATAAAGGTAATGGGATAACTTTAGTGGAAAAAATTAACTTATAATAATTTTAAACAAAGAACACAAAGTGATTTTATTAATTTTGAAAGTGGTTTAAGTCCATTTTAGGTTCTGAAACACAGCTTATTTTTCTAGCAAAGTTTACAAAACGTATTACGTTATATATTCTAATATGTTTAGGGTCTCAAAACCATAAAAACAACTTAATACCAGTTAACAATATTTTTGAAACGATTCAATATAAGAAAAATTGGACTTAAACCACTTTCAAAATAAATGACTCATATGTATGTATGTATATATTTTAATTTCTTTTTTTTCCTAAATTGAATACAGTAACTACTTACTGCAATTGTTTACAATTGATCCTTAATGATCTTATTTTTAATAACAAATTCTCAAACAAAAGAGAAAAAAAAAAGATGAATTTTTACTTTAAAATCAAACTATGTATGTATTTCGAACATCACGTTTTCTACATCTACATTAAGAACATGTACTTACTTTTTTTTTAATATATAAATGTGATTTCTTTTAATTTTTTAACATTTTTCGTGTATTTTTTTTTATTATTAAATTGTTAAAATTGTGGTATTGTTATTATTTTAGTTAATGAACCAATCAACAAATTACACAGAGTACGAGTCTTGGCATGCGGATATGGATTCATCTGGTGGTGGTGGTGGTGGTGGTGTTGGTTTAGATCATTCCGCCGATTCTAATTTATCATCTAGTGATAATGATCGTATTAATTCATCGCCCGACAATCTTTTAAAAAGTTCAAGCACAACAATAACTACAGGCAATAAATTTAACTACGTAAGTTAAAAAAAAGGCAATTTTGAAAATTTATCGATTTTCAATAAATAATTTGACAAATTTCTTTCGCCTACACAGACCGGTCATCGACGTTGTCGCGCCTTATATGACTGTTCGGCCGATAATGATGATGAACTAGAATTCAAAGAAGGTGAAATACTAATTGTGCTTAATGAACGTACAGACGATGAAAATTGGATGGAAGGTATTATAGAAGGTAATCCCACGCGACGCGGAATGTTTCCCGTAAGTTTCGTCCATATGTTACCCGATTAATAAAAATAGAAAAATCCCGAAATGATACACAACAACATTCAATGTTTTAAGTTTAAAACACAAGAGAATAACAAACACTATTCTTATGTATTGTATGATGTAAAAAAAACAAAAAAACAAAAACTATAGTTTAATAGTTCGTATTTTTTTAAATATAAAAAGAACACCACAAATTTTGTTCGACTCCAAAATTTTACTCAGTAAAAAGCGAATGAAAAACATGTATTACATATTTTATAAGATTGTTTTACAAGCTAAATGTAAATCAAAAACAAAAAAGTAACACAAGCTAATTACTAAACTAAAATTGAATTTTTACTATTACTCGTTACGATATCCATTATAATACTCTACTTTTTTAACAATAGGTGGGAATATATATATATATATATATTTATATACATAGATTGTGTGAATAATTAATGGAAATTAAAGAAATGTATCCTAAGCATTTCACTTTATATTTTTCGTTTTAAAAACTATTTATTACCTTAAGTTGTATGTTTTATAATAGTATTCATTATTATATTATTACTGTTCTACTGTATAGTATTCATTATTATTGCTTTATTATTTTTACAATTATATTTTATGCGTATTAACAAAAACACAACTACAATAAAAACAAAAATAATGTTGAGAAAATTTTGTAAAATATATATTTAATCCAATACATGTAATTTGAAATTTTATAAAAAACACTAAATCATAATCAAATTATTCAAAATGAATGGTAACAAATAAATTGTGAAATATAACCATTTGAAATTGTCTAAACTAATTATGAAATTGTTTCGTATACAATGTAATGGTAGATGATTGAAGATTTAATAAAAGATTAAATAAAGAATAAACTAATTATGGAATTGTTTCGTATACAATGTAATGGTAGATGATTGAAGATTTAATCAGAATTCGTAATAATAGTCATAGTATGACAGTTGCGACGCGAACGAATGTAACAAACTAACACTCCTTTCCTCCGTATTCACATTAACTAAAACCTTCTGTTATCTAATATTCGTATGCCGTAACAGAAAGTGATAAAGTAGAAAATAATCCTGACAATTTCACTTATAGTACACAATAAAGTTCTTTCGATAACATTTTTTTCGAATATTTAATTTACAATTCACAAAGTATTTCAAGTTCGAAACCACATTTCGATAATCAAATGTCATATTTTTGCGATACAAGATCTTGAACTTGTGAATAATCCAACCGAAAGAGTTTTAATTTTATAAATTTATTAAAATTGATTAATTTTTGAAAGTAGAAGCATTTAACATAAATTATTTAGTATTAAAAAAAAACATATTAAAAGTGTCTGATATAAATTAGACGCAAACACAATTGCTTTGTATTACTATATTAGCTTACCTAAAGCAGATTTCTGCAGTAAAATTTCAAATATTGATGTTATATTAGGCAATCTATAACAAAACATTAATTCACCCCTATTCTGACTTTCGAATCGAATCGAAATTATCTCCGTTTGGCAACTTTGGTATTCTTGTTCTTTCGATTCAGTTTTTGTTTGGAATACCAATTTTCGATCGTAGCGTAACTGAATGCGGAGACGTAATCGAAAGTCAGAATAGGGGTGATTAATTCCACGTAATTTTCAAATTGTTGCCTTTTCTTCTGAAATATTTCACATAATTTGTAATTTTTTTTTAAAAATGTTTATATAGATGCAGTTGAATCTGCAAAATACAAATCTATAAAAGAATGAAAAACTCAAAAGATAGGATTGTACCGATTTCTTTAGTGTCCTCCTCATTTGTAATAAAATAAAATAAAAATATTATTAAGAAATAAATTAATCATATCCCGTTTTTTATTCGAAACCGGAGATATTTTTATATAGAGAAGAAGAAATTCTATATAGTATTTGGTATTTATGTAGTCAATTAATGAATTCAGCAACCAAATATACTGGGGATGAAAAAACTTAAACTTGGCTCGTGCTGATAAGCGCAAGTATTTTAATAAATTGACTGAAGAAGCAGACACAACAACAACATCATATAAATTGAGAGAGTTCCACTAACTTATAGTGCACATTACTAACCCAAAAGAAATTTTACCAAAGTTAAGTAATTATAAACACAGCATACCAAATACTCAGATGATGGACGTCGTATTTCTTCTTATGCTGGAAATAGAGCCGATTCCACGAGATCAGCAGCGCAATTTTAAAACAAAAAATTTTGCAAATTAACACCACTACAGGTGTTGAACTATTACGACCATAGGTACTTTGTAACTCATGAAACAATTCAGAATTTCCAAGCTCATTATAAATCAAACCTAATCTAAAAAACGATATAACAATGTTAGGTAGAGATAAATCACTTCAAAAATTTTCATCTACAATATTGTAGCTGTCTATGTTGGTCTACAAATACTTTATCACATATTCAATGATATTAACCGAATTAGCAACAATACAGAATTGGAAATTTATGTTGGAAAACAACACAGCAGACGATTACATAAAAACATATAATCACGAAATAAAATACATCAAATGTCTTTATTATTTGGGCTCAATGTCAGATATCATTGAAGATGAAGAAGATGCTTTTAGTACACTAAAACTAACTTGAACTGCATTTGAATATCTGAACACCATGTGATGGCCATCATAGCTTTGACAAATATAGAAAATTTAATTTTTTTTGTGAACAAATATCTGCGTTTAACGTGTTACATAAGGCATACGGACTAACACAATTCAAATTCGGATCTCTAGAGGATGACAAACGAAAAGCAAATAATATAATATAAATAATAATACGGAAGGCGTTATAATGGAATCCGCTAATGAGTTTAAAAACAACGTAATATGCGATTAAATTAAAATGGAATTTTATTTCTTATAGAAGCCCTTTGTTTCCAAGTAGATGTTAAAAGGAAAAAAATTTTAAATATGTTTTTAAAATGTAGACAAACAGATAATTAAACTTCGTTAATATTTAATTAAGCGGCATTCCATTAAAACATCTAAAGGAAGGAAAAGAGTAATATTTACTAATTAAATGCATATTTACTTTGAGTAAAAGTAACATTTGAAATATGTGCATATGTATGTATGTAATTATCATAAATATATTAGAATCCTTTTTTACAAACCTACCCTGAAGACTTATGTGATGTTTTTGTAACACAGGAAATAGCCTGTGTGATGTTTTTGTAACACAGGCTATTTCCTGTGTTACATAAGTCTTCAATTTTGTTTGTGTTTCCCATATAAACAGGCAAGCAAGTGAAATAGCCTGTGTTATAAAAACATCACATTAATGTTAACTATTAGCTCAGAGGCAGCAGGAGAAGAGTCGAAATTAAAAATTGAAAACTTGAAAGATCTGAGGTAAATAACCTGCATTATTTGCTAAGACAGGAAGTATTCGGTCGGATACTATGAATTCCTAGTTAATTCCTATGACATGCAATAGTTGAGTAAAGTATACATTAAACATGCTTACTTTTATTAGAACTCAAGACTTTTATAACAAATGTTGATCAAAATCTTATCTTAAAGAACAACTTCAATCATCTCCATACATTTCATTGAAAAACATACAATGCATGCTCAATAATTCTTCGTTGAATGTTGAACACAACTAATAGAAAAAATATAAAATCTTACAAAAATCTATAAAAAAAGCAAATTAAATTTATTTAAAATAGCAAAAATAAATCTTTTATCGATGGCAATTAAACTTCAGTTGCATTGCCGGTTGCCAAAAAACGATATTACAGACGGCAACTGACAAAGAAATTAAAATTGTAAAAAGAAATTCTTTTCTGAAACTTTAGCTGGTGACTGGGAACGCAACTGAAATTCGGTTGCTGTTTAGATATAATAGACTCATAAATTAATAAATTGTAGTACGTATTAGAAATACATTGCATATGAGAATATAAAAACTTACAATAACTATTTGTGCAATTAGTGCTGCCATGAATGATTTTATATTTTTTTTTAGCATAACTTGTTTTTATTACAAAACAAACAAAAAATAAAATAAAATAAATAATAATAAGCTAAATAAAAGCCGTTATATTATATCAGGTATATTAAACTAAAATTTGTATAAAGTTTTGTTAAAATTAAATAAAAATTTTAAATTTGCAAACTGACAACAAAATATTATTATATACTTACATACATATACAGTGAGCGTCAAAAGAAAGTGTACACTATGTATAAAATTCTAACAGTCTCAACTCAAGTTTTCCACTTAAGGAGAGTGCCCGAAAAAAATTTTACAATATTTCCAAAATTTTCTAATTCCTTCTTGTTTCAATTTTAAAAACTGGCAATAAAATAATTTGAAAAAAAAATTAACGGTAATATTTTTTTGAATTGTACACTTTCTTTTGACGCCCACAGTACATATATATGTAAACGTTTATAAAGCATTGCGCATTAAAAGATATTTAATTGTTATTCAAGCTTTCAATAATAAAAAAACAAACAAAATTATTTTGTTTCTAAATAATAATAATAAATTATTAATCTAATAAAAAAAAAACGTAACGTTAATTTAATGTTGAACTAACAGAAACAAAAAAAAAAAAAATGAATAATTAGATTATTAACCCCTTTGCTAAGTACCTCATTATTATGAACAAAATTTTTAAATAATTAATACTATTAACGAAAATCTGACATGCATGAAAAGATAATAATCAATGGCTTTTTATTATAAATTAAAAATATATAAGGAATATATAAAACTTGTAATTTTATTATTTTTATTTAAAATAGCTGAATACATTTATAAAATTTCTATTGTTATCGTTTTTTTTTTTTTGTTTCTTCCATAAAAAACTATTTATACGTTATAATGTATGAGTTCTTAAATTGAATCACATCACAATAATATGTTTATGCATTCATATTTAATTGAATTTGTATATGATTTCTGTGGGAAACTATTGAAAATTAATATTTCCATTGTATTACACAAGTTTTTTTTTATCACTTTTGTTTGAAACATATTTTTCTAAATGTATTGAAATTCAAATAAATAGTAAATGAGTGAGTATTCAAATTGGATTCAGTTAAAAAAGCGTGTAGTCTTCCTTCTTGAAATATTCGAAAGAATATTTACTAAATCGAATGAACGCCTTATTCAAAAAAGTGCTTTTAAGACGAATGACATGATCTGAATATCAGTTAAAGCATCTACAATAAATTGTTTTAAAATATCTGGTATTATCAGAAATAACTAAATAACTAAAAGACAAAATTGTTATAAATTTCAATTAAATTAATTAAATTTTATTTAAAATTTAAGATTTTGGTTTTGAAGCAGGAACACTCAACTTGGCAACAGTACTTATTGTTGGCCAGCTGTAGTATCGTAAAAGTAAAGTAAATTTGCGCAGAAAGAAAATAGTTTTCCAATTTCTACACACGAGATTTTCAACAGTTCTTTTCTTTAAGATCCCCAGAAACAGTTTTCTGAATGGATTTCCGAAACTCTTCTATTTGACTCGTTGAACATTAGGATAGGAACTGTTCTAAGAGCTTTAAATTGTTTTATCCTACCGTGGATAATATTAAAAATTGTGTAAACTTATTTGTAAAATATTAAACTTTTGCCTTGTCTTACGAATAACCTATTTTCGTACAAAGACAAAGTGGAAGCCACCTCCTAATATTCTCCTTCGACTTACATAGGTGCAGGCAATATCAAATGTTTATAGCCATGGAATACAACAACAATACGCGGTTTCAAGTAGACGCTACAATTCTTTTATTTACTTACCAACGATTAGATGTTAAGCTACAAATGAAATCTTTCACTCAATAATAGTGGTTCAGCTTAGAAGATTGGGAGAATCATTGCTATTCGGTACGAAGCCTTCTTGAAAAATTGAAGTGATCAAATGCGGTCATTGGTCAATTTTTTCGATGGCTTGATCTTGTAAGTTATATCAGTTTTATTAAATTTGAAAAAGATTTCTCGGCGAATTTGTTTAACGGATTGGCTGACTGTGACTTGTTTGTGACTTCAAATGTACTCCAATATTGCAAATGACAATAAACTGAAGAATTTTATTTCTGGAATATTTTTTACTTCAAAATTAATATTTTATGTAATATTTAACACGATATTGTTGTTATATTTTTCAATTAAAGTTTTCTTAATAAATAATAATTAATAACGTAGGCAACTAATATGGTATTTCTTTTTTAATGATTGAAAGAAAAATATTGAAAAGAAAATTATAATTTACAAAATAAAAAGAGAAAAGAGGACAGTGAAAACGTTTTTTGTCATATCAACTTATCATATTCAGTATTTATTATTAAATAATAATTGTAGAGATTAATTTATTGACTATTTACAAAAATATGTATTTAAACATTAATCATTAATTATTTATTGTAAACATGTTTAAAACTCTTATGCTCGCTAAATTGTATCGTATTATTCTTTACTATTTTTAAAACCTACTATGTATTGCTTTTATTTCTTTTATTTATTTATTTATTTATTTATATAGAGAGAGGGTAGCACAAATAGAAAGTGTACTCAAAACATTGAAATCTACACATAAGGTAAACAATGTATGTATGTAAAATGTTGTATTTAATGAAATGAAAATAAATTAAATAATTTAATAAAAATCAAATAATAAATAATTAAATTAAAAACAATCATGTTACCATATAAAACTATACAGAAAATATTTCTTCCTTAAAAGTATTTTAAAAATTTTAATTTTAAATCATAGAACAACATAAGCAAAATTACAAATGTACTGTGTATTTACATATATTTAAGTAAACAAATATTATTTAACAAATAAATACGTATGCCATTATTATTGTATTATTTTATTGTATTTATTATAAAGAGGAAAGCATTATTTTGTTTTAAAGATTTAAAATACGTACTAAAGGGTCCGCCAAATAACTTTTTTTTTTGAAAATGATTTAAAAAAAACACTACTGAATATTTTCTCAAATTTCTTTTTTTATTTGAAAGTACAATCCTTCCGGTTAATAATGGAAAATAATTTCATTCAAATGGCTGCCTCGGCTGGCCATGCAGTAGCCTACACGATCGGTCAAATTTTTAAGCACATTATCGATTGTGTGCAGCTGTATTTCACCAATGGCTTCACGAATATTGTCCTTTAAAGCGTCAATTGTCTCTGGCTTGTCGGCGTAACACTTATCTTTGACGGCACCGCACAAATAATAGTCCAACAGTGTCAAATCGCAGCTCCGAGGTGGCCCAATTATGCCTCTGGACCAAAATCCGCACCAAACAGTGACTCGTTTTGGGTGCGTCGGCTTTTCAATGTATGCGTGCGGGTTTTCTGTGCCCCAAATGCGACAATTTTACTTGTTTACATACCCGCCAAGATCAAAATGAGCTTCATCTGAAAAGATGATTTTTTTTGCCAAAATCGGCATCTTCTGTAAGTCGATCGCAGGCCCACTTAGCAAAGCGAAAACGCATAATCATTTATTTTCCATTATTAACCGCAAGGATTGTACTTTCAAATAAAAAAGAAATTTGAGAAAATATTCAGTAGTTTTTTTTTAAAGCATTTTCAAAAAAAAAAAAGTTATTTGGCGGACCCTTTATTATTGGATGTACTCATTCTAATTAATTTACATGTACATTATTTACATTAACGTGTAATATTAAAAAAGAAAAACCAACAACAACAACAAAACTGTAAAAGATTACAATTAATAAATATAGAAACAAAATATATACCATAATAAATATTATTGAGTTATTAAATTAAATAACAATATAAAATATATGAATATATGAGTATTAACAAACTTGATAGTGTGTTTTGAAGATCCGTGTGGAGAATGGAGGGAGAAGACTTAAAAAACGCTACATTACACAGATTTGGAAATATAATGGTTTTGGTGCTTAATGTTCACAAACGGAGTTTCCAGCTTTGGCTTTTTTAAACCTTTAACTGTTTATGCCGCGTATGCTCGTCAGAGCAAAATGAAAAATTTTCGCATAATCTCGAGTATACTTGTCTTGAATAAAATATGTAAATCGAATCAAGTGGAAATTTTTTCTCTGAGGAAAATCAAATAAAATTCTTTTAGCAAATGTACAACTACAATCGTTAGTTTTTCAACAATAGCTTGTATTAAACTGAAATAACAAATTCTGGACCAATGCAGTTACAAAATATATATTTTATAAAAATTAATATTTAAAATTTATATTTATAAACAAATATATTTTTTAAATAATCAATACGCAACGTTTGATTTATAGGCAGAAACATATTACTCTGTTTATGTTGAGTATACTCGTCTTTAATGGAAAATAATTGAGTAAAAAAATTAAACTGTTAAAGGGTTAAGGGAAAAATTAGTAAAACAGTACGTTTAATTATTATTGAAAATAGTCTGATTCAAACTCCTTACAAATGGGTTGAGGAGATGCCTTTGTGTTCGTTTCAGGTAGCGCTCCAAGTACTCGGCCGCTGTAGTCAAACAAGGGCTATTTTGTAATACAAAAAATTTTTGCCTCCGATTGCCACAAGGTTCAGACTTAAATCCAGTAGTACATTTGTGGGCTTATATGAAACCCTAATAATCTAAGTACTGCGTTATCAACAGGAATTCGTTGAAAAATGCACTAGTGAACATACCGAAGTCTATGAATGCAGAGATGTTGAGAAATCTGGCCAATAAGACTTCTTGTTGTCGTAAAAGATAAATAACGCTTTAAGGTAATATATGTCTTAACATTTTGTTGTTACTAGAGCAACTCTCCTTCTGTACAAGTTTTCTTTCCTACCAACGTACTTAAATACGTAAATGTCTGAGGACGAAAATTGAAGGATTAGTAATGTTTACATACATACATAATTGGTCATTACAACCCTTCAGTCAGGATTCCGGCCTAGCTTCTCACACCACTTATGTTGTGTGCGTTACTTTTATACATGAGTGGCGGGACCTACAGTTTAAAGTCGACTCCGAACGACAGTTCTTTGAGAAGCTTTTCATGGCAATTTTATTTACTCTCAGAGTTTTTGCCAGAAATCTGCATTTTTACTGTCATTGATTTAGTTTTTCTATGTTAATCTTTAAGCTCAATTTCTCTGCATGTTTTAGTGTGAATTTGACAGCAGTAGTTAGGATAGGTAGGATCACATAGTCATTTAAACTTCAAATCAAGGGTTTTAATAAAGAGTAGTGGGAAAGAGCACAGTCTTGTTTTACTCAAAGCTGTTTTAAGCAGTTTACTTATTTCACCACCGTGAAGATTTAATTATTTTTATTTTATTTTCTAGAATGTCCCTCAACTCTAAATATTCGTAGTATATAATGCCTCCCTATAAGGAGTAAAACGGTCGTATATATCGAATGAGTTTCGTATCGAGGGAGTTTCGGTTGTGATACTGGGCCACCAAAGTTTTTTATTATAATTTAATGGTTAAGACATGAGTATTCGGGTTAAAAAACTACTCAGTTTTTCCTTATTAACTTTTCTTGACTTCCCTTACCAGTTTATTTAACTGTTAAGATAGATTCTTGTACACCGCTAGAAGGTGTTCTTATTTTATTATTTTATATCCATCATTGTATATAAAAAAAATGGTTTTTCATCGATGACAGGAATTCACTTTTTATTAGTTCCTCCTAAGATTGGTTGCTTAATTTAATAGGTAAAGTATATTCAGCAACCCTAGTTGCGGGTAGAGAAAATTTATTTTGGCGACTAGCATCTTCGTCCCTTGTTACTTCCAACACTCTAGCTGAGGTTTAAAAAATGTCACCACAGGGTTTTCGGGGACTGTGTATAAATAATTAAAATCTACTACCAAGCTGGTGGTTCTGATAGAACTATATTTCTAAAATTGGGCATCGTTTGGCTCGGTAGTTTGACTAGCTTGGTACTAAATATAAAAACACTAGGGCACATTAATCTCATTCGTTTAAATGATAATATGGTTGGAGTAAAAAAAAAACTAAGAAAATACATTGAGAAAGAAAAGCAAAGGCACTCCTACCTTATTGTTGCCCAGTCTACTTAATTGATTGCATTGCGGATTGCAGCGTGAAAGACTTTTTAAATTTTCTAATACATTCCACGTATCTGGATTGCACAGACCGTAGTAAAATAGAATATTATCATATAATTAAAGTTTGTTTCTGGTTACTTCCCTTCGTTTATTCAATTCCTTTAGGAAAATTTCAAGTTTATATTCTCAACTGATTTCTTTTCTTAGCTGCGTCAGTAATACCAAGTCATTTTTATATTTGTTATCAAATGCCAGTGAATGAAAAACAGCTGTTGGGAGCAAAAAGAAGAATCAAAACAATTTTTTCATTTAATAACGTCAACAATTTGATAGTGTTTGACAAAAATTATAGAAAAGAAAAACGCCCATGGATTTACAACAATTAGAAGAGGAGGCGCGCCAAGCGGCACTAAAGGATATTAAAAATATGCTCCAGCGCCCTGGTCAACTTGAAAAAGTTGAGCAATATTGTCACCGAGTGGCACGTAAAAAGGCGTCTGTGGAAGCACTGCTCAAGACTGGCATGCAAAATCAGCTGGAAGGCGTACGAGAGGGCTTAAAGCAATTAAAAACTTGCCTGAAAGACGTTCGTGATGTCAGTGAAACTATGGCTGAAGTTGAAAAGTTAATGGAAGGTGTTCCCGAAATCTATGATGCTCTGGAGGATGTACGAGAGGAGAATACTAAGCATTCGCAGTACGCCACTGCCGTGGAGAATTTGAAGCATATTTTCAATGTTGAGGCCAGTGTCCAGAAAACTATGACCCTAATTGAAGAAGATAAACTTCTTAATGCCCACCAATGTTTGGCTGATTTGGAAAATGCTAGAGATGATCTACTTTATGAATTGCATAAACAGCCAAAACAACATGCCTCCGACAAAATTACGCTTAAGAGACATTTCGAGAAGATCGACACTGTTTCGCAGGCTTTAGAAAAAAAATTACGTTTAATATTAAGCCGTACTTTGAATACGGTGCGCAAAGAACCGAAATTTATAGTTACAGCCCTAAGAATAATAGAGCGTGAAGAGAAAAATGATCAATTTGCATTGCAACAGCAAAAAGTAACTTCATTCCTGCCGCCAGGTCGCCCGCGCCAATGGCGTGCAATGGCTATGGATGTACTCAAAGAGGCTGTAATAACCCGTATCGAGGGTTCAAAATTAGAGGAACGGGCCGACAATGTAATGTGGTTAGTACGAAATTTGGAAATATTAAGACAAAATATTCTGGTCGATTTGAGAGTCGTTAAATCGCTTTGTTTGCCGTGCTTTCCGCCGCACTACAACATATTTGAAGAATATGTAAAAATGTATCATGAGGGATTATCGAATTATGTAAGTATGTTTTGGAAATATTTGTGCCTTTCATCCGCGGAATTGTTTTTACACAAAGGCAACATTTTAAGCGAAAAAAATTTTTCCGGTTGATAAAGTATTCGTCGGTTAATAAGGAATGTTTCAAGACTGTCCAATTCATACAATATACATATTTCTTGTTAATTCGGTGTTAAAAAATTATTGCATCCTAAAACTATCTAAAACAAGCGAAAAACGCTCGTGTTAGAGTAACAGAGAATTAGTAAATGCGTTGTTTGCTCTTTGATTCCGAAAATTTTTAAATTAGATGGCTGATGCATTCATTTAAAAGTTTTACTAATTAAAATAATCATTTTCTCCATGTTCATTTAATTTACAGTCCAAAGCTTAACGTTTATTATAAAGGGTGATCTAAAGTTGGTCTCAAAAAAAAAAAAAAAAAGAAATAGCGAATTGTACTTTTAAAGGAGCAAAAGCAATTTAATTCAAAAAAAATTTTGCTCTGAGCAAATGGTTTCTGGCTAAACAGAAGATTGTAGTAAGACAAGGGCTTTGCTCTCGTATATCTTTAAAATCAATTTCCATTTTTCCTTTATTTGAACCTATTGCTTAAGTAAACTAGTGATGAAGATATAAAGCGTATGCTCCTGGTAGTTTGGAGATTCATATCAATTGGGATGAAATTTAAATTTATATTCTTTAGCGCAAAATTGAATCTTCTGAGAAGATAATTTTTTTAATAAACACATCATTTCAGATTGAAAATATAGTTCCTGGCTTAGAGGGTAATGAATATGTTTCATTGTTGCAATGGGTTATTAACACATATCCAGGACATGAACTAATGCGTCATCCTGATTTAAATGTTAATATTCAACAAGTAGCAGGTTCCTTATTAACTCCAGAACATTTGACAGCACTTGAAGATCAATACTTAGGCAATATGCAACGTAATTTCCAGGATTGGATGGCAAAAACAGCTGAAAAAGATAAAACGGATTGGTTTTCAGATCAGACACCAGACCAGGATGAACAATATTATCGTACTCCAGCATCAATTATAATTTTTGATATGATCAACCAACTGCTTCAGGTTACTGATAGCATACACAGTGATTTAACTTTTAAAGCCTTAGTAATGGGCATACGTCAATGGGATGCATTTGGTCAAACATATTTGAAAAATATAGCAGAGTTGAAGGAGCATCACTTTAGAAATCGGGATCAAATAAAATTCTTTACTCATCATATTATAGCAATCGTTAACAATAGTCAACAAATGCTAGATTCAGCACATCAGCTTAAGCAGAAATACTGGCCGAACGCCCGTACAGAACACTATGAACATTTTGAAAAACTTGTTGATACGTTCCAACGAGTACGTTCTCAAGCAGCTGGCTATTTACTGGAAGAGGCGTTTTTGGATTTAGACATCCACTTCAATGATCTGTTTACACAAAAATGGTTGACCTCCTCTATATCTGTGGATACGATTTGCATTACACTCGAAGATTATTTTCAGGTACTTATCGGTGTGTAAATTTTAAGAATTCATTTTCTAATTTCAAAAATATTAATTACAGGATTACAATCATTTAACGCCTTCCAATTTTGAAATGGTCATTAATGAAGCTCAAAAACAATTGGCTAAACGTTATATTCGTGCTTTGCTATCGAAACGTTTATCGCGTCCCTCTTCAGATTGTGAGACCATTAAGACGAAAATAAATTTAGAAGCAAAACGTTTAGAAGGATTCTTTGTAAAAATTGCACCAAACCTGTCGTTAAGTGATTCACCGTTAAAATTAATATCTATGCTGTCCGGTCTTTTAGTGTGCGATGTAGAAGTTTTACTACTTGATTTGCATACCCTCCTGGGCAACTATCCTTCCTTAACGGAAGATCAAATTGTGCGACTCTTTTACATACGCAATGACGTAAAAGCAGCAGAAATACGTCAAAAGGTACAGGATGCCAATCAGTCGAAGAAACCTATGGTTACTATTGCTAAACAGGACTGCATATTTAAGGAAATTGTGTTCAGTGATAAATTGTGGTAAACGTATAAATATCACATGCTTTCTATTATATTTCATATATTTAAGGATATACTCGAAGAAAAATAAGGGTTTGTTTATATATTAGTATTATTTTCTAAAAACTTTATCCAATAAAATTGAATTAATAACAAACAATGCACAATAGTAAGATAAATTTTTGTGCGCTATCTAAGAATATGAAATGAATATGAACAAATAACGAAGGATAATTTCTTTAAATGTTTTAAACGGTTTATCTATAAATTAACAAAACTGTTAGAATTTAACATAAACTATACATTAAAACCTGTATTTATACATAATGTCCATACACGACCAAATCATTAACACCAACTAGTTTAGATTACGCATGCATTGAATTGCAGGGAGCACTCTACTTAAACAAGAGTCAAGAATATTGCGTTGACAACACTAATTACAAAAGTGGTTCATTAGTGAATAAAATGTTAACAGATAGGAAGATGATGATTCTGTTAAGAAAGAAGGTTTAGAAAGGTGCTGTTATTAAATTTGTATGAACAATGTTGCCAGGAAATAAAAAGTTTTGTAACCAACTTTTGAAAAATAAATCACCAAAGAGGGAAAAATAACCAAATTTATGTAGTTCTTAGTTTTTTAATTAATTTTTCCTGATGTTAAATTCAAACCGATATAACTCTCGAACAAAGCACAAAAAATATAAATTATTTCGACAAAGAAATTCCAATTTGTAGCTTTTAGACAGTTACTATTTATTTTTTGTTTGTTTCGTTCTCTTCTATATTAAGTTTGCAGCAAAACTTTAAGTTTAGTTAGTCGAAAAGAAAATTGTTTGTTTTCATCCCCTATTAATTTATCCACAAACTCTGTCTAACTTACACTAAGTTTACAAGAGTAAAAAAATATTCAAAAATTCAATTACAAAATAATTTAAATTTTCATGCATTTTCATTACAAAATATTTATTAATTTTATTTTTGTTAGAATTTCTAGTAAATAGAACTCTTATTGACACAGCGGCGACACTACATGACGCCATTAATTACTGTTTCGCATCCCAAATTTATGTGTGGTAAGTTTGTTTTAACCCAATGGAGGTGAAAATTGCTTATTCTAGACACACACCGGTTAATTCACCACTGACAGTACAGGTATCTATGGTAACGCAGTACCAATTTCGAATAACGGCAGTTTGGTGAATTTCAATTTTATTCACCACACCGGACGAATTCACCATACTTTGTAAGAACTCACCACATAGGACAAATTCACCACACTTTGCAAAAACTCAACAACCTCCATCACCACTCAACGCCGTGGTCTCCTCATCCGACAACGACGCACACGCAATCAAATTCAGACATTCATTCAATCAAAAAGAAGCCCCCCACCACACCAAATAATCAACCTTAAAATTGCTCTAAAGTGAAAATGGGGTTCATTTGCATTACTTATATAAATTGAACGCGAAAAAAGAATGTGCGAATTAATTTCAACATTTGTTTTTTGAACGAACAAATGAATTTTTCCAATCACCAGTGTTGCCAGGAAGGAAAAAATGTAATGAACTCCTGAAAAAATAATCATCACTAAAATGGGAAAAAATATGTAAAATAGTTAAATTCATAGTCTTTTATATGCTTTCAAAATTTAATTGTGTTTATTTAATTTACAATAAATAATTAATTAAATTACATTTTTGACTACAAAAAAAAGGATAACCAAAACCAGAAAAATGTACTCATTCTGCACTTCGAAAAAAAAAACCATTTTTATTTAGCAATAACTAAAGTCGGCAACACTGTTAGTGAGTGCAATGTTAATTGATAGGAAACATTCTGTTAAAAGAGAGAGCGTTTAGAAAGGAGCTGTTATTATTAAATTTAGATGAACGAGAGAAACAAACAAACAAAGAAACAAAAAGAAAAGCAGTTTGAATAAGAAACGCATGGTGGTGTCGCGGATAAAAAAGAAGGAGAAGAATAAATAGAATATTTTTTATAAAAATAAATGAAACATTAATATTTAATGATTATAATAAAATATATGACGAATATATGTTTTAATGAAGTCAACAAAATAATTAGCAACTAAAAGTGAGTGTTAAAATTAATAAAAAATAAAGTGCGAGTAGGTATAAAACCTACTTAATAAATATATGTATTTGCAAATTAAAAAACCAACACGTGAAAGAAATTACTGTTTAAGTAAAAAACAACAACAAATAATATGGTCACTGAACGAAATTCAATAATATATCTTATAGTTGTTTACATCATAATCACTCTAACAACAACAAAAGAAAGAAAAAATGAAGAAAGAAAAAAAAAAACAAATTTATCTGCAAGATTTTTACATTTACATTTATCGGGAAAAAACGTATTTTTTTTATTAATAAAAAAGATAGAGTGTTTGTTTATTATATTTCCTTACATACAATATGCAGAGAACAAAGAAAAAATCAATTTTTTGTGCCAAAAAATGTCTTAATTTTCTGCTGCTGGCTATTGTAGTTTAATTTAAAAAAGCCCACTAAAAAAAGAAAAAGAAGGAAGAATAACATCAACAATAAACCCAAAATTTAATCACCACTCCCCTAACTACTCGCCTAGTGCGCCAGTAGTCGTCATACGTTTAGACAATCAACGAGACTTTTATTTCACAAAAAACACAACACCAACCACCTTATTTTCGTTACGTTTAGTCATTCAGCCAGCCAGCCAGCCTGCTGCTGTTTGATTTTAACAGCAACAATTCCTTTTATTTATGATATAAAAAGCCAGTTAGCAATAACAGATGCACAAAAGAATTAATTAACTAAAGAAGTTTAAACTTAATTGTTGAGAAATATTTGCACTTTTGGTTATTCATGTTTGATTATCTTTCTAACATACATAATTGGTCATTACAACCCTTCAGTCAGGATTACGACCTAGCTTCTCACACCACTCGTGTTGTGTGCGTTAATTTTATACATGAGTGGCGGGACCTACAGTTTAAAGTCGACTCCGAACGACAGATTTTTTGAGAAGCTTTTCATGGCAATTTTATTTACTCTCAGAGTTTTTGCCAGAAATCTGCTGAGAGGAAGTCGTCGAAGAAATATTTTCATATTTTCGTTTTGATGTCTGACCTGGGATTCGAACTCGGGCCTTCAGTCTAATAAGCCAACACACTACCTACTAGACTACGGCGACTTCGATTATCTTTCTAAATAGCGTTTTATTTCTTGTGGTGGTTTTTTTATATTTTGTTTTTCATTATTCTGGATGTCAGGTGCAATTGTTTGGAATTCAGTATAAGTTAGGTGGATGTACAGGTGCTGGGGATTTCTGTAGGGAACTCGGTCTTGAACTCCACTTCAGGTTGAATGATGACTGCAGCGTTTTTCAGGCGGACATTTTCGCAATACTGAAGGCTATTGAGGCCATAGCTGGTGGCTCGTCCTCGGATTGGGAATCTTACATGATCTTCGTTGACAGTCAGGCTGCCCTTAAGGCCATTGCGTCGGTCTGGTGCAAATCACGGCTCGTTCGCAAGTACAAAGAGTCGTTGAGGACTTTTGGACCAGACCGTATCCGTCTATGCTGGGTTCCGGGTCATAGCGGAATACTGGGCAATGAGACGGCGGATGCCCTCGCTAAGTTAGGTTCGCTTTCAGGGGGCGATTTAATAGTTGGTCCTGAATCCCCAGTCTGCCACCTCTATGGCCTCATCGATGGATGGGTCAGGGAGGAAGAGCAGAGGCGTTGGGGGAACGGATCGGGTTGTTCTGTCTCTAGACGTCTATGGCCTGCTGTGGACAGTAAGAGAACAGATTGGCTGCTGGGCTTGGTTAAGGCCAGCTTAAGGTTGGTTGTCGGTTTTATCACGGGGCAATGCGAGATTAGGTCGCTGACGGGGATCTGGAACAGATCCCAGCCGGACTATTGCATGGTATGTTGCGATGAGGAGGAGTTAGAGACTATCGAACAACTCCTCTGTAACTGCCCAGCCCTTGGTAGGTTGAGGTTGAGAACCCTTGGCAGGGCCTTCTTTGAGAGCTTGAGTTCTGTGTCGAGAGCCGACATCAAGGCTCTCCACAGATTCATTAGTAGCTTGGGCTGGTTGAGAGGTGCTAGGGCTTCATAAGTGTAGTCGCCCTCTCACCCCTTTTTTGTTTGTGTCTGTTTCTTTCTGTGCGATTCCCATCCCCCCTTACCTACATGCCCTCCTTTCATTGTATTCCCTCTTTCCTTCCCTCTCTAAGGACGTTGTACAATGGGTCAATTTCGACCTCCGGGTACTGTACTTGTCTTAAGTGACAAGTACACGTCCTCTAACCTAACCTAACCTACACTAATTTGCATTATAAACCATTATAATCATCCAACTGTGATCGAAATACAAAATTATTCAAATTGTTAATCATTAAAACAGGTGAAAATAAGTCAGTTGGTGTATTCACTGCAAAGTGGACTTATTTGGATACACCACCTGTCGAATTTTACGTAAGATTTTCGTTCTTATGCCTTTGACTGATTGATTCTAGAGCGCTACAAGCGAATCAAAGCTAGAAGCTATTGTAGAGCGTGCTGTACCATTAATCTCAACGCGATACATTCTGTTGGAAGCAGTGGAAAGATATAACGGAAACATCGGAGAAAAAGCCCATTGTGCGCTGTTCATATCCTACTCCTCCGAATAATTCTAAAACTAGTACAGATTACCTTGCATTGAACTGGACCATGAAATATTGTGATACTAAAGGTGATTCCAAGCACACAAATATTTTTAATACATTGCTATGCCATAGTAGATGTTATAATAGATAAGGGTGAACATGAACAATCTGACAATTTTTTAACCCCGTCAGAATGCCTTTATATGCCTATATAAATTAGACCAGATGGAACGTTTAAGATAAGTTACTCACTAATAAATCAGATCATACGTTAAATGACTTTTGAAGTAAGATGATCTTTTCAGACGATTCAAAATATATCAATTTCGAAAAACGATCGATTTTAGTCACTAATTCTCAAACAAGTGAAAAACAAGTGTTTGCTTATGACTAAAAGGCAGCAAATATCAACAGTAAACACAAAAACCTGGTATATGCAATACCTACTTACACTTACTTAATTGGTCATTACAAACAACCCTTTTGTCAGGATTGCTTATTGTGTGTCTCAATTTTAACCATGATCGGTGCGACCTTCTGTTTAATGCCAACTCTGAACGACAGATTTGAGAAATTTTTCATGGCAATTTTTACTCTCAGAGATGAATCTCGGGCTCTCGCTTATAATGCAACTATACTACGACAGTTTCAAAATACAAAAAATATAATATATTCAATATACATAATATATTCAATACCAAGTAGATTTAATGGCGTGGTAGGCCTTAAAGGTTATGCTACTAAATATTAGGTATTACATTTTAATAATTTGGGCCTTTGAATTTTACTCTCTTTTCTTCTTGGCTACCTCCACCCTTTTGGAGCTCAAAAATATAGTCACCAGAAAGTTATCCTTTCCTTTGGTAAAAGCCGTCAATAATTTTTACAAATTATTGCTTAGAATTTATAAAACTGTTTACATAAATCAAGGTAACTAGGCTATAAGAATCAAGCTCTTGTAACGTTTCTCTATCCTTGTATAATTCGACAGTCTTGTTAATTGGAATCGACTGCCGGTTTAATATTAATCGCAAAGTTTCATAGTGATAGCAATTCGTAAAAAGAATTTTCTGTTGACAAGATTAGGTGGGGTTATGAAAGTAGTTGAAAAATATGCCTCCTAATATACCCAGAGGCCAGAACGATACCTTCCAAGATGTATTAATTCAGGTAGTAGTAGCATTACAACAACTCATTTCACTATGAATTGTACCAAAAACAACATGTATTTGTTGCTCTTTTTAAAGTCTACAGTCTGTCAAATCTGATTCGCATTGTGTGATCTGTTTCCGAACAGCGTCGCTAACCTTTGAGCTTGGAAAGCACTGCACCCATCAGAGAGTAAATATCTGTGCCGGTGCTAGTCTCCATTTTCCATTTCTTGGCAATGCTAGATTTCGCCTGGGAATTTCCGCTCTCTGGATATGAACAGTTAATAATCCTTTTATGTATATTGAACATGTCCTATAGCTATCCTATCATCACCGAAACCTGTTGACTTATTCCTACTAGACAGTTTTCTTACCACAGAGGAGCGTACGTTCTACATCAAGGTTGAGTAATCTTACCGTCGTAGACTTTTCGAAATGACCACGACCACCCTGTTCACATCCGTCTGGCTAATCCATTCAGGAATGGATTATGCATACATAATTGATCATTACAACCCTTCAGTCAGGATTTCGACCTAGCTTCTCACACCACTTATGTTGTGTGCGTTAATTTTATCCAAGAGTGGCGGGACCTACAGTTTAAAGTCGACTCCGAACGACAGATTTTTGAGAAGCTCTTCATGGCAATTTTATTTACTCTCAGAGTTTTTGCCAGAAATCTGCTGAGAGGCAGTCGCCGAAGAAATATTTTTTTTCATATTTCGTTTTGATGCCTGACCTGGGATACGAACCCGGGCTTTACGTCTAATAAGCCAACACTCTATCTACTAGACTACGGCGACAGGAATGGATTATGAATGAATCGAAATATCAAGTAAATGTTAATAAAATTGAAGTTAAAACATTACCTAATAAGAGTAAATAAGTCATGTTTTTATAGGAACTGCAATTTAAAGAGAAACCCAAGCTTTTATCCGTCTCATATCCTAACATTTATTTTTCCATTGCACTAAAGATCAAGTGGGTGGGACGTTGTACAATGGGTCAATTCGACCTCCGGGTACTGTAGTTGTCACAGTTAACAAGTACACGTCCTCTAACCTAACCTAACCTAGAACTTGGAAATACTTTTGTTCAACTGGTGTTCTTAATATATCTTAATATACATATGTTGTTAGTAAACAAAGGAGTCTTCAATTATTTTGTTAAAATGCTGAGCTTAAATTAATAAGAAAGAAGAAAATAGAAGTTGGTTTTTTATTATAATGCTTGGTGTTGAGACGAATATTAGCGTTTCAACGATTGTATTCCTCGTTGCTACTGAAATCAATTTATTAAAAGAGCTGAGTCAAATAGTTGGGATTTGAAATCTTTTGTGATCGGAAATATGTACAATTTTCTATAAACAGGGGCAGAGTGGTATACCCATTTTCACAGATGGGTCTAAGTTAGGTGGATGTACAGGTGCTGGGGTTTTCTGTAGGGAACTCGGTCTTGAACTCCACTTCAGGTTGAATGATGACTGCAGCGTTTTTCAGGCGGAGATTTTCGCAATACTGAAGGCTATTGAGGCCATAGCTGGTGGCCCATCTTCGGATTCATAATCTTACATGATCTTCGCTGACAGTCAGGCTGCCCTTAAGGCCATTGCGTCGGTCTGGTGCAAATCACGACTGGTTCGCGAGTGCAAAGAGTCGTTGAGGTCTTTTGGACCGGACTGTATCCGTCTATGCTGGGTTCCGGGTCATAGCGGAATACTGGGCAATGAGACGGCGGATGCCCTCGCTAGGTTAGGTTCCCTTTCGGGGGGCGATTTAATAGTTGGTCCTGAACCCCCAGTCTGCCACCTCTATGGCCTCATCGATGGATGGGTCAGGGAGGAAGAGCAGAGGCGTTGGAGGAACGGATCAGGTTGTTCTGTCTCTAGACGTCTATGGCCTGATGTGGACAGTAAGAGAACAGATTGGCTGCTGGGCTTGGTTAAGGCCAGCGTAAGGTTGGTTGTCGGTTTTATTACAGGGCACTGCGAGATTAGGTCGCTGACGGCGATCTGGAACAGATCCCAGCAGGACTATTGCAGGGTATGTTGCGATGAGGAGGAGTTAGAGACTATCGAACACCTCCTCTGTAACTGCCCAGCCCTTGGTAGGTTGAGGTTGAGGACCCTTGGCAGAGCCTTCTTTGAGAGCTTGAGTTCTGTGTCGAGAGCCGACATCAAGGCTCTCCACAGATTCATTAGCAGTTTGAGCTGGTTGAGAGGTGCTAGGGCTTCATAAGTGTAGTCGCGCGCTCAACCCTTGTTTGTGTCTGTTTCTTTCTGTGTGATTCCCATCCTCCCCTTACCCTTATGCCCTCCTTTCATCCTAATCCCTCTATTTCCTTCCCTCTCCAAGAACGTTGTACAATGGGTCAATTTCGACCTCCGGGTATTGTACTTGTCTTAACGGACAAGTACACGTCCTCTAACCTAACCTAACCTTCTATAAACTAGTTGAAATTAAACGAAAAAAAAATATTTCAAACTCTTATTTTTAAAATAAATCGTTCTTTAAGGCTTCTGATGCTGACTGATTCGACTGTATGAAATTATCGTTCTCTTTCCGATGCAGTTCTTTAGTCCCTCGGTAGATTTGTCTGTCCTTCAGACAACGTTTTGGTAGTTAACGTTTTAGGCCGAACATCAATATAATGATGGTGATGATGATGACGATGAGCAATTCTGTATGTATCTTAACATTTACATTCAACAAAAGTCTCGCATTATTGTACCCATCTCTATATACATACATATACATTCTGTTGGGATTATATTCCAGAATGTGCCAAAAAAAAAAAACGGAGATGGAAAAAATGCAAAATTTATGTAAAATAGAACGTGCACAACAACAAACATTATCTGTAAAATGTTAAATTACTACAACAAAGTACATAGAGGAAAAGCAAAGGGAAAGTGGAAAAGTCTAATGGTGGAGGAACCACGAAGAAGGCACAGTATGGTGTTGCATTATTTGTCAGCCTCTCACACTAGAAATAAAGTTGTCGTTCTGTTTTTAATACGGAAGGGAATTGTTAAAGTCCACTTTTGTTGTTGTCACTGCTTTATTTATGTTTTATTTTCATTTTTTTTCTTTGTTTGTAAAAACTTTAGCTGTTTTAGACTTGTTTCCTTTTGCAATCAAGGCCATTTTTATATGTTTTACAATGCTTATAGTGTAGCGAAGTATTCCATAGAAAAATTGTGTTTATGAATGCATTTTCGAAAGGGAAATACAGCATCGTTACCTTTAGGTAATATTCTCTAATGTAAACAATAAAAACCTTATGTAATAACCCTATAGTTTCCCTTCTTTTTTGTTTTCTAGCCAATAAAGACGGATATATTCGCTATGGGTTACATTGCTTGATACTATATTATCCACTACAGCCAGACTTTTAAACAATGCATACAATTAAAATTTTAAGTTGTGTTTTCATAAATTTAACAACTGAGGAATACCAAAATAGATTTGGATGTAAAATTAATCTTTCAAAACCAACTTCATGAATTCCAAAACAAATTTTGGATGCTCTGATTTGGATAATACATATTAATCACTCTAAATACTAAAAAACATTCTCTTCTATTACTTAAACAAAATATTGAATGAGACTTCCATATCTTACTTTAGATGTGAAAATAATTATTAAACTACTTAAAAGTCTAAATCCACCTTTCACTTCACATAACGCTCAGTAAGAAATATCTGCTTTTGAGATAGCATTACTGTAATGAGTTCCACATTTAAAGATTTATTTTATTTCAAGTCTTAATTAATTTGAATGAATTTTCACAGATGGAATACGATAACGGCTGAGTAATTCCGTTTCTTTTTGAACTTTGCGTCTCTTACTTGAAAGGACAACGCTGCACCTGTCATCAGATATTTGTAAGTTAACTTCTGTCAAATATTTGAACTATGTGCGTTATTTAGTTTTTGTTTGTTTGTATAGCTTACTACCGCCTGATTGGAGAAGGAAACCGAATGCGTATTATTAATCACGAAACAAATTCACGATGCAATGTAGTCGAAATTAAATGTTAAATTCCGCTCAGGTTTCCAATTTTGAATAAGCATTTGGATATATGAAATATTTCCGTAAGATTAACGGTGCATTTGCACACAATTGGCCAGAAATTAATCTGCACTAGCGTGCCAAGGTGGACTTGTCGTGACGACCACAGTATAAATAATATTTCTTCAAAATAATATTTCTTTTCACCAAAGTCATCGTCCATGGAACTATTTCTTTACGTTTTATTATTCCTCTTGGAAACTTTAGGGTTAACAAAGCTTTTGTTATGAACTTTATTCAATGCTAACCTACTAACTCTTGGTCTCGTATAGTTGGTTGGTTTCATGTCATCCGGAATGGAACGGTCTATCCGTACGATGACTGAGAATCCCAGTGAATTACGGCAAATAACCAGCAAACATCAATTGAGATATACTTGTCATTTTTATGTTATATTGGTATTCTAAATCGCATTTCTCAGGAGTTCTAACTTTTAATTTTCTCGATAAACTTGGATGCCATCATACGGCAGTTAAGCTTCCAAAAACATATCTAGTCTTGCATGATTTGGTGTTGATATCTTTTTCAGTTCCACCAATCAGCGTTGCCAGAATGATGATTTTATCATATTTTTGATGATTTTTGAACTAAAATATGATTTGATGATTTTTCTCCAAAAAATATGATTTTTTTTTCCAAAAATATGATTTTTTTGTATAAACAGTGTAAACAAAATGTTTCAAAGTACAAACTCCCAAATTCAAAAAATGTATTCTGAAATGGAACGTTTATACTTAAAAATATTAGAAAATTTTGTAAAGGCACATACATTGGCTACACTGATTTTAATATTGAGAAAAATATTGAAAATAAAGACTTTTTTTAAACGCCGAAGATGTATATTTAGGAGTACAGTACAACTTCGACAGTCCGGACATGCGTCAGTCCGGACACTCCAATAATTCGGACACTTCTACATTTCGGACAACTTAAAATTTTTAGCTCTGCAATCCGGACAAATTTTTTTTATGCAAGAAAAAAATTTAAATTCCCGTTTCTAACTCCCATGTTTTGTTATTCATACTTTTATTTACATTTTGCACTATCATTATTTCAGTTTCGGTACATTCTTTCGCAAGCGTGTTTGTCCAACTTCATACCAAGTGTCATTCATGTCTTTAAATAATAAACGCAAACATAAAACACTAACTTTAAAGAAAAAGTATGATATTTTTCAAAGCCTTGATGAAGGAAAAACTATTAGGCAGGTTGCCGAAAAATTCCATGTTCCTAAATCAACAATTTGCGACATAAAAAAAATAAAGAGATGATAAAAAACATAAGTGGTGTGAGAAGCTAATCCGTAATCCTGATCTAAGGGTTGTAATGGCCAATTATGTATGTATGTATGTATTCAGTGGGCTGAGGAGAATAATATAGATATGCAGGATATTCTATTGTTGAAGAGGTTAGAGCAAAAAGCACAAATCAACCACCTTAACAAAGTTAAAAAAGATTTCTGAAACAAAATTTACCAATAGTGAATTAACTGAATTCACTAATTACTGAGTTTCATTTTACATTGAGTTTTGTAAACAATAAACCAAACGTTTTAATTTTAAAGATACTTCCTTAAAAGAAATGTCATCTATTGATCCACATAATATTATTAATAAGAAAGTTTCTTCATTGTCTCCACTAATAGAAAGATTTCCAAATTTAATTAATGAAAATGATTCTCAAAAGCTAGACGATGAATTTAGAGAGCTTCGTCACATAGATTTCAAACAATATTTTCAAACCTTAGAAAATATTAATTGTGAAGATTTTTGAGCCAGAGTTTCTAAAATAACTCGTGTTGATAACGATTTAGTTTTTCCAACATTGACGAAATTTGTGTCCAGTATACTTTGTCTTCCCAGTTCATCTGCAAACGTTGAACGAATTGTTTCTAAAGTTAATTTAAATAAAACTAAGTACAGGAACAGGCTTGAAAATGCAACATTAGAAGGTATTTTGTTTATACAGGATTATTTACTAGTTAAATGGTGTTCCTGTTATAATCTTAAAATTGATGAAGAAATTGTAAAAAATATGAAACCTTCAAAGTGTTATAATTAAATTATTATAGGAAACTACTAAAAGTTTTATAAAACTACTTTTCTATTTAGATCTCATTTTTGTACCTTATAAAATTACTACTTACATATCGTCGGCTGGCCTGCAAAATGGCCTATGTGCCTTTGGGAAATTTATTTTATTCGCCCACTTTTAAGTCTTATTTGTGGTCCATCTCTAAGCAAAAATTTGTCCAACGTCTCCGCTGGTTCCAAAATTATTGCAAAAATATTTAAGTAGTTTTGTATGACTTTCATATAAAAATTATGTTGTTTTTTAGGTCTTCTGAAAAGTTGTTGAAAGTTACATAGGCCAATTTGAAGGCCAGACGACAATATGTATGTATGTATGGATTTTTTAAAATTAATTTTAATTAAATTGAATTGTCTTTTATGTATAACATACATATTTATTTTTTGTTTTGTTTGTATATACTATTTTTGGTAAAACATGTAATTAATTTAAAATTGTTTGATTATCGGGTTATATCATATCCTCAAGAATAAAGTTAGTATATGATAACAAAACCCGATAACCAATCAATGTAATACACTTTTATTTTGAATTGTTATTTATTTTTTAATGTTTTACAAATAAAAGTTAAAAAGTGATGATTTTTTCCCCCAAAATATGATTTTTTCCCTTAAAATGATGATTTTTCACCAGAATCTTCTGGCAACACTGCCACCAATGTTTGGTGTAACTATGGTATGCTACCGAGATAGCAAAAACAATTTGCGTACTGCTTTGTTCCGTAGGAAACATTTGTTGTATAATCGTATTACCTTAGATTTCCGTTATTCATCTTCAGTCCTGCTTTCTTCTGTTTGGCATACAATAGTGTGGAGCAGTTATGTACGTCCTGTTTCCAATCAGAAGAAGTTATAAAAAAGAGATGTTGCGGATGGATGGCCTTATATAATAGTAGGGCAATGTACCAACGATTTAATCATTCCAACAATTCTTTTCCTTAGGAGCGCATGCCATATATGGTATATGCTCTTTTCACTGTGTCAAATATTTTCTTGAAGTGTATGAAGAATGTATGCCTATCGTGAAGGGCATATGGACGAATTACCATCACTTAGTTGACACTAATCTAATCGAAATCGTTGATTGACCGATCTGCCATCAAAGCTTGTTAGCAAGATTTATGAATTAAAATTTTTTTTATCATCTTCCTACCCAATGCACCTAGTCTGACCTATTTGGTCATATTCTTCAATTAAGGCCATATGATAAGTCCTAATTGTTTATAAATGTTTGCTGATTTTATTACTTTGACTTAAATTGAATCGTTTTCATAAACCACGTTCTTCCTATTAATGGTTTTGCGTTTAAACACAAGCATTGAACTATTTTGATGTGACAATTTTGCTAACAGACCCTTATATAGCAGTTGTTGTTCTACCCAATATTACGAAATATTGTGTGTTTGCACGTGTAGACTTAATTTCTTTTTCTGCTTTTTTTCTTTTTTTTTCTTTTAACTTTTATTTGTTTATTTTCCACCAGATAATATATGTAGTTTTAATCTTATATAGATATATGTAGTATATGTTTGTACTTGTATTTGTGTACTTAGTATACATTTATACATGTAGGTCTCATGTAGAAAGGCCCTAACTCACACTTTTTTCGAAATTGATTTTTTTTGTGATTCCAATGCATGCACAAATACACCTCCTCACAAACATTTAAGGCGATTTAACGCGATCCACATTTTGGTTCACATTTTCGGTTAACACTAAAAAAGCCTCGGTTGTGCGCGGTTTACGAAAACCATTCTGCACATAAATATTTAAGTGCTTTGTTTTTAAAAGCGGTTGATGTAAATTGAAATGCAACATACAGCTTTTGAACGTCGAACAAAATTTAAAAGAGATCTTGAAAAATGTTTGTTACCGTAGAAAGAACTTTACAAAAATCTTTCTAATGATTAGACAAAGATAACAGATTTTTTTAAGGAAAAAAGTAACAACATTGAATCACTACAAAAGCGTCCACGTCGGATAGATCTATCCAGTGATGAAGATTAAATTTTATTGTTATGTATTTTTATTTTTTTTTAATATTACTGTCGTGAAATATATTTTTTTTAATATTTCGAGAATTATTAAGTTAATTGAATGTAAAATTTTTGTTTTTATGCGTAGATATGGATTAACATGTATGCATATATTATTAATAAAAAAAAAACATGGAACGTAACCCCTCTTTTTGTATTGGTTTCTTGTATCGCTTAACACGATTTTGCTTAACACGGTATTTTCATGGAACGTAACCCCCATGTTCAACGAGGCCTACCTGAATTTCTAAAAAATATATATTTTTTAAAAGCCCTATCTCGCTAAATTATGTCGTTGCATCGAGTTTTCTTAAATTATGCAATAAAGAATAAGCGAATCTTTTTTTATATTGTAATACAATTAGAGATGGGCTTCTACCCGGTGTTTGGATAAATTTCAAATATTTACCTTTTTTAAGTATTTTTGGAATTTACTAGGTTTTTACTAATTGGGTTTTTACCCAATTCAAATTTCTAGATAAAATGTTATAAAGTTACTTTGAACTTATTACTGCATTACATACAAAAAACAACAAAAAGATTAAGAAAAATGTTTTTTTTTTTATAACGAATAAGTCCAAATATTGTAGAGAAAAAACTGAAATAAGAATTTAATAAAAAAGAAAGCTTTGAAAATCAAATTCGTCCTTCATTTTAATAATAACCTGCTTTTACAAAAACGTAAATTTTTGTCAATTACAGTTTTAAATGTGTTTTTACCTTCTCCTGTAAAGTTTCAAATATGCGAGTTAGGGCCTTTCTATATGAGACCAACGATATGTACATACATACATACATATATATTTATGTATATCTATAACAAACATAGGGAAATTCATATTTGTCGACAATAACAAGAAAATAGATTTTATTAAATAAAACAAATTTTTTCGTATTTGAAAAACAATTCAGCGATTTTATATAGAAAAAAAAAAATATGAAAAATGCTGACAATATAATAAAATACATATGTTTGTTTATTTTTAACAATATTTATTCAAATATAAAATCAAAATTTTTGATTAACAATAATAACATTGCATTACTTATGTGGCAAATAGAAAACAGTGTGATAATCACATGTATATAGATGCATATACATATGTGAGAAAATACATATTGTAATACAAATATGTATGTATGTTTTAAATGTTTCGTAATACATTTTTTTATACAAACTTTGCAAAATAAATAATACGGTAGTTGCATGAATTAAGTCGAAAAGTAAGCCATGAATGAAATTTGGCTTTTAATAAACCCAGGAAGGGTTAAAACGAAAGACCTAAAAATACTAAATAAATATAGTATACATATGTATGTACCATTAAACGAATTACGTATTCATTATTGAAAAAATAGCATCAAATATTTTATCCAAAGGTGGCAAATTAATGTTTTCTAACTCGGGGATAGATAGAATGATTATGTATTTCCAGAGACCCACTATGGATTAAGATTGATTTTTCAAACCTAATGTGCAACAGCAGGTGACAGTATTGATTGAGATATTGATTTCAACTGATTTTATTTCAAATAATCCTAAAAGCAACAAGTTGCCGTTGATGAATTCTCTGTATACTTGAGACATTTTAAACTGTTTTGGGAGTGTACGCGCGTTCGATGTTTAAATTCACATATCTTTTCACCCTTAATGTAGTCATAGTGGAGATCCGCTGGACAGAATTTGTATAGGGTCCGTCAAATAACTTTTTTTTTTTTTGAAAATGCTTTAAAATAAAACTACTGAATATTTTCTCAAATTTCTTTTTTTTATTTGAAAGTACAATTCTTCCGGTTAATAATGGAAAATAATTACATTCAAATGGCTGCCTCGGCTGGCCATGCAGTAGCCTACACGATCGGTCCAATTTTTAAGCACATTATCGATTGTATGCAGCTGTATTTCACCATTGGCTTCACGAATATTGTCCTTTAAAGCGTCAATTGTCTCTGGCATGTCGGTATAACACTTATCTTTGACGGCATCCCACAAATAATAGTCCAACGGTGTCAAATCGCAGCTCCGAGGTGGCCAAACGACATCAGCTCTGCGGCTGATAATGCGATTTTCAAAAACAGGGCGCAAAACATCGAATGTAGCGCCGTCCTGTTGAAACCAAATGTTGCCAATATCCTCCTCTTCAATTTTTGTGAACAAAAATTCTGAAAAATTCTGAATCTGAAAAGATGATTTTTTTTGCCAAAATCGGCATCTTCTGTAAGTCGATCGCATGCCCACTTAGCGAAGCGAAAACGCGTATACACAACCATATTCGTTCAGCGGAAGGATAAAACTAATTATCTGTCAAATCAGACATGAGCTAAGTGTTACCATTCACGAAATAAGCACTAGTTGAAAAAAAAAAACGTTAGATGGCGGACCCGATATTTGTTGTGGTTATTTTAATTTCTTTAATATTTTTTAATTACAATACAATTGTAAATTATATTTGATTATTACGAGCTGAATAACATAGACCATATGGTCGTTGTCGTGTAACAGACTAGAGTCTGTGGTGGGAATCGCATCACGCACACAACACACTAGACGACCAGGCCACCCATGTTGTAGTTTTATTAATTTTTTATTTAAATAAAAGGACTAATTAGGAGAAATTCTGCTATCCGATTTTTGAGATAAGCACGTTGAACGGTATACGGTAAACTGAGTTTTAGTATAAAATACCTGGTTACCTGAGGCGGTAATGATGTCTTCATGCCATTAACTATTAAATTAATTGTACGCCTTCACACTCTAACTGCCGATAGACGAAAGTCAGGATGACATTACCGTGGATTACTTGCTATAAAACCGTAAGTAGTGAGCTGCTTAGGAAATTCTATTTACTCTTAAGTGGATGGCACACAGAACCTTTGCAAACAAATACTTTTTTGTAAAAGACTCCATCTCCCAGGTTCAATGCTGAAATAGTTCAAAACAATATAGAATGCCTGACATAAACATGTGTTGCCATTAAATCTTTTTGTCGACATTCGGAAAATTCAGAAATCAGTGAGCAATGTTGAACAAAAAAAAAAAATACGGATTTTATAGTGTTTAAGAATGTGGTGATTTGTACCACATTTCAGTATTTGCTTTGGTTTTTTTCCACTGTACTTCTATATATACATATATTTCCTATACAATATTCTTCTATACAAGTTCATAAATTGGAAAAAGAAAAGAAAAAAATAATAAAACACGCTATATATAATCACAATGTCTGAAGTGGTAATGTGTTAATTTAATTTGCCTTCAGAAAGAAATCTGCAATAGTAATACCCTAGAATAATTCAAAAAAAAAAAAAAAAAATGAAATACAGAGCAATTTTCAATTCTTTTCAGTCAGTATATAAAAAGCAACATGTAACAGATTCATAAAATCATACAATCTTCTATAAGTTTATTTTCACTTCGTCTGCAGACAGATGTCGATGGCACATTATTTATTTCTGTGCTGACCTTTCATAATTTACTTTTTCTTTTAAAGAAAATAAAAAAATTTTAATATCACATCATCTAGTATTTACAAACTAAACAAGTCACTGACTAAGTAAACAAATTAAAGACAAGCTTTTCTTTTTTTATGCTTTTTTACTATTCCTTTCTATTGCCATTTTTATTGCACCTGTTGTTGGGTGTCGTTTGTAACACCCTCTCAGTTGAAAACCTAAAAGACAGAGCTTGTTCGTCTGTTGAAGATAAGCCTTTGTTTCATATTTAAATTGTTTACGTTAGTAAGTAACATTTACAGCAGAGACAAAAAAAAAAAAAGGAAATTAATTCGCCATGGCATTTATATTAAGTTGAAAATCGTGTGTATAATACTATACAGTTGCAAGCAGAAAAAATGTAACACTAAAGTACTCGTATGTGACATTTTTCACTTTAAGTTAAAGAAAACTAATTAAAGTCTTTTTTGAATAATTTTCCAAGAACGTAGCAGATATCTGATTTGTAGATAGGAAACCAGTCAAGCGAATTCGTAATGCAATCATACACATATATACATAATTGGCCATTACAACCCTTCAGTCTGGATTACGGCCTAGCTTCTCACACCACTCATGTTGTGAGAGTTAATTTTATACGTGAGTGGCGGGACCTACAGTTTAACGTCGACTCCGAACGACAGATTTTTGAGAAACATTTTCATGGCAGGTTTATTTTCTCTCAGAGTTTTTGCCAGAAATCTGCTGAAAGGAAATAGCCGAAGAAATATTTTTTTTTTCATATTTCGTTTTGACGTCTGACCTGGAATACGAACCCGGGCTTTACGTCTAATAAGCCAACACACTACCTACTAGACTACGGCGACTTCGTAATGCAATCATACTGTACGTTTAATTAAACTTATGAGCAGTCCAACTTTCAATTATATATATACATATACAGTAGCTCCAAGTGAAACTCGTACACCTTAGATTAATTTTTAAACTATCTTATAACATCAAATAAGAAACTCTTAAAAAATAAAAGTGTTTATATTTTATTAGTTCATTGTACAGTATTCCCTCGATTTATGTCGTAGAATGTTCCGGAAAAAGGCGACGTAAATCAAAACGACGTAAATCGAATTTAATATTGCTCATACTACAAAGTAGTATGTTTTTAACAAGGAACTTAAAAAAGTTACAGTAATCTTTCGATTTACGTCACAGTTGGTTCCAAAAAAAGGTGACGTAAATCGAATGACAACGCAAATCGAAGTTGAAGAGAACAAAATTTTTGACGACGTTAATCGAAACAACGTAAATCGAGGGAATACTGTATAAGTAATTTAACAAAACATAAAAACTTCAATTTAGTATTCAAAAAATTTTTTTTTTTATCAAAAACATAAAATAATAGCAATTTCTATGTCAAAGCGAAACTCGTACACCACACTAAAATTAAAGATAACTTTGTAATTTTTGGATATTAATATTTGGTATGCATTCCTTTATTTTTTATCACCATCTTCAATCTATTTGGCATACAGCGCACAAGTTTTTCGCAAAAATTTGGTTCAATTTTTCCTGAAGAGCTCTTTTCAAGTCATCCTTGGAACTTATTGTATGATTTCGAATCTTACGATCGAGATAGCTCCACAGATTTTCGATTGGGTTTATGTCTGGACTCTGGGCAGGTGTATCCATAACAGGTGGACAATTATAAAGTAACCATGACCGCACATTGTAAGCTTTATGCTTAGGGTCGTTATCTTTGGTTAGTGTGGTAGCTTTATACCAAAAGCTCACTTGAGCACGCATAGCGGTCCGTTGTGGCGCCACAGGTGAACGCAGTCCCTGTACTGACCAAGTTCCTCCGAGCCAATGAGGGAGAAGTTGGTCAGCGCAAGGGCTGGTAAAAATAAAAGTTTTCACCAAGACAATGTTTCTGCTTACAAAGTGGCAAACTTTCTTTTAAAATGTTAAGATGCGTTGCTGATCCATGGTACCATCGATAAAGTATAATACACCAGGCATAGATGCAGAAAATGATCAAACCATTACCTACCCACCACCGTACTTAACTGTGGGTTTCATGTTTTTGCCAAGCAGCTCCACATTTGATCTTATCCATACATAGGGAACTTGAATTAAAGGATTTTTCATATTGGAAGGTTGTGCTATTCACTGATGAAAGCAAATTCAACTTGTTTGGTTCAGATGGCAGATCTTATGTACACTTTTATTTTTTAAGAGTTTCTTATTTGATGTTATAAGAGAGTTATGCTTGGAGCTACTGTTTATAAAATCAATTATTTAGGAGTCTTTAATGTTGAAAAATTTCCTTGGATTTAGATTGAAATGTGAAGTATGGAATTAAGACCCCATAACAACATGTCTTTACTAAGGATAAAATCCATAAAAATATGTGCTCGAATATAATTTTTAAAAACCCATAGTTTCGATGGCTCTATTCAGTCATACTCAAGCATATTAAATTTCTAGAATAAAATTCTTTTTTTAATTTTTATCACATCATAAATTTAAAGTTGTGTGTCACACTTATCTATTAGTTTTTAATATATAACAACATGGCTACCTGCGATAAATATTAATCGGACTATTCGTTGAAGTGGAAGAAAACAAAAATATATGATCAAGATTTAAATAAATGTTTGCGATAATGGTTATTATCTGTAAAGTGAGAGAAAGTGAATTAATGTATTTGGTGAGGGTTTCTTTGTCTTATGTAATTATTTTAAAATTATTGAGTGATCTGTTTGTTTTTGCTATATCAAGTTCAAAACCAAAGTCACTTTTTTAATGTAAAGAATTCCGTCCCGAATCAGTCCCGAATCAATCCCGAAAAGTGTGTAAAAAAACTAAGTAAAGCGTGTTGTTTTAAAGTATGAGGGGTCAAACTTTTAAAGGCTTTAATTTATGGACAAGATGTTACTTTTTCTGCCTGCTTAGTTATTTTCTAGGGAAGACGAGTATACTCGACATAAAAACATGTTTCTGCCTGTAAAAGTAGGCAATTTCGAGTAAATCTCAAACGCTGCGCATTGGGTTTTTAGAAAATATATGCAGTTTTATAAATAAAAATTTTTTAACATATATTTTGTAACAGCACCTCCCCAGAATTTGTTATTTTAGCTATTGTTGCAAAATAAGCGAGTGTTCTAGAATGTACATCCCGTAGATTCGTTGAATAATAATACGAATGCGATTTTTTTTCAATATTTTCGCTGTCAGTGATAACTCAATGCGAACATGATTTCTTTTAAAGCGTCTCTCGACTTCAATTCATGTGACACCCAGATTTTTAATGAATTCTACCGCATTTAAACACTTTGAAATAGCTGCTTGAGGCACGCCTAATGATTGCTAAAGATCGTCGTGCGTCGTGATTGATCGAGTAATATTTCCAATTTATGATCTTCAAACAGTTTTGACTGTCCCCCGGACGCTCTTTGTCTTCAACAACTTGAAAGATTTTCAATCGAGAAAAAAATTATGATGTGCACAAACAATCCTAACAATGTTGAATGATTTTAACAAAAGACGTATACAACATTGATATAAAACAAGGCATAAGCAAGTGGTGTCATCTAACGTGAAATGATCTGTTTATATGTATATCCATGTATAGTTGATGATATATGTACATATATCGTGATCATTGCTAAACAATTGTACCCTACTACATTAAAGAATTGCTAACTTTTAGTTTTCGTGGTTGGTTATTTCAGTTTTCGTGATTGTGTATAAATTTTTTAAGCGGTCTGCTTAGGTCAGTGAATTATGCCTTATAAACTTATAATTTTTTTTTTCTATTACTGCCGTCACAACATACACAGTTGTATATTCGTCCAACAATACACTCAATACAACGATACAAGGGCTTGTGTGAATTGCCCAATTATTTACAACTATATATTAAAGGTTACATCGTCTTTAGTTTTTATTTTCTTTTTTTTTCCTTCCTTTTATTTTCCTTTCTTTGATAAATTGTTATCGAATCTTAGGTTAGAGGACGTGTACTTGTCGACTGAATCAAGTACAGTACCCGGAGGTCGAATTGACCCATTGTACAATTGTATATTGTATTGAATCTTAACTCTGATTGAAAATGCAAATTATTTATACCCGATCAACTCCAGGAATTAATTTACCTGTTGTATGGGAGTATATTTTGAGATCTTATATAGTATGCCTCTATTTAAGATGAAGGTGTTTCCGATATGCGAAGATGTTGGAATCTGGGCTATGGAGACGTTTTTCAACTATTTCAACGTTTTTCAACTATTTTCGAGTTTTTTTATGAACCACTGTTCAGCTGTAATAATAAAGAAGATTATGTTTTGCCGCTTTTAAATATTTTCTTTAGGATATGCAGATGCCTAACACGATTGTATTGCATAACATCATACTGTTTTTAGGAGTGAGGTCCACTTCAGTTATGAATTTCTAATAATTAACCAAAAGATCTAAGTTTTAAAATTGTGCTTCTACGAGGGTGGAACGTTCAAAGTGTATGCACGTATTTTTTAAACGGGAGAACATATTTCCTTATGTACATACATTTCACTTTGTAACGATAATATGCGGCATATAGCGTACTCTTCTAAATACGTATGTATGTACATATATTTGAAAATGTAAACATTCTTTATGTGCTGAGCTTTTATATTTCGTGTTATTTTTAAACTCTTTGTCTAAGATACGATACTTGTGTAAAGTCTTCAAAAAAACATTTTAACTGTTGCCGGTTGGTGGTGTGGTTATGTGGGTTAAGAGATTGCGAGGGTTTTGGGTAAATTTATGAAGTGTTCATAATATGGAAAATTATTCAAATTCACTGAAATGAAAATGAATTTAAAAACCTCTAAGCAACAACAAAACTATGAAAAGGGAAACAAGTAATTCAGCTAGCCATATCTGTGGCGTTATGGAAAAAAATTTAGAAAATGAGTACGCGACATTTGAGTCCATACTTATCTTGAGTGGTATTAAGAATAAAAATTTATACTCATGTACATATGTTTCTGTTTCGTTTCGAATGTGAATATGTTTAAAATATTGTACTTTGCATCCACGTTAAAATGCATTGCCACATAATGGAAATTTATTTTATAATTAAAGGATTAAAACACTTTGCTGATATAAAAATTAATTAAAATTGTCATTTGAAATATGTATGTAGGGTCTTCTAGCAGGGATTTCAGAACTGCGACAGTACGTGAAGAAACAATATTGACGAATTTGGAACGATATCACAAAAGCGTCCAATGCATCCCGAAAAAGTCACTGTTTGGTGTAGATTTTGGTTTGACGGTGCCATCTTTAAGTCATCACTGTCAATCGCCAATACTATATGTTTATTATTACCATATTACGTTAGTAAGTTAAGTAAGTGTCTCAGAAAACCCACACGTGGTCTTGCAGAAACCAATGTACCCATTGCAAGCGACTGTTTGGTGCGGTTTGGACAATGGAGACACCTATTACCTATCTCCTATGATTACCGATTTCTTTGTATCCACTCTTCAGGGTATTGATGTAAACGATGTCTGTCTTCAACAGAATGGTGTAACTTGTGACAGATTTCATGCCACAATCGATTTATTGAGTCAAACATTTGATGTTTAATTAGCCAAAATGGTGATGTCAATTGGCCGCCAAGAAGCTGCGATTTGACATCGTTTGTCTGTTTTCTGTGGGGCGACGTTAAAGAAAAGTGTTATGCCAAAATTTGTCATGTCATTGCCGAGATACGATCCCATACACTCGAAAAAGTGCACGAAAAATGGTCCGACCGAATGAGGTACTGTGAGCCAGCCATATGAATGAAATAATATTCCATTTCTAAATGGACCAATTGTACTTCACAATAAAAAAATAAATTTGGCAAAATTTCAAGACGCTTTTGTTTTATTGCATTTTTAAATTTAAACTTTTAAATGGCCCACCCTTTAAAAATAATATTATAGATATATCACATACATACTCGTATGTATAAAGTTTGCCTAACTATGAAAAAAAAATAAATTCTATTTAATCTTTAATTTTTATCTAATTTAATCAATTTAATAAAATGAAAAACTTTATCCTATACTACTACTAGTTATTTTTGTATACATTTTTTTTTTATTTCAGTCGAAATAATTTGTAATTTCTTTTTTTCTATTTCAGATTAATCCCTTTGTCTTCTTTAACCACACTTTTCTACCTCCATAAATTACTTCTACCATACACTTGCAAGCTATGAGCACACCTAAAATAGTTATAATTGGTTCGGGTGCATCTGGCATTGCATGTGCTACAAAACTGCTCGATTATGGATTTGAAAATGTTGTCATCGTTGAGGCTGAATCACGTATAGGCGGTCGCATTCATACAATACCGTTTGCCGATAATGTTATTGATTTGGGAGCTCAATGGTGTCATGGAGAAAAGGATAATATTGTTTACGAGTTGGCACAAAGTCATGACTTACTAGAGTCTACTGGTGATGTATACGAGTCGTATCAATGTGTCCGTTCGAATCGAGAAGTAGTACCTGAAAGTATAAGCCAACGTTTAAAAGACATTGTAAATGAAAGTTTGGTTACACGACAAATGGAATTGAGAAATTGTAATGGCTCTCTAGGCAGTTATTTGAATAATAAATTCTATGAGGCTTTACGAAGGCCCGAAAACTCCGATATCGATATGGCGATAGCAAAGGAGTTTTTTGAAAATTACAAGAAATTCGAAAACTCTGTAGAGGCTTCCGATACGTTGGATGATGTATCAGGACGTGGCTACCTAGAGTACTGGGAGTGTGAAGGTGATATTTTGCTTAATTGGAAAGATAAAGGCTATCTGGAATTTTTGCGTTTGCTTATGAAATCCAGAGAAGAGAAAATGGAGTATGGAGTTTTGGAAAAACGCATTTTATTAAATAAAAGGGTGATAAATATCGAATGGAATCGTAACGATTGCTGTGTGCAAATACGTTGCAAAGATGGCGATGTATTTACGGCTGACCATGTGATACTTACCGTTTCGTTAGGGGTTTTGAAAGAACAGCATTTGAGAATGTTTGAACCCAAGTTGCCGGTAGAGAAACAACGAGCTATCGAAGGTTTAGCTTTTGGCACCGTTAATAAGATTTTTATAGAATTTCCGAAAAAGTTTTGGCCTGAGAACTGGACAGGCTTTACTATGCTATGGCGCGAACAGGATATTGAAGAAATTCGTGGTACCTCAAGAGCCTGGCTGGAAGATGTTTTTGGTTTTTATTGCGATCATAATCAAACACGCCTCCTAAGCGGGTGGATAATAGGAGCAAATGGCCGCCATATGGAGACACTGTCAGAGGATGAAATTTTGGCGGGTTGCATGTATTTATTTAGAAAATTCTTAGAATGGGAAATACCTGATCCGAGCAATTTCAAAGTCTCCGCTTGGTATACAAACGAAAACTTTAGAGGTTCGTATTCGTTTCGATCCATGTATACCGAAGAGGTGGGCACAAGCGCTCGAGAGTTGGCCCAACCCTTGTGTGTGGTTACCACACCACCGGTTTTAAATGGTGAACCCACTATCGAGCCGCTGTTCACCCAAAGTCGTTGTGATAAACCCATAGTGCAATTTGCTGGCGAAGCTACCAGTGATCATTACTTTTCTACGGTACATGGTGCAGTTGAGGCAGGTTGGCGTGAAGCTACACGTCTGGCCGACTTTTATGGCATGCTTCGGAACTCTAAAAAACCGCACAAATCCAACTTATAACAATTTTAGGACTTTGAATGTCATTAGGAAGGATGCTTTTTAAACATGCAATATTATAATTCAATCAATTGTAATATTATCATGTTTACTAGCATCCGTAATGATATTTAAAGTCCTGGAATGAAAATTTGAGAATTTAATAAATCATTTTCAATAACTTTGATTAATTTTCGTACGTTTAGATTTCTAAAACTTGATACATACATTAATGCTCTCATACATACATACATGTTTTTGTTGATTTTTTTTTTTATTTTTGAATCACTTAGAGTAACTGAAATAGTTTTTATTTAATTTTGATTTTTAATTAAATAATTTTTTTTTTATAAAATGCCGTATAATCTTGATTTATTATTTTTTCATTTTTTTCATTTCTGGTCTTTTACGTTCAGAACAACTAAATGAGATTTTGTACACATGCTTTGTTTTAAATATTTATAAAATAATAAAATACAAAATTAAAATAATATTATTTATAAGTGGTTCTATTACTTTGTTTTCTTATTTTTAAAAATTGTTGTTTTTGTAAATTAAAAATTATTTTCAAAATTTTTATGACAATGTTTGGCATTCAGTTTTATTGATATTTGCTGACTTAACTCTGATTTATAATAATGGGAGGTTTCAAGCTGATTGAAATCGAATTCATGGAACCGTAATAGACACAATAATTCTGTTTACATATTGGTTCATATTTTTATTTTTTTTGCTTATTTTTGTTTTTTCAGAATAGATCATTTTACATTATAATATCGTCATTATATTCATGGTCTAATCATTTTTATTTTGAAGTTTTAGAAATATTTATTATGATTTTCTTTATGGCTCAACTACTACACTCAACTATAAATTATTCAATAGCTTATTTTATTTATTTTTACAATATGTAATTTTAACTTAAATTTATCTTAAATTTTAAACATGAAGAATAATAGCAATGCAGATAAGTCTCGATTTTCTTTTTGCCAAATCGAGTTTCAAATGAATTTGTATAAATAAAAATCGATTAAATTTAATGTAGCTGTCTGTATATAAACATATACATACTATGAGTTTTTAAAGAATTAAGTTCGGAAATTCTCCGAATTTGTCATAATAAATTATCGAGAATTTAATATTTTATTCGGTTGTTTTGAGTTATGACACTAACGAAGTACACACAGTTACTAAAGTATACATACGGTTAAAAAATTTCTGAATCCGTTTTCTTTGAAAATCTTTATAATTGTCTGACAGCTTCCCTCGATTTTAAGACGGTCTTTTGCATTGCATTCAGAAATTTGTGAAATTTGTTAATCGTATGTATACTTTTGTGGCCCTGCACAGGCCCACAAAAGTTAACAAATTTCAGAAATTTATTAACCAATGCAAAATACCCTCTTAAAATCGAGGAAAGTTGTCAGACAATTATAAAGATTTCCAACGAAAACGGATTGGTTAAAAAATTTCTGAAATTTTTTAACCGTATGTATACTTTAGTAACTGTGTGTGAGTAATATGTTGACAAAAACAGTGGCTTAAAGATAAACGTTAAAATCCCATATTTAATGGTTCTAGAAAAGCAATTTTAAATCATAACCTGGACATTACATAGTAAATTGAAGTTCTTTAATGGAATTCTAATTGTGCCTAAACATTCAGAAAGTACTTTTGTGCAGTATGATCTATTTATATGGTAATATTTTTGTATGAAGTACTGACTGTTTTGAAATCGAGACTTATCTGTAAGTACTACAACTAACGTTAGGAATTCAATTAACAGTTTTTTTTATTGTAATGTTGTAATTTATTATAAGCTTTTTTTAAAATAAACTAAAAAAACGACATTATGATATAAGGCTTAGCAAACATTTTGCTATACTCTTCCCAAATGAAATGCTATGAAACTGACCCTTTTAATCCACTATAATAATACACTTACAAAAAATCTTTAATAAAACAAAAAAGGAAATACAAATGTTACCTCCAAAATAAAGAAAAAACAAAAAAAAAAAAACGAAATTATTGTTGCTATGCAATTTGTAATCATATATTTATGTTTATAGAATTATTACAAAAAAAAAAAAACAAAAAAAATATTGAAAAAATTTTTATAGAAATTGTCTTACGATTTGAATAAAAAGTATCAAATGCTATTTAACATATAAAATGCTGAACATTATATAAAAAAAGCCAGTATGTTGTTTAAAAATTAAAGAAAATATGAATGAAATAGATGACCATAGTTTGGTTTAATATATATTTCATATCAATCCAATGATTATTATATTTACAACTAATATTTATATGTAAAATGAATAGTATTATAGAGATAATAATATTAAACATTTATTGTAATCAGGTTTATAATTTTCCAGAAAAAAAGAATTGAAAACGTAAAAGTTAAGTTTGATTGGTTGCACAATCATCTTTATAGATGGCAATATTAAATTTTCATCTTTTTCAAACTTAGAGATTTCAAAAGAATTATTTATATAAAAACAAAAAGACATTAAATAAAAAACTTTTATTAATTTTACATAAAACATAAGGGAATAAAATAAAATAAAATAATAAATACTCTTGTTGCACAAATATTTGCAAATATTATAAATTAAATCGTATTTTATTTATTCGAAGCTCAACTTTTTTTTTTTGCACTTATCTCACAAGGATCCAGTGGTGCTAACCGTTTTTTTAGGTTAGCTCTTGTTTTCGAAATATACCGTTATTTCTAAAATGGAGGAGGTTGCACAACATATATTCGCGTAACTCAAAAACGGTTTAGTTTATTATAATAAACCTGGCGGGTTCACCTAATTCGGGTATGCTGAATCCAGTGGTGCTAACCGTTTTTTAGGTTAGCTCTTGTTTTCGAAATATATCGTTATTTCGAAAATGGAGGAGGTTGCACAACATATATTCGCGTAACTCAAAAACGGTTTAATTTATTGAATAAACTAAAAAACCGAAATTCCGCAATGAAATTTTCTTTAAGTAAGGTTAAACTTTTTCCAATATGCGCAGTCGTTGTAGAAACATAATTTTTTTTTTGACCAAAAAAAATAGTTTTTTTTAGCAAAATTTCGAAAATTTTCAAAATTCACACTACATTATTTAAATGACCTCCACGCGAAGTGTTGCAAGCATTGAATCTTTTGAGGTAATTTTCGACCACTTTTTGAAACATATTGGGCGGTATCTCAGCCATAACTTGACGAATGTTGGTTTTTAAGTGCTCAAGTCTTGACGGTTTATCGGCATAAACACGGTCTTTCGCGTAGCCCCACAAAAAAGTCTAATGGTGTCAAATCGCATGATCTTGGTGGCCAGTTGATATCGCCACGACGATAAATTACGCGGCCAGGAAATGTCTCTTGCAATAAAGCCATATTCGCTCGAGTTGTGTGGCATGTGGCACCGTCTTGTTGAAACCACATATTCTCCAAGTCGTATTCTTCAATATCGGGCAAAAAAAGTCGGTTATCATATGATCATAACGCTCCGAATTGACGGTGACAGTCGTTCCATCGTCATTTTCGAAGAAGTAAGGTCCAATCACACCTTCGGACAAAGAGCGCACTTTTTCTGGATGTAATGGCCCCTCTTCAATTACTTGAGAATTCTCAGAACCCCAAATACGACAATTTTAAATTTTCATTTCAACTTTGAGAATTCATCAAATTCTCATCCCTTCATTTGTTGGTTGGTTTTCTCTTATAATACAAACACTAGACTTAGCAAAGTAAACTTTGAACATGTATTAGATATCTTTCTGTTTAAGAATCACTGTCCAGCGATGCTCTATAATGCAAGTCGTATTATAGAAGAATTTCAATAATAATTTCATTCGTAGTTTAGCAATCGTACTAAACGGACGTTTGATTTAAATCGCATTGAAAAATTAAAATTATTTCCCTCGTATTATTAATACATATATTAATTTACTATTAATTAAATTGTAAAATGTCTGAAATGAATTTGAAAAGTTTAGAGGAGTGCTTAGAAAAGTATATACCCGAAAATGAACTGAAAGAAGTTAAACGTATTCTATACGGTCGATCGGATGAGTGAGTATTTTTAATTTAAATTCTTTATTTATTGGATTATTGTTGTATATTTTGTTTTGTGTGTGTGTGTGTGTTTTTTTTTAATAATTAAAAAAAAAAACAATGATTATTATGTTTTCTTATCAATTTGTTTTTATTTTTTACAATAGTTCCACGTTAATCTACATTAATTTGTGACTTTGTTTTCGTTATTCTCTCTTTTTTTTAAATTGGTTTTAATAGATCATAATCATGAATTGCATTTAACTTTTTATCTGTTTATTTAAATATGTATTTAAGGCGTACGTAGAATATCTTTATAAAATAATCTCTCTTTTTTTTGTATAAATAATCTCAAGTTCACTGAGTATTTGGGTGTTGTGGAATAAATAATTATTTTTCTTTATTAATGTTAATAAGAAAAATACCTACTAAATGCCGCCGTTTTTATTGAAAATTTTGTATGTGTCGTGTCGTATTGTGTTTAGACAATATTTATGAATGTATTCATCGTATAGTTTAAAAATTAATATGTACCTATGCGAGCATACAAATACAGTCAACCCTCCTATAAAGCGGTACTCTCAGAACGCGGTTTCCATATAACGCGGGGCTGAAATTGCGACAGCCCTCCTATAACGCGATACTCTCAGAACATCGGTTTCCATATAACACGGTTTCCACATAACGTGGAGCTGAAATTGCGCAGCCCTCCTATAAGGCGGTACTCTTACAGCGCAGTTTCCGTTCAACAACATCCCATATGTTCATTCCGCGCAGTCTACGAATGACTCTAGTAACTAGATATTTTAAGAGGCTTTAAAATCAGTTTTATTTTCGACGCAAAAGCACAGCCGAGGTATATAAACGACATGTTTATATAAATATGCCAGCTTATCGCAAAGTCGTCTACGACATCGGTTTCAGTCATCTCAGAGTCCTTTCACAGTACATACGTTTTGTTGGTGAACAAGTTTTTCTAAAAATTTTTCTGCAACTCATATCTAACAATGAGGATGAATGTTGAAAAATTACATAACTTTACAAAATCTTTCTTATTTTTGTTGGAAAACAGTTTTTTAGCTTAGTTTTTGTTTCATTTTTTTATCAATCCTTATATGAACCCTTTAATTCAATAAAACTAATTTATAATTTGTCTTGTCTTGGTCACCATATAACGCGGTACGAATGATGTGATTCCGTGTTTCTTATAGCGCGGTTTCCATAGAACGCGCTACAAATTAGGCTGGTTTGTATGGTTAAATCCGAGTTTCTTATAGCGCGATTTCCATACAATGCGGTACACACTCACCGCGTTATAGGAGGGTTGACTGTATATAAACAATGAACATCTGATCAGCAAAATTGCAAAGAGATATTAAAAATAAAAGTGAAACAATTAAGAGAAATTTTAATTAACGCGACTCTTATTTGTAATTTTTTATTTTCTCTTAAACAAAAGCTAATTTACGAATGAATGTTGTATACAGTACGAGTCAATAATATGTACATACTCGTAAGTTTGTATATATTGGTTTGTTTTTCAAATATTTTTCAAAAAAAAAAAAAAAATAATAATTATGAATTCATCATGAATTTAAACAATAATAACTTTTATTTCTGCTCGAAAAAATAAAATTCAAAACATAACTTTTATTTCTGCTCGAAAAAATAAAAGTCAAAAATAACGTTTATTTCCACCCGAAACAATAAAAGTCAAAAAATAACTTTTATTTCTGCTCGAAAAAATAAAAGTCAAAATTAAATTTTATTTCTGCTCGAAAAAATAAAAGTCAAAAAACAACTTTTATTTCTGCTCGAAAAAATAAAAGTCAAAAATAACTGTTATTTTTGCTCGAAAAAATAAAAATCAAAAAATAACTATTATTTTTTTTCTAAAAAATAAAAATCACGTTTTTAAAAAGCATCGCATTTTATAAAAATTTGGTCCAAGACGATCAAAATGGTATACTTGGTTTTGTTCTCCGACATTTCCTTGCGGTTGCTTTTTTTAATCAAAAATTCAAAAATAACAGTTATTTTCGGTCCCTGTCAGTCGATCTCAGCTTCTTGAACCTTAAGAATTCCATCCCAGTGATTTATTTGTAAACTCACCTCCGATAGTACAGTCGATTCACTTTCCTTTTACGTGATAGAGTTGGGTAGTGATTAAAGAATACCGTGTAATTTTTGCGAGATTGTGCTTGAAACTATGCTTGTTTCACTTCCAAATAATAGAGCAGACTTTACACATGCGTTGAATATTGTCGTCTGAATATTGGCGAGTTCAGTTTCCGCACTTCTAATTATGTTTACATGTTGAAGGTCTTGTGCGAGAGTGAAAACTATCATCCGCATAATTCAGTTTTTTTTGCAATTTGTCTTCGCTCTGAACAGACTGGGTTGTAGTCGATTTTCAAGGGATTCAATCCCTATTATTCTCAATGCTTATCGTATTACTACTTCGTCTGGCGATGTTAAAGACTTTCTTCAAGTAGTATACTATTTAATGCATTAATATCAGGGGTAGTGTAAATATTGATGAGTCTAATGGTCTTAATGTTCTGGCCATGAAAATACAATGCGATATTTGCTGGGACCAGTGTACTTTTCAAGTTGCGAAGGAATCATCGAATCGAAAATGAAATACAGCTCTCAGGTATATGTAGGTCTCTACCTCGAAGTTTTTTTTCGATTTTTTGCTTCTCGACCGCGTAGAAAAAAAGGCAAAGTTGCTCATTAACGACGGTGGTATATTTAACTTTATTGCCTATTGAAACACCGTCACAATATTGTATTTCACTGATCGATTGACCAGTAGAATGTAGGCCAGTCGCACTATCTGCAGGTGGAACATTCTTCCTATACAAGTTTTTTCGTCACTTTCAACAAATGCAGAATGAAATGCAACGGCCATAAACATTACTTTCTTTCCTCTCTCACAACGCATGTTGCTAGTGTACAATGTACAACAAATTTAGAACAGCAAATCAAGTGGGGTTCAACGATTGTTTATGACTGTATATGGTGTTAAGCAACTGACTGAAACACACTTTCTAAACATAATTTTGTTTGTCCACCACCACAAAAAATGTACCATATAATGCACTTCAAAAATCTTATTGACAAACAAACAAATTTTGAATAATTATTCTAATCTTGTCTTATATGATGATTATGATTACAATGTTTGAAAAAAGAAAATATATTTATACGAGATATCTTGTTTTAGCAACGCTTTGGACATACCTGTAGAAGCCAAAAACATTGCTGCGGAAAATGATTTCGAAATCAAGGGTTATCGTTTCGCAGCGAAGACAGAACAAATACGCAAACCACGTTTAGTTAGAGTGGGAGCTATACAAAATTCCATAGTGTTGCCAACCACTGAACCCATTGATAAGCAACGTGAAGCGATATGGAAGAAAATCACCACCATTATTAAGGCGGCAGCTGCTGCTGGAGTTAATGTTCTATGCATGCAAGAAGCCTGGAGTAAGTAATTCATTCATTAAAATTCCGAAATGGTTTAAAAAAAAAAATTTGATTGCTTTACAGCAATGCCATTTGCATTTTGTACACGCGAGAAATTCCCCTGGTGTGAATTCGCCGAAGAAGCCGTTTCGGGACCAACCACAAAAATGCTGCAGGAATTGGCTAAAGCCTATAATATGGTTATAATTTCATCCATATTGGAAAGGGATGTTGAACATGGTGATACCATTTGGAATACAGCGGTGGTAATTTCCAATAAAGGCCGCTATATGGGCAAGCATCGTAAAAATCATATACCACGAGTAGGCGATTTCAACGAGTCCACCTACTACGTAGAGGGCAACACTGGTCATCCCGTTTTTGAAACAGAATTTGGAAAAATTGCTATAAATATCTGCTATGGTCGTCATCATCCCCAGAACTGGATGATGTTTGGCTTAAATGGTGCCGAAATAGTTTTTAATCCTTCGGCAACAGTGGGAGCCTTAAGTGAACCCCTATGGTCGATTGAGGCAAGAAACGCTGCTATAGCAAATAGTTATTTCACCGTAGCTATTAATCGTGTAGGCTATGAGGAATTTCCCAATGAATACACATCAGGCGATGGACAAAAGGCTCATAAAATATTTGGCCCATTTTATGGTTCAACATATGTGGCTGCTCCAGATGGCAGCAGAACTCCGGTGAGTTTGAATGGGTAAATTTTTTTAAACAACATTGTCATTAAAAAGTTAATTTTCTTAAACAGGGTCTCTCTCGTGATAAAGATGGCATTTTAATTACCGAATTGGATTTAAATTTATGTCGTCAAGTAAAGGACTTTTGGAATTTCCGTATGACTCAAAGACTGGAATTGTATGCCGACTCATTTAAACAAGCGTGCAATTTAGATTTTAAGCCACAAATAATTAAAGAATAATTAACATTATTATGTACACAAAAGTTGATTCTGAATTGAAAATTAATTAAAAATTTTAAAACTTTCATTATGAAGACGGCAAATTCTATATTGACTGATTACCTAAACCAGTAGTGAATAAAATTTTATGTATTCTTATAAGACTAGACAATTGTTTGAATAACATGTACATTGTATGTATGTAAATCTCTAATATGGAATAGTTTTTTCATAATGTTAAGAATTTGGCAGAGCTAGTAAAATATATTTTTTTATTAGTTAAACCATTTGAATACCTTTAATTTAATGTATATACTTTGTAATATTTATGGAAAAATAATTAAAAATATAAAAATATATTGAAAAATTTAAGTGTCCCTATTATTTTTCCATTACTTTATTTTACATTTTTTTCAAGATAAATATTACAAAGTATATACACTAAATTAAAGGTATTCAAATAGTTTAACTAATAAAAAAAAAATATTTCACTAGCTCTGCCAAATTCTTAAAAAAAAAAATGTAAAATAAAGGAATGGAAAAATAATAGGGACACTTAAATTTTTCAATATATTCTTATATTTTTAATTATTTTTCCATAAATACTACAAAATATATACACTAAATTAAAGGTATTCAAATAGTTTAACTAATAAAATAAAAATATTTCAATAGCTCTTCCAAATTCTTAAAAAAAGTGTAAAATAAAGGCCTGGAAAAATAATAGGGACACTTAAATTTTTCAATATATTCTTATATTTTTAATTATTTTTCCATAAATATTACAAAATATATACACTAAATTAAAGGTATTCAAATAGTTTAACTAATAAAATAAAAATATTTCAATAGCTCTGCCAAATTCTTAAAAAAAAATATAAAATAAAGGCCTGGAAAAATAATAGGGACACTTAAATTTTTCAATATATTCTTATATTTTTAATTATTTTTCCATAAATATTACAAAATATATACACTAAATTAAAGGTATTCAAATAGTTTAACTAATAAAATAAAAATATTTGACTAGCTCTGCCAAATTCTTAAAAAAAATGTAAAATAAAAGCCTGGAAAAATAATAGGGACACTTAAATTTTTCAATATATTCTTATATTTTTAATTATTTTTCCATAAATATTACAAAATATATACACTAAATTAAAGGTATTCAAATAGTTTAACTAATAAAATAAAAATATTTCAATAGCTCTGCCAAATTCTTAAAAAAAATGTAAAATAAAGGCCTGGAAAAATAATAGGGACACTTAAATTTTTCAATATGTTCTTATATTTTTAATTATTTTTCCATAAATATTACAAAATATATACACTAAATTAAAGGTATTCAAATAGTTTAACTAATAAAATAAAAATATTTGACCAGCTCTGCCAAATTCTTAAAAAAATGTGAAATAAAGGCCTGGAAAAATAATAGGGACACTTAAATTTTTCAATATATTCTTATATTTTTAATTATTTTTCCATAAATATTACAAAATATATACACTAAACTAAGTTATTCAAATAGTTTAACTAATAAAATAAAAATATTTGACCAGCTCTGCCAAATTCTTAAAAAAAATGTAAAATAAAGGCCTGGAAAAATAATAGGGACACTTAAATTTTTCAATATATTCTTATATTTTTAATTATTTTTCCATAAATATTACAAAATATATACACTAAATTAAAGGTATTCAAATAGTTTAACTAATAAAATAAAAATATTTGACCAGCTCTGCCAAATTCTTTAAAAAAATGTAAAATAAAGGCCTGGAAAAATAATAGGGACACTTATATTTTTCAATATATTCTTATATTTTTAATTATTTTTCCATAAATATTACAAAATATATACACTAAATTAAAGGTATTCAAATAGTTTAACTAATAAAATAAAAATATTTGACCAGCTCTGCCAAATTCTTAAAAAAAATGTAAAATAAAGGCCTGGAAAAATAATAGGGACACTTAAATTTTTCAATATATTCTTATATTTTTAATTATTTTTCCATAAATATTACAAAATATATATACTAAATTAAAGGTATTCAAATAGTTTAACTAATAAAATAAAAATATTTCAATAGCTCTGCCAAATTCTTAAAAAAAATGTAAAATAAAGGCCTGGAAAAATAATAGGGACCCTTAAATTTTTCAATATATTCTTATATTTTTAATTATTTTTCCATAAATATTACAAAATATATACACTAAATTAAAGGTATTCAAATAGTTTAACTAATAAAATAAAAATATTTGACCAGCTCTGCCAAATTCTTAAAAAAATGTAAAATAAAGGCCTGGAAAAATAATAGGGACACTTAAATTTTTCAATATATTCTTACTATATTTTTAATTATTTTTCAATAAATATTACAATATATATACACTAAATTAAAGGTATTCAAATACTTTAACTAATAAAATAAAAATATTTGACCAGCTCTGCCAAATTCTTAAAAAAAATGTAAAATAAAGGCCTGGAAAAATTATAGGGACACTTAAATTTTTCAATATATTCTTATATTTTTAATTATTTTTCCACAAATATTACAAAATATATACACTAAATTAAAGGTATTCAAATACTTTAACTAATAAAATAAAAATATTTGACCAGCTTTGCCAAATTCTTAAAAAAAATGTAAAATAAAGGCCTGGAAAAATAATAGGGACACTTAAATTTTTCAATATATTCTTATATTTTTAATTATTTTTCCATAAATACTACAAAATATATACACTAAATTAAAGGTATTCAAATACTTTAACTAATAAAATAAAAATATTTGACCAGCTTTGCCAAATTCTTAAAAAAAATGTAAAATAAAGGCCTGGAAAAATAATAGGGACACTTAAATTTTTCAATATATTCTTATATTTTTAATTATTTTTCCATAAATATTACAAAATATATACACTAAATTAAAGGTATTCAAATACTTTAACTAATAAAATAAAAATATTTGACCAGCTTTGCCAAATTCTTAAAAAAAATGTAAAATAACGGCCTGGAAAAATAATAGGGACACTTAAATTTTTCAATATATTCTTATATTTTTAATTATTTTTCCATAAATATTACAAAATATATACACTAAATTAAAGGTATTCAAATAGTTTAACTAATAAAATAAAAATATTTGACCAGCTCTGCCAAATTCTTAAAAAAAATGTAAAATAAAGGCCTGGAAAAATAATAGGGACACTTAAATTTTTCAATATATTCTTATATTTTTAATTATTTTTCCATAAATATTACAAAATATATACACTAAATTAAAGGTATTCAAATAGTTTAACTAATAAAATAAAAATATTTGACCAGCTCTGCCAAATTCTTAAAAAAAATGTAAAATAAAGGCCTGGAAAAATAATAGGGACACTTAAATTTTTCAATATATTCTTATATTTTTAATTATTTTTCCATAAATATTACAAAATATATACACTAAATTAAAGGTATTCAAATACTTTAACTAATAAAATAAAAATATTTGACCAGCTTTGCCAAATTCTTAAAAAAAATGTAAAATAACGGCCTGGAAAAATAATAGGGACACTTAAATTTTTCAATATATTCTTATATTTTTAATTATTTTTCAATAAATATTACAAAATATATACACTAAATTAAAGGTATTCAAATACTTTAACTAATAAAATAAAAATATTTGACCAGCTTTGCCAAATTCTTAAAAAAAAATGTAAAATAAAGGCCTGGAAAAATAATAGGGACACTTAAATTTTTCAATATATTCTTATATTTTTAATTATTTTTCAATAAATATTACAAAATATATACACTAAATTAAAGGTATTCAAATACTTTAACTAATAAAATAAAAATATTTGACCAGCTTTGCCAAATTCTTAAAAAAAATGTAAAATAACGGCCTGGAAAAATAATAGGGACACTTAAATTTTTCAATATATTCTTATATTTTTAATTATTTTTCCATAAATATTACAAAATATATACACTAAATTAAAGGTATTCAAATAGTTTAACTAATAAAATAAAAATATTTGACCAGCTCTGCCAAATTCTTAAAAAAAATGTAAAATAAAGGCCTGGAAAAATAATAGGGACACTTAAATTTTTCAATATATTCTTATATTTTTAATTATTTTTCCATAAATACTACAAAATATATACACTAAATTAAAGGTATTCAAATAGTTTAACTAATAAAATAAAAATATTTCAATAGCTCTTCCAAATTCTTAAAAAAAGTGTAAAATAAAGGCCTGGAAAAATAATAGGGACACTTAAATTTTTCAATATATTCTTATATTTTTAATTATTTTTCCATAAATATTACAAAATATATACACTAAATTAAAGGTATTCAAATACTTTAACTAATAAAATAAAAATATTTGACCAGCTCTGCCAAATTCTTAAAAAAAATGTAAAATAAAGGCCTGGAAAAATAATAGGGACACTTAAATTTTTCAATATATTCTTATATTTTTAATTATTTTTCAATAAATATTACAAAATATATACACTAAATTAAAGGTATTCAAATACTTTAACTAATAAAATAAAAATATTTGACCAGCTTTGCCAAATTCTTAAAAAAATGTAAAATAAAGGCCTGGAAAAATAATAGGGACACTTAAATTTTTCAATATATTCTTACTATATTTTTAATTATTTTTCAATAAATATTACAATATATATACACTAAATTAAAGGTATTCAAATACTTTAACTAATAAAATAAAAATATTTGACCAGCTCTGCCAAATTCTTAAAAAAAATGTAAAATAAAGGCCTGGAAAAATTATAGGGACACTTAAATTTTTCAATATATTCTTATATTTTTAATTATTTTTCCACAAATATTACAAAATATATACACTAAATTAAAGGTATTCAAATACTTTAACTAATAAAATAAAAATATTTGACCAGCTTTGCCAAATTCTTAAAAAAAATGTAAAATAACGGCCTGGAAAAATAATAGGGACACTTAAATTTTTCAATATATTCTTATATTTTTAATTATTTTTCCATAAATATTACAAAATATATACACTAAATTAAAGGTATTCAAATAGTTTAACTAATAAAATAAAAATATTTGACCAGCTCTGCGAAATTCTTAAAAAAAATGTAAAATAAAGGCCTGGAAAAATAATAGGGACACTTAAATTTTTCAATATATTCTTATATTTTTAATTATTTTTCAATAAATATTACAAAATATATACACTAAATTAAAGGTATTCAAATACTTTAACTAATAAAATAAAAATATTTGAACAGCTTTGCCAAATTCTTAAAAAAAATGTAAAATAAAGGCCTGGAAAAATAATAGGGACACTTAAATTTTTCAATATATTCTTATATTTTTAATTATTTTTCCATAAATATTACAAAATATATACACTAAATTAAAGGTATTCAAATACTTTAACTAATAAAATAAAAATATTTGAACAGCTTTGCCAAATTCTTAAAAAAAATGTAAAATAACGGCCTGGAAAAATAATAGGGACACTTAAATTTTTCAATATATTCTTATATTTTTAATTATTTTTCCATAAATATTACAAAATATATACACTAAATTAAAGGTATTCAAATACTTTAACTAATAAAATAAAAATATTTGACCAGCTCTGCCAAATTCTTAAAAAAAATGTAAAATAAAGGCCTGGAAAAATAATAGGGACACTTAAATTTTTCAATATATTCTTATATTTTTAATTATTTTTCAATAAATATTACAAAATATATACACTAAATTAAAGGTATTCAAATAGTTTAACTAATAAAATAAAAATATTTGACCAGCTCTGCCAAATTCTTAAAAAAAATGTGAAATAAAGGCCTGGAAAAATAATAGGGACACTTAAATTTTTCAATATATTCTTATATTTTTAATTATTTTTCCATAAATATTACAAAATATATACACTAAATTAAAGGTATTCAAATAGTTTAACTAATAAAATAAAAATATTTGACCAGCTCTGCCAAATTCTTAAAAAAAATGTAAAATAAAGGCCTGGAAAAATAATAGGGACACTTAAATTTTTCAATATATTCTTATATTTTTAATTATTTTTCAATAAATATTACAAAATATATACACTAAATTAAAGGTATTCAAATACTTTAACTAATAAAATAAAAATATTTCAATAGCTCTTCCAAATTCTTAAAAAAAGTGTAAAATAAAGGCCTGGAAAAATAATAGGGACACTTAAATTTTTCAATATATTCTTATATTTTTAATTATTTTTCCATAAATACTACAAAATATATACACTAAATTAAAGGTATTCAAATAGTTTAACTAATAAAATAAAAATATTTCAATAGCTCTTCCAAATTCTTAAAAAAAGTGTAAAATAAAGGCCTGGAAAAATAATAGGGACACTTAAATTTTTCAATATATTCTTATATTTTTAATTATTTTTCCATAAATACTACAAAATATATAAACTAAATTAAAGGTATTCAAATAGTTTAACTAATAAAATAAAAATATTTCAATAGCTCTTCCAAATTCTTAAAAAAAGTGTAAAATAAAGGCCTGGAAAAATAATAGGGACACTTAAATTTTTCAATATATTTTTATATTTTTAATTATTTTTCCATAAATATTACAAAATATATACACTAAATTAAAGGTATTCAAATAGTTTGACTAATAAAATAAAAATATTTGACCAGCTCTGCCAAATTCTTAAAAAAAATGTAAAATAAAGGCCTGGAAAAATAATAGGGACACTTAAATTTTTCAATATATTCTTATATTTTTAATTATTTTTCAATAAATATTACAAAATATATACACTAAATTAAAGGTATTCAAATACTTTAACTAATAAAATAAAAATATTTGACCAGCTCTGCCAAATTCTTAAAAAAAAATGTAAAATAAAGGCCTGGAAAAATAATAGGGACACTTAAATTTTTCAATATATTCTTATATTTTTAATTATTTTTCCATAAATATTACAAAATATATACACTAAATTAAAGGTATTCAAATACTTTAACTAATAAAATAAAAATATTTGACCAGCTCTGCCAAATTCATAAAAAAAAAAAAAATGTAAAATAAAGGCCTGGAAAAATAATAGGGACACTTAAATTTTTCAATATATTCTTATATTTTTAATTATTTTTCAATAAATATTACAAAATATATACACTAAATTAAAGGTATTCAAATGGTTTAACTAATAAAATAAAAATATTTGACCAGCTCTGCCAAATTCTTAAAAAAAATGTAAAATAAAGGCCTGGAAAAATAATAGGGACACTTAAATTTTTCAATATATTCTTATATTTTTAATTATTTTTCAATAAATATTACAAAATATATACACTAAATTAAAGGTATTCAAATAGTTTAACTAATAAAATAAAAATATTTCAATAGCTCTTCCAAATTCTTAAAAAAAGTGTAAAATAAAGACCTGGAAAAATAATAGGGACACTTAAATTTTTCAATATATTCTTATATTTTTAATTATTTTTCCATAAATACTACAAAATATATACACTAAATTAAAGGTATTCAAATAGTTTAACTAATAAAATAAAAATATTTCAATAGCTCTTCCAAATTCTTAAAAAAAGTGTAAAATAAAGGCCTGGAAAAATAATAGGGACACTTAAATTTTTCAATATATTCTTATATTTTTAATTATTTTTCCATAAATATTACAAAATATATACACTAAATTAAAGGTATTCAAATAGTTTGACTAATAAAATAAAAATATTTGACCAGCTCTGCCAAATTCTTAAAAAAAATGTAAAATAAAGGCCTGGAAAAATAATAGGGACACTTAAATTTTTCAATATATTCTTATATTTTTAATTATTTTTCAATAAATATTACAAAATATATACACTAAATTAAAGGTATTCAAATACTTTAACTAATAAAATAAAAATATTTGACCAGCTCTGCCAAATTCTTAAAAAAAATGTAAAATAAAGGCCTGGAAAAATAATAGGGACACTTAAATTTTTCAATATATTCTTATATTTTTAATTATTTTTCCATAAATATTACAAAATATATACACTAAATTAAAGGTATTCAAATACTTTAACTAATAAAATAAAAATATTTGACCAGCTCTGCCAAATTCTTAAAAAAAATGTAAAATAAAGGCCTGGAAAAATAATAGGGACACTTAAATTTTTCAATATATTCTTATATTTTTAATTATTTTTCAATAAATATTACAAAATATATACACTAAATTAAAGGTATTCAAATACTTTAACTAATAAAATAAAAATATTTGACCAGCTTTGCCAAATTCTTAAAAAAAATGTAAAATAAAGGCCTGGAAAAATAATAGGGACACTTAAATTTTTCAATATATTCTTATATTTTTGATTATTTTTCAATAAATATTACAAAATATATACACTAAATTAAAGGTATTCAAATACTTTAACTAATAAAATAAAAATATTTGACCAGCTCTGCCAAATTCTTAAAAAAAATGTAAAATAAAGGCCTGGAAAAATAATAGGGACACTTAAATTTTTCAATATATTCTTATATTTTTAATTATTTTTCCATAAATACTACAAAATATATACACTAAATTAAAGGTATTCAAATAGTTTAACTAATAAAATAAAAATATTTGACCAGCTTTGCCAAATTCTTAAAAAATGTAAAATAAAGGCCTGGAAAAATAATAGGGACACTTAAATTTTTCAATATATTCTTATATTTTTAATTATTTTTCCATAAATATTACAAAATATATACACTAAATTAAAGGTATTCAAATAGTTTAACTAATAAAATAAAAATATTTGACCAGCTCTGCCAAATTCTTAAAAAAAATGTAAAATAAAGGCCTGGAAAAATAATAGGGACACTTAAATTTTTCAATATATTCTTATATTTTTAATTATTTTTCCATAAATATTACAAAATATATACACTAAATTAAAGGTATTCAAATACTTTAACTAATAAAATAAAAATATTTGACCAGCTTTGCCAAATTCTTAAAAAAAATGTAAAATAAAGGCCTGGAAAAATAATAGGGACACTTAAATTTTTCAATATATTCTTATATTTTTAATTATTTTTCCATAAATACTACAAAATATATACACTAAATTAAAGGTATTCAAATAGTTTAACTAATAAAATAAAAATATTTGACCAGCTCTGCCAAATTCTTAAAAAAAATGTAAAATAAAGGCCTGGAAAAATAATAGGGACACTTAAATTTTTCAATATATTCTTATATTTTTAATTATTTTTCCATAAATATTACAAAATATATACACTAAATTAAAGGTATTCAAATAGTTTAACTAATAAAATAAAAATATTTGACCAGCTCTGCCAAATTCTTAAAAAAAATGTAAAATAAAGGCCTGGAAAAATAATAGGGACACTTAAATTTTTCAATATATTCTTATATTTTTAATTATTTTTCCATAAATACTACAAAATATATACACTAAATTAAAGGTATTCAAATAGTTTAACTAATAAAATAAAAATATTTCAATAGCTCTTCCAAATTCTTAAAAAAAGTGTAAAATAAAGGCCTGGAAAAATAATAGGGACACTTAAATTTTTCAATATATTCTTATATTTTTAATTATTTTTCCATAAATACTACAAAATATATACACTAAATTAAAGGTATTCAAATAGTTTAACTAATAAAATAAAAATATTTCAATAGCTCTTCCAAATTCTTAAAAAAAGTGTAAAATAAAGGCCTGGAAAAATAATAGGGACACTTAAATTTTTCAATATATTCTTATATTTTTAATTATTTTTCCATAAATACTACAAAATATATAAACTAAATTAAAGGTATTCAAATAGTTTAACTAATAAAATAAAAATATTTCAATAGCTCTTCCAAATTCTTAAAAAAAGTGTAAAATAAAGGCCTGGAAAAATAATAGGGACACTTAAATTTTTCAATATATTCTTATATTTTTAATTATTTTTCCATAAATACTACAAAATATATACACTAAATTAAAGGTATTCAAATAGTTTAACTAATAAAATAAAAATATTTCAATAGCTCTTCCAAATTCTTAAAAAAAGTGTAAAATAAAGGCCTGGAAAAATAATAGGGACACTTAAATTTTTCAATATATTTTTAATTATTTTTCCATAAATATTACAAAATATATACACTAAATTAAAGGTATTCAAATAGTTTGACTAATAAAATAAAAATATTTGACCAGCTCTGCCAAATTCTTAAAAAAAATGTAAAATAAAGGCCTGGAAAAATAATAGGGACACTTAAATTTTTCAATATATTCTTATATTTTTAATTATTTTTCAATAAATATTACAAAATATATACACTAAATTAAAGGTATTCAAATACTTTAACTAATAAAATAAAAATATTTGACCAGCTCTGCCAAATTCTTAAAAAAAAAATGTAAAATAAAGGCCTGGAAAAATAATAGGGACACTTAAATTTTTCAATATATTCTTATATTTTTAATTATTTTTCCATAAATATTACAAAATATATACACTAAATTAAAGGTATTCAAATACTTTAACTAATAAAATAAAAATATTTGACCAGCTTTGCCAAATTCTTAAAAAAAATGTAAAATAAAGGCCTGGAAAAATAATAGGGACACTTAAATTTTTCAATATATTCTTATATTTTTAATTATTTTTCAATAAATATTACAAAATATATACACTAAATTAAAGGTATTCAAATACTTTAACTAATAAAATAAAAATATTTGACCAGCTCTGCCAAATTCTTAAAAAAAATGTAAAATAAAGGCCTGGAAAAATAATAGGGACACTTAAATTTTTCAATATATTCTTATATTTTTAATTATTTTTCCATAAATACTACAAAATATATACACTAAATTAAAGGTATTCAAATAGTTTAACTAATAAAATAAAAATATTTGACCAGCTTTGCCAAATTCTTAAAAAATGTAAAATAAAGGCCTGGAAAAATAATAGGGACACTTAAATTTTTCAATATATTCTTATATTTTTAATTATTTTTCCATAAATATTACAAAATATATACACTAAATTAAAGGTATTAAAATAGTTTAACTAATAAAATAAAAATATTTGACCAGCTCTGCCAAATTCTTAAAAAAAATGTAAAATAAAGGCCTGGAAAAATAATAGGGACACTTAAATTTTTCAATATATTCTTATATTTTTAATTATTTTTCCATAAATATTACAAAATATATACACTAAATTAAAGGTATTCAAATACTTTAACTAATAAAATAAAAATATTTGACCAGCTTTGCCAAATTCTTAAAAAAAATGTAAAATAAAGGCCTGGAAAAATAATAGGGACACTTAAATTTTTCAATATATTCTTATATTTTTAATTATTTTTCCATAAATACTACAAAATATATACACTAAATTAAAGGTATTCAAATAGTTTAACTAATAAAATAAAAATATTTGACCAGCTCTGCCAAATTCTTAAAAAAAATGTAAAATAAAGGCCTGGAAAAATAATAGGGACACTTAAATTTTTCAATATATTCTTATATTTTTAATTATTTTTCCATAAATATTACAAAATATATACACTAAATTAAAGGTATTCAAATAGTTTAACTAATAAAATAAAAATATTTGACCAGCTCTGCCAAATTCTTAAAAAAAATGTAAAATAAAGGCCTGGAAAAATAATAGGGACACTTAAATTTTTCAATATATTCTTATATTTTTAATTATTTTTCCATAAATACTACAAAATATATACACTAAATTAAAGGTATTCAAATAGTTTAACTAATAAAATAAAAATATTTCAATAGCTCTTCCAAATTCTTAAAAAAAGTGTAAAATAAAGGCCTGGAAAAATAATAGGGACACTTAAATTTTTCAATATATTCTTATATTTTTAATTATTTTTCCATAAATACTACAAAATATATACACTAAATTAAAGGTATTCAAATAGTTTAACTAATAAAATAAAAATATTTCAATAGCTCTTCCAAATTCTTAAAAAAAGTGTAAAATAAAGGCCTGGAAAAATAATAGGGACACTTAAATTTTTCAATATATTCTTATATTTTTAATTATTTTTCCATAAATACTACAAAATATATAAACTAAATTAAAGGTATTCAAATAGTTTAACTAATAAAATAAAAATATTTCAATAGCTCTTCCAAATTCTTAAAAAAAGTGTAAAATAAAGGCCTGGAAAAATAATAGGGACACTTAAATTTTTCAATATATTCTTATATTTTTAATTATTTTTCCATAAATACTACAAAATATATACACTAAATTAAAGGTATTCAAATAGTTTAACTAATAAAATAAAAATATTTCAATAGCTCTTCCAAATTCTTAAAAAAAGTGTAAAATAAAGGCCTGGAAAAATAATAGGGACACTTAAATTTTTCAATATATTTTTAATTATTTTTCCATAAATATTACAAAATATATACACTAAATTAAAGGTATTCAAATAGTTTGACTAATAAAATAAAAATATTTGACCAGCTCTGCCAAATTCTTAAAAAAAATGTAAAATAAAGGCCTGGAAAAATAATAGGGACACTTAAATTTTTCAATATATTCTTATATTTTTAATTATTTTTCAATAAATATTACAAAATATATACACTAAATTAAAGGTATTCAAATACTTTAACTAATAAAATAAAAATATTTGACCAGCTCTGCCAAATTCTTAAAAAAAAAATGTAAAATAAAGGCCTGGAAAAATAATAGGGACACTTAAATTTTTCAATATATTCTTATATTTTTAATTATTTTTCCATAAATATTACAAAATATATACACTAAATTAAAGGTATTCAAATACTTTAACTAATAAAATAAAAATATTTGACCAGCTTTGCCAAATTCTTAAAAAAAATGTAAAATAAAGGCCTGGAAAAATAATAGGGACACTTAAATTTTTCAATATATTCTTATATTTTTAATTATTTTTCAATAAATATTACAAAATATATACACTAAATTAAAGGTATTCAAATACTTTAACTAATAAAATAAAAATATTTGACCAGCTTTGCCAAATTCTTAAAAAAAATGTAAAATAAAGGCCTGGAAAAAAAATAGGGACACTTAAATTTTTCAATATATTCTTATATTTTTAATTATTTTCCAATAAATATTACAAAATATATACACTAAATTAAAGGTATTCAAATAGTTTAACTAATAAAATAAAAATATTTGACCAGCTCTGCCAAATTCATAAAAAAAAAAAAATGTAAAATAAAGGCCTGGAAAAATAATAGGGACACTTAAATTTTTCAATATATTCTTATATTTTTAATTATTTTCCAATAAATATTACAAAATATATACACTAAATTAAAGGTATTCAAATACTTTAACTAATAAAATAAAAATATTTGACCAGCTTTGCCAAATTCTTAAAAAAAATGTAAAATAAAGGCCTGGAAAAATAATAGGGACACTTAAATTTTTCAATATATTCTTATATTTTTAATTATTTTTCAATAAATATTACAAAATATATACACTAAATTAAAGGTATTCAAATACTTTAACTAATAAAATAAAAATATTTGACCAGCTCTGCCAAATTCTTAAAAAAAATGTAAAATAAAGGCCTGGAAAAATAATAGGGACACTTAAATTTTTCAATATATTCTTATATTTTTAATTATTTTTCAATAAATATTACAAAATATATACACTAAATTAAAGGTATTCAAATACTTTAACTAATAAAATAAAAATATTTGACCAGCTCTGCCAAATTCTTAAAAAAAATGTAAAATAAAGGCCTGGAAAAATAATAGGGACACTTAAATTTTTCAATATATTCTTATATTTTTAATTATTTTTCCATAAATATTACAAAATATATACACTAAATTAAAGGTATTCAAATAGTTTAACTAATAAAATAAAAATATTTGACCAGCTCTGCCAAATTCTTAAAAAAAATGTAAAATAAAGGCCTGGAAAAATAATAGGGACACTTAAATTTTTCAATATATTCTTATATTTTTAATTATTTTTCCATAAATATTACAAAATATATACACTAAATTAAAGGTATTCAAATAGTTTAACTAATAAAATAAAAATATTTGACCAGCTCTGCCAAATTCTTAAAAAAAATGTAAAATAAAGGCCTGGAAAAATAATAGGGACACTTAAATTTTTCAATATATTCTTATATTTTTAATTATTTTTCCATAAATACTACAAAATATATACACTAAATTAAAGGTATTCAAATACTTTAACTAATAAAATAAAAATATTTCAATAGCTCTTCCAAATTCTTAAAAAAAGTGTAAAATAAAGGCCTGGAAAAATAATAGGGACACTTAAATTTTTCAATATATTCTTATATTTTTAATTATTTTTCCATAAATATTACAAAATATATACACTAAATTAAAGGTATTCAAATAGTTTAACTAATAAAATAAAAATATTTGACCAGCTCTGCCAAATTCTTAAAAAAAATGTAAAATAAAGGCCTGGAAAAATAATAGGGACACTTAAATTTTTCAATATATTCTTATATTTTTAATTATTTTTCAATAAATATTACAAAATATATACACTAAATTAAAGGTATTCAAATACTTTAACTAATAAAATAAAAATATTTGACCAGCTTTGCCAAATTCTTAAAAAAAATGTAAAATAACGGCCTGGAAAAATAATAGGGACACTTAAATTTTTCAATATATTCTTATATTTTTAATTATTTTTCCATAAATACTACAAAATATATACACTAAATTAAAGGTATTCAAATAGTTTAACTAATAAAATAAAAATATTTGACCAGCTCTGCCAAATTCTTAAAAAAAGTGTAAAATAAAGGCCTGGAAAAATAATAGGGACACTTAAATTTTTCAATATATTCTTATATTTTTAATTATTTTTCCATAAATATTACAAAATATATACACTAAATTAAAGGTATTCAAATACTTTAACTAATAAAATAAAAATATTTGACCAGCTCTGCCAAATTCTTAAAAAAAATGTAAAATAAAGGCCTGGAAAAATAATAGGGACACTTAAATTTTTCAATATATTCTTATATTTTTAATTATTTTTCAATAAATATTACAAAATATATACACTAAATTAAAGGTATTCAAATACTTTAACTAATAAAATAAAAATATTTGACCAGCTTTGCCAAATTCTTAAAAAAAATGTAAAATAAAGGCCTGGAAAAATAATAGGGACACTTAAATTTTTCAATATATTCTTATATTTTTAATTATTTTTCCATAAATATTACAAAATATATACACTAAATTAAAGGTATTCAAATACTTTAACTAATAAAATAAAAATATTTGACCAGCTTTGCAAAATTCTTAAAAAAAATGTAAAATAACGGCCTGGAAAAATAATAGGGACACTTAAATTTTTCAATATATTCTTATATTTTTAATTATTTATCCATAAATATTACAAAATATATACACTAAATTAAAGGTATTCAAATAGTTTAACTAATAAGATAAAAATATTTGACCAGCTCTGCCAAATTCTTAAAAAAAATGTAAAATAAAGGCCTGGAAAAATAATAGGGACACTTAAATTTTTCAATATATTCTTATATTTTTAATTATTTTTCCATAAATACTACAAAATATATACACTAAATTAAAGGTATTCAAATAGTTTAACTAATAAAATAAAAATATTTCAATAGCTCTTCCAAATTCTTAAAAAAAAGTGTAAAATAAAGGCCTGGAAAAATAATAGGGACACTTAAATTTTTCAATATATTCTTATATTTTTAATTATTTTTCCATAAATATTACAAAATATATACACTAAATTAAAGGTATTCAAATAGTTTAACTAATAAAATAAAAATATTTGACCAGCTCTGCCAAATTCTTAAAAAAAATGTAAAATAAAGGCCTGGAAAAATAATAGGGACACTTAAATTTTTCAATATATTCTTATATTTTTAATTATTTTTCAATAAATATTACAAAATATATACACTAAATTAAAGGTATTCAAATACTTTAACTAATAAAATAAAAATATTTGACCAGCTTTGCCAAATTCTTAAAAAAAATGTAAAATAACGGCCTGGAAAAATAATAGGGACACTTAAATTTTTCAATATATTCTTATATTTTTAATTATTTTTCCATAAATATTACAAAATATATACACTAAATTAAAGGTATTCAAATACTTTAACTAATAAAATAAAAATATTTGACCAGCTTTGCCAAATTCTTAAAAAAAATGTAAAATAAAGGCCTGGAAAAATAATAGGGACACTTAAATTTTTCAATATATTCTTATATTTTTAATTATTTTTCAATAAATATTACAAAATATATACACTAAATTAAAGGTATTCAAATACTTTAACTAATAAAATAAAAATATTTGACCAGCTCTGCCAAATTCTTAAAAAAAATGTAAAATAAAGGCCTGGAAAAATAATAGGGACACTTAAATTTTTCAATATATTCTTATATTTTTAATTAAATTTCCATAAATATTACAAAATATATACACTAAATTAAAGGTATTCAAATACTTTAACTAATAAAATAAAAATATTTGACCAGCTTTGCCAAATTCTTAAAAAAAATGTAAAATAACGGCCTGGAAAAATAATAGGGACACTTAAATTTTTCAATATATTCTTATATTTTTAATTATTTTTCCATAAATATTACAAAATATATACACTAAATTCAAGGTATTCAAATAGTTTAACTAATAAAATAAAAATATTTGACCAGCTCTGCCAAATTCTTAAAAAAAATGTAAAATAAAAGCCTGGAAAAATAATAGGGACACTTAAATTTTTCAATATATTCTTATATTTTTAATTATTTTTCCATAAATATTACAAAATATATACACTAAATTAAAGGTATTCAAATAGTTTAACTAATAAAATAAAAATATTTGACCAGCTCTGCCAAATTCTTAAAAAAAATGTAAAATAAAGGCCTGGAAAAATAATAGGGACACTTAAATTTTTCAATATATTCTTATATTTTTAATTATTTTTCAATAAATATTACAAAATATATACACTAAATTAAAGGTATTCAAATACTTTAACTAATAAAATAAAAATATTTGACCAGCTTTGCCAAATTCTTAAAAAAAATGTAAAATAAAGGCCTGGAAAAATAATAGGGACACTTAAATTTTTCAATATATTCTTATATTTTTAATTATTTTTCAATAAATATTACAAAATATATACACTAAATTAAAGGTATTCAAATACTTTAACTAATAAAATAAAAATATTTGACCAGCTCTGCCAAATTCTTAAAAAAAATGTAAAATAAAGGCCTGGAAAAATAATAGGGACACTTAAATTTTTCAATATATTCTTATATTTTTAATTATTTTTCCATAAATATTACAAAATATATACACTAAATTAAAGGTATTCAAATACTTTAACTAATAAAATAAAAATATTTGACCAGCTTTGCCAAATTCTTAAAAAAAATGTAAAATAACGGCCTGGAAAAATAATAGGGACACTTAAATTTTTCAATATATTCTTATATTTTTAATTATTTTTCCATAAATATTACAAAATATATACACTAAATTAAAGGTATTCAAATAGTTTAACTAATAAAATAAAAATATTTGACCAGCTCTGCCAAATTCTTAAAAAAAATGTAAAATAAAGGCCTGGAAAAATAATAGGGACACTTAAATTTTTCAATATATTCTTATATTTTTAATTATTTTTCCATAAATACTAAAAAATATATACACTAAATTAAAGGTATTCAAATAGTTTAACTAATAAAATAAAAATATTTCAATAGCTCTTCCAAATTCTTAAAAAAAGTGTAAAATAAAGGCCTGGAAAAATAATAGGGACACTTAAATTTTTCAATATATTCTTATATTTTTAATTATTTTTCCATAAATATTACAAAATATATACACTAAATTAAAGGTATTCAAATACTTTTACTAATAAAATAAAAATATTTGACCAGCTCTGCCAAATTCTTAAAAAAAATGTAAAATAAAGGCCTGGAAAAATAATAGGGACACTTAAATTTTTCAATATATTCTTATATTTTTAATTATTTTTCAATAAATATTACAAAATATATACACTAAATTAAAGGTATTCAAATACTTTAACTAATAAAATAAAAATATTTGACCAGCTCTGCCAAATTCTTAAAAAAAAATGTAAAATAAAGGCCTGGAAAAATAATAGGGACACTTAAATTTTTCAATATATTCTTATATTTTTAATTATTTTTCCATAAATACTACAAAATATATACACTAAATTAAAGGTATTCAAATAGTTTAACTAATAAAATAAAAATATTTCAATAGCTCTTCCAAATTCTTAAAAAAAGTGTAAAATAAAGGCCTGGAAAAATAATAGGGACACTTAAATTTTTCAATATATTCTTATATTTTTAATTATTTTTCCATAAATATTACAAAATATATACACTAAATTAAAGGTATTCAAATACTTTAACTAATAAAATAAAAATATTTGACCAGCTCTGCCAAATTCTTAAAAAAAATGTAAAATAAAGGCCTGGAAAAATAATAGGGACACTTAAATTTTTCAATATATTCTTATATTTTTAATTATTTTTCAATAAATATTACAAAATATATACACTAAATTAAAGGTATTCAAATACTTTAACTAATAAAATAAAAATATTTGACCAGCTTTGCCAAATTCTTAAAAAAATGTAAAATAAAGGCCTGGAAAAATAATAGGGACACTTAAATTTTTCAATATATTCTTATATTTTTAATTATTTTTCAATAAATATTACAAAATATATACACTAAATTAAAGGTATTCAAATAGTTTAACTAATAAAATAAAAATATTTGACCAGCTCTGCCAAATTCTTAAAAAAAATGTAAAATAAAAGCCTGGAAAAATAATAGGGACACTTAAATTTTTCAATATATTCTTATATTTTTAATTATTTTTCCATAAATATTACAAAATATATACACTAAATTAAAGGTATTCAAATACTTTAACTAATAAAATAAAAATATTTGACCAGCTTTGCCAAATTCTTAAAAAAAATGTAAAATAACGGCCTGGAAAAATAATAGGGACACTTAAATTTTTCAATATATTCTTATATTTTTAATTATTTTTCAATAAATATTACAAAATATATACACTAAATTAAAGGTATTCAAATACTTTAACTAATAAAATAAAAATATTTGACCAGCTCTGCCAAATTCTTAAAAAAAATGTAAAATAAAGGCCTGGAAAAATAATAGGGACACTTAAATTTTTCAATATATTCTTATATTTTTAATTATTTTTCCATAAATATTACAAAATATATACACTAAATTAAAGGTATTCAAATACTTTAACTAATAAAATAAAAATATTTGACCAGCTTTGCCAAATTCTTAAAAAAAATGTAAAATAACGGCCTGGAAAAATAATAGGGACACTTAAATTTTTCAATATATTCTTATATTTTTAATTATTTTTCCATAAATGTTACAAAATATATACACTAAATTAAAGGTATTCAAATAGTTCAACTAATAAAATAAAAATATTTGACCAGCTCTGCCAAATTCTTAAAAAAAATGTAAAATAAAGGCCTGGAAAAATAATAGGGACACTTAAATTTTTCAATATATTCTTATATTTTTAATTATTTTTCCATAAATACTACAAAATATATACACTAAATTAAAGGTATTCAAATAGTTTAACTAATAAAATAAAAATATTTCAATAGCTCTTCCAAATTCTTAAAAAAAGTGTAAAATAAAGGCCTGGAAAAATAATAGGGACACTTAAATTTTTCAATATATTCTTATATTTTTAATTATTTTTCCATAAATATTACAAAATATATACACTAAATTAAAGGTATTCAAATACTTTAACTAATAAAATAAAAATATTTGACCAGCTCTGCCAAATTCTTAAAAAAAATGTAAAATAAAGGCCTGGAAAAATAATAGGGACACTTAAATTTTTCAATATATTCTTATATTTTTAATTATTTTTCCATAAATATTACAAAATATATACACTAAATTAAAGGTATTCAAATACTTTAACTAATAAAATAAAAATATTTGACCAGCTTTGCCAAATTCTTAAAAAAATGTAAAATAAAGGCCTGGAAAAATAATAGGGACACTTAAATTTTTCAATATATTCTTTTATTTTTAATTATTTTTCCATAAATATTACAAAATATATACACTAAATTAAAGGTATTCAAATAGTTTAACTAATAAAATAAAAATATTTGACCAGCTCTGCCAAATTCTTAAAAAAAATGTAAAATAAAGGCCTGGAAAAATAATAGGGACACTTAAATTTTTCAATATATTCTTATATTTTTAATTATTTTTCAATAAATATTACAAAATATATACACTAAATTAAAGGTATTCAAATACTTTAACTAATAAAATAAAAATATTTGACCAGCTTTGCCAAATTCTTAAAAAAAAATGTAAAATAAAGGCCTGGAAAAATAATAGGGACACTTAAATTTTTCAATATATTCTTATATTTTTAATTATTTTTCAATAAATATTACAAAATATATACACTAAATTAAAGGTATTCAAATACTTTAACTAATAAAATAAAAATATTTGACCAGCTCTGCCAAATTCTTAAAAAAAATGTAAAATAAAGGCCTGGAAAAATAATAGGGACACTTAAATTTTTCAATATTATTCTTATATTTTTAATTATTTTTCCATAAATATTACAAAATATATACACTAAATTAAAGGTATTCAAATACTTTAACTAATAAAATAAAAATATTTGACCAGCTTTGCCAAATTCTTAAAAAAAATTTAAAATAACGGCCTGGAAAAATAATAGGGACACTTAAATTTTTCAATATATTCTTATATTTTTAATTATTTTTCCATAAATATTACAAAATATATACACTAAAATTAAAGGTATTCAAATAGTTTAACTAATAAAATAAAAATATTTGACCAGCTCTGCCAAATTCTTAAAAAAAATGTAAAATAAAGGCCTGGAAAAATAATAGGGACACTTAAATTTTTCAATATATTCTTATATTTTTAATTATTTTTCCATAAATATTACAAAATATATACACTAAATTAAAGGTATTCAAATAGTTTAACTAATAAAATAAAAATATTTGACCAGCTCTGCCAAATTCTTAAAAAAAATGTAAAATAAAGGCCTGGAAAAATAATAGGGACACTTAAATTTTTCAATATATTCTTATATTTTTAATTATTTTTCCATAAATACTACAAAATATATACACTAAATTAAAGGTATTCAAATAGTTTAACTAATAAAATAAAAATATTTCAATAGCTCTTCCAAATTCTTAAAAAAAGTGTAAAATAAAGGCCTGGAAAAATAATAGGGACACTTAAATTTTTCAATATATTCTTATATTTTTAATTATTTTTCCATAAATATTACAAAAATATATACACTAAATTAAAGGTATTCAAATACTTTAACTAATAAAATAAAAATATTTGACCAGCTCTGCCAAATTCTTAAAAAAAATGTAAAATAAAGGCCTGGAAAAATAATAGGGACACTTAAATTTTTCAATATATTCTTATATTTTTAATTATTTTTCAATAAATATTACAAAATATATACACTAATTAAAGGTATTCAAATACTTTAACTAATAAAATAAAAATATTTGACCAGCTTTGCCAAATTCTTAAAAAAAATGTAAAATAAAGGCCTGGGAAAAATAATAGGGACACTTAAATTTTTCAATATCTTATATTTTTGATTATTTTTCAATAAATATTACAAAATATATACACTAAATTAAAGGTATTCAAATACTTTAACTAATAAAATAAAAATATTTGACCAGCTTTGCCAAATTCTTAAAAAATGTAAAATAAAGGCCTGGAAAAATAATAGGGACACTTAAATTTTTCAATATATTCTTATATTTTTAATTATTTTTCCATAAATATTACAAAATATATACACTAAATTAAAGGTATTCAAATAGTTTAACTAATAAAATAAAAATATTTGACCAGCTCTGCCAAATTCTTAAAAAAAATGTAAAATAAAGGCCTGGAAAAATAATAGGGACACTTAAATTTTTCAATATATTCTTATATTTTTAATTATTTTTCAATAAATATTACAAAATATATACACTAAATTAAAGGTATTCAAATACTTTAACTAATAAAATAAAAATATTTGACCAGCTTTGCCAAATTCTTAAAAAAAATGTAAAATAACGGCCTGGAAAAATAATAGGGACACTTAAATTTTTCAATATATTCTTATATTTTTAATTATTTTTCAATAAATATTACAAAATATATACACTAAATTAAAGGTATTCAAATACTTTAACTAATAAAATAAAAATATTTGACCAGCTCTGCCAAATTCTTAAAAAAAATGTAAAATAAAGGCCTGGAAAAATAATAGGGACACTTAAATTTTTCAATATATTCTTATATTTTTAATTATTTTTCCATAAATATTACAAAATATATACACTAAATTAAAGGTATTCAAATACTTTAACTAATAAAATAAAAATATTTGACCAGCTTTGCCAAATTCTTAAAAAAAATGTAAAATAACGGCCTGGAAAAATAATAGGGACACTTAAATTTTTCAATATATTCTTATATTTTTAATTATTTTTCCATAAATATTACAAAATATATACACTAAATTAAAGGTATTCAAATAGTTTAACTAATAAAATAAAAATATTTGACCAGCTCTGCCAAATTCTTAAAAAAAATGTAAAATAAAGGCCTGGAAAAATAATAGGGACACTTAAATTTTTCAATATATTCTTATATTTTTAATTATTTTTCCATAAATACTAAAAAATATATACACTAAATTAAAGGTATTCAAATAGTTTAACTAATAAAATAAAAATATTTCAATAGCTCTTCCAAATTCTTAAAAAAAGTGTAAAATAAAGGCCTGGAAAAATAATAGGGACACTTAAATTTTTCAATATATTCTTATATTTTTAATTATTTTTCCATAAATACTACAAAATATATACACTAAATTAAAGGTATTCAAATAGTTTAACTAATAAAATAAAAATATTTCAATAGCTCTTCCAAATTCTTAAAAAAAGTGTAAAATAAAGGCCTGGAAAAATAATAGGGACACTTAAATTTTTCAATATATTCTTATATTTTTAATTATTTTTCCATAAATATTACAAAATATATACACTAAATTAAAGGTATTCAAATACTTTAACTAATAAAATAAAAATATTTGACCAGCTCTGCCAAATTCTTAAAAAAAATGTAAAATAAAGGCCTGGAAAAATAATAGGGACACTTAAATTTTTCAATATATTCTTATATTTTTAATTATTTTTCAATAAATATTACAAAATATATACACTAAATTAAAGGTATTCAAATACTTTAACTAATAAAATAAAAATATTTGACCAGCTCTGCCAAATTCTTAAAAAAAATGTAAAATAGAGGCCTGGAAAAATAATAGGGACACTTAAATTTTTCAATATATTCTTATATTTTTAATTATTTTTCAATAAATATTACAAAATATATACACTAAATTAAAGGTATTCAAATACTTTAACTAATAAAATAAAAATATTTGACCAGCTCTGCCAAATTCTTAAAAAAAATGTAAAATAAAGGCCTGGAAAAATAATAGGGACACTTAAATTTTTCAATATATTCTTATATTTTTAATTATTTTTCAATAAATATTACAAAATATATACACTAAATTAAAGGTATTCAAATAGTTTAACTAATAAAATAAAAATATTTGACCAGCTTTGCCAAATTCTTAAAAAAATGTAAAATAAAGGCCTGGAAAAATAATAGGGACACTTAAATTTTTCAATATATTCTTATATTTTTAATTATTTTTCCATAAATATTACAAAATATATACACTAAATTAAAGGTATTCAAATAGTTTAACTAATAAAATAAAAATATTTGACCAGCTCTGCCAAATTCTTAAAAAAAATGTAAAATAAAGGCCTGGAAAAATAATAGGGACACTTAAATTTTTCAATATATTCTTATATTTTTAATTATTTTTCCATAAATACTACAAAATATATACACTAAATTAAAGGTATTCAAATAGTTTAACTAATAAAATAAAAATATTTGACCAGCTTTGCCAAATTCTTAAAAAAAATGTAAAATAAAGGCCTGGAAAAATAATAGGGACACTTAAATTTTTCAATATATTCTTATATTTTTAATTATTTTTCCATAAATACTACAAAATATATACACTAAATTAAAGGTATTCAAATACTTTAACTAATAAAATAAAAATATTTGACCAGCTTTGCCAAATTCTTAAAAAAAATGTAAAATAAAGGCCTGGAAAAATAATAGGGACACTTAAATTTTTCAATATATTCTTATATTTTTAATTATTTTTCAATAAATATTACAAAATATATACACTAAATTAAAGGTATTCAAATACTTTAACTAATAAAGTAAAAATATTTGACCAGCTCTGCCAAATTCTTAAAAAAAATGTAAAATAAAGGCCTGGAAAAATAATAGGGACACTTAAATTTTTCAATATATTCTTATATTTTTAATTATTTTTCAATAAATATTACAAAATATATACACTAAATTAAAGGTATTCAAATACTTTAACTAATAAAATAAAAATATTTGACCAGCTTTGACAAATTCTTAAAAAAAATGTAAAATAACGGCCTGGAAAAATAATAGGGACACTTAAATTTTTCAATATATTCTTATATTTTTAATTATTTTTCCATAAATATTACAAAATATATACACTAAATTAAAGGTATTCAAATAGTTTAACTAATAAAATAAAAATATTTGACCAGCTCTGCCAAATTCTTAAAAAAAATGTAAAATAAAGGCCTGGAAAAATAATAGGGACACTTAAATTTTTCAATATATTCTTATATTTTTAATTATTTTTCCATAAATACTACAAAATATATATACTAAATTAAAGGTATTCAAATAGTTTAACTAATAAAATAAAAATATTTCAATAGCTCTTCCAAATTCTTAAAAAAAGTGTAAAATAAAGGCCTGGAAAAATAATAGGGACACTTAAATTTTTCAATATATTCTTATATTTTTAATTATTTTTCCATAAATATTACAAAATATATACACTAAATTAAAGGTATTCAAATACTTTAACTAATAAAATAAAAATATTTGACCAGCTCTGCCAAATTCTTAAAAAAAATGTAAAATAAAGGCCTGGAAAAATAATAGGGACACTTAAATTGTTCAATATATTCTTATATTTTTAATTATTTTTCAATAAATATTACAAAATATATACACTAAATTAAAGGTATTCAAATACTTTAACTAATAAAATAAAAATATTTGACCAGCTCTGCCAAATTCTTAAAAAAAATGTAAAATAAAGGCCTGGAAAAATAATAGGGACACTTAAATTTTTCAATATATTCTTATATTTTTAATTATTTTTCAATAAATATTACAAAATATATACACTAAATTAAAGGTATTCAAATAGTTTAACTAATAAAATAAAAATATTTGACCAGCTCTGCCAAATTCTTAAAAAAAATGTAAAATAAAGGCCTGGAAAAATAATAGGGACACTTAAATTTTTCAATATATTCTTATATTTTTAATTATTTTTCAATAAATATTACAAAATATATACACTAAATTAAAGGTATTCAAATACTTTAACTAATAAAATAAAAATATTTGACCAGCTTTGCCAAATTCTTAAAAAAAATGTAAAATAACGGCCTGGAAAAATAATAGGGACACTTAAATTTTTCAATATATTCTTATATTTTTAATTATTTTTCCATAAATATTACAAAATATATACACTAAATTAAAGGTATTCAAATAGTTTAACTAATAAAATAAAAATATTTGACCAGCTCTGCCAAATTCTTAAAAAAAATGTAAAATAAAGGCCTGGAAAAATAATAGGGACACTTAAATTTTTCAATATATTCTTATATTTTTAATTATTTTTCAATAAATATTACAAAATATATACACTAAATTAAAGGTATTCAAATACTTTAACTAATAAAATAAAAATATTTCAATAGCTCTTCCAAATTCTTAAAAAAAGTGTAAAATAAAGGCCTGGAAAAATAATAGGGACACTTAAATTTTTCAATATATTCTTATATTTTTAATTATTTTTCCATAAATATTACAAAATATATACACTAAATTAAAAGTATTCAAATAGTTTAACTAATAAAATAAAAATATTTGACCAGCTCTGCCAAATTCTTAAAAAAAATGTAAAATAAAGGCCTGGAAAAATAATAGGGACACTTAAATTTTTCAATATATTCTTATATTTTTAATTATTTTTCCATAAATATTACAAAATATATACACTAAATTAAAGGTATTCAAATAGTTTAACTAATAAAATAAAAATATTTGACCAGCTCTGCCAAATTCTTAAAAAAAATGTAAAATAAAGGCCTGGAAAAATAATAGGGACACTTAAATTTTTCAATATATTCTTATATTTTTAATTATTTTTCAATAAATATTACAAAATATATACACTAAATTAAAGGTATTCAAATACTTTAACTAATAAAATAAAAATATTTGACCAGCTCTGCCAAATTCTTAAAAAAAATGTAAAATAAAGGCCTGGAAAAATAATAGGGACACTTAAATTTTTCAATATATTCTTATATTTTTAATTATTTTTCCATAAATACTACAAAATATATACACTAAATTAAAGGTATTCAAATAGTTTAACTAATAAAATAAAAATATTTCAATAGCTCTTCCAAATTCTTAAAAAAAGTGTAAAATAAAGGCCTGGAAAAATAATAGGGACACTTAAATTTTTCAATATATTCTTATATTTTTAATTATTTTTCAATAAATATTACAATATATATACACTAAATTAAAGGTATTCAAATACTTTAACTAATAAAATAAAAATATTTGACCAGCTCTGCCAAATTCTTAAAAAAAATGTAAAATAAAGGCCTGGAAAAATAATAGGGACACTTAAATTTTTCAATATATTCTTATATTTTTAATTATTTTTCCACAAATATTACAAAATATATACACTAAATTAAAGGTATTCAAATACTTTAACTAATAAAATAAAAATATTTGACCAGCTTTGCCAAATTCTTAAAAAAAATGTAAAATAACGGCCTGGAAAAATAATAGGGACACTTAAATTTTTCAATATATTCTTATATTTTTAATTATTTTTCCATAAATATTACAAAATATATACACTAAATTAAAGGTATTCAAATAGTTTAACTAATAAAATAAAAATATTTGACCAGCTCTGCCAAATTCTTAAAAAAAAATGTAAAATAAAGGCCTGGAAAAATAATAGGGACACTTAAATTTTTCAATATATTCTTATATTTTTAATTATTTTTCAATAAATATTACAAAATATATACACTAAATTAAAGGTATTCAAATACTTTAACTAATAAAATAAAAATATTTGACCAGCTTTGATAAATTCTTAAAAAAAATGTAAAATAAAGGCCTGGAAAAATAATAGGGACACTTAAATTTTTCAATATATTCTTATATTTTTAATTATTTTTCAATAAATATTACAAAATATATACACTAAATTAAAGGTATTCAAATACTTTAACTAATAAAATAAAAATATTTGACCAGCTCTGCCAAATTCTTAAAAAAAATGTAAAATAAAGGCCTGGAAAAATAATAGGGACACTTAAATTTTTCAATATATTCTTATATTTTTAATTATTTTTCCATAAATATTACAAAATATATATACTAAATTAAAGGTATTCAAATAGTTTAACTAATAAAATAAAAATATTTGACCAGCTCTGCCAAATTCTTAAAAAAAATGTAAAATAAAGGCCTGGAAAAATAATAGGGACACTTAAATTTTTCAATATATTCTTATATTTTTAATTATTTTTCAATAAATATTACAAAATATATACACTAAATTAAAGGTATTCAAATACTTTAACTAATAAAATAAAAATATTTGACCAGCTTTGCCAAATTCTTAAAAAAAATGTAAAATAAAGGCCTGGAAAAATAATAGGGACACTTAAATTTTTCAATATATTCTTATATTTTTAATTAATTTTCAATAAATATTACAAAATATATACACTAAATTAAAGGTATTCAAATACTTTAACTAATAAAATAAAAATATTTGACCAGCTCTGCCAAATTCTTAAAAAAAATGTAAAATAAAGGCCTGGAAAAATAATAGGGACACTTAAATTTTTCAATATATTCTTATATTTTTAATTATTTTTCCATAAATATTACAAAATATATACACTAAATTAAAGGTATTCAAATACTTTAACTAATAAAATAAAAATATTTGACCAGCTTTATTCTTAAAAAAAATGTAAAATAAAGGCCTGGAAAAATAATAGGGACACTTAAATTTTTCAATATATTCTTATATTTTTAATTATTTTTCCATAAATATTACAAAATATATACACTAAATTAAAGGTATTCAAATACTTTAACTAATAAAATAAAAATATTTGACTAGCTTTGCCAAATTCTTAAAAAAAATGTAAAATAAAGGCCTGGAAAAATAATAGGGACACTTAAATTTTTCAATATATTCTTATATTTTTAATTATTTTTCCATAAATATTACAAAATATATACACTAAATTAAAGGTATTCAAATAGTTTAACTAATAAAATAAAAATATTTGACCAGCTCTGCCAAATTCTTAAAAAAAATGTAAAATAAAGGCCTGGAAAAATAATAGGGACACTTAAATTTTTCAATATATTCTTATATTTTTAATTATTTTTCCATAAATATTACAAAATATATACACTAAATTAAAGGTATTCAAATAGTTTAACTAATAAAATAAAAATATTTGACCAGCTCTGCCAAATTCTTAAAAAAAATGTAAAATAAAGGCCTGGAAAAATAATAGGGACACTTAAATTTTTCAATATATTCTTATATTTTTAATTATTTTTCCATAAATACTACAAAATATATACACTAAATTAAAGGTATTCAAATAGTTTAACTAATAAAATAAAAATATTTGACCAGCTCTTCCAAATTCTTAAAAAAAGTTAAAAATAAAGGCCTGGAAAAATAATAGGGACACTTAAATTTTTCAATATATTCTTATATTTTTAATTATTTTTCCATAAATATTACAAAATATATACACTAAATTAAAGGTATTCAAATACTTTAACTAATAAAATAAAAATATTTGACCAGCTTTGCCAAATTCTTAAAAAAAATGTAAAATAAAGGCCTGGAAAAATAATAGGGACACTTAAATTTTTCAATATATTCTTATATTTTTAATTATTTTTCCATAAATATTACAAAATATATACACTAAATTAAAGGTATTCAAATAGTTTAACTAATAAAATAAAAATATTTGACCAGCTCTGCCAAATTCTTAAAAAAAAATGTAAAATAACGGCCTGGAAAAATAATAGGGACACTTAAATTTTTCAATATATTCTTATATTTTTAATTATTTTTCAATAAATATTACAAAATATATACACTAAATTAAAGGTATTCAAATACTTTAACTAATAAAATAAAAATATTTGACCAGCTTTGCCAAATTCTTAAAAAAAATGTAAAATAAAGGCCTGGAAAAATAATAGGGACACTTAAATTTTTCAATATATTCTTATATTTTTAATTATTTTTCCATAAATACTACAAAATATATACACTAAATTAAAGGTATTCAAATAGTTTGACTAATAAAATAAAAATATTTGACCAGCTCTGCCAAATTCTTAAAAAAAATGTAAAATAAAGGCCTGGAAAAATAATAGGGACACTTAAATTTTTCAATATATTCTTATATTTTTAATTATTTTTCCATAAATATTACAAAATATATACACTAAATTAAAGGTATTCAAATACTTTAACTAATAAAATAAAAATATTTGACCAGCTTTGCCAAATTCTTAAAAAAAATGTAAAATAACGGCCTGGAAAAATAATAGGGACACTTAAATTTTTCAATATATTCTTATATTTTTAATTATTTTTCCATAAATATTACAAAATATATGCACTAAATTAAAGGTATTCAAATAGTTTAACTAATAAAATAAAAATATTTGACCAGCTCTGCCAAATTCTTAAAAAAAATGTAAAATAAAGGCCTGGAAAAATAATAGGGACACTTAAATTTTTCAATATATTCTTATATTTTTAATTATTTTTCAATAAATATTACAAAATATATACACTAAATTAAAGGTATTCAAATACTTTAACTAATAAAATAAAAATATTTGACCAGCTTTGCCAAATTCTTAAAAAAAATGTAAAATAACGGCCTGGAAAAATAATAGGGACACTTAAATTTTTCAATATATTCTTATATTTTTAATTATTTTTCCATAAATATTACAAAATATATACACTAAATTAAAGGTATTCAAATATTTTAACTAATAAAATAAAAATATTTGACCAGCTCTGCCAAATTCTTAAAAAAAATGTAAAAAAAAGGCCTGGAAAAATAATAGGGACACTTAAATTTTTCAATATATTCTTATATTTTTAATTATTTTTCAATAAATATTACAAAATATATACACTAAATTAAAGGTATTCAAATACTTTAACTAATAAAATAAAAATATTTGACCAGCTTTGCCAAATTCTTAAAAAAAATGTAAAATAAAGGCCTGGAAAAATAATAGGGACACTTAAATTTTTCAATATATTCTTATATTTTTAATTATTTTTCAATAAATATTACAAAATATATACACTAAATTAAAGGTATTCAAATACTTTAACTAATAAAATAAAAACATTTCAATAGCTCTACTAAATTAAAGGTATTCAAATACTTTAACTAATAAAATAAAAATATTTGACCAGCTTTGCCAAATTCTTAAAAAAAATGTAAAATAACGGCCTGGAAAAATAATAGGGACACTTAAATTTTTCAATATATTCTTATATTTTTAATTATTTTTCCATAAATATTACAAAATATATACACTAAATTAAAGGTATTCAAATAGTTTAACTAATAAAATAAAAATATTTGACCAGCTCTGCCAAATTCTTAAAAAAAATGTAAAATAAAGGCCTGGAAAAATAATAGGGACACTTAAATTTTTCAATATATTCTTATATTTTTAATTATTTTTCAATAAATATTACAAAATATATACACTAAATTAAAGGTATTCAAATACTTTAACTAATAAAATAAAAATATTTCAATAGCTCTTCCAAATTCTTAAAAAAAGTGTAAAATAAAGGCCTGGAAAAATAATAGGGACACTTAAATTTTTCAATATATTCTTATATTTTTAATTATTTTTCCATAAATATTACAAAATATATACACTAAATTAAAGGTATTCAAATACTTTAACTAATAAAATAAAAATATTTGACCAGCTTTGCCAAATTCTTAAAAAAAATGTAAAATAAAGGCCTGGAAAAATAATAGGGACACTTAAATTTTTCAATATATTCTTATATTTTTAATTATTTTTCAATAAATATTACAAAATATATACACTAAATTAAAGGTATTCAAATACTTTAACTAATAAAATAAAAATATTTGACCAGCTCTGCCAAATTCTTAAAAAAAATGTAAAATAAAGGCCTGGAAAAATAATAGGGACACTTAAATTTTTCAATATATTCTTATATTTTTAATTATTTTTCCATAAATATTACAAAATATATACACTAAATTAAAGGTATTCAAATAGTTTAACTAATAAAATAAAAATATTTGACCAGCTCTGCCAAATTCTTAAAAAAAATGTAAAATAAAGGCCTGGAAAAATAATAGGGACACTTAAATTTTTCAATATATTCTTATATTTTTAATTATTTTTCAATAAATATTACAAAATATATACACTAAATTAAAGGTATTCAAATACTTTAACTAATAAAATAAAAATATTTGACCAGCTCTGCCAAATTCTTAAAAAAAATGTAAAATAAAGGCCTGGAAAAATAATAGGGACACTTAAATTTTTCAATATATTCTTATATTTTTAATTATTTTTCCATAAATATTACAAAATATATACACTAAATTAAAGGTATTCAAATACTTTAACTAATAAAATAAAAATATTTGACCAGCTTTGCCAAATCTTAAAAAAAATGTAAAATAACGGCCTGGAAAAATAATAGGGACACTTAAATTTTTCAATATATTCTTATATTTTAATTATCTTTCCATAAATATTACAAAATATATACACTAAATTAAAGGTATTCAAATAGTTTAACTAATAAAATAAAAATATTTGACCAGCTCTGCCAAATTCTTAAAAAAAATGTAAAATAAAGGCCTGGAAAAATAATAGGGACACTTAAATTTTTCAATATATTCTTATATTTTTAATTATTTTTCCATAAATACTACAAAATATATACACTAAATTAAAGGTATTCAAATAGTTTAACTAATAAAATAAAAATATTTGACCAGCTCTGCCAAATTCTTAAAAAAAGTGTAAAATAAAGGCCTGGAAAAATAATAGGGACACTTAAATTTTTCAATATATTCTTATATTTTTAATTATTTTTCCATAAATATTACAAAATATATACACTAAATTAAAGGTATTCAAATACTTTAACTAATAAAATAAAAATATTTGACCAGCTCTGCCAAATTCTTAAAAAAAATGTAAAATAAAGGCCTGGAAAAATAATAGGGACACTTAAATTTTTCAATATATTCTTATATTTTTAATTATTTTTCCATAAATACTACAAAATATATACACTAAATTAAAGGTATTCAAATACTTTAACTAATAAAATAAAAATATTTGACCAGCTTTGCCAAATTCTTAAAAAAAATGTGAAATAACGGCCTGGAAAAATAATAGGGACACTTAAATCTTTCAATATATTCTTATATTTTTAATTATTTTTCAATAAATATTACAAAATATATACACTAAATTAAAGGTATTCAAATAGTTTAACTAATAAAATAAAAATATTTGACCAGCTCTGCCAAATTCTTAAAAAAAATGTAAAATAAAGGCCTGGAAAAATAATAGGGACACTTAAATTTTTCAATATATTCTTATATTTTTAATTATTTTTCAATAAATATTACAAAATATATACACTAAATTAAAGGTATTCAAATAGTTTAACTAATAAAATAAAAATATTTGAACAGCTCTGCCAAATTCTTAAAAAAAATGTAAAATAAAGGCCTGGAAAAATAATAGGGACACTTAAATTTTTCAATATATTCTTATATTTTTAATTATTTTTCAATAAATATTACAAAATATATACACTAAATTAAAGGTATTCAAATACTTTAACTAATAAAATAAAAATATTTGACCAGCTTTGCCAAATTCTTAAAAAAAAATGTAAAATAACGGCCTGGAAAAATAATAGGGACACTTAAATTTTTCAATATATTCTTATATTTTTAATTATTTTTCCATAAATATTACAAAATATATACACTAAATTAAAGGTATTCAAATAGTTTAACTAATAAAATAAAAACATTTGACCAGCTCTGCCAAATTCTTAAAAAAAATGTAAAATAAAGGCCTGGAAAAATAATAGGGACACTTAAATTTTTCAATATATTCTTATATTTTTAATTATTTTTCCATAAATATTACAAAATATATACACTAAATTAAAGGTATTCAAATACTTTAACTAATAAAATAAAAATATTTGACCAGCTTTGCCAAATTCTTAAAAAAAATGTAAAATAAAGGCCTGGAAAAATAATAGGGACACTTAAATTTTTCAATATATTCTTATATTTTTAATTATTTTTCAATAAATATTACAAAATATATACACTAAATTAAAGGTATTCAAATACTTTAACTAATAAAATAAAAATATTTGACCAGCTTTGCCAAATTCTTAAAAAAATGTAAAATAAAGGCCTGGAAAAATAATAGGGACACTTAAATTTTTCAATATATTCTTATATTTTTAATTATTTTTCCATAAATATTACAAAATATATACACTAAATTAAAGGTATTCAAATAGTTTAACTAATAAAATAAAAATATTTGACCAGCTCTGCCAAATTCTTAAAAAAAATGTAAAATAAAGGCCTGGAAAAATAATAGGGACACTTAAATTTTTCAATATATTCTTATATTTTTAATTATTTTTCAATAAATATTACAAAATATATACACTAAATTAAAGGTATTCAAATACTTTAACTAATAAAATAAAAATATTTGACCAGCTTTGCCAAATTCTTAAAAAAAATGTAAAATAAAGGCCTGGAAAAATAATAGGGACACTTAAATTTTTCAGTATATTCTTATATTTTTAATTATTTTTCCATAAATACTACAAAATATATACACTAAATTAAAGGTATTCAAATAGTTTGACTAATAAAATAAAAATATTTGACCAGCTCTGCCAAATTCTTAAAAAAATGTAAAATAAAGGCCTGGAAAAATAATAGGGACACTTAAATTTTTCAATATATTCTTATATTTTTAATTATTTTTCCACAAATATTACAAAATATATACACTAAATTAAAGGTATTCAAATACTTTAACTAATAAAATAAAAATATTTGACCAGCTTTGCCAAATTCTTAAAAAAAATGTAAAATAAAGGCCTGGAAAAATAATAGGGACACTTAAATTTTTCAATATATTCTTATATTTTTAATTATTTTTCCATAAATATTACAAAATATATACACTAAATTAAAGGTATTCAAATACTTTAACTAATAAAATAAAAATATTTGACCAGCTCTGCCAAATTCTTAAAAAAAATGTAAAATAAAGGCCTGGAAAAATAATAGGGACACTTAAATTTTTCAATATATTCTTATATTTTTAATTATTTTTCCATAAATATTACAAAATATATACACTAAATTAAAGGTATTCAAATACTTTAACTAATAAAATAAAAATATTTGACCAGCTCTGCCAAATTCTTAAAAAAAAAATGTAAAATAAAGGCCTGGAAAAATAATAGGGACACTTAAATTTTTCAATATATTCTTATATTTTTAATTATTTTTCAATAAATATTACAAAATATATACACTAAATTAAAGGTATTCAAATACTTTAACTAATAAAATAAAAATATTTCAATAGCTCTTCCAAATTCTTAAAAAAAGTGTAAAATAAAGGCCTGGAAAAATAATAGGGACACTTAAATTTTTCAATATATTCTTATATTTTTAATTATTTTTCCATAAATATTACAAAATATATACACTAAATTAAAGGTATTCAAATAGTTTAACTAATAAAATAAAAATATTTGACCAGCTCTGCCAAATTCTTAAAAAAAATGTAAAATAAAGGCCTGGAAAAATAATAGGGACACTTAAATTTTTCAATATATTCTTATATTTTTAATTATTTTTCAATAAATATTACAAAATATATACACTAAATTAAAGGTATTCAAATACTTTAAATAATAAAATAAAAATATTTGACCAGCTTTGCCAAATTCTTAAAAAAAATGTAAAATAAAGGCCTGGAAAAATAATAGGGACACTTAAATTTTTCAATATATTCTTATATTTTTAATTATTTTTCAATAAATATTACAAAATATATACACTAAATTAAAGGTATTCAAATACTTTAACTAATAAAATAAAAATATTTGACCAGCTCTGCCAAATTCTTAAAAAAAATGTAAAATAAAGGCCTGGAAAAATAATAGGGACACTTAAATTTTTCAATATATTCTTATATTTTTAATTATTTTTCCATAAATATTACAAAATATATACACTAAATTAAAGGTATTCAAATAGTTTAACTAATAAAATAAAAATATTTGACCAGCTTTGCCAAATTCTTAAAAAAAATGTAAAATAAAGGCCTGGAAAAATAATAGGGACACTTAAATTTTTCAATATATTCTTATATTTTTAATTATTTTTCAATAAATATTACAAAATATATACACTAAATTAAAGGTATTCAAATACTTTAACTAATAAAATAAAAATATTTGACCAGCTCTGCCAAATTCTTAAAAAAAATGTAAAATAAAGGCCTGGAAAAATAATAGGGACACTTAAATTTTTCAATATATTCTTATATTTTTAATTATTTTTCCACAAATATTACAAAATATATACACTAAATTAAAGGTATTCAAATACTTTAACTAATAAAATAAAAATATTTGACCAGCTTTGCCAAATTCTTAAAAAAATGTAAAATAAAGGCCTGGAAAAATAATAGGGACACTTAAATTTTTCAATATATTCTTATATTTTTAATTATTTTTCAATAAATATTACAATATATATACACTAAATTAAAGGTATTCAAATACTTTAACTAATAAAATAAAAATATTTGACCAGCTCTGCCAAATTCTTAAAAAAAATGTAAAATAAAGGCCTGGAAAAATAATAGGGACACTTAAATTTTTCAATATATTCTTATATTTTTAATTATTTTTCCACAAATATTACAAAATATATACACTAAATTAAAGGTATTCAAATACTTTAACTAATAAAATAAAAATATTTGACCAGCTTTGCCAAATTCTTAAAAAAAATGTAAAATAACGGCCTGGAAAAATAATAGGGACACTTAAATTTTTCAATATATTCTTATATTTTTAATTATTTTTCCATAAATATTACAAAATATATACACTAAATTAAAGGTATTCAAATAGTTTAACTAATAAAATAAAAATATTTGACCAGCTCTGCCAAATTCTTAAAAAAAATGTAAAATAAAGGCCTGGAAAAATAATAGGGACACTTAAATTTTTCAATATATTCTTATATTTTTAATTATTTTTCAATAAATATTACAAAATATATACACTAAATTAAAGGTATTCAAATACTTTAACTAATAAAATAAAAATATTTGACCAGCTTTGCCAAATTCTTAAAAAAAATGTAAAATAAAGGCCTGGAAAAATAATAGGGACACTTAAATTTTTCAATATATTCTTATATTTTTAATTATTTTTCCATAAATATTACAAAATATATACACTAAATTAAAGGTATTCAAATACTTTAACTAATAAAATAAAAATATTTGACCAGCTCTGAAAAATTCTTAAAAAAAATGTAAAATAAAGGCCTGGAAAAATAATAGGGACACTTAAATTTTTCAATATATTCTTATATTTTTAATTATTTTTCCACAAATATTACAAAATATATACACTAAATTAAAGGTATTCAAATACTTTAACTAATAAAATAAAAATATTTGACCAGCTCTGAAAAATTCTTAAACAAAATGTAAAATAAAGGCCTGGAAAAATAATAGGGACACTTAAATTTTTCAATATATTCTTATATTTTTAATTATTTTTCAATAAATATTACAAAATATATACACTAAATTAAAGGTATTCAAATACTTTAACTAATAAAATAAAAATATTTGACCAGCTCTGCCAAATTCTTAAAAAAAATGTAAAATAAAGGCCTGGAAAAATAATAGGGACACTTAAATTTTTCAATATATTCTTATATTTTTAATTATTTTTCCATAAATATTACAAAATATATACACTAAATTAAAGGTATTCAAATACTTTAACTAATAAAATAAAAATATTTGACCAGCTTTGCCAAATTCTTAAAAAAAAATGTAAAATAACGCCTGGAAAAATAATAGGGACACTTAAATTTTTTCAATATATTCTTATATTTTTAATTATTTTTCTATAAATATTACAAAATATTAACACTAAATTAAAGGTATTCAAATAGTTTAACTAATAAAATAAAAATAATTTGACCAGCTCTGCCAAATTCTTAAAAAAAAATGTAAAATAAAGGCCTGGAAAAATAATAGGGACACTTAAATTTTTCAATATATTCTTATATTTTTAATTATTTTTCAATAAATATTACAAAATATATACACTAAATTAAAGGTATTCAAATACTTTAACTAATAAAATAAAAATATTTGACCAGCTTTGCCAAATTCTAAAAAAAAATGTAAAATAACGGCCTGGAAAAATAATAGGGACACTTAAATTTTTCAATATATTCTTATATTTTTAATTATTTTTCAATAAATATTACAAAATATATACACTAAAGTTAAAGGTATTCAAATAGTTTAACTAATAAAATAAAATATTTGACCAGCTCTGCCAAATTCTTAAAAAAAATGTAAAATAAAGGCCTGGAAAAATAATAGGGACACTTAAATTTTTCAATATATTCTTATATTTTTAATTATTTTTCAATAAATATTACAAAATATATACACTAAATTAAAGGTATTCAAATACTTTAACTAATAAAATAAAAATATTTCAATAGCTCTTCCAAATTCTTAAAAAAGTGTAAATAAAAGGCCTGGAAAAATAATAGGGACACTTAAATTTTTCAATATATTCTTATATTTTTAATTATTTTTCCATAAATATTACAAAATATATACACTAAATTAAAGGTATTCAAATAGTTTAACTAATAAAATAAAAATATTTGACCAGCTCTGCCAAATTCTTAAAAAAAATGTAAAATAAAGGCCTGGAAAAATAATAGGGACACTTAAATTTTTCAATATATTCTTATATTTTTAATTATTTTTCAATAAATATTACAAAATATATACACTAAATTAAAGGTATTCAAATACTTTAACTAATAAAATAAAAATATTTGACCAGCTTTGCCAAATTCTTAAAAAAAATGTAAAATAAAGGCCTGGAAAAATAATAGGGACACTTAAATTTTTCAATATATTCTTATATTTTTAATTATTTTTCCATAAATACTACAAAATATATACACTAAATTAAAGGTATTCAAATAGTTTGACTAATAAAATAAAAATATTTGACCAGCTCTGAAAAATTCTTAAAAAAAATGTAAAATAAAGGCCTGGAAAAATAATAGGGACACTTAAATTTTTCAATATATTCTTATATTTTTAATTATTTTTCAATAAATATTACAAAATATATACACTAAATTAAAGGTATTCAAATACTTTAACTAATAAAATAAAAATATTTGACCAGCTCTGCCAAATTCTTAAAAAAAATGTAAAATAAAGGCCTGGAAAAATAATAGGGACACTTAAATTTTTCAATATATTCTTATATTTTTAATTATTTTTCCATAAATATTACAAAATATATACAACTAAATTAAAGGGTATTCAAATACTTTAACTAATAAAATAAAAATATTTGACCAGCTTTGCCAAATTCTTAAAAAAAATGTAAAATAACGGCCTGGAAAAATAATAGGGACACTTAAATTTTTCAATATATTCTTATATTTTTAATTATTTTTCTATAAATATTACAAAATATTAACACTAAATTAAAGGTATTCAAATAGTTTAACTAATAAAATAAAAATATTTGACCAGCTCTGCCAAATTCTTAAAAAAAATGTAAAATAAAGGCCCTGGAAAAATAATAGGGACACTTAAATTTTTCAATATATTCTTATATTTTTAATTATTTTTCAATAAATATTACAAAATATATACACTAAATTAAAGGTATTCAAATACTTTAACTAATAAAAATAAAAATATTTGACCAGCTTTGCCAAATTCTTAAAAAAAAATGTAAAATAACGGCCTGGAAAAATAATAGGGACACTTAAATTTTTCAATATATTCTTATATTTTTAATTATTTTTCAATAAATATTACAAAATATATACACTAAATTAAAGGTATTCAAATAGTTTAACTAATAAAATAAAAATATTTGACCAGCTCTGCCAAATTCTTAAAAAAAATGTAAAATAAGGCCTGGAAAAATAATAGGGACACTTAAATTTTTCAATATATTCTTATATTTTTAATTATTTTTCAATAAATATTACAAAATATATACACTAAATTAAAGGTATTCAAATACTTTAACTAATAAAATAAAAATATTTCAATAGCTCTTCCAAATTCTTTAAAAAAGTGTAAAATAAAGGCCTGGAAAAATAATAGGGACACTTAAATTTTTCAATATATTCTTATATTTTTAATTATTTTTCCATAAATATTACAAAATATATACACTAAATTAAAGGTATTCAAATAGTTTAACTAATAAAATAAAAATATTTGACCAGCTCTGCCAAATTCTTAAAAAAAATGTAAAATAAAGGCCTGGAAAAATAATAGGGACACTTAAATTTTTCAATACATTCTTATATTTTTAATTATTTTTCCATAAATATTACAAAATATATACACTAAATTAAAGGTATTCAAATAGTTTAACTAATAAAATAAAAATATTTGACCAGCTCTGCCAAATTCTTAAAAAAAATGTAAAATAAAGGCCTGGAAAAATAATAGGACACTTAAATTTTTCAATATATTCTTATATTTTTAATTATTTTTCAATAAATATTACAAAAATATATACACTAAATTAAAGTATTTGAATACTTTAACTAATAAAATAAAAATATTTCAATAGCTCTTCCAAATTCTTAAAAAAAGTGTAAAATAAAGGCCTGGAAAAATAATAGGGACACTTAAATTTTTCAATATATTCTTATATTTTTAATTATTTTTCCATAAATATTACAAAATATATACACTAAATTAAAGGTATTCAAATACTTTAACTAATAAAATAAAAATATTTGACCAGCTTTGCCAAATTCTTAAAAAAAATGTAAAATAAAGGCCTGGAAAAATAATAGGTACTCTTAAATTTTTCAATATATTCTTATATTTTTAATTATTTTTCAATAAATATTACAAAATATATACACTAAATTAAAGGTATTCAAATACTTTAACTAATAAAATAAAAATATTTCAATAGCTCTTCCAAATTCTTAAAAAAAGTGTAAAATAAAGGCCTGGAAAAATAATAGGGACACTTAAATTTTTCAATATATTCTTATATTTTTAATTATTTTTCCATAAATATTACAAAATATATACACTAAATTAAAGGTATTCAAATAGTTTAACTAATAAAATAAAAATATTTGACCAGCTCTGCCAAATTCTTAAAAAAAATGTAAAATAAAGGCCTGGAAAAATAATAGGGACACTTAAATTTTTCAATATATTCTTATATTTTTAATTATTTTTCAATAAATATTACAAAATATATACACTAAATTAAAGGTATTCAAATACTTTAACTAATAAAATAAAAATATTTGACCAGCTTTGCCAAATTCTTAAAAAAAATGTAAAATAAAGGCCTGGAAAAATAATAGGTACACTTAAATTTTTCAATATATTCTTATATTTTTAATTATTTTTCAATAAATATTACAAAATATATACACTAAATTAAAGGTATTCAAATACTTTAACTAATAAAATAAAAATATTTGACCAGCTTTGCCAAATTCTTAAAAAAAATGTAAAATAAAGGCCTGGAAAAATAATAGGTACACTTAAATTTTTCAATATATTCTTATATTTTTAATTATTTTTCAATAAATATTACAAAATATATACACTAAATTAAAGGTATTCAAATACTTTAACTAATAAAATAAAAATATTTGACCAGCTCTGCCAAATTCTTAAAAAAAATGTAAAATAAAGGCCTGGAAAAATAATAGGGACACTTAAATTTTTCAATATATTCTTATATTTTTAATTATTTTTCAATAAATATTACAAAATATATACACTAAATTAAAGGTATTCAAATACTTTAACTAATAAAATAAAAATATTTCAATAGCTCTTCCAAATTCTTAAAAAAGTGTAAAATAAAGGCCTGGAAAAATAATAGGGACACTTAAATTTTTCAATATATTCTTATATTTTTAATTATTTTTCAATAAATATTACAAAATATATACACTAAATTAAAGGTATTCAAATACTTTAACTAATAAAATAAAAATATTTGACCAGCTCTGCCGAATTCTTAAAAAAAATGTAAAATAAAGGCCTGGAAAAATAATAGGGACACTTAAATTTTTCAATATATTCTTATATTTTTAATTATTTTTCCATAAATATTACAAAATATATACACTAAATTAAAGGTATTCAAATAGTTTAACTAATAAAATAAAAATATTTGACCAGCTCTGCCAAATTCTTAAAAAAAATGTAAAATAAAGGCCTGGAAAAATAATAGGGACACTTAAATTTTTCAATATATTCTTATATTTTTAATTATTTTTCAATAAATATTACAAAATATATACACTAAATTAAAGGTATTCAAATACTTTAACTAATAAAATAAAAATATTTGACCAGCTTTGCCAAATTCTTAAAAAAAATGTAAAATAAAGGCCTGGAAAAATAATAGGGACACTTAAATTTTTCAATATATTCTTATATTTTTAATTATTTTTCAATAAATATTACAAAATATATACACTAAATTAAAGGTATTCAAATACTTTAACTAATAAAATAAAAATATTTGACCAGCTCTGCCAAATTCTTAAAAAAAATGTAAAATAAAGGCCTGGAAAAATAATAGGGACACTTAAATTTTTCAATATATTCTTATATTTTTAATTATTTTTCAATAAATATTACAAAATATATACACTAAATTAAAGGTATTCAAATACTTTAACTAATAAAATAAAAATATTTGACCAGCTCTGCCAAATTCTTAAAAAAAATGTAAAATAAAGGCCTGGAAAAATAATAGGGACACTTAAATTTTTCAATATATTCTTATATTTTTAATTATTTTTCCATAAATATTACAAAATATATACACTAAATTAAAGGTATTCAAATACTTTAACTAATAAAATAAAAATATTTGACCAGCTTTGCCAAATTCTTAAAAAAAATGTAAAATAACGGCCTGGAAAAATAATAGGGACACTTAAATTTTTCAATATATTCTTATATTTTTAATTATTTTTCCATAAATATTACAAAATATATACACTAAATTAAAGGTATTCAAATAGTTTAACTAATAAAATAAAAATATTTGACCAGCTCTGCCAAATTCTTAAAAAAATGTAAAATAAAGGCCTGGAAAAATAATAGGGGCACTTAAATTTTTCAATATATTCTTATATTTTTAATTATTTTTCAATAAATATTACAAAATATATACACTAAATTAAAGGTATTCAAATAGTTTAACTAATAAAATAAAAATATTTCAATAGCTCTTCCAAATTCTTAAAAAAAGTGTAAAATAAAGGCCTGGAAAAATAATAGGGACACTTAAATTTTTCAATATATTCTTATATTTTTAATTATTTTTCCATAAATATTACAAAATATATACACTAAATTAAAGGTATTCAAATAGTTTAACTAATAAAATAAAAATATTTGACCAGCTCTGCCAAATTCTTAAAAAAAATGTAAAATAAAGGCCTGGAAAAATAACAGGGACACTTAAATTTTTCAATATATTCTTATATTTTTAATTATTTTTCCATAAATACTACAAAATATATACACTAAATTAAAGGTATTCAAATACTTTAACTAATAAAATAAAAATATTTCAATAGCTCTTCCAAATTCTTAAAAAAAGTGTAAAATAAAGGCCTGGAAAAATAATAGGGACACTTAAATTTTTCAATATATTCTTATATTTTTAATTATTTTTCAATAAATATTACAAAATATATACACTAAATTAAAGGTATTCAAATACTTTAACTAATAAAATAAAAATATTTGACCAGCTTTGCCAAATTCTTAAAAAAAATGTAAAATAAAGGCCTGGAAAAATAATAGGGACACTTAAATTTTTCAATATATTCTTATATTTTTAATTATTTTTCAATAAATATTAAAAAATATATACACTAAATTAAAGGTATTCAAATACTTTAACTAATAAAATAAAAATATTTGACCAGCTTTGCCAAATTCTTAAAAAAAATGTAAAATAAAGGCCTGGAAAAATAATAGGGACACTTAAATTTTTCAATATATTCTTATATTTTTAATTATTTTTCCATAAATACTACAAAATATATACACTAAATTAAAGGTATTCAAATAGTTTGACTAATAAAATAAAAATATTTGACCAGCTCTGCCAAATTCTTAAAAAAAATGTAAAATAAAGGCCTGGAAAAATAATAGGGACACTTAAATTTTTCAATATATTCTTATATTTTTAATTATTTTTCAATAAATATTACAAAATATATACACTAAATTAAAGGTATTCAAATACTTTAACTAATAAAATAAAAATATTTGACCAGCTCTGCCAAATTCTTAAAAAAAATGTAAAATAAAGGCCTGGAAAAATAATAGGGACACTTAAATTTTTCAATATATTCTTATATTTTTAATTATTTTTCCATAAATATTACAAAATATATACACTAAATTAAAGGTATTCAAATACTTTAACTAATAAAATAAAAATATTTGACCAGCTTTGCCAAATTCTTAAAAAAAATGTAAAATAACGGCCTGGAAAAATAATAGGGACACTTAAATTTTTCAATATATTCTTATATTTTTAATTATTTTTCCATAAATATTACAAAATATATACACTAAATTAAAGGTATTCAAATAGTTTAACTAATAAAATAAAAATATTTGACCAGCTCTGCCAAATTCTTAAAAAAATGTAAAATAAAGGCCTGGAAAAATAATAGGGACACTTAAATTTTTCAATATATTCTTATATTTTTAATTATTTTTCAATAAATATTACAAAATATATACACTAAATTAAAGGTATTCAAATACTTTAACTAATAAAATAAAAATATTTCAATAGCTCTTCCAAGTTCTTAAAAAAAGTGTAAAATAAAGGCCTGGAAAAATAATAGGTACACTTAAATTTTTCAATATATTCTTATATTTTTAATTATTTTTCAATAAATATTACAAAATATATACACTAAATTAAAGGTATTCAAATACTTTAACTAATAAAATAAAAATATTTGACCAGCTTTGCCAAATTCTTAAAAAAAATGTAAAATAAAGGCCTGGAAAAATAATAGGGACACTTAAATTTTTCAATATATTCTTATATTTTTAATTATTTTTCAATAAATATTAAAAAATATATACACTAAATTAAAGGTATTCAAATACTTTAACTAATAAAATAAAAATATTTGACCAGCTCTGCCAAATTCTTAAAAAAATGTAAAATAAAGGCCTGGAAAAATAATAGGGACACTTAAATTTTTCAATATATTCTTATATTTTTAATTATTTTTCAATAAATATTACAAAATATATACACTAAATTAAAGGTATTCAAATAGTTTAACTAATAAAATAAAAATATTTGACCAGCTCTGCCAAATTCTTAAAAAAAATGTAAAATAAAGGCCTGGAAAAATAATAGGGACACTTAAATTTTTCAATATATTCTTTTATTTTAATTATTTTTCAATAAATATTACAAAATATATACACTAAATTAAAGGTATTCAAATACTTTAACTAATAAAATAAAAATATTTGACCAGCTTTGCCAAATTCTTAAAAAAAATGTAAAATAAAGGCCTGGAAAAATAATAGGGACACTTAAATTTTTCAATATATTCTTATATTTTTAATTATTTTTCAATAAATATTACAAAATATATACACTAAATTAAAGGTATTCAAATACTTTAACTAATAAAATAAAAATATTTGACCAGCTCTGCCAAATTCTTAAAAAAAATGTAAAATAAAGGCCTGGAAAAATAATAGGGACACTTAAATTTTTCAATATATTCTTATATTTTTAATTATTTTTCCATAAATATTACAAAATATATACACTAAATTAAAGGTATTCAAATAGTTTAACTAATAAAATAAAAATATTTGACCAGCTCTGCCAAATTCTTAAAAAAAATGTAAAATAAAGGCCTGGAAAAATAATAGGGACACTTAAATTTTTCAATATATTCTTATATTTTTAATTATTTTTCAATAAATATTACAAAATATATACACTAAATTAAAGGTATTCAAATACTTTAACTAATAAAATAAAAATATTTGACCAGCTTTGCCAAATTCTTAAAAAAAATGTAAAATAAAGGCCTGGAAAAATAATAGGGACACTTAAATTTTTCAATATATTCTTATATTTTTAATTATTTTTCAATAAATATTACAAAATATATACACTAAATTAAAGGTATTCAAATACTTTAACTAATAAAATAAAAATATTTGACCAGCTCTGCCAAATTCTTAAAAAAAATGTAAAATAAAGGCCTGGAAAAATAATAGGGACACTTAAATTTTTCAATATATTCTTATATTTTTAATTATTTTTCCATAAATATTACAAAATATATACACTAAATTAAAGGTATTCAAATACTTTAACTAATAAAATAAAAATATGTGACCAGCTTTGCCAAATTCTTAAAAAAAATGTAAAATAACGGCCTGGAAAAATAATAGGGACACTTAAATTTTTCAATATATTCTTATATTTTTAATTATTTTTCCATAAATATTACAAAATATATACACTAAATTAAAGGTATTCAAATAGTTTAACTAATAAAATAAAAATATTTGACCAGCTCTGCCAAATTCTTAAAAAAAATGTAAAATAAAGGCCTGGAAAAATAATAGGGACACTTAAATTTTTCAATATATTCTTATATTTTTAATTATTTTTCAATAAATATTACAAAATATATACACTAAATTAAAGGTATTCAAATACTTTAACTAATAAAATAAAAATATTTCAATAGCTCTTCCAAATTCTTAAAAAAAGTGTAAAATAAAGGCCTGGAAAAATAATAGGGACACTTAAATTTTTCAATATATTCTTATATTTTTAATTATTTTTCAATAAATATTACAAAATATATACACTAAATTAAAGGTATTCAAATACTTTAACTAATAAAATAAAAATATTTGACCAGCTTTGCCAAATTCTTAAAAAAATGTAAAATAAAGGCCTGGAAAAATAATAGGGACACTTAAATTTTTCAATATATTCTTATATTTTTAATTATTTTTCAATAAATATTACAAAATATATACACTAAATTAAAGGTATTCAAATACTTTAACTAATAAAATAAAAATATTTCAATAGCTCTTCCAAATTCTTAAAAAAAAGTGTAAAATAAAGGCCTGGAAAAATAATAGGGACACTTAAATTTTTCAATATATTCTTATATTTTTAATTATTTTTCCATAAATATTACAAAATATATACACTAAATTAAAGGTATTCAAATACTTTAACTAATAAAATAAAAATATTTGACCAGCTCTGCCAAATTCTTAAAAAAAAATGTAAAATAAAGGCCTGGAAAAATAATAGGGACACTTAAATTTTTCAATATATTCTTATATTTTTAATTATTTTTCAATAAATACTACAAAATATATACACTAAATTAAAGGTATTCAAATACTTTAACTAATAAAATAAAAATATTTTGACCAGCTTTGCCAAATTCTTAAAAAAATGTAAAATAAAGGCCTGGAAAAATAATAGGGACACTTAAATTTTTCAATATATTCTTATATTTTTAATTTATTTTTCAATAAATATTACAATATATATACACTAAATTAAAGGTATTCAAATACTTTAACTAATAAAATAAAAATATTTGACCAGCTCTGCCAAATTCTTAAAAAAAATGTAAAATAAAGGGCCTGGAAAAATAATAGGGGACACTTAAATTTTTCAATATATTCTTATATTTTTAATTATTTTTCCACAAATATTACAAAATATATACACTAAATTAATGGTATTCAAATACTTTAACTAATAAAATAAAAATATTTGACCAGCTTTGCCAAATTCTTAAAAAAAATGTAAAATAACGGCCTGGAAAAATAATAGGGACACTTAAATTTTTCAATATATTCTTATATTTTTAATTATTTTTCCATAAATATTACAAAATATATACACTAAATTAAAGGTATTCAAATAGTTTAACTAATAAAATAAAAATATTTGACCAGCTCTGCCAAATTCTTAAAAAAAATGTAAAATAAAGGCCTGGAAAAATAATAGGGACACTTAAATTTTTCAATATATTCTTATATTTTTAATTATTTTTCCATAAATATTACAAAATATATACACTAAATTAAAGGTATTCAAATACTTTAACTAATAAAATAAAAATATTTGACCAGCTTTGCCAAATTCTTAAAAAAATGTAAAATAACGGCCTGGAAAAATAATAGGGACACTTAAATTTTTCAATATATTCTTATATTTTTAATTATTTTTCCATAAATATTACAAAATATATACACTAAATTAAAGGTATTCAAATAGTTTAACTAATAAAATAAAAATATTTGACCAGCTCTGCCAAATTCTTAAAAAAAATGTAAAATAAAGGCCTGGAAAAATAATAGGGGACACTTAAATTTTTCAATATATTCTTATATTTTTAATTATTTTTCCATAAATACTACAAAATATATACACTAAATTAAAGGTATTCAAATAGTTTAAATAATAAAATAAAAATATTTCAAGAGCTCTTCCAAATTCTTAAAAAAAGTGTAAAATAAAGGCCTGGAAAAATAATAGGGACACTTAAATTTTCAATATATTCTTATATTTTTTAATTATTTTTCCATAAATATTACATAATATATACACTAAATTAAAGGTATTCAAATACTTTAACTAATAAAATAAAAATATTTGACCAGCTCTGCCAAATTCTTAAAAAAAATGTAAAATAAAGGCCTGGAAAAATAATAGGGACACTTAAATTTTTCAATATATTCTTATATTTTTAATTATTTTTCCATAAATATTACATAATATATACACTAAATTAAAGGTATTCAAATACTTTAACTAATAAAATAAAAATATTTGACCAGCTTTGCCAAATTCTTAAAAAAATGTAAAATAAAGGCCTGGAAAAATAATAGGGACACTTAAATTTTTCAATATATTCTTATATTTTTAATTATTTTTCAATAAATATTACAATATATATACACTAAATTAAAGGTATTCAAATACTTTAACTAATAAAATAAAAATATTTGACCAGCTCTGCCAAATTCTTAAAAAAAAATGTAAAAATAAAGGCCTGGAAAAATAATAGGGACACTTAAATTTTTTCAATATATTCTTATATTTTTAATTATTTTTCCATAAATATTACAAAATATATACACTAAATTAAAGGTATTCAAATACTTTAACTAATAAAATAAAAATATTTGACCAGCTTTGCCAAATTCTTAAAAAAAAAAGTAAAATAACGGCCTGGAAAAATAATAGGGACACTTAAATTTTTCAATATATTCTTATATTTTTAATTATTTTTCCATAAATATTACAAAATATATACACTAAATTAAAGGTATTCAAATAGTTTAACTAATAAAATAAAAATATTTGACCAGCTTTGCCAAATTCTTAAAAAAAATGTAAAATAACGGCCTGGAAAAATAATAGGGACACTTAAATTTTTCAATATATTCTTATATTTTTAATTATTTTTCCATAAATATTACAAAATATATACACTAAATTAAAGGTATTCAAATAGTTTAACTAATAAAATAAAAATATTTGAACAGCTCTGCCAAATTCTTAAAAAAAATGTAAAATAAAGGCCTGGAAAAATAATAGGGACACTTAAATTTTTCAATATATTCTTATATTTTTAATTATTTTTCCATAAATATTACAAAATATATACACTAAATTAAAGGTATTCAAATACTTTAACTAATAAAATAAAAATATTTGACCAGCTTTGCCAAATTCTTAAAAAAATGTAAAATAAAGGCCTGGAAAAATAATAGGGACACTTAAATTTTTCAATATATTCTTATATTTTTAATTATTTTTCAATAAATATTACAAAATATATACACTAAATTAAAGGTATTCAAATACTTTAACTAATAAAATAAAAATATTTGACCAGCTTTGCCAAATTCTTAAAAAAATGTAAAATAAAGGCCTGGAAAAAATAATAGGGACACTTAAATTTTTCAATATATTTCTTATATTTTTAATTATTTTTCAATAAATATTACAATATATATACACTAAATTAAAGGTATTCAAATACTTTAACTAATAAAATAAAAATATTTGACCAGCTCTGCCAAATTCTTAAAAAAAAATGTAAAATAAAGGCCTGGAAAAATAATAGGGACACTTAAATTTTTCAATATATTCTTATATTTTTAATTATTTTTTCCACAAATATTACAAAATATATACACTAAATTAAAGGTATTCAAATACCTTTAACTAATAAAATAAAAATATTTGACCAGCTTTGCCAAATTCTTAAAAAAAATGTAAAATAAAGGCCTGGAAAAATAATAGGGACACTTAAATTTTTCAATATATTCTTATATTTTTAATTATTTTTCCATAAATACTACAAAATATATACACTAAATTAAAGGTATTCAAATAGTTTGACTAATAAAATAAAAATATTTGACCAGCTCTGCCAAATTCTTAAAAAAATGTAAAATAAAGGCCTGGAAAAATAATAGGGACACTTAAATTTTTCAATATATTTCTTATATTTTTAATTATTTTTCAATAAATATTACCAAATATATACACTAAATTAAAGGTATTCAAATACTTTAACTAATAAAATAAAAATATTTGACCAGCTTTGCCAAATTCTTAAAAAAAATGTAAAATAAAGGCCTGGAAAAATAATAGGGGACACTTAAATTTTTCAATATATTCTTATATTTTTAATTATTTTTCCATAAATATTACAAAATATATACACTAAATTAAAGGTATTCAAATAGTTTAACAATAAAATAAAAATATTTGACCAGCTCTGCCAAATCTTAAAAAAAAATGTAAAATAAAGGCCTGGAAAAATAATAGGGACACTTAAATTTTTCAATATATTCTTATATTTTTAATTATTTTTCAATAAATATTACAAAATATATACACTAAATTAAAGGTATTCAAATACTTTAACTAATAAAATAAAAATATTTGACCAGCTTTGCCAAATTCTTAAAAAAAAATGTAAAATAAAGGCCTGGAAAAATAATATGGGACACTTAAATTTTTCAATATATTCTTATATTTTTAATTATTTTTCAATAAATATTACAAAATATATACACTAAATTAAAGGTATTCAAATACTTTAACTAATAAAATAAAAATATTTGACCAGCTCTGCCAAATTCTTAAAAAAAATGTAAAATAAAGGCCTGGAAAAATAATAGGGACACTTAAATTTTTCAATATATTCTTATATTTTTAATTATTTTTCCATAAATATTACAAAATATATACACTAAATTAAAGGTATTCAAATAGTTTAACTAATAAAATAAAAATATTTGACCAGCTCTGCCAAATTCTTAAAAAAAATGTAAAATAAAGGCCTGGAAAAATAATAGGGACACTTAAATTTTTCAATATATTCTTATATTTTTAATTATTTTTCAATAAATATTACAAAATATATACACTAAATTAAAGGTATTCAAATACTTTAACTAATAAAATAAAAAATATTTGACCAGCTTTGCCAAATTCTTAAAAAAAATGTAAAATAAAGGCCTGGAAAAATAATAGGGGACACTTAAATTTTTCAATATATTCTTATATTTTTAATTATTTTTCAATAAATATTACAAAATATATACACTAAATTAAAGGTATTCAAATAGTTTGACTAATAAAATAAAAATATTTGACCAGCTCTGCCAAATTCTTAAAAAATATGTAAAATAAAGGCCTGGAAAAATAATAGGGACACTTAAATTTTTCAATATATTCTTATATTTTTAATTATTTTTCCATAAATATTACAAAATATATACACTAAATTAAAGCTATTCAAATACTTTAACTAATAAAATAAAAATATTTGACCAGCTTTGCCAAATTCTTAAAAAAAATGTAAAATAACGGCCTGGAAAAATATAGGGGACACTTAAATTTTTCAATATATTCTTATATTTTTAATTATTTTTCCATAAATATTACAAAATATATACACTAAATTAAAGGTATCCAAATAGTTTAACTAATAAAATAAAAATATTTGACCAGCTCTGCCAAATTCTTAAAAAAAATGTAAAATAAAGGCCTGGAAAAATAATAGGGGACACTTAAATTTTTCAATATATTCTTATATTTTTAATTATTTTTCCATAAATACTACAAAATATATACACTAAATTAAAGGTATTCAAATAGTTTAACTAATAAAATAAAAATATTTCAATAGCTCTTCCAAATTCTTAAAAAAGGTGTAAAATAAAGGCCTGGAAAAATAATAGGGACACTTAAATTTCTTATATTTTTAATTATTTTTCCATAAATATTACAAAATATATACACTAAATTAAAGGTATTCAAATAGTTTAACTAATAAAATAAAAATATTTGACCAGCTCTGCCAAATACTTAAAAAAAATGTAAAATAAAGGCCTGGAAAAATAATAGGCACACTTAAATTTTTCAATATATTCTTATATTTTTAATTATTTTTCAATAAATATTACAAAATATATACACTAAATTAAAGGTATTCAAATACTTTAACTAATAAAATAAAAATATTTCAATAGCTCTTCCAAATTCTTAAAAAAAGTGTAAAATAAAGGCCTGGAAAAATAATAGGGACACTTAAATTTTTCAATATATTCTTATATTTTTAATTATTTTTCCATAAATATTACAAAATATATACACTAAATTAAAGGTATTCAAATAGTTTAACTAATAAAATAAAAATATTTGACCAGCTCTGCCAAATTCTTAAAAAAAATGTAAAATAAAGGCCTGGAAAAATAATAGGGACACTTAAATTTTTCAATATATTCTTATATTTTTAATTATTTTTCCATAAATACTACAAAATATATACACTAAATTAAAGGTATTCAAATACTTTAACTAATAAAATAAAAATATTTGACCAGCTTTGCCAAATTCTTAAAAAAAATGTAAAATAAAGGCCTGGAAAAATAATAGGGACACTTAAATTTTTCAATATATTCTTATATTTTTAATTATTTTTCCATAAATATTACAAAATATATACACTAAATTAAAGGTATTCAAATAGTTTAACTAATAAAATAAAAATATTTGACCAGCTCTGCCAAATTCTTAAAAAAAATGTAAAATAAAGGCCTGGAAAAATAATAGGGACACTTAAATTTTTCAATATATTCTTATATTTTTAATTATTTTTCAATAAATATTACAAAATATATACACTAAATTAAAGGTATTCAAATACTTTAACTAATAAAATAAAAATATTTGACCAGCTTTGCCAAATTCTTAAAAAAAATGTAAAATAAAGGCCTGGAAAAATAATAGGGACACTTAAATTTTTCAATATATTCTTATATTTTTAATTATTTTTCAATAAATATTACAAAATATATACACTAAATTAAAGGTATTCAAATACTTTAACTAATAAAATAAAAATATTTGACCAGCTCTGCCAAATTCTTAAAAAAAATGTAAAATAAAGGCCTGGAAAAATAATAGGGACACTTAAATTTTTCAATATATTCTTATATTTTTAATTATTTTTCCATAAATATTACAAAATATATACACTAAATTAAAGGTATTCAAATAGTTTAACTAATAAAATAAAAATATTTGACCAGCTCTGCCAAATTCTTAAAAAAAATGTAAAATAAAGGCCTGGAAAAATAATAGGGACACTTAAATTTTTCAATATATTCTTATATTTATAATTATTTTTCAATAAATATTACAAAATATATACACTAAATTAAAGGTATTCAAATACTTTAACTAATAAAATAAAAATATTTGACCAGCTTTGCCAAATTCTTAAAAAAAATGTAAAATAAAGGCCTGGAAAAATAATAGGGACACTTAAATTTTTCAATATATTCTTATATTTTTAATTATTTTTCCATAAATATTACAAAATATATACACTAAATTAAAGGTATTCAAATAGTTTAACTAATAAAATAAAAATATTTGACCAGCTCTGCCAAATTCTTAAAAAAAATGTAAAATAAAGGCCTGGAAAAATAATAGGGACACTTAAATTTTTCAATATATTCTTATATTTTTAATTATTTTTCCATAAATACTACAAAATATATACACTAAATTAAAGGTATTCAAATAGTTTAACTAATAAAATAAAAATATTTCAATAGCTCTTCCAAATTCTTAAAAAAAGTGTAAAATAAAGGCCTGGAAAAATAATAGGGACACTTAAATTTTTCAATATATTCTTATATTTTTAATTATTTTTCAATAAATATTACAAAATATATACACTAAATTAAAGGTATTCAAATACTTTAACTAATAAAATAAAAATATTTGACCAGCTTTGCCAAATTCTTAAAAAAATGTAAAATAAAGGCCTGGAAAAATAATAGGGACACTTAAATTTTTCAATATATTCTTATATTTTTAATTATTTTTCCACAAATATTACAAAATATATACACTAAATTAAAGGTATTCAAATACTTTAACTAATAAAATAAAAATATTTGACCAGCTCTGCCAAATTCTTAAAAAAAATGTAAAATAAAGGCCTGGAAAAATAATAGGGACACTTAAATTTTTCAATATATTCTTATATTTTTAATTATTTTTCCACAAATATTACAAAATATATACACTAAATTAAAGGTATTCAAATACTTTAACTAATAAAATAAAAATATTTGACCAGCTTTGCCAAATTCTTAAAAAAAATGTAAAATAAAGGCCTGGAAAAATAATAGGGACACTTAAATTTTTCAATATATTCTTATATTTTTAATTATTTTTCAATAAATATTACAAAATATATACACTAAATTAAAGGTATTCAAATACTTTAACTAATAAAATAAAAATATTTGACCAGCTCTGCCAAATTCTTAAAAAAAATGTAAAATAAAGGCCTGGAAAAATAATAGGGACACTTAAATTTTTCAATATATTCTTATATTTTTAATTATTTTTCCATAAATATTACAAAATATATACACTAAATTAAAGGTATTCAAATAGTTTAACTAATAAAATAAAAATATTTTACCAGCTCTGCCAAATTCTTAAAAAAAATGTAAAATAAAGGCCTGGAAAAATAATAGGGACACTTAAATTTTTCAATATATTCTTATATTTTTAATTATTTTTCAATAAATATTACAAAATATATACACTAAATTAAAGGTATTCAAATACTTTAACTAATAAAATAAAAATATTTGACCAGCTCTGCCAAATTCTTAAAAAAAATGTAAAATAAAGGCCTGGAAAAATAATAGGGACACTTAAATTTTTCAATATATTCTTATATTTTTAATTATTTTTCCATAAATATTACAAAATATATACACTAAATTAAAGGTATTCAAATACTTTAACTAATAAAATAAAAATATTTGACCAGCTTTGCCAAATTCTTAAAAAAAATGTAAAATAACGGCCTGGAAAAATAATAGGGACACTTAAATTTTTCAATATATTCTTATATTTTTAATTATTTTTCCATAAATATTACAAAATATATACACTCAATTAAAGGTATTCAAATAGTTTAACTAATAAAATAAAAATATTTGACCAGCTCTGCCAAATTCTTAAAAAAAATGTAAAATAAAGGCCTGGAAAAATAATAGGGACACTTAAATTTTTCAATATATTCTTATATTTTTAATTATTTTTCCATAAATACTACAAAATATATTCACTAAATTAAAGGTATTCAAATAGTTTAACTAATAAAATAAAAATATTTCAATAGCTCTTCCAAATTCTTAAAAAAAGTGTAAAATAAAGGCCTGGAAAAATAATAGGGACACTTAAATTTTTCAATATATTCTTATATTTTTAATTATTTTTCAATAAATATTACAAAATATATACACTAAATTAAAGGTATTCAAATACTTTAACTAATAAAATAAAAATATTTGACCAGCTTTGCCGAATTCTTAAAAAAAAATGTAAAATAAAGGCCTGGAAAAATAATAGGGACACTAAAATTTTTCAATATATTCTTATATTTTTAATTATTTTTCAATAAATATTACAAAATATATACACTAAATTAAAGGTATTCAAATACTTTAACTAATAAAATAAAAATATTTGACCAGCTCTGCCAAATTCTTAAAAAAAATGTAAAATAAAGGCCTGGAAAAATAATAGGGACACTTAAATTTTTCAATATATTCTTATATTTTTAATTATTTTTCCATAAATATTACAAGATATATACACTAAATTAAAGGTATTCAAATACTTTAACTAATAAAATAAAAATATTTGACCAGCTTTGCCAAATTCTTAAAAAAAATGTAAAATAACGGCCTGGAAAAATAATAGGGACACTTAAATTTTTCAATATATTCTTATATTTTTAATTATTTTTCAATAAATATTACAAAATATATACACTAAATTAAAGGTATTCAAATACTTTAACTAATAAAATAAAAATATTTGACCAGCTCTGCCAAATTCTTAAAAAAAATGTAAAATAAAGGCCTGGAAAAATAATAGGGACACTTAAATTTTTCAATATATTCTTATATTTTTAATTATTTTTCCATAAATACTACAAAATATATACACTAAATTAAAGGTATTCAAATAGTTTAACTAATAAAATAAAAATATTTCAATAGCTCTTCCAAATTCTTAAAAAAAGTGTAAAATAAAGGCCTGGAAAAATAATAGGGACACTTAAATTTTTCAATATATTCTTATATTTTTAATTATTTTTCCATAAATATTACAAAATATATACACTAAATTAAAGGTATTCAAATACTTTAACTAATAAAATAAAAATATTTGACCAGCTTTGCCAAATTCTTAAAAAAAATGTAAAATAACGGCCTGGAAAAATAATAGGGACACTTAAATTTTTCAATATATTATTATATTTTTAATTATTTTTCCATAAATATTACAAAATATATACACTAAATTAAAGGTATTCAAATAGTTTAACTAATAAAATAAAAATATTTGACCAGCTCTGCCAAATTCTTAAAAAAAATGTAAAATAAAGGCCTGGAAAAATAATAGGGACACTTAAATTTTTCAATATATTCTTATATTTTTAATTATTTTTCAATAAATATTACAAAATATATACACTAAATTAAAGGTATTCAAATACTTTAACTAATAAAATAAAAATATTTCAATAGCTCTTCCAAATTCTTAAAAAAAGTGTAAAATAAAGGCCTGGAAAAATAATAGGGACACTTACATTTTTCAATATATTCTTATATTTTTAATTATTTTTCCATAAATATTACAAAATATATACACTAAATTAAAGGTATTCAAATAGTTTAACTAATAAAATAAAAATATTTGACCAGCTCTGCCAAATTCTTAAAAAAAACGTAAAATAAAGGCCTGGAAAAATAATAGGGACACTTAAATTTTTCAATATATTCTTATATTTTTAATTATTTTTCAATAAATATTACAAAATATATACACTAAATTAAAGGTATTCAAATACTTTAACTAATAAAATAAAAATATTTGACCAGCTTTGCCAAATTCTTAAAAAAAATGTAAAATAAAGGCCTGGAAAAATAATAGGGACACTTAAATTTTTCAATATATTCTTATATTTTTAATTATTTTTCAATAAATATTACAAAATATATACACTAAATTAAAGGTATTCAAATACTTTAACTAATAAAATAAAAATATTTGACCAGCTTTGCCAAATTCTTAAAAAAAATGTAAAATAACGGCCTGGAAAAATAATAGGGACACTTAAATTTTTCAATATATTCTTATATTTTTAATTATTTTTCCATAAATATTACAAAATATATACACTAAATTAAAGGTATTCAAATAGTTTAACTAATAAAATAAAAATATTTGACCAGCTCTGCCAAATTCTTAAAAAAAATGTAAAATAAAGGCCTGGAAAAATAATAGGGACACTTAAATTTTTCAATATATTCTTATATTTTTAATTATTTTTCCATAAATACTACAAAATATATACACTAAATTAAAGGTATTCAAATAGTTTAACTAATAAAATAAAAATATTTCAATAGCTCTTCCAAATTCTTAAAAAAAGTGTAAAATAAAGGCCTGGAAAAATAATAGGGACACTTAAATTTTTCAATATATTCTTATATTTTTAATTATTTTTCAATAAATATTACAAAATATATACACTAAATTAAAGGTATTCAAATACTTTAACTAATAAAATAAAAATATTTCAATAGCTCTTCCAAATTCTTAAAAAAAGTGTAAAATAAAGGCCTGGAAAAATAATAGGGACACTTAAATTTTTCAATATATTCTTATATTTTTAATTATTTTTCCATAAATATTACAAAATATATACACTAAATTAAAGGTATTCAAATACTTTAACTAATAAAATAAAAATATTTGACCAGCTCTGCCAAATTCTTAAAAAAAATGTAAAATAAAGGCCTGGAAAAATAATAGGGACACTTAAATTTTTCAATATATTCTTATATTTTTAATTATTTTTCAATAAATATTACAAAATATATACACTAAATTAAAATTATTCAAATACTTTAACTAATAAAATAAAAATATTTGACCAGCTTTGCCAAATTCTTAAAAAAAATGTAAAATAACGGCCTGGAAAAATAATAGGGACACTTAAATTTTTCAATATATTCTTATATTTTTAATTATTTTTCCATAAATATTACAAAATATATACACTAAATTAAAGGTATTCAAATAGTTTAACTAATAAAATAAAAATATTTGACCAGCTCTGCCAAATTCTTAAAAAAAATGTAAAATAAAGGCCTGGAAAAATAATAGGGACACTTAAATTTTTCAATATATTCTTATATTTTTAATTATTTTTCAATAAATATTACAAAATATATACACTAAATTAAAGGTATTCAAATACTTTAACTAATAAAATAAAAATATTTCAATAGCTCTTCCAAATTCTTAAAAAAAGTGTAAAATAAAGGCCTGGAAAAATAATAGGGACACTTAAATTTTTCAATATATTCTTATATTTTTAATTATTTTTCCATAAATATTACAAAATATATACACTAAATTAAAGGTATTCAAATAGTTTAACTAATAAAATAAAAATATTTGACCAGCTCTGCCAAATTCTTAAAAAAAATGTAAAATAAAGGCCTGGAAAAATAATAGGGACACTTAAATTTTTCAATATATTCTTATATTTTTAAATATTTTTCAATAAATATTACAAAATATATACACTAAATTAAAGGTATTCAAATACTTTAACTAATAAAATAAAAATATTTGACCAGCTCTGCCAAATTCTTAAAAAAAAATGTAAAATAAAGGCCTGGAAAAATAATAGGGACACTTAAATTTTTCAATATATTCTTATAATTTTAATTATTTTTCCATAAATATTACAAAATATATACACTAAATTAAAGGTATTCAAATAGTTTAACTAATAAAATAAAAATATTTGACCAGCTCTGCCAAATTCTTAAAAAAAATGTAAAATAAAGGCCTGGAAAAATAATAGGGACACTTAAATTTTTCAATATATTCTTATATTTTTAATTATTTTTCCATAAATATTACAAAATATATACACTAAATTAAAGGTATTCAAATACTTTAACTAATAAAATAAAAATATTTGACCAGCTTTGCCAAATTCTTAAAAAAAATGTAAAATAAAGGCCTGGAAAAATAATAGGGACACTTAAATTTTTCAATATATTCTTATATTTTTAATTATTTTTCCATAAATATTACAAAATATATACACTAAATTAAAGGTATTCAAATAGTTTAACTAATAAAATAAAAATATTTGACCAGCTCTGCCAAATTCTTAAAAAAATGTAAAATAAAGGCCTGGAAAAATAATAGGGACACTTAAATTTTTCAATATATTCTTATATTTTTAATTATTTTTCCATAAATA